>CM075351.1:148680000-150109500 GCA_037693485.1 Kitagawia praeruptora | reverse complement strand
TACACGAAACCTAAAATATAAGGGCACCACTCGTAAGTCAAAAAGAAGGAACGATACCGTCTAGAAAACCCAAAACCAGAAGGGTACCATTCAAAATATCCGTAAATTTATTGAATCTCCTCATAATTGAAATTATTTATAGGTTGATTAGAGGAAGTAAGGTAAAATTAGTAGGTACGGAGCCACTACCAAAACTTGATCATCCCCGAATATTCGATCTCCCACTATATTTAGATTAAATATTTTTAATTAAATACATAGGACAGAAAAAAAATATTCTTAACTTAACATTGAAGATATTTCTAAGTTTAAACTAATTTATTATGATTTTACATGCATATTTTTATAATTTTACAAAAAAAAAATTGAAAATGGGCTTTGTACCACATCAATGCTTCAATGTGGTTGTCATGGTAAATAACATTTTTTCCACCAACGTTAAATGTGGCACTTGTAGTTGGTGGTTGCAGAATTGCCACCGCAATGTTTCATTGCGGTGGTATTAGAGATAATCCCACCACCGCAATGTTTCATTGAGGTGGTCCAGGGAACAATTTTTTTTTGACACAGTGTAAATGCACAACATTTGTAAAACACCACCGCAATGTTTCATTGAGGTGGTCCAGGGAACAATTTTTTTATCAGCACAGTGTATACGCACAACAATTGTAAAACACCTTTTCCCCACTTTTAAAATGATTACACACATTTTCACATATTAAAGGTTTGGAGGTAAAAAAATTTAAGAAAAAGGTTAGTTTTTCCCCATTGTTCACATATACATACACTTCCAAAATTCATATATACACTTTCAAAAGTTAAGGGTTTGAAGGTTCTTGAAGATCAACAATTCTACAAAAAAAAAAGGTTAGCTCTCTAATTACTATGGAATATTTATTTAGTTCTTCTACTTCATCGAGCGACCATGATAATTTCGATTATGTTACACCCATAAGAAAAAATCCAGTTTTTCGAAAGTTATTTGTTAAAGATGATATTATAGATGTTGATACTTATGATATGGATAAAGAAAAGATGAATGTGGATGATGTTGGTGGAAGAAAGAATGATGTTGGTATGGGTAAAACGAAGGTGCACATAGAAATTGATAGTGATGATGATGAAGAAAATAATATTGAGATGGGAAAAAATGATGTCGATGATGATATTAATATCGAAAACGAAAATAATGGATTTGCGTTTCCGAATATTAATGATGTTGTGCCTTGCGTTGGTATGAATTTTGATACTTTAGATGATGCAGAAGTGTTTTATAGAGAATATGGCCGACGTGTCGGGTTCCAAATAATAATCCGCGGTACTCATAGGCATCAACGAAGTAAAGAACCATCATCTCGTACGTATATTTGTCCAAAGGGTGGAAGAAACACACCATTGAATTCGGAATATCGTGGTAAAGGGAAACGAATTAGGGAGTCGATTCCACGGATGGATTGTCATGCTCGGATGTGTGTCTCTCATAATGTTAAGACAAATAAATGGAGAGTTACATTGGTCGATTTGGAACACAATCATGATTTGGTGGCACCGGAGAAAGTACAATTTTTTCAAAGATCACGCAACATAGATCCGCTCACCCGATCATTGATTGAGTTGTTTAATAAATCGGGGATCGAGACGAATAAAGTGATGAAATATCTTAGTGAGACATGTGGTGGTGTTGAGAATCTAGGTTTCTCTCATCAAGATGTTCGTAATGTCATACGTGACATTCGACACCGAGTGTTTGATTCCGGTGACGCCGAGTGTGGATTGGTATTGTTACGAGAATTACAAGAGAATTTTTTTGGAAATTTCTTCTATCGAGTGGATGTGGATGAAGAGAATCGTGTTAGGGATTTGGTATGGGTTGATCCTCGATGCTTGAATGCCTACAAGAATTTCGGTGATGTGGTTACGTTCGACTCAACCTATCGGACGAATAGATATTGCATGCCTTTCATACCTATTACTGGGGTAAATCACCACTACCAAAATATTTTGTTTGGATTTGCACTAATGAGGGATGAGAAAGAGACATCTTACAAATGGGTTTTGAAAACATGGTTGGAAGCCGTTGACAACAAGGCACCCACTACAATCATTACCGATCAAGACATTGCTTTGGGAAATGCTATTGCGGATGTTATGCCGACAACAAAACACATGTATTGTACATGGCATATAAGTAGTAAGTTCCCCGAGAAGTTATCTAGCTTGTACACCAATTTTCCGGAATTTAAAATGGATTTTAATGCATGTGTGTACAAGTCGTTGACACCCACGGAATTCGAAGGTCGGTGGGAGGAATTGGTCGAGAAGTACGATCTTGAGAATCATGATTGGCTAAATGAAATGTATGCTATTAGAGGTCAATGGATTGGTGCGTACACGAGACAACACTTTGCCGCCGGTATGACTACAACCTCAAGAAGCGAGTCCATGAATTCTTTTTTTGATGAATATTTGCGAGCATCAACCGGTTTGAAAGAATTTATTGAGAACTCACAAAAGGCTTTGGAGTCACAAAATCTTAGGGAAGTTAAAAGCGATTATGAGACCGAGGAATGGGATAGGAAACTAGTGTTGCATTCGCCCTTGGAAATTAATGCATCCGAGATTTACACGAAAGAAATGTTTAAGCGTTTTCAAAAGGAGCTTTTGAAAAGCACATCATACCAAGTGACGAGGGCTAGCCAAGGTGAAACTTATTTGTTTAAATTGTACTTGGTTGAGAAGTGTACGGTTCCGGAAAATCGTAGAAGAAGTTACCTTTTAACGGCTCACTTTGACGGAAAGCTAAAATGTACTTGTAATAATTTTGAACATTCCGGGATGATTTGTAAACACATGATCCGGTACCTTGACAAGAAGCAAAAACTCAAAATACCGGACCTCTACATCATGCCTAGGTGGACAATGGATGGCAATAAAATTGCCGGACCTCTACCGTATACCCCTCCCGTTCTTGCCAATGTTGGTGCATCACAATCGTCAAGGTATAGTGCATTGTGCAAATCTTTTCAAAACTTGGGTGCCATAGCTAGTTGTTCCATCCCACGATTCAATTACTTGATGAAGGTGATTGAGAGAGAGAAATATAACGTGAAAAACAAATTTCAAGAAGAGGAACGTAACGAGCAAAAGAATGAGTCATTTCACCAAGATGATTACCAACATGATCCGATATTCGATCCTCCAATGTCACAAACTAAGGGACGAAAGAAATCGGAAAGATATAAAAGTGGTGTTGAAACTTCAAGTTCAAAGGCCAAGCCACGAAAGTGCGGAAAATGTGGGCAAGAGGGAGCAAAGCATGATAGAAGGAATTGTCCTAATCCTCCTCTTCAATGAATGTATTGATATTTGAATTAAATTTTCAATTTATTGTGTGATATTTAATTTATTATGTGAAATTGAATTTATTATGCAATACATTATGAAAAAAAATGAAAAAGATGATTATTATTCGTTAAGAAAAAATTGAAAATGGTGATTAATATTCAACAAGGAATAAAATTATGGTTTAAGAAAAAACAAATGATAATTCGAAGTAAATAAAAAATAGAGAAAAAACAGGGGAAGGGGCCTGCAGCTTCTGTCTATTTTCTACCCACCTCAATGTTTCATTGAGGTGGTTGCATTGAAACATTGCGGTTCCAGCTAAAGCTTCTGTCTATTTTCTACCCACCTCAATGTTTCATTGAGGTGGCTGCATTGAAACATTGCGGTGGCAAGACGCCTCCTCTGTATTTCCTCTGTTCCAGCTAAAGCTTCTGTCTATTTTCTACCCACCTCAATGTTTCATTGAGGTGGCTGCATTGAAACATTGCGGTGGCAAGACGCCTCCTCTGTATTTCCTCTGTTCCAGCTAAAGCTTCTATCTATTTTCTACCCACCTCAATGTTTCATTGAGGTGGCTGCATTGAAACATTGCGGTGGCAAGACGCCTTTCTACCCACCTCAATGTTTCATTGAGGTGGCTGCATTGAAACATTGCGGTGGAAAAAAGGAAACTTCCCAGGGGGTCACCCATCTTAGATTACTCTAGCCCAAGCACGCTTAACTACGAAGTTTTGTTTTGCACCAACACTCTCGGCCAGGAATGCCACATCTGTTGAATCTCCTAACCATTCTAATATATATGAGAAACGAATTCCACTCATATTTCAATAATTTAGTAATAAAAATATTTATTTATAAATCTTGCATTTAAAATTCGAAAAAAAGCTTAAAATTAAATTTTATTCGTGATATTTAATATAAAATTCCAGAAAAATTGAAAATTTATTTTTTTTTAATTTTAGTCAAAATTTGAAAAAAAACGATTAGGCTAAAATTCGTTGAAAACGATTAATTTATCTTTTTTCCGAAATTTCAATTTGAAACTCGTAAAAAAAATTAAACTATATTTTAATCCAAATATCCCAGGAAAAAATAATTTACATTTTGAAAAAAAATTATTACATATTTTTTCAAGCAAACTTAGAAAAAAAAAATTGGAAAAAAGGAAACTTCCCAGGGGGTCACCCATCTTAGATTACTCTAGCCCAAGCACGCTTAACTACGAAGTTTTGTTTTGCACCAACACTCTCGGCCAGGAATGCCACATCTGTTAAATCTCCTAACCATTCTAATATATATGAGAAACGAATTCCACTCATATTTCAATAATTTAGTAATAAAAATATTTATTTATAAATCTTGCATTTAAAATTCGAAAAAAAGCTTAAAATTAAATTTTATTCGTGATATTTAATATAAAATTCCAGAAAAATTGATTTTTTTTTTAATTTTAGTCAAAATTTGAAAAAAAACGATTAGGCTAAAATTCGTTGAAAACGATTAATTTATCTTTTTTCCGAAATTTCAATTTGAAACTCGTAAAAAAATTAAACTATATTTTAATCCAAATATCCCAGGAAAAAATAATTTACATTTTGAAAAAAAATTATTACATATTTTTTCAAGCAAACTTAGAAAAAAAAATTGGAAAAAAGGAAACTTCCCAGGGGGTCACCCATCTTAGATTACTCTAGCCCAAGCACGCTTAACTACGAAGTTTTGTTTTGCACCAACACTCTCGGCCAGGAATGCCACATCTGTTGAATCTCCTAACCATTCTAATATATATGAGAAACGAATTCCACTCATATTTCAATAATTTAGGGTTAAGGTTTTTAGAAAGAAGAGCCAATTATAGAATCCAAATCATGTTCTCTTTCTCCAAATCATCCCTCTCATACATGGATCCATGGTTTTGGATTTCGAATTTCTTATTACTTATCGTTGTTATCGTTGTGTTTTACTGTATGGAAATCCTACAATGGATTCCTAGTTACTTGCATCAGATAATGATTTGGTTATATATCTGGTGTATTGTGATGATAATGACTGTTTAAAAAGAAGAAGGTGAAGAAAATGAAGAAGAAGAAGAAGAAGAAGAAGGTGAATAAAATGAAGAAGAAAAAGAAGATGGTGATGATTTGGTTATTGTGATGCTAATGATTGTTATGTTATTAATATTGTATTACAAAACATTTAATTGCAATGTTTCTAGCAAAATATTTGTTACCAAATTTTGTCTCTGAATAATTTTCTACCTACCATCTGTTCTTATCTAATTTATGAATATTATGTAAGATTTATGGACGAGGTTACATATTCAACAATCACCTCTTATACTGCCACCGCATTGAATCATAGCGGCCACCGCAATGCTTCATTGCTGCCCCCTCAATGAAACATTGCGGTGGGCATTTTTAAATTTTAGCACTTAGCCTGTTTTAACCCTGCTAGGCAGAAACTGCCACCAACATAAAACCTGCCAAAAGCTTTTCAAATTAACTCTAAAAAACCTGTCAAAATCTTTCAAATTAACTACTTCAAATACACTAAATTTCTAAAACTCCAAACTTAAACTTCAAATCAAAATCAATAACCCAAACTATTACAAATATCATAAAAGCAATAAAATATTACAAAAAGTCCGTTAATTTACAACTTCTAAAAATCCTACAAATTTAACTTTGATAAAAAAAAACGAGACTAAAAGCCCAGATTCCTTTGTCGAATCCCCCAGTCACTAATAAGTCGTGCTTCCCCAATCCGAAGCTCATATGCAATGCGATACCTAAAGGTCATGACATCTTTTTTGGGATCCCAATGTGCATCTTTCAACGATATTCCATTGCAAATGGCATCCATATATTTGCAAGCATACACGCCACAATCGATAGCACCATTTTGTTTGGGTCGATCCATAACTTCCTTAATCCTCATATACCTTTCAGGATATCGCTCTGGGTTCAACTTGTGAAGCATGAACGGGAGAAATTTTTCCTGCAAGATATTCAAATAATTGGTAACCACACAACCATATATTCAGATATTAAAAGACTTGAATAAAAGAGGTTACCATGAGATAATATTGAAAGGGGTAAATTTCTTTTCCTGTGACAGACGACTCATCCCGTAGAGGATCAATCAACAACACTTTCCCTTTGTTGATGTTTGCGACAAAGAGTATCCAATGGTGGTTATGGCACACGGGGAAAAAAGCAGCGTCACAATCTTGTAGATTTGGTCCACAAAATTGTTTCTGATAAGTTTTAATGAAATTTTCCATTGCTTTCTTTTGATCTCCGATAAGCTCTTTTGGTGGCGTCTGCAAAATTAAAGATTAAAAAACTAAACAATGCTATAATTAAACAGGTTAAAATGCATTTAATTAAGATGTATGACAGCCTTAAGTAGGGCACATAATTAAGATATATAAGACAGTAAACCAATGTAATCTGAAATAGCTGGTGTCATTTATAATTTTTTTCCAGACAATCACATGCCAAATTCTTTCAGTTTCAAAATTTCTAAGTTACCAGTTTAAGCAAAGTTGGTAAATTTGCATACTTAGTTTAAGTAAATTTCTAAGTTACTACTCACCAGTTGTTTTAGCTAGAGTATGAAAAGAATATCTATGGGAACTAACAATCCTAAAGGTCAAGCACACTTTACCTAGTCATATGAACCCTGGAAATATGAAGATTGTCAAATTACCTTCTAGTCTTGAACTTATAAAGCTAGATAGCCATATATCTTCTAATAATAATGATGATGATAATACTAGGACAGTACTCCTGTATCATGCATACTTCATATATTAAGTGTTTTAAGACTCGACTTTTCCAGTTTCCCTAAACAATCACGCTACGAACAGGTCAACCAGTCTATGCATGCTGCATAATAGTGCTACTATGATGATTTCCTGATGCTAATTTTTTCTATGTAATGCATCATATCCAATCTACTTACTCACTTTTTTCTTTCTGCAGAGTGCAACAAAAAGAGTTGCAAAGTTCATAAAAGCCAACTGCCCGCTATTGTAGGTGGCTGTTATGCGACTGCCTTGTGTATTAAAAAGGTGGCTGTTCTACCAGTATGCATGTAAATACTAAACAAATGCAAGAATATTTAGGTAATGATTGATACCTTCAAATCAGTAATAAATCGTTCAGCGATAAGCATCCACCAACTAAAAGCAAAGTAAAACCTTTTCGCCGGAGGCCTAAGGGTTTCCGATTTCCAGAGATTCTGCTCTCTAATTTTCAATAGCTCCACATAAGCGTCCACAACAGAATCCTCCAACCAGAACCCCGGTTTTAAGGTCAACAGTTTTTCCTTTATTAGGGACATGGTCACACCCTTTTGCGAGTGTGTCCGCCAAATGAACTCACCATCGTTAGTCCACCAATGACGAAATAGCCACCTAATTTTTCGATTTTTCAGTGGCCGAGTCAAGTCACCCTTGTTACTAGGACCACCCCGATCTCGTTCATCCTTCATCTTATCAGCGGTTGTGTCCATCTGAAAAAAACGAGATACATATCACAACATAGATAAACAGATAGGTGTACATGAAAGATAGGATGGTAGAGGATTCATACATCAAATGCATCCTTTAAATTGGTTGGTACGGAGCCACTACCAAAACCCACAAATGGACGTACGCCTCGTTCTGTTGAAGGAGTTTCATCACTAGTAGAAGCCTGCAATTACATTAGATATTTACATCGAATGATAAATAATAATAATAATAATAATAAAGGGAAGCGTTACAAAGAATTGATTAGAAGTCAATACCTTTAGTGGAATGGGTGTAAAAGCAAAAGATCGGTAAGTGGTACCCATAAAAGGTGAAGCAGTCTCATCCTACAATTAGGTGTCAATACATAAATCAAACACTTGTTTAATACACCAATCGGTAATATGTTCAAAGATTGTTTAATACCTGACGTGGACGCTTAATGGAATCCGTGGCCGGAGTGTCCTGCAGTGCATCAGGAGCACTAGTCTCAACCTATCAGTACATTACAACAATCAGTAATATGTTCAATAGCAAGACATTAAATCGATAGAAGAAAAGATTACTACCTCAAGAGGACGCTTTAGGGAATCTTTGGTCGGAGTGTCCTGCAGTGCATCAGGAGCACTAGTCTCAACCTATCAGTACATTACAATAATCAGTAATATGTTCAATAGCAAGACATTAAATCGATAGAAGAAAGGATTACTACCTCAAGAGGATGCTCAAGGGGGACACTGAGTGGAGGGTCCTGCAGTGCATCAGGAGCACTAGTCTCAACCTATCAATTACATTACAACAATCAGTAATGTGTTTAATAGCAAGACATTAAATCGATAGAAGAAAAGATTACTACCTCAAGGGGACTTTTCTGAGTAACACTAGGGGCAGATGGATCAACATCCATCTCACGAGCATGGGGATCTAGAATAGGAGGGTCTACAATAGGTGTATCCTCGTCTCCAAAGGTAGAGGGTCTCTTTATATCCTCCTCTCCAAAAAAAGAGGGTCGACTAAAATCAGCACCCCTCCACTCTGTGTTGACTCGATCATAAGTGTATAGGAAATCAGGAAGAGACTCATAGAACCACTTAGCAGGTTTGTGCAAGTGGACCTGGTGTATCAACCTCATAGCACTCTCCAACTACAAATATCATTAATGCAATTATTAGGACAAATACGCTATTATCATTGCGGTAATGCAGTTATAAGGTCTAAAATGAAATTATTATAGCTAAAATGCAATTATTCAACAACGGTATTAAGAACATACTGCATCAATGGCGGACTGCTGCGGGAACCAATCTCGGGGTGTAATCTTATTGTCCGTACGAACCACACAAGGAGCAATCCTGAGTTTACTGACACACCTATACCAATCCAAGTAATCCTGAATGGGTACATACTCGCCCTCCACGGTGATGGGCATACCGCTCTCCACATAACTAGCCCACTCATCCAAATAGCTCCGGTAAGTAACCATATGTGCATTCCGCTGGTATTGAGTTTGCCTCTCAGTCCGCAAAAATGTATGGTCAAGCGGCTCCTGCGGTATATGCTGCAACATATCGAACTGCCTGAGTACCCTGTCCGGCATCTGGTACTCAATAAACTCAAATGACACCAAGGGTATACGCCCAAGAGCCATATGACGGGCCACCATCATGTCAGCATCCTCATCAGCATCAGCCCTCGCGTAAAATCTGTTTAAATATTACATATAAAATTAGAATGCAATCAACGATACTAAAATTAAAATGCAAGTGGAAAACAAGTAAAGACTGGAATGCAAACACTGATACTAAAATGCAAGTAGTAAGACTAAAATATCAAGTATTCACCTGGCGTATGGCTGCCATGTGACCCAGTGCGGCATAGAGCTGTCAAAATCTCCCCGATAACTACCAGTATGGTGGTGGGGGTTAACCCTCCTCCGCTTCACCGGCTCAGCCCAAGCTAATGCTCTCGGCCACCGAAGCTGCTGGCGTGGTGCAATCTCTGGACGCCCCAGATTCAATCTCTCCCACGCCCACAACTGAAGAAGCATTGCGCACCCGTTGAAAGAGGTGGAAGACTTCTTCACAGATTTAGACAGGGCTCTATATAAATGTGCAAAAACTACAGCGCCCCAAGCATAATCAATAATCTGATCCGGCTGCTGCAAAAACTGTATGTATCGGGGATGCACAACATTCCGGTTGGAAGTAGGAAATAGTACGGCCCCAATAATATACAGTAGATATCCCCTGGTATACACTATAGGTAGACCTGGCAATTTGGTACACGACACGTGAACACGACACGAAACGACACGAAAAAATACGGATATGGGTTTTGATTTTTAGTACACGAAACACGAAAGTACACGAACACGAAATTACACGATAGATTTAGTGTCGGATATGGGTTTTCATTTTGGGTACACGAAAGTACACGAAAGTACACGAAATAAAGATGTTAATAATTTACTACTTATAGATTTTATGTATATATTAATATTTTTTTATAAGGATATATATTTTACACAAAAATATACATATTTACAAGTTTTTATAGAGTTGTATTTATATTTATATATGGAAATGTAAAATATTTAATGTATATTTCATATGAATATAATATTTACTAATAAATTTTAACTAAATTTTATTTTTATTTTTATATAATATATACACGAAACACGACACGAAAGTACACGAATTCATTTCGGGTGGATACGGGTTTCATATTCAAGTACACGAATCCTGTTTCGGGTGGATACGGGTTTCACCTTCAAGTACACGAAACACGAAAGTACACGACACGAAAGTACACGATACGATCCGATTGCCCGCTCTAACTATAGGATCCTGAGCAACCCATTCTGGACGCTTCGATCTCTTACACCTCACCTTATATCTATCCCGCAATTCACACAGTTTTACCCCGCCGTTTCCATACATGTCCTTGCGCTTCTGAGCACTGTGCAACCGAAGATCCTGCCATTCTTTCTTCCAGTAGCCAATCGGATCAGATAGCTCAGTATGGGTCAAAGCACGCCCACTGATCGGCAGCCCCATGATCATGTACACATCCTCGAGTGTAATAGTCATCTCACCAAAACTGAAGTGAAATGAATTAGTTTCCGATCTCCACCGCTCCACCAATGCTTTGATCAGGGTAATGTCATTCTGAGGTACTGAGCGGGGATTAGTAAACACCCCAAATCCCCAAGTACGCAAAAGGGCACGCTGGTCTGCCTGTAACTCCCACACACCCTGCAGTGTAGTATACTGCCTCACATCCAACTTCTCCCTATCACCTCCCTCCCATATCAAAGTGCTGATATGCTCGTCCTGCTGAACCAGGAGCGATCGATCAAGAGGACCACACTGCATATCCATAATATCTGCAACGATTCAAAATAAAAAATTAGGCACACTGAATATTTGAACATACGTAATTTAACCTGCAATTACCAAATTATAGATTAAAAAAGAAAATCAAGTAATAAATTAGGCCTAATTTGGATTATAAATGATAAATTTGAATTAACAAGTCATTTTCAATCTATTTACGAGAGATTTAGCCTAAATTAGGGAAAGTAAGCCTAATTTGGATTAATAAATGATAAATTCAAATTAATAAATCATTCTAAATCTATTTAAGAGAAATTTAGCTTAAATTATGGAAATTAATTCAAAATTAGGAAAATTAAGCCTAATTTGGATTCATAAATGATAAATTCGAATTAATAAATTATTTGTAATCTATTTATGAGAGATTTAGCCTAATTAGGGAAATTAAATCAAAATTATGAAAATTATAACTTTTTAGAATCGTCTTCAAGAACATTGTTGAAGACAGAAATCGAGGGTAAACTTAAAATGTGAGGGCTACCAGCATGTAGTTTGGTAAAGTTAATTGTTCCAGTTAATTGTTTGTCATTCTTAAATCAAGAACTAAGAAGCAAAGACAGAATATGAGCAGCATGTATACAGTTAAGTGAGGAATTAAGAGATATGATACATATGCCGAAATTTATGAGAGAGAAACGGCACATGAGAGGGGGGGATTAGAGATAGAGGTTTGGTGGTAATTCTAAAACAGGAGTACCGTTTCTCTTATTTAAGTTATTTTCAAAGAATACAAGCACATCCAAGTATTTACTATTTACAAGACATAAGCTGACTCTTATTTTCGAGTCAAAAACAAAGGCTTACTTATTTACCCTACGTAAGTGTATTGACTTTTTCTCTACTGTTGTCCAGGACTCTTAATAGAATGCTAACAGTAGTTCAAAGGAAAGAGTAGGGTGCAGGATCTAACAGTACATAACTATTACGTAGTTTATCACGGGCCTGATATTCTTATTAACGAATACATGGAAAATGTATCTATCATGCTTTAAAAAACTATTGTACCCGTCTCAATTTGTGGATTCGACTTGATCAATTTGAATAGAATATATTATGTATAATATCAGGTCATCAGTTTACTTAATAATTATTCTTAACCATGACTGTTTACTGTACAGAAGGCTAACCAACTAGTTTGACATGGGAGCCATTCTTGAAGTTGATTACAATTACAACTATAAAGTTTATCGAAGCAAGAAATAAGTGGTTGTTCAATATATCTCTTTGCTAATAAAATTGTAAATAATTAGGGCAAACATGAAATTTCGAAAGACTCATGCAAGCATCATATGCCTACTGCTTCAAATTTATGAATGTAGTAGAAACATTTACTTTAAGTTCAAATGATGGGCTACAGCAAAGCCAATCCAATCCAATTCATTCGATGATTTGGTTTCAATGTCAGTAACTGCTGCCTGGTTTCCACAAAACCAGCTAAATCTCTTATCTGCGCCTGGATAACAGGAAAAAGTTTGCCAAAAAGCAACATTTTAGCAAAATCAATAACTTAAAAATAGAGCAAACAGAAGCATTTAACACAAGACATATTAATAGAAAATAGCTATAAACATAACGGGCAGACCATAAACATTAACCTCCGAGTCATAACAGCTTATTGCAATGAAATTACTGACAACATTGGCAAAGTGATGATACTCTTACAGAAAAATACGAAAATTAAACCTCCATACTGAATACGATACGAGTCCACAACACACAAAATCACTAATCAATAACACCCCATATCGAAATGTCTCAGTAATATACACAAACACATAGCATACATTAAACCTAATTTTAACCTTAATTTCAAGAAAAACCTTAATTTCAACCTAATTTCAACTTTAATTTGAACCCAATGGGTATAATAACCCCAATTTCAGTAGCATTACACATAATTGCCGCAAAAGTGTATGTATTTGTGTAAGTGCTTGTGTGTGTATTTGTGTGAGAGATGAAAAGAAGATTAAGAATAATACCAGGAAAGCGAAAAAGAAGAATAGATCAAACAAGAAGAAGAAGAAGAAGAGAGCTGAAATCGTCGAAATCGCCCCAGAATTGTCGAAGAAGAAGGTGTGTTAGTCGGTGTTTTAATGTGTTAATGTCTCTGTGTCTGTAGTATGTGTTTTATTTTATCACTTTTATGTAATGAGGGTTTTGTAATTAAAAGGGTATAAGAGTACTTTCGGGAATAAAGAGTGCCACCGCAATGTATCAATGCTGTTAAGAGTGCTACCGCAATGAAGCATTGCGATGCCGCATTGTATTATTGCGGGAGCCTCTAATCCCTACCGTTAATTTCTATATTTAACGGTTATGATGTGTTGGCTGATTAGTGGGTTCTAACCCACTGTGGTTGTGGAAGGGCACCCATATATATATATATATATATATATATATATATAGGAGGAGGAGGTTCAAAAGAGAACCCTCCTTAGCAAGAGAACCAGAGAACCAACATATCTACCATTGATTTGATTTTAATCCTATGGTCTAGATGGTGTACAAATCTATCAGTATATTTATGGTATTTGAATATAAGGGCACTATATGATAAGAGAAAATACGTCACAAAACCTACGTATATTTCTAAATTTATTACCATATTTGCAAAGATTTGATGAGATCATTTACTACCAACTTTACACTTTCCATTTAATCGTTATCAATTACTTTTCATATAATTAATTCTATCAGTTTCTATTTTTATTGATTACAAATTGTATCAATGAAATTCTCAATGAAATTTTGTAAATATTTTGTTTACTTATAATAACAAAATCAGATTAAAACATTCTCTTCAGTACAAACGTAAAAAGGTGTTCTCCAAAGGATTCTTGATAGTATTCTATTGAGGTTGAATGTAATCTAAAGTTCACTATCAAGTGATCTCATTGATAATACAACCAGAGTATCTCAGTGATTTATGACCGACATCTATTTTATAATTGCATCTTAACTCATTCCCAAATTGATGGATAAATTTCAAATTAAAATTTCAAAAAATGTATGTTAAATTTGGAAATGAGCTAATACAGCCACGTACAAATAACCAGTGTATTTGGAAAGAATATGTTAGTGAATTACTACACAATTTTCCAATGATTTCTTTTAAAGCACTCATATCCTACTAAATATTCTTTTAGAAAAAATATTTCATTTTTTATAATTTTTTGATATATGGTAAAGTTCATTAAAATATATATAATATATCAATGTGCAATACCTAGTGAAATCTTTCAATAAAAGATGTACAATACCTAATGGAATCTTAAATGAAAAAAAAATATATTAGTATGCAATATGAAATCTTGCAATGAAAGATTCTTAAGAAAATATACTAAAAGGTAAATGAAAATCAAAAAATCTTAAAAATTAATATTAGTATCTTAAAAAATAATACCAAATAATTTATCAACGTGCTAGGTAAGGTCATCTTACTCATAATTTTTTGATAATAAAAGTTTGTGGTTAAAATAAATAATTAATGTGTGGATCCAAAACACTTACTTGAATCTTAGTCTAAAAACTTAAGTATTGATTTTAAAAATATCCAAAAAGGTAAAAATAAAAATAAAAGACTCATAAAAATAAATAATTTAGAATAAGTGAAAAAATAATTTATTAATGTGCAATACTAGTGGAATCTTGCAATAAGTGAAAAAAATAATATATTGATGTGCAATACTACTTAGTGGAATCTTAATAAGAAAAAATAAATGTTAACACGTAACAACTAATATATTAATGATTTTTTGATTAAAAAAGTTCGTGGTTAAGATAAAATAATTAATGTGTGGATTCAAAACACTTAATGGAATCTTAGACTGAAATTTAAATATTGATTTTAAAAATATCCAAAATGGTAACAAAATAAAGGATTCCTAAAAAAAGTTAATAAATAACACTAAAATAAATAATAACAAAATATATAAGACTGAGCAACACCTAGGAGAATCTTGCTATTTATAAATTTTTTTAAACAAAATTAGAGGAGGAAATATAATAATTAATACGTTGTTACAAAATACTTAGTGGAATCTTGGACCAAAAAGATAAAAACTAATTTAAAAAATATACTAAAAGATAAATGAAAATCAAAAAATCATAAAAATAAATAAACATTAGTATCATAAAGAATAATACCAAATAATTTATCAACATGCTACATAAGGTCATCTTACTCATAAATATTTTGAAAAAAAAAATTGTGGTTAAAATAAATAGTTAATGTGTGGATCCAAAACACTTACTTGAATCTTAGTCTAAAAAATTAAGTTTTGATATTAATCCAAAAACATCAAAAAAATAAAATATTCATAAAAATAAATAATTTAGGATAAATGAAAAAATAATATATTAATGTGCGATACTTGTGGAATCATGCAATAACTTAAAAAAAATAATATATCAATGTGCAATAGTTAGTGGAATCATGCAATAAAAGTAAAAAGATTTAAAATAATTAATGTGTGGATCCAAAACACTTAATGGAATCTTAGATTGAAATTTAAATATTGATTTTAAAAATATCCAAAATGGTAAAAAAAAATAAAGGAATCCAAAAAAATGTTAATAAATAACACTAAAATAAATAAAATTATATATGACTAGGCAACACCTAGGAGAATCTTCCAATTTATAAATTTTTTTAAACAAAATTAGAGGAGGAAAAAAGAATAATTAATACGTTGTAATAAAATACTTAGTGGAATCTTGGATAGAAAAGATGAAAACTAATTTAAAAAATATACTAAAAGGTAAATGAAAAAAAAATCTTAAAAATAAATAAATATTAGTATCATAAAAAATAATACCAAATAATTTATCAACTTTCTACATAAGGTCATCTTACTCATAAATGTTTTGATGAAAAACGTTTGTGGTTAAAATAAATAATTAATGTGTGGATCCAAAACACTTAAGTATTAATTTTAAAAATATCCAAAAAGGTCAAAAAAATAAAAGGATTCCTAAAAATAAATTAATAAAAACACTAAAATAAATAATAACAAATTATATATTAGTGAGCAACACATGGGAGAATCTTGCTATTTATAATTTTTTTGACACAAAATTAGAGGAGGAAATAGAATAATTAATACGTTGTTACAAAATATTAAATGGAATCTTAAAAATGTACTAAAAGGTGAATAAAAATAAAAAATCTTAAAAATAAATAAATATTAGTATCATAAGAAATAATACCAAATAATTTATCAACTGCTACACTTAAGGTCATCTTACTCATAAATTTTTTTGATAAAAAAAGTTTATGGTTATAATACAATAATTAATGTGTGGATCCAAAACACTTAATGGAATCTTAGACTCAAAACTTAAATATTGATTTTAAAAATATCCAAAAAGGTCAAAAAAAATAAAGGATTCCGAAAAATAAATTAATAATAACACAAAATAAATAATAACAAATTGTATATCGGTGAGCAACACCTAGGAGAATCTTGCTATTCTTAAATTTTTTGAGACAAAATTAGAGGAGGAAATAGAATAATTAATACGTTATTACAAAATATTAGTGGAATCTTGGATCGAAAAGATAAAAATAATTTTAAAAATATATTAAAGGTAAAAAAAACCAAAGTGTCTTAAAAATAAATAAATATTAGTATCATAAGAAATAATACCAAATAATTTATCAACGTCTACAAAGCTCATCTTACTCATAATCCAAAAAGGCCAAAAAAATAAAGGATTCCGAAGGATAATTAATAATAACACTAAAATAAATTATAACAAATTATATCAGTTAGAAACACCTAGGAGAATCTTGCTATTTTAAATTTTTTAAGACAAAATTAGAGGAGGAAATATAATATTTAATAAGCTGTTACAAAATACTTAGTGGAATCTTGGATCGAAAAGATAAAAATTAATTTAAAAATATACTAAAAGGTAAATAAAAATCAAAAGAATCTTAAAAATAAACAAATATTAGTATCATAAAAAATAATACCAAATATTTTATCAACTTGCTACGCAACTCTGCAATCTATAACGTTTTTGTAAAATATACCAAGAATCAATAAAATAATTAATAAATTTTTGCAAAACATTCAATGAAATCTTAGATTGAAAACTTAAAAATTGATTTTAAAGAATCTTAGTGTTCCACTTGGTTGAAACACTTAAGGAAAATATTCCAACATTTACAATACTTAATAAATTATTTAATATGTATTTAATACGTAAAATCTTACAACATTTAATAGAATCTAAACATAAGTATTTTTAATATGTATTTACATAGATTCTGTTAAGTGTTTTATTAAAAAAATATGTTAATTTTTTAAAATTACTAACTTTCGTAAACAATTTTTTTTTTTGCTAAGGTAATAAAGAAATTTTGCGACTAGATGAGATTCTCTTAGGTATTTTATTATAAATATTAATTATAAAAAAGCATTCATGTGTCATTTTTAAGATGAGATAAGATTTTCTTAAAAACACTAAGATTTTATTGAGTGTTTTAAAAAATGTTAGAGTGTTGTATATTTTTCCAAAAAAAAAAGATCTTAAAATAGTAAAAACACTTACTAAAATCTTAAAATACTTAATAGAATCTTAAAATAAAGACTTTTTTTTTAATAAAATCTTATAATGACATATAAGTTTGTTAAAATAGAAACAATTTAATTGTTACAAAAACAGATTACCAAGTTCTTAGAATGATATAAAAGTTTTTTTTGGAAATAGATAACAATTTAATGAAATCATGAACTGAAGATTTATTGTATTTTGACCGACATATTTTTATAAGGAAGGTTACATTATGATTCCAAATTGATAGATTTAAAATTCAAATTTTAAAAGATGTATGCTAAATTTTAGAATTAGCTAAGCATACAAGGAACACCTTAGAGAACCCGTACATAATAATACTATACATAATAGTATACACATTAAAGAATTGTTCAGAAATGAATTAATACTGGTTAGAGCCAACCGCTATACAAAAGTATTGTTGTTGTTCAAGAAAAATAAAAGTATTTATGTTGTTGAAGAAAAATAAAAGTGTTGCTATTTTACAACGTACTTTTACTAAAGGATGCAATCTTCCTTAAAATAAAAAATTTGTGTTCCTCAATTGCAATTAACCATCTTCATATTGGTTGTAGAAATTGAGAGTTTAAAAACCAGCTATGCAGTACAAGAACGTTGTCATTGCTTTACACCAGGGTGAAACTTAAACAAGGAAACAAAACTAAACTACATATGACGAGAGACAACTGCCTCTAAACCTATATAAAAAAGCACACAGCTCCATTAGGTAGTAAAAATCTTTGATCATAAACCACAAGAATGAATATAAACTGAAATAAACCAGTCTCATTTTATGAGAGAAAATAGAGATGGGGATTAGCAAGCCCAAAACAAATATAACACCCACGTAAACATAGTTGCAAGAAAACCTCCTGGAATATGAGATTCAAATATAATGGTTGTCATCACGCTCTAGAAATATTTATACAAAATATCCACCCCATTCATCGCAGAGAATAAGGTTAAGCACGATCTCATATACATCTCATAGAAAACCTAGTTTAAGAAAATATCCTCCCAATTCATTGCAAAAGTATTACAGAACACCTTAGAGAATCATTTGTTCTAAACATCAGAACTGAACCAAATCATGTTGCTTTAATCCACTCTTTTTGTTCTTCAGTCAGAAACAATAAAACTTCTGATATTAGTTCTAGTTTGAAACTAAATAACGACTGTGTTTCACCATCTTTTTGTGAAAATTCTGTTCTGAATGACGATTCCATTATAAAACTACACAAAAACATAAACACATAAAAATTCTTTAGAGTGTTCGTTAAAAGACAAAAAAAATTATAAATCAGAAATCAAAACTACATACCTTTAGATTTCAATGTTCTGTGTGTGTTCTCCAAGGTTTTTCTTCAATCTTGTATGCTTTTCTGTTTATATAGGTTTAGAGGTTTGATAATGTCGTAAAGATCAATCAGTGTATATCGTAAAGTATTATGGAAAATTACAGTCAATCAAGGATTCATTTCCAAAGTTAAAACGATCAATATGTTCAATCAAATATTTTTTGATGTACAGATTCCATAAATAAATCAGTATAGGCCGTATGTAAGATTTATACAAAGAAAATAACATTATTTATTGATTGTATTTACATTACTACCATTATACACCACTGTATTTGATTTTGTAAAGATCTTCAATTTGGACGGCCAGGATCGGGGTTCTCTGGTTCTCTTGCTAAGGAGGTTCTCCCTAGAACCTTACCCATATATATATATATATATAGAGAGTCCTACTCAAATAGAAACCAAATTAGAATAGAAACTAGAAACTAAACCCAAATTAAATATTACAAGCTAATCTAATGACCAAACTAGGGGTACCCCAATACAAAAAATGTTTAAAATTCTTGGCTCCATTCAAAAAAAAAATTACTGTTCACGTGATGATGTCACTGCCACGTCATCACGTGAACAGTTGTTTTTTTTTTTGTTGAATGGAGCCAAGAATTTTAAACATTTTTTGTGAAGGTGCCCTAACGGGGCCCTTAGAATAAATGAAATATAATGTATTTAGTGTTGGTTTCTAGTTTCTATTTAAGATTTGGTTTCTATTTGATCATTAGCCTGTATATATATATATATATATATATATATATATATATATATATATATAACTGAATAATATTTTGGATAATTATTTAATTTATAACATTAATTGATTTCTTAAATATGTACATTGGATAATTTGTGTATACAAATCGTGAGATGATATTCGTATATATATATATATATATAGAGTATTGTTCTCCTAGAAACAAAATCTATATATATATATTTTAATAATAGGAGATCCGAGAGATTTTCACTCAGAAGCTTCAATATATTTTTCTTGAGAAAAGAGAAAAGACTTTTAAGTTTTTTAAGAGTCACTGAGAGTTTCTTGGAGCCCAATTTTTTTTCATGCTCTTTATTTTTGGACTTAAAGACTTGTTTAAGAATCTCTTGCAAATGCTCTAAGAACTCAAGTTCCACCAAAGTTAAACTCAAAAGTCAATTTCCGGGTCAAAGAAAAGATACTAGTTTGAGGATTATTAACATTCTGACTCCTGCCATCAAAATTTACTAACCATATCTGATCAGTGTTACAGAAATCGGGTATCGGACAAAATCAACAAAAGAACCTTGTAAGGATTAATCTTTAAACCAGGAATTAATCGGAAGGATTAATCGGAGTAAAAATCAGATGTATTTTAATATTATATTATTATTTAGCATATTATTATGATTCTATTAGTTACTTATTAAGTAATATGTATTTATCATATCATAAAACATATAATTATTCATATTTGATTAATATTTATTTTAATTCTATTAATTTATTATAAATACTCCAATCAAGAAGTAGTTGTAAAGATTAATCAGGGATTTTAAAAATCGAATCGGTTGGGCACTTTGTAGAGGATTAATCGGCTGAATCGGGGATTTTTAGAACAATGTGTCTGATGCCCAAATATTTCTTTCTAAAAAAATAATTAAAATAGTTATTAATTAATATTGTTTGGACCGGTAAATTTATTAGTTTATCAAGATTATTAATTAATTGAGATTAGATTTATACTATCCTTATTATGTTTGGACCAAAAATTTATATTCAAAAAATATAAAATAATTTTACATTCGTGGACTCGATTCCATATCGACTTCTGTTCTTTGGATCAGGCCCGCTCTAGGAAACAAGCCGATATCGGGCGTCCCCGGTTCGGGCTGTTCCTTGGACCTATTCATTAATTACGAATTTAATACCCAACTAGGATTTCGGGCCTTATTAATGGGTCAATCTAGGTTTAATTAATACGACATTAAATATGTCTTTAAGGATTATTTTTCGCCTACATCACTTTCTATTTTTTATTTTTCATTGTTAGGGTATCAAAGCATTTAATACGAATTTTTAGGTATTTAGTATTCTATTTACTTAAAAAATATTTATATTAATTAATAACTTTACATTCAACGTTAACAAAGCCATGGTTCAATAAAGTCCATAAAATTAATTTATTGAAAAGGTTGAAGTTATGACATAGGTGTAATATTCAACATATATGTTACTTTTATTCTACAAAACCGTGTTCAACATCGTCAGATGCAACACGTATTCTCAACAATAAACGAGCCTTCTTAACAATATTCATCAAAAAATGAGTTCTCTCAACAATCAAAGATAAACGACGATGACGAAGAGGCGATTCAAGTTTGTAGAAAGTGATTTTCGTTATTAGGATTTTTAAAAGAGAAGATGAAGAGTTATGTATAATGATTGTATGTATTGTTTGTATAGGTTGTTAAATATAATTACATATGTTTTTTATAACAACAGGGAATAGTTGACTTAAAAAGGGACAAAGTTTTCATCTTAATTACAAAAATGCCACCGCTGCTTTACATATGGCTGACATCAGCCTTTTAATCTCTAACATCCTTCTTTTTTGATCCAATGACCCTAAAAAGTTTGTATGGTTTGTATTTAACAAAGTTTGTAGTGGAGCTCACCCATATATATATATATATATATATATATATATATATATATATATATATATAGAGAGAGAGAGAAAAGTTCTATGGAGTGCAGTTTAATTGGAGTACACATACGTTCTGCACTCAAAATATTTTAAAATTTATTATTTTGCAAATCTTATTACATGAACATCATTATTTCATCGAGAATCTTGAAAATTTTGTATGTTTTGCTAACAAAATATTGCAAAATGAATTGTTCTGCAAAACACATTTGGGTTGCAAAACATATATGTTCTGATTGCAAAACATAAAGGATTTTCAAGATGAACATATTGCAAAATATACATGATTTTCAAAATTATCAATGAAATTATGATATTCATATAACAAGGTTTGCAAAACAATAAATTTTACAATATTTTGAGTGCAGAACGTATATGTACTCCAACGTACTCCAATTAAACTGTACTCCATAGAACTTGACCCATATATATATATATATATATATAAGCTAGTGATCAAATAGAAATCAAAATTAAAATAGAAACTAGAAACTGATCTAAGCCATTAGATCAATCTAATCTAATGGCCCCCCTAGTGTGAACACACAGGATCAAAAAATACCCTCCCACACATGATTTCAGCAAATCCCCTCCGTTTTTAATTTGATTTTTCTCGTCAATCAATAAGTTTTTTTTGAAATCCGATTTCACTGTATTTTTCTCCATCTCTCGATGATCGATTTGCATACCATATGTGCTATGTTTCGACGCAATATTAAAAAAAATTATTTAGTTTCTAGTTTAAGAAGGTTTTATTAGAATAAGACTATATATAGTTGCACTCTAGGAAGAACACATTATATAAAGAACACCATTATAACACTTCTAAACCACATATTTAATGCACCCACACACAATTAAAATGCACCTTCACACACTAACCCAACCCAATTTTTTTTAAAAAAATTATTCGGATGAACAGCATCTGCTGACGTGGCATGCCATGTCAGCACCTGTCACGTGGCATGCCACGTGGCACTGCCATGTCAGCAGGTGGTCCCCTATCTGTTGACGTGGCAGTGCCACGTGGCATGCCACAGCAGCACCTTCCACGTCAGTAAATGGGGGACCACCTACTGACGTGGCAGTGCCACATGGCATGCCATGTGGCAGGTGCTGCCGTGGCATGCCACGTCAGTAGGCACTGTTCATCCGAATATTTTTTTTGATCTAGTATGTGAGGGTGCATTTTAATTGTGTGGGTGCCCCTGGCGGGGCCATTAGATCATAATTGATTCAATGGTTCAGATTGATTCTCTTGTGTTCTTTATTGTTCTTTATATAAGGATGTTATTCATGGAGCAATGACCTATATATATATATATATATATATATATATATATATATATATATATATATATATATATATATATATATATAGTCCCATTCAAGGGAGAACCATATATATAGAGAATTGGAGAGAACTAATATCCTAACCACTGATTTTATTTAACGGTCCAGATAAAAGGGCAAATTCGTAAATTAACTAATAATAATAAACTAAAGTACCGTTGGACAGCTCATTCAACACACCACACCATCCACCACGCAGCTCACAACATTAATCTGCAAATATACACACAATATAGATATAAGCGTTCATTGGAGACGAAGATAAAGTAAAAAACACAACCGAATACATCTTCAAATCGAGATTTAATCTTCAAATCGAGATTTAATCTTCAAATCGAGATTTAATCTTCAAATCGAGGTAATGATTCTATAATCTTGAAATCGAGGTAATGATTCTATAATGTTTTCGATTTTAATTCATAATCTAACTAGAATTTTTTATATTTCTTTAGGTGAAGGTCAGTCGGATAGAGAGCAAGATGTTTGGGAGGAGAATAGGTATTTTTTTATCTGATAATTTGATTCTACAGTACAAAAAAAAACCAGATCTAATATATGTTTCTATGTTTTGTGTATTTTGATTCTGCTATAGAACCATATCTATGTTGATATTTTGTGGCTTGTTGATTCTGTTTTGTGTATTTTGATTCTACTACAGAATCATATTTGTGGTATTTTGATTCTGTAATAGAATATACATGCATGTATATTCTGATGTATAGCTATATGTACATGTACTCTTAATCTTCTATAGTAGAAGCATATTTTTGATCTTATATGATTCTGTATTTATTGAAGCATATTTATGTAGTAGAAGGTTATTTGTGTACTTGTAGTTTTTGATTCTACCATACAAGCATGTTTGTATTTGTAGTTGTATATAGGTTGTATAGTAGAATCGCATGAGTATCAGGCTTTTTTTTTTTGAAACAAAAAGAAATCAATCCATTAATCAAAAGCCATACGGCATCTACAAATACAATCGTAAGGACAGACGCTTAAGGGGATCGCTGTTAAATCCTTCCAAGAGGCAATCAAGCGATTTGATAATTGAATATATACACCTGTTTTCATCCGACTGTTCTGAACCAACGACCATAGATGCAATCCCATAGTGACCTTCATCTCTGAATCAAAATTATGAAAATCTTGCCGATCTATAATCTCGGCCATGAACAACACCAAAAATCCAATCAAACCAAACTCTCAGAAAGGAGAGAATAACACAACCCAAATAAATTGGGAACTTTATTGAAAAAGAGATATGAAAAACAAGAAAATGAAAATGAATTGGGGCTTTCCACCGGTGAAAACCGATGGAAGCCCCCTCAAAATTCTTTAATGGAGGCTAGGGTTTTAGAGAGAAGAGGGAGGAGAAGAGGCTAGGGTTTCTTACATAGTATCAGGCTTTTAATCATATATATTTCTTGTGCCTAGATTTTGATTCTAATATTGAAGCATATTTATGTGTTTGTAGTTTTTTTATTGCACTATAGAAGCCTTCTTTGTACCTTCTAATTCAACATCAGGAATTTAATGTCTTCTTCAATTTTTGGAGATTATTTTTGAGTTTTTTTGATTCTAGAATAGAAACTCTTTTTGTATTTTTTTTATTTTTTATTGTTGTGGAATCTACTATAAAAGCATAATTTTATGAGTTAGAAGCATAATTTTATCTGTGTAGTTTTATTGTTGTTGTAGATTTCTATTCTATTTTTTTGATTCTACTATAGAAACATATGTGTATTTGTATTTATGTGTTCGATTCTACTATAGAAATATATGTGGATTTGTTACTTGGGAACATAAGTGTTGCTACTATAGAAACGTCTGATTCTAGAATAGAAACTCTTTTTGTATTTTTTATTATTTTTTATTGTTGTGGAATCTACTATAGAAGCATAATTTAATGAGTTAGAAGCATAATTTTATCTGTGTAGTTTTATTATTCTTGTAGATTTCTATTCTATTTTTTTGATTCTACTATAGAAACATATGTGGATTTTTAAAAGTTCAAACATATTGTTTGATTCTGCTGGTAAATGGATTGCTACTTGGGTGTATGTCTTCATGGTACACAAGGTTTTGTGGAGTTATTGTTTCTAGTTTTCATCTTTGATATACTTTGCCACCATAAGGTTTCTTAAGCTTGTCAATTCACCTAATGTTCTTGTTTAGTTTCGATTCTTAGATTTCAAATATTGTATTCATTATTTTATTAAAATGTGTCATCAGGTACACGTTCAAGCAATCGATTACGAAACAAAAAAGTAATAAGATCAAGGTCTAGTTATAAAGGATCAAGGTGCTCAAAGAAAAAAATAAATATATGTGCCGATAAAGAAGAAAATCTGAGCACAGACACCTTTGACAAATATAAAAGGTAATAAAATTATTTCTTCTCCATTTCCTTTTTCTATGAACAGAACGGTCTGGTGTCACCTGGAAACGTGTTATGTCCCATGTACCTAATATATTTATTTGCTTATGTTAATGTAGGGCCCTATGGGAAAAGGTACCTTCTGAAAAAAATTAGGATGCGTGTACATTGATCCGTTGTGGTATGCTGGTTTATACAAGAAAGAGTACAAAAAACAAAGTGAGATCAATTAAAACTGTTTCCCGTGAAAAATTAGGATTTGAGAGAGATTATAACCTCATGGACTGCTCTGCTGATCCTCTTGTTAATCTCTCTGGGGATAGCTCTAGTACTGCCGCTAGTCGTGCAGATGATGCTAATTATGCAGGTGCACCTCGTTGTTGAGGCATTGCATCGGTTCTTTCACCAGATAGGGCAAATGATATACCTGAAGGGCATGCTAGCAACATGGAGGTGGACTAATGTTGAATATGATCCTGAACATAGCATCGCTTAGTCTGTTTTATGTAAGATAGACTTGTTGGTTAAAATGTAACTTTTATTTTGTGATTGGTTGTAATTAACTTTGTTGGACAAATTATGGTACTTGGTTGTAATTAACTTTAATTCCTATACAAATTATTCCTCTGTATATATAAGTGGTTTAATTTAGTCTAATGTTTTCACGATGAATACAATTATGTTTTAATAATTTCTAAACAAATTATGTATTTTATTCACTTTTGTATATAAAATCATGCTCTATTTTTTGGTATAGTTAAGTTTCAATGTGGATGAGGTTCTTTATATTCCAATGTAGAGCCAAAAATTATGGTACAAAACAATTATGGTTGTACTTTGTGACCAAGATATCCACATGATTCTGCAACAGAATCAAAAGTATTTTTTTTACAATAAAATCAAAACACTACATCGTGGAGTGTTTTTTTTTAAATTTACAAAACGTTACTTAAAGTAGAATCTTGGGTTCAAAACTCTTTCTAAAACCTAAGCTCGTGAACGGTTTGTTTGTCGTTCCGAAAATTTCTAAAACCCAAAATGAGAAATTGAACCCCAAAGGTTAACTTTTGAACCCCTAAGATAAAATTTTTATTAGCTTAATGAGTCCGGCGGCCTGGTTTTTAAAAAATCGGGGACCAACCCCGATTTTTTAAAAAACAGGATATATTAGGGTTTTGGGTCGCGGGTTTAGGGTTGTAAACAACCCTAAACCCTAAACCCTAAGTCCGTGAACGGTTTGTTCATCGTTCCGAACATCTCTAAAACCCAAAATGGGAAACTGAACCCCAAAGGTTAACTTTTGAACCCCTAAGATAAAATTTTTATTTGCTTACTGAGTCCGACGGCCTGGTTTTTAAAAAATCGGGGACCAGCCTCGATTTTTTAAAAACCAGGATATATTAGGGTTTTAGGTCGCGGGTTTAGGGTTGTCCTAAATCCGTGAACGATTTGTTCGTTATTTCTAACATTTCTAAAACCCAAAATGGGAAATTGAACCCCAAAGGTTGACCGTTGAACCCTTAAGGCAATACAAATAAATTTAAAAATTTGAATTAAAAAATTGAGTATTTATAAACCCAAATTGAACCCGTTGAACCCCAAATAAAAACAATTTAACTCTAAACTAAATACTAATAAAAATTTAAAATATTAATTTAAAAGTAATATATAAAGTTTTAATATTTTAAAAAATTACGCTTAATACTTTTATGTTTAATAATTTAGTTCTACATTGGAATCACGAATACTTGAGTGTGAATTCCATTGTAGAATCAAAAATTATTTTTCACACCAATCAAGGGAAATGATCAAATTTCCAACTGGTTCTGCAATAGAATCAAAAAGTTCAATATAAATTAATTTTAAAAACTAATTTGTTTCTGTAATGTAGAATGATTTTATAATACATTTGAATCAAGATATTATCATAAGGATGATATTGTTAAGAAAAAAATATTAAGGTCAGTATAGAATCATAAAATCCTGTTGAAGTACAATTAAGGAAATGTACTAAAAACTGATTTGGTTCTGCTGTGGAATCAAAAGAAAGAAAAAACTAGGAATCAAAATGTCTGTTTTTCAGTTGGTGAAAGATTTAGTAATTTTATTAGAAACCACATCCCCAAAAAGTTCTTAAAATTTGCGACCTCGAACATCAGTCCAAAATAGACGAGTTAGATGACCATTTGAATCCGTCTGGTACTCGTAAAAAAATCCTCCATCTGATGTCTCCTGTTTATCTTTGAATTTTTGAAGTAGCTTATCTGCATCATGTTTCCCTATATATAACTTGATATCTCTCATCCAGTTTTGAAAATCCACAGCAGTTGGACCAAAATCAGAGTATAGACCAAAACAATTCTTATAGAGACCATGAGCTCTAAAAGCACCAATGTTTGGCGCTGAAGTGCAGTCATAGATTGATTTGCACGGAGGAATTCCTTTCCTGATTCAGACGCTAATGGATGGTTATGACCCTCTATAAAACAACTGATTATGTAGCCATCTGAACCCATGTACTTGAGGATTACTTTTGCATTACATTCAGTTTTTTTTGTGATAGTCCTTCTCCTTCTAACTTGCACATCAGAAGCACTAGTTGTATGCGACGATTCTGATGTAGCATTAGAAAGTTTTGACATTGAAGTCTCATGATGTCCTGACTTCGAACAAACAATATACTTCGTCACAATAATTTCATTCTTGATCTTTTGGGTTGATTTACGAACATTAAAGCCACCTTGCCTTCCATATTCAGTATAAAAATCAAAACATGCTTCAATATCAGTAAAACGCTGACAAGAATATGGTTTGAATTTGTTATCTGTGACTTTAGGATTCCACAGCTTAGTCATCCTACTGAATGAATCATCAAAGACTTCTACGAGCTCTTCAATCAGACTAGTACCAGTTGAATCACAAACACCTTCAACGGGAGCATTGTTTTCCGTATAGAAAATGTTGAATGAGTGACAAAAAGAAAGGAAAAATAATAAACATCAAATTACACCCACGTCGCATAAAAATGACAAAACTGAAGACAAACACAAAGTTACATTTTTTAATGGTATAATATGCAAAATTTATTTTTTATTCTATAATAGAACACATAAAAACACATAACTAAAAATTATTCATACAGAATACTATACATAACTTATATTTGTGATTCTAATATAGAATCGAATGATATATCTAAAAATTTGTGATTTTTTTTAAAACACTTAATGCTAATCTTCTTATATAACAGAATCAAAAAAGTGTGAATAAAATTTTTAGCATAAAATTTGATTCTACTACAGAATCGAAACAGAATCAGAAAATGTTGAATATAATTCAGAACTGCAACTAATTATCTAACAAACGTACTGTTTTGATTCTACTACAGAATTGAAACATATACTAAAAAATTATGTATACAAAACTGAAGGATAAAGATTGAAACATGATAAACACTCAATATCAACAGTAAAATCAAAAGTTTTGAGCTTGTGTTTTGATTATACTACAGAATCGAAACATATACTAACAAATTATATATACGAAAATAAAGGATAAAGATTGAAACCTGATGAACAGTCAATATCAGCAGTAGAATCGTAGTTTTGAGCTTGATTTGAAGATGAGGCCATAGTTTCCGTAAAAAATCACATAGAGTGAGAGGGAGATCGCACAGAGGAGATCGTGCACAGAGCGAAATCGCCGAAAACGATATAACATTGATTGAAAGCTAAGAGTTTGAGAGAGATAAAATACAGAGATAGATAGTCGGAAAAATTGCCGGTGAAATTCAATCGGAGATATTGCCGGATAGATTGTAGAAAGAAAGCTAATTGAGTGTATAGCGGAACTATACATACAACGACAAACAAAAACTTTGTACTAATTTTATATTATTGATTACTAATATATTTTGAACCGTTGGATTAAAACTTGATCTAAAGGCTGAGATTAAAGGAGAGGGTTCTCTCCTAGACTCTATATAATTTGGTTCTCTATAGAATTATGGCATATATATATGTATATATATATATATAGTCATGTTCTAATAGAAACTAAATTAGAATAGAAACTAAAAACCAAACCCAAATTCAACATTTCAAGCTAATATAATGACCAAGCTAGGTGTATCCCAATACAAAAAACATATAATAATCTACCCTCTATTTAGCGGGGGGAAAAAAATTACTGTTCACTGATGACGTGGTAGTGATGTAAGCAGTGAACAATATTTTTTTTTTTGCTAAGCATTGGTGAGTTAATTTATGACATTTTTTGTGAAGGTACCCCTGGTGGGGCCCTTAAAATAGATGAAATATAATATATTTAGTATTGGTTTCTAGTTTCTATTCTAACTTTGGTTTCTATTTGACCACTAGCATATATATATATATATATAAAGGCATATTTCATTATTATTGAGTTGTGACGCCAAATCCTGATCCCGGATTTGGGGGTGTTATATATATATATATATATATATATATATATTGTAACACCCCCAAATCCGGGATCAGGATTTGGCATCACAACTCAATAATAATGAAATATGCCTTTAATGAATCTTGTTTATACTAACGATCCCTCATCCAGGATCAATCTCAGGTTATGGTATGAAACAAGAATCTAAATCACAACAGTTATTACAACTACCATACCTTCTTATGCGTAGCGCAGTCCGATACCAAATATGTCCTTGCTAACAGTGAAATCTCTTCTTTATAAAATTACCTCATCGCTCTCATTCACATAGGTAGCCAAATTCTTAACCCTAACTGAAAAGGAGGGGTAAAACAAAGCAAGAATGAGCCAAAGAATGCTCAGCAAGTGTATAGTACAGTGAAACAACAATATCTCAACAATTCATTGATGGACAATATCAATGATCAAGATATCTCAAGTGAATAATTCAATTTCTATCATACAATAAAACTTTCCATTTTTCTTTAAACCATAACTTTTCTCAAAACATTTCTTTCCTCATCAACACATACCTTTCATAAAACTTTTTAAAACATTTAAGTTGATTTTATTATTCTTCTGATTACGGACAATATGGGTGATCAGCCACGTAAAGTCCCCATTCCTTTGAAATTGGGTTCCCAATTAGGCAACACATTGGCCTTGAATGCTGGACTAGGACCACCCCAGCCTCTTACGCTTAATAAAAGTGCTGGACTAGGACCACCCTAGCCTCATACGCTTCTCCAATTTATTATCAAGTTTATTGATATTTTAAAACATTTCACTTTTAAGTCCTTTATACTCACTGATAACAGATCAGCCCAGTATAAGGAATTTTACAAACATCTTTAATCATTAATCCATTTTAATGAGCAACGATAAAAGATTAAGGAACATGAAAGCATTTGATATAAAGAATCATAAACAACAAAGCAATAAGATTTAATTAAGCAGGGTATAGTTCAACAGAACAAAATCATATTACAATAAGGGAACATAAATAAATTAAAGAACAAAGGAATTATTAAGATTCACAATTTATAAGGAAATCATGGAATAAAGGAAATCTGTATTCAAGAGAAGATTTGAGTTACTGCACAATCTATAACTACTCATCTCAGAGGTTACCAATTGATAAAATATCGCCGCAAAGCTGGAATTAACATAAAAGATTTGAATAGTTTAAAACGAAGATTCAAGAAGTTCTCAATTACTCAAAGTCTCACTCTTGTCGGCTAAGCACTCATAGGCTTTAGCTACCAAACCGGCCTGACAATAATGAGTTGAATAATTAAGAAGATCCAAATTCATTCTCGGTTTTAACCGTCACTGAGCAACACATGCTTCAATAACAGTATAAACCTCGAATTAGTTTACATTCGTTTATAGAGAAAATAATATCAGAGTAAATAGTTGTACAGTAATTTGAAGAAAATATTTCTTGAAGAGTATTTGTTGAGGGAAAATCATAAATCATATTCAGGGAATATACTAAAAGATTTTTATAAATTTTTTAAATCTTGGATTTCCTCTGTTTAAAATATCACTTAATTTCTTTTGAAGAATATAAAATAGTACATGACTGAGGAATCCGGTAAAATACCATGCATTAGAATATTAATAAAAATGAGGAATATTTATATAAAATATTTCAAAAAGAATAAACACCTGAACGATAAGTGTTGAAGAATCTGATAAAATATTAAGTATTGGAACATAAATAGAGATTAGGAATATTTAGTTATTTAAAATAATTTTAAAAGAGTCACATCTGAACAATAGATGGAGGGATTGAACAATTGTAAAATAATTTGAGAATAATTATTTGAATATTAGTTGAGGAAAAATGTCACTTGAAGATAGAAGTAAGGGGTATAAACCCTAGTAAAACGATTTAAAAGACACACCATAAAGTAATAGTACGGGTTCACATCATTCAAAATAATTATGAAGGGTATAATTGCTTGCAAGATGGGATTCGAAGGAACATATCAATAAAACAGGAGGATTCACATCACTGAACGGTATAGGCACTAGCAACATGATTTAAAGGAAACAGTTTATATATATCAGAAACATGCTCACATCACTTGAACGATAAGTGAGGGATATAATCACTTGCCTCAATACATGAAGTTTCCAATTCCACACATCATCTCATTATCCAGTTTACATCAGTCTCTACTTCTATGTACACTGGCAGTTACTCGATCGTACATTAGTCTTTCTTTTATCACGGTCCGCCTTTACACTAACATACTTGTCCATTCCGATACTTATTTTTCTTCTCCAAAGTTCCCTTTTATACTTGCTCTGGTTCTTAACCGGCGTCTCACTGGTACCTATATAAAAGTAAAGTACTACTTCAGTACGCTTATAACCTTAACCGTCTAATTTTATTCTACCCGAACGCGTCCTATAACTCTTAACATTAACACATATAGCCCTTACTTATCATATTCTCAAAATAGTAATGCAAAAATCATAAAATCATATAAGTCAAATAGATTTAGATACAGGGGATTTTTAGAAAATTTCGTCATGAAGTATTCGTAAATAGGACTATTCACATGTTTTTCAATTCAATAATTCAACTGTATATACACTACGAAAATAAAGCTGCCTCAACTTGCATCAAACAATTAAGAAAATAAACAATTAAAGAAATGATCTGCCCAGACTTGCAACACCTAAACAATTAAGGAAATGATCTGCCCAGACTTGCAGCACCTAAACAATTAAGAAAAATAACTAACAGTTATCCAAATAAACTAGTTAGCACTTTGACAATTTATAATAACTGAACATATGCCACTTTAATACATTAATCCAAAATCAAATTATAATACTACATATACACAAGTATCCTTGTACAATTTACAACCCAAGTACCCAACTACAACACGTAGATGCACACTATTTATAATCTATTAAATCAAAATTAAATTAACAATTGAAACTTAATCTGTAACTCCACGTAAACAAGTAAAGTCGAACAATTCACATATTTCGAGTATTATTCTACTAATAATATGTAGTTTATACTTGAGAAAATGTAAAATAATAAATAATATTTTTATAAAATTTTGACAGCATCCCCTTTGTACAGGTAGCCTACCAGTCGTACACAGTAGACACAATTCAAACAATTATCAAATTCGAATCTAATTACAATCCATCAAAACACCTTACTACTACTTTCATAACACGCCAAACAATTTGAATTAAAATTATTCCAAAACCGAATAATTCTCATATTAATTTAATCACATCGACTGAATACAATTTTTCGGGAATTAAAACACGAAGTAAAAATTATCGTGTAATTGATACAAATAAATTTTGGGGTTTTTTGAATAGTACCCAAGTACTATTCAGTTTTTGCATTTTTACTGCAAACTAACTAATGCGACACTTATCCTACCTAATGCGTCCGCTGCGCGGTCTAATGCGACAGAAAAGTTAGTATTTTTACAATTTAGAAACTTAGATATTATTTTTGCAAAAAAACTTAGTTTTTTCAGTATTTTCAATAAATTCTCATAAATTTTTGACTCAAGTTTTCATCATTTCCAATTTCCTCCGACTAAAATAAAATCATTGTCGAGGGACAAAATTCCGAGGGTACCCGTATCGGGTTTCCGACCCGAAATTCCGCACAAAATATTCCTTTACAGATAAAATTAACAGCTGTTAATTTCAGAATCATACAGAGCATTTTTCTGTAATCAACAAAATCACAACAGAAATTAAGAAGGTGTTTGGCATTACTTAAAATAAGTTACTTTTGACTTAAATGATGTGTTTTTAACTTAAAGGAGAAAGTAAAGTTGTTTACTTTAAGTTGAATGAATGTGTTTGGGTAATTTTACTTAAAGTTAAATGGGAATTTAATAATTTTGACTTAAAGTGATATTTGACTTAAAAAAATTTTAAATTCATGATATTTAAGCTTTACAAGAATTGTGAAAAAAAAAAAAAAAAAAAACTCCATAAGTCATAAGTCATAAGTCAAAAGTACCTAAATGTAACTTATGACTTAAAGCAGTTTTTTAACTTAAAGCCGGCTTAAAGTCACGTTACACAAACGGGACAAAAATGACTTAAAGCCTTTTTTAGCTTTAAGTCATGTTTGCCAAACAGGCTCTAAATCAAAACACAATTGGGATCATCATCATATCACAGTAAATTTTTTCGAACAAAACAGGCTAAACCAGCACAACATATACAGGACTGATAAACACCTCAACAGGCAAGCTCAAAACGCAGCCACAGAAACAACTACACTTGGCAATTGATTGTATAGCAGGAAGAGTGGTGATATATACACACACCATTACGCACACACGCACTCACCCTGCACACACACGCACTCACCCCTACTGTTCACGCACGCCCACAGTACCATAGATACACACACACACTAACACAGAGGAAAGAACGAACAGAGGTGGCATCGACCAATCGGAGGCCACACAAACCACACCCCCCAGCTCGGCTCACACACCCATCATCACACCTGCGCCTATACATTCAATACACACGTAGCTTAGATGAAAGAAAGGAAGAGGAGGGAGCTTGGGGAAGAGGGAATTTACGGGAGAGATTAATAAGAGAGAGAGAAATGAGAGAGGATAGGAGAGGGATCAGAAGGAGATTGAGAGAGATTCAGATAGAGATGTGTGGGAGAAATCACGAGAGAGGAGTAGAAGCTTCGAGAGAAGCCTTGAAGAAAAACCGAGTAACCCAGCCCAATTGGGGATACAAAAACTGGTGTTTTAAGAGTTAAACAATCAATTCTTCAAAAAAAAAAAAAAAGAAAAAAAAAAGAGTTAAACAATCAAGGGCATTTTCTTACATTCCTACCTCTTAAATCAATTTAAAAACTTGTATAAACCGCTTTTTAAATCTTTTTTTAAATAGATAAATTTACAGAAAATTTAACTTTATATTTTTAAAATGTAAAGTACAAATTTAGGAACACCCACATATTTTTAAAATATTTTTAGGATAAAAAATGAATTAAATATGAATTTTACAAGTTTTGATCATTTAAATGCAATAAAACTCTTACAATCATTTTAAAATACTTAAACACCCAAATTAATTCTTCCAAAAATTTTAAAAACTAAATAATATAATAAAAAGGATAACACAAAAGATTTCAGGATCTTTAAATACTCCGATGATTTTATAGAATTTTCAGAAGACCAATCATGCATAACTTAAATAGATTTTAATCCTTAAAAATTCAAATAAAATACACGGACTTACATGACACACATACATCATCATATAAACATAGACATGCTGTCACATATATTTAATCCTAAAAAAAATTCACGTCATATAATCCACATTTAACATTAAATAATAATATTTATAATTACGATATTTTCTAGGGCGTTATATTCTTCCCCCTTAATAGGATTCTGTCCCCAAAATCAATCTTAAAAATATATGACGGTAATTCTCAAACATTTTCCATTCAATTCTCAAACTTTTTCTTCCCACTCTAGGATTCCTTTTTATAACAATTCATATATCGATAGGCTCATCCTGTAAGCCTTCAAATTTCAGAATACACTTAAACCTTTGGTTTTCGAGTCTCATTAACTCTAAGCACTTACTACTCATACGCGAACGTCTTTTCTATCGAAGATCGAACATGTCCTATTCGTAAAATGGACTATGCCCTGAACACAACTACTCAAGTAATAACCCAATCATCCATAATAATTCGAATATATATATATATATATATATATATATATATATATATATATATATATATATATATATATGAAATCTGCCTCGACTGACAACACACAATAAATAAATAAGTCTTTAAGACAAAATCCACGTGACTAAAACAATTGATACAACTTCCACGCTCCTGCTCATAATCATATTACCTCAGATAAAACTTTGAGAAAAAGAATATCAAAAAATCCCCCAATCATTCTTACTCCACTTTAAACGTACAATGTTACTCGCGAAGGGAATAACTGGGAAACTTCCATCTATCCTTAATCCCAATGTTTTACTGAGTAACAATTTCGAACTACTGACCATTTACCTTGAAACATATATATATACCTTATTCACAATATAAACTATCCATTGATCACATCCCTTCAATACCATTCACAAATCAAACTTTCAATACAATTAAGCTCTAACAACTCTAGTATCCACTAATATCAAAACTCGACATAATCTACAAATCCTCAAATTTAGAATCTGCACATAACAACTCCCATATTTATCAATAACTCATTTCATTGAACTATTCCATTCTTCTACAGTCTACTCATCTTGGTACTTATCCATTTCCTCTAGTAATTCATTTGCAAAAATCTAAACCTTTAAATCCTCTATTTATAACTTCTCACATTCTTTGAATATTTCCTTGAGCATTATACACATAGTTACTCTTTCCTTATTCATCTAGTTTATCAATCTCTTCCTTGACTCCTGAAAGCTTTCTTTACATTAATCCATCCATTTCCTGATTGATAGGCTTGTCCACTGCTGTAGCTATCTTGGTAAAATCTTTGAAAACCTTCGGTAATTCCTAGCTGGTCCTTTAAACTTTTGATCTCTGCTGGCATCTTAAGCCTTTCCTGATTCATTACTGCTTCATCTTCACGGCATTCACTTCGATCCTTTCGTCATATCCTGAAAATTATACTTCTTCCACTCCCAAAACTCATACTTAAAAATCTTATGCATGTTCGTCCTATATCCTTAAACATCTTATGATGTCTTCCAATCTTGAATCCTCGAAATTGATTACACATCTTGTAGAAATTAATTAACCAACTTTATATCTCTGTCTGGTGACAATCTTAGAAATTCTTCCATACATAAATCCAAGAAAATTTAATCATTGGAATCTGCTTCACTCTAATTGTCTCCTTACTGGTATCTCCCACATGCGTAAGATAAACTTTATACTCTTGACGTCTTATTCTCATGGTCCGCGTGATCGTTAAAACTCCTTTGTCTGCTTTTAGCCTCGAAACACAATTTCTATATTCCTTGGGGATCATAATTTCGCATTCTTGTCCTTACAACTCGCTTGCACCGACGGCCAGCTAATTAAGTTCCAAAATCTCACATAATTCTCCTAACTGCAACCGCATCCATATCCTTCGTAGCGTCATTCATAGTCTTTTCGAAATTTCTAATTCCTAAGCGATTTATAGAAGATGGTTCCGTTGCTCTTGTCGTAGCATTCGTTAGAACGAGCATGATACGATTCTTAATGAAGCGTCCTATCCTCCCGTACTTATGGCATACAACTTTCGACTTCTGATTCTATCACTTGTTACCACGCTGTCCTTTCCGATTACACTCATAGCTTTCCAAATTTATCCTAATACCATTTCATAATGCTTCCTCTCGAATTCCTTCCTTCTAACAATGGAGGTCTATTTTCGCTGCTAATTCATATTCTATCGGTGGCTATCTTGTCCCGCGTTGCTGGTTTTAAGTCTCTTAGGTCCTACACTATTTTCCACTGAACCTCATGTTTTCTTTTAACCAATTCTGAAAACTTACTGGTTCTCTGTCTTCCTTTTCTTACCATCTAATTCCGTCTTGGTCAAATCTCTTTTACTCTTCATATACATGATCCTTTAAATACGTTCACATAAGCTGTTAACTCCAACCCAATTACTTTACTCCTTATTCAAGGCTCCAATTTCTATTGACATCCCTTAGAAATAAACTGTCCAGCTCTACTCCGCTTCGCTCAACTTTTGCCGCCTCGATTCTAAAATTTCTACATCCGACATTTGATCTCAAACTTTCAAAATCTTGTAGTACTCCATCTACGATATCCAAAATGAAATATGCAATAACCAAGTGTTTTCTCAACAATCTTTCCTCAACATAACTTTCACATACCAATTATATCCATTATCACTCTCCTTACTACTTGACAAAATTTGTAACCTCGTGTCCTTGTTTATGCTCTTTATCCACACTCCGTTCTCCATATCCTCGAATCTTTTACGTGTGTTGCCAATCCAATGTATAATCCAAGTTGATATCCAATCTCTGCTCTAACGTCAATTCTCAAACCCAATCAGCCACTTCTCAGTCGATGTAAATGTATAGCTTGGACTACTTAGAAATGTCATCGTCTCCATCTCAACTGCTTTCAAGCACTGATAACTTTAGGAATCATAAGGGTTTATAGCAAAAGGAATTAATGAGATAGACAGGTGTTAACATGTATGAATATAAGATAAGTTTTGTTTGATAAGAATTTTTTTTTTTGCAAAAGGATTTAACAGAGATCAATATGATCATTGAACTATTTTCAGGTTGCATTTGTCACTTAGGTCAACCGCCATAGTACATAAAGGTGGCCAGCCCTTAGTACTTTCATGACAAACACAATCAGTGGCGTCCCACCAGACTTCTATCACAAAGATATAATGTCCCCGAATCCCCTATATACATAGGGTTGTTCATCCCAGTTTGAATAAAGAAAGTTAAGTATTCAGGGAGAAACAAAAAGAATTCAAAAGTTTCAAAAGTCTATATAATGAAGAATAACAAATATTCAGGGAAAATAGAAAAATTTCAAGGGTCTCAATAATTTATACGCATCACGTTGAATCAATTAACCCCTGGAAAATAAAGATATCTCTAAAAGAATAGGAATATATTTAAATGAATCTGAAAAAGTTTCGTCATCAAGTGAAGTATAGTTGATTATCAAAGATGATAGGGCACTGACAAAAATAAGAAGGAACAGAAACGAAGGTTAAATCTCCTTAGATGATAAATTAAATGAAATCCATGACTCACAGTGAACTGCTGCACCCTTTCCTCGAATACATGTCAATAATCACACTTCGTATCTCGTTTATAGTCTATTCATATGGTATGATGAATTTCCCGAGGGTAGTGAATAGTTACGCCCTTATCTCCAACATATACCATCAATCGCGTTTTGCATCTTGTCTATAGTCCTTTAGCACTCTCTGTAACATTCGCGATATAACTAAAGTCGTAAAAGAAATTCTAGAAGGTACACGCGGGTCTCTAAGTGACGTCTTCCACCTGCAATTCCAGTTTTCCCATTACTCTCATGTGGCTCCAATTTAGCTGCCTCGTCCAAAATTGAATCTTTGGGTAAATCGAACTCGTGCACGCACGATGTCGTAATACTGAATTACGTCGCAACCGTCTTCCTAATAACCTAAGGCGAACCTTATCCTAGATCATTCCATCTAACGTCTCACCTAAATACTTACACCTACTCATCCTAACTTGTTTCAGTAACCATAACCTGTCGCTCTGATACCAACCTGTAACTCCCCCAAATCCGGGATCAGGATTTGGCATCACAACTCAATAATAATGAAATATGCCTTTAATGAATCTTGTTTATACTAACGATCCCTCATCCAGGATCAATCTCAGGTTATGGTATGAAACAAGAATCTAAATCACAACAGTTATTACAACTACCATACCTTCTTATGCGTAGCGCAGTTCGATACCAAATATGTCCTTGCTAACAGTGAAATCTCTTCTTTATAAAATTACCTCATCGCTCTCATTCACATAGGTAGCCAAATTCTTAACCCTAACTGAAAAGGAAGGGTAAAACAAAGCAAGAATGAGCCAAAGAATGCTCAGCAAGTGTATAGTACAGTGAAACAACAATATCTCAACAATTCATTGATGAACAATATCAATGATAAAGATATCTCAAGTGAATAATTCAATTTCTATCATCAAATAAAACTTTCCATTTTTCTTTAAACCATAACTTTTCTCAAAACATTTCTTTCCTCATCAAAACATACTTTTCATAAATTTTTTTAAAACATTTAAGTTGATTTTATTATTCTCATGATTAGGACAATACGAGTGATCAGTCACGTAAACTCCCCATTCGTTTGAAATTGGGTTCCCAATTAGGCAACACATTGGCCTTAAATGCTGGACTAGGACCACCCCAGCCTCTTACTCTTAATAAAAGTGCTGGACTAGGACCACCCTAGCCTCTTACGCTTCTCCAATTTATTATCAAGTTTATTGATATTTTAAAACATTTCACTTTTAAGTCCTTTATACTCACTGATAACAGATCAGTCCAGTATAAGGAATTTAAAAACATCTTTAATCATTAATCCATTTTAATGAGCAACGATAAAAGATTAAGGAACAGAGAAGCATTTGATATAAAGAATCATAAACAGCAAAGCAATAAGATTTAACTAAGCAGGGTATAGTTCAACAGAACAAAATCGTATAACAATAAGGGAACATAAATAAATTAAAGAACAAAGGAATTATTAAGATTCACAATTTATAAGGAAATCATGGAATAAAGGAAATCTGTATTCAAGAGAAGATTTGAGTTACTGCACAATCTATAACTACTCATCTCAGAGGTTACCAATTGATAAAATATCGCCGCAAAGCTGGAATTAGCATAAAAGATTTGAATAGTTTAAAACGAAGATTCAAGAAGTTCCCAATTACTCAAAGTCTCACTCTTGTCGGCTAAGCACTCATAGGCTTTAGCTGCCAAACCGGCCTGACAATAATGAGTTGAATAATTAAGAAGATCCCAATTCATTCTCGGTTTTAATCATCACTGAGCAACACATGCTTCAATAACAGTATAAACCTCGAATTAGTTTACATTCGTTTATAGAGAAAATAATATCAGAGTAAATAGTTGTACAGTAATTTGAAGAAAATTTTCTTGAAGATTATTTGTTGAGGGAAAATCATAAATCGTATTCAGGGATTATACTAAAAGATTTTTATAAATTTTTTAAATCTTGGATTTCCTTTGTTTAAAATATCACTTAATTTCTTTTGAAGAATATAAAATAGTACACGACTGAGGAATCCGGTAAAATACCATGCATTAGAATATTAATAAAAATGAGGAATATTTATATAAAATAATTCAAAAAGAATCAACACCTGAACGATAGGTGTTGGAGAATTTGATAAAATATTAAGTATTGGAACATAAATAGAGATTAGGAATATTTATTTATCTAAAATAATTTTAAAAGAGTCACATCTGAACAATAGATGAAGGGATTGAACAATTGTAAAATAATTTGAGAATAATTATTTGAATATTAGTTGAGGAAAACTGTCACTTGAAGATAGAAGTAAGGGGTATAAACCCTAGTAAAATGATTTGAAAGACAAGCCATAAAGTAATAGTACGGGTTCACATCATTCAAAATAATTATGATGGGTATAATTGCTTGCAAGATGGGATTCGAAGGAACATATCAATAAAACAGGAGGATTCACATCACTAAACGGTATAGGCACTAACAACATGATTTAAAGGAAACAGTTTATACATATCAGAAACATGCTCACATCACTTGAACGATAAGTGAGGGATAGAATCACTTGCCTCAATACATGAAGTTTCCAATTCCACACATCATCTCATTATCCACTTTACATCAGTCTATACTTCTATGTACACTGGCAGTTACTCGATTGTACATTAGTCTTTCTTTTATCACGGTCTGCCTTTACACTAACATACTTGTCCATTCCGATACTTATTTTTCCTCTCCAAAGTTCCCTTTTATACTTACCCTGGTTCTTAACCGGCGTCTCACTGGTACCTATATAAAAGTAAAAAGTAAAGTACTACTTCAATACGCTTATAACCTTAACCGTCTAATTTTATTCTACCCGAACGCGTCCTATAACTCTTAACATTAACACATATAGCCCTTACTTATCATATTCTCAAAATAGTAATGCAAAAATCATAAAATCATATAAGTCAAATAGATTTAGATACAGTGGATTTTTAGAAAATTTCGTCATGAAGTATTCGTAAATAGGACTATCCACCTGTTTTTCAATTCAATAATTCAACTGTATATACACTACGAAAATAAAGCTGCCTCAACTTGCAGGAAACAATTAAGAAAATAAACAATTAAAGAAATGATCTGCCCAGACTTGCAACACCTACACAATTAAGGAAATGATCTTCCCAGACTTGCAGCACCTAAACAATTAAGAAAAATAACTAACAGTTATCTAAATAAACTAGTTAGCACTTTGACAATTTATAATAACTGAACATATGTCACTTTAATACATTAATCCAAAATCAAATTATAATACTACATATACACAAGTATCCTTGTACAATTTACAACCCAACTACAACATGTAGATGCACACTATTTATAATCTATTAAATCAAAATTAAATTAACAATTGAAACTTAATCTGTAACTCCACGTAAACAATTAAAGTCGAACAATTCACATATTTCGAGTATTATTCTACTAATAATATGTAGTTTATACTTGAGAAAATGTAAAATAATAAATAATATTTTTATAAAATTTTGACGGCATCCCCTTTGTACGGGTAACCTACCAGTCGAACACAGTCGATACAATTCAAACAATTATCAAATTCGAATCTAATTAAATCCATCGAAACACCTTACTACTATTTTCATAACACGCCAAACAATTAGAATTAAAATTACTCCAAAATCGAATAATTCTCATATTAATTTAATCACATCGACTGACTACAATTTTTCGGGAATTAAACCACGAAGTAAAAATTATCGTGTAATTGATACAAATAAATTTTTTACTCAAGTTTTCATCATTGCCAATTTCCCCCGACTCAAATAAAATCATTGTGGAGGGGCAAAATTCCGAGGGAACCCGTATCGGGTTTCCGACCCGGAATTCTACACAAAATATTCCTTTACAGATAAAATTAATAGCTGGTAATTTCAGAATCATACAGAGCATTATTCTGTAATCAACAAAATCACAACAGAAATTAAATCAAAACACAATTGGGATCATCATCATATCACAACAAATTTTTCCGAACAAAACAGGCTAAACCAGCACAACATAAACAGGACTGATAAACACCTCAACAGGCAGCCACAGAAACAACTACACTTGGCAATTGATTGTATAGCAGGAAGAGTGGTGATATACACACACCACTACGCACACACGCACTCACCCTGCACACACACGCACTCACCCCTACTGTTCACGCACGCCCACAGTACCATAGATACACACACACACTAACACAGAGGAAAGAACGAACAGCGGAGGCATCGACCAATCGGAGGCCACACAAACCACAGCCCCCCAGCTCGGCTCACACACCCATCATCACACCTGCGCCTATACATTCAATACACACGAAGCTTAGATGAAAGAAAGGAAGAGGAGGGAGCACGAGGAAGAGGGGATTTACGGGAGAGATTAATTGATGTGCTAAAAATAAAGAATTTAAATTGCAAGTGCACAATTTAGTCGTTTTAATATTTGAGATATCGATCCACAGAGACTAATATTTTCGCAAGCCTTAACTTTTAATTTAGGCGAACTAGACCAAAGATTTTAGAAAAGGAGTTTTTTGATTTATCTAAAAAATAATATTCATAATTCAACCAATTTTAAACTAAATTCTATGACATTAAATTATCTAAATAAAAACAAATACACACATGACAAAAATAAAATGAAACTAAGGATTTAATTCATGGCAAGCAAATTATACGTACTATTTAGCAACAAAAAAAAATTATACTTACTAGAACAAGTAAATTATTAAAAATTTAAAACATAACCGTAAAGAAAATGGACCAGGCTTGCATTAAATAAAATGGGATAACTAAATAACAGGAACATGGGCCAGAGAATGCAAATGGGCCAGCCATCATCAAGCAAACAAATGAATCCAATCACCAAGTCAGGAAGATGATATGCACTAAATAAGATCTAATAATAATGTAATTAGATGTGACAAACATTAACTACACTAATTAACATCATTAAAGTATTAATTGACAATTAATCAAACTAAAGTGACTAACACAAGAATTAACTAAAAACAAGTGAATGACTACTATTATTACTTACGGACTAGAAAAAACAAAGAAAAAAAAATGTAAAAGAAACATGGGCCAGGAAATGGTAACAAGCTATTCAACAAGAATAAGTAGATAAGTTCTAATTTTATAAATTGAAAATTACCACTTAACAGCATGCAAATGAACTAGTGAAACTAAATGATGGACATGGCATTGGCTTTGTAAAATAAGGACAGAAACATAAGCAGTACTAACAATATGACAAAACGAAAATAAAAGAAAATGAAGAAAGTGTTGGATGGCGCGTGAAATGAAAGAGTGAAAATGGCATGTGCAAAGCAGACTAGCATGGAATTGAAAATTGCAGATTTAATAAGGAAATGCCGGACAGAAAACTGGTTTCAGCCGGAACAAGATTTCATTATGTAAAAAAACGTCGGAAAATGAGAAAACACGAACAAGCACCGACCATAAATCTAGAAATATAAAAAAATTAAAATTTCGTTACTCTCAACCCCTAGTGGTTAGCATTTCGCTACTTTGTCCACTAAACGGATTTACGAAAGTAACGAAACAAGGCAACAATAATGAAAGAGCAAGACAAGAAATTAAAGGAAATGGAAATTTGCATTAAAATAAAGGGGAGTGTTTACAAAATTTGAAACTAAAGAAAATACAAGAAATTAAATCTACCCTAAACTACCCTACACTACTCCTAAGGTGAAAAATACAAGGGAAATGAGGGGGTATTTATAGGATGGGAATTAGGGTTTAGGGGGGTGTGGGTAAATCTTGACCCTACATTTGGTTTGTGTGGTGGTGTAATCCTAGCCATTAAAAGATTCCTTCCCCATTAAGCTTTGGTAGACTTGATCTTGGCCATACACTTTTTAAGTGTGTTGGGATGATCTCCACCTTCCATGTGTCCTCCAAGATTCCCTTTCCACCAAACTCCTAATTCTTTTTCCTCTTTTTCTTTTTGGTCCTTTTTCTTCCTCTTTTTCCCTTCCTTGCACTTTATTTTTTTATTTTGTCATTTCTTTATTTATTCACGAATTTCCTGAAATGCAACAAAATAAATTATTAAAATACGAGTTCAAGCAATAAATAGGTAATAAAAATATGCAAAAATATGCACTTATCAAATGCCCCCATACCTATCTTTTGCTCGTCCTCGAGTAAAACAAAAAGGAAATCTAGATAAAAAGTCCTATACTCCTTTTCGTAGGTGTGACGGTTGCATTTGGCATATGCAACAAGCCCTTTAAACCCCTAGGCAGCCCTAGTGGACGAGTAAGGTCTCGTGAGGGCCTATAGTGAATGTACCCACAAAATTCTATCTAGTTTGTTTAAAAGATCACATGGCGATGCTCACCACACATACATGTCCTCTCATGACACATCAACTTAAGAATCAAAATGAATTTGCAAAGTCTTGGTGTGCAAAGTGCAAGGATTCACATAGTCTACTTAAAGAACATACAAGAGGGATTACAAGTTCATGTCAAGTGCAAAAATTATTGGTAATCATGCTAAGTCTACAAGAGCACACCTCAGAGTCAAAACTTGAGATCTCTTATGCAAAAAACAGATAAGCAATACCTCACCTTTCACTCAGAAAAGAATATTCACTCAAGAACAAGGGTAAGTGTATCACTCAATTCCAACTAAATCAAATGCATGCTTGACACTTGGTATTATCCCAACTTGAATCACAACATACATTAATAATGACAATCAAAAGGTCTTTATTAGGGTTGTAATGGGGCTAGGGACAAGGTATGTCAAGAAAGGCCAAAATAAGGTGAAGTGTCAAAAGCTAGTAGTTACCATGAATATCATACACAACACCAAACTTCTCTCCCACCCAATTATTTTCAATTTTCAACAAAAAGCCTTGACTAGTCGTAATGAAGGAGGATTACAAAAAACATAAGTATGCTCTCATTTGTATTTTTATTCTTTTCTTTTTTTTTTCTTTTTTTTTCATTTCATTTTTTTTCTTTTTTTCTTTTTCTTTTTTATTTTTATTGAGAGCTAAAATAAATGTAACAATAATCCTCCTTTAGATTTGATTTGAAAATCGACTAACAAGGTAACAACGAATATTTCCTCAAAAGTTATGAACAAAAGTAAAACCCTTTTTACACACCTTATTGCTCCACCAAGTTTCTACTAGCCTTTGACAAAATGGGATCAAAAATACGTAAGGCTAAACAAGAAATAGGTCTTAGGCGAGTAATGTGGTGTGTCACCGAAAGAATATGATTAAGCTCAACGGGTTAACTAATTGATCATGTAAGCATGGTGTGGATATTTTTGGAAATATAGGTTATTCCTAAATGCCTTTATCATTTTATCATCAATTAATGTCATGCATTTCAAGATAGAATTCAAACAAGGGCTAGCAATGCAAATGATAAGTGGACACTCAAGCAAAAGAATATAAATGCAAAAGATGTGCATATAGGCTCAAAATCTCACTTGGTGTAGTAAAACATAATTAATCTCAAGAGATGGTCTCCTCAATGCACCTACTTGTATTCAAAACATAAAGACCAAATCATCTTACACCTAATTATGACCTTCTAATTTCATGCACAATTCAAATAAGTTTACTAGCTTCACCTTGCTAGTGTAAGTGTGTGAACAATAACTTTAGCAAATCACTTTTCAAACAAAAGCTAATGGATCATAAGATTAACGTAGCATGCAAGGGTGCATCAAGCAACTAGCAATCAATTAACAAAACTAGAAAAAGAACTCTTTTTGATTTTTTTTCATTTTTTAAATTTTTTTGGATTTTTCAAATTTATATATTTACACTAAAACCCCCCCCATACCTAAATCATGCATTGTCCTCAATGTATGCGAATGCAAGAGAAAATGAGAAATGAGAAAGGAGACAGTTGAGGAAATACCTGATAAGGGATGACGGAGACTTAAAATTTCTAAAAACTACGAAATAAAAATAACACACACACGCACGCAAATCCTCCCCCATACCTACATTACACGAGGGGAGGCAAAACAATAAAAGCGAATTATCCGATACCGGTTGGAAAATTAGGGTGAAGCTTTGAGAAAATATCAAGGAGTTTATGAAAATTTTGATTAGCACAGATTTTCTCAATTAACATGGAATCATTCAACCCTAAAGAACAACTATCACTAATGTTCTCCCTAAACCAAATTAATGCTTCTTTATTTTGTTTAAGCAAATTAGAGATAATGAAAGTTTGGCTAGGGTTAGAATCACTAGGAAGGACAAAAGACAAGGGTTCAGCTTTCCCTAAAGGCTGTTGATCAAATTCGGGGTGATAAACAATCAAGTCAAATGCAGGTGACGGTGGTCCAATGGGACTCTGAACAACGGGCTCACTACTAACAATCTCAGGTGGGGTCTCATATTTGGAACGAATTTCTGACAAATCCCCTAAGAACTCACCAATTGTAGGTGGTTCACCAACGGGAGTTTTGACAACGGGCTCAACAATAGCATCCTTGGGTTTGGTCTCCCACGGGGAACAAATGGCATCCAATTCCCTCAACATCTCTTCCGAAGTCATATCTCTCAACGAATCAGAATAATCTTTATTAGACTCATGGTTGACTTTGAAATCCTCAACGAGAAGAGACTCAATCTCACTATCCTTAAGGTTTGACCAATTAACAACGTTGTCAACAAGATTCACCCCTATGGATTGCTCATAAAGCTCGTTGGGTTCTTTTCCGACATTAAAGATATTAAGGTTAATGGTCATATTACCGAACGTGAGTTTCATCGAACCATCCCTACAATTGATCAAGGCATTGGATGTAGCAAGAAAAGGTCGACCAAGAATGATCGGGATTTGGTTCTTAGGATTCGTGACGGGTTGAGTCTCGAGAACAACAAAATCAACCGGAAAGATGAATTCACCGACCTTAATTAAGACATCTTCAATTATTCCCTTAGGCATTTTGACAGAACGATCGGCTAATTGAATTGTCATGTTCGTTTGCTTAAGGTCGCCTAAATCGAGGGCTTGATAGACCGAAAATGGAAGAAGATTCACACTAGCGCCTAAGTCAAGTAACGCTTTGTCCACAAAAGTATTGCCTATGACACATGAAATTGTAGGACAACTGGGGTCCTTATATTTCACAGGAATCTGATTCGAAAGAATTGAGCTAACATGAGATGTCAAAAAGGCTTTCTTGGGAACGTGTGTGGAACGTTTATGAGAACATAAATCTTTTAGACACTTAGCATAAGAAGGGACTTGTTGAATGGCATCTGATAAGTGGATTTATATCCACTTGGAACATTCTAATTCGGCTTAAATTGATTGTCTTGGACTCAAGTTTCTTGTAGTTTTGATGTGTTTTGCTTAGTTGTGCAGGTTTACGAGAATGTTGATTAAGGTGGATGCTTCTACAATTTTTTTGGGAATTAATTGATTTAAATTCGGATTTTCTGGGAAGGCTGCGCAGCTTATACTGTTTTGGCCATATCTGGAGTTCTGTAAGTCCGTTTTTAGCGATCTTACTGCCCACGCGAAGCTTGAGAGATTTTCTACAACCTGGAATAGGAATCACGTGCAAGTAAAGTACTGAATTAATTCGCGCGTGCAGACTTTGTGAAGCATGGCTGGGAAATTCCTGTTTTGCCCTTTTCGAGTTCTAATTATATTCCGGGCAGGTTTTAGCACCTTAATTAAATTCTAATTGTAATAGAATATTAAATATTTTTATTGAGCAAGAGGGAGGAAACGTTTTTTATGTATAAACGTCCTACCCTTGTAATCAAAGGAGATACATACGTTACATACATTATAACCTAGTTTTGTCAGAAGAGAGAAGAGGAGAAGGAATTCTTCCAAGCTAGTGACAAGCAAGGATTATTCTTGAAACCTTTGTATTCTTCTATTGTGGGGATTTAATTCTAAACCTTATTCTTCTTCTTTATTTTTACTTGTTGATTTTAGAATTATGTTTTCCAAAGAACCCATGATGACAATTAGGTCAATTATGGGCTAATTCGTTATCATGGGGTTTTAATGGATTTTGCTATGGATTCTAGTTATTGAGTGTTAATTATGCCTTGGTGTGTGATTGAATGTATTGATTGCCTAGTATGTTTATGCTTATTCGTTATAAGTGCGTCGCGAACACTTGTAATTGTTTGTTTAATCCTAGTGAATGCGAAAGTGGATCTAGGGTTTAGAACAATTCATGCTAGCATAGGTTTTTGCATGTGAAGAACATGTATTAATTTGTGATGTGATTCTAACCGTCTTGCATCGACTATGTGGTTTAATGGGTGCTTGATTTTCAACCGGTATGTGTTCAATTGCTATAGACATATAGGGACTACACATATTTGGTGACTACTTGACTTCTATCAATTGTGGATGATCAGTAGGATGGTATATGCACAACGAAAGTTGGTGTGTATCAGTTTAGTGCATCTAATCAGTAATCAACTCGGTCACATGCTAGGCTAAAGGGCATAAGATTCTAGATGAAGTAGTAATTGAAGTTGAAATCCCATGTCTGTTTATTATAAGTTAAAGTTAAGTTATTTTCTCGTAATTGGCTTAGTTGGTAATTAATCATTAGTTAAATCAAACCAAAATTGTGATTGTCTTAGCAGTGAGTGTAAATCATTAGCTGGTGCATAAGTGAACATAACGAACAATTTGAGTCTCTGTGGGAACGAATCCTATTTACTCTATATTACTTGTTGACCACGTTCTCTTGCGTGAATAAGTGCGAACAAGTTTTTGGCGCCGCTGCCGGGGACTCGGTTCATTGTTTGTTTAGTTTATGATCTTGTCATCAATTTGGATTAAATTCACTGACTTAGACGTTTTCTCACTCATTTACTTTGTGGTTTCTCAGGTACTATCTTGAGCGTGTATGCTTACTCGATCTCAGGCTCGTAAAGAAAATCTGGAAGAAAGGAAGCACGAAGAGGAATTAGTGGAGGAAAGTGAAGAAGAGTTGGAAGTTACTGGAGAAATGGCAGATAACAAGGCGCTGAAGGATTATTCTCAGCCCAAGATTAATGATATTCAGTCGAGTATTGTGCGGCCGGCTATTGCTGCAAATAATTTCGAGATCAAGCCGGGCACGATCCAAATGGTCCAGAACTCAGTCCAGTTTGGGGGTTCATCTGTTGAGGATCCCAACATGCATATCAGGGACTTCATTGAGATCTGTGACACCTTCAAAATCAACGGAGTTTCTGAGGACGCTATCAAGCTAAGGTTGTTTCCATTCTCTTTGAGGGACAAAGCAAAAAGCTGGTTGCATTCACTTCCAGCAGGTTCCATCACTACATGGGAAGATCTGGCACAAAAGTTCTTGACTAAATTCTTTCCTATGGCAAAGACTGCTGCCATGAGGAATGCTCTTACACAATTTAGTCAGCATTCTGGTGAATCACTGTGTGAAGCTTGGGAAAGGTACAAGGAGATGCTCCGGAAATGTCCCCATCATGGGATGCCAAATTGGATGGTCATCAATAGCTTCTACAATGGGTTAAGTCATTCTCGAGCAATGCTTGATGCAGCATCTGGAGGAGCTCTGTGGGCCAAAAGCTATGAAGAGGCCTATGACTTGATTGAAATGATGGCTGCAAATGAGTATCAGAATCCGACACAGCGTATTCCACAAGGTAAGGTTGCAGGTGTACTTGAAATGGATGCCACAACAGCTATAGCAGCTCAGCTACAGGCTCTAACCATGAAAGTGGACTCATTGGCTAAGGTGGGGGTTCAACAAGTCGCCATGGTCTGTGAATTGTGTGCGGGGGCTCATGACACTAATCAATGTGCAATTTCTAGTGAGTCGGCACAGTTTGTCAGCAATTATCAGAGGCCGTCACAACCTGCTCCAAATACATATCATCCCAACAATAGGAATCATCCTAACTTCAGTTGGAGCAACAATCAGAATGCTGTGCAACAACCATCTCAGGGTCAGCAGTATAGTGCAAGGCAGTTCAACAATTCGGGTTATCAACAACCCTATGCCCAAAGGCCACCATACAATCCACCTGGATTTCATCAACAGCAACCTGGAAGTCATGTGCAATCTAACGAGAAGTCAGAAATGGAAGAATTGCGAATGATGTACAAGAGTCAAGCAGCATCTCTCAAAACTCTTGAAACTCAAATGGGCCAACTGGCCAATGCTCTTTTGAACAGACCTCAAGGGCAATTACCTAGTGACACGGAAGCTAATCCGGGTAAAAAGGAGGTCAAGGAACAGATTCATGCTGTTACGTTACGTTCTGGAAAGGTTACAGGTGATCTGGGAGTCAACCAGCAGTTAAATGAAGAACTTGAAAATGCTGTGAACAGTGATGTGGACGCGGGCGCGTCTGAGGGGTCTATCCTGTCTTCTAATTCAGCTCTCCCGGTCATTCAGAAGGCATCAGGTGAGGAAGAAAAGGAGAAGTCAGATGGGAAAACAGGTTCAGAAAATACGGAAGCTAGCAAAGAAGTTTATCCGCCTCCGCCATTCCCTAAAAGGCTTCAGAAACAGAAGTTTGATAAGCAATTTGCAAAGTTCTTGGAAGTGTTCAAAAAGTTGCACATAAATCTACCATTTGCTGAAGCGCTTGAACAAATGCCAAGTTATGCCAAGTTCATGAAGGGCATACTTTCGAGGAAATTGAAGCTCGAGGAGTTAGAGACCGTCGCTTTGACGGAGGAGTGCAGTGCTGTCTTGCAACAAAAGTTGCCACCTAAGTTGAAGGATCCGGGGAGTTTTACCATACCGTGCATCATTGGAAATTTGTCGTTTGACAAGTGTTTGTGTGATTTAGGGGCAAGCATCAACCTCATGCCCTATTCGGTTTTCTTGCAACTTGGTCTTCCGGAGCCTAAGCCTACCAACATGTCACTCCAGTTAGCTGATCGCTCAGTTACTTACCCTCGAGGAATTGTAGAAGATGTTCTGGTAAAAGTGGACAAACTCATCTTTCCAGCGGATTTCGTCATACTTGATTTTGAAGAAGACAAGAAAATCCCTATCATTCTTGGGAGACCATTCTTGGCCACGGGGCAAACCTTGATCGACGTGCAAAAAGGGGAACTTACGATGAGGGTGCATGATCAAAATGTCACCTTTAATGTTTTCAAGGCTATGAAGTTTCCAACTGAAGAAGAGCAATGTTTGAAGATAGATTTGGTGGAGTCAGCAGTGCAATCTAAAATTGAGCATCTGCTCTTGAATGACACATTGGAAAAAGCACTGATTAGTGATTCTTTATTGGAAGAAGATGAGATAGATGAGCAACTGCTACTTCTTGATGCTACTCCATGGCAAAGGAAATTCGAGAGACCAGTGGAATCGTTAGGTCTATCTGAATTGAAGGGGTCACATCAGCGGTTGAAACCATCCATTGAAGAAGCTCCAACTCTAGAGCTCAAACCACTACCTGATCACTTAAGGTATGCTTCTCTTGGTGAGTCATCTACTTTACCTGTGATTATTGCTGCTAACTTGTCAGATTCTGAGGAAGACAAGCTCTTGAGAGTTCTTAGAGAATTCAAATCAGCTATTGGATGGACTATAGCAGACATCAAGGGGATAAGTCCAGCTTACTGTCAACATAAAATTCCTTTAGAAGAAGGGAGTAAACCAACAGTGGAAAATCAGAGACGTCTAAATCCAATCATGAAAGAAGTTGTGAAGAAAGAAATCATCAAATGGCTGGATGCAGGGATCATCTATCCCATTTCTGATAGTTCATGGGTAAGCCCAGTTCAATGTGTGCTGAAGAAAGGTGGCATGACGGTAATCACCAATGAGAAGAATGAACTTATCTCTACTCGCACAGTCACTGGTTGGAGAATCTGTATGGACTACCGGAAATTGAACAAGGCCACTAGGAAGGATCATTTTCCTTTGCCCTTTATTGATCAGATGCTGGACAGGCTTGCAGGTCAGGAGTACTATTGCCTATTGGATGGATATTCTGGGTATAATCAAATCTGTATTGCTCCTGAAGATCAGGAGAAGACGACTTTCACATGTCCATTTGGTACATTTGCTTTTCGGCGAGTTCCTTTTGGTTTGTGTGGTGCACCTGCTACTTTTCAGAGGTGTATGATGGCTATCTTTTCAGACATGATTGGCAAGACCGTAGAAGTTTTCATGGATGACTTTTCTGTAATCGGTCTCTCTTTCGATGAATGTTTGAATAATCTGGGTGCGGTTCTGAGAAGATGTGTGGAGACTAATCTAGTGCTTAACTGGGAGAAATGCCACTTCATGGTTCAGGAGGGAACTATTCTTGGGCACAAGGTGTCACGGAGAGGTCTAGAGGTGGACAGGGCAAAAATAGAGACAATTGAAAATCTTCCACCACCTATTTCAGTGAGAGGGATTCGTAGTTTCCTTGGTCATGCAGGTTTCTACAGGCGTTTTATCAAAGACTTCTCAAAAATCTCCAAACCGTTGTGTAAGCTCTTGGAAAAGGATGTTCCTTTTAAATTCGATGAAGAATGTTTGACCGCATTCGAGACTCTGAAAAAGAAATTGGTTTCAGCACCAGTGATTATTGCTCCCGATTGGAGTGAACCTTTCGCTATGATGTGTGATGCTAGCGATTATGCAGTGGGGGCTGTTCTCGGTCAAAAGAAAGACAAAGTGTTTCACGTGATCTATTATGCAAGCAAGACTCTTAATGATGCTCAGTTGAACTACACTACCACTGAAAAGGAGCTGTTGGCCATAGTCTATGGTTTTGAAAAATTTCGTTCTTACTTGCTAGGTACAAAGGTAATGGTGTACACGGATCACGCGGCTATTAGATATCTGCTCTCTAAAAAGGACTCCAAACCTCGTTTAATTCGTTGGGTACTTCTGTTACAAGAATTTGATGTGGAGATTAAGGACAGGAAAGGGACAGAGAATCAAGTAGCTGACCATCTTTCTCGTCTGGAGGACTTGGGTAAATCTTCTCGAGACAGTACCATCATTAATGAATTCTTCCCGGATGAGCAATTGTTTAGGGTGCAAGAAGAGGAGCCATGGTACGCAGACATTGTGAACTTTCTGGTTAGTCAAGTCATTCCATCTGAATTTTCTTATGCACAAAGGAAGAAGTTCTTGCATGAAGTTAAATGATATCGTTGGGACGAACCTTATCTGTTTAAACAGGGAGCTGATCAGATTCTTAGAAGATGTGTGCCGTATAGTGAAACAGAGGCTATTCTGAGGGATTATCACGCCACGACATATGGGGGCCACTATGGAGGTGAAAAGACTGCTACTCGTATTCTTCAAGCAGGGTTCTATTGGCCTTCTCTTTTTAAAGATGCTCATCAGTACGTCTTAAGGTGTGATCGTTGTCAGCGTGTTGGTAACATATCGAGGAGGGATGAGATGCCCCTTAATGTAATGTTGGAAGTGGAAATTTTCGATGTTTGGGGAATTGACTTCATGGGACCCTTTATCTCTTCGTGCAACAATCAATATATCTTGCTAGCAGTTGATTACGTCTCTAAATGGGTTGAGGTCAAAGCACTTCCGACAAATGATGCCCAAGTCGTGCTTAATTTCCTTCAGAAGAACATCTTCACCAGATTTGGTACTCCTCGAGTCATTATCAGTGATGAAGGCACTCATTTTTGCAATCGCAAGTTCACTAATCTTATGGCCAGATACAATATCAATCATCGGGTAGCTACAACATATCATCCTCAGACCAATGGCCAAGCTGAAGTGTCTAATCGGGAAATCAAGCGTATTCTAGAAAAGGTGGTGAGTCCTTCAAGAAAGGATTGGTCTCTGAAACTCGATGAAGCCGTCTGGGCTTATCGAACGGCATATAAAACACCTTTGGGAATGTCACCGTATCAGCTTGTCTTCGGGAAAGCTTGTCATTTGCCGGCGGAATTGGAGCACAAGGCTTATTGGGCTTTGAAAAAGCTAAATTTCGATCTTACAGCCGCGGGTGAGAAGAGAATGGTGCAACTTCATGAGATGGACGAGTTTCGCTTGCAAGCTTATGAGAACAATAAACTCTACAAGGAAAAAGTGAAGAGATGGCATGATCGGCGTTTAGTTAACAAGGTATTTGTTCCTGGACAACCTGTGTTATTATTTAATTCTCGTCTTCGTCTATTTCCAGGAAAGCTAAAATCGAGATGGTCAGGACCCTTTGTTGTAAAAACCGTGTTTCCGTATGGAGCTGTTGAGATTTTTGAGAAATCACCTGATCAGTCGTTCAAAGTCAATGGTCAGAGATTGAAACCGTACTTTGGTGAGGTATCGAATCGTGGGGCTGAAACCGCGGTTCTTGCAATTATTGAGTAAATCATGGAAGTCACGTCTAGCTAAAGACGTTAAAGAAAGGCGCTTGGTGGGAGGCAACCCATGCATTAGTATAGAAAAAAAAAAAAAAAAAAAAATTGAGTGTTGTGTGTGTGAAAAAAAAAAAAAAAAAAAAAAAATGAATTTGGAGCAAATTGCAGGGCTATAACGCAGCTAGCGCCTGCGTTTCTGGAAGTAAGGCAACTAGCGGCCCTGACACGCAGATTGCGTATGCGTCTCTGGAAGGGAGGCAGTTTGCCCCCTAGTAACGCAGCTTGCATTAACGTTTCTGGAAGCAGGGCAATTTGCCTTTCAGTTGAGCAGTTGGCGCGTGGGACTGTGGGAGAATGGATTGAAAAAAAAAAAAATTTTCTTCACAGGTTATTCACTGTTATGCCGAGAGTTGTGTTTATGTATATATAAAATAAATTCTTTTCTCTCCCCAATTTCTTTTTATACTCCCCATCTCCTCCCTAAATCTTTTCCTATTTTAATTCCAAAAACCCCTCATCTCTCCTAAAAAATTTCAAATTCCTATTTCTTTTCTAAATCTTTTTCTTTTATCCATTAAATATTTTTTCTATCCCATATCAAATTCCAAATTCCACCCAAATTTTTTCCTTTTCACATTAAAATTCTTATATTCATCCTATCACTCCATGGCCTATATATACCCATACATACACACCCAATTCATTATCTTTCTCCTCTACATCTCTTAAAAATTCAAGTTTGGGGGAAAATTAGTACAAGTTCACCTCTTTGATTCGTAGTGGGAATTCTTTTCTCTATTTTATTTTATTACGAATTTGTGTTCTTGTAAATTGGGGTTTTTGTATTATTCTTGTTACGTGGGTATTTGTGGTGTGATTTGGTTTGGTGGTTTTTGGTGGGATTTTTCTTGGTGGTTTTTGGTGGTGCTATTGTTGAGTGGGGTTTTGATTATTATGGCGCCTAAGCGAATGAGGGGTGGTGCTATTAGGGTGGAGAGATTTTCTTCTCCGGATGCGGAGGTTGAGTATAATAGGTTGTTGACTAAGTCGGTGGCGAAAGAAAGGGGGTTTTTACCAACTCGTCATTATGGGTTGGTTGATGTGATTAGTGAGTTACGTTGGGGAGAGATTTGTAAGGCACCTGCTCCAGTTCCGGTGAATGTTGTTAGGGAGTTTTATGCTAATGCTAAGGGTGAGCCGGATGAGGTGTGTGTGGTTCGAGGTAAACAGGTGGAGTATAGTGTTGAGGCTATTCGTAAAATTTTGGGACAACCACCGAAGCTTGTGGGGGCTGAAGATTGGGCAAGGAAGACTAGTAAGGATGTGGATTTGGAGGCAATTGTTCGTGAATTATGTGTTCCTGGTACGGTTTGGAAGTATAAAGTGGGAACCAATGCGCCAGTTAATTTTCTGTCTTCTGCTATGAATAAATTTGCACGTGCATGGTATGCATTCCTTTGTGCGAATATTATGCCTACTTCTCATATAGGTGAGGTCACAGTTGATAGATTGATTCTTCTTTGGGGCATTCTAAAGGGGGAGTACATTGATGTAGCCTATATTGTTCATCAGAATATTATACGGTTTTTAAAGTCTCATACGCTATCATCGATGCCCCATGCTTCTGTTATAGCTGGTTTATGTAAGGAAAGTGGTGTTATTTGGGGTGCGGATGAGGAGTTGCAGTCACCTTTGCCTTCCATTACTGATGTGTCTATTGATCGAATGCCTGACTGGCAAGGTGGGGTTCCAGATCCGAGGGGGCTTGGTTATATTGTTGATGATGTTGATGCTAGTGGTAATGGAGCGGGCGCTCAGCCACAGGGTTCTGAAGTACCGAGAGTTTTGGAGGCCCACTTTAGGCGTTTGTATAGGCGGATGGATGCTATACATGCTTGTAACAGGGAATATGCTCAAGATATGGCTACAGCTTTGACAGATGCAGGTATTCAGGCGAGGTGGCCAGTCTATGGAGCTCGTACGCAGTATCCACCGCCAGATTATGATTCCTCCGAAGAGGAGGACGAGTAGGTATGTTTTCTGCTATCCCTTGTATTTACTTCCATTCAATGAGGGCATTGAATATGTTAAGTTTGGGGGTGGTTTGAGGGATTAGTAGTTGTATATATATATTGTTGTATTATTTGTTCGTATAGGATATCATGTTTGCATAGTAGTGATAGTTCATGCATGATTGTTATGTTCGTATTATCTACGTTTGTTTCATATAGGACATTCTATTTTTTATTTTCGTATACCATGTGAGTTTTCATTTAGTTGCATTTTCATGGCATGCATATTTCATGATCCCTTAGGACGAGCTGATTCTGATTGATAGGTGGATGTTGATTTGGGTGTGATGATGATGAGTAGAGGGCTGATTTATAGTTTCTATGAAATTGACTTGCATGTTACGGGAACAAAATTTATACACAGTCTCATTGGGGTGCTTTTGGGCTAGGTTAGGGTCATGCCTGTGGGATGTTTTGAGATTTAATCACTTGTTTATATTTAGAATTTTCGTTATTCCCTTTATAGCGTAGGAACATTAAAGTCTAAGTTTGGGGGAAACCAGGAATTTTCATGCTAGTTGTTAATATGTGTCAATAAAGGCTAGGCGTCAAATGGCTAGTAGCCAGCTCATATTTATATGAGTAGTCTAGGGTTGGAAATGAGAAAGGCTCATTCCAGATTGCGAAAAAAAAAAGAAAAAAAATATAAAAGAAAAAAAAAGGAAAAAAAAAAGAGTCTAGTATTATTTGTTCATATGCAAAATTAACCAGAGTGAGCTCTTTAATACTCGAGTAATTAAGTCTGAGGGGACTTAGTCCTAGTGACCTAAGGCTTTATAGTCTGGGATCCACTGACCCAACACTCGCTACATGGGTATTATTGTATAAGCCTTTTGGGGTCTCATTCATTGCACGGTTAAATAAGCATGCGTATTGTATATTTTAATATGTGTCATAGTAATAAAGCATGAGTTTCTGTCTACCTTGGATAAGGGTGGAGGTGTTCCTAGGTTATGGAGTGTCTACAGTCTATTCTGATTATAAACCTGTGATTGTCTTGACGGAAAGCATGTATGATTTTTGACCTAGTTTTGGGAGTATTTCTGATGAGCATCGCACACACGCACGTTTCTGTTCATGTATTTGTTAGTATACGGGGATTTAGTCGAGCTCTGCTTGGATTTGTTACATTCATTGAGATATTTGCTTGTTAGTTGGTTTTGGTGAGTTTGAAGGGGATCTTGCATTTTCATAGTAGTTGCATTCATGCATTGCATTGCATTAGGTTAAATGGATTTTGTGGGTACATTCGCTATAGGCCCTCACGAGACCTTACTCGTCCACTAGGGCTGCCTAGGGGTTTAAAGGGCTTGTTGCATATGCCAAATGCAACCGTGATCACCTACGGAAGTGGTACTAGTTAGTTAGTTGTAATTGTTAATGCTTGAGGACAAGCATCGGTTTAAGTTTGGGGGTGTGATAAGTGGATTTATATCCACTTGGAACATTCTAATTCGGCTTAAATTGATTGTCTTGGACTCAAGTTTCTTGTAGTTTTGATGTGTTTTGCTTAGTTGTGCAGGTTTACGAGAATGTTGATTAAGGTGGATGCTTCTACAATTTTTTTGGGAATTAATTGATTTAAATTCGGATTTTCTGGGAAGGCTGCGCAGCTTATACTGTTTTGGCCATATCTGGAGTTCTGTAAGTCCGTTTTTAGCGATCTTACTGCCCACGCGAAGCTTGAGAGATTTTCTACAACCTGGAATAGGAATCACGTGCAAGTAAAGTACTGAATTAATTCGCGCGTGCAGACTTTGTGAAGCATGGCTGGGAAATTCCTGTTTTGCCCTTTTCGAGTTCTAATTATATTCCGGGCAGGTTTTAGCACCTTAATTAAATTCTAATTGTAATAGAATATTAAATATTTTTATTGAGCAAGAGGGAGGAAACGTTTTTTATGTATAAACGTCCTACCCTTGTAATCAAAGGAGATACATACGTTACATACATTATAACCTAGTTTTGTCAGAAGAGAGAAGAGGAGAAGGAATTCTTCCAAGCTAGTGACAAGCAAGGATTATTCTTGAAACCTTTGTATTCTTCTATTGTGGGGATTTAATTCTAAACCTTATTCTTCTTCTTTATTTTTACTTGTTGATTTTAGAATTATGTTTTCCAAAGAACCCATGATGACAATTAGGTCAATTATGGGCTAATTCGTTATCATGGGGTTTTAATGGATTTTGCTATGGATTCTAGTTATTGAGTGTTAATTATGCCTTGGTGTGTGATTGAATGTATTGATTGCCTAGTATGTTTATGCTTATTCGTTATAAGTGCGTCGCGAACACTTGTAATTGTTTGTTTAATCCTAGTGAATGCGAAAGTGGATCTAGGGTTTAGAACAATTCATGCTAGCATAGGTTTTTGCATGTGAAGAACATGTATTAATTTGTGATGTGATTCTAACCGTCTTGCATCGACTATGTGGTTTAATGGGTGCTTGATTTTCAACCGGTATGTGTTCAATTGCTATAGACATATAGGGACTACACATATTTGGTGACTACTTGACTTCTATCAATTGTGGATGATCAGTAGGATGGTATATGCACAACGAAAGTTGGTGTGTATCAGTTTAGTGCATCTAATCAGTAATCAACTCGGTCACATGCTAGGCTAAAGGGCATAAGATTCTAGATGAAGTAGTAATTGAAGTTGAAATCCCATGTCTGTTTATTATAAGTTAAAGTTAAGTTATTTTCTCGTAATTGGCTTAGTTGGTAATTAATCATTAGTTAAATCAAACCAAAATTGTGATTGTCTTAGCAGTGAGTGTAAATCATTAGCTGGTGCATAAGTGAACATAACGAACAATTTGAGTCTCTGTGGGAACGAATCCTATTTACTCTATATTACTTGTTGACCACGTTCTCTTGCGTGAATAAGTGCGAACAGCATCTAAAAGAGGAATGTTGATTTTTACTTGACTAAAAACTTCCAAAATTTTCTCCATTTGAGCCGTTTGTTTAGGAGGAACGAGTCTTTGAGGATAAGGAGCTTTTGGCTTAAAGACTCGTTCGCTAGGTGCTTCGGTAATGGATTTTGAAGTAGATTTGTTAAAAGATGAGGATTCATTTGGTGAAAGAGATTTATGAGAGGAGTCTGATGACTCGGGAATGGTTTTGGAAGATGAGGGTTCAAGAGTTAAAGGTGCGGGACTAGACAACTCGAAAGGTTCGGGATTTGGAGTATGGTTTGAAGGATCGAGTTTAGGATTTGACTCGTCTTCCTCATCTTCGGGAGACTCGATTCCAACTTGAGTATCAACTTGTTTGCCCGACCTTAAAGAAATGATAGCATTCACATTCGCATGAGGGTGTTGGTTGAGAGGAAACTTAGGATTGACCTCAGTTTGACTCGGAAATTTATTTTTCTCCCGCTCATGGATGGCATTGGCTAATTGGCTCACTTGAACCTCTAACTTAGATAGGGCTTGGGTGCTAGCATTTAAGATTTGCCTATCTTGAGTCATGGTTTGCATGAAAGTGTTTTGAGATTGAGCCAAATTAGTTGTGGATTTGAGAAGAGCATCAAGACTCTTTTCTAAGGAAGAAATTCTCTTATCCGACTCTTGAAAACCGGGTGGGAGGGTGGGAGCTTGAGTCGGATAAGGAACATGATGTTGAAGCGAGAAAGAGTTAGAGTTAGCCTTATTAAAAGTCGGGGGTTGAGTTTGATGATTTGGGAAAGATGGTGGTGGAGATTGAAAGTTTTGGAATGAAGGAGGTTGAGATTGGAATTGGGGAGGTGGAGATTGTTCACCTTGATTCCATGAAAAATTTGGGTGATTTTTCCACCCGGGATTGTAGGTAGGAGAGAAAGGGTCATTTCTTTGAAACATTGCATTGACTTGTTGGAAATCATGGGGATTTTGCATCCCTTGATTCGAGTACATGGGCATGTGCGGGGGACTACTACAAGTTTCTAAGGCTTCGAGACGCCTAGCAAGGGTGGCGAGCTTAGCATCAGTTGCTACATTGTTTCCAATAGAATGCACACTCCTAGAAGATGACTCGATAGATTTACTCGGCTCTCGAGTAGACTCCCACAACATGGTTTTCTCCGCTAGATCCTAAAAAAATTCCCAACCCTCGTCCTCGTTTTTCTCCATGAATTTCCCTTGGCACATAGATTCCAACAACGCGGTTGTTGAACCATCTAAGGCCTCGTACACAATCTTACAAAGCCTTCATTTTTCGATTCCATGATGGGGACATTGAGATAAAAGATTTTTAAAGCGGTCAAAACACGTCCAAAATGGTTCGTTGTGTTTTTGACGAAATTGATTAATCTCATTCGTGAGTTTCGTAGTCTTGTGGTTTGGAAAGAATTTTTTAAGAAAGATGACTACGAAACCCTCCCAAGTGGAAATCGAATTGACGGGTAGACTATACAACCATTTTTTAGCATTTTCTTTTAAAGCGAAGTTGATAAGTCTTAGCCTAATGGAGTCCTCGGAAAGATGTCGTAGTTTTTGCAAAGCGCAAACCTCCTCGAATTCATGTAGAAAAAGATAAGGATCCTCACCTCCACTCCCGCAAAAATTAGGTAACATGCTAATTTGATGGGCTTTAATTTCGAAGTTATTACCATTAACGGGAGGAAGAGTGATACACGAGGGTTGTGCAGAACGGGTGGGATAGCAGCGGTCTTTAAGAGACATGGCCATGGTTCGCAAAAACCAAAAAAAAGTAAACACGTAGCAAGTAAGTGCGAAAAATTAAAACACACAAAAAGAAAGGGTGTAAAATTAAAAGAAAAATGCTAAACCTAGGTTCCCTAATAAAATAACTAGACCTTGCTCCTAACCGTAAGGACCACCAAAAACTCGGTAAATCAGAATTTATTCGGACCGATTCGGCCAGATTAGAGCAGGCATTGCCAAGAGGCCAAACTCGTCACTTAGACACCGAATCTAAATTGGCCATGTAAGCTCTCGCTTGCCTAGACACCAAAAAGTCGGAATAAATAATGATTACTTCGTTTCTTAGGTGCCTTCCTAATTGAGCGCGAATTCCTAGGGGCAAACGTCTAATTAATTTTATTAATGGCTATGGAATGCAAAATGAGGAATTTATTATTTTTGGGCTAAGGAAAGAGTGATGAAATCCCTTCCCTTATCTTGAAGTGGTTTTGCCCTTAAAAGTTTATTTACAAAATGATGCAACAAATAACGATATATACAAAAATTATAAACAAATATGGATGCTTACACTACGTGATTTAATCTAAAAAAAAGAAAGAAATTTAACGCACCTTTGGGTCCTCCAGCGATCACCACAATTAATAGGTACGAAAAATTAAAAACAAAAAATAAAATCTAGCATTATGTGCACCTATGTGATGAATGCATGATGCAACAATTATGTATTTACAACTAATTTTTTTTTTTTTGGATTTTTGATTTTTCAATTTTTTTGTGATTTTTGAATTTTTTTGATTTTTTTGTGATTTTCTAAAAATAAAAAGGCGAAAAGAGCGAGATACGGGTTACCGAAGCAAGCTTTCCAAAATATTCCAATTTTTCCACGCTCCGTTGAAAAGAGTTCCAAAATCTCAAGCTTTCCTAAAAAGAACGAAGTAAAAATAAGACAAGAAATAAAACTAATCCGAAAAACTAAAAATTAAGGCGCGAAAAATAATTAGTCCCCGGTAGCGGCGCCAAAAACTTGATGTGCTAAAAATAAAGAATTTAAATTGCAAGTGCACAATTTAGTCGTTTTAATATTTGAGATATCGATCCACAGAGACTAATATTTTCGCAAGCCTTAACTTTTAATTTAGGCGAACTAGACCAAAGATTTTAGAAAAGGAGTTTTTTGATTTATCTAAAAAATAATATTCATAATTCAACCAATTTTAAACTAAATTCTATGACATTAAATTATCTAAATAAAAACAAATACACACATGACAGAAATAAAATGAAACTAAGGATTTAATTCATGGCAAGCAAATTATACGTACTATTTAGCAACAACAAAAAAAATTATACGTACTAGAACAAGTAAATTATTAAAAATTTAAAACATAACCGTAAAGAAAATGGACCAGGCTTGCATTAAATAAAATGGGATAACTAAATAACAGGAACATGGGCCAGAGAATGCAAATGGGCCAGCCATCATCAAGCAAACAAATGAATCCAATCACCAAGTCAGGAAGATGATATGCACTAAATAAGATCTAATAATAATGTAATTAGATGTGACAAACATTAACTACACTAATTAACATCATTAAAGTATTAATTGACAATTAATCAAACTAAAGTGACTAACACAAGAATTAACTAAAAACAAGTGAATGACTACTATTATTACTTACGGACTAGAAAAAACAAAGAAAAAAAAATGTAAAAGAAACATGGGCCAGGAAATGGTAACAAGCTATTCAACAAGAATAAGTAGATAAGTTCTAATTTTATAAATTGAAAATTACCACTTAACAGCATGCAAATGAACTAGTGAAACTAAATGATGGACATGGCATTGGCTTTGTAAAATAAGGACAGAAACATAAGCAGTACTAACAATATGACAAAACGAAAATAAAAGAAAAGGAAGAAAGTGTTGGATGGCGCGTGAAATGAAAGAGTGAAAATGGCATGTGCAAAGCAGACTAGCATGGAATTGAAAATTGCAGATTTAATAAGGAAATGCCGGACAGAAAACTGGTTTCAGCCGAAACAAGATTTCATTATGTAAAAAAACGTCGGAAAATGAGAAAACACGAACAAGCACCGACCATAAATCTAGAAATATAAAAAAAATTAAAATTTCGTTACTCTCAACCCCTAGTGGTTAGCATTTCGCTACTTTGTCCACTAAACGGATTTACGAAAGTAACGAAACAAGGCAACAATAATGAAAGAGCAAGACAAGAAATTAAAGGAAATGGAAATTTGCATTAAAATAAAGGGGAGTGTTTACAAAATTTGAAACTAAAGAAAATACAAGAAATTAAATCTACCCTAAACTACCCTACACTACTCCTAAGGTGAAAAATACAAGGGAAATGAGGGGGTATTTATAGGATGGGAATTAGGGTTTAGGGGGGGTGTGGGTAAATCTTGACCCTACATTTGGTTTGTGTGGTGGTGTAATCCTAGCCATTAAAAGATTCCTTCCCCATTAAGCTTTGGTAGACTTGATCTTGGCCATACACTTTTTAAGTGTGTTGGGATGATCTCCACCTTCCATGTGTCCTCCAAGATTCCCTTTCCACCAAACTCCTAATTCTTTTTCCTCTTTTTCTTTTTGGTCCTTTTTCTTCCTCTTTTTCCCTTCCTTGCACTTTATTTCTTTATTTTGCCATTTCTTTATTTATTCACGAATTTCCTGAAATGCAACAAAATAAATTATTAAAATACGAGTTCAAGCAATAAATAGGTAATAAAAATATGCAAAAATATGCACTTATCAAATGCCCCCATACCTATCTTTTGCTCGTCCTCGAGTAAAACAAAAAGGAAATCTAGATAAAAAGTCCTATACTCCTTTTCGTAGGTGTGACGGTTGCATTTGGCATATGCAACAAGCCCTTTAAACCCCTAGGCAGCCCTAGTGGACGAGTAAGGTCTCGTGAGGGCCTATAGTGAATGTACCCACAAAATTCTATCTAGTTTGTTTAAAAGATCACATGGCGATGCTCACCACACATACATGTCCTCTCATGACACATCAACTTAAGAATCAAAATGAATTTGCAAAGTCTTGGTGTGCAAAGTGCAAGGATTCACATAGTCTACTTAAAGAACATACAAGAGGGATTACAAGTTCATGTCAAGTGCAAAAATTATTGGTAATCATGCTAAGTCTACAAGAGCACACCTCAGAGTCAAAACTTGAGATCTCTTATGCAAAAAACAGATAAGCAATACCTCACCTTTCACTCAGAAAAGAATATTCACTCAAGAACAAGGGTAAGTGTATCACTCAATTCCAACTAAATCAAATGCATGCTTGACACTTGGTATTATCCCAACTTGAATCACAACATACATTAATAATGACAATCAAAAGGTCTTTATTAGGGTTGTAATGGGGCTAGGGACAAGGTATGTCAAGAAAGGCCAAAATAAGGTGAAGTGTCAAAAGCTAGTAGTTACCATGAATATCATACACAACACCAAACTTCTCTCCCACCCAATTATTTTCAATTTTCAACAAAAAGCCTTGACTAGTCGTAATGAAGGAGGATTACAAAAAACATAAGTATGCTCTCATTTGTATTTTTTTTCTTTTCTTTTTTTTTTCTTTTTTTTTCATTTCATTTTTTTTCTTTTTTTCTTTTTCTTTTTTATTTTTATTGAGAGCTAAAATAAATGTAACAATAATCCTCCTTTAGATTTGATTTGAAAATCGACTAACAAGGTAACAACGAATATTTCCTCAAAAGTTATGAACAAAAGTAAAACCCTTTTTACACACCTTATTGCTCCACCAAGTTTCTACTAGCCTTTGACAAAATGGGATCAAAAATACGTAAGGCTAAACAAGAAATAGGTCTTAGGCGAGTAATGTGGTGTGTCACCGAAAGAATATGATTAAGCTCAACGGGTTAACTAATTGATCATGTAAGCATGGTGTGGATATTTTTGGAAATATAGGTTATTCCTAAATGCCTTTATCATTTTATCATCAATTAATGTCATGCATTTCAAGATAGAATTCAAACAAGGGCTAGCAATGCAAATGATAAGTGGACACTCAAGCAAAAGAATATAAATGCAAAAGATGTGCATATAGGCTCAAAATCTCACTTGGTGTAGTAAAACATAATTAATCTCAAGAGATGGTCTCCTCAATGCACCTACTTGTATTCAAAACATAAAGACCAAATCATCTTACACCTAATTATGACCTTCTAATTTCATGCACAATTCAAATAAGTTTACTAGCTTCACCTTGCTAGTGTAAGTGTGTGAACAATAACTTTAGCAAATCACTTTTCAAACAAAAGCTAATGGATCATAAGATTAACGTAGCATGCAAGGGTGCATCAAGCAACTAGCAATCAATTAACAAAACTAGAAAAAGAACTCTTTTTGATTTTTTTTCATTTTTTAAATTTTTTTGGATTTTTCAAATTTATATATTTACACTAAAACCCCCCCCATACCTAAATCATGCATTGTCCTCAATGTATGCGAATGCAAGAGAAAATGAGAAATGAGAAAGGAGACAGTTGAGGAAATACCTGATAAGGGATGACGGAGACTTAAAATTTCTAAAAACTACGAAATAAAAATAACACACACACGCACGCAAATCCTCCCCCATACCTACATTACACGAGGGGAGGCAAAACAATAAAAGCGAATTATCCGATACCGGTTGGAAAATTAGGGTGAAGCTTTGAGAAAATATCAAGGAGTTTATGAAAATTTTGATTAGCACAGATTTTCTCAATTAACATGGAATCATTCAACCCTAAAGAACAACTATCACTAATGTTCTCCCTAAACCAAATTAATGCTTCTTTATTTTGTTTAAGCAAATTAGAGATAATGAAAGTTTGGCTAGGGTTAGAATCACTAGGAAGGACAAAAGACAAGGGTTCAGCTTTCCCTAAAGGCTATTGATCAAATTCGGGATGATAAACAATCAAGTCAAATGCAGGTGACGGTGGTCCAATGGGACTCTGAACAACGGGCTCACTACTAACAATCTCAGGTGGGGTCTCATATTTGGAACGAATTTCTGACAAATCCCCTAAGAACTCACCAATTGTAGGTGGTTCACCAACGGGAGTTTTGACAACGGGCTCAACAATAGCATCCTTGGGTTTGGTCTCCCACGGGGAACAAATGGCATCCAATTCCCTCAACATCTCTTCCGAAGTCATATCTCTCAACGAATCAGAATAATCTTTATTAGACTCATGGTTGACTTTGAAATCCTCAACGAGAAGAGACTCAATCTCACTATCCTTAAGGTTTGACCAATTAACAACGTTGTCAACAAGATTCACCCCTATGGATTGCTCATAAAGCTCGTTGGGTTCTTTTCCGACATTAAAGATATTAAGGTTAATGGTCATATTACCGAACGTGAGTTTCATCGAACCATCCCTACAATTGATCAAGGCATTGGATGTAGCAAGAAAAGGTCGACCAAGAATGATCGGGATTTGGTTCTTAGGATTCGTGACGGGTTGAGTCTCGAGAACAACAAAATCAACCGGAAAGATGAATTCACCGACCTTAATTAAGACATCTTCAATTATTCCCTTAGGCATTTTGACAGAACGATCGGCTAATTGAATTGTCATGTTCGTTTGCTTAAGGTCGCCTAAATCGAGGGCTTGATAGACCGAAAATGGAAGAAGATTCACACTAGCGCCTAAGTCAAGTAACGCTTTGTCCACAAAAGTATTGCCTATGACACATGAAATTGTAGGACAACTGGGGTCCTTATATTTCACAGGAATCTGATTCGAAAGAATTGAGCTAACATGAGATGTCAAAAAGGCTTTCTTGGGAACGTGTGTGGAACGTTTATGAGAACATAAATCTTTTAGACACTTAGCATAAGAAGGGACTTGTTGAATGGCATCTGATAAGTGGATTTATATCCACTTGGAACATTCTAATTCGGCTTAAATTGATTGTCTTGGACTCAAGTTTCTTGTAGTTTTGATGTGTTTTGCTTAGTTGTGCAGGTTTACGAGAATGTTGATTAAGGTGGATGCTTCTACAATTTTTTTGGGAATTAATTGATTTAAATTCGGATTTTCTGGGAAGGCTGCGCAGCTTATACTGTTTTGGCCATATCTGGAGTTCTGTAAGTCCGTTTTTAGCGATCTTACTGCCCACGCGAAGCTTGAGAGATTTTCTACAACCTGGAATAGGAATCACGTGCAAGTAAAGTACTGAATTAATTCGCGCGTGCAGACTTTGTGAAGCATGGCTGGGAAATTCCTGTTTTGCCCTTTTCGAGTTCTAATTATATTCCGGGCAGGTTTTAGCACCTTAATTAAATTCTAATTGTAATAGAATATTAAATATTTTTATTGAGCAAGAGGGAGGAAACGTTTTTTATGTATAAACGTCCTACCCTTGTAATCAAAGGAGATACATACGTTACATACATTATAACCTAGTTTTGTCAGAAGAGAGAAGAGGAGAAGGAATTCTTCCAAGCTAGTGACAAGCAAGGATTATTCTTGAAACCTTTGTATTCTTCTATTGTGGGGATTTAATTCTAAACCTTATTCTTCTTCTTTATTTTTACTTGTTGATTTTAGAATTATGTTTTCCAAAGAACCCATGATGACAATTAGGTCAATTATGGGCTAATTCGTTATCATGGGGTTTTAATGGATTTTGCTATGGATTCTAGTTATTGAGTGTTAATTATGCCTTGGTGTGTGATTGAATGTATTGATTGCCTAGTATGTTTATGCTTATTCGTTATAAGTGCGTCGCGAACACTTGTAATTGTTTGTTTAATCCTAGTGAATGCGAAAGTGGATCTAGGGTTTAGAACAATTCATGCTAGCATAGGTTTTTGCATGTGAAGAACATGTATTAATTTGTGATGTGATTCTAACCGTCTTGCATCGACTATGTGGTTTAATGGGTGCTTGATTTTCAACCGGTATGTGTTCAATTGCTATAGACATATAGGGACTACACATATTTGGTGACTACTTGACTTCTATCAATTGTGGATGATCAGTAGGATGGTATATGCACAACGAAAGTTGGTGTGTATCAGTTTAGTGCATCTAATCAGTAATCAACTCGGTCACATGCTAGGCTAAAGGGCATAAGATTCTAGATGAAGTAGTAATTGAAGTTGAAATCCCATGTCTGTTTATTATAAGTTAAAGTTAAGTTATTTTCTCGTAATTGGCTTAGTTGGTAATTAATCATTAGTTAAATCAAACCAAAATTGTGATTGTCTTAGCAGTGAGTGTAAATCATTAGCTGGTGCATAAGTGAACATAACGAACAATTTGAGTCTCTGTGGGAACGAATCCTATTTACTCTATATTACTTGTTGACCACGTTCTCTTGCGTGAATAAGTGCGAACAAGTTTTTGGCGCCGCTGCCGGGGACTCGGTTCATTGTTTGTTTAGTTTATGATCTTGTCATCAATTTGGATTAAATTCACTGACTTAGACGTTTTCTCACTCATTTACTTTGTGGTTTCTCAGGTACTATCTTGAGCGTGTATGCTTACTCGATCTCAGGCTCGTAAAGAAAATCTGGAAGAAAGGAAGCACGAAGAGGAATTAGTGGAGGAAAGTGAAGAAGAGTTGGAAGTTACTGGAGAAATGGCAGATAACAAGGCGCTGAAGGATTATTCTCAGCCCAAGATTAATGATATTCAGTCGAGTATTGTGCGGCCGGCTATTGCTGCAAATAATTTCGAGATCAAGCCGGGCACGATCCAAATGGTCCAGAACTCAGTCCAGTTTGGGGGTTCATCTGTTGAGGATCCCAACATGCATATCAGGGACTTCATTGAGATCTGTGACACCTTCAAAATCAACGGAGTTTCTGAGGACGCTATCAAGCTAAGGTTGTTTCCATTCTCTTTGAGGGACAAAGCAAAAAGCTGGTTGCATTCACTTCCAGCAGGTTCCATCACTACATGGGAAGATCTGGCACAAAAGTTCTTGACTAAATTCTTTCCTATGGCAAAGACTGCTGCCATGAGGAATGCTCTTACACAATTTAGTCAGCATTCTGGTGAATCACTGTGTGAAGCTTGGGAAAGGTACAAGGAGATGCTCCGGAAATGTCCCCATCATGGGATGCCAAATTGGATGGTCATCAATAGCTTCTACAATGGGTTAAGTCATTCTCGAGCAATGCTTGATGCAGCATCTGGAGGAGCTCTGTGGGCCAAAAGCTATGAAGAGGCCTATGACTTGATTGAAATGATGGCTGCAAATGAGTATCAGAATCCGACACAGCGTATTCCACAAGGTAAGGTTGCAGGTGTACTTGAAATGGATGCCACAACAGCTATAGCAGCTCAGCTACAGGCTCTAACCATGAAAGTGGACTCATTGGCTAAGGTGGGGGTTCAACAAGTCGCCATGGTCTGTGAATTGTGTGCGGGGGCTCATGACACTAATCAATGTGCAATTTCTAGTGAGTCGGCACAGTTTGTCAGCAATTATCAGAGGCCGTCACAACCTGCTCCAAATACATATCATCCCAACAATAGGAATCATCCTAACTTCAGTTGGAGCAACAATCAGAATGCTGTGCAACAACCATCTCAGGGTCAGCAGTATAGTGCAAGGCAGTTCAACAATTCGGGTTATCAACAACCCTATGCCCAAAGGCCACCATACAATCCACCTGGATTTCATCAACAGCAACCTGGAAGTCATGTGCAATCTAACGAGAAGTCAGAAATGGAAGAATTGCGAATGATGTACAAGAGTCAAGCAGCATCTCTCAAAACTCTTGAAACTCAAATGGGCCAACTGGCCAATGCTCTTTTGAACAGACCTCAAGGGCAATTACCTAGTGACACGGAAGCTAATCCGGGTAAAAAGGAGGTCAAGGAACAGATTCATGCTGTTACGTTACGTTCTGGAAAGGTTACAGGTGATCTGGGAGTCAACCAGCAGTTAAATGAAGAACTTGAAAATGCTGTGAACAGTGATGTGGACGCGGGCGCGTCTGAGGGGTCTATCCTGTCTTCTAATTCAGCTCTCCCGGTCATTCAGAAGGCATCAGGTGAGGAAGAAAAGGAGAAGTCAGATGGGAAAACAGGTTCAGAAAATACGGAAGCTAGCAAAGAAGTTTATCCGCCTCCGCCATTCCCTAAAAGGCTTCAGAAACAGAAGTTTGATAAGCAATTTGCAAAGTTCTTGGAAGTGTTCAAAAAGTTGCACATAAATCTACCATTTGCTGAAGCGCTTGAACAAATGCCAAGTTATGCCAAGTTCATGAAGGGCATACTTTCGAGGAAATTGAAGCTCGAGGAGTTAGAGACCGTCGCTTTGACGGAGGAGTGCAGTGCTGTCTTGCAACAAAAGTTGCCACCTAAGTTGAAGGATCCGGGGAGTTTTACCATACCGTGCATCATTGGAAATTTGTCGTTTGACAAGTGTTTGTGTGATTTAGGGGCAAGCATCAACCTCATGCCCTATTCGGTTTTCTTGCAACTTGGTCTTCCGGAGCCTAAGCCTACCAACATGTCACTCCAGTTAGCTGATCGCTCAGTTACTTACCCTCGAGGAATTGTAGAAGATGTTCTGGTAAAAGTGGACAAACTCATCTTTCCAGCGGATTTCGTCATACTTGATTTTGAAGAAGACAAGAAAATCCCTATCATTCTTGGGAGACCATTCTTGGCCACGGGGCAAACCTTGATCGACGTGCAAAAAGGGGAACTTACGATGAGGGTGCATGATCAAAATGTCACCTTTAATGTTTTCAAGGCTATGAAGTTTCCAACTGAAGAAGAGCAATGTTTGAAGATAGATTTGGTGGAGTCAGCAGTGCAATCTAAAATTGAGCATCTGCTCTTGAATGACACATTGGAAAAAGCACTGATTAGTGATTCTTTATTGGAAGAAGATGAGATAGATGAGCAACTGCTACTTCTTGATGCTACTCCATGGCAAAGGAAATTCGAGAGACCAGTGGAATCGTTAGGTCTATCTGAATTGAAGGGGTCACATCAGCGGTTGAAACCATCCATTGAAGAAGCTCCAACTCTAGAGCTCAAACCACTACCTGATCACTTAAGGTATGCTTCTCTTGGTGAGTCATCTACTTTACCTGTGATTATTGCTGCTAACTTGTCAGATTCTGAGGAAGACAAGCTCTTGAGAGTTCTTAGAGAATTCAAATCAGCTATTGGATGGACTATAGCAGACATCAAGGGGATAAGTCCAGCTTACTGTCAACATAAAATTCCTTTAGAAGAAGGGAGTAAACCAACAGTGGAAAATCAGAGACGTCTAAATCCAATCATGAAAGAAGTTGTGAAGAAAGAAATCATCAAATGGCTGGATGCAGGGATCATCTATCCCATTTCTGATAGTTCATGGGTAAGCCCAGTTCAATGTGTGCCGAAGAAAGGTGGCATGACGGTAATCACCAATGAGAAGAATGAACTTATCTCTACTCGCACAGTCACTGGTTGGAGAATCTGTATGGACTACCGGAAATTGAACAAGGCCACTAGGAAGGATCATTTTCCTTTGCCCTTTATTGATCAGATGCTGGACAGGCTTGCAGGTCAGGAGTACTATTGCCTATTGGATGGATATTCTGGGTATAATCAAATCTGTATTGCTCCTGAAGATCAGGAGAAGACGACTTTCACATGTCCATTTGGTACATTTGCTTTTCGGCGAGTTCCTTTTGGTTTGTGTGGTGCACCTGCTACTTTTCAGAGGTGTATGATGGCTATCTTTTCAGACATGATTGGCAAGACCGTAGAAGTTTTCATGGATGACTTTTCTGTAATCGGTCTCTCTTTCGATGAATGTTTGAATAATCTGGGTGCGGTTCTGAGAAGATGTGTGGAGACTAATCTAGTGCTTAACTGGGAGAAATGCCACTTCATGGTTCAGGAGGGAACTATTCTTGGGCACAAGGTGTCACGGAGAGGTCTAGAGGTGGACAGGGCAAAAATAGAGACAATTGAAAATCTTCCACCACCTATTTCAGTGAGAGGGATTCGTAGTTTCCTTGGTCATGCAGGTTTCTACAGGCGTTTTATCAAAGACTTCTCAAAAATCTCCAAACCGTTGTGTAAGCTCTTGGAAAAGGATGTTCCTTTTAAATTCGATGAAGAATGTTTGACCGCATTCGAGACTCTGAAAAAGAAATTGGTTTCAGCACCAGTGATTATTGCTCCCGATTGGAGTGAACCTTTCGCTATGATGTGTGATGCTAGCGATTATGCAGTGGGGGCTGTTCTCGGTCAAAAGAAAGACAAAGTGTTTCACGTGATCTATTATGCAAGCAAGACTCTTAATGATGCTCAGTTGAACTACACTACCACTGAAAAGGAGCTGTTGGCCATAGTCTATGGTTTTGAAAAATTTCGTTCTTACTTGCTAGGTACAAAGGTAATGGTGTACACGGATCACGCGGCTATTAGATATCTGCTCTCTAAAAAGGACTCCAAACCTCGTTTAATTCGTTGGGTACTTCTGTTACAAGAATTTGATGTGGAGATTAAGGACAGGAAAGGGACAGAGAATCAAGTAGCTGACCATCTTTCTCGTCTGGAGGACTTGGGTAAATCTTCTCGAGACAGTACCATCATTAATGAATTCTTCCCGGATGAGCAATTGTTTAGGGTGCAAGAAGAGGAGCCATGGTACGCAGACATTGTGAACTTTCTGGTTAGTCAAGTCATTCCATCTGAATTTTCTTATGCACAAAGGAAGAAGTTCTTGCATGAAGTTAAATGATATCGTTGGGACGAACCTTATCTGTTTAAACAGGGAGCTGATCAGATTCTTAGAAGATGTGTGCCGTATAGTGAAACAGAGGCTATTCTGAGGGATTATCACGCCACGACATATGGGGGCCACTATGGAGGTGAAAAGACTGCTACTCGTATTCTTCAAGCAGGGTTCTATTGGCCTTCTCTTTTTAAAGATGCTCATCAGTACGTCTTAAGGTGTGATCGTTGTCAGCGTGTTGGTAACATATCGAGGAGGGATGAGATGCCCCTTAATGTAATGTTGGAAGTGGAAATTTTCGATGTTTGGGGAATTGACTTCATGGGACCCTTTATCTCTTCGTGCAACAATCAATATATCTTGCTAGCAGTTGATTACGTCTCTAAATGGGTTGAGGTCAAAGCACTTCCGACAAATGATGCCCAAGTCGTGCTTAATTTCCTTCAGAAGAACATCTTCACCAGATTTGGTACTCCTCGAGTCATTATCAGTGATGAAGGCACTCATTTTTGCAATCGCAAGTTCACTAATCTTATGGCCAGATACAATATCAATCATCGGGTAGCTACAGCATATCATCCTCAGACCAATGGCCAAGCTGAAGTGTCTAATCGGGAAATCAAGCGTATTCTAGAAAAGGTGGTGAGTCCTTCAAGAAAGGATTGGTCTCTGAAACTCGATGAAGCCGTCTGGGCTTATCGAACGGCATATAAAACACCTTTGGGAATGTCACCGTATCAGCTTGTCTTCGGGAAAGCTTGTCATTTGCCGGCGGAATTGGAGCACAAGGCTTATTGGGCTTTGAAAAAGCTAAATTTCGATCTTACAGCCGCGGGTGAGAAGAGAATGGTGCAACTTCATGAGATGGACGAGTTTCGCTTGCAAGCTTATGAGAACAATAAACTCTACAAGGAAAAAGTGAAGAGATGGCATGATCGGCGTTTAGTTAACAAGGTATTTGTTCCTGGACAACCTGTGTTATTATTTAATTCTCGTCTTCGTCTATTTCCAGGAAAGCTAAAATCGAGATGGTCAGGACCCTTTGTTGTAAAAACCGTGTTTCCGCATGGAGCTGTTGAGATTTTTGAGAAATCACCTGATCAGTCGTTCAAAGTCAATGGTCAGAGATTGAAACCGTACTTTGGTGAGGTATCGAATCGTGGGGCTGAAACCGCGGTTCTTGCAATTATTGAGTAAATCATGGAAGTCACGTCTAGCTAAAGACGTTAAAGAAAGGCGCTTGGTGGGAGGCAACCCATGCATTAGTATAGAAAAAAAAAAAAAAAAATTTGAGTGTTGTGTGTGTGAAAAAAAAAAAAAAAAAAAAAAATGAATTTGGAGCAAATTGCAGGGCTATAACGCAGCTAGCGCCTGCGTTTCTGGAAGTAAGGCAACTAGCGGCCCTGACACGCAGATTGCGTATGCGTCTCTGGAAGGGAGGCAGTTTGCCCCCTAGTAACGCAGCTTGCATTAACGTTTCTGGAAGCAGGGCAATTTGCCTTTCAGTTGAGCAGTTGGCGCGTGGGACTGTGGGAGAATGGATTGAAAAAAAAAAAAATTTTCTTCACAGGTTATTCACTGTTATGCCGAGAGTTGTGTTTATGTATATATAAAATAAATTCTTTTCTCTCCCCAATTTCTTTTTATACTCCCCATCTCCTCCCTAAATCTTTTCCTATTTTAATTCCAAAAACCCCTCATCTCTCCTAAAAAATTTCAAATTCCTATTTCTTTTCTAAATCTTTTTCTTTTATCCATTAAATATTTTTTCTATCCCATATCAAATTCCAAATTCCACCCAAATTTTTTCCTTTTCACATTAAAATTCTTATATTCATCCTATCACTCCATGGCCTATATATACCCATACATACACACCCAATTCATTATCTTTCTCCTCTACATCTCTTAAAAATTCAAGTTTGGGGGAAAATTAGTACAAGTTCACCTCTTTGATTTGTAGTGGGAATTCTTTTCTCTATTTTATTTTATTACGAATTTGTGTTCTTGTAAATTGGGGTTTTTGTATTATTCTTGTTACGTGGGTATTTGTGGTGTGATTTGGTTTGGTGATTTTTGGTGGGATTTTTCTTGGTGGTTTTTGGTGGTGCTATTGTTGAGTGGGGTTTTGATTATTATGGCGCCTAAGCGAATGAGGGGTGGTGCTATTAGGGTGGAGAGATTTTCTTCTCCGGATGCGGAGGTTGAGTATAATAGGTTGTTGACTAAGTCGGTGGCGAAAGAAAGGGGGTTTTTACCAACTCGTCATTATGGGTTGGTTGATGTGATTAGTGAGTTACGTTGGGGAGAGATTTGTAAGGCACCTGCTCCAGTTCCGGTGAATGTTGTTAGGGAGTTTTATGCTAATGCTAAGGGTGAGCCGGATGAGGTGTGTGTGGTTCGAGGTAAACAGGTGGAGTATAGTGTTGAGGCTATTCGTAAAATTTTGGGACAACCACCGAAGCTTGTGGGGGCTGAAGATTGGGCAAGGAAGACTAGTAAGGATGTGGATTTGGAGGCAATTGTTCGTGAATTATGTGTTCCTGGTACGGTTTGGAAGTATAAAGTGGGAACCAATGCGCCAGTTAATTTTCTGTCTTCTGCTATGAATAAATTTGCACGTGCATGGTATGCATTCCTTTGTGCGAATATTATGCCTACTTCTCATATAGGTGAGGTCACAGTTGATAGATTGATTCTTCTTTGGGGCATTCTAAAGGGGGAGTACATTGATGTAGCCTATATTGTTCATCAGAATATTATACGGTTTTTAAAGTCTCATACGCTATCATCGATGCCCCATGCTTCTGTTATAGCTGGTTTATGTAAGGAAAGTGGTGTTATTTGGGGTGCGGATGAGGAGTTGCAGTCACCTTTGCCTTCCATTACTGATGTGTCTATTGATCGAATGCCTGACTGGCAAGGTGGGGTTCCAGATCCGAGGGGGCTTGGTTATATTGTTGATGATGTTGATGCTAGTGGTAATGGAGCGGGCGCTCAGCCACAGGGTTCTGAAGTACCGAGAGTTTTGGAGGCCCACTTTAGGCGTTTGTATAGGCGGATGGATGCTATACATGCTTGTAACAGGGAATATGCTCAAGATATGGCTACAGCTTTGACAGATGCAGGTATTCAGGCGAGGTGGCCAGTCTATGGAGCTCGTACGCAGTATCCACCGCCAGATTATGATTCCTCCGAAGAGGAGGACGAGTAGGTATGTTTTCTGCTATCCCTTGTATTTACTTCCATTCAATGAGGGCATTGAATATGTTAAGTTTGGGGGTGGTTTGAGGGATTAGTAGTTGTATATATATATTGTTGTATTATTTGTTTGTATAGGATATCATGTTTGCATAGTAGTGATAGTTCATGCATGATTGTTATGTTCGTATTATCTACGTTTGTTTCATATAGGACATTCTATTTTTTATTTTCGTATACCATGTGAGTTTTCATTTAGTTGCATTTTCATGGCATGCATATTTCATGATCCCTTAGGACGAGCTGATTCTGATTGATAGGTGGATGTTGATTTGGGTGTGATGATGATGAGTAGAGGGCTGATTTATAGTTTCTATGAAATTGACTTGCATGTTACGGGAACAAAATTTATACACAGTCTCATTGGGGTGCTTTTGGGCTAGGTTAGGGTCATGCCTGTGGGATGTTTTGAGATTTAATCACTTGTTTATATTTAGAATTTTCGTTATTCCCTTTATAGCGTAGGAACATTAAAGTCTAAGTTTGGGGGAAACCAGGAATTTTCATGCTAGTTGTTAATATGTGTCAATAAAGGCTAGGCGTCAAATGGCTAGTAGCCAGCTCATATTTATATGAGTAGTCTAGGGTTGGAAATGAGAAAGGCTCATTCCAGATTGCGAAAAAAAAAAGAAAAAAAATATAAAAGAAAAAAAAAGGAAAAAAAAAAGAGTCTAGTATTATTTGTTCATATGCAAAATTAACCAGAGTGAGCTCTTTAATACTCGAGTAATTAAGTCTGAGGGGACTTAGTCCTAGTGACCTAAGGCTTTATAGTCTGGGATCCACTGACCCAACACTCGCTACATGGGTATTATTGTATAAGCCTTTTGGGGTCTCATTCATTGCACGGTTAAATAAGCATGCGTATTGTATATTTTAATATGTGTCATAGTAATAAAGCATGAGTTTCTGTCTACCTTGGATAAGGGTGGAGGTGTTCCTAGGTTATGGAGTGTCTACAGTCTATTCTGATTATAAACCTTTGATTGTCTTGACGGAAAGCATGTATGATTTTTGACCTAGTTTTGGGAGTATTTCTGATGAGCATCGCACACACGCACGTTTCTGTTCATGTATTTGTTAGTATACGGGGATTTAGTCGAGCTCTGCTTGGATTTGTTACATTCATTGAGATATTTGCTTGTTAGTTGGTTTTGGTGAGTTTGAAGGGGATCTTGCATTTTCATAGTAGTTGCATTCATGCATTGCATTGCATTAGGTTAAATGGATTTTGTGGGTACATTCGCTATAGGCCCTCACGAGACCTTACTCGTCCACTAGGGCTGCCTAGGGGTTTAAAGGGCTTGTTGCATATGCCAAATGCAACCGTGATCACCTACGGAAGTGGTACTAGTTAGTTAGTTGTAATTGTTAATGCTTGAGGACAAGCATCGGTTTAAGTTTGGGGGTGTGATAAGTGGATTTATATCCACTTGGAACATTCTAATTCGGCTTAAATTGATTGTCTTGGACTCAAGTTTCTTGTAGTTTTGATGTGTTTTGCTTAGTTGTGCAGGTTTACGAGAATGTTGATTAAGGTGGATGCTTCTACAATTTTTTTGGGAATTAATTGATTTAAATTCGGATTTTCTGGGAAGGCTGCGCAGCTTATACTGTTTTGGCCATATCTGGAGTTCTGTAAGTCCGTTTTTAGCGATCTTACTGCCCACGCGAAGCTTGAGAGATTTTCTACAACCTGGAATAGGAATCACGTGCAAGTAAAGTACTGAATTAATTCGCGCGTGCAGACTTTGTGAAGCATGGCTGGGAAATTCCTGTTTTGCCCTTTTCGAGTTCTAATTATATTCCGGGCAGGTTTTAGCACCTTAATTAAATTCTAATTGTAATAGAATATTAAATATTTTTATTGAGCAAGAGGGAGGAAACGTTTTTTATGTATAAACGTCCTACCCTTGTAATCAAAGGAGATACATACGTTACATACATTATAACCTAGTTTTGTCAGAAGAGAGAAGAGGAGAAGGAATTCTTCCAAGCTAGTGACAAGCAAGGATTATTCTTGAAACCTTTGTATTCTTCTATTGTGGGGATTTAATTCTAAACCTTATTCTTCTTCTTTATTTTTACTTGTTGATTTTAGAATTATGTTTTCCAAAGAACCCATGATGACAATTAGGTCAATTATGGGCTAATTCGTTATCATGGGGTTTTAATGGATTTTGCTATGGATTCTAGTTATTGAGTGTTAATTATGCCTTGGTGTGTGATTGAATGTATTGATTGCCTAGTATGTTTATGCTTATTCGTTATAAGTGCGTCGCGAACACTTGTAATTGTTTGTTTAATCCTAGTGAATGCGAAAGTGGATCTAGGGTTTAGAACAATTCATGCTAGCATAGGTTTTTGCATGTGAAGAACATGTATTAATTTGTGATGTGATTCTAACCGTCTTGCATCGACTATGTGGTTTAATGGGTGCTTGATTTTCAACCGGTATGTGTTCAATTGCTATAGACATATAGGGACTACACATATTTGGTGACTACTTGACTTCTATCAATTGTGGATGATCAGTAGGATGGTATATGCACAACGAAAGTTGGTGTGTATCAGTTTAGTGCATCTAATCAGTAATCAACTCGGTCACATGCTAGGCTAAAGGGCATAAGATTCTAGATGAAGTAGTAATTGAAGTTGAAATCCCATGTCTGTTTATTATAAGTTAAAGTTAAGTTATTTTCTCGTAATTGGCTTAGTTGGTAATTAATCATTAGTTAAATCAAACCAAAATTGTGATTGTCTTAGCAGTGAGTGTAAATCATTAGCTGGTGCATAAGTGAACATAACGAACAATTTGAGTCTCTGTGGGAACGAATCCTATTTACTCTATATTACTTGTTGACCACGTTCTCTTGCGTGAATAAGTGCGAACAGCATCTAAAAGAGGAATGTTGATTTTTACTTGACTAAAAACTTCCAAAATTTTCTCCATTTGAGCCGTTTGTTTAGGAGGAACGAGTCTTTGAGGATAAGGAGCTTTTGGCTTAAAGACTCGTTCGCTAGGTGCTTCGGTAATGGATTTTGAAGTAGATTTGTTAAAAGATGAGGATTCATTTGGTGAAAGAGATTTATGAGAGGAGTCTGATGACTCGGGAATGGTTTTGGAAGATGAGGGTTCAAGAGTTAAAGGTGCGGGACTAGACAACTCGAAAGGTTCGGGATTTGGAGTATGGTTTGAAGGATCGAGTTTAGGATTTGACTCGTCTTCCTCATCTTCGGGAGACTCGATTCCAACTTGAGTATCAACTTGTTTGCCCGACCTTAAAGAAATGATAGCATTCACATTCGCATGAGGGTGTTGGTTGAGAGGAAACTTAGGATTGACCTCAGTTTGACTCGGAAATTTATTTTTCTCCCGCTCATGGATGGCATTGGCTAATTGGCTCACTTGAACCTCTAACTTAGATAGGGCTTGGGTGCTAGCATTTAAGATTTGCCTATCTTGAGTCATGGTTTGCATGAAAGTGTTTTGAGATTGAGCCAAATTAGTTGTGGATTTGAGAAGAGCATCAAGACTCTTTTCTAAGGAAGAAATTCTCTTATCCGACTCTTGAAAACCGGGTGGGCGGGTGGGAGCTTGAGTCGGATAAGGAACATGATGTTGAAGCGAGAAAGAGTTAGAGTTAGCCTTATTAAAAGTCGGGGGTTGAGTTTGATGATTTGGGAAAGATGGTGGTGGAGATTGAAAGTTTTGGAATGAAGGAGGTTGAGATTGGAATTGGGGAGGTGGAGATTGTTCACCTTGATTCCATGAAAAATTTGGGTGATTTTTCCACCCGGGATTGTAGGTAGGAGAGAAAGGGTCATTTCTTTGAAACATTGCATTGACTTGTTGGAAATCATGGGGATTTTGCATCCCTTGATTCGAGTACATGGGCATGTGCGGGGGACTACTACAAGTTTCTAAGGCTTCGAGACGCCTAGCAAGGGTGGCGAGCTTAGCATCAGTTGCTACATTGTTTCCAATAGAATGCACACTCCTAGAAGATGACTCGATAGATTTACTCGGCTCTCGAGTAGACTCCCACAACATGGTTTTCTCCGCTAGATCCTAAAAAAATTCCCAACCCTCGTCCTCGTTTTTCTCCATGAATTTCCCTTGGCACATAGATTCCAACAACGCGGTTGTTGAACCATCTAAGGCCTCGTACACAATCTTACAAAGCCTTCATTTTTCGATTCCATGATGGGGACATTGAGATAAAAGATTTTTAAAGCGGTCAAAACACGTCCAAAATGGTTCGTTGTGTTTTTGACGAAATTGATTAATCTCATTCGTGAGTTTCGTAGTCTTGTTGTTTGGAAAGAATTTTTTAAGAAAGATGACTACGAAACCCTCCCAAGTGGAAATCGAATTGACGGGTAGACTATACAACCATTTTTTAGCATTTTCTTTTAAAGCGAAGTTGATAAGTCTTAGCCTAATGGAGTCCTCGGAAAGATGTCGTAGTTTTTGCAAAGCGCAAACCTCCTCGAATTCATGTAGAAAAAGATAAGGATCCTCACCTCCACTCCCGCAAAAATTAGGTAACATGCTAATTTGATGGGCTTTAATTTCGAAGTTATTACCATTAACGGGAGGAAGAGTGATACACGAGGGTTGTGCAGAACGGGTGGGATAGCAGCGGTCTTTAAGAGACATGGCCATGGTTCGCAAAAACCAAAAAAAAGTAAACACGTAGCAAGTAAGTGCGAAAAATTAAAACACACAAAAAGAAAGGGTGTAAAATTAAAAGAAAAATGCTAAACCTAGGTTCCCTAATAAAATAACTAGACCTTGCTCCTAACCGTAAGGACCACCAAAAACTCGGTAAATCAGAATTTATTCGGACCGATTCGGCCAGATTAGAGCAGGCATTGCCAAGAGGCCAAACTCGTCACTTAGACACCGAATCTAAATTGGCCAGGTAAGCTCTCGCTTGCCTAGACACCAAAAAGTCGGAATAAATAATGATTACTTCGTTTCTTAGGTGCCTTCCTAATTGAGCGCGAATTCCTAGGGGCAAACGTCTAATTAATTTTATTAATGGCTAGGGAATGCAAAATGAGGAATTTATTATTTTTGGGCTAAGGAAAGAGTGATGAAATCCCTTCCCTTATCTTGTAGTGGTTTTGCCCTTAAAAGTTTATTTACAAAATGATGCAACAAATAACGATATATACAAAAATTATAAACAAATATGGATGCTTACACTACGTGATTTAATCTAAAAAAAAGAAAGAAATTTAACGCACCTTTGGGTCCTCCAGCGATCACCACAATTAATAGGTACGAAAAATTAAAAACAAAAAATAAAATCTAGCATTATGTGCACCTATGTGATGAATGCATGATGCAACAATTATGTATTTACAACTAATTTTTTTTTTTGGATTTTTGATTTTTCAATTTTTTTGTGATTTTTGAATTTTTTTGATTTTTTTGTGATTTTCTAAAAATAAAAAGGCGAAAAGAGCGAGATACGGGTTACCGAAGCAAGCTTTCCAAAATATTCCAATTTTTCCACGCTCCGTTGAAAAGAGTTCCGAAATCTCAAGCTTTCCTAAAAAGAACGAAGTAAAAATAAGACAAGAAATAAAACTAATCCGAAAAACTAAAAATTAAGGCGCGAAAAATAATTAGTCCCCGGCAGCGGCGCCAAAAACTTGATGTGCTAAAAATAAAGAATTTAAATTGCAAGTGCACAATTTAGTCGTTTTAATATTTGAGATATCGATCCACAGAGACTAATATTTTCGCAAGCCTTAACTTTTAATTTAGGCGAACTAGACCAAAGATTTTAGAAAAGGAGTTTTTTGATTTATCTAAAAAATAATATTCATAATTCAACCAATTTTAAACTAAATTCTATGACATTAAATTATCTAAATAAAAACAAATACACACATGACAGAAATAAAATGAAACTAAGGATTTAATTCATGGCAAGCAAATTATACGTACTATTTAGCAACAAAAAAAAAAAAATTATACGTACTAGAACAAGTAAATTATTAAAAATTTAAAACATAACCGTAAAGAAAATGGACCGGGCTTGCATTAAATAAAATGGGATAACTAAATAACAGGAACATGGGCCAGAGAATGCAAATGGGCCAGCCATCATCAAGCAAACAAATGAATCCAATCACCAAGTCAGGAAGATGATATGCACTAAATAAGATCTAATAATAATGTAATTAGATGTGACAAACATTAACTACACTAATTAACATCATTAAAGTATTAATTGACAATTAATCAAACTAAAGTGACTAACACAAGAATTAACTAAAAACAAGTGAATGACTACTATTATTACTTACGGACTAGAAAAAACAAAGAAAAAAAAAATGTAAAAGAAACATGGGCCAGGAAATGGTAACAAGCTATTCAACAAGAATAAGTAGATAAGTTCTAATTTTATAAATTGAAAATTACCACTTAACAGCATGCAAATGAACTAGTGAAACTAAATGATGGACATGGCATTGGCTTTGTAAAATAAGGACAGAAACATAAGCAGTACTAACAATATGACAAAACGAAAATAAAAGAAAATGAAGAAAGTGTTGGATGGCGCGTGAAATGAAAGAGTGAAAATGGCATGTGCAAAGCAGACTAGCATGGAATTGAAAATTGCAGATTTAATAAGGAAATGCCGGACAGAAAACTGGTTTCAGCCGGAACAAGATTTCATTATGTAAAAAAACGTCGGAAAATGAGAAAACACGAACAAGCACCGACCATAAATCTAGAAATATAAAAAAATTAAAATTTCGTTACTCTCAACCCCTAGTGGTTAGCATTTCGCTACTTTGTCCAATAAACGGATTTACGAAAGTAACGAAACAAGGCAACAATAATGAAAGAGCAAGACAAGAAATTAAAGGAAATGGAAATTTGCATTAAAATAAAGGGGAGTGTTTACAAAATTTGAAACTAAAGAAAATACAAGAAATTAAATCTACCCTAAACTACCCTACACTACTCCTAAGGTGAAAAATACAAGGGAAATGAGGGGGTATTTATAGGATGGGAATTAGGGTTTAGGGGGGGTGTGGGTAAATCTTGATCCTACATTTGGTTTGTGTGGTGGTGTAATCCTAGCCATTAAAAGATTCCTTCCCCATTAAGCTTTGGTAGACTTGATCTTGGCCATACACTTTTTAAGTGTGTTGGGATGATCTCCACCTTCCATGTGTCCTCCAAGATTCCCTTTCCACCAAACTCCTAATTCTTTTTCCTCTTTTTCTTTTTGGTCCTTTTTCTTCCTCTTTTTCCCTTCCTTGCACTTTATTTCTTTATTTTGCCATTTCTTTATTTATTCACGAATTTCCTGAAATGCAACAAAATAAATTATTAAAATACGAGTTCAAGCAATAAATAGGTAATAAAAATATGCAAAAATATGCACTTATCATTAATAAGAGGGAGAGAAACGAGAGAGGAGAGGAGAGGAGAGGAGAGGGAGCAGAAGGAGATTGAGAGAGATTCAGATAGAGATGTGTGGGAGAAATCACGAGAGAGGAGTAGAAGCTTCGAGAGAAGCCTTGAAGAAAAACCGAGTAACCCAGCCCAATTGGGGATAAAAAAAATTGGTGTTTTAAGAGTTAAACATTCAAGGGCATTTTATTACATTCCCACCTCTTAAATCAATTTAAAAACTTGTGTAAACCGCTTTTTAAATCTTTTTTTTAATAGATAAATTTGCAGAAAATTTAACTTTATATTTTTAAAATGTAAAGTAAAAATTTAGGAACACCCACATATTTTTAAAATATTTTTAGGATAAAAAAATGAATTAAATATGAATTTTACAAGTTTTGATCATTTAAATGCAATAAAACTCTTACAATCATTTTAAAATACTTAAACACCCAAATTAATTCTCCCAAAAATTTTAAAAACTAAATAATATAATAAAAAGGATAACACAAAAGATTTCGGGATTTTTAAATACTCCGATGATTTTATAGAATTTTCAAAAGACCAAACATGCATAACTTAAATAGATTTTAATCCTTAAAAATTCAAATAAAATACACGGACTTACATGACACACATACATCATCATATAAACACATAAACATGCTGTCACATATATTTAATCATAAAAAAATTCACGTCATATAATCCACATTTAACATTAAATAATAATATTTATAATTACGATATTTTCTAGGGCGTTATATATATATATATATATATATATATATATATATATATATATATATATATATATATATATATATATATATATATATATATATATATATATATATATATATATATATATATATATATTATGTAAATGAGGGATACGCAGGCCCAAAAAAAAAGAATTAAGTAGCAACTAGTCGAGGTAAAGCTACACCAACAAATAAATAAATAAGCAGATGATATTCATATCATGAGTCCCCTTCTAGAGAGAACCTGTTATATAGAGAACATGAGAGAACCACTGATTCTATAGTAGAATCAACTATTTTCTGATTCTGTAGTAGATTCAAATAACTTATTTTCTGTGATTCTATAGTAGAACCAAAGTTTTTTAAATTTTTTTTCTAAAAAAAAAAAAAATCTGCCCCGCCACGTCAGCAGTGCCACGTGTCACTGTCACGTCAGCAGGTTACTATTTATTCAAAATTTTCTTAATTTTTTTTTTGATATTGTGTGTGTGAGAGTGCATTTTAATTGTGTGTGCCCCTGGCGGGATCCTAAGAAATATATGGTTCAGATTGGTTCTCTCCTGTTCTCTATATAAAATGGTTCTCTTTAGAATAATGGCATTCATATCTATTTGTTGGAGAAGGGTTTTTTCCCATAAATTTCATTTTGCATCTAGAATTGCACAAATATATAATGCAAAGTAATTCTTATTTGATAAGTTACTTGACGAAGCATACAAATAAATAATATATATTAAATTTATTTAAGTTACATAATAAATAAGCGGACAAGAAAGCTAATCCGTTCAATTTCATATAAAAATTGATATAAAATTTGTTGAGTTGCTTAACAAAGTAGAGTATTTAAGAGCATCTCCAACAGTCTCCAAAATATAATATAAATTATATGACTCTTAGTAAATTATTACATAGATTTCGGTATCGACTTCAACAATACTTTTTATCTTGACTTCTATTTTATGTTTTATTAATACTAGCTTATAGCCCGTGCAAAGCACGGGTTACTTTTAATTACTTTTAAAATTATTTGATTAAATAGAATAGAGTATAATAATTTATTATGAATATAATTTAACTTTGTAATATTAATTAATAAAATTATTAGTAATAATAATAGTTATTTAATAAATGATATATACTGATTAGAACTAATAATATAACATCTTAATGTAAATTTGTTGTTGACGGGATTCGAACCTTGGATCTTTAGAAGAGGGATTTAAATATAGAATATTCCTTATATTAGAAGATCTAACGGCTATCATCTATTTACTAAATATCTAACGGTTACTATTCTTTTAGATGGTTGAACCAAGTTGAACCAAATTATACCCCTGTTTGCTTATTATATAATAGTATAGTATAGATTTCAAACCTAATCATGACAAATAATTAAATTCAATCATGTACAAATGAATATTTTATTAATAGAAAATAGTTAAGAGCTATGTAGTAGCTCTTAAAATTGAGATAAGAGAAGACTTTTAAATTTTTGAAGAGTCACTAAAAATCTCTTGAAGCCCAATTTTTTTTTTCATGCTCTTTATTTTGAATTTAAGAGCTTATTTAAGAATCTCTTGCAGATGTTCTGAAAACTCAAGTTCCACCAAAGTTAAACTCAAAAGTTAATTTCCGGATCAAAGAAAAGATACTAGTTTGAGGTTTATTAACACATCTTGGCTCCTGCCATCAAAATTTACTAACCATGTCGATGCCCAAATATTTCTTTCTAAAAAAGTAATTAAAGTAATTATTAATTAATATTGTTGGGATTGATAAATTTATTACTTTATCAAGTTCATTAATTAATTAAGATTAAATTTATACTATCTGTATTATGTTTGGACAAGAAATTTAAATTCAAAATATTAATTTATCATGGTATCAATTATTTAATTTAATGAGATTTTACTGTATAAATATAATTAGTCGCACATGAACATTGTCTTTTCTAAATGTTGATTACTAATTTTCTTGAAAATTAAACTATTAGAAAAAAGCTCCATCTGGATTGGATGTATACGACAAATGATGGTTGGAAAAATTGTATTGTCATAAATGGGATGCAAAACCGAATAATATTTCTGATAATTATCTAATTAAAAACTTAATTGATCTCTTAAATAAGTACATGGGATAATTTGTGTATACAAAGCGTGAGAGGATATTCATATCTATTTATAGGAGAAGGCTTCTTCCCAGAAATTTCATTTTGCGTCTAGAATTGCACAAATAAATAATACATAAAAGAGAAAAAGGTTCCTGAGATTACCTCAGGAACTTTACCTGAGACACTAGTGTATTTTCATATAAAATACTAATGGCATTTTTGTAAATGCATATAATCTTCTGTAATTACAATAATGTCCTTCTATATTTGTATGTAATTTTTTTAATCTCAGGAAAAGTTACCTGAGGTTACCTCAGGAACCTTAATCTCTTTAAAGTCTATTTAGCTGTGTAATGCAAAGTAATCTACAGTTTTATCTATTAATATTGCCATTTTAATGAGTGTAAAATTACGGTTTTATCCCTATTTTTTCAAATATTACAAAAATACCATCATTTAATAATTATGTAAAAAATAATGAAATTATGTTTGTGTTGGGATTCGAACCACTAACATTTTTTTTTTTGAGTAAATGAAATGTTGTTTCATATTATTTCTAAAATATTGGATAGATAAAATTATAAAAATATTTTAATCGACTGAGTATACACTACAATTCTCTTTTTTCATTTTAAATAATAGATATAGAAAAAATAGATTATACATAATGTAACTGTTGTTGGAGGAATTTCGTAACAACACGAAATCGGAGGTTTGCTGGAATAATAGAGCGAAATTATGTATGAATATGTGGTTGTTTTAGGGGATTAGGGTTATTTATGAAAAAAGAAGGGGCTGGACTTGGCAGGTGTCTCGATTTGTCTCGTGTATCGGATTCCATATCGTACCAAGATGCCTGCGTACCTATATGTTTATATAGGATCAAGCCCCACGCAGTTCTATGAATTAATTGGGCTTATCCCGAGAGACTTAAGGGATAAGTTATGTTAATGTGGGTAATAATTGATTTTATCTGATTTAATCTTATCGTTGTGATATCTTCCGGATTTGAAGAATATCGTTTGGTGATATTTTTCGTTATTGATTGATTGAGATTGATTCTTTCCTCGTTTCAGAGAGAGGATAAAACTTAGCGGTTAAGTAAAAATTATTAATATGAATTAATAATTAATAATTATTAGAAATTTGGGAGATTATTAGACATGCCAAAATATGGCATAACAACTAGCCCCCAGTTCTTCAGTGTAGCTTGATGCAGTGGAGAACTAAACATTCTTCAAGCTTCCAAATTTCTTGAGTAGCTGAAACAACTAAAAACAGAAGATTAGCAAAACATTTAGAGCATCACTGTGCTCGTTAGGCGTATGCGGATGCAAGTATGATAGCATGCGATGTCCACTATAAGATATATTTTTTGCCAAGGTTTTCAAATGTGTGAGCATATATAATATTTTTGAAATCCTTTGCGATCCATATTATCTAGTTAGGACCTTGGCGCTTGTATATATCCCGAACTGGCATACACGCTTTTCAAGTGTCTGATGCAACCACATGAGGATGTTGTGTCTTCGTTTGTGACGAGAGACTGTTGATAAGAGATGTAGATGTAGATGTGGCGAACTTCGCATACGTCCCTTGTTGGGTTAGCAGAACTACGAAGTCTTAAAGATAGTTTGCATAGGGATGCCTTCCCACCCATGCGACCTTGAGCTCAAGATCTGGTCATGGGCCTTCAATAAAGATAGTTTGCATAGGGATGCCTCCACCCATTCGATATAGCGATATCTCATGGGCCTTCAATAATCCAAAGGGTGCTGCACTTTACTAAGCATGTAGTATTGCGAGATTTATAGCTTGTCTAGGCTACCCTACTTGGCAATTTAGTTCGCAAGTTTGAAAATATTTTTGACATATATGTACTATCGCGACATTATATGAAAAATATTTTACAAATCCAAATGCAATAATAAATATGCTCTTTTAAGAATGTCGCGATATTTATTTTTTTCGAAAATAATGCTCCGTTTTTTGTAGAAATTCTTTTACAAATAATGCGTCTCGCGTATGTATTTTTTTCGTTTAAAGCATGCAGCTCGTACGAGATTGTAAAAAATCCGCAATCAATCAATCGAAAGAAATATCCATAATTCATCGGCGTAAAATCGGCAAGTCATCAGCATAAATATCTCGTACGATATTTTCTAAATCGCAATAATTTTACAAGCATTAAAATATATTGCTCGCACGAATTTTTTGAATAATAAATATTTTTCTGAAAAATATTAAAAAATATGATTATGCATGACATAATAATTAATTTACAGAAAATAAAATAAGAAAATGAAACTTATCTTTAATTCTCCGTTTGCAACTGATTATGAGTTGCCCTTATGCTTCGTATGTTTTTGGTGTTGTTGGCCTCCGTTGCTGCGTGGCCTCCGATTCTTTTATTTTTTTATTGTATCTGCTGGTCGACCCAGGAACAAGTTTTTTTTTTTTTGCTTAGTCAAGTGATTGGTTTTCTTTTTAGTCTTTTGTGCTGCGTTGTTGACTCACGTCTCCTTTATTTCTTCTGCCATTTTTTTTAAAATCCTTACTGATGCGCGTGTGCTTCTCTTGATCTTTTTTGTTAGTGCGGGTTCCACCATATTACATTACATATATGTAAACGAACGAATGCGGGCGCGAGTCTCTGCCTTCTATTCATTTGCTTCCACCGTAGCTTGCCACCATATAAAATTTTCCTGCTGAGTTCTGTGTATCAGCATATTGTATTTCGTGCTCTGAAATTATAGCCGCCATGTCATCAACCGTAGACCATAATCAGTCCCAATTTTTCGTATAAGTATTAATAAAACCCAAAAACCCACAAAATGGATTAAAATTATTCGTCCTCCACGAATAATAAAATTGAATGCCCCTCCTTCTAGCGCCAAATGTTGTTGGAGGAATTTCGTAACAACACGAAATCGGAGGTTTGCTGGAATAATAGAGCGAAATTATGTATGAATATGTGGTTATTTTAGGGGATTAGGGTTATTTATGAAAAAAGAAGGGGCTGGACTTGGCAGGTGTCTCGATTTGTCTCGTGTATCGGATTCCATATCGTACCAAGATGCCTGCGTACCTATATGTTTATATAGGATCAAGCCCCACGCAGTTCTATGAATTAATTGGGCTTATCCCGAGAGACTTAAGGGATAAGTTATGTTAATGTGGGTAATAATTGATTTTATCTGATTTAATCTTATCGTTGTGATATCTTCCGGATTTGAAGAATATCGTTTGGTGATATTTTTCGTTATTGATTGATTGAGATTGATTCTTTCCTCATTTCAGAGAGAGGATAAAACTTAGCGGTTAAGTAAAAATTATTAATATGAATTAATAATTAATAATTATTAGAAATTTGGGAGATTATTAGACATGCCAAAATATGGCATAACAGTAACCGAGTCCAAAAATAAAACAGATTTCTTTACATACGCCTTCATGTAGATGTTAAATTATTTAAATAAAAAATAAGATTTGATTTCCAGAAATATTTAAATTATAGTTATCAAATCATACATAATTAATAATTGCATCACATAACTTTTACGTATATAAAATTTTAAATTTGTGAGTCATATTAGAGGGTTTTGATCGACCAACTATTTAGACTTTCAACGATTTAAATATATGATTGGTCTAAAACATAAATTATACGAAAAATAATTGAAATTATGTTAAAAAGATGAAAACTCTAAAAATTTAATCTATGTTATATATAAAAAATAATATAATTAACATTCAAATTATAATAAAAAATATATATAAATTTTTGAATCATAAATATTACAAAAGTACAATATTTAAAGTGATCAATTAGATTATAATTCGACTATAAAGTATGGTACATATGAATTTTTATATAATATATTGATCAATATAATATATAATATACTAATAATAATGGTTGAATTATAACATATATTTAGATCAATATATTAATATCAAAAAATTTGATCTTTCATATACATGAAGGGTCATTAAGGATGTCATATTTTATATTGATTGAAATATTTAGAAAATTTTAAAATTGAGATAAAAAATGATTCAAAATTATAATATAAAAATGTTTCAATTTACCTTATTGAACTAATAAATATTAGACTAAACTAAACATTTAAGTTTAAAAGTGTATAAATGTATATGTTTAGAAAAAATGATTGAAACAAGCATAAGGATAATTTTTATTCAATATTAAGAGATTTTGTAATATGTCTCTGAAAGTCATATGTTTAACCTATTTGTAAACATCGATGATTCAACTCAACTTAAACAAGAATGTAATAATAAATAGTATATACATACTGTCACAAGGATCTCAAATGTTCAACTGTCAAAAGAAAGAAGATAAAGTCAATCTATAGTTTTGATGTTTTACTACATTGAAGAAGTTCATTGTTTGATCATGCGTCAGTGGAGTAATCAAGACAGTAGATTATATTTATAGTGACAAGAGGTTCCTACAGTGGCAGAATACAGGTTATAGAGGTTTGAATAAAGAGTGAAGAAAAGGAGGATAAGAACCACAACTTTAAAGTCAATATATGAAGAACAGTCATTGCGGTTAGTCACTCATGAACTAGACCGTGCATCTAGTGTCAAGATTAAACAGTGGTTGTTCATCATTAACTTCAGTGATTTAAGCTATCAAGACTGGTACAAAAGGAAAATCATTGTGCAAGCAACAAAAGTGCTAAATTCATTAACCACAATGATTTTACTATCAAGTGGACTAGCTATGAGGAAAAAGGATTATCACAAAGAAATGCAAAGTGATATTGTTAGGTCCAATTTAGTTTGTAGAAGGGGGGTTGAATACATACTATGTCGTTTAATCGAAATTGTTCTTTGGGTGTATATAAATTATTAAACAATTTGATGCGGAATAAACGAAGCCAATATTCAAGTTAAATATAAAATTTATATTAACTTGGAGGGGTGTGCCTTAATGCACGGGTACAAATTACAAGGTTTGGTGACCAAACTAATTATTACAAATTCTATAGAAAATTCGACATGAACTTTTCTATATTTGTAATAAAAAGATCGAATGCTAAAAAGCAGTTCGAGAGATAAAAAATAGGAGTAAAAACTCGCTAGATAGTTCCAAGGTTACAAGTAAACTATTTCTATTGGTTTAGATTTAACAATAGAGCTCAGAAATAATTTTCAAGAATTAAAATGAAGAACGAAAACTATTTTCTCTTGATCTTGTTTTTCTTCCGTCTGATGAAGAAAAATGGTGAAGTTGTTGGTGAAGAGCCGCCTGTCTTGATTATATAAACAAACTGATCTCCTGCCTTTCTTTTCAATTTTAACACTAGCAAGACATCTTTTGTCTTGGTAGTTTTCTTTCTTTGACTTGGCAAGACATTCCATTTATACTAACAAGACATTCGGTATGACATTTTATGTATTTGACAACTTTGTACTATCAATACAATCGGTATGACATATTATGTCTTGATAGCTTTCCTTTAAATTGATCTGGCAAGACAATCTTGGTATTTGTTCTAGCAAGACATTCCAACAAGACAATCTGTTTGTACTAGCAAGACAATCGCCAAGACAATCTGAATTGTACTAGCAAGACAATCTTTTTTCTTCTATCAAGACAATCAGCAAGACAATCAGGAGATTGTCTTGTTAATTCAATTTTTCAGAATTAAATGATTTTGCTTAATCATTTAATAAATTGAATTACTTTTACTTAATTAATTATTCTGATTTAATTAATCTAATAATTAATTTAATAAATAAATTAATTCTTGATGAATTAATTTATTAATTAAATCAACCACTTGATTTAATTAATTAAAGGAGAATAATTATTAATCCTTTGATTGTCTTAATATCTTTTTGAACCACTAAAACTAATAAAGAATTACCACTGAATTTTCTGCTGACGCTCGATGCACGGTTTGGTTCATGAGCGACTAACTACAATGGCTTTTCTTTATTTTTGACTCTATGATGTGGTTCTGTCATTCTTTTCTTCACTTCATTCAAACCTTTATACTTTGTATTCTGTCATTGTAGGATACTCTTGTCACTATAAATTGAATCCACTGTCTCGACTACTGCATTGATGCTTGATCAAACATGAACTTCTTCAATGTAGTAAACACTCAAAACGGTAGATTGACTTTGTCTTTTTCTCTTGACAGATAATCATTTGAGATCCCTTTGACAATACATATACTATTTACTATTACATTCTTGTTATAATTGAGTTGAATCCTCGATGTTTACAAATAGGGTAAACATATGACTTTCAGATATATTCTTAACGCTGGAACCCCTGTTGGAATTGATGTATTTTTTGCTAAGTAAAAGGAGTCCAATTGAGATATACATGTTTATGCTTAGTGTTGATGATAACAAATACCACAAGGCAAGAAAAAAAAATCAAGGAATCGAAGCTGACAAATAAATTAGGAAGCTAACTGATATGCAAATCAACTAAAGCTATATCTTGTGAATGGAATTCTGCAATTGGTTAGGAATTATTTCTGTAGCAAGCTATGAGATGCTATGACCGAGTATCTTTAATCAAAGGAGAGATTTTGCTATAAACAACTCAAGCAAGTAATTCGAGAAGTCTAAAATCTGGCCAATTTGAGAAGTCAAGAATCCATGCAAAATAGAAGTCTGAAAAGTAGCCTATTCGAGAAGTCATTCGAGAATGCCAGGAAATGACAAATTCGAGAAGTGTTAACTTATTCATTCGAGAAGTCAAGCTACATCTATTCGAGAACTCAGACTTTTGTCTCAATAAATCCCGAGTTCTCTAATGGAACATATCGAATGAAAAGCAAATTCAGAATTACTTTGCAACCCATGACTCTTAGGCAGCGATCTATTACACAGAGGATGTAACGAGTAGGGAGTCAAATTGTGAATATTCGAAGGTTCAAACTCTTACAAATGAAAGGTGCAATCAATCACTGCTTACCCAGTTTCGAAGGTAAGAATAAGAGTGGAAGCAACCTCTAACATGATTACTACTTAACTGAAGAATTTAAAGGATAACTCGATAAGTGCATAAGGAGTACTCTGTTTATCTGGGAAGTTCAAGAATAGCTCAATAAGTAGAAAAGCTTATTGACTTGCCGAAAGTTCATATCTTTAGCTAAAACAACTTTTCAGAAATAAAAATTCAAATCAAACTGCTCCTTTTCATAAAGCATCACATGGGCTTGTAAGCTAAGTCATTCAAACTTAGTAACTTATGAAGAAAGCAACATACACAGACTTGAAGCATGCTGGAACTATCCAAATCAAGAAGAGAAGACTTTTAAAATATTTCCAAAAATGGTGACTGTTAAACCGGAATATATTTGTAGAAGGGGGGTTGAATACAAGTATACACAATCTTTTCTGTTTCTTGCTCAAGTAAATAACAATAACAAACGAATAAATCAAACTGTTTGTATTAATAAAATCAATTACAAACTCTACCAAAGGTGTATAATACCTAAGGCAGCTGCTTACAATACAAATCTCTCTCTGTTTGATCGCTCGTTTGCTTCACAATTCTTACGACCTCCTCCTTTGACACATATATTACAATGATAATGAGAGAGTATTTATAATGTTACCTATCAACTAATAACAGAAAGTAATAATGAATACAAGATAATATTTTGCCGTCCAGTTGATAGTTTCCTCCAATAGCTCAATCCTTTTTTTCATGCATACTTCTTGCCGTTTTTGATATAACCAATCCTAAAAGATAGCTCTTTCCAGTTTCCGCAACATCCAGAATGACATCATCAGTATTAAGTCTGATATCAGGATCTTACCTTGCATCAGGACTTGAACACTGTATCAGGATTAGATCAGTGCATCAGGATTTGATCGCTGTATCAGGATCTGACCATAGTTCTTGATAGATATTCCATGAAGCACGTTCCTGACTAAAGCTCTGCAGTTACTGACTAACTGTATACCTTATACAAAGTGCTAAATCCTTTATAAGATCAGGATATTAAAAGAAGTATATGCAAATTCTATTCTTAACATCACAACTCATGAATTATTCCCAACAATCTCCCCCTATTTATGCTTTAAAACCTGAAGCATAAATCTAAGTTGTTGATGTCAAAACATTTAACAATACAACCAGGATAGAATTTATAGAACTTATATATGCATGAAGTTAAGTACCTCCTTTCTTCAGATGTAGATTTAGTATCTGGTACTTAGAAGAATCTAATCTATTTTGATGCAGACTATGACTGATTTACCAGTATCAGTATCAGTCTATTTCTTTTCCTTTACCACTTCCATGTTGTGATTCACCTTTGTCACCATCAGATGTGATTCACCTTTGTCACCATCAGTTGTGATTTACATTTGTCCCCATCAGTTCTGACTTTATCTCCCCAAGTCTTGTGTCTCTTAATCATCTTTATCTCCCCCTTTTTGACATCAGCAACATTAATGCCAAGAGTTTCAGTGATAGAACAAATAAGATTCATTAGAACTGCTTGATTTTCCATAATAGTGACTTGGTTATTGTGATATTCCCTAACTTTGGTAATGCTACAGTATCTAAATGATTAGTAATTTTGTGGATTTATGGAAAAGATATGTAGTTACTCTATATTCGAATCGGTAAATGAATAAGTTGAAATCATATTATTGTTGTACTATGAAAATGAGTGACTTGAAATGATCACGAATTTTAAAGATTCTCGAGTATGGACTCTAAAGGTTTCGATTTCGATTGAGTCCCTATTGTATTGGATATTAAGGAATATGAAAATTTTAAAAGGGTTTGCACCATAAGGAATTTGACGGAATTAGGTTAAACCGAGGAATGAGTAAATCAAAGGGATACCACGGGAACTTGGATAGATAAATGAATCGTGATTAAACGAGTACGAAAACCAAACAACCAAGATTAGTAATATAACAAGGACATATGTCACATTATCATCCACCAAGATCATCAACAATTTCACTTAGAATCATAAAAACAAGATTAAAGATCAAGTAACATGACATCATCCATGACATCATGAGTTAGGCAGGTTAGGCAAGAGGATATCTATAGAATTCTCTAGAAAAATTACTTAGAAATCATCTATATAAACCACCAAAGATCCACAAAACTCTAGATGATGCTAGCTAACACAAAAAGAAAACCAAACCCATTTCTTTTCTTCACCTCGACCAAAATCATAGCAGCTGAGTAAAATGGCCATATCTCCCTCATTTCTCATTAGATTCTTGTGTTCCATAGCTTGTTGGAAAGGTATTGAGATTCTCTACAACTCCACAGATTCTCTACAACTCCTCTTCAGGAGCCTTGTCCAGAAAAGCATGGTAAGGACCTCGTTTTTCCAGTTATTTAAAGAGGGGTTTAATAACTACGAAAATTACTAAGTGTGTTCTTGATGTTTCTTGTTAGTTTAAGGTGTTATAAGGTTATATCAAGGCTTCTTAAGGACTACAAGCCTTTGTTAAGAGTGTTAAAGAATCAAGGAAGGTATAAACATTCTTACCCTTTTGAGTTTATTATGGATTATGGTTAGATTAAGGGTTAAACTTGCATAAAGCATGAAATCATGAGTATATGTGTGTTATAAGTTGATTTGATTGAATATGGAAGTGTTATGTGCTTGTAACCATGGTTGATATGATGACCACATGGTGAATGGAATGTTGTATGTGTTGGATGATGAGTTTGGAGGGGTGATAATTTGGAAAGTATGAAAGTATAGCCGTTATAATGTCCGATTTTCGTTAGAACAAAAACTGTCCTATTTTTAAGGCAGAATTTTGAACTGTTAAAGGTCATTAAAAGGTACCAACTGATCATGGTAAGATAGAGCTTGGTTCATAGATCGTTTTGATATAAAGATGGTAAACATCCAACATACGGTTTAGGAGATATCAAAGTTTTAATAAAAGTTACGCGAAATCACTGTTCATCAAACCACCTTCTGTGAACAGTAACTCCGGGAAAATTTTCTACTGTTCTGGAAAAACACTTTACATGGTTTTGTTCTAGACATTTCCTAGATCGTGCACGCGAAAACGGTGCATCAATTGAGTTAACAGTTAATGAGTTATGAGCGTTTTAGTGAAAGTCGTTCGGAAAACCAAGATTACATCAATGTGTTACCTTTGAACTTATGGTAATTATACTTAAACATTCTTAGCGTTATTATACAAGGATTAAGTGGTTAAGTGGACTAAGTGGTTAAGGTAATTATTATTAGTAACATGGAGTTATAATGGAATATAGTTCTAACGGTGATTCTTTTCGTTTCTATAGAGACTCGAAACGAACATCGGATCGCTCATATTCGACCTAGAGATCAAGGCAAGATATCTTATACCTTTACTTTGATCAATTGTGAATATTTTCATGAAAAATGGTTTTGCGGATAATATATGTGATTTTATTATTATTATATTGCTAGGGACATGTTTTCCTGATTTCTGAAATTATTTGATATGGATAAGGATAGTGCAAGGCACTTTATGGATTAAAGGGGATATGTTATATGGAAAGGAAGGGTAGTAATAAAGTATATAGTAAATTATATTGTATAAGTGATCGGGAGCCAAGTTTTCCCTAAATATATAAAGGCTAATATTTATAAATTTTTCTTCGAAGAAGTTTACATGCAAAGTATTATAGTTTGTGTCTCCTCTAAAGTTAAGAGTATATTCTTTTTCAATGATAAGTATTATATTATTTTATTTATTTCAAATTAAATATCAATTAAATAAATGTATATTGCTTAATATTGAATAATCCTTTTTAATTTATATAAAAAGAAGAATAAACCTCAAATATCATTTCGAATATTATTAACTTTTCAAGAAATAATAAAAGTACTAAAGATGATTTTAAAAGTCAAGAATTCTCTCAAATACAAGGCTCCCTGGTCAAACTCTTTTAAATCAAATTTTTTTTCTGAAAATCTTAACTCTGAGACTTATCCAGAGTTAATAAAAGGGTAATGATATATGAAAGGATAAGAATGGAAAATGGAAATGGAAATGGAAAGTGGAAATGGAAAATGGAAATGGAAATGTGAAAGATTATCATTCAGAATAAATGGAATAACAAATTGTTTTCAATGGGGATTCTGACAGTTCGTGTAAGAGGCTGTGTTCGGCACGGTCCAACACTCAATATTTTATTTCAGCCCATGTGTTGCCGAAGGAGGATGTAGTGGAGAACCTTCCTCCAGGAGGATGCAGTGGAGAACCTTCCTCCTTCTACTAGTAGTAAAAAGGGACAGATACGGAGGGCGACTGATCATCGTCCTTACGTATTTGGCTACAGTGAAAATCCCCAAAATTCTTAAAGGAATGTTTTATAATGGTTTCTAAATGACGAATTGGAAAATGAATGTTTGGCATTGAATAATGGAATTATACAGTGATTAAAAAGGGAAGTGTTATTATCATACTATTTTCATTACAGAAGGGAAAAATGAAATGTTTACATAAAATGGAACAAGGGCTAATTATTTTCTTGATTATTTTCTGGAATTTTATTTTATTAAAGGGTTACAAGTTTATTTTTAATGGTAAATGGAAGGTTATACCAACAGAGTAAGAATTAAATTCTTCTCTTGATTATTTTATTAAATTTTCATTTTATTAAATGATTATATGTTATTTTTGATACTGGTTTAAAACTCTATCTTGCTGAGCTATTATAGCTCACTCTTGCTATTTCTTTATATAAAAGCTAGATCAGGTACCGAAACTTCGTAGTACAACCCGGTAGAGGGTAAAAGGGAAGTCTACCTTATGAGAGAGTATTGACACCTGTTCTCAAGGTAGTATATATTTATATATGGGTATAGGTAGATGGTATTCTGGGAATGTAATAACAGTCTATCTTTAACTGCTATTGTTAATGGATGTTGTTCCTGAGCATCTGGCTTATGTGTGTGTGGATAATAGTGTGGGGTCACTTGTGTAAGTATTAACAGGGATTGAGATTTAAATTGCCAAGTGTATAATGTTATTGAATGGAAATTGGACCGTGATGACCTAGATTCCTGACCCCGGATCTAGGGGTGTCATAGAAATGGTATCAGAGCTCAAGGTCATATTGCTCAGGGATGAGAGTGTTAAGAGTTATGTATAAATATATAAGAGGATAACGTAAAAGCTTATATAGAATTTGTTAGTGGACGATTGGAAGTAGTAGCGATGAGTAAGTTAAGAATGAAATGCTTACTTCGAGGATTAAGTTGAGTTAGATCGAGCTTCCTATTGTGGTGGATGTCTATTATAGAGTTCTCATAAACAAGTGAAGGTCGACAATTACATAGACCGTTTAAGGGCTACTATCAGGATGATGACAGAAACAATTGAGATTGTATGATGATTCATCAAAGGAACTGATACAGAATGTGAATAAATTTTTTTGAGAACAGATGAGATAAGGGCAATGTGCTTATGCCGAAATTGGAAGTGTAATAAGTGAGTATCCTATCAGTATTGGAAGATTCACTTTTTTGGTGAATAGTAACTACACGGTATAGGTAATATGTGTTATGCCACCTATGTTATAAGGCCAGGAATGAAATTCTAAATGAGTATTAGTGATATATATGATAAATAAGTGTATGTAAACAGCATCGGATTTCAGAGATTAGTAAATTGAGTTTTGACCCTAAGTGGGTTGTATTTCATAAGAATATTTAATTGTTTCAGAATGAGATTTCAAAGCCCTATGATGCGGCTTAATTTCAGGACCAGCTACATATGTTGTTTCGTCCATAAGTTTCAACCCTCGACAAATAGGGCTTTGATCACCGACAGTGACTACTATACAATTCAGGGTTCTCGATATCCTCGGGGAATATTTGATGTATCGAGAAGTGTACGTTAGACAACCTCGTGAGTATGTGTGGTATGTTAGAATATACAATTATACTCCCTCCGTCCCTTTTGATTGTTAACATTTCACTTTTTCAAAACTTTCTGGCACGCATTTTAAGGTGCATTTTAAGGATAGTTAAATAACTTTTTTTTAAAATTTTCTTTTTCTGTATAAAAATTTAAACATTAAATTTTTATACAGAAAAAGAAAATTTTTAAAAAAAGTTATTTAACTATCCTTAAAATGCACCTTAAAATGCGTGCCAGAAAGTTTTGAAAAAGTGAAATGTTAACAATCAAAAGGGACGGAGGGAGTAAAATGGAAGTATAGTTTGAAGGGTCTTTAATACCAGAGTAGTGTCAGGCCAAGACGATCAATATTACGTAAGTATATCGATCAGAAGGTTGTGTTTTATTATGGAGAAATTATCGAGCCAAGTCACGACTAGATAAATGACGATAATTGGGAATATCAGATGATAGGTTAAGGCTAAATGGTGAGTTCCAAATTTAAAAAAGTTCGTGAGTACGTAGTCTAAAATATAAATGGTATTTGAGGGAAACCTTCCATCATTGGGATTTCAATTGGGCAGAGACTATTAACGGTACCTACTTTCAAGTTTCCTAAAAGCCCTGCTAAATTATATTATTGAGTTTCAATTTTCCTTCACTGGTAGGTAATTCCAGTTGTGATCTGGCACCTCTTATTCCTTAAGTGCCAGTATCTTTTCAAAACTTTCTGGTACCCTTGGAATGTGTTTCAAAATTGTATTTTTATCTATCTTAGTCAAAATATTCCTCCAAGATTATTTACGGAAGATGGTATTTATCATCGTGATTTAAATTTTCCTCTATATTTCTTACTCCAACTAAGAGGAACAACCCTATATGTATACACAAGGATGATTTATCTGTGTGATTGAAAGTCGTAGGGGACGCCCTCACTTGTGTGACATACGGGTTGTTCCATCATATTGATCTCCCAGATATTCTTTTATTTCAAATAAGAGTTATTTAAAACTCTTAATCTTATAAATTGTTGTGTGACCCTTACTTATTTTTGGGTTCGTTTCAATTCAAATTTTCTTGAAATCTATCAATTGCTTCGAATATAGAAGATTTCATTAATGGATGGAATAATGGAAGTAAGGTTTAGAGTATACGTGATTATACGAGAAAACTCGAGATTCCAAGGGAAGTTTCGTTAAGAGATAATTAGAGCTAGAAGCGTTTCAATACAAGAGATGAAATTAAGTATGCCAGGAGATATAGACGTAATCTACCTGTTGTTTTATGTTACCCTAGGAATGGTACAATTTTGAGCATCTACAAACGAAACCAGTTTTTGTAAATACAAAAAAAAGATAAACAACAAAAAATTTCAAAAGTGACATATTTCAAAAATTTTGCAAAAAATTTCTTTCTTCTTTTTTATTTAAAAACATTTTATTCCAAATTATTTTTCTGATTGGCAAGACAGTATGCTTGAAAAGAAATATAATTAATACATTTTACATAAACTAAACAATTTATCAAAAGTTGTTTTGTTATATCTTCAAAATCACCCGAATGACCGAATCAAAGATGAGGAAGAAATTTCGTGAGAGGAATTATGGGTGAAAGTTATAGAATTATTGAGATTTGCTCCGTACTTTGTGAATACGGAAGAAATAAGAGTAAGAAGGTATTAATAAGGGTTAAAATCCTAGATTCAGAATAGAGTGATAATAAGGGGAATACAATTGGCAGTAATTCCCCAATCTATTTTAATGAAAAGGCAAGAGTTTTCATCAGGAAGTAATAGAGAGTTGGATAGCTAAGTAGTGAACATATGCAACTTTTGTTATCAGATGACCTATGATGTAAATTACGGGAAGTCGGTCTAAGAAATGATGAGGTGATATTAAGAAAAGGCTGATTTATAAGGGAGATTACAAATTTAAAATGTGTTATGACAATTTGAGAACTACAAAATATTACAGCTCGAGGAATGTGGATTCAAGGGTCAAATGTAGCGATTCAATGATATAGAGTTGGGATTTTGACAAAAGACAATATGTGATTATTCCATGAAAGGGAATACGAGAGATAGCTATAGGTTAAGTATAAATGAGTGTCCAGAACTCGACAAATTAGAGTGACCAACCCAAAAAGGGATATATGAAAATTTGAGCTAATTTTGAGAATGACAAATGATTATGTTCTACTAAGGGACAATAGTACTTATGGACATATGGGAATAATTTCGAAACACTAAATTTTCATAAGTGTTCGAGTATGTGGAATAACTATTTAGGATTTTACATGTGGCCTGCAAGGAGCGGCATAAGGATGTATTTAGTTATAAGATTCGATTGTCAATCAAAAATTGTGAAGTAAGTGCAAAACTCAAATTGAAATTTGATATGGAGATTTGATAATGTTAGAACAAGGAACGGTATAGTTGTAGGAATTTACGGAGCAGCGGAAGCGTGAAAAACAATTTTTTGCAAGTAATTCCTATTTATCGCATATAGATCATGTTTAAAAATTCTAGAGAGGATCAAAATCATACCTTGAGAGCTTCAAAAATTCTTCATAATTTGTGTGATGTGTTCTTTGATCCATTGCAGTCACTCCTCAGTGTGTGGAGTGCTCCACCGGTATCCACCAGAGAATAAGATTTGATGAAGCTTGTGATGGTGAGAGAAAAAGAGAAAAAGACATGGTGGACAAAGAGATGGTGGTGGCTCTAACTCTTAGGGTTGCCTCCTCTTCTTTTCCTCTAACTCCTAACTTGTAAAGCTATCTCTTTTTATGTTATGTTATAATACACACACATATATATATGGAGGCTAGAAAAGAAAAACTATTTTTCCTTCTCCATTATATATATATATATATATATATATATATAGGGGTTGATTCAAATGAGAACCATTATCTAAAAGAGAACCGGAGAACCATTGGATCCTACTGTAGAACATATTTTGTTTCGTAATAAAAATATAGTGTCCTGCTATTGAATTTCAAAATTATGCACATGAAATTAAAATTTCTACAATTGAACTTGCTTATTTTTCAAAATTTTGCATATGACATTAAAAGTCCTACAACTGAACTTGCATTTTCTACAAAGTTCTACGACTGAACTTACTTTTTTCAACAAATATTCTATTGCTGAACTTAAAGTTCCACTGTTGAACTTAAAGTTCCGCTGCTGAACTTATTAGAGTTCTCTGGTTCTCAGTTTTGTTTGGTTTTCCATAGAGCGTGACCCCACATAAATATAACTCCACTCATTTTATCCTATAAAATGCTTTTAATAATAATCAAACTATTTTAATCATTATTCCTTTTCTAAACTCTTTAGAAAAAATATTCTCTCTCTCATCACTTAATTTCTAAAATCAAATTCATAATTAATAATATAAATTTATAATCAATTAAATCATATTTAATTAATCATAAAATTTGCCACTTAATTATTTATTTCGTAAATAAATAATTACTAGCAATTATTAATTAATTCCTTCATCAACAAATCATTCTCTTTATGGTGTGACCCTGTAGGTTCAATATTAAGCCGGTAGTAGAAATAAATAATAATAAACTATTTTATTATTATTTATATGAATTCTTTTAATTCATTAAATATAATTAACCGATTAATTATATTTATTCTACATCGTGAGGGATACTTCTCAGCATATCGCGACTATCCGGATAATATGAAATCACTGCTTAGAATACCAAGAACCTATTCAGTGACTAGTTACCGTACAATCAATTCCTTCTACCCTACAATATCCCGATTAAATACAAGGCATGGATCTCGTGTCAAGCCTATCAAATTTAATCACATGATTTCTTATTCATAATGCAAAGTTCATATTAATGCAAATTAGAAACTCCTTTCTAATTTCATACACTCTGGCCAGAGATTCCAGAACTCGCATACTAAGAATAACATAGGATATTCTCTTCCTATACTGCAAGGGGTAGATCCTTTATTGACCGTTAACTATCTCCACACACAAATCCCTATGCCCAGAATAGACCTAATGGATGTCCTTGAGACTAAGGACTAAACCAAAGCATAGCTCATTATATACAAGTCTAACGATCTCAAGTCTAAGGACACTTGCACAACTATCACTCAGTGAACAACTATCGACACGTGAGTAAACTCCATTAGCTATTCAACTTATTGAGTCATGTTCAGTGAACTTATTCCCTAATAAGCACCTGCATACTAGCTATAGTGTCGCCACACAAATGCCTATGAGAACAGACATCCTTCCTAGGAAGCTAGCATAGTATGTACTGATCTTTACGGATTGACTAACTTCCAATTAGTTATCCTATGATCTGGAACAGTTTAAGTCTAGTGTTATCATCTTCTACATCTCATTATTATAATCTCATTATAATTCTAGAAGTATTACTCTAAACTATGGAACATCTAATTTAAAACACTTTAAATAGATAAAGCCAGTGTTAAGACAAATATGTCTTTTTACTAATAATCATAAAACCTTCTAAGATTACAAGAAAGTTTATCCTAACTCATCATCCATGATTGGATTTAGGACATTTCTCTTTCAATAGTACCGGTAAATGGAAGTCATCGGTTGATGGGAATTGCACAAGTTGAGAAAGAGCAATTGTGATAAGTTAATACCTGAGATAACCAATTATGGAAATAGTTAACAAAAATGGTTATAAGAATAAAAAGGATTGGTATAGCCTTTCCTGAGTGAAAGAAGTATAAATTGGAGTGTTAATACTATGAATGATGAAAGGGGTGGCAGCGTGGAGTAGTTGATATGGACCAGCAAGGCTTAAGGATATATCTGGGCAAGATGAAGAAAATAATATGTGGCTACTGGAAAAAGCCGTTAGTGTATATTAAAGAAACTGTTTTGCCAAGAATATGGAGCTTATTTAGCATATGAGGTAGAAATCAAAAGAGTATTACCTAAAGCGAAGAAATATTAATAGTGGATGAATTTAAGAGTAATTTCTTAATAAGTTTTGGGATTACTGTCTGATAATGGAATAGAATTTGAAATTGATCTAGTGCTAGGTGAGGTGTCATAATATACAGCTTCTCGTAGATTGACACCTGTTGAAAGGAAAGAATTAGTTATTTGACTATAGGAAATAAGGCTCAGTGTGTCACTATGGAATGTACCCATTTCGTTATCCAGAAGAAGGATGGTAACATAAAATTGTACTTAGACTATCAAGAGTGAAATAACCTAACCATGAAGAATAAATACTTTTGCCAAGGATAGATGATTTGTTTGACCGAATAGAGGATGTAATTTATGTTTCAAAGATACGTGAGGATAGAATGTCACCACATTAAGATTACTCTCGATGGCATTTTACACCTGGTATAGACCTTATGAGTTTTGGTGACATCATGGATTAACAAATGCAATAAAAGCCTTGGGATTTAATGAATAGAGTTTAAAGGATTGAAGCAGGAGTAGTAATAACCCTGTTGTTAGCAATGCTTGATGATAAAGGGGACTTGATGAATTACAGTAATATACTTAAGTAATTTAAAAAGTGTGAGAAATGATATCCTACCCATGATTTGGAATTAGCTATTATTGTCTTCGCTTTGGAAATTTGGAGGCACTAACTATATGGGAAAAGTGTGAGATTTCTTCCGATCATAAGAGTTTAAAATACCTATTCACTCGAAAAGAGCTAAATAGGAGATACAGAAAATGGCTAGAATTGATATATGATTATGACTGTGAGATACACTACCATCCAGGGAAGGCCAATGTGGTGGCCGATACCTTTAGTCGAAAAGAGAGAATTAAGATGATAAGCACGTCAGAGGAATTGATCAACGATCTTGAGAGATTGGAGATTGAAGTGAAAATACCAAGAGAAGGCCAAGAGAGCCTAATGGAAATTAGTGTCCAACCACCGTTGATAGAAAAGATTAAGTAATGTCAAGAAAAGAAAATGGAAGAAGAAGAGAAGTCCTCTGAGGAAATAATGACAGGAGAAGAGGTTAAATGCGAGGGAGATAGAAATAGAATAATGAGATGGGGTCTGTTCTATGGCAAACATTTGCCATAGAACTGTTTCATAACATATGGTTCCAGGACCGTTGGATCGTTGATCCAACGGTCCTGATTTAAAAAAAAAAAATTACACCGTACCGCAGAAACTTTCCGCGGTACGGAGCAATTACAAAAATACCCTCACTGTTCACGTACCGCAGAAACTTTCCGCGGTACGGTGAACAGTAGATTTTTTATGTGAAAACAGGGGGCATTTTTGTAATTACTCCGTACCGCGGAAAGTTTCTGCGGTACGGTGTAAATTTTTTTTTAAATCAGGACCGTTGGATCAACGATCCAACGGTCCACAAACCATATGTTATATAACAGGTCACTGGCAAATGTTTGCCAGTGACCGGGAGCCTAATGAGATACGCATCCAGGATATGGATTCCTAATATTCAGGAATTAAAAAGTGAGATTTATACCGACCATAAGAGCCTCAAGTATATACACAGAAGGAACTAAACATGCGACAGGCCAAACAACATTCCCCGCAAACAAATTCCCCAAGAGACTCGCCTTTCTTTCAGAGAAAGAGAGAGAAGAGAAATGAGAGATTAGATAATAAAGAATGACTGAATACAGGAGATAGGTTGGCTTTCTATAAAATGAGTAAAGTAGGGGCTGGAACAGCGAGAGGTTGATAGTAGATAATAGTGAGATACGAAAGCCAAAATAGTGAAGGCCCTGTATAGGAGGAGATGTCACTCTCCCTTGTGTTGGGATGAGGTTGGCAAGAGAAAGATATTAGGACCCTAGTTAGTCCAACAAACCGGAGAGACAAAAGATTTTACCAGCAAGTGGCTAGTGACAGCCCAGAACAGATAGAGAAAGTATGCGGAACAAGCCACAAAGATAGTAAAAGTGCTGCTATTGATAAGCTAAATGACATATTGATGAATAACAAGTAAGTTTATGTTAGTGTATTTTTGCACAAACAAGATAGAGATATTTATGGAAATATTTTATTAAAGAACCTTGTAACTTCATCTTTTAGATTATATTGGAATTTGGTTCGTATTAGGAATAACAAAGGTTTTCAGAGATTATTATGAAGTTGAGGATATACAGTCAAATCTAACTTATGTGGAAAAGCCAGTAGAAATTACTGATCATAAAGAGCAAGTGTTAAGGAATAAGATCATTCCAATAGTTAAAGTGCTATGGAGGAACCAAAGGATGGATGAAGTGACGTGGGAATTGGAAGGAGCTATGCGAGAAAAATATCTACAGTTATTTTCAACATGATTCCGGGACGGAATCCTTTTAAGGGAGGGAGACTGTGATATTCCCTAACTTTGGTAATACTACAGTATCTAAATGAATAGTAATTTTGTTGATTTATGTAAAAGATATGTAGTTACTCTATATTCGAATCGGTAAATGAATAAGTTGAAATCATATTATTGTTGTACTATGAAAATGAGTGACTGAAAATGATCACGGATTTTAAAGATTCTCGAGTATGGACTCTAAAGGTTTCGATTTAGATTGAGTCCCTATTGTATTGGATATTAAGGAATATGAAAATTTTAAAAGGGTTTGCACCAGAAGGAATTTGACGGAATTAGGTTAAACTGAGGAATGAGTAAATCAAAGGGATACCACGGGAACTTGGATAGATAAACGAATCATGATTAAACGAGTACGAAAACCAAAAAACCAATATTAGTAATATAACAAGGACATATATCACATTATCATCCACCAAGATCATCAACAATTTCATTTAGAATCATAAAAACAAGATTAAAGATCAAGTAACATGACATCATCCATGACATCATGAGTTAGGCAAGTTAGGCAAGAGGATATCTATAGAATTCTCTAGAAAAATTACTTAGAAATCATTTATATAAATCACCAAAGATCCACAAAACTCTAGATGATGCTAGCTAACACAAAAAGAAAACCAAACCCATTTCTTTTCTTCACCTCGGCCAAAATCACAACAGCAGAGTAAAACGGCCATATCTCCCTCATTTCTCATTAGATTCTTGTGTTCTATAGCTTTTTGGAAAGTTATTGAGATTCTCTACAACTCTTCTTCAAGAGCCTCGTCCAGAAAAGCATGGTAATGACCTCGTTTTTCCAGTTCTTTAAAGAGGGGTTTAGTAACTTCGAAAATTACTAAGTGTGTTCTTGATGTTTCTTGTTAGTTTAAGGTGTTATAAGGTTATATCAAGGCTTTTCAAGGACTACAAGCCTTTGTTAAGAGTGTTAAAGCATCAAGGAAGGTATAAACATTCTTACCCTTTTGAGTTTATTGTGGATTGTGGTTAGTTTAAGGGTTAAACTTGCATAAAGCATGAAATCATGAGTATATGTGTGTTATAAGTTGATTTGATTGAATATGGAAGTGTTATGTGCTTGTAACCATGGCTGGTATGATGACCACATGGTGAATGGAATGATATATGTGTTGGATGATGAGTGTGGAGGGGTGATAATTTGGAAAGTATGAAAGTATAGCCGTTATAATGTCCGATTTTCGTTAGAACAAAAACTGTCCTATTTTTAAGGCAGAATTTCGAACTGTTAAAGGTCATTAAAAGGTACCAACTGATCATGGTAAGATAGATATTGGTTCATAGATCGTTTTATATAAAGATGGTAAAAATCTAACATACGGTTTAGGAGATATCAAAGTTTTAATAAAAGTTACGCGAAATCACTGTTCATCAAACCACCTTCTGTGAACAGTAAATCCGGGAAAATTTTCTACCGTTCTAGAAAAACACTTTACATGGTTTTGTTCCAGACATTTCCTAGATCGTGCATGCGAAAACGGTGCATCAATTGAGTTAACGGTTAATGAGTTATGAACGTTTTATTGAAAGTCGTTCGGAAAACCGAGATTACATCAATGTGTTACCTTTGAACTTATGGTCATTATACTTAAACATTCTTAGTGTTATTATACAAGGATTAAGTGGTTAAGTGGACTAAGTGGTTAAGGTAATTATTATTAGTAACATGGAGTTATAATGGAATATAGTTCTAACGGTGATTCTTTTCATTTCTATAAGTGGACTCGAAACGAACGTCGGATCGCTCATATTTGACCTAGAGATCAAGGCAAGATATCTTATACCTTTACTTTGATCAATTGTGAATCTTTTCATGAAAAATGGTTTTGCGGATAATATATGTGATATTATTATTATTATTATTATTATTATATTGCTAGGGACATGTTTCCCTGATTTCTGAAATTATTTGACATGGATAAGGATAGTGCAAGGCACTTTATGGATTAAAGGGGATATGTTATATGGAAAGGAATGGTAGTAATAAAGTATATAGTAAATTATATTATATAAGTGACCGGGAGCCAAGTTTTCCCTAAATATATAAAGGCTAATATTTATAGATTTTTCTTTGAAGAAGTTTACATGCAAAGTTTTATAGTTTGTGCATCCTCTAAAGTTAAGAGTATATTCTTTTTCAATGATAAGTATTATATTATTTTATTTATTTCAAATTAAATATCAATTTAATAAATATATTACTTAACATTGAATAATCCTTTTTAATTTATATAAAAAGAAGAATAAACCTCAAATATCATTTCGAATATTATTAACTTTTCAAGAAATATTAAAAGTACTAAAGATGATTTTAAAAGTAAAGAATTCTCTCAAATACAAGGCTCCCTGGTCAAACTCTTTTAAATCAAATTTTTTTCTGAAAATCTTAACTCTGAGACTTATCCAGAGTTAATAAAAGGGTAATGATATATGAAAGGATAAGAATGGAAAATGGAAATGGAAATGTAAAGTGGAAATGGAAATGGAAATCTGAAAGATTATCTTTCAGAATAAATGGAATAACAAATTGTTTTCAATGGGGATTCTGACAGTTCGCGTAAGAGGCTGTGTTCGGCACAGTCCAGCACTCAATATTTTATTTTGGCCCATGTGTTGCCGAAGGAGGATGTAGTGGAGAACCTTCCTCCAGGGGGATGCAGTGGATAACCTTCCTCCTTCTACTAGTAGTAAAAAGGGACAGATACGGAGGGCGACTGATCATCGTCCTTACGTATTTGGCTACAGTGAAAATCCCCAAAATTCTTAAAGGAATGTTTTATAATGGTTTCTAAATGACGAATTGGAAAAGGAATGTTTGACATTGAATAATAGAATTATACAGTGATTAAAAAGGGAAGTGTTATTATCGTAATATTTTCATTACAGAATGGAAAAATGAAATGTTTAAACAAAATGGAACAAGGGCTAATTATTTTCTTGATTATTTTCTGGAATTTTATTTTATTAAAGGGTTACAAGTTTATTTTTAATGGTAAATGGAAGGTTATACCAACAGAGTAAGAATTAAATTCTTCTCTTGATTATTTTATTAAATTTTCATTTTAATAAATGATTATATGTTATTTTTGATACTGGTTTAAAACTCTATCTTGCTGAGCTATTATAGCTCACTCTTGCTATTTCTTTATATAAGAGCTAGATCAGGTGCCGAAACTTCGCAGTACAACCCGGCAGAGGGTAAAGGGGAAGTCTACCTTATGAGAGAGTATTGACACCTGTTCTCAAGGTAGTATATATTTATATATGGGTATAGGTATATGGTATTCTTGGAATGTAATAACAGTTTATCTTTAACTGCTATTGTTAATGGATGTTGTTCCTGAGCATATGGCTTGTGCGTGTGTGGATAATAGTGTGGGGTCATTTATGTAAGTATTAACAGGGATTCAGATTTAAATTGCCAAGTGTATAATGTTATTAAATGGAAATTGGACCGTGATGACCTAGATTCCTGACCCTGGATCTAGGGGTGTCACAGTTATCTTCAATTGTTTGAAGTCTTGAATGAATAGCAGTTTGAGAATTCTGAATATCCTCAAGAGCTTCAGATTGTGAAAATGTCTTGACTTCAGTATTAGAAGTGTGTGTTGTATCTTCAGTATCAGATGCAGAAAGATCATGATTATCGATCTTTGTAGAAGAAGTTGCCTGTGTATCATGATCTACAAAAGTAGGATAATATTCAAGTAAAGGTACTTGAGTAGAATAACTTACACCTTCATCTTTCTAAACTGGATCGGAAATATGATTATCTTATCCTTCATCAGTATTCTGTGTGCTAACAGCCACAGATCCTGACTCCTCTACAGAGTGATCAGGTACTGAAGATGTCTCAATTCTAGCAGAAATTGGAAGCACATACAAAAGAATACTAGAATCATTAGAAACATTATCTGGTACATGTTGAGAAAGTGATTGTCTTAGCCTTTCACCACGTCTATTGATAATATTTGCAAGCCTCTTCTTTTGTTGCTGAACTTTAACTTCTGGCTTTGCATTGTACTTGGCTAAGTCCTGTCTCTCATACATCTTGATAAAAGAATAAGTATCAGTATCCATTCCAAGTCTATCAGACCAAGATTCAGGAAAAACCTAATCCCAGAAATTAAATAATGGTTTCCTAATTTTCTCTTCCTCACCATGGAGTTGATCATCCATGATCTCATTCTTACACTGACTATCTAAAGTTAACACTCTTTCTACCTCACCTTTTGCCTGGTCAAGAGCCAGTCTCTCAGTTTGTGGATCTATGTCCATCTTTTGAACTGTTTCTCTCAAATTTGGATAAGTGCTCTCATGACCTATAGAAAAATAGAGGCTAAAAGAAGTTTTTATACCTGAACTCACATGAAGAGAGGGATCCTCATTTGGCATAGGGCTTGAGGCTTTCTTCATGGAGTGAGCTGCTATAGTTTCTGATCCCGCACAAACATCTACTTTCTTTTCAGAAACTGTAGGCTCCAGTATACCACTTTCAGAGTCTACATTAGATACTGATGCCTTCAGTATTACTTCACTAGGCACCAATGTCCATGTGTCACCATCTTTAAGTGTTGTTTGCTAAGACACACCCTCAATGTAGATAGACTTTGAAAGAACAATATTTGTTTGATCTTCAGGATAATCAATCAAAGTCATTCCATCATTATCATTTGGTTTCTCACTTGCAAATTCAGTCATCACAGAAGACCTTGCAGCATCAGCTATCATAGTTCCTGAGTCATCCACCCTCTGACTAGATGGTTCTTGTGTTGTAGTGATTGTGATATGATCTTCACTACTATTCACCACTGGTGCAATAGTATCTTCTGTTGACTGCATTTCACTATCTACTACCTCCTTTTGTTCACCAGTAGCTTGAGCATCTTCAATAATGAAATCTTTATGAAATAGATAAGTATGAAGTGATTGAAGTGCATCATGCTCAGTAAGTCCAAACTTCTTTCTCAAACGTTTCCTGATTGATAAATAGAAGTGCATCTTCAAGAGATCAAGTCTTTGATATAGAAGTCCATATTCTTCTGAATACATAAGCTTTGGAACATCTTTAACCAGAAATTCAAAGATTGGCTAGAAATCACTTCCATGGCCACTCTATATGATATAGTATCTTCCCAAGAAAATTCAATGTCTAAACCCTTGTTGGTAGACTGAAATGTATCTTTTTGTTGTGAAACTTGATACTCCTATGGTTTTGATGATCACATTCAACAAGCTATTTGCTTGTAGTTTGATATAAAACATTGTGTTATGGTTATACTAACTTGGTTTTGCAGGGTATACTAATTGTTTACAGAGAATATATACAGCAAGCCATTTGGTGTTACAACAGAGACAGTCTGGCAAGCCAGTTGCACACTGACAGTACAAACAGCAAGCCATTTCCAACTGCCAGAAATCCTGTAGATAATATCAAGACAAATTCTCATGGATGTAATTCAGGAAATATATTGTGAGGATTGTTTATTATATAATACGTACACAATATATTCTAGAGCTCAAATCTTTTCAAATATCTTCCTTTAATCGTTTTATAAAACTTATAGGAGTTTCCTTATTTAAAAGATTTCTTTCTACAAAATCTCCTATACGCGTTTTATATTCATACGAACAGAAGGGATATGTTTTTCATCGATCTCTTTCTCTCAAACCCTCTGTCTAACGTTCACAAGAACGTTTGTAAAATCTCTAACCAATTGAACGTTGGAAATTGATTTCAAATCGTTCGAATAATTGGTGATTGATTTTCTGAACGTTGGTGTGCAGCTTTATAAACCTGATTCTTGTGTTCATTTGTGTCTAACAATCCAGAGAAAACATTCAAGCACACAAGATTTCAAACAACTCGATTTTTCATTGCTATATCTTTCGTTCTCTTGAGCTCTTAATATATTATATACGTGCTATATCTTAAAGAGTTCATAGTTTGAGTTGTATTCATATATTGATTGTATTGTTCGAATTGTAAGGTTTAGTTGTTGGACAAGTTGGCTTGGGAACTAGGGTTTGGTGATCGTTGCTAGAGAAGTATACTTGGGAAGTATAGCTTAGAGAGCAAGTTCAGAAACAGGAGTTCAGCACGCCATTTGTCAACAGCTGGGATATAAGGGAGATATATTATTGTATCTTGTAATTGGTTTTATTTCAGTGATCAATAATATATTCTCTTACCAAGTTGGTAAGGGACCAGGACGTAGACCATAGGGGTTAGGGGTCGAACCTGGCTAAAAGTCTCTGTGTTCTTTATTTTCTGCTCTTTACTTACTGCTTGCATTTGGCTTACTGTTTATGCACTTTACTGCACTTATTGTCTTTACATTCAGCATACTGTTTGCAATCAGCTTACCATTTGTCTCTGCATAAAACGAAATCAGTAAGCTTTTTCTGGTAATTTTTAAAATCGGACTTAGTTGAATATAGTTAGCCATTTACACCTATTCACCCCCCTCTAGGTGTGCATTTTCAAAACTTGCAAAGGATTTGTTGGACTAGACTCTCTGTGTGTAGGCAAAAAATGAATCTTTCTCTTTGTTCTCCTGGTATAGTGAGCAATAGATTTATCTTGAGAAGACTCAAGAGGTGTAAACACAGTAGTGATCTTGGGTTGAGATCATTTTTCAATAGACAAAGTCTTTTGAGAGACTATATTTAGTAACTGTTTTCCCTTTTTAAGAACTACAGCCTTTTGTGAGACTGTAGCCTGGCTAAGGTTTGATCTTTGATTTCTTTGTCCTAGCTTAGAGAGTTGAATTGCAGCCTTCAATTTTTCTCTCTCAACAAGAGTTATATTATCATCACCTTCATTACTTGAACTACTAGAATATACTACAAATCTTCTCTTCTTTACAACTGATGTCTTTTGAGGAACAACAGAGGTTGGTTTCTTTGAAATAATAGGCTGTGGATCAAATTTTGGTTTCAGATTTATTTCAGAGACTATCAGGTGTTGGGTTACTTGGGTAGACACAGAGTGGTTGTAACACCCCCAAATCTGGGGTCAGGGATTTGGTCGTCACACGGAAATCCTTATTATCAAACCACCTGTTTAACAACATTAAACCAACTGTAATCATTACAACTGAAATAGAACATCTGTGACCCCAACCACCAAGCATCTTTTAGGTCATAGGGCTAGAAACAAGAACTAAAGTCCTTACATTCTTCATTACATCCGTTCAATTACATCACACTGTCTTACAAATCTTATACTACTAGTGTAGCTTCGTTGAGAAGTACACCAGCGACTAGTACTACTCTGTACAAGTAATATATATTACACATCAATATGAATACCTATAACTTACTCCAGTCATAGATTGTCTGGATCACATCATCTTTGTAAGAGCATATTGCCTGCTTCTTCCGAGCTATGCACTTAAGCTTCATCCGTCTACCTTCCTCTGAAAGGTTAATATTTGAAAACAAGCAAGTATGAGCGAAAGAATTGCTCAGCAAGTTATTACTAGAGTTTAACAAAATATCCCATTATACTGATGGGGTTTTCAACATTCAACTGATATTTAATATCAGTCTTGAAACATTTATAACCATGAAACTTCAACTAGGGGAAAGTATAACTTTTGAATTAACAACAAATGAACTACTTAAGTTCATAATATCAATAGTAGTCTTCATACCTTAGCAAAATAATGTCTTCATACCTTAGCAAAATAATATACACTATAGTTTTGCTAAACTATTTAGAGGACTTCTCAAAATACGCAGTTCAATATACTGCTATGACAGTTGCTTTTCATCATACATAAACCGAACCATTATAAGGTTCCCTTTTCCGTATTCCTCAAGTCTGAAAATATATACTTATACGTACATCACTTTCGTCAAAACACCCTATAGTCCAGTATTCTGTACAGGGTATAATTCCTCTAACCACTTAATAAGTTTAAAACTTAGAACTGACTGATAACAAGAGAGTCAAAGTTTTTGAAGTGAAACACTTGAGACTCAGCAATAAATACTAACATGATGACCAAAATATTAAAAGGAAACTTCCGTTTAAATACCATACAGTTCAAGATACTGTATGTGGAGCATATACTTAGAATACTTGCTTTTTCTTATCAGGAGTGAGACCAACGATTTATAAATCATTAGTTGGCAAAGCTTTGAATTTGATAACACCTCTCAATATAACTGGAGTTGAAAACTTGGTTTCTTTGTCAAAACAGTTTATACCATCCGAGGTATAGAAAACATCATTAAAGACTTGATTCTTGAATCGTATCATCATGAAACCTTTTTTCCTTCATTATCTTAGAAACATTAGCAATTCGAAATATTGAATTTTTGTCACATTAACAAAAGCATTCTGAGGTACTTTGAAAAGTTCATCACCCTGTCAACACTATCGGTAATTGAGCACCTAGGCTTTCATTACAGTGTTGTAGTATAATTCCAATAGGAAGAATGGGACAATGCTGGAGCCTCTTCCACGTACGATACTTGGTGATCAGCCAATTGTACCGTGCCTCTACTTCTCTACTAGTAGAAGGACGACGTTCCCTTATCGGGTTGCACCCTGACCGAATATGGGCCTTAATATATTTGGACTATGCCCGAGAGCGTAGCCCCCTCTTCCTCCAGTCCCCTGAAGAATCCTATCCATCATTGGAACATAATTTAATCTAGTTCCCCAAGCACAAAGCTTGTTGATAGGTCTGCTAACAGTTCTATATCAAGCACAAAGCTTGTTGATAGGCCTGATAACATTTACATAACTTTACTTCCATGAATACTGAGGAAGTATCTTTGACATGTGGGTTGACCTTAGTCAACAGATTTCATTTACTTAAGAAGTTCGTTTCAAAACACGACTTAGGAGTTAGTCGAAGAATTTCTTTGATTTGATAAGTTGAACATTCTAGCTAAGGTCGGGCAGTGATCCCAAAACATAACTCTTTTCGATAAACAAGGAGATAAAAATCATTCATTCACTTTCTGAACTGAGTTCCCAATTTTTGATGAGTCCAAGAACTTTTGTTCTCAGTTAAGAGAATTGATTTAAATACAGAATAAAATATTGGGAACCCCTGATGTTTTATTTAAATATACTGAGAATCAGAAAATATCTTAAATGACTATGAAAGTCCTAGAGCAACTAATAAATAGTACTTCATAACCTTTAAATCCTTTAGAGTATTTAATAAATACTTAGATAATACTTATTAACGAATAAACATCTAATAATCTCTTTTTAAATGAATATTCAAAATAATATTCATTTATTTGACAAAAGTCAAAATAATATTTATTAACCTTGTTAAACATTTAAAAACCTCAAAATACCAAGAATATAATTCTTGGAATATTTTAATCATTAACTCAAAACATTACATCTCCGGCAGTCTCCGGACTTTAATCCTCTTATCAAAATAACTAATATTGACTCCTGGTCAATAAGTAGTAGACAATTAATAAATCCTTTTTAAATGAATATTATAATTAATATTCATGGAATTAAATAAACGTTCAAATAACATTCCTCGATTGATATCATCCACAATAATATTTCTCGAATGAGATAATATTCAAATAACATTCCTCGATTGATATCATATTCAATAATATTACTCAACATCATCTCAATTGTTTTTAATAAAAAATATCCAATTTATACATATTGGAATATCCGTAGGCCGTAGTCAAAAATAAACTATCTCCGGTAATATTCCGGGTTTCTGACAGTATTTATAAAACAATCATTAAACAATTCATATTCCCTTTCTGAATGAATATTCAAATTAATATTCATTTAATAAAATAAATATTCACATGATATTTATTAACATCGCTTTACCTCAAAATATCCAAATATAATAATATTTGGAATATCCTTAAACATTAATCAAATACTTCTTCTCCGGTACTCTTCCGGGTTTTCATCAATATTTTTGAAACAACTATTACCAAACGATAATCCTCTTCAAATGAATATTCAGATAATATTCATTTAATTAAATAAATAATCTCCAGATATTTATTAATATAATATCACCTCAAAATATCCAAAGTATAATATTTGGAATATTTTCAATCAATACTCAATATAAAAATAATCCCGACTCGCGGCTACGTTCGAAAACATCATACTTGCTCTACCTCCAGAGCCTTTATCATTACGATTCATATATACATACCTCATAACATACAATCCATTTCACAGTACGAAAGATTTTTGTATATACCATATATATCAAGGTGTAGGATTATAAGAACATTTCCGCCCATCAACAATATTATAAGTTGTAGGGTTTTGATCATTTGCATAAGCAGAGTTTAACATTATTAGCAAGGCCAAGAATCCACTGATCTTGAAAATAAAGCACAAGGCTGGAAACTTGCAATTATGGATTTAAACTTAATCCAGCACATTTCATATATTTCAAAATATATATACTCTGAACAATAGAGTATGCATAATTAAACTTGCCTCTGGTCCTGAGCATAAAGCAGAAAACCACGAACATTTCCTTGGCGTTTCGCCCAAGTAGTTTTATGGACTTTACACGACGTCTCAATCTTCCCTTTTTATACGTGTCGCTCCAACTTGATCATGTCCTAACGGTACTGTAATTGTCACGAGTACTTGTCAGTCCAACTTCGTATCTCGAGTAGACAACTCAATTATTCGCTAAGTCACATAAGGTCACACCATAGGTGTCCTCCCTATAGCTGACTACTCTACTACCAATTAATGCACATAACACATTTAGTAGAAGAAAATAAAATGGACAGAATCCCCTTTATAAAGTGGACATTTCCTGGTGTTAAACACCTCAAAACCATTCAACACTTAATCCTCGGATTAATACATAATATAAATCCCTCGAGACAACCACTTAACACATATTCATAAACAGTTGACACTTTTAGCATACCTTTAGCTCATTGAACTCAAATGAGTTAAATAGATTTAAATAAAGGGGATTTTTAGAAAATTTCGGCATGAAGTATTCGTAAATAGGATTATCCACCTATTTTTCAGTTTCATAATTCAGCTGTATATCTTAAAAGAAAGTCAAGCTGCCTCAATTGCAACAACCAATCAAGAAAATAAACACTTAAAGAAATGATCCGCCCAGACATGCGGCAACTAAACACGTAAGAAAATGATCCGCCCAGACATGCGGCACCTCAACACATAAGAAAATGATCCGCCCAGACATGCGGCACCTCAACACATAAGGAAAATAAACTAACAGTTTATCCTTGCTATATATAACATTTGAAAACCATACAACAGGAATCAATTGCTATTATAAGAAAACTTTCGAAATAGCCTTTGTAACTAACTCATACATCATCCACATTTTTTTAACTCTATCATCAAAGGCCTTTAGGGCCGGTGGTAAGGCTCAATAGCCACCACTCAACATTTATACGAAATATACTGTTTAAGCAATTATACATTACTCCGACAACTTTCGACATCCACCAATTACTATGACTTGACTTATAACATTCAGCACATAAGCATTTACTAATAACCATTTATAACAAGTAAAGCCACATAAACTCCCATTTATTATACCACATAGCAATTAGCAATTAATCAACTAATCCGGACATATTATCCAACAATTAATAATTAACAATTAACCATTAACACTCACTAAACCCGAGCATACAAACGGCACACAATTAATCCAAATAATTATAAATTAACCACTAAAATCTCCGATTTAATCACGGAGCTTAAACAATATCTCACAATTTAACTATAATACCTTCCGAATTAAATAACGAAAATTAACACATTAAACTCGCAATTTAAATCTAATTAAATTACAACAATAATCATAATTCGCAAAATTAATATATTTACGAAAATTAAATTACTAAAACACGAAAGATACCATTTCCGATGACCACCACCGGACCTCTCCACCATCACTGTAACAGCCCCAAATCCGGGGTCAGGGATTTGGTCGTCACGCGGAAATCCTTATTAACAATTCACCTGTTTAACAACATTAATCCATCTGTAATCATTGAATAACTGAAATACATCCTTGAGACCCCAACTACCAAGCATCTTATAAGTTATAGGGCTAGAAACATGAACTAAAATCTTTAAATGAATCACTTCATTATATCCATTCAATTACATCATAATGTCTCTTACAAATCTTATCCTGCTAGTATAGTTTCGTTGAGAAGTACACCAGCAACTAATTCTACTATATACAATATGATATATATATATATATATATATATATATTACACATTAATAAACCTGCCGGTAACTTACTCCAGTTGTAGATGTTCTGGATCATGTCGTCTCCATAAGGGTACCTTGTCTGTTTCTTCCGAGCTATGCAGATTATGCCTCATTCGTCTACCACTTTCTGAAAGACTAATATATAAAACAACAAACAAGTATGAGCGAAAGAATTGCTCAGCAAGTGGTTACTAGAGTTCACAAAATCTCCCATCATATACATGGGGGTTTCATAATACCACAGATACTTAATATCATTAATAAAATATCTGTATCCAAGAAACCTCAATAGGGAAAGTATAATGATTAAAATAATCATTACATGAACATGATAAGTTCATAATCACAATAATGACCTTTCTGTCAAAATATCTATTATGAGTAGGGAGTCATATATCATAATGTATCTGAAATCTTTATCGCCATATGAACAGTTCTTGTCTTTTATAAAAGGATGAGGTTTCAAAGTACACCAATAACCTTTTCGTAAAATCACATCTGTTATCTCAACCATAAGCAGGATATCAACATATAACTTAAAAGATGAAGTTATAAGGGAAGTTATTGTAACATCAGTCTTGAACACTTTTTAAAACCCTGCCAACACGACCGGTAAGCCTTTCAGTACATGTTGCAGAAATATCCACAATTGGATGATGAACTAATACTGGAGTATTCACCGCGCCCGCTATTCCACCTACGATGATCAGTCGTAGCATGTATAGCTCAAATTAGTTTTACTACCGGTAGAAGGAAGAGCTGACGGATTTACTTGTCTACCGCCCTTTTATATCTCCCTGGCCAACGGTTGGGCCTTTGGGATGGACCGGCGCTACTCGGCCTCTTACACGACTCCTAGTTCGAATAGAATCCATGACTCTGAAACGTAAATTTCATCTCCCTTTCCCCAAGTATAATACTTGTTGATAGGACTCCACAAAGTAGTCGTATCTAGTTGGAAAGGAAACTTCACCAATATTTCCCAAGCCATAGCTTGTTAATGGATATAAGCTTGTTCCATCAAACTTACCCCTCGAGTATTGAGGAGGTAACATGAGTCATCACGACTCATAAGAATTGAGTTGAAAATGATTTTCTTTCAATATTTCATGACTCAAAAGTCAAATAAAAAATCGAATTCCTCAAGTAAGGTTCCTCAGTTTTGAAGGAAAACGACGCCTTTACAGGCTAGAAGTTGATTTGAAATTCATGGGGGCCTGAACATCATATTTATAATATTTTTCTGAAAATCTTTGTTAAGCAAAATAGAATAATTCTCCATATTGGTTATAGAAAACCAGAAATCCGAAAGTATTCCCGACACTGTAATAAAACTCAGAAATATACTTCATAATTGTTGAAGTCAAATATCCTTTTAAAATACATAGACTATTCCATCTATATTGAAAGTATTTAATAAATATCCGAATAATATTTATTAAATCAAAATATCTGAAGAATATAGTTTAACAAAAGAATTATGATCCAATCTAAATGAATCTTGAAAATAATATTCAATAATTAAATAATCCTTAAAAGATAATAAGAAAGACCTTTAAATGAATATTCGAAGTAATATTCATTTAATAAATAAATAATAGAATAGAAGAAATTAAACTTGAATTATATATTTAAAATAATATTTTTCACAAACATATAATCCTCAAAGATTATTTATTCAATAAGTAATACTCAGGAAATAATCGTAATGCATATACGATACACCGCCTCGCGGTTCGTAACAAAATAGTCAAACATATGCCCTATATACTAAGGGCTATCATAAACCCGGCTTATAGCTACTAGATCACCTCTAGTCTATAAGTCGTCTAATCAAATTCACACATCAAGTATGATAATATATCAAGTCAAAATAACTATGCATATACCTTGCGACGTATGTCGTAAAATATTCAATAATACATTAATTGAAATAATATTCGATTAATACCTCTCAAGTGAGATAATATTCAAATAACAATCCTCGAATACTTTTCCAAGTAATTAATACTTTTTGAAGTTATAATAAAGATACTAGATAACATTCCTCAGAATACATAGTACTTTGCCGCTGGAATCCCTCCGGGTTTCCACGACTATTTATATATACCAAAATACCGACTCCCGGTCTAGAGTCGAACACAATAAGTATGCTCTTATACTTAGAGCTACAAGATACACCGGTTCAGAATAACTCATCTCAAAACTTATATGTGAATCAGAAGGCCAACTTTTTATCTGTGGCAATATAAGCAATTACCGCAAAACTGTATAACTCTATACATGGAAAAACAAGAATATAGAACCAGTACTACAAAGTATGGTTTAGAACACTTGCCTGGAACTCGAGATACGATAGGGCTCGCGACGATGTCGATCCATCTAGACAAAGTCAAATAAGAACATACCGTTAATCCCCTGGATAACCATTCTTACTCAAGGTGTAAACATGCAACAAACACAACCAAAGCATTATTTGCTCGCTCTAGCATCATACTAAGTCCATGTTGGTCGTCAAATACTTACGTCATAAGTTTGGTTCAAAATCCATCCGCAATTCCAAGTTATACTTAACCATTTGAAACCTTGGTTTCTAAGTCTCGTTATCAGTGGTTTTCACTCGCGCGATCTCGGCTTAAACTTTTCTATAAAATCAACCGATTACTCTTTTGGGGTGGTTCCTCCGCACACATTCACCTTATGATCTCTAGTTATTTAATAAACTCGATTCGCCACCAAAACTATTTCATTAAGGGGTTCAATTGAAGTCATGAACATAGCACTTACGCGATGAAACCACTTTTACGAATTTTGCGATTTCTCCTAAACCGTAAGTCGAAATGCTAAGATTATTTCGCCAAAATGATCAATGAAACAAGATCTACAAGTTCTAGTCAGTGGTTCAACATTTTAAGAGGTTATATGGTTCGGGTGGCTACTGCCTTAATGGTTAACAACAATTCGTCATTACGACGGCTATAAATCGAATAATCCAAAAATCCAAATATTCCAAATATCATACCATCCACTCCAAACAACTCATACATGTTATTTAACATCCAAATAAGGTTTACCACTGCCAAGACCCCCATGGAAACCATTTTAACAATAATCAAAGCCCAATCATAGATCTAAGGTCCTAAACATGCATCGAATCACTATATCTTATCTAAATCATCAAAACTCAAACCAAGAGCTAGGGTTTCAAAAGAGGATTACCTTCCTTGATGTTTGTATGACCTTACCAAGCCTTGTATAGTCCTTAACTAGCCTTAGACAAGCTTGGATGATCAAAAGAAATGAAGAAAACAAAGTTAGTAATTCGGAGTTACTATTCATCAGTTGAAAGAACTGGAAAAACGAGGTCTTTACCTTGATTTTCTGGATGAGGTTTCTAAAGAATAGTTGTAGAGCATCTCAATACCTTTCCAACAAGCTAAAGAACACAAAATTTTATTGAGTAATGAAGGAGATATGGCCGTTTGAAGATCGTCACAGAAACTGTCAAGAATCTGGACAGTTTGGTTTTTTTCACTTGGGGATTAGATTTGACTAGGATATACTCATTAGATTGCCATGAAATTTTGAACGAATGTTTCCCATGGAGTGGAGAAGCTATGCTTAAAATTTTGTGATTTTTAAAACTCTAGATCTTGAGATATGAATTTCTCTTTAATGGTGGTTCTTGCTGGGCAGTTTAGAGAAATGAGAGAAATGGAGTTGTTTTGCTTGGTCTCTTGCTTGGTTATGCATAAAGTGAATTATTGATGATAATATCTTGCATAAAGCCACTTTATTAAAGTGCTTTGCTCATGGCTTACCTCACAATCCACTAACAAAGCTTCTCTTGAAAGATAAGATGCATCCATTCCTTGCCAAATTGCATTAGCACCATCCTTACGTTAATTTGCAAATGCACCATCCTTGATATTTCCTTATTCCACTTGCATATGCTTATCTCTTGGTTCTCTGCTTGTTCCTTTGTCCGGTTATTGCTCAATTTCATTGATCGTTCGAAGAAATATCTCAAGGATTTCTTGTTAGGGTTTTACCGGAAACCTTCTTGATATTTTTGCTAACATCTTTAATTATCCTTTATAATCCTTGAATTTAAATCCCTCCAATCTTTTTATTAAATCCTTAAATCCTTCAGTGTCTAGGGAAATCTCGGAGAAAATAAAAGTGCTGCTTTTCAGAATCTGATATCATTTACATAAACTTATTTCGTCCACTGATCATTAATACGAACTCAGAAATCCATTCCGAATACTTATATATACGATCGTCTGATAATATTCCAAATCCACCAAAAACACTATTCATTACTTATTCTTTCTTTTTGTTCCTTGTACTTAGAAAATGTTCTCGCGCTTTCTGAAGCATTCCTTATCTCCTTTACGGAACCACTGGACTTATAACAGATATCGATTTGGATGACATGAGAATAACTCACTCTTAAGGAGATAGATTATTCTTATCTATATTATCAATCCATTAACTCCATTCACATAATACATATAAACACTGGAAAATCATATTCCTTGCAATACTTGTTCCTTACATCCATAGATACATGGTGGCTACAACCACTATTCACTGATACATAAATGCACAATAAAAGTTTTTAATTCTACCAAAAATCTGGGTTCTTACAATCACCCTTTCATCTCTCTCCTGCCCTCTCTCTCTCTCTCTCTCTCTCTCTCTCTCTCTCTCTCTCTCTCTCTCTCCTCGCGCCCTTCTCCCTCACACCACTGCACAGCCTCGTCACCACCACCGTGGCTGCGCCGCCACCTGCGCCGACAAGACCCGCCGCCGGCCTGACCTCCACCGCGAGCCTCCACTGCGCACGCCACTTTCCCTTCTCTTCCTTCTTTTTCTTTCTTTCTTCTCTTTTCTTTCTTCCCTTTTCTTTTTCTCCTTTCTTTCTTCTCTTTTCCCAGGGGCGGACCCATAGCATAAGCTATGGGTGCCAAGGAACCCACTCAACTTTTTGCAGAAGGGAAATTATAGGGCAAATTTGGTTAAAAACACACAAGAAAATTAATTAGGAACCCATTAGGAAAATTTAGGTACCCATAAACCACTAGAAAACAGCCCAATCTTAAAAAGTACATAAGTTTAAAAAAGAAGCCCAAAGGTGAAATGCCCAAATCAACAACCCAAAACAAAACTAACTACTAATTGTTATTAGAGAAAGCTGTGAAATTGGAAAATTTTGAACAAACCAAACGTGAAACTTATTACTTCCTCCTGATTCATCTGTTAATAATGTCTGGTGCCGATAATGTTCAAAACAAAGCACACTATTACTAACACAGCACACTGTTAGATATTCACAGTACCACCTAAGTAGTAAAACATTAGTACTAATCTTGACATTATCGTTCTTTAATATTTATACAAGGAACCCAGTCAAAAATAATCCTGGGTCCGCCACTGTCTTTTCCCCGCGCTAGTTTCTTTCCCCGATCTGTTTTTCTCCACCCTGCGGCTGTGTCTTTGCGTGTATATGTGTGTATATTCATGTGCTGGGTATTGTTTTTGTTTTAACCTAATGGGCTTGGCCCATTACTATTTAAAACACTACACTTCTAATTTTAAATCCGCATTTATAACTCGGATAAAATAATAATAATTTGAGTTAAAAACTTTGATCTTTAAAAATAATAATTCTAACATAATTAAATACTAGAATATTTTTAAAGAGTTTTGGAGAAAGAATTAGAATAAAATCTAAATTTTCTGAATTAATATACATTTTACAAATTAATAATAATTTGTAAATGGAACTTTAAAAATAATAATTATGGGGCTTCGTAAAATAACACAAATATTATTATTTTAGTAAAACTCGAATTCTCGATTATTATATATTTATCGAGTAATTTCTGTAAATCCTCAAATAATTAAAATTATCATTTTCTAAGGATTTTAAAATCTTCAAATTATTCAGTACTTTAAAACAAAAATCTTTACTCAATAATTCCATACTTCAAAAATTTAAACCTTTGCCCAAATAAACTATCGACTCGAGATATCTACTCGATCAATAAAATTTTCAAAAAGAACCCGATTACACTGAACCGAAAAATAATTACATAATTCATTTTTGAAATTCCTTGAACTGGAATAATGAATAATAATATATATAAAAAATCCTCCTAATTTAGGAAATTCATTATTATTATTAAAATAATAATAAAATCTTTCTCTGAAAATCCGGGTTATTACAGTGGTCCTCCTCCAATTGAGGTTCCTGAGTCACTTCACCACAGAAATAAGAAAAGTTGTAGAGAGTAGGAAATTTAGATGAGAGAAGTACCTGTACATGATGTGGATAAATCATTGCAGGTATCTCATCATGCTTCTTTTCATTGTCCTTCTTGGTAATATCAGAGAAAATTCTCTTTTGCTATATAAAAGAAGGAACCACAGATTTTGTACCAAATCTAGCTTCATCATTAGGAAATTTTCTCTGAGATGCCATTGATTTTGATCTGTGAAGGACTTAAAAAATCTTGAAAATGATTAGTGATTTTGAGAACTCAAGTAAAATTTTTCCTCAGAAATTTTGAAAATAATGTAAGCAATAAGCTACAAGAGTCTCAAAATAAAATAATATTCAAAACCCTTCAGACCTACTAATCCACATTTACATGTAGATTGACAGGTGTCAGTCCCTGAAAAATTAATTACCCATGATTTTTGGAAAAATAAAATCCAAAATTGAATTCTTTAAATAAGTAAATCAGGGTATGATAGTGAAATGCAATACTGATCCTTATATGATCTCCTTATCCTGATAACCATGAATCCTGATATGATTATCTAGTATTTCCTGATTAGCACTGATTTGATTCTAGAGACTTGTAATGATGAGACTTGTAATGATGGAGTTAAATACGTGGCATGTGAATTATTTTCCTGAAAAATAAACACCAATAAACCAAGCAATTATTAATTAGTAAAACTAATTAACCTCAGAAATATGAGAAGTCCAGTCATGCGCAATAATGACATAGCTGCCTTTAAACTTTTCAAGTGACTGTCCAGCTTCTCATGTCTTTCTATATAACCTGGTGTTACATGCTCTTTACTCCATTCATAAAACCACACAAAAATATCATTTAAACACAATGGCCTTCAACCCAGATATACACATGAATCAAACTTTCGATTTCTCACAGCCTCTGAACGTCATGCTCTTGATGATCAGGAGTATTTAGACTAACTTTTTGAGGAGATGTACTTCCTCCTTTTGAACAAATGATTTAAATCTACCTTTTGAACAAAACCCACCTCCAGTCTTAGAAGTTGAAGAACTTGATGAAGGAGCGGAAATGATTTTGATGGAGATGCAATGTCTCCTGCTCCTACTTGCAAAGTTCAGGCAGGTAAAAGAAAAAGGGATGATGATTTCGACCCATCTTCTGGTGGATGTCGAATCTTTATTCCTCTTTCTATCATTCTTGCTCAATAAACATGGGGTAGAAGTCAGCTGCTCTCATTTAAGTCACCCAGACAAGGAATCCAAGAGTAGATGACCGCTCGCATCCCCCAAATGGCTTTTGGTATTTCTTGGAGTTGACGAGTTGATTTTCAAAGATTCATGGAAAAGATAACTCAAGCAGCCTCAACATTAGATAAGAACAAGATTAGTAGTAACTGTAAGACAAAAAGAAGAAAATTGTATTTCATTTCCATGTATGTAATTACTTTTGATCAATGAAATTATAGATTTCTTTTTATCTACTTGTCTTATGTTTTATTATTAGCAAGAAATGATTAGTTCAAATTGATAGTATGCATGTGTTGAAAACTAACAAGTATAGACCTAACAACTATCAGAATTAAACTACTGAATGAAAGTGAACTTCAGGATTTGAAATCTCAAGTGAAAATCCTGATAATGCATAGCAATCCAGATGATGTCAGCATCCTGATAAGTAGTACTGATCCTGTTGATCATTAAGGTTCTAACATACATCAATTTATCAAGATAAAGTGTTAACAGCCAAAATGATAAGCTTTACGATATAGATACTGATGAAAATCAAACCTATAAGCTGAAACACATATCTTGCTACTTATACAGATGTATGGATCTAGAAATTTAGCATTCCTAACTCACTTACCAACCTAATGAAGGTAACCTCATCAAGTGGCTTAGTTAGAATATCTGCAATTTGTTTGTCAGTAGGAATAAAATAAAGTTCCACAGTACCATTCTCAATATGTTCTCTAATAAAATGATACCTGACATCAATATGCTTAGTCGTTGAATGTTGAAGTGGATTCTCTGCAATTCTGATAACACTAGTATTATCACAAAACATAGGAATATTACTTAATGTCATACCATAATCCATCAACTGATTTCTTATCCAAAGGAGCTGTGCACAACAACTGCCTACTGCTATGTACTCAGCTTCTGCAGTTGAGGTTGAAACTGATTGTTGCTTCTTGCTTGCCCAAGAAACCAATCTGTTTCCCAAGAACTAACATGTACCTGTATTGCTTTTCCTGTCTATTTTACACCCTGCATAATCAGAGTCTGAATAGCCAATTAGTGAGAATTCAGATTCTCTAGGGTACCACAAACCAAGATTTGGAGTGCCTTTGAGATATCTAAATATTCTCTTCACAGCAATTAAATGAGATTCCTTAGGATCACTTTGGAATCTAGCACATAAACAGGTAGAAAACATTATGTCTGGTCTACTTGCAGTTAGATATAATAATGAGCCTATCATGCCTCTATAACTAGTGTTATCAACACTCTTACCCTTAGGATCAGAGTCTAGCTTAGTGGCTACTGCCATGGGTGTTTTTGCAATTGAATAGTCTTGAAAGTCAAACCTTTTTAAAAGATCTTTGATGTACTTAGACTGATTAATGAAAATACCAGTCTCAGTTTGTTTGACCTGCATGCCTAAAAAGAAATTAAGTTCACCCATCATGCTCATTTGATGTTTAGACTGCATAAGCTTGCTAAACTTAGCACATAACTTTTCTTTAGTAGAACCAAAAATAATGTCATCAACATAAACTTGAACTAAAATCATTTCACCTTTGACATTTCTAAAGAAAAGAGTTTTATCAATTGTACCTCTTGTGAAGCCATTTTCAAGAAGAAATTTAGATAAGGTCTCATACCATGCTCTTGGTGACTGCTTCAGTCCATAAAGTTCCATATCAAGTTTGTAGACATGATTTGGAAATTTTGGATCAACAAAACCAGGTGGTTGCTCCACATAGACTTTCTCATCAAGCTTACCAATTAGAAAAGCACTCTTTACATCCATCTGGTATACCTTGAATTTTGAATGAGCTGCAAATGCAAGAAACATTCTGATTGCTTCCAATCTTGCAACAGGTGCAAAGGTCTCATCATAGTCAATTCCTTCTCCTTGTGAGTATCCCTTAGCTACCGGTCTTGCCTTGTTTCTTACAACTACACCAGATTCATCTAACTTGTTTCTGAAAACCCATTTTGCACCAACAATTGATCTATCTTTAGGTCTTGGTACAAGTTTTTAGACTGTTAGGATTTATGGGTGATAGCATAGAGGACAACTTAACTAGATCTTATTTGCTTAGTTTATTTGGATAGGCTAAGTAGAACATACTGTCACAGCCAGAGTGTGTTCTTGTAATTTAGTAAGTCACTGTCATGTAATAATTGTATATCTTGAAAGAAGTTCATGTACTTGTTCAAGCCTCAAGGAATACATCAGGTTGATAGCAGAAATAAAGATGTTACTGTCATAAGCATTGACAACAAGGTTACAAGAAGACATCATATTGCAAGTCACGACAGCAAGTTTTATCTGACAACAACATTGGCGGAAGAATGGAGACAGCAACTTTGTTACACATCTCAACAGCATGTCTGGAATTCTTGACAGCAACATCTGCGGAGAATTCATACTGTCAATCAAAGCACAATCTCTTGAGAGCAGACTTGATGCATAGGATACTATCTTCAAGGAATCAATTTGAATTGGGGATATTCTAAGTCAAACATGTGACAGACTGTATGTTCAATCTTCAGGTGTGCTGCAACATCCCAATATTGTAGCAGACCTGCAAAGACTACCACAGAAGCTTGAGAGATCACAAGATGGAACTTATCAATTCGAGGGTATGGCAAATCAACATCTACCAGAATTGTGTAAGCTCAAAATGGAATGTTTCTATGTTGCTTTATTTGTATTGATAAGATGGATTGTATAGCAACTTAGGAAAGTCACATGGGTGGACAACTTGTAAGGAGCTGCCAATTTAAAATGATAGCAGCCCCACAACCCATGTAGATAGTGATGGTAGAGAAAAGTGAGATATATGTAGATTCATCTATCATTTCCTATCTGTATCGAACACATCTATCTCTCAAGGAGACGAAACTCAAGAAAACATTTTTTCTTGAGGTTGTAGCAAACCATTACAAAATAAATAAAATATTTATTTTGTGAGAATTATTTGTGTAGATCTTACTTGTGTTTGCACTTCACATACTGATAGGTTAGAATCTTTATTATTGTTGTTGAGATAAAGATTTAAATTTATCAGTATTGCATTCACCGGGACCAACAACTAGTATTAGAGCAAACAGATTGACAGACAAATCTGAAAAGATGGCGAGTACACAGAAGACCAGTAATATCAAGATCCCAGCTTTTGATAAAGAAAACTACAACATATGGAAAAGAAAAATCTTGTTATTTATCAAAGCTGCAAATCCACTGTACATGGGTATCCTGGAGAATGGTCCGTTCATTCCTAAAAAGGAAGTACCAGCAGCTATTGTTATTGATGTAGGTATTCCTGCACACTGGGTTGCCAAGAAGCCATCTGAGTTTCTTGATGCAGAGAAGGAGAAAGTGGCTCTAGATGATCATCTGCAACTAATCTTGTTGGACTCACTCACCTTGGATAAAGCTATGTGTGGCAATGTAATTGGATGTACCTCTGCCAAGGAGATGTAGAACAAGATTGAGTTATTGTGCGAAGAAAGCGAAGGAAGTGAAGAAGTTCGTGAGAATCAAAGACAAATCCTTGTATCACAATATGAGGCCTTTATGGCCAAACCAGGTGAAGAGCTAACTCTCATGTTTGAGAGATTTAGCAAGCTGATAGCTGAGCTGCAAATCCATGGAAAGTTCTATAAGAAAAAGGAGGTCAACATCAAGTCCTTACTCACTCTTCCCGAGCATCTTGAAAGTAGAGTATCAGCTATTAGAGAAGGGAGAGACTTGAACACTGTTTCTTTGGAAACACTGTATGGTGTGATCAAGTCTTATGAACTTGAACTCTTTCAAAAGAGAGCAATACAGAATGGCTCTAAAAGCAAGATGGCTAACATGTCTGGTGCTCTTGTTGCTCAAGAACCAAGGATCACTCTGCCAAGTGAACCACTTCACATTCCTCAACAGACTCAAGTACCAACTCTAAAAATAGAAGAGGTGGTAGAGGATGAGGAGAAAGTGGTGTTAAAACTCAAGGATGTTGAAGATGAAGACTACTATACAATAGAAGAAATGAAAGGCATGGACAATCCAACCATGGCTTATATGGCAAAGAGATTCAAGAATTTCAGATTCAGAAGAGACAAGCCATATAAGTCACAGGGTTAAACTTCAAAGTTCAGCAAGGGCAACTCATCTAAAGCTGTTGGTGGAACCAGTAAAATAGGTTACAAGACAGGGCTGGTGGATAGATCAAAGTTCAGGTGCTACAACTGCAATGAACTTGGTCATTTTACAACAGAGTGCAGAAGACCAAAACAGTTTCAGAGGATAGACAAAGGATCAGACAATCAGTCAAAGAAAGGTCAAGGTAGAGCCTATGTGGATGAGGGTAAATGTTGGGATGAGACAGATGATGAGGAAGAAGAAGAGTATGTGAATCTAGCTCTCATGGCTAGGTCAGATGATGAAGCATCACCTTCTTCAAGTCAGGTACCATCCCTAGTCTTACTTGACATGTCTAAGACTGAGTACAAACAGGCCATTGAGGAATTAACTGTTGAAATGTTAATGTTCATACTAGTCTGTCTGTAGCTAATGAAGAAATAGCTAGATTAACTAAACTAAATGAAACCCTTAATTCTGAAAATGAGATTCTTTTCTTGAAAACTAGTCCCTTAGACTCTTTAGCCCAGGAGAATGCTAGACTTAAAAATGACTTAGTCTGTGCTAAGGAGATAGAAGCTTTTCTAAGAAATGAAATTTCTGAAAATGAATTCAAGCTTAAGGCATTTAGAAACTCTTCTCAGTTAATGTAGGGATATAATGTGAAACATACTGAAAATCAGAAAGTTGGAGTAGGATTTGATTATGGTAGGAGACCTGCTAAGGAAACTGCTGTTAGTGATTGCACAGAGGATGTTAATGTCAGACCTCACATCCTCAAGAATGTTCAAAAACCGATTTTCAAAAGTGCAGGATTTGAGCTTGATGAGGATTCCTTACTCATCAAGCAAGAAATTCTTGATGAGGATGAGAGTGCTGACAACACATCTAATGGAGGGAAAGACACTATCAAAGTCCCCAAGATAGTAGCTTCACCAAGTAATCGGACAGAATGTTCTAAAGATGCTGTCACTAAAAGCAAGACAGAAACTTCCAAAGATACTGTCAAAAGAGTACCCAAGACAATAACTTCAAAACCTGCTGTCAAGATAGTAGGAGGAAAAGGTACTGTCAAAGGTGACTCGATGGCAACTTCAGAACATACTGTCAACACAGATTTCTCTAAGTCTAAGAATAGAAATGGCAAGTTAGGCATTGATAAGAAGAACGACTATGCACCCATTAGGAATGCTCCTAGGAAACTTTGCAATAATTGTTGCTCCTCCCAACATCTAACACATGTTTGTAAGAAACCGACCAGTAACAAGTCCAATGTAACTGAGGTAAATGGTAACTTATATAGAACCCCCATTATGCAAAGAACTATGAGTATTTGTAATAATGTTGATTGCATGCCATGTAAGATAACTGCCATGAGCACATGTTTCAATCTGCCTATTCTATCAAGTGAAAAATGCTCCTATATGCAAATTGCTGAGACTTCAAAGCCTACTGATGTAAGTAGAAAGGCAACATTCACTAAGAAAAAGACCAAGTCTTATTCTAAACCACAGTGGGTGTTAAAAGAAGTCAAACAAGAAGTTTTTGATGTTGTTTTTAATGACAAAATTGATGAAATTGAAAATGATACTGAATCTACAGGACCCAACAAGGATTGGGTACCAGATGCAACTTAAATTTCATCTGTTTTGCAGGGCAAGAAGAAAGAAAGAGTCATGTGGATAATAGATAGTGGATGTTCCAGGCACATGACAGGTGATAAAGCCCTGCTATCATAATATGTGGAGAAAGCTGGCCCAGTCATAACCTTTGGAGACAACAACAAAGGTTACACTGTGGGATATGGCTGTTTGAAGACTGGAAATGTTGTCATTGAAGCACAATCTACTCAGTGTCAGTCAGTTCAGTGACAAGGGATTTAAAGTTGACTTTGATATGATGGATTACAACATCTACCACAAGAAGAATGGAAGCCTCTCTCTGAAAGGAGTAAGGAAAGGAAGCCTATTTGTTGCTGACTTAAGTTCAACAAAGAAGGATAAAGTTTACTGCTTTTACAATAAGGCATCAGTTGGTAAAAGCATGCTTCGGTACAGAAAGCTCTCCCACCTCAACTTCAAAACAATGAATATGCTAATGAAGGAGTTGGTGAAAGGACTACCTCAACATGAATTCTGTCAAGAAGGACTGTGTGAAGATTATTAAATGGGAAAGTTGAGGAAAGCAGTGCACAAGTCAAAGCAAGCAAACACCAACACTGAATCACTCAAGCTGATTCACATGGATCTTTTTGGCCCAGTAAATGTTCCATCTTTAGCCAAAAAAAGATATGATTGTTCATGGTGGATGACTATTCTAGGTACATTTGGGTTAAGTTCCTAGAATCCAAAGATGAAGTTGCTCAGGAAATCATTGATCACATCAAAGTTCTTGACAAAACTCCAAATGCCAAAGTTAAAATTCTAAGAAGTGACAATGGTACTGAGTTCAGAAATGCTACATTAGGAAGCTTTTGCAAAGATGAAGGAATTGTGCAACAATTCTCTGCTGCCAGGACACCACAACAAAATGGAGTGGTGGAAGGAAAGAACAGGACACTTATTGAAGCTGCTAGAACTATGTTGAGTGATGCAAAACTACCAACATATTTCTGGGCAGAGGCAATCAACACAGCATGCTACACATAGAACAGAACCTTAGTCAACAAGACTCATGGGAACACACCTTACTATCTCTTGACAGAAAAGAAACGGCTAGGAATTATGTTGTACTTGATGATAACATCCAAAACACCTAAAAACAAATTTTGTATAAGTCATTTTGTAGCTCATCAACGGATGACATGCTGATAAGCATCCGTTGATGAGGCAGCTTATCAACTGATAAGTCTGTAACATACCTTTTAAGTTCAATGGATAAGTTACCGATTGAAGTATTAGTGAGTAGTTGTTCCAAGTCATGTTGATTATCAATGGATATGCAAAATAGGGTAGCTAATTGTAAATAGGTTGTGCTATGTAATTCTATATAAGTGAAGTGAAGCTTCAACGGATAAGGACTCTACATCAACGGATAACTTCAACAATGGATAACATTCAACTCATCAACTGATATCAGCCATCAATGGATAGATCCTTCAATAATGTCTTGGTCGCAGCAATTGATAGTGACTTGACATAGCTGACAGTTCACATGGGTTGTTGAAATTAAAAAGAGGTATGGGAACTAGTATTGGAAACGAAGAAGAAAAAGAAACATTCCTTATTCTCACAAGCAGATTTGCTGATCAAATCTAAGATAAATCTGTCCAAGATAATCAGACAAATTTGCATCACATGGAGGACAAGGAGTGGCAGCAAACCTGCAAATACTTTGACTTTATACTATTCTTTTTATTTGTAGGTTTGTAATCTTGGAGTATAAATACTTCCAAGCGTAGCATTGCCTTAGTGTGCAAAAACATATGTGTGAGCAAGAGAAAACACTGAGTAGAAAATATAGAGCATTAGGTTTTCTTGTAAGCACTAAGGCTTTGTAACCAGCAGCTGTGTATTCTTACACAGATTATTGTTTCTTCAATACAACCCTCAGGTGGAGCTGAAAAACCCCACCTGAAATTTTTAATTTCGTGTTTCTTAGCTTTAGTATATTAGCTTACATTACTTGTTCTTACATAAACTGTTCTTAGTCTCATCATTCGAAAAAAATTTGTCAAGATTGTATTCAACCCCCTCCTACAATCTAGTGGTGTATAACTGGGATTTATCAATTAGTATCAGAGTAAGCTTCTAACAAACAAGAAGTTTAAAGATCAACACCATGGGCAAGAAGGATACAGGTGTGAAGATTCCAGTTCTTGACAAAGATAATTACTTTCATTGGAAAGTAAAGATACACTTACATCTTTCAGCCATCGATGAGGGCTATGTGAACCGTAAAGAGAAAGGGCCACACATCCCTACGAAATCTAACGCAGGTATTGGAGCAACAGCAGGAATGTCAATTCCTAAAACTCAGGCTGAGTTTTCTGAACAAGACTTGGAGGAAATTCACAAGGATAAGAAAGCCATGAACACTCTGTTCAATGTTATTGACCAAGATATGTTTGATAATGTTATCAACTACACTATAGCCAAACAAGTGTGGGATACCATTCAAACAATCTGTGAAGGAACTGAGCAAGTCAGAGAAAACAAAATGCAGCTTCTCATACAATAGTACGAGCACTTTCACTTCACTGCAGGTGAAAAACTCACTGATATCTTTAGTAGAATTCAGAAACTATTGAATGGTTTAAAGTTGTATGGGAGAGTGTACTCTATCAAGGACTCCAATCTTAAATTTCTGAGATCACTTCCTAAGGAATGGAAACCAGTAACAGTCTCGTTGAGAAATTCTCAAGAATATAAAGAAATGCAACAGGATGAAGAGATTGAGAAAACTCAGAAAAAGAGTGTAGCTGTGGCTTTGGTGGCAAGTGTACCAAGCTGCCAAGATGATGGCAAGATGGAGAGTGTAGAAGCCACTCCAAGTCCAAACACTTGTGAAGGTGGAGCTTAGTCTAGCAAGGGCAAGAGCATTATGGTTGAGGAACTTGATGCATTCAGTGGTGATGAGTCTGATGACTTGAATGAGTACTTGGCATTTCTGTCAAAGAAATTTTCTAAGCTAAGATTCAAGAAGAATCCTGCAGGAACCAGGCAATTCAGGAAGAACTATCAATCAAACAAAGATATGGTTAATAGATCAAAGTTTAAATGCTTTAACTGTGGAATTGCTGGTCACTTTGCAAATAAATGCAGAAAATCCAAGGCTGAAAAGGAGAAGAAACAGTTTGGTGCTGTTGATTACAAGAAGAAATACTTTGATCTTCTCAAGCAAAAGGAGAAAGCATTCATGTCAAGGGATAATGATTGGGCTGCAGGAGGTGACACTGAAGATGAAGAGGAGTATGTCAACCTAGCTCTTATGGCCAATGAAAAAGAAGAAAAAGCTAGTTCAGCAAGCAACCAGGTATTCTCAACAAACCTAACTGAGCTTTCTAAAGATGAATGTGCTAATACAGTTGAAGAAATGTCTGTTGAATTGTATAACATGCATGTCACCTTGAGATCACTTAACAAAGAAAACAAGAAGATTAAAGAGCTAAATGCTAAGTTAGGTGATAGAAATACTCTGTTAGAAACTCAGTTGATTGAGTTTGAGACAATGAGAAGAGATTGCCAGGATGCTAAGAATGAATTAGTTGAGGCTCTTAAAAGAGAAGAATCCTTAAAAGAAAAGAACAGTTGAAAAAGGAACAGTCATTGATAGCTAGGTGGAAAGGATCAAGGACAATTACTGAAGAAATCTGTAGTGTCCAAGGAATTAATTCTTTCGCTAAGCTAGAAAAAGCAAAGTTAGGAGTTAATGGGGAAGTTGGTTATGATGGTGAGTCAACGGATACTGAGGTTGAACATCCGTCGAACAATGATCAATCAACGGATAATGATCATCCGTCGAAGTCTGTCAAATCAACAGATGAAAATTATCCGTTACAGACCAAAACTATCAGGAAATCAACTTTGGTAAAATTGAACAATCAATATGGACCCGTTAATAAAAACTTTGTCAGAGGTGAAAGCAGCAAGACTAAGAAAGTTGAAAAAGGGAACATAGGCCACTTATCTAGTAAGCAGTTGAAGGATAAGTTAGAAAATGTTGAGACAAAGGCTGTGAGTAAAAAGAAGAATAGAAATGGCAAGGTAGGTATTAACAAACACAACAACTACACACCTGATACATATGCACCTAGGAAAGTGTGTGTGAAATGTGGTTGTGGTAAACATCTATCTGCTAACTGTAGAATTGTGTCAAATGCTTCTGTGACTAACATGCCTATGTCTGCGATGTTTATGCCTGCCATGCATAATATGTTTACATAAAATGCTCATGCATCAAACCAGTTTGCCAACATGCCATTCATGCATAATCCATATTACAATGCTTACAATATGCCTCAGATGCCATGGATTATGCCTAATATGAATAACATGTTTGCACAACAAATGCCTAATTCTGCAACTAGTTTTAATGCATGTGAGTATGTATCGAACCCTGTTTCTCAAAGACCTACCCCAAGAGTTTAGGTTGATTTAACTCAATCAGAACCTTTAGTGGAAAAACCTTTGATGAACAAGAAAAGGCTAACAAGGCAGGACCCAAGGAAACTTGGGTACCAAAATCAACTTGGTTTGGTTTTGATGTGTGCAGGGAAACAGAAAGAGTCTTTGGTACCTAGATAGTCGTTGTTCTAGGCATATGACTGGAGATTCTACCCTGCTCACTAAGTTTGAGGAGAGAGCTGGCCCTAGCATTACCTTTGGAGACAACAGCAAAGGATATATTAGAGGATACGGCTTGATTTAACAAAATAATGTTGTCATTGAGGAAGTAGCATTGGTTGATGGTCTTAAGCACAACTTTCTTAGTATCAGTCAACTATGTGATAAAGGTCAAAATGTGTGGTTCACATCAGAAGCTTGTGTCGTTTTCAAGAAAAATGACAACAAGGTAGTGCTGACAGGAAATAGAAAAGGGAATGTGTACATTGCTGACTTCAATTCAACAAATGCAGATTCTACTACATGTCTTCTCAGCAAGGCAAATGTAGATGAAAGATGACTATGGCACAAGAGATTGTCACACCTAAACTTTAAAGCAATGAATGAGTTGGTGAAGAAGGATTTCGTAAGAGGTATTCCAAATTTGGATTTTTCCAAGGATGGATTGTGTGATGCATGTCAGAAAGGGAAGCAAAAGAAGGCCTCTTTCAAATCCAAGTCAATGTCTTCCATTGATCAACCCTTACAGCTACTGCACATGGATCTATTTGGACCAGTCAGTGTGTTGTCCATTTCTAAGAAAAGATATTGTCTTGTGATTGTTGATGATTTTTCAAAATATTCGTGGACATACTTTTTGCACTCAAAAGATGAGGCAAGTGAAATCATTATCAATCACATCAAGATAGTCAACAACAATCCAAATCTCAAGGTCAGAAGAATTAGAAGTGACAATGGAACTGAGTTCAAGAATTCTGTGATGAGGGAGTTTTGCGAAGAAGGAATTATCCAAGAATTCTCTGCACCTAGGACTCCTCAACAAAATGGTGTAGTGGAAAGGAAGAACAAAACTCTTATAGAAGTTGTAAGGACTATTGATAAATCCCAGTTAACCACCACTAGATTATAGAAGGGGGGGGGGGGTTGAATACAATCTTGACAAATTCTTTCGAATGATAAGGCCAAGAACAGTTTTTGTAAGGACAAATAAGAACAAGTAAAGTAAGTTAAGATACTAAAGCCAAGCAACACGAAATATAAAAATTTCAGGTGGGGGTTTTATGCTCTACCTGAGGGGTTGTATTGAAGAAACAATAATCTGTGTAAAGATACACAGCTGCTGGTTACAAGGCCTTAGTGCTTACAAGAAAACCTAATGCTTCTATATTTTCAGCTCAGTGTTTTCTCTCTTACTTGCACACTTGCTTACACTAAGGCAATGCTACGCTTGGAAGTATTTATAATCCAAGATTACAAACCCTACCAATAAAAAGAATATTACAAAGTCAAAGTATTTACAGGTTTGCTGCCACTCCTTGTCCTCCATGTGATGCAAATTTTTCTGATTGTCTTGGACATATTTGTCTTGGATTTGATCAGAAAATCTGCTTGTGAGAATAAGGAATGTTTCTTTTTCTTCTTCGTTTCCAATACTGGTTCCCATACCGCTTTTAAGTTCATCAACCCATGTGATCTGTCAGCTATGTCAAGTCACTGTCAATTGATGTGACCAAGACATTATTGAAGGATCTATCCATTGATGGCTGACATCGACTGAAGTTGAAAGCTATCCGTTGTTGAAGACATCCGTTGAAGTAGTGTCCTTAACCGTTGAAGCTTCACTTCACTTACACAGAATTACATAGCACAACCTATTTACAATTAGCTACCCTATTATGCATATCCATTGATAGTCAACATGACTTGGAACAACTACTAACTAACACTTCAACTGATAACATATCCGTTGAACTTAACAGGTATGCTACAATCTTATCGGTTGATAAGCTACCTCATCAACGGATGCTAATAAGCATGTCATCCATTGATAAGCTACAAAATGACTTATACAAAATGTGTTTTCAGGTATTTTGGATGTTATCATCAAGTACAACATAATTCCTAACAATCTCCCCCAATTTATGACTGAATGACAGACAGTCATAAATTCGAGCCTTGATGATAACAAAACACCTTCTAAAAATTACAGACTTTAAAAGACAAACACAATTGTATTAAGCTTCTTTGAAACTTGGTGAAAATGAACTAAGTACAAATTTAAGTTGAAAAACATACTTCCACAAAGGTTGCTCCTTTAGCCTGAGCTGATCACTTCTTTCTAGCCTTTGCTTTCCTCATACCATACATCGTGTCTTCATTCTCCTGTATTTTCTTTGCCAGGTGTGTATAGAAGATTCCTTCCTCCTTGTCATTTGGATCCAGCATAGCTAGCAGAAATTGCAAGTACTCATTACTAGCTTTCTTCAGTTGATCCTCCACCCTGAAGAATCTTCTATTGTTTTCCTTATCTCTGAATTCAGTTATCCAAAAAGGGTAAAAATGAACTTTCTTTCCTGGAATAATTGGTATATTCAGTCTTCTTGGAAAACTACCATCAGTAGTCCACTGTTTTCTTATCTCTTGGATCTTGTTGAAAACTACATCTTTTACTTCTGGAGTAAAACCACCAGGTCTTCTCATAAGAGGCCAAATCTTGATTAGTTTGCCATAGCTTTCATTCAGTATTTGATCCAAGGACCAGGTTACCTGATTTCCTCCTTTAAATCTGAAGATAAGTCTTGCAGGCAACTGACAATTTTATTTGCAGCAAATACTTCATCAACATCATCCAAGAACAAATTGATCCCTGAATATTCTTCAATATCAGCAATAAACAGTTCTGTATCTTTCTTGGATGACTCCTTTGTAACTTGAGGGACCTCAGTAATCTGAATTGATTTAGCAGGACCCTTCCTTATTCTTGTTCTCCTCTTTTCAGAAGAAACCTTGATTTTTGGAAAGATCAAGCTATTGAAGTCAAAATCAAATTCCATTGGTTCTGGCTTGATGTTCTCCCAGCTCAGAATAGGTTGAGTTATGGTAGGTTGAGGTTCAGTACTCTGTACTTGAGATTCTGGACTCATAGGACGTTTTGATCTGATCTTGACCACACTCTTCCTTTTCCTGCATGGAGTCTTAAAGTTCATTTTCTTCTTGGCTTGTTCTTGGGCTTCTTCCTCAACAGCCTCTTGTTAGTTCTTCTTCCAATTCCTGCCACAGTTCTTTAGCCAATCTAGCTTCTTTTTCAGTACAAACAGATGGTGGATTTTTAATATGTCCAGCTTGTAGTAGCCTTGCAGTTTCTTCAGCCTTGGCATCTCCAAACTGTGGATGCCTTGCAGGTACATATATCTCCACACCATCTCTGTAGATAACAGCTAAGTTGTCCCTAATTCCCACATCAATTGCAGCCTTCTTTTTGTATTCAGCCAATTGCTTGCTCATGAGTTTAAGTTCATCAGGTTTTGGCATTAGAAAATCAGCTCTCATAGTGTTTTTGCCATTCTTCTTTACTGGTGACTTTTCACCTCTGAGCATAGGCTTAAACTCAGACAAATATGATGGTTCCCCTTTGGTCAAAGATTTAGGAAGCACAAAGTCTGGGACCAATACTTGTCTGATTGATGTAGTAATGGGAGGAATAGAGACCTTAGAAGTATGAGGATTAGCAGCTAGCCTTGCAGCTATAGAATCTTCAAGTATCGAAGCTGACTCCCCCTCACTAGTTGGCATACTGTGAACTGTTGGAAATGACTCCATTCCACTGATTTTCTCCACCTCTACCTTTTCATTACTCTTCTTCTGTTCATTACTCTTCTCCCCCTTTTTGTTAGCATCAAGGGTCTCAGAAGTAGGTAGGTTAAACTGTGTGTGAAGGAGAACAATTTGTTGGTTCTGAGTCTCAATAATGAGTTTTTGGTCAGCCACAACACTACTCATTTGAGATCCCAAATTGTCCACCTTTACAGAAAGAGACTCAATCTTCTTGTCAATTTCTGCATCCTTCTTCAACCTTTGTTGAAGCTGCCTCATTATTGAGTCAAGGAACATGATGTCCAGGTGCTGCTTTTGTCTTTCTAGAGCAGTCTTGATTTCATCCTTGATGTCATCCTGATCATGAGCCCTTTGATTAAGAAAACACTTGTGCAGTTTGAGAATAGCCAGAAAATTCTCTTGCACTAGCTTGATTGCTGGTTCTGCATCCTGTAAAGTAGCCACAGCCTTCTTATACTGTACTACTAGCTCTTTGTGAGCATCACTGGAGATCAAAGAATTTGAAAATAGCCAGTCTGGCAGATCTTCAGGTTGCTGTGAAGGCTCTACATCTTCACCTTCACTTTCAAATTGAGAGTCATACTCAAAGTCTTCACCAGCATTAGGAGACAGGTTAGTGGTGGCTTCTTTAGCCCTGAGCATTGATGCTTTTGTGTGCACTAACTTGAGCGATTGCCCTGCCTCCACATTTGTAACACCCCCAACTTACCATAATTATAATTACATTTATATCATCAAAACAGCTGATAGACATAATAATATAACAGAGATTACAACCAAAATCACCCACCAACCTAGGATGCCAACAGGTTCAAGTGTGAAATCAATATCTATAAGATTACAAACCTTGATTACATATATATTCCAAAAGTCTAACCATCTATTCTAAAGTGACATCTCCTGCTAATGACATCCTACCTGTCTCACGAACTGCTCACGGTACTCACGACCCGTACCACCAGTACGTTTACATGCGGTCTGATATGTTCGAACCATCTTCTAGTCTAGCTGAAAAGGGTTAGACAGCAAGATAATGAGCCAAATGCTCAACAAGTGCAATAATAAAAGTAAAATGTAACAAGTCCGATCAATGGCAATAATATAGAAATCATGTGTAATAAAGGTGTTCAATAAAGTTCAGATAAATAAGCAATAACCAAATCTGGTTCAAGGTATAATGAATTGAATCCAAGTTCAACAATAAAGTTCCAAGATATTAATCAAGAGTTCACAACTCTAAAAATTAAATTTAAAACATTTATAAAAAAACTTGGGATTTCACATTGAACGCATTGGGCTAGCCGGGTGATCAGCCCGCGAATAGCCCCGGATATCACACGTCCGTTACATGTGACTCCTCTATTATTTTAGGATCCTGGTAGCTCTTATTGACATTGGCCTTGGCATAAAGCCAGCATTTAACAGACCAGCGTTCAGGTCTAAAACATTTTATTTTTATCCCACATATTTAAAAATCATGTTGATCATTTATCAACAATTTCCAATATCAGAGTATTTAAAACCATCCTTACACTTACTGATAAAAGATCGGCCTAGCATAAGGAAATTCAGTTTATAAAAGAAAATTGTAATAGTACTTCAAACATTACTTACTATCTTTATATAAGCAGAATATCAACATATAACTCAAAAGATGAAGTTACAAGGTAATTCAATATAACTTTTCCGTAAAAATATCTGCTATATAAATATAAGCAGAATATCAACATATAACTCAAAAGATGAAATAACAATATGAGTTACTGTGAACACTTTTCAAACCCTGCCAACATGATCGGTACGCCACAACCTTATTGACGCGCCAGAAGCCACAACCTTATGATGATCAGTCATAGGTTGTGCATCTCAAGATTTGTTTCTCTACATGTAGAAGAAAGAACATATGGACACCACCATACGCCGGATCTCCCTAGCCAACGGATGGGCATAGACAGGACCGGCGCCACTCAGACCCTTTTTCAATGATGGACTGTCCCACAGCCTCTTACACAGATTTTCAATGATGGACTGTCCCACAGCCTCTTACACAAATACTCCTAGTTCGAGTAAATCCATGACTCTGAAACGTAAAGTTCATCCTCCTTTCCCCGAGTGTAATACTTGATAATACAACTGCACAGAGTAGTTGCATCAAATTGGAAAGGAAAATTTCACCAATATTTCCCAAGCTATTGCTTGTTAATGGATTATAACTTGTTACTCAGATTACTTCTCAAATGATTGAAGAAGTAACAGAATCGCATTTACTTGCAGCAAATGAATTGCGAATGGGAAATAAATTTCTTTCAAAAGTTTATGACCGGGAAGTCAAAATAAATTAGCAGTCTCTCAAGTAAGGTTCCCTAGTTTTGAAGGAAAAACGACGCCTTTACCGGCTAGGAGTTGATTTAAAAAAAATAGTCATGGGGACCTTGAAATCATTCTTATAATACTTTTAGAAAGTCTTTGTTATGCAAAATACGAACAAAGTATACATATAATATAAAGGATGAAGTTACAAGGTACTTCAAATAAACCTTTTCATAAAATATCTCTGCTATGCACAGTATAACAGAATCTCAACATCGTTTATAATAATTCCAAAAGTCAGAAAATATTTAAATTAATTTTTAAACCCTTAAATATATTTTTAAAGAATAAATAGTGTTTTGAAATAATTTTGGAATATTTAATACATAATTAAATAATTTTTATTAAGAAATAAATCCTTAATAAATTATTCTTAAAAGAATGATCAAGTAAATATTCATTTTATAAATAAATATCCAAAGAATATTTATTAATAACATTTGAAATAGTTTAAACCCAGATATCTCCAATTTATAAATAATTGGAATATTTTAAATACCTCAAAATAACCCTAGATAACAACTGATACCATTCCCGGGTTATTTACAGATAGGATTTGTTAACTCGAATAACTTGTAGAAGGGGGGGTTGAATACAAGTTATATAATCGTGTCTGATTTTTGGCTTGATTATATGAACAAGAATAAACGAATGAATCAAACTCTGTTTGTATTAATAAGATCAAATACAAACTCTACCAAAGGTGTACAATACCTTTAGCAGCTGCTGACAATACAAATCTCTCTCTCTCTGTTTGTTTCGAACTCTCGAATACAAACCTTATACAGAGCTACGCACACTTGCTTAACACACTTGTTCGACTCTTTTTACAATGATATAGAGAGAGTATTTATAATGCTACCTATCAACTAATAACAGAAAGATATAATCTATACATGACAATGTTCTGCCTTCTAGTCGATAGTTTCCATCAATAGAAAACTCTTTCCTTCATAATATCTTCTTGCTTGTTCTTCAAACAACGATCCTGTTTTATAGCACTTGCCAGTTTCTGTAGCATCCATAATGACATCATCAGTAACAAAACTGATATCAGGATCTGCACACTGCATCAGTATCTTATCAACCATCAGTATTGGACCATCATCAGGATTTGCTCTCTGTTCCTGACATGTAGTCTCCGATACACTGTTCATTCCTGACTAAACTATACAGATAACTGTCTTACACATAAATCCTATATACAGTGCTAAATCCTTTATAAGATCAGGATTACAAGAAATATAATGTGTAAATTCTATTCTTAACATCACAACTTATGAATTATTCCTAACAGGATTACGAGAAAATAGCTCCGACCCCCGATTTAGATATAGATTAGGAACATGCTCGCCTCCAGAGCCTTTACATGTATACATATACACATATATATACATATATTTACTTATCTATATTCCCGGTTCGTACCTCGTGGGTAAGTAACCGTTTATGAATAAATAAATAATCAATAATGCTTTTGAATGAAATAATATTCTATTAATATTTCTCGAATGAGATAATACTCAAATAACAATCCCCGAGTCGTTTCCAAGTAATGAATACTTTTTGGAAATGAATCCTTTATAAGATCAGGATTACAAGAAATATAATGTGTAAATTCTATTCTTAACATCACAACTTATGAATTATTCCTAACAATCTCCCCCTATTTATGCTTTAAAATCTGAAGCATAAATCTAAGTTGTGGATGTCAAAACATATAACAATACAACCAGAATAGAATTTATGACTGTAGAATTATGAAGTTAAGTACCTCCTTCTCAGATGTAGACATTTATCTAGTACTTAGAAGTAAGAATTTTAACTATTAATGCTGCTCTTCCTTTACCACTTCCTAGCTGAGATTCACCACTGTCACTCCTGGTTCTTCTTTTTACTACCCTTTGTCTGCTCTTTATCTCCCCCAGCTTTATCTCCTCCAGTCTGGTGGTGTTGTTGTTGTCTTTGAACTGTCTTTATCTCCCCCTTTTTGACATCAACAACATTAATTCCAAGAGATTCAGAAACAGAACAAATGAGATTCATAAGAACTGCTTGATTTTCCATAATTGTGACTTGGTTATCTTCAAGTGATTGAAGTCTTGTTTGAATAGCAATTTGAGAATTCTGAATATCTTTCAAAACATCAGAATGAACTTCAATGTTGGAAGTGCTTCTAGTATCTTCAGTATCAGAATCAGAAAGAACTATATCTTCAAGTCTTGTAGAAGAAGTTGCTTGAATTGTATGATATTCAAGTAATAAAACCTGATTAGAAGTATCAACATCTTCATCTTTCTGAGCTGGAACTGAAACATGATCATCATCTCCTTCACCAGTATTCTGTGTACTAACATCTTCAAATCCTGACTCCTCCTTAGAGTGATCAGAGACTGTAGATGTCTCAATTTGAGCTGATATTGGAAGTACATACAAAGGAACACTAGGATCATTAGGATCTTCATTCGGTACATATGTATCAAGAGATTGCTTTATCCTGGCACCTCTTCTGTTAATGATTCCTGCAAGCCTCTCCTTTTGCTTCTGAGCTTTAACTTCTGGCTTTGCATTGTGATGTGCTAGGTCATTCTTCTGATACATTTTGATGAATGAATAAGTACCAGCATCCATATCCAAATTTTCAGACCAAGATTCAGGAAAAACCTGATCCCATAAATCAAATGATGGTTTCCTAATTTTCTCTCCCTCACTATGGAGTTGATCATCCATACCCTCATTCTCACTTTGACTTACTAAAGTCAACACTTTTTCTACCTCACCTTTTGCCTGGTCAGGAGCCAGCCGCTCAAATTGTGGATCTAAGTCCATCTTTTCAAGTGTATCACTCAAATTTAGATAAGTGCTCTCATGACCTACAGAAAAATAGGGTTTAGAAGGAGTTTTTATACATGAACTCACATGGAGAGAGGGTTCCTCATATGGCATGTGGCTTGAGGTTTTCTCCAAGGAGTGAGCTGCTATAGTCTCTGAACCATTACAATCATCTTCTTTCCTTTCAGAAACTACAGGCTCCAGTATACCACTTTCAGGTTCTTTACTAGACTCTGATGTCTTCAGTAATACTTCATTAGACACCATAGTTAGTACATCACCGTCTTTAAGTGTTGTTTGCTGAGACTCACCCTCAAGGTGGATAGACTCTGACTGAACAAAATTTGTTTGATCTTCAGAAAAATCAACCAAAGTCATTCCTCCCATTTCATAGGGTATCTCACTTGCATTCTCAGTCATCACAGAAGACCTTTCAACATCAGCTATCACAGCTCCTGAGTCATCCTTCCTCTGACTAGATGGTTCTTGTGTTGCAGTGACTGTGATCTGATCTTTCCTACTATTCACCACTGGTGCAATAGTATCTTCTGTTGACTGCTTTCCTCTATCTACTTCCTCCAGTTGTTCACCTTGAGCTAAAGCATCTTCAATAATGACATCCTTGTCAAATAAATATGCATGAAGTGATTAAAGTGCAACATGCTTTGAGAGTCCAAATTTCTTGACTAATTGTCTTCTGACAGATACATAGAAATACATCTTCATTAAGTCAAGTCTTTGATGTAGAAGTCCATATTCATCTGGAAATAAAAGTTTTGGTACTCTTTCAACCAGAAAATCTAGAACAGGCCTTGACAACTTCACTTTGAGAGAAATTAGTCCCATAGCCAGTCTGTATGATAATGTAGTTTCCCATGAAGAATCAATGTAACACCCCCAGATCCGGGGTCCGGGATCGGGTCGTTACGGTCTTATTTTCCATGATTAATACTTTACTTGAGTCCACAATAAATAAATCACCTGCTGTGACCCCACAATAATAACCACTCACACACACACAGTTATAGTCCCAGAGATGAAATTGAAATAAGTCTTACATTACTGGTTTACGAATAAAAGTTATTACAAGCCAAAAGGATAACATCATAAGTTTAAAAGTTTTGCCGTTGATTAATCATTATTGATACATATATTTAGACTGGTAATCAAAGGCTGCTGATCTATGCTACCTCAGCAATGGCAGCGATGATATCAACGGGGAGCCCTGCGGGGCGGGTAACCTGCTTGCGCCGAGTGCGCCTGACGCGGGCCATGTGACCTAGCTGTTGTTGTGACATAATAAATAAGCAAGGGTGACCAACAGCCCACCAACAATATATAACTGTGCAGTAATATATAAGACAGTTCAAAGATATGTTTGAAATCATATGCCATGCATTAGAGAAAATATTGCCAGTTTAATATAAAGGATGAAGTTACAAGGTAACTCAATAGATGTATATTTTGTGGAAGCATATGCTATGCCACAATAAGCAAGATAGCATCATTTTCATAAAAATAGGAACTTGCAGAATGATATTGCAATTCCCGTTTGAAATACTTTTCAACTCTGCCAACTATGATGATGTTACAGAAAATTTCCAACATTGAGTGATGAACTAATACGGGAGCATTGCCGCGCCAGATGCCCTGACATTTACGGGGATCAGTCGTATGTCATGCATCTCATCAGTCGTTCTCTACATGTAGAAGGTAGCTCCGACGGATTTACTTGTCTACCGCCTTCTGGAACTCCTAAGCCAACGGTTGGGCTATTGCTGGACCGGCGCCACTCGGCCACTTACGCGTCTCCTAGTTCATTCCACATCCATAACTTTGAAACGTAAAGTTCGTCCCCCTTTCCCCAAGTATAATACTTGTTGATAAAACTCCACAAGGTAGTCATATCTAAATGGAAAGGAAAATTTACCGATATTTCCCAAGCTGCTGCTTGTTAATGGATAATGACTTGTTCCAACATTCTTACCCCTCGAATAATGAGCGGGTACACGTAATACCATGAATAACAGCAACCAAGTTGCGAGCGAACGAATAATTTATGACCGGGCAGTCACAAGATAAATAACATTCTTCAAGTCAGGTTCCCTTATATTTGAATCGAAGGAAGAATGGAATTACTGAGAACCTTCTTTGATAATATAATAATAATAATAATAGGACTCTGAAATAATTTATATAATATTCGAGGGTTAATGATACTATGTGAATGAAACCAAGTATCTTTGAAACGAGTTAGAAGAATTAAATAAATATTCCAAGAATATTTATTAAGTCATAGATATTGAAAAAGGGTTGCTCGGAATAATCTTTGAATAAATATCCAGAATAATATTCATTGAACAAATAATGAATATTCAAATCAATAACAATGTTTATTGATGGAGTAACCGTCAGATGGACATTGGAGATAATATTTATTGAATCAATAGAGAATATTCAACTCAAGAAGGATACATATTGATGGAATAATTATCGACTTAATATTTGGGACAATATTCATTGAATAAATAATGAATATTCAACTTAATAATATTTATCGAAGAAATGATTATCGAATGAATATTTGAAATTATGTTCAATAATTGAATCGAATTTAAATAAAGGTCGAAGGTAATATTCCTTATCTCAAGGGAATATTCAAAGTAATATTTATCGAATAACTGGAGTTGGAATCAATGTTCAAATGATATTTATAAAATAAATAGTGATTGAATGAATATTCGAATTAATATTCATTTAAATAAATAAGGCTTGAATGAATATTAAAATAATATTCATTAAATAAATAAACTCGAATGAATATTCAAAATAATATTTATCGAGTGAATAAGAATGAATATTCTCTAATTAAATAACTTAACTGAGAGTTCGAAATAATATTCGAATATTTAATCGACTCTAGATGAATATTAAATATATAATATTACTCGAATAAATAAACATCTGATGGATAATCCGAATAATATTTATCAAATAATCTCAAGGGAATATTCCAACAATATTCGCCAGATAATAACGGGAAAATATTTACTTAGTTATTTTCCTCTGAAAATAATATCAATATATCAAGGAATAACGACTCCCGGTCTATAGTCAAAGAATGAGATTCAGATGCCCTTCGCTTAAGGGTCTTAGTAATTTCCGGCTTATAATTGATATAATAACTATCTAACTTATAAGCCAACAATAATTCAGGGAACAAGCATTTTCAAAATAATTCGAGAACAGGCATGCATGCTATGGCATATGTATACTGAAAACACATACATATATATATATATTCACAACAACAGCCTTTAAAAAGAAAGGTTCGAAAACTTGCCTGGAAATCGAGTACGAGTAGGGGTAGTAGTAGCGTGTCCCGGGTCAGCCTGATGATCTATAATTAGCCAAGGCATTCGGGATTAATCACTTAACACCTTTCAAAAGGTTACGTATAAACTTAACTTAAATCGAAACATGTTTTCAAGTCGTTTCGTTATACCCCTCTAATTCACTCTTATTATTGCCTTTATTACCCGACACTTGTTCGTTACTAAAGCATGACATTATACTTACATATGGTAAGTATTTAAATCGTATAAGTTTTAAAGTCGAAAGATTAGACCTCGATATTTATCGATCGTTTTCTAAGTGGTTTACCGAAGTTATAACCAAGTATACCTCTTAGGGGTACTTTCGTACTTAACCTAGATTCGAACATTTTTATAAAATCGGAAAACGATCCATTTGACATGCGGTCTTCTCCCACACCTTCCTTTTTATCTCTATTATTTAATTATCAAGATTCGCCACTGATTTCGCAATATTAAAGGGAATCAATTTCAATTACGAACTTTTGATTACGGTTCCGAACCACTTTTACGAATTTAATCATAACTCCTAAACCGTAAGTCCGTTTCATGCGATCTTTATATCAAATCGAAGCTCATAACATAATCTAGCTAATCATGGCAAAAGTCGAAGCTAATCAGTGAGTTATACCTTCTGTCAAATTCGTGTTCTTAATGTTAACGAAATTTCGGCATTACGACGGCTATAAATCGAATATTTCTAAATTCCAAACCTTCCAATAATCAAGGTATCCATCCCAAACAACATATACATGATATATCACCATGAACTGAGGCCAAGCAATGCCTTTCCGTTCATCTAAACTATTTTTAACATTTATCAAATCTAAATCACAATCATGCTTATAATCATGCTAATATCACATCTTATACTAAAACCCATCAAGAGCATGCAAAATCTCAAGGTAAAGTCTAGGGTTTCAAGTTGTTATACCTTCCTTGGAGTATGATCTAGCCTCACTATGCTTGGTATGATCCTTAGAGGTGTTTAAGCTTGCTAAATCAACCATGAAAAACAAGAAAAAACAAGATTAGTTCATAGAATCACTATTCACCCTCCTCTTGGATGATTTCTTTGAAAATGGAAACAAAGGTGTTTGGCTTTGAAATTTTTAGGAGATCACTTTTATGAATTATGGAACTCACCATAAAAATTACAAGGTCAAGTGATGGTTGGAAGCTTGATTTTTGTTTTTGAATTAAGGGTATAGCCGAATGGTGATAAAAGAGAGAGATGGATGTTCTTGCTTGGTTTATTTGCTTTACTCTCATCCAAATTGTATTATTGTGGTGTTAAGATAATATCTTGGATGATAAAGTAGCTTTATTAAAGGTATGATGCAAGGAATGATGTAATTTAGGAGACAAGTGTTGATCATTGGTTGATTCAAGGCTTAACCAAGTAGTTAGCTTGCTAAGTACTAGTTGATCTCTAATGGTTCTAGTTAGTCTTGTAACTAGAATGGTTACTAGATATTTTCTAGTAGCTTGCACAAGACTCTTGCTCCCTCTGCTTGTTTCTTTGTCCGTTTATTGCTTAATTCGTTGATCGTTCGTAGGAATAACTCATTCGTTTCTAGTTAGGGTTTTACCGAAAACCTTCTTAATATTTATAATACTATTCCTCATCTTTCTTAATACTTCTCGAATTTAAATTCCTTAATTCCCTTTTATAAATCCTTAAGTCTTGCAGTGTCCAGGGAAATCTTGGAGAAAATAAAAGTGCTCTTTTTCTGAATCCGACAGCTTTTACATACACTTATTTTCTTCCTGGATCACTAATACGAACTCAGAAATCCGTTCCGAATACCGGGTATAACATTATTATAATAATATTCCAAATTCCACCAAAATCACTATTCATCACTTATTTTTATTTACTTCCTATAATCAGGAAAATGAACCTGGTTCACTCTCGGGTGCTTCTTAACCTTTTTACGGAACCGCTGGACTTATAATAGATATTGATTTGGATGACACAAGAATAATCTTACTTGAAGTAATATACTTATATTCTTAGGAGATAGATCATTCTTATCTATGCCGTCAACCAAAAGTATTCTTTATGACATATAAATAATTGAATTCAAATCCGTTCCATTCATTTAATAGATCTTCGTTACATCGCAGTCATAACCACTATTCATTCCCACATTATTACATAATAAAAAGTTTTAAATTCTACCAAAAATCTGGGTTCTTACAGTCTCCCCTCCTTAAAAGGATTCCGTCCCGGAATCAGCTTGAAAACAAATGGGGGTACTTTTCCATCATTGCACTTTCTAGCTCCCAGGTTGATTCTTCTATGTTGTGATTCTGCCATAAAACTCTAACAAGCTTGATGACCTTGTTTCGGAGCACTTGATCTTTTCTGTCCATGATTTCCACAGGTTGCTCTACGTAGGTCAAGTCTGGTTGCATGTCCACGTGCTCATATTCCACTATGTGCTTGGCATCTGGGTTATATTTCCTTAGCATTGAGACATGGAACACATTGTGCACTTGCTGCAGGTTTGGGGGTAATGCCAGTTCATAAGCTAGCTCCCCAATACGTCTTAAGATCTCAAATGGCCCAATATATCTAGGGCTCAGCTTCCCTTTCTTTCCAAACCTCATTAAACCCTTCCAAGGTGACACCTTCAAGAACACTAGGTCTCCCACCTCATATTCTTTTCCTTTCCGAGCTAAGTCGGCATATTTCTTTTGTCGGTCTTGGGCTGCTACCAGCCGTCCTCTGATTAGATCCACTGCATCTTTAGTCCGTTGGACCATCTCAGGCCCGAGCATCTTTCGCTCTCCAACTTCATCCCAATATAAGGGAGATCGGCATTTCCTTCCATAAAGGGCCTCGTAGGGCGGCATCCCTATGCTTGAATGAAAGCTATTATTGTAGGAGAACTCAATCAATGGCAAGTGATCATCCCAATTTCCTTTAAAGTCTATAGCACAGACTCTCAACATATCTTCTAGTGTCTGGATGGTCCTTTCACTTTGCCCGTCTGTCTGGGGATGGTAAGCTGTACTCATGTTTAGCCTGGTTCCCACACATTCCTGAAAGCTCCTCCAAAACCTGGAGTTAAATCTGGGATCTCTGTCAGATACTATGGCGACTGGGACTCCATGTCGCGCCACTATCTCTTTGAGGTAGATATCTACTAGCCTATCGACCGTGTACCTTTCGTTGATCGGTAGGAAGTGAGCTGACTTTGTTAGTCGGTCTATAATCACCCATATGGCATCATGATTCGCTTTGGTCCTTGGCAAACCTACTACGAAGTCCATAGCTATATGTTCCCATTTCCATTCGGGAATCTCCAAGGGGTGTAGAAGTCCACTAGGCCTCTGGTGCTCTGCTTTCACTTTCTGGCAAGTCAAGCATTTGCTTACCCATTCTACCGCGTCCTTTTTCATGTTGGGCCACCAGTAGTACTCTTTCAAATCTCTATACATCTTGGTGCTACCGGGGTGCACTGAGTATCCTGAGTTTTGTGCCTCATATAGAATTTCTTCCTTGAGTTCCTGATCGTTTGGGACCCATATTCTCCACATATATCTCATGATTCCTCCTTTATCTCTTTCACACTTTATTTCTTCCCCAGTCATTAACTCCTCTGTCGAGTTCTTTTCTGCTTCCATCATTTGTTCTTGGCGTAACCTAATCTTTTCCAACAGTAGAGGCTGGATTCGAATTTCCATCAACTTTTCTTGACCTTCTTCAGGTATCTTAATCTCAATTTCCAGCCTCTCAAAGTCTTTTATCAATTCTTCCTCTGTAGTTATCATTTTGAGCTTCTCTTTCCTACTAAGGGCGTCAGCCACCACATTGGCTTTGCCCGGGTGATAACGGATCTCACAGTCGTAATCCTTGATTAGCTCTAGCCATCTTCTCTGGTGCATGTTAAGCTCTTTCTGCGTAAAAATGTACTTGAGGCTCTTATGGTCAGTGTAAATCTCACACTTCTCTCCATACAAGTAGTGCCTCCAAAATTTTAAGGCAAAAACAATTGCTGCTAATTCCAGATCATGGGTGGGGTATCGGATCTCGTAATCCTTCAATTGTCTTGACGCATATGCTATTACCTTGCCGTGCTGCATAAGCACGCATCCCAATCCTTTATGCGAAGCATCACTGTAAATCACAAAATCTCCCTTTCCATCAGGCAACGCCAATACTGGGGCCGTTACCAACCTCTTCTTCAGTTCTTGAAAACTCTTCTCGCATTTTTCAGTCCATTCAAATTTCTCAGTTTTCCGGGTAAGTCGAGTTAACGGGGCTGCAATCTTTGCAAAATCTTGAACAAATCGTCTATAATATCCTGCTAACCCTATGAAACTCCTTACCTCTGTTGGAGTGGTTGGTCGCTCCCAATTTGAAACTGCCTCTATCTTGGAGGGGTCAACTAGCACTCCTTCTTTGTTGATTACGTGCCCTAAAAATTGTACTTCATTTTTCCAGAACTCACACTTTGAGAATTTGGCATATAATTGCTCTTTCCGGAGCGTCTCTAAGGTTATCCTCAAATGTTCAGCGTGTTCTTCCTCTGTCTTTGAGTAGATCAAAATATCATCAATAAAAACTATAACAAACTGGTCCAAGTATTCCTTGAACACTCTATTCATCAAATCCATGAAAGCTGCTGGGGCGTTGGTCAATCCGAATGACATCACCAAGAACTCATAATGTCCATACCTAGTACAGAATGCAGTCTTTGGAATATCCTCAGGTTTAATCTTCAGCTGGTGATATCCGGTTCTCAAGTCAATCTTGGAGAAATACACAGCTCCTCTTAGCTGGTCAAACAAATCATCAATTCTGGGCAACGGGTATTTATTCTTTATTGTTAGCTTGTTCAACTCTCGATAGTCGATGCACAACCTCATACTCCCGTCCTTTTTCTTGACGAACAATACTGGTGCGCCCCAAGGCGACACACTGGGTCTTATCATACCCTTATCTAACAATTCCTGTAATTGCTTTGCTAGCTCTTTCATTTCTACTGGTGCTAATCGGTATGGGGCCTTTGAAACTGGCGCCGTCTCCGGGGCTAACTCGATAGCAAACTCAATCACTCTATCTGGTGGTAATCCAGGAAGATCTTCAGGAAACACATCTTCAAATTCGTTAACCACCGGAATGTCTTGTATCTTGGGCGCCTCTTTCTGGGTGTCGATAACGTAAGCTAAATAAGCTTCGTTTCCTTTTCGTAGCAGTCTCTTGGTCTGCGCCATGGTTAGAATGGTCTGGGTCTGTCGTAACCCTTTAAACACTATTTCCTTATTTCCTGGGGTTTTCAACTTAACCTTTTTCCCTTTACAATCTATTTGCGCATTGTTACGAGACAACCAGTCCATTCCCAAAATAACATCGAATTCCCCTAGCTTAAAAGGGATCAAGTCAACACAGAAGAATCGCCCTCCTATTTCTATTTTGCAATCGGAGTGAATCTGATTAACTGGAACGACTTCCTGATTAGCTATCTCTACTAGCAAAGACTCCCTTAGTGGTTGAGTTTTAAGTTTCAATTTATGTGCAAAATCTCTAGATATAAAAGACTTAGTTGCCCCAGAATCAAATAAAACATTTGCACTGACTGAATTGATGGAAAATGTACCTGCTATCACATCCGTGTTCCTCACGGCATCTTGTACTGTCATGTTAAAAGTTCTAGCAGTTGGTGGCCGGTTGGAGGCAGCTTTGCTTGCCCCTGAGGCTGCTGGTTTGTTCATTGGGCAATCCCTCCTCATGTGACCTGGACGACCACACTGAAAACAAGTAGTGCCTTTGCTGGCAGTAGGAGCAATCGCGGTACACTGGTGGGCATAGTGGCCTGCTCGCCCACACTTATAACAGCCCGTCTGTTTCTGAGTACACACCCCGGAATGTCTCTTCCCACAAGTGGCACATACTGGTAGTGGAGGTCTGGAATGATGGGAACGGGACACTCCAGCTTGTTGGCCGCCCTGGCTCACAGTTGCACTCCCAGATGGTTTAAACCCAACATTCCTCCCAGGTAGGGAAACTGCTCCTCGGTTGAACCTATTCGGGGGCCTTCCCCCTGCGGAACCTCCGCCCATGCTGGCATGCTTTCTCTTTAATCCCCCCTTCTCTCTCTCTCTTTGCATCTGATCGCTCCCTGCTTCCACAATGGTTGCCTTTTGCACCAAGGTGGCATAATCAGTAATCTCTAAAACGGCCACTCTGTTCTGAATCCACTGCTTCAGCCCTTGCTGAAACCTGTTAGCTTTCTTTTCTTCAGTGTCCACAAACTCTGGTACAAATCGTGATAACTCCGTAAACTTGGCTTCATAATCAGCCACTGTCATATTGTTCTGCTTCAGTTCCAAAAACTTAAGTTCCATCTGGGTTTTCATAAACTTTGGGAAATACTTCTCTAGAAACAATTGTTTAAACCTATCCCAGGTTACAATAGCATCGGTCTCCATAATCTTCTTAGCTTCCCACCAATAGTTGGCCTCTCCTTTTAGCAAGTAGGTAGCAAAGACAGTCTTTTGGGCTTCCCCAATACTCAGAATCTCGAAAGATTTCTCCATTTCCTTGACCCAGGCCCTTGCCTCTACGGGGTCAGCCGATCCGTGAAACTCTGGGGGTTTGAGGGACTTGAAGGCCCTAAAGGAATTGGCCACAGTGGTGTTGTTTCCTTGGGGTGGTTGGGGGTGTTGGTTCAAATTCTGCCTGAGCAGATCCATAAATTGTCCCATGGGGTTTCCGCCCTGGTTCTCCCCCTGATGTTCGACTTCAGTTTCCCCTTCTTCTATTTCCTCTTCAAACTCTGCAGTATAGAAAGTTTCATCCCCCATCCCATAATGGGAATCCTCCTGCTCATTATAGTCCTGATCCTGTTCTTCATTATACTCAAAATTTTCCTCATGTTGATTGTGACTTTCTTGGTCAGTAGATTCGCGAGGGTTAGCCCTAGTACCCATTCTTCTCGGAGGCATCTTACTGAAAATTTGGACAATATACATTAGGTTTATTTACCTATTTCAGAGGGTTTTCCTCACAATATCGATGCATAATTGGATTTAGGATCCCACAGTTCTATATATCATGGCAGTTTTAGCCGAAAGCAGTACGGACAGATATAATATAATAAACTAGTGATCGCGTCATAAGAAAACTGAAATGACTGAAAAGGAAATAAATATATACCAAGTACCAAACGGTACAACATCCGACATACAACAACAGTTTTAAAAGAAATACAACCATCCGAATAATAACTAGTCAAAAGTGAAATAAGCTGTCTATCTGTCTAGTCTGCAACAGGGAACTACAAGCTGAAACTATCCCTACCAAAAATCGGCACTACTATGACCGTACAAGACTAGACAACTAGACCAATACATCACTATCCCTGCAGTCAGCCACGACGGCGGGCCAAATCTAGAACCCTCCTCATAGCAAGGCGGAAAATCTCCTCTGCATCAGCCCTGGATACCATGCCATGCCCATCACTGGGTAACTGTCGCACCCTCACACGGGCCCTCAGCTCTATGCCGGTCACCTGCCTATACATATCTCTAGCTCTGGCACGCCTACCACCCAGGTGCCTCAACCGGGCCTCTCTCTCTGCGGCTAGCTCTCTGCGGGACTCTGCCAGTCTGGCCTCAGCCACGGCCACCTCAGAAGTAAGTCTGCCCACAACATAGTGGTGAAAACATGCTGGGACGTCCCCTGTCGAACCATGGGGTGGAGGGGCTGGATCTGCTGGAAGGGTAGCCTCTGCCTGCTGTGGCTCTGGGGTCAATGCCTCAAACTCATCTGACAATGGGCTCATAGGTAGTGGTGGCGGGGTAGGGGCTCTCTCATCAGAGAGGAGTGGCACAAGAAGTCCAGAACTCCCTACAACACCAACTACTGGCTCATCTATATCTCCCTCATCACCCTCATCTACCGGTACCACCTGATCCGTGGTCATGTCAGTATCCTCCTCCAAAGTCCTAATCTGAGTCACAACCCAAAAGTCCTCCCCAATCTCTCTACCCTCAGGTATAAGCTGGTCCTCCTCAGGGTCCTCATCATCAACATCCTCAGCAACTAACTCAGCATCCCCTACGGCCTGGACCTCCTCCTCTGACTCAACAACATCAGTATCAGCATCAACCTGGACCTCCTCAGGGTCCTCCTCCTCTGACTCCATGACATCAGTATCAGCATCCACCTGGACCTCAGGGTCCTCCTCCTCTGACTCAACAACATCAGTATCAGCATCTGAATCTACCATCGTCGAGCCCTCGGCGGCCTGGATCGCATCATCGTGCTGTCTCTCATACTCCTCCGGATCCGAGATGTCGCTCGCCTACACAATGACGAATTATATTACTATCATAATACTTAAAAGTTCCCATAAGGGTTTTAAGTGAACTTGGCAAGAGTTCTTATTATCTTAGTGAATTTATTATTGTATAGCGTCGCATCATCTCTTGGGATTTATAACTCTCTCTCTGATACCATTTCTGTAACACCCCCAGATCCGGGGTCCGGGATCGGGTCGTTACGGTCTTATTTTCCATGATTAATACTTTACTTGAGTCCACAATAAATAAATCACCTGCTGTGACCCCACAATAATAACCACTCACACACACACAGTTATAGTCCCAGAGATGAAATTGAAATAAGTCTTACATTACTGGTTTACGAATAAAAGTTATTACAAGCCAAAAGGATAACATCATAAGTTTAAAAGTTTTGCCGTTGATTAATCATTATTGATACATATATTTAGACTGGTAATCAAAGGCTGCTGATCTATGCTACCTCAGCAATGGCAGCGATGATATCAACGGGGAGCCCTGTGGGGCGGGTAACCTGCTTGCGCCGAGTGCGCCTGACGCGGGCCATGTGACCTAGCTGTTGTTGTGACATAATAAATAAGCAAGGGTGAGCAACAGCCCACCAACAATATATAACTGTGCAGTAATATATAAGACAGTTCAAAGATATGTTTGAAATCATATGCCATGCATTAGAGAAAATATTGCCAGTTTAATATAAAGGATGAAGTTACAAGGTAACTCAATAGATGTATATTTTGTGGAAGCATATGCTATGCCACAATAAGCAAGATAGCATCATTTTCATAAAAATAGGAACTTGCAGAATGATATTGCAATTCCCGTTTGAAATACTTTTCAACTCTGCCAACTATGATGATGTTGCAGAAAATTTCCAACATTGAGTGATGAACTAATACGGGAGCATTGCCGTGCCAGATGCCCTGACATTTACGGGGATTAGTCGTATGTCATGCATCTCATCAGTCGTTCTCTACATGTAGAAGGTAGCTCCGACGGATTTACTTGTCTACCGCCTTCTGGAACTCCTAAGCCAACGGTTGGGCTATTGCTGGACCGGCGCCACTCGGCCACTTACGCGTCTCCTAGTTCATTCCACATCCATAACTTTGAAACGTAAAGTTCGTCCCCCTTTCCCCAAGTATAATACTTGTTGATAAAACTCCACAAGGTAGTCATATCTAAATGGAAAGGAAAATTTACCGATATTTCCCAAGCTGCTGCTTGTTAATGGATAATGACTTGTTCCAACATTCTTACCCCTCGAATAATGAGCGGGTACACGTAATACCATGAATAACAGCAACCAAGTTGCGAGCGAACGAATAATTTATGACCGGGCAGTCACAAGATAAATAACATTCTTCAAGTCAGGTTCCCTTATATTTGAATCGAAGGAAGAATGGAATTACTGAGAACCTTCTTTGATAATATAATAATAATAATAATAGGACTCTGAAATAATTTATATAATATTCGAGGGTTAATGATACTATGTGAATGAAACCAAGTATCTTTGAAACGAGTTAGAAGAATTAAATAAATATTCCAAGAATATTTATTAAGTCATAGATATTGAAAGGGGTTGCTCGGAATAATCTTTGAATAAATATCCAGAATAATATTCATTGAACAAATAATGAATATTCAAATCAATAACAATGTTTATTGATGGAGTAACCGTCAGATGGACATTGGAGATAATATTTATTGAATCAATAGAGAATATTCAACTCAAGAAGGATACATATTGATGGAATAATTATCGACTTAATATTTGGGACAATATTCATTGAATAAATAATGAATATTCAACTTAATAATATTTATCGAAGAAATGATTATCGAATGAATATTTGAAATTATGTTCAATAATTGAATCGAATTTAAATAAAGGTCGAAGGTAATATTCCTTATCTCAAGGGAATATTCAAAGTAATATTTATCGAATAACTGGAGTTGGAATCAATGTTCAAATGATATTTATAAAATAAATAGAGATTGAATGAATATTCGAATTAATATTCATTTAAATAAATAAGGCTTGAATGAATATTAAAATAATATTCATTAAATAAATAAACTCGAATGAATATTCAAAATAATATTTATCGAGTGAATAAGAATGAATATTCTCTAATTAAATAACTTAACTGAGAGTTCGAAATAATATTCGAATATTTAATCGACTCTAGATGAATATTAAATATATAATATTACTCGAATAAATAAACATCTGATGGATAATCCGAATAATATTTATCAAATAATCTCAAGGAAATATTCCAACAATATTCGCCAGATAATAACGGGAAAATATTTACTTAGTTATTTTCCTCTGAAAATAATATCAATATATCAAGGAATAACGACTCCCGGTCTACAGTCAAAGAATGAGATTCAGATGCCCTTCGCTTAAGGGTCTTAGTAATTTCCGGCTTATAATTGATATAATAACTATCTAACTTATAAGCCAACAATAATTCAGGGAACAAGCATTTTCAAAATAATTCGAGAACAGGCATGCATGCTATGGCATATGTATACTGAAAACACATACATATATATATATATTCACAACAACAGCCTTTAAAAAGAAAGGTTCGAAAACTTGCCTGGAAATCGAGTACGAGTAGGGGTAGTAGTAGCGTGTCCCGGGTCAGCCTGATGATCTATAATTAGCCAAGGCATTCGGGATTAATCACTTAACACCTTTCAAAAGGTTACGTATAAACTTAACTTAAATCGAAACATGTTTTCAAGTCGTTTCGTTATACCCCTCTAATTCACTCTTATTATTGCCTTTATTACCCGACACTTGTTCGTTACTAAAGCATGACATTATACTTACATATGGTAAGTATTTAAATCGTATAAGTTTTAAAGTCGAAAGATTAGACCTCGATATTTATCGATCGTTTTCTAAGTGGTTTACCGAAGTTATAACCAAGTATACCTCTTAGGGGTACTTTCGTACTTAACCTAGATTCGAACATTTTTATAAAATCGGAAAACGATCCATTTGACATGCGGTCTTCTCCCACACCTTCCTTTTTATCTCTATTATTTAATTATCAAGATTCGCCACTGATTTCGCAATATTAAAGGGAATCAATTTCAATTACGAACTTTTGATTACGGTTCCGAACCACTTTTACGAATTTAATCATAACTCCTAAACCGTAAGTCCGTTTCATGCGATCTTTATATCAAATCGAAGCTCATAACATAATCTAGCTAATCATGGCAAAAGTCGAAGCTAATCAGTGAGTTATACCTTCTGTCAAATTCGTGTTCTTAATGTTAACGAAATTTCGGCATTACGACGGCTATAAATCGAATATTTCTAAATTCCAAACCTTCCAATAATCAAGGTATCCATCCCAAACAACATATACATGATATATCACCATGAACTGAGGCCAAGCAATGCCTTTCCGTTCATCTAAACTATTTTTAACATTTATCAAATCTAAATCACAATCATGCTTATAATCATGCTAATATCACATCTTATACTAAAACCCATCAAGAGCATGCAAAATCTCAAGGTAAAGTCTAGGGTTTCAAGTTGTTATACCTTCCTTGGAGTATGATCTAGCCTCACTATGCTTGGTATGATCCTTAGAGGTGTTTAAGCTTGCTAAATCAACCATGAAAAACAAGAAAAAACAAGATTAGTTCATAGAATCACTATTCACCCTCCTCTTGGATGATTTCTTTGAAAATGGAAACAAAGGTGTTTGGCTTTGAAATTTTTAGGAGATCACTTTTATGAATTATGGAACTCACCATAAAAATTACAAGGTCAAGTGATGGTTGGAAGCTTGATTTTTGTTTTTGAATTAAGGGTATAGCCGAATGGTGATAAAAGAGAGAGATGGATGTTCTTGCTTGGTTTATTTGCTTTACTCTCATCCAAATTGTATTATTGTGGTGTTAAGATAATATCTTGGATGATAAAGTAGCTTTATTAAAGGTATGATGCAAGGAATGATGTAATTTAGGAGACAAGTGTTGATCATTGGTTGATTCAAGGCTTAACCAAGTAGTTAGCTTGCTAAGTACTAGTTGATCTCTAATGGTTCTAGTTAGTCTTGTAACTAGAATGGTTACTAGATATTTTCTAGTAGCTTGCACAAGACTCTTGCTCCCTCTGCTTGTTTCTTTGTCCGTTTATTGCTTAATTCGTTGATCGTTCGTAGGAATAACTCATTCGTTTCTAGTTAGGGTTTTACCGAAAACCTTCTTAATATTTATAATACTATTCCTCATCTTTCTTAATACTTCTCGAATTTAAATTCCTTAATTCCCTTTTATAAATCCTTAAGTCTTGCAGTGTCCAGGGAAATCTCGGAGAAAATAAAAGTGCTCTTTTTCTGAATCCGACAGCTTTTACATACACTTATTTTCTTCCTGGATCACTAATACGAACTCAGAAATCCGTTCTGAATACCGGGTATAACATTATAATAATAATATTCCAAATTCCACCAAAATCACTATTCATCACTTATTTTTATTTACTTCCTATAATCAGGAAAATGAACCTGGTTCACTCTCGGGTGCTTCTTAACCTTTTTACGGAACCGCTGGACTTATAATAGATATTGATTTGGATGACACAAGAATAATCTTACTTGAAGTAATATACTTATATTCTTAGGAGATAGATCATTCTTATCTATGCCGTCAACCAAAAGTATTCTTCATGACATATAAATAATTGAATTCAAATCCGTTCCATTCATTTAATAGATCTTCGTTACATCGCAGTCATAACCACTATTCATTCCCACATTATTACATAATAAAAAGTTTTAAATTCTACCAAAAATCTGGGTTCTTACAATCAATATCCAGATCTCTCTTGTCAAATACTGACATAGATGTAGCTTGATTTGTAGAAACCTGCATGATATTAGTTGGACTAGACTCTGTGTGTGTAGGTGACAATTGAATCTTTCTCCTTGTTCTCCTGATATAGTGAGCAAAAGATTTATCCTGAGAAGACTCAAGAGGTGTAGACACAGAAGTGATCTTGGGATGAGATCCTTTTTCAATAGACACAGTCTTTTGAGAGACAGTATTCCAGTAACTGTTTTCCCTTTTTAAGAACTATAGCCTTTTGGGAGACTGCAGCCTGGCTGTGACTAGGTTTTTCATCTCTTTGTGCTAACAAAGAAAGTTGAATTGCAGCCTTCAATTCTGCTCTCTCAGCAAGAGTTAAATCATCATCTTCACTAGAATTACTACTACTACTTGACACAACAAATCTTCTCTTCCTTACAACTGATGTCTTTTGAGAAACACCAGAGGTTGGTTTCTTTGAAACAATAGGCTGTGGATCAAAATTTGGTTCTTGAATTGTTTCAGAGACTATAATGTTTTGGGCTACTTGGGTAGACACAGGTGGGTTCTCCTCCATTTGAGATTCCTGAGCCATTTCACCACAAAAGAAAGAAGAATTGTAGAGAGTAGGAAGATGAGTTTTAAGAATTACCTGAACATGATGTGGATAATGAATTGCAGGTATTTCATCTAGATTCTTTTCATTGTCCTTCTTTGTAATATCAGAGAAAATTCTCTTTTGCTGTTCATAAGAAGAAACACAATGTTCCCTACCAAATCTAGCTTCAACATCAGGAATGAAATGGTTAACAAACATTTGCATAAATCTATGATAATAAACCATTTTCCTGTTTTGATCTCTTGACCCAAGTTTGATACTCATCTGACTTAAGATAATATGACCAATGTTAATTACTCTGTCATAAAGCAAACTATAACCAATATGTGATGTAACAGAAGTAATTTGCTGAAAAGAACTACATTTGCCAGTAAAACATTTAGCAATTTGATTAAAGTAAAAAGACCATTCCTTTCTAAGAAAAGACCTATTCAACTGTGATATGTCAAATTATACCTAACCGCAAGCGCACGGTGTCTATTGCTAGTACAGATGGCAAGCGGGTCGAATCCACAAGGAGACAGGTTCTACTAATTCCTTTTCAGTTATCGCTAATTGTTTCAAGGGTCAAACGATTATTGAAGAATTATTAATTAACTAATTAAACTAGATTAACACTAATTAAACAGATGATAAACAAATTATTTAAAACCTAGGGCAATCAGGTCCACCATGCTTACACAATTGGCTCTTAAGCTAAAGCAATCAATGTGATCCTATAACTAGAGTATGTTAATCTCTTTCAAGCATTAACACTCTCGAAACATTCAACACAATTAACCACTTTTAGTAATTCAATCAATCAGGTAATTAGAGTCAAGTTAATCTCTTCCAAGAATTAACGCTCTCGGAAATCCAATGATGCTTCCGCACTCAAATTCAATTCTGCTAATCGTATTTGTGCCTCTAGTAAGTAAATCTCTCGATCCATACCCCTATTTGCATATAATTAATCCATGATATTGGCCAATTACACAAATTAATGATTAAAACATATCAATCAGAATTAACCATAACCAATCAAACCACTATGAAAATCATGCCAATATTAGTGCAAACATGGCTTCCCTTTAAGCCCTAGAAATAACTACTCGCTAATAATTAAATAAGTAAAACAACTAGTAAAACAAGAAAACATAATTAAACTAATAAGAACAAAGAAAAGATTAAGAGAACAAAACCTTCAAACTTCAATGTTGTCACCCAAAAGAAGAGTCATGGTGTTTCTCTACATCTCCAACTAATAATAATACTAATCTACTCTAAACTATATTATCTGATCTAATATTACATCCCTCTTCCTCTCGTTAAAATAATACCCTATATGTGTTTATATAGGCTCTAAAAGTCTTGCCCAATAAAAGTATTTTAATACTCTAAATAAATTACAAGTAGGATTCCATAACTGAATAGGATTCCTTAATTAAAATTCGTAACTTCTTTTTCTCCTCTGTTTCTGGGCTGTTCCAGTCGGATTTTGATTACTGGACCACCTCTGAGTTAAAGAAAATTCCACAAGCTTCGCGTGGACAGTAAGATCGTCAAATTCTGACTTCTGGAACTCAAGATATGGCCCAAACAGTGCAGCACAGCCCGTGTAGCCCAATAATACGAATTTTCTCCTATTTTATCTCCAAAATAGCTCTTTTTGCTCCAAATCCTTCCAAGTTATGAATTCTTTATTTCCTACAATAAAACAATAAAATCTATTAAATAAAAATCCAAATCAATGCAAAACACAATAAATATGAGAATAAAATCATTTAAAATATATATAAAAATATACTCTATCAAACTGGCTCATGTTATCTAGAGGTCCACTATAACTTAATTCAGACAACATAGTTCTTATATTATCATCAGATAGTACATTCTCATAACTATCAGTAACAGGTAAGCAAAGTACTGAATTAACAACAGATTCAGTAATGTCAAATGAATCTTGTCCTAAATGTAGAACAATCTTACCTGATTGACTCTGAGTAGAATTAATTACCTCAGCATTCTCCCAAGCTTATGTAACAGCTGCTTGATTAATCTGTGGAGATGCTGTCAATGCATAACTTAATGGTCCATACGCCAGAAAGTCCATGATTGGATGAAAATTAGATGACACTCCTTCCTTGTTGGTGATAGCTGCAACATGATTGTTTGTCATAAAATCAAAGTCACCAAACTTGAAGGCTACTGATTTAGGTAATCTTCTCTGAGCTGCCATTTTTGATCTGAAAAGAACTTCAAAAATTCTTGAAATGAATTAGTGATTTTGAAAACTAAAGAGTGTTTTTTGCTTTAGAGAATGTAAAATTAGAGAAAGCAATTACACGATTAGAGTTTCAAAACAAATATATTTCACAAATCTTTCAGACCACTATCCCACGTTGACACGTAGATTGACAGGTGTCAGTCCCTGAAAAATGCGGTTACCCACGATTTTTGGAAAATAAAATCCAAAATTGATTTTCATGAAATAAATCAGGGTATAAATAATCAATACTGATCAACTTCCTTTTCCTGTTGACCTCTCATAAAAATAATCACAAAACATAATGCGATAATACAACAATGCAAAAGATCAATGCTAACACAACACCACACACACAAGTCCTCTCATGCCACATCAACTTAAGAATCAAAGTAAACATACGATGTCTTGGTGTCGAAAGTGCAAGTATTCACGTAGTCTACTCAACCAACATGCAGAAGGTCATAAAAATTCATGTCAAGTGTAAAAATTGTTGGTAATCATGCTAAGCCCACAAGAAATACATCTTTAAGTCTAAACCCGGGATCTCCTATGCCAAAACAAGTAATAACTCACCTTTCACTCAAAAACGAATATTCACTCAAGAACAAGGTTAAGTGTATCACTCAATTCCAACAAAATCATAAACACAACTTGACACTCGCAATCAATCTCACTCTCAACACAACATACATCACTGATGACAATCAAAAGGTCTTTATTCGGGTTGTAGCGTGGGCTAGGGACCAGGTATGTCAAGTAAAGCTAAAACAGGTTAATGTCAAAAGCTAGTACCCAACAATAATCATTATTCAATTCCCTTTCTATTAAAACAAATACTTCCCCACACTTGGATTTTTCAGTAACCCTTACATAATAACTTGACTAGTCGAATGAAGAAGGATCATACAAACATAAGAATGCTCTCAAATTTATTTTTTTTCTTTTTTTTTTCTTTTTTTTTCTTTTGAGAGCTAAGGAATAAGCACAATGATCCATAGATATTATTATGAATTTCGACTAGCAAGCATCAACCAAAATCAATATTCCCCAATGGTATGATCATCAATAACCCCCCCTTTTATGAACACCTTATTACTCCCTTAAGCACGATACTAGCCTTTGACAATGGTTCAAATTCAATGTAAGGCCAATAGAATAAAAAAGATAATGGCAAGTAATGTGGTGTGTCACCGAAAGAATAGGATTAGGCTCAAAGGGTTAACTAATTGATCATGTTTAAAAGGTATGGAAATATGGGAAATACGAGGTCAAACCTAAGTGCCTTTATCATCTCATCATCAATTAATGTCATGCATTTCAAGAAAGATCTCAAGTAAGTGCTAGCAATGTAAACAACATGTGGACACTCAAGCAAACGAAAAATCATGCAAAAGATATGCATATAGGCTCAAAACTCACTTGGTGTGACAAAACATAATCAATCCCAAGTAACAAGACTCTCTAACGCACCTACTTGTACTCAAAGCATGAAAACCAAGTCATCTTGCACATATTCATGTCATTCTAATCACTTACAACATCCAATTAAGTCTACCAGCTTCAACTTGCTAGTGAAAGTGTGTGCACAAGAACAAAGCACGTCACTTCTCATACAAAAGCGTCAAGAACACAGGAATTCTACGCATGCATGGGTGTATCAAGCAAAATACAACAACTAATCAAATTGCATGGCTAGAATTATTTTTGGTATTTTTAATTTTTTAATTTTTTTGATTTTTTTTTAAACAAGTAATACACTACGTTGAGAACACCTCCCCACACTTAAGTGCTTCATTGTCCTCAATGAACAAATATAGAAAAGAAAAGAAAAAAAAATAAAGAAAAAAAAAATATAATAAATATACAAAGAAAGGTGTAGAATACTCCCCTAATGCATAAGCATGAAGTGGCCTTTGAAAATATTGAAGAAGTATGTGCTTGCTCAAATTGAATTTCTACAAGGCACGCCTTACATATCCTTCCCCATCGCAACTCAACATGCTTGTTAGGCAAAAATCCCCTATCTGTAGCAATTTCCCAACACTAGCACCACCTCTCCCAACTCACAAGAAGCTCACCCAATAATTTCCAAGCAATATCACACCAAAAATAGCCAAAATTCCAAGAATAATACAAAATCCCAATTTATAAGAACAAAAATTCGTAATAAAAATATGATTAGAGAAAAAGAATTACCCAATACGAATCGAAGAGGTGAACTTGCAATTAATTCCTCTTTACAATTGAATTTTTAGAGATTTAAAGAAATAGAAGAGGAATTGGATTTGTATGGATAGGTGGGTATAAATATAAGATGATGGAGAGATGAGATTTAATGTGTATGAGAGATTTGGGAGGTTTAGAATTGATGTATGATAGATATAGGAATTAGGAATTGAAGAAATTTGGGTTAAGATAAAATTTTGGGTGAAATTATGTTGTAAAAACAACAATTTTCGAAAAATTTCTGGGCAGAAGGGGTGTAACGCATGCGCAACCTGCGTTACAGGTGCGCAGGGCGCGGGAAGGTCAGTAACGCAGGCGCAGCCTGCGTTACAGGGGGTAAAACGCAGGGGCAACCTGCGCAACACAGGCGCAACCTGCGTGGAGAGCAGAAACGCAGGCGCAACCTGCGTTACACAGGTGCAGCCTGCCCAAAAAACACTGTTTCGATTTTTTTTTTTTTTTTTGCAGAACACTCATTCAATTTTTTTTTTTTTTTAATTACAAAAACAACACAATTTTTTTTTTAAGAAAATGAAATAAAAAATCTACTAACCTTATAAAAATCATGGGTTGCCTCCCAAGCAGCGCTTCTTTAACGTCAATAGCTTGACGTCCTAAAAAATACTCCGATGGAGACGGAATATCCAATTTCTCGATCCTAAACTCGCCACCACAAAAAGTATCAAGAGTGTTAGTGATTGTCTTTATCCTGCAGAAAGTCTCCAAACAAGCATCAGTAAAATAAAATATGTCATTAATAAGCAATAGAGAGAGTGCTTGTGCAGTTTTGGAAAACTTTGTGATAAAACAGCGATAAAATTCAACACCACGAAAATATTGAACTCCCTTGACATAAGGTGGAGGTTCTGGTGGTGGCTTTTCTTCACTCCTCACTTTCACTGGAGCCATTCGGACATCTTGGCTTATCACATCATTGGCTAATAAGACACTTCCATCTTCTCCCTCTTCTCGAGCTTGAAACGTATGAGCCACTTTGTATGGATCCTCAAACAGAATTCGAGAAATATCATCTTGGACAATATTTGTTATCACATCAACCTTGAAATAAGTGTTCTTGAGCAAAGAAGCCTTGTAAGTAGAGGCTAGATCGAGAGCAAATTTATCAATACATGGTAGCTTAGGCACAGGTTGTGGAAGAGAAACAACAACCATCTCTGTATTGCTTTCCTTTGTAGCCTCATCATCAATCACATTGTTCTCAGTAGCAGCCACATCATTGATCTCGTCATCGGTGGCATGCTCCTACTCTTTATCAATAGCCTCATCATCAACATACTTGGAGAAACTATCACATTCCTGATCGCTTGTAAGATTGATAGCAGTCAGGTCCTCTTCGGATCGGATAGATGATGATGGTAAATAGTTGAGCTGCCCTGTAGTAGAAGAGTTAGCCAACTGTGCAATTTGAGATTCAATCGCCAAACTTTGAGTTTCTAAGTCTTTGATCTTCTCGGCTTGTTCTTCAGAACTCTTTAGCAGTTTATTCAAGATATCCCACATCTCATTTGTCTGATCAGCTTGCACATCTACACTGGATTGAGAAACATGTGGCGGCTGCTCATATGACTGATAATATTGTTGCTCAAACTATTGCTGATTATGATATGAAAAATTTTGAGCACCATTGTCCTGGTAGTAGAAATCTGGTTGATTCACGCATTCTTGATCAAAAGTGTTTGAATACTGATTGTACCCATATCCTTCTTCAAAAGAATTCATTTGTCCCAACTGAGCACTCTGAGAATTACAGACATTGTAATAGCATTCCAAACCATAATGACCCTGGACACCACAAATTGGACAGAAGTTGTAAGTTTTAGGGGCCACTTGTGACATCTCATTAATACTCATTGGACGCATAATGGGCTCTGTAGGGTTGAATGAGGCAATTTCTTGAGTGCGTGCCTCCAACATGGAAGAGAGTAGTGCAAAAGTATCAACTTCACCCATTGCAAACCTGTAGACACTCAACAAAGCCAAGAAAACGTAGTAAAATCTGCCTCAATTGGAACAAAGGTTCCAATGAGACAATGGAAACAATCTAAACAACTAAATTAAAATCAATAGAAACTCGCTGTCTCCCCGGCAGCGGCGCCAAAAACTTGATATGTCAAATTATACCTAACCGCAAGCGCACGGTGTCTATTGCTAGTACAGATGGCAAGCGGGTCGAATCCACAAGGAGACAGGTTCTACTAATTCCTTTTCAGTTATCGCTAATTGTTTCAAGGGTCAAACGATTATTGAAGAATTATTAATTAACTAATTAAACTAGATTAACACTAATTAAACAGATGATAAACAAATTATTTAAAACCTAGGGCAATCAGGTCCACCATGCTTACACAATTGGCTCTTAAGCTAAAGCAATCAATGTGATCCTATAACTAGAGTATGTTAATCTCTTTCAAGCATTAACACTCTCGAAACATTCAACACAATTAACCACTTTTAGTAATTCAATCAATCAGGTAATTAGAGTCAAGTTAATCTCTTCCAAGAATTAACGCTCTCGGAAATCCAATGATGCTTCCGCACTCAAATTCAATTCTGCTAATCGTATTTGTGCCTCTAGTAAGTAAATCTCTCGATCCATACCCCTATTTGCATATAATTAATCCATGATATTGGCCAATTACACAAATTAATGATTAAAACATATCAATCAGAATTAACCATAACCAATCAAACCACTATGAAAATCATGCCAATATTAGTGCAAACATGGCTTCCCTTTAAGCCCTAGAAATAACTACTCGCTAATAATTAAACAAGTAAAACAACTAGTAAAACAAGAAAACATAATTAAACTAATAAGAACAAAGAAAAGATTAAGAGAACAAAACCTTCAAACTTCAATGTTGTCACCCAAAAGAAGAGTCATGGTGTTTCTCTACATCTCCAACTAATAATAATACTAATCTACTCTAAACTATATTATCTGATCTAATATTACATCCCTCTTCCTCTCGTTAAAATAATACCCTATATGTGTTTATATAGGCTCTAAAAGTCTTGCCCAATAAAAGTATTTTAATACTCTAAATAAATTACAAGTAGGATTCCATAACTGAATAGGATTCCTTAATTAAAATTCGTAACTTCTTTTTCTCCTCTGTTTCTGGGCTGTTCCAGTCGGATTTTGATTACTGGACCACCTCTGAATTAAAGAAAATTCCACAAGCTTCGCGTGGACAGTAAGATCGTCAAATTCTGACTTCTGGAACTCAAGATATGGCCCAAACAGTGCAGCACAGCCCGTGTAGCCCAATAATACGAATTTTCTCCTATTTTATCTCCAAAATAGCTCTTTTTGCTCCAAATCCTTCCAAGTTATGAATTCTTTATTTCCTACAATAAAACAATAAAATCTATTAAATAAAAATCCAAATCAATGCAAAACACAATAAATATGAGAATAAAATCATTTAAAATATATATAAAAATATACTCTATCAAACTGGCTCATGTTATCTAGAGGTCCACTATAACTTAATTCAGACAACATAGTTCTTATATTATCATCAGATGGTACATTCTCATAACTATCAGTAACAGGTAAGCAAAGTACTGAATTAACAACAGATTCAGTAATGTCAAATGAATCTTGTCCTAAATGTAGAACAATCTTACCTGATTGACTCTGAGTAGAATTAATTACCTCAGCATTCTCCCAAGCTTATGTAACAGCTGCTTGATTAATCTGTGGAGATGCTGTCAATGCATAACTTAATGGTCCATACGCCAGAAAGTCCATGATTGGATGAAAATTAGATGACACTCCTTCCTTGTTGGTGATAGCTGCAACATGATTGTTTGTCATAAAATCAAAGTCACCAAACTTGAAGGCTACTGATTTAGGTAATCTTCTCTGAGCTGCCATTTTTGATCTGAAAAGAACTTGAAAAATTCTTGAAATGAATTAGTGATTTTGAAAACTAAAGAGTGTTTTTTGCTTTAGAGAATGTAAAATTAGAGAAAGCAATTACACGATTAGAGTTTCAAAACAAATATATTTCACAAATCTTTCAGACCACTATCCCACGTTGACACGTAGATTGACAGGTGTCAGTCCCTGAAAAATGCGGTTACCCACGATTTTTGGAAAATAAAATCCAAAATTGATTTTCATGAAATAAATCAGGGTATAAATAATCAATACTGATCAACTTCCTTTTCCTGTTGACCTCTCATAAAAATAATCACAAAACATAATGCGATAATACAACAATGCAAAAGATCAATGCTAACACAACACCACACACACAAGTCCTCTCATGCCACATCAACTTAAGAATCAAAGTAAACATACGATGTCTTGGTGTCGAAAGTGCAAGTATTCACGTAGTCTACTCAACCAACATGCAGAAGGTCATAAAAATTCATGTCAAGTGTAAAAATTGTTGGTAATCATGCTAAGCCCACAAGAAATACATCTTTAAGTCTAAACCCGGGATCTCCTATGCCAAAACAAGTAATAACTCACCTTTCACTCAAAAACGAATATTCACTCAAGAACAAGGTTAAGTGTATCACTCAATTCCAACAAAATCATAAACACAACTTGACACTCGCAATCAATCTCACTCTCAACACAACATACATCACTGATGACAATCAAAAGGTCTTTATTCGGGTTGTAGCATGGGCTAGGGACCAGGTATGTCAAGTAAAGCTAAAACAGGTTAATGTCAAAAGCTAGTACCCAACAATAATCATTATTCAATTCCCTTTCTATTAAAACAAATACTTCCCCACACTTGGATTTTTCAGTAACCCTTACATAATAACTTGACTAGTCGAATGAAGAAGGATCATACAAACATAAGAATGCTCTCAAATTTATTTTTTTTCTTTTTTTTTCTTTTGAGAGCTAAGGAATAAGCACAATGATCCATAGATATTATTATGAATTTCGACTAGCAAGCATCAACCAAAATCAATATTCCCCAATGGTATGATCATCAATAACCCCCCCTTTTATGAACACCTTATTACTCCCTTAAGCACGATACTAGCCTTTGACAATGGTTCAAATTCAATGTAAGGCCAATAGAATAAAAAAGATAATGGCAAGTAATGTGGTGTGTCACCGAAAGAATAGGATTAGGCTCAAAGGGTTAACTAATTGATCATGTTTAAAAGGTATGGAAATATGGGAAATACGAGGTCAAACCTAAGTGCCTTTATCATCTCATCATCAATTAATGTCATGCATTTCAAGAAAGATCTCAAGTAAGTGCTAGCAATGTAAACAACATGTGGACACTCAAGCAAACGAAAAATCATGCATAATCCTTTCAATTTCTTTCAATTTCTTTTCTTCTCAACAATGCTTCTCAAACGAAAATTCCCTTCAAACCCATTTTTCAGATTTTTCTCGATCGATGAACATCCTGTTCTTGATCATCTCTTTGAACAGACAACTCTTCTCATCGAACTAATCATGAATGGATTGGTTTTCGAAAATATCCAGAGGTTTCTCCTAGAACATCCATCTGTTGGATACAATCTTTACCTAACCTCCTCAAAACTTGAGGATGAAGAATTTGGCCGAGAGTCTGAGGTTGATCTTGATGGGGATGCTATACATTTAAGTTAGCTGCTCTCATTCAAGTCGCCCAGACAAGGAATCCAAGAGCAAATGAGGTTGTTCATCCCTTGATGAATTTCTTGAGATGCTCCTTGTCCTGTACCTCAGAGTTCATATCAATAGACAAGTATAGAATTATCAGTAGAAATTTAGACAAGAAGAAGTTGTATTTCATTTCCATGTAATGATTTTTATTAATGAAAATACAGTTTCTTGTTATCTGCTTGTCTTTTGATTATTGAATGATGTATAAATTATCAGTATGCAAATATTAAAACTTGCTAGCATAGACTTAACACATCACAAAATCAGATTACTACACAAAGTAAACGTCAGGATCTGAAACAATTTTCATAATCCTGATACTGACACAATACTGATGACGTCAGCATCCTGATAACAAATCTAATCCTGATGATTATTAACAAGTCTATCATACTGAAATTTATCAAGGCAAAGTGTTATAGCTCAAGCATTTAACTATCAATTATAGATCCTGACAGGAATATCAAGTCTATAAGCTAAGAACAACATACCTTGCTACTTTTGCAGATGTTAAAGATCTAAAAATTTAACATTCCTAACTCACTTACTAATCTACTGAATGTAGTCTCATCAAGTGGTTTAGTTAGAATATCTACAAGCTGTTTGTCAGTAGGAACAAAATGAAGTTCCACAGTACCATTCTCAATATGTTCTCTAATAAAATGATACCTGACATCAATGTGCTTAGTCCTTGAATGTTGAACTGGATTTTCTGCAATTTTAATAGCACTAGTATTATCACAAAACATAGGAATATTACTAAGTGTCATACCATAATCCATCAACTGATTTCTTATCCAAAGGAGCTGTGCACAACAACTGCCTGCTGCTATGTACTCAGCTTCTGCAGTTGAGGTTGAAACAGACTGTTGCTTCTTGCTTGCCCAAGAAATCAATCTATTTCCCAAGAATTGACATGTACCTGTAGTGCTTTTCCTGTCTATCTTACACCCTGCATAATCAGAGTCTGAATAGCCAATTAGAAAGAAATCAGATTCTCTAGGATACCACAAACCAAGATTTGGAGTTCCTTTGAGATATCTAAAAATTCTCTTCACAGCAATTAAATGAGATTCCTTAGGATCACTTTGGAATCTAGCACATAAACAGGTAGAAAACATTATATCTGGCCTACTTGCAGTTAGATATAACAATGAGCCTATCATGCCTCTATAACTAGTATTATCCACACTCTTTCCTTTAGGATCAGAGTCTAGTTTAGTGGCTGTTGCCATGGGTGTTTTTGCAACTGCACAGTCTTGAAAGTCAAACCTTTTTAAAAGATCTTTGATATACTTTGACTGATTAATGAAAATACCAGTCTCAGTCTGTCTGACCTGCAAGCCTAAGAAATAATTTAATTCACCCATCATGCTCATCTGATACTTAGACTGCATAAGCTTGCTAAACTTAGCACACAACTTTTCAATAGCAGAACCAAAAATAATATCATTAACATAAACTTGAACTAAAAGCAATTCACCTTTTATCTTTCTAAAAAATAGAGTTTTGTCAATTGTACCTCTTGTGAAGCCATTTTCAAGAAAAAATTTAGACAAAGTCTCATACCATGCTCTTGGTGCCTGCTTTAGTCCATAGAGTGCCTTGTCAAGTTTGTAGACATGATTTGGAAACTTTGGATCAACAAATCCAGGTGGCTGTTCCACATACACTTCCTCATCAAGTTTGCCATTTAGAAAAGCACTCTTTACATCCCTCTGGTATACCTTGAATTTTGAATGAACTGCAAATGCAAGAAACATTCTGATTGCTTCTAATCTTGCTACAGGTGCAAAGGTCTCATCATAATCAATGCCTTCTTCCTGAGAATAACCCTTGGCCACCAGTCTTGCTTTGTTTCTTACAATCATACCAGATTCATCTAGCTTGTTTCTGAAAACCCATCTTGCACCAACAATAGATCTATCTTTAGGTCTTGGTACTAGTTTCCAGACTTTGTTTCTCTCAAACTGATTTAACTCCTCCTGCATTGCAATTACCCAATCAGGATCCTGTAAGGCTTCTTCAACCTTCTTAGGTTCATTCTTTGAGAGAAAGCAACTATACAAGCATTCATTTTGAATTGATCTTCTAGTTCGAACACCACTATTTGGATCACCAATTATCAAATCTTCAGTATGATCCTTTGTCCATTTTCTAACAGGTGGTAGATTAACTCTGCTAGTCTCTCCCCCTAAGTTAGTGGTATCTCTTGTAGAAGAATTCTCTCTACCTTCAAAAACTCTCCTTTGATCAATAGAATCAGTAGATTCCATATTGCTGCTAGTTACTGATCTTTCCTCATTTGACTCCGAAAGGTCAGTTCCTGATGGAGTAGACTCTGAAACGTCAATTCCTGATGGAATAGACTCTGAAAGACTAGTCTGCTCCTGATGATCACTGTGTTCTCTTTGATTTATTTGCTCCCCCTCAACAGTAGCATTCCTTTGAGAAGCAATAGAAATTCCTTCTGGAGAACCTTCATCATCACTGGAGAGTATCTCAGAAATCTTCAGATTTTCAAATTCCAATTTGTCATGGCTTTCATTAGTTTGCAAAATTCCAAATTTCTTATCATCAAATGCAACATGAATTGATTCCATAACAATATGAGTTCTGAGATTATAAACTTTGAAGGCCTTAGATGCTGAATATCCTAGAAAAATTGCTTCATCCGATTTGGCTTCAAATTTTCCAAGATGTTCTGGATGAATTTTTAGGACATAGCATTTGCATCCAAAGATGTGAAAGTATTTCACACTTGGTTTCTTTCCTTTAATCATCTCATAGGGAGTTTTTCCATGACTATTTACCAAGGTACAATTTTGAGTGAAACATGCAGTGTTAATAGCTTCTGCCCAAAAGTAGGTTGGAAGTTTTGCATCTGCAAGCATGGTTCTTGCTGCCTCTATGAGAGTCCTGTTCTTTCTTTCCACTACACCATTCTGCTGAGGTGTACCCGGTGCAGAAAACTGTTGAGTAATTCCATTGTCTGCACAAAACCCCTCCATTGTAGAATTCTTGAATTCTGTACCATTATCACTTCTAAGTACCTTGACTTTGTACTCAGAGTTATTATGAATATTCTTGATAAGTTCAATGATTTGCTGAGGAGCTTCATCCTTCTTGTGTAGAAAGAACACCCATGTGAACCTTGTGAAATCATCCACCATAACTAGAGCATATCTTTTCTTGCTGATAGACATAATGTTTACTGGACCAAACAGATCAAGATGTAGCATGTGAAATGGTTCAGTAATCAAATTTTTAGTCTTGCTCTTGAAAGTGGTTCTTCTTTGCTTTCCAAGCTGACATGCATCACAAAGTCCATCTTGCACAAAATTTGCCTGTGGTAGGCCTCTCACCAAATTGTGCTTAACAAGTTGATTAAGCTTCTTGAAATTAAGATGTGAGAGCTTCTTGTGCCAATTCCAGCTTTCATCACTTGTTGCTTTACTGTAGAGACATCTAACAATTCCTTTAGATGTATCACTTAAGCTGGCTTCATATATGTTACCATATCTTTGACCAGTTAGAACAATGTCTCCATTCTGCATATTCAAGATTTTGCATCCTTCTCTGTCAAAGATTGATTTGTAACCTTTATCACCCAGTTGACTTATGCTTAAAAGAGTATGTTTCAAGCCTTCAACCAGTGCTACATTTTCTATGATGACATTCCCAAAAACAATTGAGCCATATCCCAGAGTTTCTCCTTTGTTGCCATCTCCAAAAGATATTACTGGGCCAGCTTTCCTCTCAAACTTTGTAAGCAGGGACTTCTTTCCAGTCATATGTCCAGAGCATCCACTGTCCAAGATAATTGAATGCTTCTTTCCTGTGCCCTGCAAACAAAAAGTAACTAGTTAGAATTTTTTAGGACCCAACTTTGATTGGATCCTTTCTTACTAGATTTAGAGACAACAGGCTTTAAAGATTTTACTTTTATTTTACCTGTTGCAGAGTCAACTTTAGACTCTGATTTCACAAACTGTTTGTGACTAGGAGTTTCAGATTTCAAAGAATAATAGTCATAATACAGTTCATGATATTCTCTACACATGTAAATGGAATGAAGTAAACTACCACAATGATAACAAGCTTTTTGTGGTTGGTATTGAATTTTCTGAGTCTTGGGGAATCTAGACTCAGTTTTCCAAGAAGGTTTTTGATTGTAGTCTAGGGCCAAATGATTATGATTTCCACACTTATAGCATTTTTTCCTAGGTGCATCAGGTACATTCTTGTAATTATTCTCTTTGTTAATACCTTCTTTTCCATTCCTATTTCTTTTGATCTTGCTAGACTCTGAAAGACCATCTAATCTCTGTTTCAACTGAGACTTAGACAGAAACCCTATGTTTACATTCTTAGGTTTCTCTAACACTTTCTCATCTGAATTACTATTGTTAATCCTTTTGTGTACAACAGGGGTACCTTTTGAATCAACAAATTTAACATGATTAGGTTCAGAAACAATTTTCTTACCTTCAGATTTAGATGTGTTAGCTTCTATCTTACTATCATCATTGACAATAGCTACCTTTTCTTCTTGTCTAGCTTTATCAAAACCTAAACCATTAACCTTACCACGAATTCCACTTTCAAAGATTTCTATAGTCTTTTTACTGGAATTGTTAATGGTCTTAATCACATCTCTCTCTTCTTCTAGTTCTTTTCTGACATAGTCATAAGCCTCAAGAATAACACTATAATCATGCTTAGCTTTATCAGAACTTAACTTGTATTCTTCCATTTGAATTAATTCAGATTCAAGAAAATTATTTCTATCAACTAATTTATCATTCTTAACCTTAAGTTCATCTCTTTCACAAGTAAGAATTCTAAAATTAGTCATAAGATTCTTAAACTCAGCATGGATAGATCTAATTTCATCAGAATTTAAGCTATCAAATGAATCAAGAGAGTGAAGTGATACCTTAACAGAGGATGGAGAAGTTTTCTTTGGAGATCCAGGTTTGTCTGAACTATTGGCCATCAATGCAATGTTGTCATAATCCAATTCATCTTCAGAGTCACTAGAATCAGCCCAATCCTTCTGTGTGACCATAAGTGCATTACCCTATCCTGAATTCCTAGGCTTCTTACACTCACTAGCAAAGTGTCCAAGCTCGCTGCAGTTAAAGCACTTGATCTTGGCCTTATCAAGCTTGACAATTGTACTTTTGCTTTTGTCACTCTTCTTCTCCTCCTTCTTTTGAAAAGGTCCTTTGCTAAATCTTCTCCTGTTGAATCTTCCTTTCTTGAAAGCTTTAGCAAACATAGCAAAGAGTTCCTGCATCTCAGATTCAGAATCATTGTTGTCAGAGTCTATATCAGTAGTCTCTGACTCAGAACTTTCTTTGCTCTTCTTCTTCCTTGAATTCTTTACAGCAATCTCTTCATGCTGTTCTTCAGGAAGCTTCTTAACTTCAGATTGAGCAGTAAGTGCAATAGTCTTCATCTTTCCTTCACTCCTGCTCTTCTTCTGCTGCTTGTCAAGTTCATAAGCTCTCAATTTTCCATATACTGCCTCTAATGAAATTTCATCCAAATCATTAGCTTCCTCAATCGCAGATATCTTCTCATTGTAGAAATCAGGCAAAGCTTTCATGAACTTTGTATTCATATCCTCCAAGTCATAATATTTACCATGCATGGCCATCTCATTGATGAGTTTTGTAAACCTATCAAAGGTATTAGTAAGTGACTCACCAGACTTGGATTCAAAGTACTCATACTGTTGTATAAGTAATGTTCTCATATTCTTCCTAACAGGCTTAGTTCCTTCATAGTGAACCTTAAGATTGTCCCATATATCCTTAGCAGTTTTACAAGAGAGAACATAGTTAGTGAGAACAGAATCAAAACTGTTGAATAATATGTTTCTCACTTTAGCATCTTTAAGAACATTCTCCTTGTCCTTATCTGACCATTCAGATTTTGGCTTCTCTGCTGTATATTCTGGAACAACCACACCATCAACAGTTGCTTGTCCAACGACCTTTGTTGGAATAAAAGGTCCATCTCTGATTCTATCAAGATAATCAGGATCTGTTGCTTCCAGATGATGCAACATCTTTACTTCCCATAGAGTATATTTGTTTCTCTTGAGCATAGGAATTTTAGTATTCCCATCCTTGTAACCAGACATGATTGCAGATCTTTATGATTATTCGAAATCAACCCGCTCTGATACCAATTGTTAACTCGAATAACTTGTAGAAGGGGGGGTTGAATACAAGTTATATAATCGTGTCTGATTTTTGGCTTGATTATATGAACAAGAATAAACGAATGAATCAAACTCTGTTTGTATTAATAAGATCAAATACAAACTCTACCAAAGGTGTACAATACCTTTAGCAGCTGCTGACAATACAAATCTCTCTCTCTGTTTGTTTCGAACTCTCGAATACAAACCTTATACAGAGCTACGCACACTTGCTTAACACACTTGTTCGACTCTTTTTACAATGATATAGAGAGAGTATTTATAATGCTACCTATCAACTAATAATAGAAAGATATAATCTATACATGACAATGTTCTGCCTTCTAGTCGATAGTTTCCATCAATAGAAAACTCTTTCCTTCATAATATCTTCTTGCTTGTTCTTCAAACAACGATCCTGTTTTATAGCACTTGCCAGTTTCTGTAGCATCCATAATGACATCATCAGTAACAAAACTGATATCAGGATCTGCACACTGCATCAGTATCTGATCAACCATCAGTATTGGACCATCATCAGGATTTGCTCTCTGTTCCTGACATGTAGTCTCCGATACACTGTTCATTCCTGACTAAACTATACAGATAACTGTCTTACACATAAATCCTATATACAGTGCTAAATCCTTTATAAGATCAGGATTACAAGAAATATAATGTGTAAATTCTATTCTTAACATCACAACTTATGAATTATTCCTAATAGGATTATGAGAAAATAGCTCTGACCCCCGATTTAGATATAGATTAGGAACATGCTCGCCTCCAGAGCCTTTACATGTATACATATACACATATATATATATATATATTTACTTATCTATATTCCCGGTTCGTACCTCGTGGGTAAGTAACCGTTTATGAATAAATAAATAATCAATAATGCTTTTGAATGAAATAATATTCTATTAATATTTCTCGAATGAGATAATACTCAAATAACAATCCCCGAGTCGTTTCCAAGTAATGAATACTTTTTGGAAATATAAGTCATGTTTCTAAATAACATTCCTCAGAATACATAGTACTCTGCCGCTGGAATCCCTCCGGATTTCCACGACTATCTCTATATCTCAAAATACTGACTCCTGGTCTAGAGTCGGAAATAATAAGAATGCTCTTATCTCTAGAGTTACAAGATACACCGGTTTATAATCACTTATCTCAAAGCTTATATATAAATCGGAAGGCAAACTCTATTTAACACAATATAAACATTTACCGCAAAACTGTATAACTTTATACATGGCAAAAGCAGTAATATAGAACCAATACTACAAAGTATAGGTTTAGAATACCTACCTGGTACTCAAGATATGACAGGGCTCGCGACAATGTCGGACGATCTAGACAAAGTCAAAGAAAACATACGGTTAATCCCCTGGATAACCATTTATAACTCAAGGTTTAAACATGTAAGCAAAACACAACCAAGGCATTACTTGCTCGCTCTAGCCTCATACTAAGTCCATGTTAATTGACAAACACTCATGTCATAAGTTTGGTTCGAAATCCATCCTCGAATCCAAGTTATACTTAACCATTTAGAACCTTGGTTTCTAAGTCTCGTTTTCAGTGGTTTTCAGTTGCGCGACCTCGGCTTAAACTTTTCTATAAAATCAACCGATTACTCTTTTGAGGTGATTCCTTTGCACACATTCTCCTTACGAAATCTAGTATTTAATAAACTAGATTCGCCATCATAAATATTATTTAAGGGGCTCAAGTGAAACCACAAACTCAACACTTACGTTTACGAACCACTTTTACGAATTTTGTAATTTCTCCTAAATCGTAAATCAGAATGCTACAATTCTTTCGTAAAAATGATCTATGATTCAAGAACTACAAGTCCATGGTCAGAAACCAAACTGGTCAGGAGCTTTTTGGTTCGGATATGCTCTATTTTTAAGGGTTAATGAAATTTTGGCATTACGACTACTATAAATCGAATATTTCCAAAATCCAAACTCTCCAATAATCATACTTTCCACTCCATACCACACATACATGTTATTTAACTTTGAACTAAGGCCAAGCAATGCCTTTACGTTCATATAAACCATTTTAACATCTAACGAAACCCAATCATAGCTCTAGTCCTTTATATATGCATATCATCCATAAAACTCTATCAAAACTCAAGATTCATCAAAGGGGTTTCAAGGATTATACCTTTGTTTGAAGCTTTAAAAGGTTAATATAGTCTCACAACTCTAGGATTGTCCTTGGATGATCATTTAGAAGCTATAAACAAAAGATCAAAATAAGAAAAGTTTGTAAGTTACTATTCACTCAAGAACACTACCACTTTCAAGATCAAAATGGAGATGTTATGCTTACCTCCTTGCCCTCAAACTTTGGGAACCTCTCTACCTTCTCTCAAGCTTTGATTTAAGCTATGGTTTGTGATTTATGAGTTGTAACAGCCAAAAATTCGGGGTCAGGGATTTGGTCGTCACGCGGAAATCCTCAATATCACATCACCTGTTTAACAACATTAAAACCACTTGTAGTCATTTAATAACTAAAATACAACATCTGCAACCCCAACTAACAAGAATCTTTTAGGCTATAGGGCTAGAAACAAGAACTAAAATCCTTACATTCCTCATTTCATTATATCCATTCAATTACATCACACTTGCCTTACAAATCTTATACTGCTAGTATAGCTTCGTTGAGAAGTACACCAGCAACTAGTACTACTCTGCACAAAGTAATATATATTACACATCAGTATACACTTATAACTTACTCCAGTCATAGATTCCTGGACCATATCATCTTCGTAAGGGCATAATGTCTATTTTTTCAGAGCAGTGCAGTTAAGCCTCATACGACTACCTTCCTCTGAAAGGCTAATATTTGAAAACAAGCAAGTATGAGCGAAAGAATTGCTCAGCAAGTTAATACTAGAGTTTAACAAAATATCCCATCATACACATGGGTTTTTCAAAATTCAACAGATACTTAATATCTTTATTGAAACATCTATAACCATGGAACTTCAATAGGGAAAGTATAATGTTTAAAAATAACATTTTCATAAAATATTTGAAACTCTTATTATGCATACCATGAACAAAGTTCTAGCATAGTATAAAAGATGAAGGTACACGGTGATTCAATATAACCTTTTTGTAATAACATATTTGCAATGTAAAGTATAAGCAGAATATCAACCTTTAACTTAAAAGATGAAGTTACAAGGTGATTCAATATAAGACCTCAGTTTTGAACACTTTTCAAACCCTGCCAACATGATCGGTACGTCCCTTCAATACTTGTTGCAGAAAATATCCAATTGGGATGATGAACTAATATTGGAGTATTGACGCGCCAGAAAACACAACCTTACGATGATCAGTCGTAGATTGTGCATCTCAAGATTTATTTCTCTACATGTAGAAGGAAGAACATATGGACACCACCATACTCCGGATCTCCCTAGCAACGATTGGGCATAGATGGGACCGGCGCCACTCTGACCCTTTTTCAATGATGGACTGTCCCACAGCCTCTTACACAGATTTTTAATGATGGACTGTCCCACAGCCTCTTACCCAGATTTTTAATGATGGACTGTCCCACAACCTCTTACACAAATACTCCTAGTTCGAGTAAATCCATGACTCTGAAACGTAAAGTTCGTCCTCCTTTCTCCTAGTGTAATACTTGTTAATGCAACTCCACAAAGTAATTGTATCTGATTGGAAAGGAAAATTCACCAATATTTCCCAAGATATTGCTTGTTAATGGATTATAACTTATTCCATCAATCTTACTCCTCGAGTGTTGAGGAAGTAACAAAGACTCATTTTGACTTGTAGCAACTAAATTGCCAAGAGAAAATATTTATCCTTTCAAAAATTACGAAAGGGAGTTAAAATAAATAATAGTTCATTGAGTAAGGATCCCCATATAATAAATAGTTCAGCAAGTATTTAAATCTTCTTCTTCAAAAAAGATTTAAATTTAAAACGAAGTTTGGGAACCTCTCCTTACTTTAAATTAATTTTAATAAAGCTAAGAAACATCCTTCATAATTACTGAAGGTCAAATATGATTTTTAAATAAGGTAATCCACTTTTAATCCAATTAAAAGTATTTCAATAAATAATCAAATAATATTTATTAAACAATTAATTTTTAAAGAATAGTTTTAATCAGAATAATTACACTTAAAACCTTAAATGAATATTCAAAATAATATTCATTTAATAAATAATATAAATGTTTATAAATAAAATCTTTAAATGAATATTCAAAAATAATAAATGTGGATAAGTAAAACCTTTAAATGAATATTCAAATTAATATTCATTTAATGAATAAACAATAAATATTTATAAAATCTCAAATGAATATTCAAAATAAAATCCATTAATTAAATAAAACCTTAAATAAATATTCAAAAATAATATTCGCTTAATATATAATCATTGAATAATATTTATTCAATATCTTTATCAGAAAATAATCTTCAAGATATACGGAAATATCAACTCCCGGTCTATAATAAAGAATAAGAATCATACGCCCTATACTTAGGGCATTGCAAAAACCCGTCTTATAACTAATATCTCATATCTAGCTTATAAGCCAATTATCAAATCATTAATCAAGTATCACAATGTATATACCTTGATATATATGCGGTACCCCGCCTATCGTTTCATAATAAAACATTATTCAAATAACAATTCTCGAATCATTCCATATTTAAATAATAATCCTCGAATCATATCGTATTCAAATAACAATCCTCAAAATGAATAGTACTCTACCGCTGGAATCCCTCCGGGTCTCCACGACTATCTCTATAACTGAAAATACCGACTCCAGGTCTAGAGTCGAAACAATAAATATGCTCTTCTCTCTAGAGCTACAAGGTACACCGGTTTATAATTACTTTATCTCAAAGCTCATATATAATCCAAAAGTCAAATTATATTACAACATGAAATAAGATATATCTCAAAACTGTACAACTCTATGCAGGGCAAAAGCAGTATTCTATGATCAATACTTCAAAGTATAGAATTAGGAAACTTGCAATTATGGATGAAACATAATTCACATACATCAAAATATATATACTCTGAACAATAGAGTATGCATAAATAAACTTGCCTGATACTCAAGAAGCAGTAGGGCTCGTGACGATGCCGGACAATCTAGATAAAGTCAAAGAAAACATGCGATTAATCCTCTAGATAATTCACTTATAACTTAATGCTTAAACACGTAAGTAAATCACAACCAAGGCATTACTAGCTCACTCTAGACTCATACTAAGCCCATGCTAATCAACAAACACTTAAGTCGAGAATTCGTTTTTAGAAATTGAGTCTCGTTCGCCCGTTTTACTAAGTGGTTTTCAAAGTTATAACCAAGTATTTCTCTAAGGGGTTCCTTTGCACATAACCTTGATTCAAACATTTTTATAAAATCGTGAAATAACTCTTTCTACATGACGTCTTCTCTCACATCTTCACTATGACCTCTAGTATTTAATTACTAAGATTCGCAACCGAATATCTCATTTCAAGGGGTTCAATTGTAGTTATGAACTCACACTTGCATTTACTAACCACTTTTACGAATTTGACCATAACTCCTAAACCGTAAATCGGAATGTTGCGATTCTCATGCCAAAACGATCTATGACTCGAGATCTTCAAAGCTAGGTCATATACTTTATAAGGTCAGTGGTTCATACCAACTGTTGGGCTCGGTTTATAAGGTTAAAGAAATTTCGTCATTACGACGGCTATAACTCGGATAATCCAATTCTCAAACAACTCAAATAATCATTCAATCAATACCCAAGACTCATATTCACTATTCATCACCTTCACCACTTCCTAGACTGGTCTTGGTGCTACAAAACTCATTTTAACATCTAACAAAGCTTATCTCATTGATCCATGCCTTAAACATGCATATAACTCTAAAACTTAATCAAAACTCATGATTCATCAAAGGGGTTTCAAGGATTATACCTTTGTTTGAAGCTTTAAAAGGCTAATATAGTCTCACAACTCTAGGATTGTCCATGGATGATCATTTACAAGCCGTAAAAGAAGGATCAAAACAAAACAATATTAGTAAGTTACAATTCACTCAAGAACATAGAACTTTGTAAAATCCAAATGAAAATGCTCCACTTACTTGATGGCTCTCAAACTTGGTGAACCTTCCTAACTTCTCTCAAGCTTTGATTTAAGCTATATATCTTGAATTATAAGCAAGTAGAACTCTAGATAGGATTTTACTATTCCTCTTCCTTAAGAAAAGCCGAATGGCTTTCTTTGATGATGATGATGATATTGTTTTGTTTTCCCTTGGATTATACATGCATCTATAATATCTATACTACCTTATCTCTTCTATCTCATTGTAATCTCAAGCAACCAATGCCAAGATGCCAAGTGTTGGCCTATAAACATGTTACTCCCTTTTTATGCCATTTACCTCCATGTCCTTGCCCTTTCATGATTTATTCCACCAATGCCCTTGCATCTTCACTTTTGTTTCATTTAAATCAATTAAATCCACATGCTACAACTAATATATTGCACTCCATTGTAATAGTGTGGCCTAATACCTCAAACAATTGTTGTGTCCAATTTCCTTTTGCATTTTCTCTTTATCTCCGAAAACGTTCTCGCGATTTCTCAAATGTTCTCAATTCCTTTTTCTCTAGGGTTTTATTCTCAATTACATTCTCCTCTCATAATATATCCTCCCTTGGACTTCAAATATTTAATATCCTCAATTCATAATCCAATTATTATATTCCTGACTTCCCTGTCATTGATGGAATAAACAATGCTTGGATTCTCTGAATTCTAGCTTCATTCGTATACATTCATTCTCCCTGTACTTCACTGGTACATACTTGCTCTTCCCATTTCGTAATTATTATAGTGAGTACTCTAACTCATTTCTCAACTCCCCTTTAGGGTACATTAACTCATTTCCGGGACGCTAGATTATTCTTATCTATGTCGACAACCACTGAATTACACTGTTCAGAAAACACACATATGTATCCATTCATTACCACTACTATTCATTGAAATAACTATTCACTGATGTATTTAATCGTAATAAGAAAAGTTTTAATTCTACCAAAAATTTGGGTTATTACATGAGTGGTTAGAACTCAAGGATTTTTTTTTTACGATTCCTTTGAATAGTAGAAAGCCAAATGGAGCATTGGTGATGGTGGTGATGCTTTGTTTTTGTTGTTTATGAATAATACATGTATCTATATCTTTATTTTAACCTCATATCCTTATTATTGAGGTGTCATCTCCTTATTGGTCCATCTAGATTCCCTTATCCTCCCTTAATTGCAAACAAGTGTAATAACTCGAATTTTCAGAAAATGATTTTAGTATTATTTTAAGAATATTAATGTTTTCCTAAAATGAGGTGGAAATTTTTTTAATGAGGTGGAAATTTTTTTTTATTTTATTTTATTGATCATTATCCAGTTCAAGGAATTTCAAAAACGAATTATTTAATTATTGTCTGGTTCAGTGTAATTATGAACTATATTATGTGATTATTGTTGGAAGGTGGAATATATGTGAAGTTGTGTTTATGTGTTTATATGATGATTTGTGTGAGTTGTGAAGGTTGATGTATTTTATTTATATTTTTGAGGATTTAAGTATATTTAAATCATGCATTTTGATCCTCTGTTAATTTTATAAAATTATCGGAGAAAATAAAAATCATGAAATCTTTTGTAATATTATCTTTATAATATTATTTAGTTTTTAAAATGGTTAGGTGAATTAATTTGGATGTTTCGGTATTTTAAAATAATTTTAAGAGTTTTATTGTATTTAAAGGATCAAAACTTTGAAAATTCATATTTAATTCATTTTTGATCCGAAAAATATTTCGAAAATATGTGTGTGCTCTTAATTTTATATTCTTTATTTTAAAAATGAAAAGTTTAATTTTTCCAAAATTCTATTTAATTTCGATTTATAAAAGATGTGTATTAGTTTTTACAAGAATGAGTAGTATTTTATTTGGGCTCGGAGTTAAGTGTTAGTAGTAATATAAGATTGGGCCAAGCCCAATTCACCAAAATAACGCAGCTGAGCAAACAAAAACGGGGAGAGAGAAAGTGAGATTTGGGGGAAAAATTAGGGATTTGGGAAGAAATCAAATTGGGGGTTTGATGATACACACATATATATATATATATATAGATATCGCGTGTGTGTTTATACAAGGGTGTATTTGTGCGTGTATATGTGTGTGTAGCAAGGTGGAAATCTGGTGTCAAGTGAACGGAAAAGGGGCGCAGCCGCGAGGAAGGGCGGCGGCCGGCGAAGTCGAGTAGTGATGCCGTGTAGCAGCGCGAGGGCGACGTCGGAGCTGTCCTGGTGGTGTGCGAGAGAAGGCAGTAGCTGGTCAGAGAGAGAGAGAGAGAGAGAGGGGAGAGAGAGAGAGAGATGGAGGAAGAGATTCGGGGAATTATTCGTCGGAAGGTATAATTGTTTTCGTGTTTTAATTATGTAATCTTCGTATAAAATTCGTAGTAAATTTGAGTTTGATTATGCAATTGTTGTGATTGAATTAGTATAAATTGTGATATTATCGTTGTAATTGTATTGATTTAAATTGCGAGTTAATTATTAATTTCGTAATTAGATTAAGGTAGTAAGTTAAGAATATTAGTTGAATTTCCGTATTTAATTCGGAGGAGTATAATTGCTATTTATAATTGTGGTGATTTAATTGGAGTTAAATTGTGAGTATATAGCTTAATTGTAGTAGTTTAATTATTAAATTAGTATTGTTGCAATTTTATTAATTGTGAAATTTCGAGTATTGTTTAGTTGTTGTAAGTTTAATTAAATTTAAATTGTGAGTTAATTGTTAATTAATGGTAAGTTAAGTTGCTAATTATAATGGTTGGGATTAATGGTGGGCCCGGTTAATTGTGCGGGTTAGTGGTTGTTAAATGTGAGGTGCTAATTGCTAATGGTAAATTGCTAGTTTGCAATTGTAATTGTTAATTGCTAAGTGCTAATGGTTATGGTCATACAACGTATAGTTATAAGAGTTTGCCAATTCGAAAATGTTATGTACTAAATGGTATAAATCAAGTCATAGTATGTATTGATTGTCTAATTACCAACTACGTGGTGTTGGATTACAGGTGGATAAGTGATTGTCAAGTCAAGTACTTGGTGGTGAAGTATATGTGGTCTATATAAGCAAAGGTATAATTCCTTATGTGTTTAGATGGTAAATGTTATTTAATTTAAACTGCGAGGAGTCGTAATGAGATCATGAGTTCTAAATGTCAATATTTATGGACTTGTGTAATTCTCTTCGGCTAGTTCCTCGGGCTTACGAATATCAATGATTGAGTATCACAAGTATAATTAATATGCTCGAGTGACACGATCATTTATATAGCGTAAGTATTAGTTAGTGCTAGGAGTTGTTTCCTAGGGCTTACGAATATCAATGGTTGATTGTCACGTGTATCATTAATATGCGTGAGTGATATGACCATTGATGTAGCGTAAGTAGTAGTTAATGATAATATAAATCATTATGTGCTATGTGCCCGCGTGTTTGAGCGGATGAGACAGCTTTATTTTTATTAAAACAGGGTTGAATTATGTTTGTTTGGCATGGAGGGGCTGAGCCCATAGTCCGATAAACGAATACTACATGCCGAAATTTTCTAAAAATCCCCTGCATTTAAATTTATTTAACTTATTTGATTTCAATGATTTAAAGGTATGATTTGGGTGTTAACTGTTTATGTGTATATGTGTTAAGTGAATTAATTTGAGGGTAATTGTTGTATCGAGGTTTATGTGTTAATTTGAGGATTAAATGTGTCTTGAGGATTGATTGTGTATTGTGTGTCTTTATCTATATATTAAATTGGTTTAAGTCTATTAAATGGATATAAGTGTGTTATGTGCATTAAGTGGTAATAGAGTAATCAATTATAGGAAGGACACCTATAGTTTGACTTTATGTGACTTAGTGGTAATTCCGAGTGGTGTCTACTCGAGATACGAGGTAGGACTGACACGTACTCGTAACAATTACAGTACCATTAGGGCGTGATCAAGTGGAGCAACGTGTATCAAAAAGGGAAAGATCGAGGCATCGTGTAAAGTTCATGGAACTGCTTGGGCGAAACGCCAAGGATTTATTCGCGGTGTTCCGTTTGGTGCTAAGGACCAGAGGCAAGTTTATTTATACATACTCTATCGTTCAGAGTATATTTATTTTAAAATATATGAAATGTGTGGAATAAGACTTCAGTCCATATTTGCAAGATTTCTTCTATCTTTATATTGATAAATTGTTTAATTTTAATTAAAATGGTTTGACTGGAAGTATATGTGTTATGGAGAGAGTGATATACTATGGTTATTTTTATGATATTATGTTATCAGTTGTTATCTAAAGTTATTTTGTAATATTACCGTTATGTGTAAATTGAGGATATTTGAGTTCTAAACTCTTTCAGATGTTATTAATAAATATTTTGTTATATAAGGGGACAAGGGTTGAGGTTACTGATTTTCTTAAAAAGGGATTTACATGTTAAGTATTTTAGTTGGGGTAATTTAAATGTATGTATATATGAATGGAAAAGTGGAAGGGGTTGTCTTGAGAGGTATATTTTCGAAAACCCGGACAAAGTTTTTAGAAAGAATTTCGCAATAATTAACCTAATGGCAACATCACCAATAAACTAGTGTTTATTTAATTATTAGATACCTCTTGAAGCATCTACTAATTAAATAAACCTTATTCGTCTAATTAAATTTATTTAATTAGATGAATATTATTTTTAAAATGTTTTCTTAAAATCGTTTTGTTCCGGAATAATAATAAAGATGTTTCGATGGATATAAATGAGACATTTGTGGTTAAAAATGTCTGGAATGATATTGATAAATGTTATTTTATTGGTTATTTAACTCAATGAATATTAATTATAATATTCATTTAAAAGGGATTATTGAATAGTTATTCTTTAAATATTCTAAGTGTTCTAAGGGTGATTATATATTGTTAAAAGGTGGTTTAAGGAATTTTATAGTGAAATGAATGTATGTCTTGAATTGATATACCTGTATATATGTTTTCAAATGATTATAATACGGATATGAAAATGGAAAGGTGAAATGGAAATGAAAATGATATATGTGAATGGAAATGCGAATGGAAACGAAAAAGTAGAAAAATGTGAAATGGTATTGATAATGATAAAATGATTTGAAAAAGGGGAATTAGCAACAAACTTGCATAAGAGGCTATGTCAGGGCTGTGTGCGACATAGTCTAGTATTCATAATTCGGCACGAAGATGCCAAGGGAGGATGTTAGCAGGTGCCTTCCTCCAGGAGGATGTTAGCAGGTGCCTTCCTCCAGGGATGATGTTAGCAGGTGCCTTCATTCCTTCTACTAGTAGTAAACAGAGAGCGGATACGGTCAGGCGACTGATCATCGTCCTACGTATCTGGCCCCAGCAGATATCCCCAAAACTTGAAAGAAAGAATTAATAATGGTTTTCAGGGTTGTGTACTGAAAAAGGAAAATAGTATGAAATGATGGAATTGTTTTACAGTAAGAAGAGAAATTGATTTTATATTACTTTTATATACAATTGTTGATTAAAAGAAAATGGGAAGATTATATTGAGAGCTTGATTTTAAATGTTATATTACTTTGAGATATTATACTAAGATGATGTATTGATTATTATCTTGTTATAGAAGAGAACTGATATTATATTATCAATAAGTAAGTAATAACTTGCTGAGCAATTCTTTCGCTCATACTTGCTTGTTTTCAAATATTAACTTTTCAGTGGAAGGTAGCCGGACGAGGTTATCTGCATGGCTTAGATGAAGCGAGCAATGTGCCCTTATGAAGACGATATGATCTAGAAAGTTTATAGCTGGAGTAAGTTATATGTAAGTATATTGATGTGTAATATATATATGTTACCTTGCATAATATAGTACTAGTTGCTGGTGTACTTCTCAACGAAGTTATACTAGTAGTAAGGAGTTGATTCTTGTTTCTAGCCCTATAACCTAAAAGATGCTTGGTGGTTGGGGTCTCAAATGTTGTAACTCAATTATTAATGATTACAGATGGTTTAATGTGGTTAAGCAGGTGATTTGTTATTAAGGATTTCCGCGTGACGACCAAATCCCTGACCCCGGATTTGGGGGCGTTACAGGTTGGTATCAGAGCCGAGGTTATAGTAAACTAGAAACGAGAGTGAGTAGGAGTGTGTATAGTTATGTGAGAACGTCAGAGCTCATGTAGAGTTCATGTTGGACTACCAGGTGTAGTGCCAATGATTAAGTTAAGATTTGAATGCTATGTTGTAGGATATGTTGAGATAGAACTCCCTGCGATTATTAATGTCGATGATTGAATCCTTAGTGACTATTACGAGTCGACGATGACGTAAGTTAACAAGCACCTTAGGGTGTGCCTGGAAAAGAACAGCTCTGGGATCGAACGATTATCCGTCAGAGGAGCCGACATAAAGGGCATCTGTGGAGACCTTGGCAATATCCCCATTGGTGAATCTTTTTGATTACCTCAATCTATGAATTATTTGACATCTCTCTAAGAGAGAATTTTGATAAAGGATATGTTTCCTCTTTGAAGTTATTTTTGATATACATTTGTGTTAAGTCATATTTGGTTTCAATTGTGCCAAGGGCTTTCATTATACTTACCTTCAGGTTTTCGATGCCCTATCAAATGATATTATTTCAAACTTCCACTTTTCTTCAATAGTGGATAATTCAATGGTGATATAGCACCCCTTGCTTGTTGAATACCAGTATCTTTCTGGTTATCCTTTTCTTTGGAAATCGCGCCTTGGAAATTGTTCGATTATAATCCAAGGTGTCCCTTTGAGAATTAATTGCTAGAAAATGATTATTATTGACTTGAATTTGAATTTCTTTCTTACTTCTCAACTTCCACTGAGACGAACAACCCTATACATATAGGGGCCACAAGGACTATCTGTCTGTGTGATAGAAGTCTGATGGGACGCCATCACTTGTGAGTTGTGAAATACAAGAAGGCTAATTACCTTTAGTAATGTCTTAACTGAGACACGCAACGTGAGTTCTTATGATCATATTGATCTCTCAGTAAATTCTCTTATTTCCAATAAGGTTTGTTTCAAAACTCATAACCTTATGATCACCAGTGTGTGACCTCTGCCTTGATATGGCAACTATCTTTTCAAAGATCCATGATTCTTGTTATCTCTAATGAATTTCAAGGGGATGCCAACCAGGTCGTTCAAGTCGAAATTCGCTGATAGAAATTAGATTCGAGCGGAATCGCCAAGAGTAGGAGCGAATCCCAAAACGAATAGAATATCAGTGGCGTATCGATAGAATTAGTTCGCTCTCTCTCATGGATGTTATCGATGGTTTTGCAAAATAAGTATTGATGATGAAAGAGTTAAGGAATCCCAGTAGTGGCCTTAACTGATTCCGTGGACGGAATCCTTTTAAGGGGGGTAGACTGTAATAACTCGAATTTTCAGAAAATGATTTTAGTATTATTTTAAGAATATTAATGTTTTCCTAAAATGAGGTGGAAATTTTTTTAATGAGGTGGAAATTTTTTTTTATTTTATTTTATTGATCATTATCCAGTTCAAGGAATTTCAAAAACGAATTATTTAATTATTGTCTGGTTCAGTGTAATTATGAACTATATTATGTGATTATTGTTGGAAGGTGGAATATATGTGAAGTTGTGTTTATGTGTTTATATGATGATTTGTGTGAGTTGTGAAGGTTGATGTATTTTATTTATATTTTTGAGGATTTAAGTATATTTAAATCATGCATTTTGATCCTCTGTTAATTTTATAAAATTATCGGAGAAAATAAAAATCATGAAATCTTTTGTAATATTATCTTTATAATATTATTTAGTTTTTAAAATGGTTAGGTGAATTAATTTGGATGTTTCGGTATTTTAAAATAATTTTAAGAGTTTTATTGTATTTAAAGGATCAAAACTTTGAAAATTCATATTTAATTCATTTTTGATCCGAAAAATATTTCGAAAATATGTGTGTGCTCTTAATTTTATATTCTTTATTTTAAAAATGAAAAGTTTAATTTTTCCAAAATTCTATTTAATTTCGATTTATAAAAGATGTGTATTAGTTTTTACAAGAATGAGTAGTATTTTATTTGGGCTCGGAGTTAAGTGTTAGTAGTAATATAAGATTGGGCCAAGCCCAATTCACCAAAATAACGCAGCTGAGCAAACAAAAACGGGGAGAGAGAAAGTGAGATTTGGGGGAAAAATTAGGGATTTGGGAAGAAATCAAATTGGGGGTTTGATGATACACACATATATATATATATATATAGATATCGCGTGTGTGTTTATACAAGGGTGTATTTGTGCGTGTATATGTGTGTGTAGCAAGGTGGAAATCTGGTGTCAAGTGAACGGAAAAGGGGCGCAGCCGCGAGGAAGGGCGGCGGCCGGCGAAGTCGAGTAGTGATGCCGTGTAGCAGCGCGAGGGCGACGTCGGAGCTGTCCTGGTGGTGTGCGAGAGAAGGCAGTAGCTGGTCAGAGAGAGAGAGAGAGAGAGAGGGGAGAGAGAGAGAGAGATGGAGGAAGAGATTCGGGGAATTATTCGTCGGAAGGTATAATTGTTTTCATGTTTTAATTATGTAATCTTCGTATAAAATTCGTAGTAAATTTGAGTTTGATTATGCAATTGTTGTGATTGAATTAGTATAAATTGTGATATTATCGTTGTAATTGTATTGATTTAAATTGCGAGTTAATTATTAATTTCGTAATTAGATTAAGGTAGTAAGTTAAGAATATTAGTTGAATTTCCGTATTTAATTCGGAGGAGTATAATTGCTATTTATAATTGTGGTGATTTAATTGGAGTTAAATTGTGAGTATATAGCTTAATTGTAGTAGTTTAATTATTAAATTAGTATTGTTGCAATTTTATTAATTGTGAAATTTCGAGTATTGTTTAGTTGTTGTAAGTTTAATTAAATTTAAATTGTGAGTTAATTGTTAATTAATGGTAAGTTAAGTTGCTAATTATAATGGTTGGGATTAATGGTGGGCCCGGTTAATTGTGCGGGTTAGTGGTTGTTAAATGTGAGGTGCTAATTGCTAATGGTAAATTGCTAGTTTGCAATTGTAATTGTTAATTGCTAAGTGCTAATGGTTATGGTCATACAACGTATAGTTATAAGAGTTTGCCAATTCGAAAATGTTATGTACTAAATGGTATAAATCAAGTCATAGTATGTATTGATTGTCTAATTACCAACTACGTGGTGTTGGATTACAGGTGGATAAGTGATTGTCAAGTCAAGTACTTGGTGGTGAAGTATATGTGGTCTATATAAGCAAAGGTATAATTCCTTATGTGTTTAGATGGTAAATGTTATTTAATTTAAACTGCGAGGAGTCGTAATGAGATCATGAGTTCTAAATGTCAATATTTATGGACTTGTGTAATTCTCTTCGGCTAGTTCCTCGGGCTTACGAATATCAATGATTGAGTATCACAAGTATAATTAATATGCTCGAGTGACACGATCATTTATATAGCGTAAGTATTAGTTAGTGCTAGGAGTTGTTTCCTAGGGCTTACGAATATCAATGGTTGATTGTCACGTGTATCATTAATATGCGTGAGTGATATGACCATTGATGTAGCGTAAGTAGTAGTTAATGATAATATAAATCATTATGTGCTATGTGCCCGCGTGTTTGAGCGGATGAGACAGCTTTATTTTTATTAAAACAGGGTTGAATTATGTTTGTTTGGCATGGAGGGGCTGAGCCCATAGTCCGATAAACGAATACTACATGCCGAAATTTTCTAAAAATCCCCTGCATTTAAATTTATTTAACTTATTTGATTTCAATGATTTAAAGGTATGATTTGGGTGTTAACTGTTTATGTGTATATGTGTTAAGTGAATTAATTTGAGGGTAATTGTTGTATCGAGGTTTATGTGTTAATTTGAGGATTAAATGTGTCTTGAGGATTGATTGTGTATTGTGTGTCTTTATCTATATATTAAATTGGTTTAAGTCTATTAAATGGATATAAGTGTGTTATGTGCATTAAGTGGTAATAGAGTAATCAATTATAGGAAGGACACCTATGGTTTGACTTTATGTGACTTAGTGGTAATTCCGAGTGGTGTCTACTCGAGATACGAGGTAGGACTGACACGTACTCGTAACAATTACAGTACCATTAGGGCGTGATCAAGTGGAGCAACGTGTATCAAAAAGGGAAAGATCGAGGCATCGTGTAAAGTTCATGGAACTGCTTGGGCGAAACGCCAAGGATTTATTCGCGGTGTTCCGTTTGGTGCTAAGGACCAGAGGCAAGTTTATTTATACATACTCTATCGTTCAGAGTATATTTATTTTAAAATATATGAAATGTGTGGAATAAGACTTCAGTCCATATTTGCAAGATTTCTTCTATCTTTATATTGATAAATTGTTTAATTTTAAGTAAAATGGTTTGACTGGAAGTATATGTGTTATGGAGAGAGTGATATACTATGGTTATTTTTATGATATTATGTTATCAGTTGTTATCTAAAGTTATTTTGTAATATTACCGTTATGTGTAAATTGAGGATATTTGAGTTCTAAACTCTTTCAGATGTTATTAATAAATATTTTGTTATATAAGGGGACAAGGGTTGAGGTTACTGATTTTCTTAAAAAGGGATTTACATGTTAAGTATTTTAGTTGGGGTAATTTAAATGTATGTATATATGAATGGAAAAGTGGAAGGGGTTGTCTTGAGAGGTATATTTTCGAAAACCCGGACAAAGTTTTTAGAAAGAATTTCGCAATAATTAACCTAATGGCAACATCACCAATAAACTAGTGTTTATTTAATTATTAGATACCTCTTGAAGCATCTACTAATTAAATAAACCTTATTCGTCTAATTAAATTTATTTAATTAGATGAATATTATTTTTAAAATGTTTTCTTAAAATCGTTTTGTTCCGGAATAATAATAAAGATGTTTCGATGGATATAAATGAGACATTTGTGGTTAAAAATGTCTGGAATGATATTGATAAATGTTATTTTATTGGTTATTTAACTCAATGAATATTAATTATAATATTCATTTAAAAGGGATTATTGAATAGTTATTCTTTAAATATTCTAAGTGTTCTAAGGGTGATTATATATTGTTAAAAGGTGGTTTAAGGAATTTTATAGTGAAATGAATGTATGTCTTGAATTGATATACCTGTATATATGTTTTCAAATGATTATAATACGGATATGAAAATGGAAAGGTGAAATGGAAATGAAAATGATATATGTGAATGGAAATGCGAATGGAAACGAAAAAGTAGAAAAATGTGAAATGGTATTGATAATGATAAAATGATTTGAAAAAGGGGAATTAGCAACAAACTTGCATAAGAGGCTATGTCAGGGCTGTGTGCGACATAGTCTAGTATTCATAATTCGGCACGAAGATGCCAAGGGAGGATGTTAGCAGGTGCCTTCCTCCAGGAGGATGTTAGCAGGTGCCTTCCTCCAGGGATGATGTTAGCAGGTGCCTTCATTCCTTCTACTAGTAGTAAACAGAGAGCGGATACGGTCAGGCGACTGATCATCGTCCTACGTATCTGGCCCCAGCAGATATCCCCAAAACTTGAAAGAAAGAATTAATAATGGTTTTCAGGGTTGTGTACTGAAAAAGGAAAATAGTATGAAATGATGGAATTGTTTTACAGTAAGAAGAGAAATTGATTTTATATTACTTTTATATACAATTGTTGATTAAAAGAAAATGGGAAGATTATATTGAGAGCTTGATTTTAAATGTTATATTACTTTGAGATATTATACTAAGATGATGTATTGATTATTATCTTGTTATAGAAGAGAACTGATATTATATTATCAATAAGTAAGTAATAACTTGCTGAGCAATTCTTTCGCTCATACTTGCTTGTTTTCAAATATTAACTTTTCAGTGGAAGGTAGCCGGACGAGGTTATCTGCATGGCTTAGATGAAGCGAGCAATGTGCCCTTATGAAGACGATATGATCTAGAAAGTTTATAGCTGGAGTAAGTTATATGTAAGTATATTGATGTGTAATATATATATGTTACCTTGCATAATATAGTACTAGTTGCTGGTGTACTTCTCAACGAAGTTATACTAGTAGTAAGGAGTTGATTCTTGTTTCTAGCCCTATAACCTAAAAGATGCTTGGTGGTTGGGGTCTCAAATGTTGTAACTCAATTATTAATGATTACAGATGGTTTAATGTGGTTAAGCAGGTGATTTGTTATTAAGGATTTCCGCGTGACGACCAAATCCCTGACCCCGGATTTGGGGGCGTTACACAAGTCCTTGAGCTTTGGTTTGTTTTCTCCTTGACACCTTTTGTTTCAAATCATGCACCATTTAGATTCCCTTTTGTCTATTTCATAAAACTCATATGTTACGACTTATATGTTGCATTTTATTGCTCTAGTGTGGCACAATCCCTTGAACAAATATTAATTCCAATATTCCTCTTTTAGTCTCTTTCTTTCTTGTTCTCAGCAAATGTTCTCGGGGTTTCTCAAATGTTCTCAATTCCTTTTTCTCTAGGTTTTTATTCCCAATTCATTTCCTCCCTCATAATATATCATCCCTTGGACTTCTATTATTTAATTTTCTCAATTTATAATCCAATTTTTATATTCCTGACTTCCCTGTCAATGATGGAATAAACAATGCTTGGATTTTCTGAATTCTAACTTCGTTCACATACATTCTTTTTCTCTGTACTTCACTAGTACATACTTGATCTTTCTATTTCGTAATTTATAGTGAGTACTCTAAGTCACTTCTCAATTCCCCTCTAGGGTACATCAACTCATTTTCGGGATGATAGATTATTCTTATCTATGTCATCAACCACTGAATTCCACTGTTCAAAAATACACACATACATCGGGATCATTATTCATAAAAATATCCATTCATTACAACCACAGTTCATTGAAATCACTATTCACTTATGCAGTCAATCATAATAAGAAAAGTTTTAATTCTACCAAAAATTTGGGTTCTTACAGTCTCCCCCCTTAAAAGGATTCCACCCCGGAATCAGTTTAGGAATAACTGGGGGTACTTCCATCCCATTGCACTCTCTAACTTCCAGGTGGATTCTTCCACATCTTGATTTCTTCACAATCCCTCATTATCTTACAACCTTGTTCCTTAGAACTTACTCTTTTCTATCCATGATTTCCACAGGTTGTCCTTCGTAAGACATATCAGGTTGTATATTTACCTGCTCGTACTTTATCATATGTCGGGCATCTACAGTATACTGACGTGGCATTGCCATATGAAACACGTTATGAACATGCTACAGGTTTGGGGGGTAAGGCTGGCTCGTAGGCCACCTTCCTGATGCGTTTTAAAATCTCAGATGGCCCATGAATCTCGGCTTAACTTCCCTTTCTTCCCAAATCTCATTAGTTCTTTCCATAGGAATACCTTTAGCATCATGCATCTCCAACCTCATATTCTCTATCTTGTTTGCGCAAAAATACACCAACATAACTTGCTTGTCATTCATCAACATGCCATTTAGCTCATCAATAGCAGCACTATCTCTATCTTTGTGGGCTTAGTTTGCATACTTTTTCTGTCTGTCGTGGTTGTTGCTATCCACTTACTGGCAAGATCTTTTGTCTCTCTGGTTTGTTGGACTAACTTGGGTCCCCATATCTTTCTCTCGCCCACCTCCTCCCAACACAAGGGAGTGCGGCAACTCCTTTCATAACGGTCTCGTAAGGTGGTATTCCTATACTAACATGGTAACTGTTGTCATACGCAACGTTGTTTATGCAAGTGGTCATCCCAATTCCCTTATAGCAATGTCAACTCACTTGTCGACGGTGTACTTCTCATTGAAACTAATTCAAATATTCTAGCAATCGATTCAAGTAACTCTTGCTGTCTAGTAACGAGCTTGTCGGGCCTCCACTGTTTTGGTCTTCCTGTCTCATTGTTATCTACTATCATCTCTCTGCTGCTCCAACCCCTTCTTTTAATCATTTTACAGGAAGCCAACCACCTCCTGTATTCAGTCATTCTTTATTATCTAACCTCTCCTCTCTCTCTTCTCTCTCTCTTTCCCTCTGAAAGAAAGGCGAGTCTCTTGGGGATTTATTTGCGGGGAATGTTGTCTGGCTTGTCGCATGTTCAGTTCCTTCTGCATAATATATATTTGAGGCTCCTATGGTCCGTATAATTCTCACATCTTTCGCCATATAAGTAACGTCTCCAAATCTTTTAGGGCGAAAACATTTGCTGCTAATTCCAAATCATGGGTGGGGTAGGCATACGCAATTACTCCACCGTTCTGCATATGCACACATCCTAAACCTTTATGATATGCACCACTATATATCACGAAGTCTTCCTTATCAACTGGTGGGGCCAACACAGGGCTGACACCAACTTCTTTTTCAACTCTTGAAAACTCTCCTCACACTTAGGAGTCCATTCCAACTTCTCAGTCTTTCTCGTAAGTCATGTCAACGGTGCTGCTATGTTAGCAAAGTCCTGCATGAATCTCCTATAATAGCCTGTCAGGCCTATACACTTCTCATCTCTATGGGTATAGTTGGTCTCTCCTAATTTGAAACAGCCTCTATCTTAGCGAGATCCACTAATACTCCCTGGATACTAACCCCATGTCCTAGAAATTGGACTTCTTTAAGCTAGAATTCCTACTTCAAGAATTTGGCATACAACTGCTCTTCTCTATTTTTGAATATATCAAAATGTCATCAATAAATACAATGACAAACTTCTCTAAATATTCCTTGAACACTCGATTCATTAAATCCATAAAAGCTGCGGGTGCATTAGTCAACCCAAATGACATCACTAAAATCTCATAGTGCACATACCTAGTGCGAATGCAGTCTTGGGTATATCCTCGGGTTTAATCTTTAATTGGTGGTATCCAGTTCTCAAATCAATCTCGGAAAAGTACACATCATTTCTTAGTTGGTTTAGCAAATCGTCTATCCTCGGTAGTGGGTATTTACTCTTTAATGATAATCTTGTTCAACTCTCGTTAGTCGATATACAATCTCATATCACCATTTTTATCTCTCACAACCAACACCGAGGCTCCCTACGGTGATGCACTGTCTTATCATGCTCTTGCCCAGAAATTCTTGTCACTGAGTCGCTACTCTTTCATCTCTACTGGGCTAATCCATAACAATTTCTATTTCTGGGTCCGGTGGTAATCTGGGTAGATTCTCTGGAATACATTTTCAAACTCGTCAATCACTGGGGTTCTTTAACCCCTTCATCCTCAACACTTATTCTGCAAAACAGAGTTAGTGTTTATTCGTAAACAACTTCTCCATAATCTCAATTCAACTATGGTGTCTCTATTGGACACCGCTGTCATCAAAGTTTTACATTACATCGTCATTCCTTTCAAACATGGTTTGACCAACTTTCCATTAGCACAACATCTTTGAGAGAGAGAATTCACCGATTCCATTGATATGTTACTGATATTCTCGTCATTTGGGATTCCCTCTTATCCTCGGCGATTCCATTGCAAACCTAATTTCTATCAACAAATTTCACTTATTCTGACCTGGTTGACATCCCCTTGAAATTTGTTAGAGATAACAAGAATCATGGAGCTTTGAAAAGATAGCTACCATATCAAGACAAATGTCATACAATGGTGATCATAAGATTATGAGTTTTTAAAGTAGACCTTATTTGAGATAAGAGAATTTACTGAGAGATCAATATGATCAAAAGAACTATCGTTGCATGCCTCAGTTAAGACATTACTAAAGGTAATTAGCCTTCTTATATTTCACAACACACAAGTGATGGCATCCCATCAGACTTCTATCACACAGACAGATAGTCCTTGTGGCCCCTATATGAATAAGGTTGTTCGTCTCAGTGGAAGTAGAGAAATATGAAGCAATTCGAAATCAAGGTAATAAATTATCATCTTTCGACAAACAATTCTCAAATGGACACCTTGGATTATGGATCAGATTCCAAAGTGCGATTTTCGAAGAAAAGAAGAACCAGAAAGATACCGGCATGCAACAAACAAGTGGTGCCATATCACCATAAGATTATTCACTATTCAAGAAAAGTGGAAGTTTGAATAACATCATTCGACAGGGCTTCAGAAACCTGAAAGTAGGTATCATGACAGCCTCTGGCATAATTAGAATCCAGTACGGGTGAGCACAAGTATGAAAATATAACTTAGAAGAGGGAATATATTCTTTATAAAGAAATCCTCGCTTGGAGGGATGTCAAACAATTCCTAGATTGGGGATGTAATCAACATAATCTACAAATAGGGATGGTATTGCCAAGGTCTCCACGGATGCCTTTTATGTCGACTCATCTGACGGATAATCGTTCGATTCTAAAGTTTTCTTCTTCATGCACACCTTAGAGTGCTCGATAACTTACGTCATTTTCGTCTCGTACTAGTCGCCAAAGTCTTAATCATCAGCATTTACAATCGTAAAGAGTTCTATCCAACTTGGCGCAAGCATATCAAGCAAGCGTTCCATTCCATAAGAAATCTTCGATACTGGTGCCGCCCTCGGTAATGACGAATTCCATCATTCGAATAGGCGGTATTCCGGAAGATCGTTAGAAAATACATGCTTAAATCCGGTCTCTATTTCAATCATCCTTATACCCAAGATTCCTTTTTCCCATATCAATCTCGTGCGCTACATAAGCTTAACACTTTTGGCATAATAGCCTTTTCATTTAAGTCAATCCCGGAATTTTTTAGTCCGTCTTGGTCCTTTAAAATATGTTTCACCGTTACCGTCCAATCTCAACTTTATCATTTTATCTCTACAATCGATTGTAACAGTTAGGGTCTGTCCACCCACCCATATAGCGGCTACCTTATCCAACCCACCAGGTTCACTCTAGTTTCCACTCTCTTTGGTGACATTCTCTGATAATCAGAAAGACAAGGTTTGCCAAATTTATTGAATTTCTTTCCAAAATCAGGGAAATTTTGGTCAGTCTATTTATCCACTGGTAACACTAGGAAATCAATTTTGGAACCTGAAGAACAATTCTATGAACATCCAAACAGGTAGAATCGTAACCAGTTATAATAATGGAATAATTGACAAAAAGTTGGAAGTTTAACCACTGAAAAGGAACCAAATATACACATCCTATAGAAGGGAAATCAAAAGTTTCAAACTGAAACATGCCACATCTTCCTGATACATATACGTCCAAATAGTCGATACTACTAAAAGTCAGTCTACCTAACCACCAGTCTCAGAAGCAACACTACAGTCGGAGTTAGTCGTTCCACAAAATTGGCACTACCAAGGCCATCCGAATCTAGTGAACCGTGCTGTCCGTCATCTATCACGGGCTGTCTGCGGAACGGGTCGGATCCAGTGTCCTTACCATAGTCCTCACAATTATCTTCTCCACTTCGGACCTTGATATTGATTCATTATTTGTTGCTGGTAATGCCCGGACCATCTCACTGACTCTCTCCTTGTGCCTTATCATCTCCTTCCTCATCTCCTCCTCGGTCGCTAGCTGGGTCCTCAACTCATTTATCCTCGCATTTGCTTCAATCAAATCAAAAGCCAAGGTTCCAACGATCCAGTCGTGGGTAATAGATGATACCACTAGCCGTGGGGGTGGCAATGGCGTGTCGGGGTCACTGGGTGGGTGTAACACCCCTAGATCCGGGGTCGGAGATCCAGGCTATCACTCTGACCTTGATTCCCATTTTAATAAACATTATACTTATTTTTAATCTTATCATGCTGTGACCCCTCAATCATACACAACATACACAAATTATAGGCTCAGAGATGAAATTAAAGCATTACTAAGTTATTACATCCATCAGAATAAAGTTATTACAAACCTAAATTGTCTTTGTCTCAAAAGTTCATACTTAAAAAGGGATTACCATCTAAGGTGGCATCTACGACCAATAAGCTGTTTGGTTTTCAAAAAGTTACACAAGTCATGCTTGTAAATAAACCTAACCAACCTAAGTTGTAAACCTATCCAACTTAGTCTGTTCACCTGAGGTAATGCTACCGAGTGCGGCCTCGTCACCTGCCTCGTAAACATCTGTCTAAACTGCTGACCTGTGAGGGCGCTTTTGCGTAGGGTCTGCCTTGGTCTTACCATGCTTATCTGTTGTTGTATTGTGATATGTATATAAAAGAAAAGCAAGAGTGAACAATGCAGCTCAACCATATAATAATAGTTTTCAAAGTGCTTTTGTCATCAATCATATGTCATAGCGTGTACTGGTATTATACCATCATTAAACATAGTACTTTTATTATCTTAAAACCATATGACATAACATAACTGGTATTATACCATCATTAAACCTTTTTCATTCTCTATCCAGAAATGCAACAAAGAATTTTTGAGGTACTTTGAATAGTTCATCACTCTGTCAACACTATCGGTAATTGAACACCTGGGCTTTCATTACAGTATTGCAATACAATTCGAAATGGAAGAATGGGATATTGCTGGAGCCTGTTAGGTCGAATACACAATAAGCAATCAAATACTGTCTTAGTAACTTAACAAGAACACACTGTTTAACAATTAAAAACTGTTTGGAATTAATAATTCCTCTCTCGGTGATGTAAATATCACAGAGAGCTGCTTAGGTTACAATCAATGAATTTCTCAATGTTTGATTACCCTTCTAGGGTTAACCTAACTGTATTTATAGAACATACAGCTTCGTACAATCAGTAACTGATTCTCCTAAAATCAAGCTATACAATTGATATCAATCACGATTGCTTCAGTCTTCCAAGTCAACTCAATCTCTTTGACAGCTTTCCAATCTTCAAAGATATTGCTTCCATATTCATCTTGAAATAATCTACAAACACTGTTGACTCTTCAGACAATACCGCTACAGAGTTTAACAACCTCTGTTGCGCTTCCAGTCAGTGTTTAACTAAACTCTGACTGCTTCCAGCTAAACTCTGTTTTCTGACTTTAGCTTCCAAACACTGTTTTCATCAATCATTTCTAACAATCTCCCCCAACTTGTCCATTATCAAAATGTACAAGTTTACAGTAAATGATGATGTCAAAACAAATACAAAATTTTACAGTGTTTAACATACAAACAGAGTTTAAGCTATTACTTAACAAATTCTACAGAAAATAAGAAAATTCTTACAGACTTTAATTTCTAATCTCTTGCAGATCAGGCATTGTTCTGAGATAGTCTATAAGCAACCCTTTTTCAGCATTTTCAAGCTCTATCTGCATAGCTTCTTTGATTTCTCTCAACTGAGGATCATTCTCATCAGTTTGATAGATAGCAGCTCTAAGATCGTAGATTTTGTTTCTTCTCATTTCATTTCCCAGCCTTATGTATTTCACTTCCTCAGATTTTACATTGAAATCCAGAACAGTGATTCCAAGATCAGTCTTCAGTTTTGTAGTTCCCTTCTCCATTTCAATCAGATTGCCATTCCAATCTCTGTATTTAGGAACATACTTGCTGTTGAATTTCATTTGCCTTCTTGCAAGGTTTTGAATCATTCTTTGTTGAAGCACATTTACAACTAACTGACCTCTTTGATTTCTCACTCTGAAAATATATAGGACATATTCAAGTTCTTCAGCATACTTTAATTCGATATCCTTTTCAGAGACTTTAAATACCGTTCCATCAGCCATGAAATATAGTAAGAAATCCTTTTCTAGACTCTTCTGATATACAAGCTGTACTGACTCCAGTTTGTCCAAACTCTCTTGAGTGACACCACGACCTGGAACAGACAGTGAAGAAGGATCTCTAGGACCAACATATTGCCTTTTATCTCTGTGTGAGCCTATGCCTCCTTTGTTGTATCCAACTTTACCAGATAAAGCTCTACCATCAGTAAAATCCATTGGAATTGTAGCTTCTAGTCTTGAATCATGAGGAGCACCCTTCTTAAATGTTGATTTCAACTGAGAAGACAATAATGGTGTGGTCACAACTTGTGCAGCAACAGAGGTTGTGTCTTCATTCTTCTGTACAACATGTGTATCAACAGAGGTTGTAACTATACTTTTCAGCTTTTGCTTGGCTTCTGCATCTGTTGGTTTTCTGAATACTTGCATTCTTTGATCTGTACCAACAGGTTCTTTGATTTGAATGCCTTTAAGAACAGGCTTTGCAGCTTCAGCAACTTTCACATTCTTCTTTGCTTTTACAGACTTTAGAGCTTTCAGATGCTTTTCTTGTAAACTCTTCTCTTCAGCTTTAGCATCTTCTATGGTCACTCCTTCTGCATTCTCTTCCATAAAAAGCTTAACAGCTAACTCCTCATCAGTCTTTGGGTTTGATGTTAATTCCAAACTCTTGGTCTTTGAAGTACCTTGAGTTTCAGTGTTTATTCCAACAGACTGTGATTTAAAAGATTTGCCAGATCTCAGAGTTTGCTTTTCAGAGTTTAAGACCTTGCTCTTTTCACTTGCCCCTCCATCTCCAGCATCATCCTTTTTAGTCAGAGTTTGAGAAACTTTGCATTTTGACTTAGCAACTCTCTCCCCCTTTTTGACATCATCAGGAATAAGGATTGATGTAATGAGCTCCAAAGAATTAGCAATGGAATGAACCTTAGCAAATAAAGCAGTCTGATTTTCTTCAACTTTTCCTAGCCTGGCAAAGAGAGTGTCTTGGACTTTAGACAGCTGAACAGCTTTTATTTTAGACTCTCTATCCATCTTCAATTCTCTTGACTGAATCTCAGTCTTCAAGGAAGCAATTTCTTATTTAGTTTCAGCAAAATTTCCTTCCAGAGTCTTGACTTGTACTACAGTTGCCTTTAAACAGGATAAGATTTCTGGATTTGAAATTTGCTTTGCAGTTTGCTTAACAAACTCAGATGCTCTTCCTTTTGGAAAAATGCAATCTTGTTTATACCAATTTTCAGCAGACTTAGCAAGATGCTCTACTTCAACTGCATGAGATGGACAAGGCTGAGCAAAAGGTGTATGCTTATTATCTGTCTGTGCAGGTGCACTCACAAAAGAGTCAGAGTTTGCACTACTAGCAGATTCATCTTCAGCACTTGCATCCTTAGATTGATCATCTTTTAAAGAACCACTGTGCTGAGCAGTGTCAGCCACAGTTTCTTCAATAACTGCTGCAACCTTTTCAATAATCACCTCATGTTGCACAGGCTCTGCAACAGAGTTTGCCTTTGTAGCTTCAACAGGCATGGATTCAGAAATTATCTTTGTTGCCTGATCAACTTCATCACCTTTGTCTTGAATTGGAGAAGATACCAGCTCTGTGGGTGATGCTTCAGCTTCAGGAACTTTTACTGCAAGCTCATCAGCTACACCAGGAGCTTCAGGATGAACAATAGGTGAGATAGGATCAGAGAATGGTTCAAATGAGTCAAAAATATTATCCATTGGTGAAAGACCATCTCTGTTATCCTCTTCTACAGGCATTTTATCCTCTGTAGGCATTGGAACATTAACATTATCCACTGCAGGCATTTCAACCTCTGCAGGTATAGCAACATTCACTGTAACCTCAACAGTAGGTGTTTGCTGTGAAACCACCTTTGGAGTTTCAACAAGATTCTCTTCATCTGAATCAGAAAGAATTAATCTCCTTTTCTTGATTGGAGGCACCACATTCTCCTCTTCATCTTCACTTGAGCTCTCTCTTGGTGGTGAAAGTGAAGGTCTGTTTGCTTTCTGTTTCTTCCTTCTGGTATAAACAGCTCCAGGTATTGTTTGTTTAGCCTTTGAGTGTTTAGTGTTTTGGGCAGTGTGTTTCTTTCTTTTTGGCTTGGTTTTGGGTTGTTCAGTAGGTGCTGGCTCAGAGTTTAAGGTTTCAGTGGTTAAGGTGTCAGTGTTTAATGGTTCAGTGTTTAAGTTTTCAGTGTTTGAGGGTTCAGTGTTTAAGGGTGGAGAATTTATTGGTGGAGAGTTTATGGTTTCTGTTTGTGGTTGATGAGATGTGGTAGGTACAGTGGGTGTGGGTGTTGTAGGTGTTGGTTCACAGTTTATGGTGTCTATTGGTTCAGGCATTTGTTGTGGTGATTGAGAGTCTTGTGGTTGGTTTACATAGTTCTGTAAGGCTAAAGGCATAAACATCTCAGGTATTTGCTGTTTAGTGACATCTTTGTTTGTCAAATCAGAAAACATTCTCTTAGCAACTTGAAAAGGCTGAATAACATCAGCTTCATCAATTGGAATGTTAGGCACACAGGCAGTAAATAGCAGTTGACAAAAACGAGCAAAATAAACAGTAGTAGACTCAGACAAACGCTCTCCCAAGTTCATTAGTACTAGTCTACCAAAATCGAAGTTACCTCCATATAGTAGAGCATGACCAATTTGGAGAGTATCCAGAGGAAGTGCATCCCAGTTTGTTGTCTTCTTTCCAAAAGCCCTTGTTATGCAATCGAAAAAGAAACTCCATTCCTTTCTCAAACTTGGCCGTCTCAAAGACCCTATCTTATTCAAGTTTCCTGCACATCCAATTTGTTCCAACATTGTCCTCAACCGATCATGACCAACAATACTGTAAGAAGTGTGTGTCTCAAAGTCCAAAGCATCCCTAACAATAGTTGGAGTAATGATATACTCTGATTCTTCATGAGTGAAAATGATTGTTGGAGTGCCAGACTCTCCTCCATCATCATATTCAGAGTTTGTCCAGAAAGTAGCAATTTGTGAAGCAGATAGTGTAGCTGGTGCTATTAGAGCCTTCCCTATTTCAGAGTCTTTCAAGAAATTTTGGAACACATGAAACGCCTCTGGAGCATTTACAGTCTCCAACGGTGCTGCATAGTTACTAGGGAGAAAAACTAACCCTGCTGCATCAAACGCTTTAGTTGCCATTAGTAAAAAATGATACGAAGATATTCAGAGAAAAGATGTGTATGCACTGTAAGTGTTTATCAAAATGTGAAAGAGAGTATATGAGAAGTGTGAAAGTGAATGAGTATGCAAGTAACTGTGAGTGGGTGAATGTGAATCGATATGAAGTAAGAGACTAAAGACGATTAGAGTAAAATTAAAACTCAATCGTTTATTTAGTAAAAGTGCGCAACTGTTGTAGAGTAGTGTGTGAGTGGGACACAATCATGGGACACGTGTCAAACAACCAATGGATTACTTAATAATTACCGCTGTCATTCCTATAATCACGACACTTACACTAATTAACAGTTGTCAACTACCCCAATTACTGCAAAATAGTCAAATCATCTCAATGAGATTTTACCTCAGAGTACTTAACACAACTCAACAGTGTTTATCAATTTTCCAACTTTATCACTAAAACCCTTTCAAAAATTGCACAGTTGTGAATTAAGTGTGTGTGAAGCAGAGTTTACTGAAATCAATTTTTAGAGCATCTAATATTTCATAGAATCCATAACAAAAATCAATAACCACTGAATGCATAAACTCTCATATTAAACACTGATTGTTTGATGAATGCTAAACTCTGTAGTTACTGTAATACAGAAATCTGAAAACTTCTATTCCCTTTGATGTCCATGATTATCCAAGTAAGCACACAGTCTTTAAAGACAAAAATATCAAGAGATTGAAATCAGAGTTTCATTCAGTGAATAACAGTCATGAAATGGATAATCTCACAAACTCTCAAACACACAGGTGTTTAGGTGAAGTGTTTACACTCACATTCAATCAGAAATAGCAGAATCTACCATATGCTTGAATGTCCACCAATTCTACACTACTTTGAGTACATGTATTCACAAATCAAAAGGACTTTATTCAGGGTTGGAATGAGATAAGATCAAACAGATGAAAAAATATTTTATTCATGAGTGAATATCAAGCTGAACATTTCAATAAATCAAAGTGTTCAGTCACACTGTTAGGAAATATTTGTATAAGATCAGTATATATGCCTTTTTTTCTTATTTATTTATTTATTTATTATTATTTTTTTTATTTATTTAGCATATATACTGAGTAAACTTTTCTTTTCTTGAGAAACACTCATCTGCTTGAGAAAAAAAATATAACTGCTCTTAACACTTCAGAGTATAAGAAAAATGAGCAGTTAATAAGGCTCAAAGGGGTTTACTAAGGATGGAATTTATGAACAGTGTTTATACAGTGTTTGAACAAAGTTCAAAAGAATTTTTGAACAGTGTTTGAAGAAATGGTAAATCCTATTGCCTTTATCATTTTCATGCACACACATATCATGTAGTCTCAAAATGGTCTAATACAAGTTCTAGAGAAACATACTATCTGATGAATATCACACAACAATAAATACTGATTGATAGAAAATGTATCAATCACTGATTTGGCTCAAACTCTCACAGGTTGTAGACATGAATCTGAACTCACCAAACTAATCAATGACACATCTCAAGTTTTATGGTTTTCACAAGTGCAAACAAGGAATCATCATGAACCATACCTTTGGAAACAGAATGTCACTTATCAGAGTTTAGAGTTCATCAATAACCAAAATTATTTATGAGAGGCAATGCACACAATATTCATAGACTCATAGTTTAGGACTGAATAAACTAAGAGATGCTATAAATATGAAACAGTATCATGCTGTGTTGATTTACTGCACAAAGTCTGATTAGATTACAGTGACTCAGAAAGAATCATGATTTATTTGCTGAGAATCATGCTTCATACAATTTTCTTCATTGGTGTTTTCATTCAGACAATAATCAATTCTGAATTCACTGAGTGTATCTAACATGTTAGCAGTGTTTAACAGACAGACATGCTGACAGAGTTTAAAAAGTTTTAAACATAAACATGCATAACAGAGTTTAGTACTAAGGTTCACATAGCACTTAACAATTTGCAGAAACATGAGCAACATATTTTAGAAATAAGTTTTTTGAGTCTAACCAACATCTCTAGTCAAAACTAGAGACCATTCCTAGTTCATTGACCAGTCTTGTAAATGTAGCTTCACTCAATGGCTTGGTGAAGATATCTGCAAGTTGTTGTTCTGTAGACACAAAGTGAAGCTCAATGTTGCCTTCTTCTACATGCTCTCTGATGAAATGATACCTTATGCTGATGTGCTTTGTCATTGAATGTTGCACTGGATTACCTGTCATTGCAATAGCACTTTGATTATCACAGTAAATAGGTATCTTGGTATACCTTAATCCATAATCCAGCAGTTGATTCTTCATCCATAAAATCTGTGCACAGCAGCTACCAGCAGCAATATACTCTGCTTCAGCTGTAGATGTAGATATTGACTTCTGTTTCTTGCTGTACCAGGAAACAAGTCTGTCACCCAGAAATTGACAACTTCCACTGGTGCTTTTTCTGTCTATCTTACATCCAGCAAAGTCTGCATCAGAGTAACCAAGAAGTTTAAACTCTGATTCTCTTGGATACCACAGCCCCAAAGTCATAGTGCCCTTGAGGTACTTGAATATCCTCTTTACTGCTGTTAAATGTGGTTCTCTTGGATCTGCCTGAAACCTTGCACACAAACAAGTTGCATACATGATATCAGGTCTGCTAGCTGTCAAATAGAGCAAAGAACCAATCATTCCTCTGTAACTTGTCATATCTACTGATGACCCTGCATCTTTGTCCAATTTTGTTGCAGTTGCCATGGGAGTTGTTGCAGATGAACAATCAAGCATACCAAATTTCTTGAGAAGGTTTCTGGTATATTTTGCTTGATTTATAAAAATTCCATCATCTGTTTGCTTCACCTGTAGGCCTAGAAAATAACTAAGCTCTCCCATCATACTCATTTGATATCTTGACTGCATGAGTTTGGCAAACTTCTTGCAGAGTTTATCATTAGTAGACCCAAAAATAATGTCATCCACATATATTTGAACTAAAAGCAAGTCACTACCATTTTGGAAGTAAAACAGAGTTTTGTCAATAGTACCTCTGTGAAATCCACTTTCTAGTAGAAATTTGGCAAGGGTTTCATACCATGCCCTTGGTGCCTGCTTAAGTCCATAGAGTGCCTTGTCTAATCTGTAGACATAGTCTGGATATTTTGGATCTACAAACCCTGGTGGTTGTTCCACAAACACTTCTTCTTCAAGTTTTCCATTCAAAAATGCACTTTTTACATCCATTTGAAATACTTTGAATTTCATGTGAGAGGCATATGCAAGAAAGATTCTGATTGCCTCCAATCTAGCTACTGGAGCAAATGTTTCATCATAGTCTATTCCTTCCTGTTGTGAGTAGCCTTTTGCAACCAGTCTTGCCTTGTTCCTTGTGATAACACCCTCACTGTCAGTTTTATTCCTGAAAACCCATTTAGTACCAACAATGGATCTGTTCTTGGGCCTTGGTACAAGTGTCCACACTTCATTTCTTTCAAATTCATTTAGCTCTTCTTGCATTGCTGTTATCCAGTCAGCATCTTTAAGAGCTTCTTCAACTTTCTTTGGCTCAGATTGTGACAGGAATGCATGAAACAGACATTCATTTGTTGTTGCACTTCTTGTCCTTACTTTTGCATCTGGATCACCAATAATCAAATCAGGTGTGTGAGATTTAGTCCATTTTCTTGCAGAAGGCAGATTGCTTCTGTCATCATATGATCCTCCCCCTTGATCCATGCTCTCCTGATTTTCTTGGTGTCTTTCTTCATTTTCTGATGCTCCCCCTGAATGTGACTTCTCAGAATTATCAACAGAGTTTGAATCAACAGAGTTTGATTCAGAATTATCAACTGAGTCACTATCAGTGTTTGAATCATCACTTTGATGTGATTCTTCATGCTCCTCCTCAACTGGTTCTTCCCTTGTTTCTGATTGAAGAGTTTCTTCAGTATTTACCAGTAGAGGTTCAGAGTTTAGATCAACAGAGTTTGTCAAATCAGTCTGATCAGAGTTTACTTTTTCAGAGAATAAATCTTCATTTTCAAAGTGCAGTTGATCATGTTCATTGACATCTTCAAGTCCAGTTATTTTCTTGTCATCAAATGACACATGAATTGATTCCATGATCACTCTAGTTCTCAGATTATAAACTCTGAATGCCTTTGTTGACAGTGGATAGCCAACAAAAATTCCTTCATCTGCCTTTAGGTCAAACTTGGTCAACTGTTCAGGATGAGTCTTCAACACAAAGCATTTGCATCCAAAAATATGAAAATATTTTAGATTTGGCTTTTTCTTCTTCACCATTTCATATGGTGTTTTACCATGCTTGTTGATCAGTGTTGCATTTTGAGTAAAACAAGCAGTTTGAACTGCTTCTGCCCAGAAATATGTTGGCAACTTTGCTTCATCTAGCATGGTTCTGGCAGCTTCTATCAAGGTTCTATTCTTCCTCTCCACTACACCATTTTGTTGTGGAGTGCCAGGTGCAGAAAACTCTTGTTTTATCCCTTTACTCTTGCAAAATTCTTCCATAGATGAATTCCTGAACTCAGTTCCATTGTCACTTCTGATTATCTTCACTTGATTCTCTGACCATTTTTCCAGTTGTAATATATGTTCTGTCAGTGTTAATGCAGTTTCATCCTTCTTTGCAAGAAAATATACCCATGTGAACCTGGTATATTCATCAACAATGACTAGAGCATATTTCTTCTTTCCAAAAGACATTACATTCACTGGACCAAAAAGATCAACATGTAGTAGATGATAAGGATCAACAATTGAAGACTCAGATTTGCTTTTGAAGGAGACTTTTCTCTGTTTAGCCTTTTGACAAGAATCACACAGTCCTTCTACATTCAACAAGGACTTTGGTAGACCTCTTACAAGATCATTCTTGATTAGCTCATTGATGTTGTTCAGGTTCAAATGAGAGAGTTTCTTGTGCCATTTCCAACTCTCTTCACTGGACATCCTTGTAGACAGACACACTGCTTTGCCATCAGTGTTTGTTGACAATTTAATTTCATAGATGTTATTGTGTCTGTTTCCAACTAGAGCAACTTTCCCTGTAGATTTACTGATCACTTGACAATATTCAGGCTGAAAATCCACATGATATCCTCTGTCACAGATTTGACTCACAGATAGCAGATCATGCTTGAGTCCTGGAACCAGAGCTACATCTGTGATGATGACATTTCCAAGATTAATATTGCCATATCCCAGTGTATGTCCTATGTTGCCATCTCCATAGGAAACTTCTGGGCCAGACTTCTCCTCAAACTCTGATAGCAGGGCTTTATTTCCTGTCATGTGTCCTGAACATCCACTGTCCACAACTAGGGTACTAACCCTGGTGCCCTGCAATCACAAACAATCACTGATTATTAGTTTTAAGGATCCAAACTTGCTTGGATCCTTTGGCTTTCTTAATTCTGTTAGCTTTTGCAGCGGAATTTTCATTAACAGAGTTTAAGCTAACTTTTTCAGAGTTTACATTTGCAGAGTTTACTTTAACCCATTTCAAATTTGGCTTGGGTTCATAGTAATTATAGTAAATAGCATGATAATCTCTGCAAGTGTAAATAGAATGCCAAGTACTTCCACAGTGTTTGCATAAAGTCTGTGGTCTAGTTCTCACATAATCACTCTTTACTGCAGTTTTAGAGGGCAAAGAATTAATGTTCTTATTCTTACTGCAGAAACTAGCTAGATGATTAGTGCTACCACAATTAAAGCATGTTTTTCTAGGAGCTAATGAAGCAAGCATTGGCTTAATTCCTGATGTGATGCCTACTTTTCCATTTTTGTTTTTCTTAGGCAATCTCTGTTTGTTGACAGATTTTATCTCCTTAAGCTTATGCTTGAGTTGTTTATCTGTCATTAAACCAATGTTAGCCTCTTTAACAAAAGTTTTAGCATATGACTCTCTAACAGCCTTTTTCTGTGCTTCAGTCTTAGGTCCACCTGTTCCCATGACATTACCCTCAGATGAACAATGTGGTCTAACCTTTACCTGATTTTCAAATCTAAGTTCATCTCCTACAGAGTAACCTAGACCTACTGTGTCTGACTGAAACACTTCTTGAGTGTCTTTACCAGAGTGTGTCCAAGTTTTAATGATGTGTTTAGTATCCTCCAATTCAGATTCTAGTTGCTTATACTTACCTAGCAACTCCTGTTCTATAAACACTGCATCATCTCTCTCTTTTTGAATTTTATTCATGTTCTCTAGCTGTTCCTTAACAAATTTATTTATTTCTTTGAGTTGAGAGCACTCAGACTTTATCCTCTCATTTTCTAAAGTCTGATCCCTATAACTGATATGTAATGCCTTAAGATAAATTCTCAATTCAGTTATATTATCAGTGTTATAAGCATAGGTAGTTGGAGGTACCTTGAGATCATCATTTTCAGTCTGAGTAGTAGCCATGAGAGCATAGTTGACTTCCTCATCTGAATCTGAAGTGTCTGCCCAATCTCTGCCTTTGGTGTAGAGTGCCTTTTCAGTTTTACCTTTCTTGCACTCAGGAGCATAGTGACCCATCTCCTTACACTTGTAGCATTGAATTTCAGACTTATCTTTCTTACCAGATTTGAAGTCCTTTCCCTCAGCTTTCTTGAAATTCTTCTTGTCAGACTTTGAGTAGTCCCTGGAGAATCTCTTTCCCTTCTTGAAGTTCTTGTATCCCATCTTCTTGAAGGTCTTTACCATCAATGCAGCCATTTGCATCATCTCCTCATCATCTTCAGAATCAGATGATTCATCTGTGTTTGAGTCAACATCAGTGTTTGATGACTCATTCTCTTAATGTATGACTAAGGCTTTCCCTTTTGCCTTTCTCCTTGATGCCTCCTTCTTTGATGGTTTCTCCTCAACCTTAAGTGCAACAGACTTTGACTTTCTACTTGATCTTTTATTTCTCTGCTCCAATTCCAATTCATGGGTTTTGAGCAGTCCATAAATTTCATCAATCTCTGTTTCACCAAGTTCATAATTATCTCTTATAGTGGTTGTTTTCACATCCCACTTTTCAGGTAGAGAAAGAAGAAACTTGAGATTTGAGTCTTCTAAATCATACTCTTTGTTAACCAATGACAAATCATTGAGTAGTTTGCAGAATCTGTCAAATGTTTCTGTCATGGTTTCATCAGACTTTGCCTCAAAGTGCTCATACTCCTGAGTGAGTATGTTTCTTCTGTTTTTCTTGATTGCAGGAGTTCCTTGACACCTAACCTCAAGTGCATCCCATATTTCCTTTGCAGTGGTGCAGTTAATCACTTTATTAGACATAACATTGTCTAATGCACTGTGAAGTAAATGTCTTACTTTTGCATCCTTTGCAATAGATGAAAGATCCTCAGCAGTTAGATCTTTCTTTTCCTTTGGAATGACCTTTGATTCCTCACCAGCAGCAGCAGCAGATAATTTTGTTGGTTTGTGAGGACCTTCATAAATTCTATCAAGGTATTCTGGATCTGTAGCCTCCAGAAACATGGTCATTTTTACCTTCCAAATTGCATACTCTGATGGCCTAAGTATAGGAACCCTTATTGTTTCATACCTACTAACAGTAGTAGGGGCTTTCTCAGATGGTGGAGGTATCTCTGCCATTGATTACTCTTGTGTTTGGATCTTTAACTGTAATAAAGTAACAGATTAGGCTCTGATACCACTTGTTAGGTCGAATACACAATAAGCAATCAAATACTGTCTTAGTAACTTAACAAGAACACACTGTTTAACAATTAAAAACTGTTTGGAATTAATAATTCCTCTCTCGGTGATGTAAATATCACAGAGAGCTGCTTAGGTTACAATCAATGAATTTCTCAATGTTTGATTACCCTTCTAGGGTTAACCTAACTGTATTTATAGAACATACAGCTTCGTACAATCAGTAACTGATTCTCCTAAAATCAAGCTATACAATTGATATCAATCACGATTGCTTCAGTCTTCCAAGTCAACTCAATCTCTTTGACAGCTTTCCAATCTTCAAAGATATTGCTTCCATATTCATCTTGAAATAATCTACAAACACTGTTGACTCTTCAGACAATACCGCTACAGAGTTTAACAACCTCTGTTGCGCTTCCAGTCAGTGTTTAACTAAACTCTGACTGCTTCCAGCTAAACTCTGTTTTCTGACTTTAGCTTCCAAACACTGTTTTCATCAATCATTTCTAACAGAGCCTCTTCCACGATACTGGTGATTAGCCATGTATCATGCCTCTGCTTTTCTACTAGTAAAAGGATGACGTTCCTGTATCGGGTTGCACCCTGACCGCATATGGACCTTAATATATTTGGACTACGCCCGAGAGCGTAGCCCCCTCTTCCTCTAATCCTCTAAAGAATCCTATCCAACATCGAAACAGAATTTTATCCAGTTCCCCAAGCACAAAGCTTGTTGATAGGTTTGATAACAGTTCTATATCAAGCACAAAGCTTGTTGATAGGCCTGATAACATTTACATAACTTTACTTTCATGAATAATTGAGGAAGTGACTTTGACATGTGGGTTGACCTTGGTCAACAGATTTCATTTACATAGGAACTTCATTTCAAATCATGACTTGGGAGTTTGTCGGAGTTTTTGAGTACGTAATCACATTTGAACCCCTCCTTACTAGGTAGGGTGTAGTTCTTATTCATCTTACACATAGCGAAGGGAGAAAACATCGTTACTGGCTCCCAAAACCTTGGGTTCCCGAGTTTTGATATGTTTGAATGAGAAAGCAATACTTTTTGATGAGTGAAACTATAGTTATTGAATAAATGGGAACCCGTACTATTTTTAAATAATTTTCTGATGATCAGAAAATATTTAAAATAATTTTTAAAAGTATGAAATAACTTTTAAATAATTAATACAATTTTTAAATCACCTTGAGGTATTTAATAAATATTTAAATAATATTTATTAAATAATAAATCATTTTGGAATATTTAATAAATATTTAAATAATATTTATTAAATAAATAAACTTCTTGGAATATTTAATAAATATTTAAATAATATTTATTAAATAAATAATCATTCATAAACTATTTTCAAATGAAAATAATATTCATCTTATTAATAAACATTCAAATAATATTTATTAATATCATCAAAAGGATTTTCAATCCGAAAATATCCAATTTATATTTATTGGAATATGTTTAAAACACTATGTACGTCATATATCATCTCCGGTGACTTCCGGGTTTTTATGTCCTTATCCGGACTAAATATCTCCGACTCCCTTACTTAAGATAAGGGTATGGTATACCCTACTTGAAAATCTTTACACATCATTGTATACCTATACATGTTTATGCATACGTACTTACTTAAACAGGTTTATATATCTACGAACATAAACCTTACATTTCATGCATATTCGCAAAATACTTTAAAGCAGTTCATAGCAGTTATATCATAACAACAACAGTTTAGAAAATACTTGAAGTACAAGTTTTGAAAACTTGCCTGTTCGTGTCTGAGTAGTCTGAGCTCGGGTCCTAGTACGGTAATCTAAAACAACCAATAAGGTTCGGTTAGTTCGTTAAACGATCCCGTCGAATCGACTATTCACATAAAGACACGATTTCGTAATGATACATTCTTACTACACACTTGGCTTATTATAAGTCCATGATATCCTTTAACCACTTTCGATACTTATTGGTTTCGTAACGACTTTCATTAATGGTCATTTTTAACGAAACTAAAGTTTAACTCGTTTCGTCCCCTAAAAGGGTTTTTTACTTGCGCGACTTTGATTCGAAAAATTCTATAAAATCGAAAAATAAACCTTTTCATGAAATTCTTTTTCTCACTTCTTCATAACTGTCCAGAGAAAATTTCATCCAAATTTCATATTTGAAAACATCTTTTTGTTAGCTCAATTGTTGCTCTAAAAATAGCTTATTTCTGCAGTGGTTTTTCGTGCGCGTTCTCGACTTAAACATTTCTCTAAAATCGAAAAATTCGTATTTGGACTCCAAATATTTATGGGATCTTAACCACTGACCATGTTACTCCTCATAAAAGTTTCATAATCATAAACCATTTTTAAGGGGTTCGTTTGGCTTTGTAAATTCAGTCCATTTTAACTATTCGTTTGGCTTTGTAAATTCAGTCCATTTTAACGGTTTCACTAAAACGAGCATATCTCAAAGACCGTAAATTGAAATCACATGATCTTGGTATCAAAACAAACTACAAAACATGTCCTACTAGTTTATGACCATAAATTTTCAGTTTTGACACTTTAACAAATCGACATTTTCTGCTAAATTGTTCTTATGAAAATTCGACATTATAACGGCTATAAATCGAACATTTCCAAAATCAATGAACTCCATCAAGCCACTTAAGGCAACCATACAGCACCAACATCATTTAACCATAATCAAGGGTCTCTAAGACCAGTGGTAACATCCACTTAACATCATCCAAGATTTATACATCATTAAAAGAGTTTATAACTTTAAAACCACTTAAACATGTTCATCTTTCATCCAACTTCCATAATCACTTAAAGGCTCAAAACTTAAGAGGGGTGTGAGAAGTTATACCTTCCTTGAAGTCTAAACAACCTTATCCAAGCTTAAAAATCCTCAAGAACTCTTTATCTAGCCTTAACAAGCTTTAATCTTCAAGATCTAAACAAAAACTCATATTGAGTTACTATTCATCCAAACTTTGGTGAATTCTTTCACCCATTAAACCATCAAAATAAATTATGAGAAAAATCATACACCTGTTAATCATCTTAGAGAAGCTTAGGATTTAATATCATGAATTTAGAAGAAGTGGAGCTTGGTTGATTGTAATGTGTTTATTATGATACATATCACTTGTATATATCAAGGGGCTGCTGTGGTACCTAGTGTCAAAGCCTAATGTTTGATTTTTGCTTGGTGATCCATAAAACAAGGAAGTTATCTCTTAACTAGGCTAGTTTGGTTTTAACTATTTTTTAACTATCTAGTTACCTTGCCACTTGCTTGATTACTTGGTTATTGACTTGGTCTTTGGATGATACTTGCATGGGATTTGCATGCATGCTTGTCACCTTGGTCATTTCCCATAATTAAACCTTAATCTCCAGGCTAATTTTCATTAATCCTTAAAATGTTCTTCGTGCGGAAACTCTTTTAAGCAATCTTTCAACATTCTAATTTCTTTATCCATGAACCTTGGTTGTATGGTAATTTTGAATTTATTAGCCCTTGGGCTTGTCATGGTACTCGTATTTATCGATATCTCGTAAAACGTAGGTCGTTAGCAAAGTAGGATTCTTCGAATTTCGACGGCGTTTACATACACTTATTTCGCTTAAGAAATCATAATATTAACTCAAATTTTAAATACTCATCATAATTAAATGGTGGTTGGATACATTCCCTTAAGTAACAAAATCACTATTCATTCATGTCATTTTACAATAGTACAAAAAAATCAGGGTTCTTACAACCTTCCCCCCTTAAAAGGATTCTGTCCCGGAATCAGGTTGAAAATAAATGGGGGTACTTTTCTTGCATTGCACTTTCCAGCTCCCAGGTGGATTCCTCTACATTGTGGTTCTGCCACAAGACTCTCACTAGCTTGACCACCTTGTTCCTGAGTACTTGCTCCTTGTGGTCCATAATTTCCACTGGTTGCTCTACATAAGACAAATCTGGCTGTAGATCTACATGCTCATATTCCACCACATGCTTGGCATCGGGGTTGTACTTTCTCAACATAGACACATGAAACACATTATGTACTTGCTGCAGACTTGGAGGTAAAGCTAACTCGTAAGACACCTGTCCAATCCGCCTTAAGATCTTAAAAGGTCCGATATACCTCGGGCTCAGCTTTCCTTTCTTACCAAACCTCATCAGTCCTTTCCAGGGAGATACCTTTAGCAACACCATGTCTCCTACTTCATATTCTCTGTCCTTCCGAGCTAGGTCGGCATACTTACATTATCTGTCCTGGGCTGCTGCCAGTCTTCCCCTGATTAGAACTATCACATCTCTTGTTTGTTGCACCAATTCAGGTCCTAATATATTCCTTTCACCAACTTCTTCCCAACATAAGGGAGAACGACATTTCCGGCCATAAAGGGCTTCATACGGGGGCATTCCTATACTCAAGTGATAACTATTGTTATACGTAAACTCTATTAGCGGTAAGTGCTCTTCCCAACTGCCTTTGAAATCCATAACACACACTCTCAGCATGTCCACTAAGGTCCGGATGGATCTTTCGCTTTGTCCGTCAGTCTGGGGGTGGTATGCAGTACTCATGTTTAGTTTGGTTCCCACACAATCTTGAAAGCTCCTCCAGAATCTAGAGTTAAATCTCGGGTCTCTATCGGACACTATGGTCACGGGAACTCCATGACGTACCACAATTTCCTTTACATAGATGTCAACTAACCTGTCGACAGTGTACCGTTCGTTGATTGGGAGAAAGTGGGCGGACTTGGTCAATCTATCAGCAATCACCCATATCGCATCATAGTTAGTCTTGGTCCTTGGAAGTTCTACTACAAAATCGATAGCTAAGTGCTCCCACTTCCATTCGGGAATTTATAGGGGTTGCAGTAGTCCACTAGATCGCTGGTGTTCTGCCTTTACTCGTTGGCAGGTCAAATATCTATTCACCCATTTTGTCACATCCTTCTTCATGTTGGGCCACCAATAGTCACTAGTACAAAACTGGCCTATTATGTCGCCTTTTTTGGTCTTTTACGTCGCCCTTTTGGCGACGTATACAGGGGCGTCGTATAAAGTCACCATCTTTTACGTCGGTTAAAAAGGCGACGTATAAAGCTTCGTATACGTCGGTTAAAAAGGCGACGTATAAGACCAAGAAGGGCGACGTATCATGTCATAAAAAGGGCGATGTATAAGATCAAAAAATGCGACGTATAATGTCATAAAAAGGGCGATGTATAAAATCAAAAAGTGCGACGTATAATGTCAAAAAAAAGCAACGAATGAGACCAAAAAAGGCGACGTATAAGATCAAAAAAGGCGACGTATATGTCTATTGAAAAATGACAATTTTTTCCCTGTTTTATTTATATATACATCAAAATCCTGTTATTACCAACCAAAAAATAATAATAAAACTTGCAACCCAAATTTCTCAACAAAGTGACTAATTAAATTAAAATAATCATTACATACTTGAAAATACATCTCCATGTTTAATTATATAAATTTCTCCAATTTAGAATTAGCACTAGACTTGCTATAAATAGCCTACTTTATTGGTCCTTGTAGTTCATTCATAGCTTTAGCAAGCTCGTCAAACTTTTTCTTAGCATCTTTATCCTTCTCTTTAGCTTCTATGTACTCAGCCTTCTTCATATCATACTTCAGCCAGGGCAATTTCTTCTTCATTAAATCAACCTACAACTAATAACTAAGAGAGCTCTGACATGTTGCCGGCAATCACAATAAAATGTTATAGCGTCACTTGAATAACTCAAAGTAACCCAATAACCAAACAGCAAGTACTTGCATAAGTGATCCACCCAGGTTCAGTAATGAGACCGAGATTCAAAAAAAGAAGTAAAGAACCACCACCTCTGTAACCTGCAACAACCATGATGAAAATATATCAGCTATATTTTTACATACTTCAAGAAGTTAGTATGTAGATTAGTTTCTAAGAGAGATTTGATATTTCTCGTTTTACAGCTTTATTAATATATCTATAGATGTTTGCGTAAGATCATTACTGCATATAACAGAATACATTATTAGTAAATTCCTTCACATTTACACTGTACTGTATAAGTTATAGAGTTGCAAAATCTCACAGCTTATCACCATATACACTTCTATAATTTCATACCAAGCGTTCAAGAACCATAAAGTATAGAAGACACTGCACCTGTCATATTGCTATAATGTTTTTCTACAGAAGCTTTCTTTGTCTGATTCCATGAACCATAAACCGAGACTCGCTCTCAGATGTACACCTATTCCGTATAAACTATTGTCAGTAATAGGTACAAGCGCTCTAATGGTTTAGGACCTGATCCAACTGCAGCCTGGTTGTTTTATCAATCCACATGTTCTCATCAGTTCCCTCATATTAGCTGCCTCTTCCCATTGACTAGCATCTGTATATATGTTTGACAAAGGAACATACACTGTTGGATTGTTGTGTTCCTTTTTAAGAAGACATTCAGCTATAATTCTTCCCAACCTTAGATTCCAATGAGCTGCACAAGAACTAAATAGCGTCCACCAGATATTAGAATCTATGTCAATAAGCTTAGTTGTTATCAGTCTTTCTGCAACATCAATATGACCAGCTCTACCAAGTACCAAGCAGGTTGACAATGCAAGAAAAGTGATCATTTGGCATATATTATAGCTTCCAGATGTATTTACTGCACCTAACAAATAATATACTTGGTTCAAGTAAAACCCAGAGCAAATTTAGAGGAAAAATAAAATACCTGAGGCAACAGCATAAGAAGACTGTACAAGGCTTTTAACAGCCATACATGTCTTCCAGGTTCCAGCAGCTGAAATCAAGAAAGAAAGATTTCTTAAATATAACAAAGACTAGTCTCTGAATATGAATGATGCATGAAAACAAGTAAATATCACCAAACATCACATGTTATTTCAGATAAAGAGTATAGCTGGTCAGTTGGAGCAACTATAGCCTCAACAAAGTAGCTGGTCGCAAAGCAACTTTTTGCAGCATTCGTAAGAAGCGGTACTAAAGATTGAACGAATATATCCCAACACTTGTTGAATCTTAAGCCAGTAATACTGAAGTTAATGACACACGAGTCATGACTATGATAAGCCTGTAGATAAATGCCAACCACAGAGCATCAGTACCGTGAATATTAAATGATCAGAACAGTGACACACATAACTACATAAACAGGAAATATAGAATGCTAAAAGTTCTCAGCTCTTGCCTGAGATAATAAACAAAGACTAAAGGAATTAGACTAGAGATTTATAACTCTGAAAAACGTATATCACAACATATAAGTCTCTATGTAATTCTCAAACCTGAACCATAATAGATGCAAATTCCAGGTCGGATTCACCCTCGAGTATAGTGGAAAGCTCACGGTAAACTCTTTCAGCATCCAAAAGTACACAAAGTCGGCGAATAATCAAAGCACCGCATCTGAGAATAGAAACAGAATATGACGGACCAAAAAAAGAGTAAAAGGATAGCGCCTCCTTAAATACTGTTGACAAAAAAACACATAACATCTGCAAAAAAGAGGGGGGGAGCAGAAAGAGCACAGATTTAACATTCGCAAAATAATAACTGTTCAAGCGTATCCACACACAAACCAAAACAAACTTAAACACACAAATTACAACACAAAGTAATCAATTAAGAACTATCACATATACACACACAAACTGAAAAAGAAGAAGACAATAATGTACACATTAAAAATCAGATATACAGAATTGTAGGTGTACACACAGAGAGAGAGAGAGAGAGAGAGATAGTTGAAAGGGGGCACTGAATATTACCAAGATTAACTCGATGAAGAAGAAAGATGGAGATTAGGGCACATAACTTTGAACTAACAGCTTCTAATTAGGGATTTTAAGCTCCTAATTAGGGATTTTTGGAAGAACACGTAGTGACGAAATTAGCGCTCAATCGGAAGAACGTACATAGTAAAATAAAGGCATAGCCAAATGGGTCATTGGATGAAACTCAGTCGTTTGGAATGGAAACTTGCCGGTTGTGTGCAGAGGTCGTATGTAGAGGTCGTATATGGAATTCCGGATCGATTATATTTTGGAGGAGTAGAGAGAGAGAGAGAGAGAGATGTGGGAGCAGAGAGAGTAAGGGTTTGGGGAGACTTTGTTCGACAGAAAGATAAAGAAAGGGAGATGAGGGGAAGAGAGATTAACTCGAGCAGATTTTTTTTCGAGAGAACTTATAGAGAGCGGCGCTGAGAGATTGATGATTCGGGGATAATGATTTAGGGATTCAGGGATACAAGGGATAAAGGCATTTCGGTAATCTTGCTGGATCTTATACGTCGCCTTAAACAAGACCGACATAAAAAGTATATCTTATACGTCGCATTAAATAAAACCGACGTAAAAAGTACATCTTATACGTCGTTTTAAAAAAGCCGACATAAAAAGTACATTTTATACGTCGCCTTAAAAAGGGCGACGTAAAAAGTAAAAAAGGCGACGTAAAAAGTACATCTTATACGTCGTCCTTTTAAAAATGCGACGTATAAAGTAATATATACGTCGCCTTCCTTTATGTGCCACGTAAAAAGCCATCTTAAAAGGGTTATATACGTCGCCTTTTTTAAAAATGCGATGTATAAAGTAGTATATACATCGCTTTCCTTTATGTGCGACGTAAAAAAGGCGACGTAATAGGTCATTTTTGTACTAGTGAGTATTCTTTCAAATCCCTATACATCTTTGTGGTACCTGGGTGTACAGAGTACCTAAAGTTATGTCCTTCATATAGAATCTCATCTTTTAATTCCTGAACATTTGGGACCCAAATTCTTGTTGCATATCTCATGATTCCTCCTGCGTCTCTTTCGCACTTAATTTCCTCCCCGGTCAATACCTCTTCCTCTGAGTTCTTTTCCTCTTCCATCTTTTGCTCTTGTCACATTCTAATCTTTTCCAACAACGGAGGCTGGATCTGAATTTCCATTAACATTTCTTGGCTACTCCCAGATCTCTTAACATCAATTTCTAGCTTCTCTATTGCTTCTACTAATTCTTCTGCTAAGGTCATCATCTTGAGCCTCTCTTTCCTACTAAGGGCATCGGCCACCACATTGGCCTTCCCTGGATGATAACGAATCTCTGTATCATGTCATCTTCTCTGTCTCATGTCTAATTCTTTCTGCGTAAAGATGTACTTTAGGCTTTTATGGTCTATGTAAATCTCACACTTCTCTCCATATAGGTAGTGCCTCCATATCTTTAATGCAAAAACTATCGCGGCTAGCTCTAAGTCGTGGGTAGGGTATCTGATTTCATACTCCTTCAATTGTCGGGACGCATAAGCAATCACCTTTCCGTGCTGCATAAGCACGCAACCTAGTCCTTTATGCGATGCATCACTATAGATCACAAAGTCTCCCCTTTCATCTGGCAGTGCCAGCACTGGGCTGTCATTAATCTTTTCTCTAGCTATTGAAAGATCTCTGCACATTTCTCATTCCATACAAACTTTTCCGTCTTCATAGTGAGTCGGGTCAATGGGGCTGCCAGCTTGGCAAAGTCTTGTACAAATCTTCTATAATACCTGGCTAGTCCTACGAAACTTCTTACTTCGGTTGGGGTGGTCGGTCTCTCCCAATTTGATATTGCCTCTATCTTGGCAGGGTTAACTAGTACTCCTTTGCTACTAACCACATGACCTAAGAATTGCACCTCTTTCAACCAAAATTCGCACTTCGAGAATTTGGCATACAACTTCTCTTCTCTTAGGATTCCTAGGACTATCCTCAAGTATTCTGCATGTTCTTCCTAAGTCTTTGAATAAATCAAAATATCATCAATGAAAACTATGACGCACTTGTCTAGATATTGTTTAAACACTCGGTTCATTAAATCCATGAATGCCGCAGGGGCATTCGTCAGCCCGAAGGACATTACTAGAAACTCATAATGACCGTACCTTATACGGAAAGCAGTCTTCGGTATATCTTCTGGTTTGATCTTTAACTGGTGATATCCTGTTCTCAGGTCTATCTTTGAAAAGTGAACCGCTCCCTTGAGTTGGTCAAACAAGTCATCAATCATGGGCAATGGGTACTTGTTCTTAATGGTTAGCTTATTCAACTCTCGGTAGTCTATACATAACCTCATACTGCCATCCTTTTTCTTTACAAACAACATTGGGGCTCCCCACGGGGACACACTTGGTCTTATCATGCCCTTATCCAATAGTTCTTGCAACTGAGTGGCCAATTCTTTCATCTCTACTGGGGCCAATCGGTAAGGGGCTTTAGAGACTGGTGCGGTTCCTGGCGCTAATTCTATCGCAAAGTCGATCTCCCTATCGGGTGGTAACCCAGGGAGATCTTCTGGAAACACATCCTCAAACTCCCTGACAACTAGAATGTCTTTCAGTTCAGGGGTTCCTTGCTTCGTATCTACTACATAAACTAAGTAGGCATCGCTGCCCTTTCGTACTAACTTTATGGCTTGAGCAACAGTCAAGAACTTTTAAGTCTGTCGCTGTCCTTTAAATACGACCTCTTTCTTTCCTGGCGCCTTTATCCTAACTTTCTTACTCTTGCAATCAATCTGGGCACCATTACTTGCTAACCAATCCATCCCTATGATGACATTGAATCCACCTAACTTAAATGGAATTAGGTCTGCCCGAAAGTGGTGACCTCCTATTACTATATCGCAGTTAGGGTATATCTGGCTTAACGGAACCACCTCGTGGTTAGCTATTTCAACCATTAATCGTTCCTTTAACATTACTTGTTTCAAGTTCAGTTTACATGCAAAATCTCACGATATAAAAGACTTGGTAGCTCCAGAATCAAACAAAGTATTTGCACTTAAGTTGTTAAGAGAAAGGGTACCTGCGATGACATCCGCATCCCTCACGGCATCCTGTATCGTCATGTTAAAAGTCGTAGCGGTGGGTGGTCGGTTGGACGCAGTACCACTCATCCTTGATCCCGTCGGTTTCAGGTTAGGACAATCCTTCTTCCAATGGTCCGTGCCTCCACACTGGTAGCACTTCATGAGTGAGTTCCTCTAGGGGCAATTATTGGAATAGTGGCCGGTCTGCCCACACTTAAAACATGTCGTCGTACCCTGAAGGCATACCCCTGCATGTTTCTTACCACAAGTCTTGCAACTAGGTAGGGGAGGGTGCGACTGTCCTGATGTGGGTGCCCTGGTTGGTCCACCTCCCTGGACAACACTCCTGCTCTCAGCCTTATTAAATCCTATACTTTTGGATGGTTGGGGCACCGCCCCTCTAACAAACTTGCTGGGGTAACTCCCACTTATAGCGCCTCCACTCCGGCTTTCAAACTTCCTTTTCTTCATAATCTTGTCCTTCTGGGACTGCTCACTTCCTGCCTCTACAATCGACGCCTTCTGTACTAGAGTGGCATAATCCGTAATCTCTAACACCACAACGCGGTTCTGAATCCACTGCTTTAATCCCTGTTGAAACCTCCTTGTCTTCTTAACCTCAGTATTCACATAGTCTGGAATGAACCTCGATAGCTCAGTGAACTTAGCCTCGTACTCAGCTAAAGTCAAATTTTCCTGCTTAAGCTCTAGGAACTTGAGTTCCATCTGGGTCTCCATGAACCTGGGAAAGTACTTTTCCAAGAATAACTCGGTGAATCTGTCCCATGCAACCATTCTAGCTGGTTCCATATTTTTCTTGGCCTCCCACCAGTAGTTGGTCTCTCCTTTCAGTAGGTATGTTGCAAAGATGGTCTTTTGGGCTTCCTCAATGCCCATAATTTCAAAGGTCTTCTCCATCTCCTTCAGCCAAGCCCTGGCCTCAACAAGGTCGGCTATCCCCTAAAATTCTGGGGGTTTAAGTGACTTAAATGCCTTGAAGGCATTGGCTACTGCGTTGTTAGGGCCGCGGGGCGGTGGTTGTGGCCGTGGTTGGTGGTCCAGATTTTGCCTCATCAGGCGCATAAACTGTTCCATAGGTTCTTCTTCTTCTTCCTCATAGTCCTCATCATCAAACTCATTGTACTCATATTCATCGTCATCCGGTTCCGATTGACGGCCTTCCTCTTCCCTGTGTTGGTTACTACCGTGAGTGGCTGACTCAGCCGGGTGAGCTCTTGTGTTTCTGTTTCTTGGTGGCATTTTGCTGAAATATACATATATAAAACTCTGTTAGGGTTTCCTCATTTTTCTTACTCCGGTTTTCTGTGATTGGCACCTCGAAGGTGAAATCTTTTACAGGCATATATGCATCTTATAAATAGCTATCGCGCGATCATGTCATCATATGTATAACAACTTAAACGTAAAATAGTTGCTAAAGTCAAACGAAAATCACGTCATATTAATACTAGCGACTTCTCAGAGTCAAGGTTTCGAGTACAACATAAAACTGAAATATATAAAGAGTACATCAAAAACCAGCTAACATGTCTTCCTGTCCAGAGGGATTATACTACGTGACTAACATCACAACCAAAAGTAAAACTACTACAACATCCCTCTATACTAGAAGACTGAACTGGTAATCCATCATCAATCTGCATGGGAGCACATCGCCTCCCTAACTCGAACCATAGCCCTCGAAAGGACTCTCTCTGCCTCGCTCCTGCGGATCCTCCTGCTGCGGTGGGAATGTGGGAGTGCTCGAAGTTGGGTGAGAGCCCTCCTATCAATCCCCAGGACTGTCCTCCTCATCCGTCTGGCTCTAAAATCTCTCCCCTAGGAGTATAGCCTCCCTCGCCTCTCCACGACTAACTGGAATCTCAACTCCGCCACTCGGGCCTCTGCTGCCACCAGGTCGGTGGTCAGACGAGACACTATCCATTCATGCTCTGTGGCACTCACAACTACTGGTGGTGGCATATCAGGCTCGCTCACTGGGGCCACCTCAGTATCTGCATCCTCCGGAATAATCTCCGCAGACTCATCCTCTATCTCTGTGTCCCAATGAAATCCGCTGGGGGTGAATCCTCTCTGATGGGAAGGGGGTGCATAGGGATATCAGTCCAAACCACCTCCTCATCCTCAGGGTCTGCATCAGGAGTGGGCTCAACGGGGTCATCATCTCTAGGGTCTTCCTCGGGATCCTCCTCTGGATCATCATCTCTGGGATCCTCCTCGAGATCATCATCTCTGGGATCCTCCTCGGGATCATCATCTCTGGGATCCTCTGGCTCAAACACGGCTCTCAGAAGGGCCTCATCATGTCTCTGCTCGTAATCCTCAGGTATGTCTAAATCCTCAGGTATCTACACAAAAAGGAAAAAGTGTTACTATCCTTGAGGTTTTGATAAGTAGTTCCCTTATTAGGCTGTAGTTCCCTTATTGGGCTTAAGGTTGTTAGGCTATGTCCAATAGCCCGACTATGTTCTCGGTAAGAGTTTGAGTCCTTAAACCTTCATATCGTCTCTGAGATTATATAACCTATTGCTCTGATACCATTTCTGTAACACCCCTAGATCCGGGGTTGGAGATCCAGGCTGTCACTCTTACCTTGATTCCCATTTTAATAAACATTATACTTATTCTTAATCTTGTCATGCTGTGCCCCTCAATCATACACAACATACACAGATTATAGGCTCAGAGATGAAATTAAAGCATTACTAAGTTATTACATCCATCAGAATAAAGTTATTACAAACCCAAATTGTCTTAGTCTCAAAAGTTCATACTTGAAAAAGGATTACCATCTAAGGCGGCATCTGCGGCCAATAAGCTGTTTGGTTTTCAAAAAGTTACACAAGTCATGCTGGTAAATAAACCTAACCAACCGAAGTTGTAAACCTATCCAACTTAGTCTGCTCGCCTGAGGTAATGCTATCGAGTGCGGCCTCGTCACCTGCCTCGTAAACATCTGTCTAAACTGCTGACCTGTGAGGGCGCTTTTGCGTAGGGTCTGCCTTGGTCTTACCATGCTTATATATTGTTGTATTTTGATATGTATATAAAAGAAAAGCAAGAGTGAGCAATGCAGCTCAGCCATATGATAATAGTTTTTAAAGGACTTTTGTCATCAATCATATGTCATAGCGTGTACTGGTATTATACCATCATTAAACATAGTACTTTTATTATATTAAAACCATATGACATAACATAACTGGTATTATACCATCATTAAACCTTTTTCATTCTCTATCCAGAAATGCAGCGAAGAATTTCTGAGGTACTTTGAATAGTTCATCACTCTGTCAACACTATCGGTAATTGAGCACCTGGGCTTTCATTACAGTGTTGCAGTACAATTCCAAATGGAAGAATAGGATATTGCTGGAGCCTCTTCCACGATACTGGTGATCAGCCATGTATCATGCCTCTGCTTCTCTACTAGTAGAAGGACGGCGTTCCCGTATCGGGTTGCACCCTAACCGCATATGGGCCTTAATATATTTGGACTACGCCCGAGAGCATAGCCCCTTCTTCCTCCAATCCCCTAAAGAATCCTATCCAACATCGGAACGGAATTTAATCCAGTTCCCCAAGCACAAAGCTCGTTGATAGGTTTGATAACAGTTCTATATCAAGCACAGAGCTTGTTGATAGGCCTGATAACATTTACATAACTTTACTTTCATGAATATTTGAGGAAGTAACTTTGACATGTGGGTTGACCTTGGTGAACAGATTTCATTTACATAGGAAGTTCATTTCAAATCATGACTTGGGAGTTTGTTGGAGTTTTTGAGTACGTAATCACATTTGAACCCCTCCTTACTAGGTAGGGTGTAGTTCTTATTCGTCTTACACATAGCGAAGGGAGAAAACATCGTTACTGGCTCCCAAAACCTTGGGTTCCCGAGTTTTGATATGTTTGAATGAGAAAGCGATACTTTTTGATGAGTGAAACTATAGTTATTGAATAAATGGGAACCCGTACTATTTTTAAATAATTTTCTGATGATAAGAAAATATTTAAAATAATTTTTAAAAGTATGAAATAACTTTTAAATAATTAATACAATTTTTAAATCACCTTGAGGTATTTAATAAATATTTAAATAATATTTATTAAATAATAAATCATTTTAGAATATTTAATAAATATTTAAATAATATTTATTAAATAAATAAACTTCTTGGAATATTTAATAAATATTTAAATAATATTTATTAAATAAATAATCATTCATAAACTATTTTCAAATGAAAATAATATTCATCTTATTAATAAACATTCAAATAATATTTATTAATATCATCACAAGGATTTTCAATCCGAAAATATCCAATTTATATTTATTGGAATATGTTTAAAACACTTTGTACGTCATATATCATCTCCGGTGACTTCCAGGTTTTTATGTCCTTATCCGGACGAAATATCTCCGACTCCCTTACTTAAGATAATGGTATGGTATACCCTACTTGAAAATCTTTACACATCATTGTATACCTATATATGTTTATGCATACGTACTTACTTAAACAGGTTTATATATCTACGTACATAAACCTTACATTTCATGCATATTCGCAAAATACTTTAAAGCAGTTCATAGCAGTTATATCACAACAACAGTTTAGAAAATAATTGAAGTACAAGTTTCAAAAACTTGCATGTTCGTGTCTGAGTAGTCTGAGCTCGGGTCCTAGTACGGTTATCTAAAACAACCAATAAGGTTCGGTTAGTTCGTTAACGATCCCGTCGAATCGACTATTCACATAAAGACACGACTTCGTAATGATACATTCTTACTACACACCTGGATAATTATAAGTCCATGATATCCTTTAACCACTTTCGATAATTATTGGTTTCGTAACGACTTTCGTTAATGGTCATTTTTAACGAAACAAAAGTTAACTCGTTTAGTCCCCTAAAAGGGTTTTTCACTTGCGCGACTTTGATCCGAAAAATTCTATAAAATCGAAAAATAAACCTTTTCATGAAATTGTTTTTCTCACTTCTTCATAACTATCCAGAGAATGTTTCATCCAAATTTCATATTTGAAAACATCTTTTTGTTAGCTCAATTGTTGCTCTAAAAATAGATTGTTTCTGCAGTGGTTTTTCGTGCGTGTTCTCGACTTAAACATTTCTCTAAAATCGAAACATTTTTATTTAGACTCCAAATTTTTATGGGATCTTAACCACTGACCAGGTTACCCCTCAAAAAAATTTCATAATTGGAAACTATTTTTAAGGGGTTCGTTTGGCTTTGTAAATTCAGTCCATTTTAACGATTCATCCGTTTTAACCGGTTTCACTAAAACGAGCATATCTCAAAGACCGTAAATTGAAATCACATGATCTTGGTATCAAAACAAACTACAAAACATTTTCTACTGGTTTATGACCAGAAACTTGCAGTTTTGACAATTTAACAAATCAACATTTTCTGCTCAATTGTTCTTATGAAAATTCGACATTATAACGTGTAAGAACCCAGATTTTTTGGTAGAATTAAAACTTTTGTTATAAATGGATATGTAAATGAATAGTGGTGAGGACCACAATGTATCATGGATTTTATTACCAAGTATCTAATGGATAAGGATTCAGTGCGAATGTGTACTATATTATTGATGTGAATTGATTGATAATTTAGATAAGAATAATCTATCTTCTCAGAATGGAGAGATGAAGTTATTCTCATGTCATCCAAATCGATATCTGGTAGCTCATGTCATCCAAATCAATATCTATTAAGATTAAGATCGCTATATGAAAAAAGGAATTAAGATTATTCGAGGAAGTACGAGAACAATTTCAGGAACAAGTAATAAAGAGAGAATAAACAAGGAATGTTGGAGTTATTATTGGATTGAGGATTATGCATTGTGGAATAATAAAATGCATTATATAAGTCGTAACGTATTAATTTTATTCATGAGACAACAAGGGAATCCAATTGGTGGAAAAGAAAACAAAACGAGGGACTAAAGTGAAAGAGAAGCAAACATAAGGACTTGGTGGAAATGTTATGGATAAGAAAATCTAGAGGAGCCAATGAGGGGTTGCCACCTAGCACAAACAAGATGCATCCAACCAAGATGAGATATATATGTTATATGTATAGCATTATTAGCATAAAACACAAAAACAAAAAGAAAACCACCAAGCTTGAGAAGCTCTCGGCCAAGAGGAAAAAGGAGAGGAGATCTCCACTTCCAACCATCTAAATCACACAATCTTGAGCTTAAATCAAATCTAGCATCTAGTAGAAGGTATATCTTGATTATCATCACCATCCATTATGTGTATATAGATCAAAATCCATGTGAAAGAGATGAAGAATAGTGATTTTTTATGAACTAACTTTTCTTTCTTGATTTCTTTTGATAGATCAAGCTTGTTAAGGTTAGATAAGAGCTAATCAAGGTGTATTAAGTTCATACCATCATCAAGGAAGGTATACCACCCTTGAAACCCTAGCTTTACTTTGAGTATTCGATGATTTAAGTTAGTTATATAGATTTGATGAATGTTTAGACCATTAGGTGTATGATTTATGTGGATGGATGGCTAGTGTATAGCCTTAGTTGAATGTTAAATTTGTTGTATGGGTTGTTTGGAGTGAATGTTATGATTATTGGAGTAATTGGAATTTTGGATTATTCGATTTATAGCCGTCGTAATGACGAAATTTCGTTAAGTCATGAAAACAGTCCATACCCGAGACCTATAACCATTGTTAATGTCGAACCACTGCCATGTTTAGATAGTTCTTGTCATAAGCTTCGTTTTGATATAAAGATCGTGTGAAACGGATTTACGGTTTAGGCGTTATGGTCGAATTCGTAAAAGTGGTACGATCACATAAGTGTTTAGTTCATGACTTCAATTGAACCCCTTAAAGCTATAATTATGGTGGCGAATCAAGTTTGTTAAATACTAGAGTTCATAAGGAAGATGTGAGAGCAAACCACATGTGAAAAGAATCGTTTTTCAATTTTATAGAAATATTTGAATCCGGGTTAAGTGCGAAGAAACCCTTGTTAGAACACTTGGTTATAACTTTGGAAAAACCACTTAGAAAACAGTCAATAAAACTTGAGGTATAATCATGGCTATAAACGATCAACCTTAGAACTTATACGACTTAAGTACCTACCAAGTGTAAGTGTAATAACATGCCTTAGTAGCGGACAAGTGTTGAACCATAGCGGTAATAATAAGAGTTAACTTGATAATGTATTTTGGTTTTAGTTAAGTTTATACTTGACTTTATTAAGTTGTTAAGTGATTAATCTTGGATACTTGGGTTATTTATAGATCACCAGACCAACCCGAGACCCAATACCTCTACAAGAATTCCAGGCAAGTTTTCAAAACCTATATTCACTGTTGTTGTTGTGATCAGTATTTCATATATATGATGCATGATATATGCGAAAATGTTTTTGACTCAAAATATTGTCATATGCAAATTGAGATTTTGATTAGACGACTTATAGACTAGAGGTGATCTAGTAGCTATAAGCCGGGTTTATGATAGCCCTTAGTATAGGGCGTATGTTTTGGCTATTCTGTTACGAACCGCGAGACGGTGTATCGTATACGTATTTCGACTATTTTCTAAGTATTACTTATTGAGTAATAATATTTGAGGATTATATGTTTGTGGAGAATATCATTTCAAATATTTATTTCAAGATGATTTCATTTCTCCTATTTAATTATTTATTAAGTGAATATTATTTTAAAATATTCATTTAAAGGCTTTCCTTATTATTGTTTAAGGATTATTTATTTAATGAATATTATTTTCAATATTCATTTTGAGATTCGAACGTAATTATTTCGTTAAATTATATCCTTTAAATATTTATTGATTTAATAAATATTATTCAAATATTTATTAAATATTTTTAAAATAAATTTAATTATTTTATATTATTTAAAAGCATATTTGACTTCAATAATTATGAAGTAGACTTCTGAGTTTTCTTAAAGGTATCTTAAATATTTTCTGACTTCTGGATTTTATTTAAACGATATTGAAAGTCTATTCTATTTTGCTTTGCAAAGATTTTCCAAAAGTATTATAAGTATAATATTCAGGTCCCCTGAGTTTTCAAATCAACTCCTGGCCTGTCAGGGCGTCGTTTTTCCTTCAAAACTGGGGAGCCTTATTTGAGATAAAATCTATTTTTATTTGACTTCTGAGTCATGGGATATTGTGATAAAATTATTTTTAATCCAGTTATTGTGAGTCATAATGACTCTGGTTACTTCCTCAACACTCGAGGGGTAAGATTGATGTAACAAGTCTTAAATCCATTAACAAGCTATTGCTTGGGAAATATTGGTGAGTTTTTCCTTTCCAACTAGATACGACTACTTAGTGGAGTTGTGTCAACAAGTATTATACTTGGGGAAAGGGAAGACAAAATTTACGTTTCAGAGTCATGGATCTACTCGAGCTAGGAGTATAGTGTATGAGGCTGTATAATAGTCCATCGCATTTGAAAGAGGGTCCGAGTTGCGCCGGTCCCGACTATGCCCAACCGCTGGCGGGAGATCAAGAGGGCGGTAGACAAGTAAATCCGTCAGTTCTTCCATCTACATGTAGAGAAACAAATTTTTAGAAGCACAACTTATGACTGATCATCGTAAGGGTGTGACTTCTGGCGCGAGATACTCCAGGATTAGTTCATCATCCAAGTTGGATATTTTCTGCAACATTATCGAGAGTACCCCGATCGGGAACCTACGGCTGGGTAACCGATAAGTGTTGGCAGGGTCTAAAACATTGAAATTTGATGATATTGATTTTCCTCATATCTTTATCATTAGCATATCTTGATACAGATATATAATATTGACTTTCCTTGTAACGTCATCCTTTATATTATATTTAAAGTTGTTCTTAATATGTATGACAAAGATTTCAGATATATCAGAGTCAGTGTTATAAATATTGTTAACCAGATTAATATTATTTTTGGTGGGCTCTATTGCTCACCCTTGCTTTGTTTATTGATCACACGACAACAGCTAGATCAGATGGCCCGCACCAGACAGACCAGGCGCAAGCACGTCAGAGCCATTCCAGGGTTACCCGCTGAGATTGTAGTAGCCATTGCTGAGGTAGTAGCCAACCATAGGCTAGACTTGCAGCTTTTGTTATCAGACTTATTTATATGTATGACTTTTATTGGCTAATGGCAAACTAGAACTGAATCTGTAATATTTGGGCCTGTAATAACTTTCAGCTTGTGGATCTTATGACTAGATGCTTATTTCAATTTCATCTCTGGGACTATAACTGAGTGTGTGTGTTATTATTTTGGGGTCACCGCATGTTGTTTATTTATTTTGACTCAAGTCAAGTGTTATTGATGGAAATTGAGACCGTGACGACCGGATCCCTGACCCCGGATCTGGGGGCGTTACAGAATTGGTATCAGCGCGAGAGTTATATATCCCAGAGATGATGAGACGTTATAATAATAAATTCACTAAGATAATAAGGACTCTTGCCAAGTCCAACTAAAACCCTTATGGGAACTCTTAAATATCATGATAGTAACATAGTTCGTTCTTGTGTAGGCGAGCGATATATCAGACCCTGAGGCATACGAGCGTCAGCACGACGAGGATTTATTGAGGACTACAGATGAGGAGGAGGACCCGGAGGAGGGTCAGATGGCTGAGGATACCGAGGTTGTTGATGATTCTGATGATGATGGTACAACTAAGATTTAGACTACTGAGGACACCAAGATTGTCGCTGAGGATTCTGAGGATGAGGACCTGGAGGAGGTCCAGGCTGATGAGGAGGACTTATTTCGGACTAGGGATCCGTACTATGAGCATCTACCGGAGGAGGAGGAGGATCCTGAGGAGGTCCAGGCGGTAGCGGAGATTGGGGTTATGGAGGAGGACACAGACATGACTACTGAGCAGGTGATGGTTGCGGTGTTAGAGCAAACGGTGGATGAGGGTGCTGAGGGTGACACCGAGGCACAGACTGAGAGTGATGCTGAGGGAAATGATATAGAGATGGAGGCTCATGCTGAGGAGCCGTTTGTTGATATTGCTGAGAGTTCGGGCGTTCACTTGTCCTTACTTCCTACTGAGAGAGCCCCTACCCCTCCACCATTACCTTTGAGCCCTCCTGATGGTTTCGAGGAGCTCACCCCTGAGCCACAGCAGATAGAGATTGTACCACCAGCAGATCCAGCCACCCCACCTCATGACTCGATAGGAGGGATACCTGTGTGTGTGCATAACTGGGTAGTGGACTGAGTATATGCAGATTTGGCAGTAGCTGAGGCCAGGCTGGCAGAGTCGCGAGTGGAGTTGGCAGCACAGAGAGCTGCCAGGTTAGGACGCCAGGGCGGCGGGAGGTATGCTAGGATTCGAACTATGCGTAGGATAGCGACCCGCATTGAGTTGAGGGCCCGGAGGAGGCTTCGAGCCTTACCTACTGATGGAGATGGCATGGTATCCAGGATAGATGCTGAGGAGATCTTTCGCATTGTTGTGGCGAGGATTAGGACTTTGGGCCACACTGGTGGCTGATTTCAGAGATGGTGATGTAGTAGTCTAGTCTTCTAGTTATGTACGGACATAGTAGTGCCGACTTTTGGTGGGATTGTTTCATTGTATATAGTATCCCTGTTCTGACTAGATTGATAGACTGATGTATTTCACTTTTGACTCGTTATTGTTAGGACGGTTGTACTTGTAAACTGTCAAATTTTGACTCGGATTATGTATTTCCAGTACCATGTATATATTTGTTTCCTTTCAGTTAGTTCGATTCTGTCGTGACACGATCACCAGTTTATTTTACCGTTATCCACACTATTTATGGTTAAACTGTTATAAAATATCGAACTGGGAACTTCAAATTCCAAGCATACCATGATGGTACACGGAGAAATCTGTAATATGTGAATAAACCTAATATGTACTTTTCCAATTTTCAGTAAGATGCCTCCAAGAAGAATGGGAACTAGGGCTAATCCCCATGAGTCTGATGATCAAGAAAGCCACAACTAACATGAAGAAGTACATGCATACATAGAAGAGGAAGATGAGGATTATAATGAGCAGGCTGACTCCTTATATGGAGTGGCGGAGGAAACCTTTTTCATTGCAGAGTTTGAGGAGGAAGCTGAAGGGGAGCAGGAAGGGGAGAACCGGGATGAAGGGGAAAATCAAAGGGAGGACCCCATGGGTCAGTTTATGAATTTGGACCGTTATCCCCAACCACAACCACCCCAACTGTAACACCCCCAGATCCGGGGTCAGGGATCTGGTCGTTACGGTCTTAACCTCCATCCACAAAACCAACATAATTTAAATTACAACCTTGTGACCCAAACAACAATATAGAACACACCCGTTATAGTCCCAGAGATGTAATCAGAGTAACCAAATTTTATTAATCACACAATTGAGTTCTTACAACCCAAGAAATTACATTAATAATTTACGTACTCTTTGCCGTCCATTTATATATACCAAATCAATAATACATTTGATATACAAAATCTAACAACTAGCCTACCAATAGCTTACTCTTCAGCAATGGTAGCTAAGATCTCAGCGGTTAATCCTCTGACGGCTGACACCTGCTCGCACCAAGTGCACCTTGTGCGGCCATCTGATCTAACTGTTGTTGTGATATAAATAAATAAAGCAAGGGTGAGCAATAGCCCACCACAAATATAATTGAACAGTAATAGTATATAACAGTCCAAAATATCTTTGAAACCATATGCCATGCATTTACGGAAATGATGCCAGTATAACTTAAAAGATGAAGTTACTAGGTAACTCAATATATATATTTTGTGGACATATCTGCTATACAAAAGATAAGCAAGATATTCTCAATTATCATAAAAGAGGAACTTGCAGGAAAAATATTGCAATTCCAGTTTCAATACTTTTTCACCTTGCCAACACCAATAGCGTTGTAGAATTTCTCACTTTTGGAAGATAAACTAATACGGGAGCATTGCCGCGCCAGATGCCCTGACATTTACGATGATCAGTCGTATGTCATGCATCTCATCAGTCGTTCTCTACATGTAGAAGGTAGCTCCGACGGATTGACTTGTCTACCGCCCTCCGGAACTCCTCAGCCAACGGTTGGGCTATTGCTGGACCGGCGCCACTCGGCCACTTACGCGTCTCCTAGTTCGAATATTATCCATGACTCTGAAACGTAAAGTTCGTTCCCCTTTTCCCCAAGTATAACACTTGTTGATAGGACTCCACAAAGTAGTCGTATCTAATTGGAAAGGGAAATTCACCAATATTTCCCAAGCTGATGCTTGTTAATGGATATAAACTTGTTCCATCAATCTTACCCCTCGAGCGTTGAAGAGGTAACCAAAAGACTCATATAGATGTTTGGATGAATCATGATGTGAGTGACAAGATAGTTTAGCAAGTATATGACCGGGCAGTCAAATAAATAACAGCTCTCAAGTGAGGTCCCCTTATATGTTTTTTTTTGGAAGTTTGGGCGAGTATTTAAATCTTCTTTTAAGATAGATTTAAATAAAAATAGAGTTTTGGGAACCTCCCCTTGATAAAATAGTCATAAAAAGACTCTGAAATATTTTACATAATATCTGAAGGTAAAAGATAATCTTTGTATGATATAAATCATTATAAAGAGAATTTAAAAGAATTTACAAAATTTTCCAAGAATATTTATTAAATCAATAATAATTAAGAACTATTTTTAAATCATATTATTACTCGTAAGTAATCCTCGAGTGAATATATAAAATTATTAATTAAATAAATCTCTTCTTAAATGAATATTCAAAATAATATTCATTAAATAAATAAAACTTCCAATGAATATTCAAGATGATATTCGTTAAATAGATAAACTCAAATAAATATTTAAAATAATGATCATTAAGTAAATCAAACCTTAAATGAATATTTGAAAATAATATTCATTAAATAAATAGTATTCTAAATGAATATCCAATTAATATTCATTTAGTAATCAAAACTTTAAAGAAATATTCAAAATAATATTCCTTAAATAATTAGAACTCCAATTGAATATTTTAAAATAATATTCATTAAGTAAATAAAACTTTAAATGAATATTCAAATAATATTCATTTAATAAATAATTATTCCAAATAATATTCATTTAGTAATCAATACTCTCAAGGAATGTTTGAAATAATGTTCCTTAAGTAATTAGAATTTCAAAGGAATATCTTAAAGTGATATTCATTGAATAGGTAAAACCTTAAATGAATATTCGAAAGTAATATTCATTTAATAAACAATATTCTAAATGAATCTTGAAATAATATTCATGAAATAATCAAACTCTAAATGAATATTCGAAATAGTATTCCTTTAATATCTCTCGACTGAGATAATACTAAAATAACATTTCTCGAAAGATTTCCAAGTAATTAATACTTTATGGAAATATAATTAATGTTTAATAATAACATTCCTCAAAAGGAATACTAATTTGTCGCTGGTATCCCTCTGGGTTTCCACGACTACATCTATATCTCAAAATACCGACTCCCGGTCTACATTTAAAGAATGAATATCACATGCCCTTCACTAAGGGTCTTAACCAAAAATCCGGCTTATACTGATATATCGTATCTAGTCTATAAACCAATATCAATTCAGGGAACAAGTATTGCAATATAACTTGAAAGTAGGCATGCATGCTATGGCATATGTATAACAACAATTATATATATATATATTATCACAACAACAGCCTTTAGAAAGGATTTGAAACTTGCCTGGTAATCCTGTGGGTGTAGTGTACCTCGGTTCAATCCGGTGATCTAGAAATAGTCACAATATCCGAGGTTAATCACTTTAACACTTCGACATGCTAAGTATATATTTAACTTAGGCTAAAACACATTTTCCAATTATCTCGTTAGGCAAACCCTAACATAACTCTTATTAATACCGCTATAATCCAACACTCGAATCCATCCTTAATGTCGGATCTTTCGTACATCTCACTTAATCATTTATAGCCTCGTTCTTTGCAGCAATATGTTGTCTTGATAATTCTTAACAAGTTTCATGTTTTAGTCGACTCGAGATTCCTCTTTTAATCTATCCAAAATGGGTGGCCAAAGTAGTACCCCTAGAGTTGACTTTTCTAAGAATTACTATTCCGTGACTCACACTTCAACACTTTTAATAAATCACGAGAAATGTATTTAATTGTGAAGGCATTTTTAAAATCATCTTTGGTATTTGTAATATTTATCATAAAATTTCCAATTCGAAAACACGGGTCTAGATAGGTGAAATGTATTTTCGAAGTTCAGTCAACGACGGATTTTCACTATTCCCACCTCTTTCACTAAAACGTTCATAACTCGGTAACCGTTAACTCAAATGACGCACCGTTTTCGCGTACATACTCTAGAGAATGTCTATAAGGTGGCTAGATCAAAATCTGACTTTGTTCAGAAGATAATGTTTTCCAGATTTTACTAAAACAGGGCAGGAGCATTCGAATGAATAGTGTTATCTCTGAAAAGTGGTTTCTTCGCACTTAACCTCGATTCGAACATTTTTATAAAATCGGAAAATGATCCATTTTACTTGTGGTTTTCTCTCACGCCTTCCTTATGACCTCTAATATTTAATTACCATGTTTCGTCACTGACTTAGTCATGTTAAGGGATTCCAATTTCAGTTACGAACTTTCGATTACGGTTTCGAACCTCTTTTACGAATTAAACCATAACTCCTAAACCGTAAGTCCGTTTCACATGATCTTTATATCAAAACGAAGCTTATAACATACTCTATCCAAAAATGGCAGGATATGAAGCTAGACATGGAGTTCATGCTACTGTCAAATACGGTTTCTTAAGATTAACAATAATCGGGCATTACGACGACTATAACTCGGCCATTCCAAAACTCGAATCAATCCAACCAAGCCACACCGGGCATCTAAACAACTTATCATCATATAACTCATCTCATAAGTCCAATAGCTACTGATTTTACCACCAATATCAACATGCTTCTTAAATCACAAAACTAACTACATAATCATGCTTATAATCATCATCAATATCATACTAATCTAAACCCAATCAAGACAATCATAAATCTCAAATTACAAGCTAGGGTTTTGGTGAGATATACCTTCCATGATGTGTGTAAGAGCTTGCTAAGCCTTGTATAGTCCTTGTATACCCTTAACCAAGCTTAGATCATCCAAGAAATCAAGATCCAAGAATTTGTTCTTGAAATCACTATTCACCCTCATCTTCAAGGATTTATTTGAAAATGGAAAAAGTGGTGTTTGAGGCTAAGATTTTTAGGGTATCATTTTCCTGAAATATAAGATCTACCATAAAAGTTTCAAGATCAAACAATGGTTGAAAGGTGGATTTTTGTTCTTGAATTTCAAGAGGAGTTGAATGGGTATAATGGTGGAGTTCTTGATATTTTTTTGTGTTGGTTTCTTGAATAAGGCATAAAGTAGATGAGCCTAGGATATTATCTCATCTTGGTTGAATTATTAAAGGGATGATGCACTAGATGATGCAATTTTCAAGACAAGTGTTGATCAATGGGTGGTGCTAAGGCTAACCAAGTAGTTTGCTTTTTAAGTACATGGTTACTTCACTTGATTCTAGTTACTTTTGTAACTAGATAGTTACTAGATATTTTCCTTAGTAGCACATGCATGAATCTAGCTTCCCTGCATGTTTCTTTGTTCGGTTATTGCTCCGCTTTATTGATCGTTTGTAGGAATATCTCAAGGATTCCTAGTTAGGGTTTTACCGGAAACCTCTGTAATGATTCTATTATAATTTCTATCTTTCATTAATATCCTCCAATTAATATTCCTCAAATATTAAGTATTAAATCCTTAATCTATCAGTGTCTAGGGAAAAACTCGGAGAAAATAAAAGTACTATTTTTCAGAATCTGACAGTCTTTACATACACTTATTTTCCCCTCGGATCACTAATACGAACTCAGAAATTCATTCCGGGTACTTCTATATAGTGTCGCCTCATAATATTCTTATTTCTATCAAAAACACTATTCATCACTTATTCTCTTTTTAGTCCTGGTACTTAGAAAATATCTTTGTGCTTCCTCGAGCGTTCCTTAACTCTTTCATGGAACCTCCGTACTTGTAACCGATATCGATCTGGATGACATGAGGGTATCTATTTCTCTCTAGGGAATCTTATCTTAACTTTCTAGGAGATAGATTATTCTAATCTAAGTTATCACCCAATAGCATCCTTCAGGATATATAACCTTGGAATCTATATCCTTTCGTTATTCATTCATCAAAACCAGTATTACATTGTAGTTGTAACCACTATTCACTCTTACATCAATACATAATAAAAAGTTTTAATTCTACCCAAAAATCTGGGTTCTTACAGTCTCCCCTCCTTAAAAAGATTCCGTCCCGGAATCAGGTAGAAGGTAATTGGGTACTTGTTGGTTATTTCGCTTTCCAATTCTCTGGTCGATCCTTACACATTCCAATCTTTCTAAAGCACATCGTACTGGTGTTACAATACACCCTTTATCCGTTCTACCCATTCTTTGATACTTTCGTACAACACATTACCCGGGTTATGCTCTTACCCAGTCATATACTATTTTCCTTATTGGTACGTGCAGTGACTTCGGTATCACTATCGCGCTACGAATTTGGAGATAACCTTACTCGTACTTCGTTCCTGATCGCTTTTACCTTCGCAATCTGGATCTATATATATTGAAGTGGAAAATTTATTGAGAGATCACTATGATCAATGAACTTTTGTTATATTGCATAGTTAGTACAGAAGGGGGCCAGCCTTTAGTACTTGATAAGCAATTAAACAATTAATGGCATTCCACTTAGACTTCTATCACACAGACAGATCGTCACGTAGTGGTACCTCCCCTCCTTAAAGGGTTGTTCTCCTCAATTCAGAAGAATATGAATAAGTGAGAAGAAAAGAAAAGAATTTCAAAGATTCGTAGAATTTTTTTTTTTTTTTTTGATTGCAAAATATCATACTTAGAATTACCCCTGAACTATAGAGGTTTGTCAAAGAAGAAAATAGTCGTAATCGTAATAAATACTATTTTATCATAATCTCGTGTGTTAACGCATTCTCGGTGTTCTGTCCATCTTTCTATGGACCATCATATCCTAATCAGTATTTCAAATATCATGTCATTCCAAAATTTAAACCATCCGTAACAAACCTGGATGATTTCTCTAACTTAGATTCAATTCCGACCCTTCCATAGTCGTCATCTAATTCCGTAGAAAATCACCACTACATTAATGTGGTCCATGGATAATCGTCATCGTTTATCATTTACGTAGGGCTTTAATAGCTAGACATACGGGTTTCATGATTTGTCAAATCACCACTCTCTTAGGAAGACAAAATAATCACTACTCCTTACCCATAAGGAATACTTCTTGAACTTGATATAGATATCACGTGAAGAAGATAGAACTGCAGAAGAGCTTCAAGCGTTGCAGCTAGGATAGGTTGGTGAGATTATTAATCGTATATCTCTAGTTGAAGACTGGAAGCTCAGCGTTTTACTTAATCACTTGACAACCTCATAATTCTCTATCTTGTTTGCACAGAAATACACCAACAATAACTTTCTTGTCATTCATCATCATGCCATTTAGCTTATCAGTATTTGTACCATCTCTGTTTCTGGTCATCTACTACCAATTCATTGTTACTTAACCTCCCCTCTCTCTTTCCAAAGAAAAGGCGAGTCTCTTGGGGAATTTGGTCTGGCCTGTCGTAGAGCCTTCTAGTGTCGGTAATGTGCTACCGGCAACATCAGGAATCGAATCTTTACTTAAACTATTCTTATCGTTGATCCTGGCACAATCATCAGACGGAATGTAACTTCCTCTACCACATTATGACCATCAAGGTCCTTTACACTATCATTCTATCTCTTTAGTATGAGCATATATACTTACTCCCTTATACTTAAAGTGTCGGCCACCTCATTGGCCTTTCCTGAATTTAATATTTTCTTGAAATCCATATTTTCTGGATCTATTCCAACTCAGGGTAGGAGCATCCTCCCTTGAACTCTGCTAGATGAGAGAAAACATATTCCAGTCTTTTTCCAAAAATCATTGCTTCCACCTTTCTGTGGGAACTTTATCACGGTTACTCCCAATCATATCTAGGATATTTCTTATCTTAGTCCTTTCTTATTTTAGGAAAATCTCAACCTTATTGGTTCAATCCATACTTTCTCATGGTTTCACACATGCTTCATCTGGCCTTATTGTTACTATGTCATACATTCCTTACCAAACTTCCCTTTTTGAAGTTCGGAATATTACCTCTTCCCTTATAAGGTTTCTTAGGTCATCCTCATCATTCCTCCTCTATCTTCTGGGTACAGGGTACATCAAACATCATTAATCAACTCTATAACAATTCTGTCTATGTACTTTTTGAGACTTCTTTTCACAAATCCTTATAGGTTATTGATACCTTGTCGATTCAACTTATATCGTCTGATTTCACAATGTCTTTATTAGGGTTGATGCTATCCTTTGTGCATTCCCCCAGGGTTCGTCTTAATCTCTGGACATTCTATCCTCAATTCTATTTTGAAGGAATACATACATCCTGTAACTGGCTATCCAATTATATATCCCTAATAAAGGTCTCTTTTCAATCACTCTCATCTTAATCATCTATAGGTAGCTTAATGCTAACCTCTTCTTCTGAATGTCGGTCTACATGACCTTCCAAAAGACAAAATATGTCTATCTGCTCTTTCTTACAGGACTTGGTAATGGTAGCAATGATGTTCTGGAAGATATTGGTCGTGTTCAACGTGAATCTCTTAGTGCCTAATGCTTTTCTTGAGGACACTAAGTTTCAGATAACATTTATGCATCACACTGCATTATATCTGATAATCTACATAACCTTCCTTGGTCATTATCCTTAATCCGAATACACCCATGGCATTTATAAAGTCCATCATCATGTATCTCAATTTATTTTATATGAAGTTCTCGCGGTTGGCGCTTGGTTAGAAGCTACCCCGCTTTGTCCTTTCGTTGCTGGTCTAGTCACTTGCTAATCCTTTGTGACTTGGCCTCAACTGGCCATACTAAAATATATGAGTTTAGGGGTCGGCTAAAAGCATTACTCTTCTAGCAATTACTTGCATACTGCCTTCTACTTTGATACCTTTTGATCTTTTCAAAACTTTACTCCATATAAGTCTCAATCGACTTCTCGGTACCGTCTCCGGTCACCTTTCCTTTACTTTTATTCTTTCAACTATTCTTATCAATTTCACGTGCCACAAAAGCTTAACACTTCTGGCATAACAACCTTTTTATTTAAGTCAATCCCAGAATTTCTCAGTCCGGCTCGCTTCTTAATTACATTTCTCTTTTTATCATCCAATCTCAACTTCATCAGTTTATCTCTAGAATCAATCGTAATAACCGGGGTTTGACTATCAGTCCATATAGCGGCTACCTTACTCAATCCATCGGGTTTGCTTTGGTTTCCACCCTTTTTAGTGACATTCTGTGATAATCAGAAAGACAAGGTTTGCCAAAATTCGTTGAATTCCTTTCCAGAATTTGGGAAAATTTTAGTCAATCTATCCACCCACTGGTGACACTGGGAAGGTCTATGTCGATACCCGAAGAATAGTTCTAGGGACATCCAAGCAGGTCGAACCGTAAGCAGTTATAATTATAGAATGATCGACATAACTCAGAAGTTTACTACTGGAAAGGATCCCAATATATGTACATCCCTTAGAAGGGAAGTCAAAGTTTCAAACTGAAACATGCCACATCTTCCCGATACATATTCGTCCTATTAGTCGATACTACCAAATACCGGTCTTCTTAACAACTAGTCTCAGAAGGAACACTACCGTCGGGGTTAGTCATTCCACAAAATTGGAACTTCCATGGCCATCCGAATCTGGTGAACTGTGTTGTTCAAATATATTTGAGATTACGCTGTCGTACTATATAAGCACAATGCCTAATCTAGTATGAGATGCATCGTAATATATCCCAATGTTCTCCTTCTTCCATTTAGGCAACGCCAACGTTGGGTCGTCACTAATTTCATCTTTTAGCTCCAGGAAGATTTCCTCCCATTTTTCTGCCTACTCAACTTCTTAGTCCTTTGTTGGTGTGGTTGACCTTTCTCACCTGAAACTGCCTTTAAATCGGCGGGGTCCACCCACACTACTCAATTATTGATCGCATGTCCTAATAACGGAACTTCAATTGCCCGAACTCATACTCAGAGAACTTGGCAGACACTTACCTCCTTTAGGTCTCATCTAAAATATTTTCCGTTATTTCTTAACCACTAATCGTATTACCCGATCCATTTATGATTCCGCATTGGAGTAACTAATGCAACCACTATAATCCAGTCAAGGAAAATAAAGAATTTAATATTCTTCTAAACCACATATATCTAACGCCTCTGGTTCCTCATTCCACTGAGTTAAAATAACCCTATACTTAATCTCTGACAATAGTCTTGTTACGAGTATATCACAAACTCACTGGTCTTTTCCTCTTGTATAACCTTATCCAATCGGGCCATTACTTCCCAATGTCTTTACTTTCTAAGTTGCTCCATTTATAAGATGGGCATTTCCCTGAATAGAATCACCTTAACAATCTCAATTTGGTTTCATAAATTAAAACCTATGAAATCTGTCTTCTCATGGCGAATTACCATTGACAATATTCACACTAATCCATTTATCCGAAGATATGGCACTTGCCACCTATGTCTTAATTATTCCTAGGGGCTCTGCTCCCCGTCCTATATCAATGTCTTTGATAATCATGCATCGTTCTAACTCCTTTCTCATTAATCTGAAAGTCTCCAAGGTTTCTTATCTATCATTACATAAGATCTTGAGTAATTCCTCAAATCCATCTTACTTGTTGGTACTTCATCCGGTAGTCCGGCTATGAATCCAATATGCATCTTTAGTTCTCTTAATAATATCTCAGTTCTTTACGCTCACTTTGCTGAGCACTATACCTTAACTCTTACAGTCTCTCTGGCTTAGCCCTCATTTCCTTAAGTGTAAACTCCTTATACTTATCAATATTCTCCTTTTCTGCTGGAACCTCTTCCGGGTCCTCAGTAGGGTACTCTATCGAATCCACCATCCGATCTTCAGTATCAAAACAAGCATCATTGTGTTACTGCTCGTAATCCCCAAGGTCTGTCGCCTTACTAGTCGATACAAGAACGAGCTAAGTTACTATCATGATACTTTAGGGTTCCCATACGGGTTTTATATGTCAATACTACATTATGTAGTCCGACTATGAACTTGGCAAGAGTTCTTATTATCTTAATGAATTTATTGTTTTAACGTCGCGTCATCTCTAGAATTTATAACGCTCTCTCTAATACCATTTCTGTAACACCCCCAGATCCGGGGTCAGGGATCTGGTCGTTACGGTCTTAACCTCCATCCACAAAACCAACATAATTTAAATTACAACCTTGTGACCCAAACAACAATATAGAACACACCCGTTATAGTCCCAGAGATGTAATCAGAGTAACCAAATTTTATTAATCACACAATTGAGTTCTTACAACCCAAGAAATTACATTAATAATTTACGTACTCTTTGCCGTCCATTTATATATACCAAATCAATAATACATTTGATATACAAAATCTAACAACTAGCCTACCAATAGCTTACTCTTCAGCAATGGTAGCTAAGATCTCAGCGGTTAATCCTCTGACGGCTGACACCTGCTCGCACCAAGTGCACCTTGTGCGGCCATCTGATCTAACTGTTGTTGTGATATAAATAAATAAAGCAAGGGTGAGCAATAGCCCACCACAAATATAATTGAACAGTAATAGTATATAACAGTCCAAAATATCTTTGAAACCATATGCCATGCATTTACGGAAATGATGCCAGTATAACTTAAAAGATGAAGTTACTAGGTAACTCAATATATATATTTTGTGGACATATCTGCTATACAAAAGATAAGCAAGATATTCTCAATTATCATAAAAGAGGAACTTGCAGGAAAAATATTGCAATTCCAGTTTCAATACTTTTTCACCTTGCCAACACCAATAGCGTTGTAGAATTTCTCACTTTTGGAAGATGAACTAATACGGGAGCATTGCCGCGCCAGATGCCCTGACATTTACGATGATCAGTCGTATGTCATGCATCTCATCAGTCGTTCTCTACATGTAGAAGGTAGCTCCGACGGATTGACTTGTCTACCGCCCTCCGGAACTCCTCAGCCAACGGTTGGGCTATTGCTGGACCGGCGCCACTCGGCCACTTACGCGTCTCCTAGTTCGAATATTATCCATGACTCTGAAACGTAAAGTTCGTTCCCCTTTTCCCCAAGTATAACACTTGTTGATAGGACTCCACAAAGTAGTCGTATCTAATTGGAAAGGGAAATTCACCAATATTTCCCAAGCTGATGCTTGTTAATGGATATAAACTTGTTCCATCAATCTTACCCCTCGAGCGTTGAAGAGGTAACCAAAAGACTCATATAGATGTTTGGATGAATCATGATGTGAGTGACAAGATAGTTTAGCAAGTATATGACCGGGCAGTCAAATAAATAACAACTCTCAAGTGAGGTCCCCTTATATGTTTTTTTTTTGGAAGTTTGGGCGAGTATTTAAATCTTCTTTTAAGATAGATTTAAATAAAAATAGAGTTTTGGGAACCTCCCCTTGATAAAATAGTCATAAAAAGACTCTGAAATATTTTACATAATATCTGAAGGTAAAAGATAATCTTTGTATGATATAAATCATTATAAAGAGAATTTAAAAGAATTTACAAAATTTTCCAAGAATATTTATTAAATCAATAATAATTAAGAACTATTTTTAAATCATATTATTACTCGTAAGTAATCCTCGAGTGAATATATAAAATTATTAATTAAATAAATCTCTTCTTAAATGAATATTCAAAATAATATTCATTAAATAAATAAAACTTCCAATGAATATTCAAGATGATATTCGTTAAATAGATAAACTCAAATAAATATTTAAAATAATGATCATTAAGTAAATCAAACCTTAAATGAATATTTGAAAATAATATTCATTAAATAAATAGTATTCTAAATGAATATCCAATTAATATTCATTTAGTAATCAAAACTTTAAAGAAATATTCAAAATAATATTCCTTAAATAATTAGAACTCCAATTGAATATTTTAAAATAATATTCATTAAGTAAATAAAACTTTAAATGAATATTCAAATAATATTCATTTAATAAATAATTATTCCAAATAATATTCATTTAGTAATCAATACTCTCAAGGAATGTTTGAAATAATGTTCCTTAAGTAATTAGAATTTCAAAGGAATATCTTAAAGTGATATTCATTGAATAGGTAAAACCTTAAATGAATATTCGAAAGTAATATTCATTTAATAAACAATATTCTAAATGAATCTTGAAATAATATTCATGAAATAATCAAACTCTAAATGAATATTCGAAATAGTATTCCTTTAATATCTCTCGACTGAGATAATACTAAAATAACATTTCTCGAAAGATTTCCAAGTAATTAATACTTTATGGAAATATAATTAATGTTTAATAATAACATTCCTCAAAAGGAATACTAATTTGTCGCTGGTATCCCTCTGGGTTTCCACGACTACATCTATATCTCAAAATACCGACTCCCGGTCTACATTTAAAGAATGAATATCACATGCCCTTCACTAAGGGTCTTAACCAAAAATCCGGCTTATACTGATATATCGTATCTAGTCTATAAACCAATATCAATTCAGGGAACAAGTATTGCAATATAACTTGAAAGTAGGCATGCATGCTATGGCATATGTATAACAACAATTATATATATATATATTATCACAACAACAGCCTTTAGAAAGGATTTGAAACTTGCCTGGTAATCCTGTGGGTGTAGTGTACCTCGGTTCAATCCGGTGATCTAGAAATAGTCACAATATCCGAGGTTAATCACTTTAACACTTCGACATGCTAAGTATATATTTAACTTAGGCTAAAACACATTTTCCAATTATCTCGTTAGGCAAACCCTAACATAACTCTTATTAATACCGCTATAATCCAACACTCGAATCCATCCTTAATGTCGGATCTTTCGTACATCTCACTTAATCATTTATAGCCTCGTTCTTTGCAGCAATATGTTGTCTTGATAATTCTTAACAAGTTTCATGTTTTAGTCGACTCGAGATTCCTCTTTTAATCTATCCAAAATGGGTGGCCAAAGTAGTACCCCTAGAGTTGACTTTTCTAAGAATTACTATTCCGTGACTCACACTTCAACACTTTTAATAAATCACGAGAAACGTATTTAATTGTGAAGGCATTTTTAAAATCATCTTTGGTATTTGTAATATTTATCATAAAATTTCCAATACGAAAACACGGGTCTAGATAGGTGAAATGTATTTTCGAAGTTCAGTCAACGACGGATTTTCACTATTCCCACCTCTTTCACTAAAACGTTCATAACTCGGTAACCGTTAACTCAAATGACGCACCGTTTTCGCGTACATACTCTAGAGAATGTCTATAAGGTGGCTAGATCAAAATCTGACTTTGTTCAGAAGATAATGTTTTCCAGATTTTACTAAAACAGGGCAGGAGCATTCGAATGAATAGTGTTATCTCTGAAAAGTGGTTTCTTCGCACTTAACCTCGATTCGAACATTTTTATAAAATCGGAAAATGATCCATTTTACTTGTGGTTTTCTCTCACGCCTTCCTTATGACCTCTAATATTTAATTACCATGTTTCGTCACTGACTTAGTCATGTTAAGGGATTCCAATTTCAGTTACGAACTTTCGATTACGGTTTCGAACCTCTTTTACGAATTAAACCATAACTCCTAAACCGTAAGTCCGTTTCACATGATCTTTATATCAAAACGAAGCTTATAACATACTCTATCCAAAAATGGCAGGATATGAAGCTAGACATGGAGTTCATGCTACTGTCAAATACGGTTTCTTAAGATTAACAATAATCGGGCATTACGACGACTATAACTCGGACATTCCAAAACTCGAATCAATCCAACCAAGCCACACCGGGCATCTAAACAACTTATCATCATATAACTCATCTCATAAGTCCAATAGCTACTGATTTTACCACCAATATCAACATGCTTCTTAAATCACAAAACTAACTACATAATCATGCTTATAATCATCATCAATATCATACTAATCTAAACCCAATCAAGACAATCATAAATCTCAAATTACAAGCTAGGGTTTTGGTGAGATATACCTTCCATGATGTGTGTAAGAGCTTGCTAAGCCTTGTATAGTCCTTGTATACCCTTAACCAAGCTTAGATCATCCAAGAAATCAAGATCCAAGAATTTGTTCTTGAAATCACTATTCACCCTCATCTTCAAGGATTTATTTGAAAATGGAAAAAGTGGTGTTTGAGGCTAAGATTTTTAGGGTATCATTTTCCTGAAATATAAGATCTACCATAAAAGTTTCAAGATCAAACAATGGTTGAAAGGTGGATTTTTGTTCTTGAATTTCAAGAGGAGTTGAATGGGTATAATGGTGGAGTTCTTGATATTTTTTTGTGTTGGTTTCTTGAATAAGGCATAAAGTAGATGAGCCTAGGATATTATCTCATCTTGGTTGAATTATTAAAGGGATGATGCACTAGATGATGCAATTTTCAAGACAAGTGTTGATCAATGGGTGGTGCTAAGGCTAACCAAGTAGTTTGCTTTTTAAGTACATGGTTACTTCACTTGATTCTAGTTACTTTTGTAACTAGATAGTTACTAGATATTTTCCTTAGTAGCACATGCATGAATCTAGCTTCCCTGCGTGTTTCTTTGTTCGGTTATTGCTCCGCTTTATTGATCGTTTGTAGGGGAATATCTCAAGGATTCCTAGTTAGGGTTTTACCGGAAACCTCTGTAATGATTCTATTATAATTTCTATCTTTCATTAATATCCTCCAATTAATATTCCTCAAATATTAAGTATTAAATCCTTAATCTATCAGTGTCTAGGGAAAAACTCGGAGAAAATAAAAGTACTATTTTTCAGAATCTGACAGTCTTTACATACACTTATTTTCCCCTCGGATCACTAATACGAACTCAGAAATTCATTCCGGGTACTTCTATATAGTGTCGCCTCATAATATTCTTATTTCTATCAAAAACACTATTCATCACTTATTCTCTTTTTAGTCCTGGTACTTAGAAAATATCTTTGTGCTTCCTCGAGCGTTCCTTAACTCTTTCATGGAACCTCCGTACTTGTAACCGATATCGATCTGGATGACATGAGGGTATCTATTTCTCTCTAGGGAATCTTATCTTAACTTTCTAGGAGATAGATTATTCTAATCTAAGTTATCACCCAATAGCATCCTTCAGGATATATAACCTTGGAATCTATATCCTTTCGTTATTCATTCATCAAAACCAGTATTACATTGTAGTTGTAACCACTATTCACTCTTACATCAATACATAATAAAAAGTTTTAATTCTACCCAAAAATCTGGGTTCTTACACCAACCCCAACCCCAAGTAAACAACAATGCCGTGGCAACTTCTTTCAGGGCCTTTAAATCACTTAAGCCCCCATAATTTCATGGATCAGCTGACCCAGTTGTGGCAAGCGCTTGGATCAAGGAAATGGAAAAGTCCTTTGAGATTATAAGGATTGATGAGGCGCAGAAGACTGTTTTCGCCGCTTACCCACTGAAAGGAGAGGCCAACTACTGGTGGGAGGCCAAGAAAAATATGGAGACAGATGTTATAATAACCTGGGAAAGGTTCAAGCAATTGTTTTTAGAGAAGTATTTCCCGAGGTTCATGAAGACTCAGATGGAGCTCAAGTTTTTAGAGCTGAAGCAGAACAATTTGTCGGTGGCTAAATATGAGGCCAAATTTACCAAGCTCTCAAGGTTTGTGCCCGAGTTTGTGGATACTGAAGAGAAGAAAGCGAATAGGTTTCAGAAAGGGTTAAAGCAGTGGATCCAGAACCGAGTAGCAGTTTTAGAGATTACCGACTATGCCACCTTGGTGCAGAAGGCAACAATTGTGGAGACAGGAAGTGATCAGACACAGAAGGAAAGAGAGAGAAGGGGGATAAAAAGGAAAAGTGCAAGTATGGGTGGAGGTTCTACAGGAGGGAAATTCCCGAATAGGTTTAACCGAGGAGCAACCTCCTTACCCGGAAAGAATGTGGGATTCCAGCGACCTCTGAATACGAATGTGAGCCAGGGCGGCAAGCAGTCAGGAGTGTCCCACTCATACTCTTCTCGACCCCCATTACCAACATGTGCAACTTGTGGGAGGAAACATACCGGTGTGTGCCACCAAAAATCAGTAACTTGTTTTAAGTGTGGACGAGTGGGCCATTATGCTACTGCTTGTACCACGGGTACTCCAAGTGTCAACACCAGCACCACTTATTTTCAGTGTGGACGTCAGGGCCATATGAGAAAGGATTGCCCAATGAACAAGCCAGCCGCGTCAGGGGCAAGCAAAGTTGCCTCCAACAAGCCACCAACTGCTAGGACTTTTAATATGATAGTACAGGATGCCGTGAGGAACACGGATGTGATAGCAGGTACCCTTTCTCTTAATTCAGTAAGTGCAAATGTTTTATTTGATTCTGGACCAACTAAATCTTTTATATCGAGGGATTTTGCACATAAATTGAAACTTAAGGCTCAACCACTGAGGGATCCCTTACAAGTAGAAATAGCCAACTGAGAGATAGTTCCAGTAAATTAGATTCACCCCGATTGCGAACTTAAGATCGAGGAACAATCTTTTTGTGTTGATTTGATTCCTTTTAAGTTAGGGTAATTCGATGTCATTCTAGGAATGGATTGGTTGTCTAGCAAGAATGCGCAGATAGATTGTAAAGGGAAGAAGGTTACGTTGACCACCCCAGAAAAGAAGAAAGTAGTATTTAGGGGAATACGACAAACGCAGAAATTTTTAACCATGGCTCAGACCAAAAGATTATTGCGAAACGAGAACGAGGCTTACTTATCCTATATTGTAGACACCCAGAAGGAGGTACCCAAACTGCAGGACATTCTGGTAGTTAATGAGTTCGAAGATGTGTTTCCACAAGATCTTCCAGGATTACCGCCCGATCGAGTAATCGAGTTTGCTATCGAGCTAGCTCCGGGGACGGCACCAGTTTCGAAGGCCCCGTACCGGTTAGCCCCAATAGAAATGAAGGAGTTTGCTACCCAGTTGCAAGAACTGTTGGATAAGGGTATGATAAGACCTAGTGTATCGCCTTGGGGGGCACCAGTGTTGTTTATCAAAAAGAAGGATGGGAGCATGAGGCTATGCATCGAGTACCGCGAGTTAAACAATCTAACCATCAAGAATAAGTACCCTTTACCTAGAATAGACGATTTGTTTGACCAACTGAAGGATGCAATGTACTTCTCTAAGATTGACTTGAGATCCGGATATAACCAACTGAAAATGAAACCCGAGGATATCCCAAAGACTGCATTCCGTACCCGATATGGACATTATGAGTTTTTGGTGATGTCGTTTGGATTGACCAATGCGCCAGCAGCTTTCATGGATTTGATGAACAGAGTGTTCAAGAAGTATTTGGATGAATTCGTGATAGTTTTCATCGACGATATTTTGATCTACTCAAAGTCAGAGGCAGAATATGCGGAACATTTAAGGATAGCCCTCGAGATACTCAGGAAGGAACAGCTTTATGCCAAATTCTCAAAGTGTGAATTCTGGAAAAATGAGGTTCAATTCTTAGGATATGTGATTAATAAGGAAGGAGTGTTGGTTGACCCCTCCAAGATAGAGGTAGTATCAAACTGGGAACGACCAACTACACCAACGGAAGTAAGGAGTTTCATTGGATTGGCAGGGTATTATAGAAGGTTTGTTAAAGATTTTACGAAGAGCGCAGCCCCATTAACTCGACTTACCCGCAAGACTGAGAAGTTTGAATGGACTGAAAAATGCGAGAAGAGTTTTCAAGAGCTGAAGGAGAAGTTGGTAACTACCCCCGTGTTGGCATTACCTGATGGAAAGTGGACTTTGTGATTTTCAGTGACGCTTCGCATAAGGGATTAGGTTGTGTGCTTATGCAGCACGAAAAGGTGATCGCGTATGCGTCTAGACAGTTGAAAGAGTATGAGATTCGATATCCCACTCACGATCTAGAATTGGAAGCAATTGTTTTCGCCTTAAAGATTTGGAGGCATTACTTGTATGGAGAGAAGTGCGAGATTTACACTGACCATAAAAGCCTCAAGTACATCTTTACCCAGAAAGAGCTTAACATGCGCCAAAGAAGGTGGTTAGAGTTAATCAAAGATTATGATTGTGAAATTCGTTATCACCCGGGTAAAGCCAATGTGGTGGCTGACGCCCTTAGTAGGAAAGAAAGACTCAAAATGATGACCTTAAAAGAAGAGTTGATAAGAGACCTTGAAAAGTTGGAAATTGAGGTCAGGACACCAGGAGATGGTCAAGAGAAGTTGATGGAGATTCAGATCCAACCTCTATTGTTGGAAAAGATCAGACTGTGCCAAGAGCGAATAATGGAAGAGGAAAGGAATTCGACGGAAGAAATAATGACAGGTGAGGAGATTAAGTGTGAAGGAGATGAGAATGGAATCATGAGGTACACATACCGGATATGGATCCCGAATGATCAAGAACTAAAGGATGAGATCCTGCATGAGGCTCATAGTTCAAGATATTCGATTCACCCTGGGAGTACCAAAATGTATAGGGATTTGAAAGAATACTACTGGTGGCCTAACATGAAGAAGGACGTAGCAGAGTGGATAAGAAAATGCTTGACATGCCAACGAGTAAAAGTGGAACACCAGAGACCCAGTGGACTCCTACACCCCTTAGAGATTCCTGAATGGAAATGGGAACATATAGCCATGGACTTCGTAGTGGGTTTACCAAAGACCAAAAGCAATCACGACGCCATATGGGTAATCATAGACCGACTGACGAAGTCAGTTCATTTTCTTCCGATCAACGAAAAATACACTGTCGACAGGCTAGTGGATATCTATATAAAGGAGATAGTGGCACGACATGGAGTCCCAGCCGCCAAAGTGTCCGATCGAGACCCTAGATTCAACTCCAGGTTTTGGAGGAGCTTTCAAGACTGTGTGGGAACCAAGCTAAATATGAGTACCGCCTATCACCCCCAGACAGACGGGCAAAGTGAAAGGACCATCCAAACACAAGAAGATATGTTGAGAGTCTGTGCTATAGACTTTAAAGGAAATTGGAACGATCACTTGCCACTGATTGAATTCTCTTACAACAATAGCTTTCATTCAAGCATAGGGATGCCGCCTTATGAGGCCCTTTATGGAAGAAAATGTCGATCTCCCTTGTATTGGGATGAAGTTGGAGAGCGTAAGCTGTTAGGGCCTGAAGTGGTTCAAAGGACAAAAGATATAGTTGATCTGATTAGAAGACGGTTGGTAGCAGCCCAAGATAGACAAAAGAGATATGCGAATCTGGCCCGGAAAGGCAAGGAATATGAAGTAGGAGACTTAGTGTTCTTAAAGGTGTCTCCTTGGAAAGGTTTAATGTGGTTTGGAAAGAAGGGAAAGCTAAGCCCTAGGTACATTGGACCGTTTGAAATCTTAAGACGTATCGGCGAGATAGCCTACGAACTAGCACTACCCCCAAATCTACAATAAGTGCACAATGTGTTTCATGTTTCAATGTTGAGGACATACAATCCAGATGCTAAGCACATAGTGGAATATGAGCACGTGGATATGCAGCCAGACCTGACCTATGTGGAGCAGCCTGTGGAAATCATAGATCAAAAAGAACAAGTACTCCGGAAAAAGGCCATCAAGCTAGTCAGAGTTTTGTGGTAGAACCATAATGTGGAAGAATCAACCTAGGAGCTAGAAAGTGCTATGCTGGAGAAGTACCCCCATTTGTTTTCAAGTTGATTCCGGGACGGAATCCTTTTTAGGAGGGGAGACTGTAAGAACCCAGATTTTTTGGTAGAATTAAAACTTTTGTTATAAATGGATATGTAAATGAATAGTGGTGAGGACCACAGTGTATCATGGATTTTATTACCAAGTATCTAATGGATAAGGATTCAGTGCGTATGTGTACTATATTAGTGATGTGAATTGATTGATAATTTAGATAAGAATAATCTATCTTCTCAGAATGGAGAGATGAAGTTATTCTCATGTCATCCAAATCGATATCTGGTAGCTCATGTCATCCAAATCAATATCTATTAAGATTAAGATCGCTATATGAAAAAAGGAATTAAGATTATTCGAGGAAGTACGAGAACAATTTCAGGAACAAGTAATAAAGAGAGAATAAACAAGGAATGTTGGAGTTATTATTGGATTGAGGATTATGCATTGTGGAATAATAAAATGCATTATATAAGTTGTAATGTATTAATTTTATTCACGAGACAACAAGGGAATCCAATTGGTGGAAAAGAAAACAAAACGAGGGACTAAAGTGAAAGAGAAGCAAACATAAGGACTTGGTGGAAATGTTATGGATAAGAAAATCTAGAGGAGCCAATGAGGGGTTGCCACCTAGCACAAACAAGATGCATCCAACCAAGATGAGATATATATGTTATATGTATAGCATTATTAGCATAAAACACAAAAACAAAAAGAAAACCACCAAGCTTGCATGAGAAGCTCTCGGCCAAGAGGAAAAAGGAGAGGAGATCTCCACTTCCAACCATCCAAATCACACAATCTTGAGCTTAAATCAAAGCTAGCATCTAGTAAAGGTATATCTTGATTATCATCACCATCCATTATGTGTAGATAGATCAAAATCCATGTGATAGAGATGATGAATAGTGATTTTTTATGAACTAACTTTTCTTTCTTGATTTCTTTTGATAGATCAAGCTTGTTTAAGGTTAGATAAGAGATAATGAAGGTGTATTAAGTTCATACCATCATCAAGGAAGGTATACCACCCTTGAAACCCTAGCTTTACTTTGAGTTTTCGATGATTTAAGTTAGTTATATAGATTTGATGAATGTTTAGACCATTAGGTGTATGATTTATGTGGATGGATGGCTAGTGTATAGCCTTAGTTGAATGTTAAATTTGTTGTATGGGTTGTTTGGAGTGAATGTTATGATTATTGGAGTAATTGGAATTTTGGATAATTCGATTTATTGCCGTTGTAATGACGAAATTTCGTTAAGTCATGAAAACAGTCCATACCCGAGACCTATAACCACTGTTAATGTCGAACCACTGCCATGTTTAGATAGTTCTTGTCATAAGCTTCCTTTTGATATAAAGATCGTGTGAAACGGATTTACGGTTTAGGCGTTATGGTCGAATTCGTAAAAGTTGTACGATCGCGTAAGTGTTTAGTTCATGACTTCAATTGAACCCCTTAAAGCTATAATTATGGTGGCGAATCAAGTTTGTTAAATACTAGAGGTCATAAGGAAGATGTGAGAGCAAACCACATGTGAAAAGAATCGTTTTTCAATTTTATAGAAATATTTGAATCCGGGTTAAGTGCGAAGAAACCCTTGTTAGAACACTTGGTTATAACTTTGGAAAAACCACTTAGAAAACGGTCAATAAAACTTGAGGTATAATCATGGCTAGTAAACGATCAACCTTAGAACTTATACGACTTAAGTACCTACCAAGTGTAAGTGTAATAACATGCCTTAGTAGCGGACAAGTGTTGAACCATAGCGGTAATAATAAGAGTTAACTTGATAATGTGTTTTGGTTTTAGTTAAGTTTATACTTGACTTTATTAAGTTGTTACGTGATTAATCTTGGATACTTGGGTTATTTATAGATCACCCGACCAACCCGAGACCCAATACCTCTACAAGAATTCCAGGCAAGTTTTCAAAACCTATATTCACTGTTGTTGTGATCAGTATTTCATATATATGATGCATGATATATGCGAAAATGTTTTTGACTCAAAATATTGTCATATGCAAATTGAGATTTTGATTAGATGACTTATAGACTAGAGGTGATCTAGTAGCTATAAGCCGGGTTTATGATAGCCCTTAGTATAGGGCGTATGTTTTGGCTATTCTGTTACGAACCGCGAGACGGTGTATCGTATACGTATTTCGACTATTTTCTAAGTATTACTTATTGAGTAATAATATTTGAGGATTACATGTTTGTGGAGAATATCATTTCAAATATTTATTTCAAGATGATTTCATTTCTCCTATTTAATTATTTAATAAATGAATATTATTTCGAATATTCATTTAAAGGCTTTCCTTATTATTGTTTAAGGATTATTTATTTAATGAATATTATTTTCAATATTCATTTTGAGATTCGAACGTAATTATTTCGTTAAATTATATCCTTTAAATATTTATTGATTTAATAAATATTATTCAAATATTTATTAAATATTTTTAAAATATTATTCAAATATTTTCTAACTTCTGGATTTTCTTTAAACGATATTGAAAGTCTATTCTATTTTGCTTTGCAAAGATTTTCCAAAAGTATTATAAGTATAATATTTAGGTCCCCTGAGTTTTCAAATCAACTCTTAGCCTGCCAGGGCGTCGTTTTTCCTTCAAAACTGGGGAGCCTTATTTGAGATAAAATCTATTTTTATTTGACTTCTGAGTCATGGGATATTGTGATAAAATTATTTTCAATCCAGTTATTGTGAGTCATAATGACTCTTGTTACTTCCTCAACACTCGAGGGGTAAGATTGATGTAACAAGTCTTAAATCCATTAACAAGCTATTGCTTGGGAAATATTGGTGAGTTTTTCCTTTCCAACTAGATACGACTACTTAGTGGAGTTGTGTCAACAAGTATTATACTTAGGGAAAGGGAAGACAAACTTTACATTTCAGAGTCATGGATCTACTCCAGCTAGGAGTATAGTGTATGAGGCTGTATAATAGTCCATCACATTTGAAAGAGGGTCCGAGTTGCGCCGGTCCCGACTATGCCCAACCGTTGGCGGGAGATCAAGAGGGCGGTAGACAAGTAAATCCGTCAGTTCTTCCATCTACATGTAGAGAAACAAATTTTTAGAAGCACAACTTATGACTGATCATCGTAAGGGTGTGACTTCTGGCGCGAGATACTCCAGGATTAGTTCATCATCCAAGTTGGATATTTTCTGCAACATTATCGAGAGTACCCCGATCGGAAAGCTACGGCTGGGTAACCGATAAGTGTTGCAGGGTCTAAAACATTGAAATTTGATGATATTGATTTTTCTCATATCTTTATCATTAGCATATCTTGATACAGATATATAATATTGACTTTCCTTATAACGTCATCCTTTATATTATATTGAAAGTTGTTCTTACTATGTATGATAAAGATTTCAGATATATCAGAGTCAGTGTTATAAATATTGTTAACCAGTTTAATATTATTTTTGGTGGGCTCTATTGCTCACCCTTGCTTTGTTTATTGATCACACGACAACAGCTAGATCAGATGGCCCGCACCAGACAGACCAGGCGAAAGCGCGTCAGAGCCGTTCCAGGGTTACCCGCTGAGATTGTAGTAGCCATTGCTAAGGTAGTAGCCAACCATAGGCTAGACTTGCAGCTTTTATTATCAGACTTATTTATATGTATGACTTTTATTGGCTAATGGCAAACTAGAACTGAATCTGTAATATTTGTGTTAGGCCGAATACACAATAATAATCAATATCGAATGAGAGAATAACAAGCAAAACGCAAATTAACAATTAAAAACTGTTTGGAATTAATAACTCCTCTCTCAGTGATGTAGAAGAATCACGAGAGCTGCTTAGGTTACAATGAAAGATAGTTCAATACTCGATACCCTTCTAGGGTTAACCTAACTGTATTTATAATACATACAGCTGCTATACAATCGTAAATTGATACTCCTATAAATTAGCTATACAATTGATATCAAATACGATTGCTTCTCATCTCCTAAGTCAACTCAATCTCTTTGACAGCTATCCAATCTGTAAAGAGATTGCTTCCATAATTATCTTCGTTAATTCTTCAATCACTGTTGACTAGCAGATGCTACCTTCAGACAGAGTTTAACAAACTCTGTCGAGCTTCCAAGTCAGCGTTTAACTAAACTCTGACTGCTTTCCAGCTAAACTCTGATCGGTCACTGTAGCACTTAAACACTGATTACAATTTACATCAATTATATCTAACAATCTCCCCCAACTTGTCCATTAGCAAGAATGTACAAGTTTTATAATAATTGATGATGTCAAAACAATAAGACAAATACAATGTTTAATATACAAAATAGAGTTTAACCTGAAACTTAACAAAATCTACAGAAAACAAGAAAATCCTTACAGACTTTAAGGTAAAGCTTCCTCAACATCTGGTGTTGTCCTGAGATAGTCTATAAGCAATCTTCTTTTAGCATTCTCAAGTTCTTGCTGCATAATCTCTTTAATTTCCTTTAGCTTTGGATCATCTTCACCAGTTTGGTAGATTGCAGCTCTAAGAGAACAGATTTTGTTCTTCTTCATATCATTTCCCAATCTAATGAATTGTGCTTTGTCAGATTCTGAATTGAAGTCCAAGACAGTTATACCCAGATCTGTCTTCAACCTAGCACTGTTCTTCTTCATCTCAACTATGTTCCCATGATAATCTCTGTATTTAGGAACATACTGACCTGTGTATTTCATACCTCTAACTGCCAGATTATGTACCATCTTCTTTCTTAGCACATCTGCAGCCAGTTGAGTTCTATGATTTTTCACTTTAAAATTATAAAGAACATATTCTAATTCCTCCCAAAGCTTCAAATCAAGATTATTCTCACGGATTTTGTACACAGTTCCATCAGTCATGAAATATAATAGAAAATGTTTCTTCAAGCTTCTCTGATGAATCATCTATACTGATTCCAATCTTTCTAAACTCTCAGGAGTAACACCTTTTCCTGGAACAGACAGTGATGAGGGATCTAAAGGACTGGAATTCATTCTTGTTTTACTGTATGAGCCCAAGCCAGCTTTATCTTGAACTAATTGACCCACTTTGCCTTGTTGCAAATCAGTTCCTCCAGTATTCAGAGTTTGTTCTGGAATTGTTGGTCTAGAAAAAATAGATTGCATTTGTGCAGGTAATGGCTTTTATACAACATGTGTAGTAACAGAGGTTGTTTCTACTGGTAACTGTACAACTTGTGTAGAAACAGAGGTTATACTTACTTTCTTTGACATTTTGCCTTCTTCAATCATCTTCCCTTTCAGCTTCTTCTTAGATTCTTCTTCTGTAGGTTTCTTTGATGATGATAATTTCTGATCAGTACCAGCATTTTCTTTGATCACTATGCCTTTAAGAACAGGCCTAGGAGCTTTCTCACTCTTCTTGAATTTCCCAGACTTTAAAGCTTTTAGATGTTCTATATGCAATTTCTTTTCCTCAGCTTGAATGTCTGCAATAGTAACTCCTTCTTGATGTTCTTCAAGAAACAATTTGGCAGCAAACTCCTCATCAGTCTATGGATCAGAGATTAATTCCAAACTCTTGGTTTTTGAAGTACCTTGAGTTTCAGTGTTTATTCCAGCAGACTGTGATTTAATAGATTTGCCAGATCTCAGAGTTTGTCTCATATCAGAGTTTAAACCTCTTCCTTTGTCACTTGCCCCTCCATCTTGTTAGATATTGATTCAAGAGATGATCAGGATCTGGGCATTACTGATCAGATACTGATGCTGACGTCATCAGGAATGCACTGTCAGTATTGGACTATCAGGATTAGAAGCTGGTCAGTATTTGATGAAGATTCTCATCAGACCAGAGATCAAGGAAGATTGATATGTCGGTTCCTAATTTGTAGGAAGGCAGCTATCATACAAGATATGCATTCAGAGATATATGTAATTGATTTAGAATATCTTGTAATTGATAGTGCAACTGTGTACATTATATAAACACAGTTTAGGTTTTACATTTTGTAATAACTTACACGAGTTATATTGTAACCTAGCAGCTCTTAAGAACATAAGAATTTCTTAAGAGAGTTTTGTAACAGTTTTATATCAGAGTTAATAAAGCTGTTATTGATTCATACTTGTGTTATTTGTTTTAAGTCGAAAATCTTATACAATTGTATTCAACCCCCTTCTACAATTGTTATTTACTGGGCAACAATTGGTATCAGAGCAAAACTGATTAATTTTAATCAGTAACGATCTTAAGATGTCGACAAGCAAGTATGAAAGAATTAAAATTCCAATTCTCAAGAGGACCGAGTATCCAACCTGGAAAGTGAAAATGTTGATGTATCTAGAAGCAACTGATTCTGACTATCTTGACAGGATCAATGATGGACCATTTCTTCCAACAAAACTAGTTGCAAGAACAGAGACTGTTGCTGAACACTATGTCATTAAGGCAAAAAATGAATGGACGACAGAAGAAAAGGTTCAAGTACTCAAAGATGCAAAGGTAAAGAATATTTTGCATAACAGTCTTGATAATGTCATGTCTAACAGGGTAATAGCATGCAAGACTGCGAAGGAAATCTGGGATACTTTGGAAACTCAATGTCAAGGTACTGAATCTATCAAAAGAAACAGAAGGGCTCTGTTAATTCAGGAGTATGAGCAATTCGATGCTAAATCTGATGAGAGCCTTACTGATATGTACGATAGATTCTTGACTTTACTGAACAATCTATCACTGGTTGGCAAAGAATATGATCCAGAGGATTCGAATACCAAGTTTCTCAGAGCTTTAACTGAAGAGTGGGATACTCAAGCTTCAATCATAAGGCATCAATATGATTTGAAGATGTTGTCTCTTGATGAAGTCTATGGGATGCTAAGAACTCATGATCTTGAGGTTCAACAGAGGAAGAACAAGAAAAATGTCAAAGCAAAATCTGTTGCTTTGAATGTTGAATCAAAATCAAAGGGAAAAGCTGAGGAGGTTTATAACCGAAAGAGTAGAGTGGAAGAGTCAATTCCTGATGACTCATCATCAGATACTGATACTGAGTCTGATCCTGATACTGATGATGACTCTACTGATTCTGATATGATGGAAATGGTTGCTATGATAGTCAAGGGCTTCAAAAAGATGAAGTTCAGAAAGGCTAGGAAGCAAGGGAAATTCCAGAAGAAAACCTTCAATGCTGACAAAGACAGGTACAAGAAGAAAGAAGGCAAAAGCAGCAAGTTTGACAAGTCAAAAATCAGATGCTATAACTGTGATGGGATGGGTCATTTTGTAACTGAGTGCAAGAAGACCAAAACCAAAGCTCTCATTTCTTCAAGCAAGGATTGGATGGACTCATCATCTGACTCTGAAGAGGAGAAAGTGAATTATGCTTTGATGGCTAAAACTGATGAGACTTCTGCTGGTGAAACCAAGGTATCTGAAGTTTTATTTGATTTTGATACTAATAATGTTTATGAGCTAAGATCTTTCTTAAAATCTCTGCATATTAGTTTTAGGAGTCAATCTCTTGAAAATACAAGAATAAAATCTGAAATGGCAGAGGTTGTTAAGAGAAATGATCATCTAGAAGCTGAGTTAATTTTCTTGCATGAAGTTCAAGCAGAATGTGATAATGCTAAACACATGAAACTTGAAATTGAGTTTAAATGTAATGAACTTGAAAGGCAACTTAAAGATGCAAATGAAAAACTCAGAACCTGGACACATTCTGGTACAAAAACTCATGAAATCATTTCTGACAAAAACTGGAAAGAGTGTCTAGGGTATAAACCAGAAAATGAGAAAAAGGACAAAGGAAAGGTTGTTTCATCAAACCCTGGAAGAGTTATAGTTAATAACTCAACAAATCCAAAAACCTACAGATATGTTACAGACAGTACCAAAACCAAACTAAAACCAGTTAATTATGTGTATCCAGAAATTCCCAAATCTACTTCAGAAGAGGGATCTACTTCTACACATCATTCTGAGTCTAGAACTGTCAAAAACAAAAATGTAGGTCTTTTGTCCAAGAAGCAATTAAGGGACAGAATCTGTGAGGTAACAGATAGGAAGAGAGTTCCAGCTGTCAAAAGGAACAGGAATGGTAAAGTTGGAATAAACAAGGAGAATAATTATAAGTATATTCCGAATGCACCAAGAAAAGTATGTTTTAACTGTGGTAATTCTAATCATCTTGCTATTGATTGCAGGAGGAGTAAAAAGAAGCCAACTGTAGTTCCTAAGTCTGACATTAGGAATAAATCAGTATTCTATAAACCACAGAATCCTTGTTTCCATTGTGGCAGTAAATGGCATTCTATCTATACATGTGAAGAATACCATAATTTGTACTATAATTATTATGAGCCTTTGCCAAAGTTCAATAAAAGTGCAAATTTTGGAAAAACAAAGAACTTGAATTCTAATCATGCATCTGTCAAGATAAAGACTAATTCTGATGGAGTTAATTCTGATAAAAATATCTTTACAAGAAAACCTTCTACTGATAAAGATGTTGAATTGCATGAAAAGAGAACCCAACAAGTGTGGGTTCTTAAAAATTCTAACTGAGTTCTTTGTGATTCTGATTGCAGGGTAAAAAGAAAAATGTGTTAGTCATGGATAGTGGATGTTCTGTGCACATGACTGGAGACAAAACCTTGCTATCAGAATTTGAGGAAAAGGCTGGCCCAACTGTGTCTTATGGGGATGGCAACATTGGACAAACTTTGGGATATGGCAGCATTGTAATTGGAAATGTCATTATTGAGAAAGTAGCTCTGGTGAAAGGACTAAAGCACAATCTGTTAAGTGTTAGTCAGATCACAGACAGAGGTTATCGTGTCAACTTTAATGATACTCATTTTGAAGTAATCAGCAAATCTACAGGAAAGATTGCATTAACAGGTCAAAGACATGGTAACATTTATGAAGCCAACATTCACACTAATACTGAAAATCCAACTACATGCCTCATCAGTAAAGCATCTGTAGATGAAAGTTGGAATTGGCATAAGAAGCTTTCTCATCTCAACTTCAATAATATAAATGAGTTGGTTAAGAAAGACTTGGTAAGAGGATTACCAAAGGCTCTATATACTCCTGATGGACTCTGTGATGCTTGTCAGAAGGCTAAACAGAGAAGGACATCATTCAAGAGCAAATCTGAATCCTCAATTGATGAACCATATCACATGCTACACCTCGACTTGTTTGGACCAGTGAATATTATGTCCATCAGTAAGAAAAGGTATACTCTAGTCATTGTTGATGAATATACTAGATTTACCTGGGTTTATTTTCTTCACAGAAAAGATGAAACTGCTGAAATACTGCTGGACCATGTCAGACTTATTGAAACTGGTACGGAATACAAAGTCAAGATTCTGAGAAGTGATAATGGGACTGAATTCAAGAATTCAGCAATGGAAGAGTTCTGCAAATACAAAGGAATAGTTCAACAATTCTCTGCTCCTGGCACTCCTCAGCAAAATGGAGTAGTTGAAAGAAAGAACAGAACTCTTATTGAAGCTGGTAGAACTATGTTGGAAGAAGCTAAACTACCTACATATTTCTGGGCAGAAGCAGTCAACACAGCTTGTTACACTCAAAATATTACACTAATCAACAGACATGGCGTAACTCCTTATTAGATGATTAAGGAAAAGAAGCCAAGTTTGAAGCATCTACATGTGTTTGGCTGCAAGTGCTTTGTTCTAAGACCTCATCCAGAACAGCTAGGAAAATTTGAGACAAAAGCTGATGAGGCCATCTTTATTGGCTATCCAACAACAAGAGCCTTTAAAGTCTATAATCTAAGAACAAAGACAGTCATGGAGTCTATTAATGTATCTTTTGATGATAGAAAGTTAACAGGAATACAAGAAGACTCTCATGACAGTTTGACATTTGCAAATGAAGCTACCAACAATCCTGATGAAGTCACGGCAGATACTGATATTCTGTCAGATCCTGACGATCGATCAATTCCTGATCAAACACCTGTTACTGATGATGACTCAAATAATGCAAATGTTGAGGGGGAGCAAGAGCGAGACATCACTAGTGATGATTCAACTCAAACATCAAGTAGAGATTCATCGGAAACAGACTCAAGTGACAATCAAGATAGTACATCAGAAGAAGACAGCACTATCTCAGGGGGAGCTTCTAGCAACTCTAGTTCTTTTGAAGAAAACACCAATCCAGGGGGAGCATCCAGTTCAAGAAATGACTTACCATCAGCAAGGAAATGGACAAAAAGTCACACTCCTGACTTAATCATTGGGAATCCTGAAGCAGGTGTTAAGACAAGAAGTGCAACTCAAAATGAATGTTTATATAATAACTTTCTGTCAAAGGAGGAGCCCAAGAAAGTTGAAGATGCACTTAAGGATGCTGATTGGGTGACAGCTATGCAAGAAGAACTGAATGAGTTTGAAAGAAATGAAGTCTGGAAACTTGTACCAAGACCCAAAGGAAGGTCTATTGTAGGTACAAAGTGGGTATTCAGAAATAAGACTGATTCAGATGGCACAATTGTGAGAAATAAAGCAAGACTAGTAGCAAAGGGGTATTCTCAACAGGAAGGAATAGATTATGATGAGACTTTTGCTCCTGTTGCAAGACTGGAGGCCATCAGAATTTTTCTGGCATATGCAGCCCACAAGAAATTCAAAGTATTCCTGATGGACGTAAAAAGTGCTTTTCTCAATGGAGAACTGGAAGAGGAGGTATATGTTGAACAACCTCCTGGATTTATTGATCCCAAACATCCAGATCATGTCTATAGACTGGATAAAGCACTTTATGGACTAAAGCAAGCTCCAAGAGCCTGGTATGAAACCTTAGCTCAATTCTTACTGGAAAGTGGATTCAACAGAGGTACAATTGATAAAACCTTATTTTACTTGAATCATGGTAAGGATTTGCTGTTAGTTCAAATATATGTTGATGATATCATTTTTGGGTCAACTAATACTAAGCTGTGTGAGAAGTTTTCAAAGCTAATGCAGTCGAGATATCAAATGAGCATGATGGGTGAAATGAGCTATTTCTTAGGTCTTCAAGTTAAACAGACTGATGAAGGGATTTTTATCAATCAGTCAAAATACACAAAGAATTTACTAAAAAGGTTTAACATGCAAGACAGCTCTACAGCTTCCACTCCTATAGCTACAGCTACAAAGCTTGATCCTGATCAAGGAACTGAAGTAGATGTAACCAAATATAGAGGGATGATTGGCTCACTCTTATATCTAACTGCTAGCAGACCTGATATCATGTATGCAACCTGTCTATGTGCAAGATTTCAAGCAAATCCTAGAGAACCGCATCTCATTGCAGTAAAAAGGATTTTCAGATATCTAAAGGGCACATCTTCTCTTGGCCTTTGGTATGCCAGAGAATCAGACTTTAGTTTATGTGGCTATTCAGATGCTGATTTTGCTGGATGCAAAATAGACAGGAAAAGTACTTCAGGCAGTTGTCAGTTTCTTGGAGGAAGACTAGTTTCTTGGTTCAGTAAGAAGCAAAAGTCTATCTCCACATCAACTGCAGAAGCTTAGTACATTGCTGCTGGAAGCTGTTGTGCTCAGATCATGTGGATGAGAAATCAGCTAATGGACTATGGTTTGTCATTTTCAAAAATACCTATTTATTGTGATAACCAAAGTGCTATTGCTATGACAGGAAATCCAGTTCAACATTCTCTTACAAAGCACATCAGCATCAGGTATCACTTCATAAGAGAACAAGTACTGGAAGGAACAATTGAACTTCATTTTGTTCCTACTGATCAACAGTTAGCTGATATATTCACCAAGCCATTACCTGAGGCTACTTTTACAAAGTTGGTGAATGAACTTGGAATGGTAAACTATGGCAGTTCTTGAGAAAAAGAAGTCATCAGGTACTGACGACCTGCAAATACTGATGGAAAGTCAATCCTGAGAGTGGTCAACGTCGAATCCTGATGCAACGATTCGATAATCAGTATTTTGTCAGAGTCTAACTATCTTCATTTTATCTCAATTTCCTGATTCAAGTTATGTTTAATGTTATTGAATTCCTGATAATGTGATTACTTTAATTAGTTCTCATATTTAAATGTCAGATAACATGTTCAATCAGGAAAAACATTGAATAGAATAGAATAAACAAAATTTTTCATTGATAATAAGAAAGAGTTTACATTCAAAGATTACATCTTTTGTGTTCTCTATCTACTAATCTATTCAACAGGAAATAAGAGACCAATCCACTCCATTGTTAATAGCCATCCCAGATCCCATCTTTGCCACTTTGTTTGGGTGGAAGTTGACAGGGATAAGGTTATTTTTGCTGACATATTCATTAACAATGGTTGATGGAGTTGGATGAGGATGCCTTAGATGAAAGCCATGCGAATGCTGTTTGAAGGGCAACATCAATGTCGATCACTTTTGCAGGTTTTTCCTTCTCGATTTCTTCGAGACCTGCATCCATCTGCAACCAGAGAGTCTCCAGTTGTCTTTCCCAGTCGAAAGCATCAAACTCTTCACGAGTATAACTAAATATATCTCTTTTCTCTAAGAGATGGAGGTTTTTCTCAATGATGGTAAGGTTCGACATTGCTAAAACTTTTGATGAGAAGGGTTTTTCTGATTTTTCTTAACAGGAGAGAATGAAGCGTTAAAGAAGTAAGTGGACAAGTCTCTAAGATTAAATAGAGGAGGGTGGAACGAGAATATGAAACGATTCATATTACTGGTGCAAGTACCAGGTGTTATTCAATTGTGATGTTTTAAATTTCTTTATTTAAAACAAAATTACCATGTTTTATTTTGGTCACAATTTTATTTTCCGAATAATATGTAGCGCGTGTGCACACTCGATGCTTACACACAGTTATATATGTAAGTCACGACGCGTGTAATCCTCACCACTCTCTCACGTAATTTGGTCCATTACTTTAGCCTAAGCGAATGATTTACTGACACCTGTTTTTGAGAAGTTACAAGTATTGTCCAAAATCAATTAAGTTTACTAATTGATTTAGATTTCTCAAACTATCAGTAAAGCATCGTCTCTCTTTGTCTTTACCCTATCAAACCCTAATTTCAAAATTAACACATCTTTTGTGTTTGAAATTGCAATGGAGAACTTATACATGAATAGCAAGGTGGTAATCAATGGAGTTACGTTTAATACTAATAACTTCACTGCAGTTCTAGATCATCAGGACTTGCCAAGTGATTTCCACATTATTCAGGACTTTTTGGCCTCAAGCCCAATCAATTATGCACTAACACAACCTGCCAAGATATCTTTTAAGTCTGTTATGCAGGTGTGGAACACAAGTGTTTTTGGGAAAAGTCATCCATCAGAAAATCCTCAGATGAGCTTTGAATATGACAATGTTACATACTATGTGACACCTGAGATTGTCAATGCAGCCCTACACTTACCATCAATCATTGGTAACCCTGTGTTCAAAGTTACTGATGCAAAACTTCTTGATATTTATACTAAAGGCATTAAGTGAAAGAAAAGCAGATAAATGTGGTTATGTTTGCTTTCTTAGATTTTTTCAATTAATATTTTCTCACTTATGTCCTCATGCTGTTTTTGAGAATGATACAATTTTGCCGATATGTAAAATCTCAGATAACAATATAAAGAGTCTAATCAATTCTGATAAGGCAAATAAGTTTGTGGGATCTCCATACATTCCTGATGAAGTATGATCTCTTTTAAGAAAGAGAATGCCTATTCAATATGGCCCAGCAACTGGTGCTATGGAACAGGACCTTACACATCCTATTCCTGACACAAGCACACAACCTAAACACTTACCTAAACAGTTAACCACCTCTGGTGTCTCACAAAAGGCATCAGTTGTAAAATCAAAGAAATCAGCTAGATCTGATGTGTCTAAGAGGCAATCAGGGTCAAAGGATTTCTCCACTCCAACTCATTCTCAAATGAAGTCACAAGGGGGTGGACAAAGAGTTTTTGAAACATCTGATTTGGAGAAAGGAACAGGAGTGAAAAGGAAAGTTGATCGAGGAACTATTTCTGATTCTGATGATGATTCAATGCCTATATCAGTCTTGTTGAAAAAGAAGGAGATTGATGTTGTTGATACAAGAGAAGTGGCTGTCTCTGAAAAGCCAAAGAAAAGAAGAAGATTAATCATCAAGGGCAAATTTGTTGATCATACAGAATTTCTGAATCTTACTGATGATATGGAAGGCAATCCTGATGTTGTTAATCAGGATGGATCATCAGTTCCTGACGCAACTGCTAATCCTGACATCTCTACTCCAAATAATTCACCTGTAAAGACTATTGAGATTTCTGATTCTCCAGCATCTGCATCTCCAAAGAGAAGAATTATTGAGATGTCCGTTGATGAAGTAAATGCTATTGCTTCTCAGCTGGGTGTTAAACCTTCACCTCTTGAAGTAAAAACTGCTGAAGCAAATGTTTTTCACAGACATAAGAAACAGAGGACTACTGTGTCATCTCTGAAAGGATCCAGCCCACAAGAACCTGAACTTCAAAGGAGTTCAGAAGCTATTGCAGATCCAGTCACACAAGAACCACCTACTCAAAGTGTAGGTGCAGACATTTTTGAAGGAATAGTCCCACAAGAACCATCTTCTCAAAGGGAAGGTGAAGACAAGAATATTCCTGCCCCACAAGAACCATCTTCTCAAAGTGAAGATGCTGGCAAACTAAGATCAGCAGGGGAGTTTCCTGACAATGCTCAAGGGGCTTCTGAAATTGAAATTGAACTTGCTAGAAGTCTGGCAGAAAAAGCTGCTCATGATTTGCACATTGCTGAATGTGACAGAGTGATTGCTGACACTGCATTTGAGGGAAGTACACAAGAACCTTTGACTCAAAGTGTTGAAGAAGCTTCAAAACCTCAGACTACACAAGAACCATCAGTAGCAAATACTGATGCAAGTCATGCTATAGTTGAAGTGGTCAATCCTGATGAAAGTACTACTGATTCACTTATTCCATTACTTATTGAGCCAATTTCAGCAAGGCCAATGGATTCTTTAACTACTTCATCAGGTAACATCTCTTTATCTACTTCATTTACTACTGATAGTATGATTACAGATAGACCTGATAAAAGGGATACCTCTATCTGTATGACTTCAGACAACTCTTCTCAGCCACCTCTTATTTCTTCACAATTAATGAGCCAGAACCTTTCTTGTGAGATTGAGAGTGAACATTTAGAGAAAAAGAAGAGTGATGAGAGGCAGTCTCCTGAACTGGCAAAAGGAGAGGTAGAAAAGAGTGAGAAGTTATTAACTTCTAGTGAGGTAGAAGTTGCTATTGAAAGCAACTTAGGTAACATTGTGAGAAGTGATGAGATCACTTTAAAAGAAAAGAGAGATTTAGGACATGTTACTAATTTGTCTGCAGGTCATCAGGATTCACCAGCTGTATCTACTGGTGTTTTGAAACTAAAAGGTATTATGCTTCCTGATGATGATGTTGAACATAAACTTCCTGAGGCTGGTGGTGGCTCAGATGATGATGATGATGATGATCATCCTGATCTTGAAACAAGGCAAATGCAGGCGGCTATAAAAGCAAGTCTCCAATCTACTTATGGGTCTTCAAGTAGATACATGCAGTCAATAACTGAAGAAGAATTCAGAGGGGAGTATACTTCACTTCTTCCACCTGATACTCGAGCTACAAGGGGACATGAATGGGATACAGAATGGAAGGAACCTACTGCTGAGATGAATTTTCAAAATGCTCTGTTTCATTCTGGTCATATTGCTACGCGGATGCCGACACCTGAACTTAAGGCTCTTCTCAAAACCAATGCTCTTCTAGCAAAGGGATTGAGGAGTGAGATTGAATCAATGAAGGCTGCAACAGATAAATTTCAAGCGGGTATTCAAACATCTGTTTCCATATCTGCTACTGCTTCTCAAGCACGCCTTCTTGCAGATGATATTAAAGCTCTTGACAGGAGATTGGATTCTAGAATGACTGTCTTGGAATCTAAAGTTGATACTATCGATGAAACCCTCAAGCTTATATTGTCGTTCTTCATTCAGGACGATACTGATGTCAAAAAGGGGGAGAAGATAGTCAAAACAAAATGTTCACCTGATCCAGTTGCACAAAAGGATGATAATTCTGGAAATGATGGTGGTGCTGAGTCACATCAGAAAATTGAAACCTCTGATGCTGCTTTACTGATAAAGAAAATGAATAATCAAACTAAGCAGTCAACTCATGTTTCTGAATCTGGAAAGAAGACAGTGACACCTGGTCAAACTCTGTCAACCATTCCTGAGGATGATGTGTATGTGGAACAGGATGAAGATGCTGCTAATCTGTTTCATGAACTTGACACTGGGGATGGTCGTGTTCTTAAACTATTTCATAAAGACAAAAGAGTTCAACAGTATCATGCTGAGAAAGCACTTGTCTTATCTACTGAAGAAAATCCAAACATGACTACTGATGAATTCTTAGAAGAACAGAACAGGATCCTTGAAGAGCTTGCAAAACAGAATAAAGTTCTTGCTGCAAGAAGAGGCAGAGGAGGAAGATACAGAAATAGAGGAAGATCATCTGCTCAAACTAGTTCAAGGCAAACAAGATCTAGTGGAATCAAATTGAAAGATGTTTCTGAAAGTGAAAAGAAGAAAACTCCACTATCTCTTGCATTAACTCCAGATAACAAATTTAATGCTCCTGAAGAAATTGTAGAGGAGATATTGCCTTTGAAAAGGAAGAGTAAGGCAGCTGTTCAATCTACTGCATTTAATGAGGAGTCAGTCGTTGTTTTTGATTCTGAAATCTTAAAAGAACTTAAGATTATGATTCTTAAAGTTGTGGTTGAATTTCACAATGTGGAGGTTTCTGAAGATACATTGGAGTATGAACAAGAAAACTTCAGAAGATTTGAAAGAGAAAGTGAAGTCAGAGCTAAAGCCACAAAAGCAGAAAAGATAACAACCAGAGATTACTTAAGAAATGTTCATAGATCTGACAGGAAGTTATGGTATGATAGAGATAGATCTGTTCCTGAACATCAGCAGGATTATCCAACTAATGAGAAGAAGAAGAGTAAGAAGAAGGAGGTGGATAAGGCTGATTATAGAAAACCAGTTGTATTCATATCAGCTGGATTGATAAAAGAGTCTTCTTTGATCAATGAATTTCTGATTGTTAAAACAGAGTCTACTACTTTTATTGCTGAAAATCCACCAAAATGGGTGAGTATGCAATCTGGCTTGAGAGGATGGGAACCTGGCACAAGAGGAGGAATTGGATATAGTCATGCACTGGTTATTTTCATTGCACAAACTGATCAATATGCTCTAGTTGACAAGATTGGGGATGAGTTAACTGTAGATCATCTTTGGAAACTTGAAGCTGTTGCTATTATTGCTGATTGTCATGTTGATGCAAAGAAAATAGAGAAGCTGGTGTATTTCATGAAAGATGGAAGTGTGAAGAAGATTCCTATTCATGAATTGTTGTGTAAATCTGCAAAAGAACTGAAATATGTTTTGTATCTTCTCAGAAGTAAAAGAATAAATGTTCGTGAAATAGAAGTTTATCAAAATTGGTGTGTCATGATTTACCGGAAGATTAGACAGAGATTCATGGATGGAGGAACAAGGTATGATGGCAATTATATTCCCATGTACTTAAATTTAAGAGATAGAGAGGTTGAAATGAAGAAAGGTACAGCTGTTAAAGAAGTGTATCTAGGCATGGAACAACTGTCTCTAAATCCGGATGGAAAGGAAATTGCTTATGTGTTGCTAGGTGACTTAGATCTTCCGAGAAACTCAATTAAGAACATCAGGGCAGCTATTTATCAGATTAATGAGAAAGATGAAGAACTCAAAAATCTGAAGAAGAAACTGATTCAAATTCTTGAAAGCAAGGAAGAAGAATTGTTATCTGAATTCTTGAGACTGAATCTGTTCTATCAAAGAATTTCTGAAACTGTTCCTGATGATTTTTAGAAGGTATTTTGTTTTGAGTTTTTGACATCTTGAATCAAGGAATTTGTGCTTTGTTTTATAAAGAACAAATTGGGGGAGATTGTTAGATATTGATTCAAGAGATGATCAGGATCTGGGCATTACTGATCAGATACTGATGCTGACGTCATCAGGAATGCACTGTCAGTATTGGACTATCAGGATTAGAAGCTGGTCAGTATTTGATGAAGATTCTCATCAGACCAGAGATCAAGGAAGATTGATATGTCGGTTCCTAATTTGTAGGAAGGCAGCTATCATACAAGATATGCATTCAGAGATATATGTAATTGATTTAGAATATCTTGTAATTGATAGTGCAACTGTGTACATTATATAAACACAGTTTAGGTTTTACATTTTGTAATAACTTACACGAGTTATATTGTAACCTAGCAGCTCTTAAGAACATAAGAATTTCTTAAGAGAGTTTTGTAACAGTTTTATATCAGAGTTAATAAAGCTGTTATTGATTCATACTTGTGTTATTTGTTTTAAGTCGAAAATCTTATACAATTGTATTCAACCCCCTTCTACAATTGTTATTTACTGGGCAACACATCTCCAGCATCATCCTTTTGATTCAGAGTTTGAGAATCCTTGCATTTAGACTTAGCAATCCTTCTCTCCCCCTTTTTGACATCATCAGGAATGAGAACAGAAGTAATCACCTCCAAGGAGGTAGCAATTGAGTCAATTTTGGCAGACAAGATAGTCTGATTCTCCTCAACTTGACTTAGTCTTATTTTCTGAAGACGTTCTTGATTCAAGTCCTTCGTTCTAACTTGATCTCGCAAATCAATAAGAGCTTTCTCAGAATCATCAAAACGTTTGTTAAGAGTCTTCACTTGAACAATTGTTGCCTTTAAACAAGACAAAATATCTGGATTGGAAATGGTAGTGGCAGTCTTGTGAACATAAGTAGCTGCTCTCGAAACAGGAAAATTCCAATCTACCTTGTACCAATTGTCTGAAAATCTCATAAAGTGCTCTTCTTCAACATCAACTTGATTTGAAGGGCCAGAAAAAGGAGTCCCTTTAGCATCAACTTGCACTGGTGGTCTCGTAGAAGAGTTTGATTCATCACTGTGTTCACTGTCACTGTCATCATTGGCACTGTGAATAGAAACATTCTCTGCAATAGCTTCAACATTAGCAGCCTTTGCTACATTCTCGGCATTGTTGTCATCAACATTCTCTACAAGTGTTTCTGCAACAACCTCCGTAGTTTCAACAATTTTCTCTGTAACAATCTCTGCAGGAATCTCATCAACATTTTCTGAATGAATCTTTTCTACAACAGAATCTTCAACAGCATCAGACTGTACTGCATCCATGGGATCAGAGTTTGCATGTTTAGACTGTTGATTGATTTCTTCACCCTCTTCAACAACTTGGTGAGCATCAGAGATGAGCTCAGTGTGAAAAGCCACTGTGTCATCAAGAATGACAATAGGCTGATCAGCTGCACTAGTCTGTGCAGATGTATCAAAAATAGGTGAAATAGGATCAGAGAATAGCAGGATTGAGTCAAGAACCTCATCCATTGGAGCAAGGCCATCTCTGTTATCCTCATCTGCAGGCATAACATCCTCTGCAGGTATAACATTCTCTGCAGCCTCAACAGTAGGTGTTTGCTGAGAAAGCACCTCTGGAGCTTCAAATACTTCTTCATCAGAATCAGACAGAATCAACTTTCTTCTCTTAGATGGTTGGACCTCTGTTTCCACTCTGTCTGAAACATCCCAATCTGAAGGTCTTTTGGCATGTGCCTTTGTCCTTTTATACTGTTGAGTAGGTTTAGATTGAGATTTTGGTTGTGGTTGTGATGATTCAGTGGTTAGATCTTGAGTGTGTGAAGGTCGAATGGTTTGAGTAGGTGTAGTGTTTATGTCTTGAGTGGTTGTAGTTTGATGTGAAGGAGGTGAAGATTGAGGTTGTGGAACCGTTTGGATAGGTGTGTCAGTGTTTATGGGTGATTCAGGCTGTGGTTGAGGTGGTGAAGGTATTTTAGTGTTTATTGGTTGTGGAGATTCAGAGTTTACTTGTGGTGAAGGTGGTTGTTCCTGTGGTTGATTGAGAAAATTTTGTAAGGCTAAAGGTAGAACCATGGCAGGTACAAGCTCCTTGTTAGCATCTTTATTGATCAAGTCAGAAAATATTCTCTTACTGACTTTGAATGGAGCAATAACATCATTCTCAGAGATTTCAAGGTTAGATACACAGGCAGTAAATAACATTTGACAAAATCTAGCAAAATAAACAGTCCTAGATTCTTTCAACCTTTCTCCTAGATTTATTAACACTAATCTGCCAAAGTCAAAATTACCTCCATAGAGTAGTGCATACCCAATTTGCAGACTGTCAATTGGAATAGCATCCCAGTTTGTGGTTTTCTTTTGAAATGCTCTTGTGATGCAGTCGAAGTAAAAACTCCATTCCTTCCTCAAGGGTGGCCTTTTCACTGACCCAATCTTATCTAGATCACCAGCGTGCCCAAGTGTAACACCCCCAGATCCAGGGTCAGGGATCTGGTCGTTACGGTCACAATATCCAACCACAACACCAACATAATTTAAATTACAACCTTGTGACCCAAAACAACAACATAAAACACACCCGTTATAGTCCCAGTGATGAAATCAGAGTAACCAACAATATTATTAATCACAAGTTTGAGTTCTTACAACCCAAAGAATTACAATTGTACAATTACATACTCTTTGCCATCCATTAATAGATACCATAATATAAAAACATTTGAGGCTCAATTGCTAACAACTAGCCTACCAGTAGTTGCATCCTCAACAAAGGTAGCCAAGACCTTAGCGGTAAACCTCTGACGGTTGACACCTGCTTACGCTGTGTGCGCCTTGCGCGGCCATCTGATCTAGCTGTTGTTGTGATATAAATAAATAAAGCAAGGGTGAGCAATAGCCCACCAGAAATATAATTGAACAGTGATAATATATAACAGTCCAAAATATCTTTGAAACCATATGCCATGCATTAACGATGTAGTACCAATCTAAGGTGTGAGATGAAGTTACAAGGTAACTCAAAAATATATTTGTTTTGAATAAATATCTGCTATGCAAAAGATAAGCAAGATATTCTCAATTATTATAAAAGAGGAACTTGCAGGAAAAATATTGCAATTCCGGTTTCAACACTTTTTCACCTTGCCAACACCAACAGTGTTGCAGAAATTTCTCACTTTTAGAAGATGAACTAATACGGGAGCATTGCCGCGCCAGATGCCCTGACGTTTACGATGATCAGTCGTATGTCATGCATCTCATCAGTCGTTCTCTACATGTAGAAGGTAGCTCCGACGGATTTACTTATCTACCGCCCTCTGGAACTCCTCAGCCAACGGTTGGGCTATTGCTGGACCGGCGCCACTCGGCCACTTACGCGTCTCCTAGTTCGAATATCATCCATGACTCTGAAACGTAAAGTTCGTTCCCCTTTTCCCCAAGTGTAACACTTGTTGATAGGACTCCACAAAGTAGTCGTATCTAATTGGAAAGGAAAATTCACCAATATTTCCCAAGCTGATGCTTGTTAATGGATATAAACTTGTTACATCAATCATACCCCTCGAGCGTTGAGGAGGTAACCAAAAGACTCATATCGATGCTTGAAAGAATCAAGATGTGAGTGACAAGATAGTTTTAGCAAGTATAGGACCGGGCAGTCCAATAAATAACATCGCTCAAGTGAGGTCCCCTTATATACGTTTGGAAGTTGAGCGAGTATTTAAATCTTCTTTAAGATAGATTTAAATGAAATTAAAGTTTAGGGACCTCCCCTTGATATAAATAGTCATAAGATATTCCGAAATATTTTACACCATATCTGAAGGTGAAAGATAATCTTTGAGTAATATGAATTATTATAGAAAGAACTTAAAAGAATTTAAATAAATATTCCAAGAATATTTATTTTATCAATAATAATTAAGGGATATGATTAAATCATAATATTTCTCGTAAGTAATCCTCAAATAAATATATAGAATCGTTTACTAAATAATTCTCTTCTTTAAATGAATATTCAATATAATATTCATTAATTAAATAAAACTCAAGTAAATATTTAAAATAATATTCACTAAATAAATCAAACCTTAAATGAATATTTGAAAATAATATTCATTTAATAAATAATATTCTAAATGAATACCCAAATAATATTCTTAGTAATCAAAACTTTAAAGGAATATTCGAAGCAATATTCCTTAAGTAAATAGAACTTCAAATGAATATTTTAACATAATATTCCTCAAGTACATAATATCTTAAATGAATATTCAAAATAATATTCATCAAGTACATAATATCTTAAATGAATATTCAAAATAATATTCATCAAGTACATAATATCTTAAATGAATATTCAAAATAATATTCATCAAGTACATAATATCTTAAATGAATATTCAAAATAATATTCATCAAGTACATAATATCTTAAATGAATATTCAAAATAATATTCATCAAGTAAATAAAACCTTAAATGAATATCCAAATAATATTCATTTAATAAATACTATTCTAAATGAATATCCAAATAATATTCATTTAGTAATCAATACTCTCAAGGAATATTTGAAATAATGTTCCTTAAGTAATTAGAATTTCAAAGGAATATCTTAAAGTAATATTCATTGAATAGATAAAACCTTAAATGAATAATCGAAAGTAATATTCATTTAATAAACAATATTCTAAATGAATCTTGAAATAATATTCATGAAATAATCAAACTCTAAATGAATATTCGAAATAATATTCATTTAATATTTCTCGACTGAGATAATACTCAAATAACGTTTCTCGAAAGATTTCCAAGTAATTAATACTTTATGGAAATATAAATAATGTTTAATAATAACATTCCTCAAAAGGAATACTAATCTGTCGCTGGAATCCCTCCGGGTTTCCACGACTACATATATATCTCAAAATACCGACTCCCGGTCTATATTTAAAGAATACATATCATATGCCCTTCACTAAGGGTCCTACCAAAACAATCATGCTTATATCTGATAATCCATATCTAGTCTATAAGCGAATATTAATTCAGGGAACAAGCATTCCAATATACTTGAAAGTAGACATGCATGCTATGGCATATGTATACAACAATCATCATATATATATTATCACAACAACAGTTCCAAGTATTGGAAACTTGCCTGGGAATCGAGTGCGGGTAGGGGTAATGTGTCCCGGGTCAGCTCGACGATCTATAAACAATCAGAATATTTAAGATTAATCACTTAACGCTTCTTAAAAGGCTAAGTATAAACTCCACTTAAATCGAAATGTGCTTTCGAGTTATCTCGTTACGTCTCTTTTAGTGTAACTCTTTTTATCACCGATACGATCCGACATTCGTTCATTATCAAGACATTTCATCATGCTTATACTTGGTATATACTTAAGTCGTACAAGTTCTAAGGTCGGTCGTTTACGAATCAAGATTATACCTCGAGTTCTATCGCCCGTTTTCTAAGTTATAACCAAAGTCATACTTTTAAGGGGTTCGTTCGCGTTTAATCTCGATTCGAATATTTTTATAAAATCGAAAAACGATCTTTTTAATACGAGGTATTTTCTCACACTATCCTTATGATCTCTAATTTTTAATTATCAAGATTCGCCACTGATTTCGTGGTAATAAAGGGATCCAATTTCAGTTACGAACTTTCGTTTACGGTTTCGAACCACTTTTACGAATTTAATCATAACTCCTAAACCGTAAATTGAAATGCTTCGATTCTTTCGCCAAAGTGATCTATGTTCAAAAATCTAGCAGTAGGGTTCATTATCTTGCCAAGAACAGAGAGTTATGGCTACTGTCCAGTTCGGGTTCTTAGTGTTAATGAAAATCGGGCATTACGACGGCTATAAATCGAACGTTCTACTAATCGTAACACTAAAACCAAGCCACACCGGGCATCCATACTACTTATTCACATGATTTCTCATCCCAAAATGTCCAAGAACATCTTACTTAACCATCATAATCATTGAATCTCTTAATCAACAAAACTAACTACATAATCATGCTTTAATCATCACCATAACCATACTAATTCAAAACTATCAAGAACATCATTAAAACTCAAAGTCAAACTAAGGGTTCATGAGGTTTATACCTTCCTTGTAGAGTGTTAAAGACCTTGCTAAGCCTTGTATAGTCCTTGTATACCCTTTACCAAGCTTAGATCATCCAAGAAATCAAGATCCAAGAATTTTGTTCTTGAAAACACTATTCACCCTCCTCTTAAATCATTTCTTTGAAAATGGAAAAAGATGAGTTTGATGCTAAGATTTTGAGGAGATCATTTTTATGAATTATAGGACTTAAATAAAAAGTTTCAAGATCAACAAATGGTTGGAAGTTGGATTTTGATTCTTGATTTAAGGAAATAGCCGAATGTGGTCAAATGGGGAGAGTTTGTGTTGCTTGGCTTGTTTCTTGAGAAATAATGCATAAAGTGAAGTGTTTATGATAATATCTATCATAAAGAACCTTTATTAAAGGTGTGATGCATTGGGTGATGTATTTGATCAAGTGGACAAGTTGCATGCAAGTGAAATATCTTGCATCTTGGTTGGATTTGCTAAGTACTTGGTTGCTCCTCTTGATTCTAGTTACTCTTGTAACTATATTGGTTACTAGATATTTTCTAGTGGCTTGCACAAGACTCTTGCTCCCTTTGCTTGTTTCTTTGTCCGTTTATTGCTTAATTCGTTGCTCGTTCGAGGGAATAACTCATTCGTTTCTAGTTAGGGTTTTACCGAAAAACTTCTTAATATTTATAATACTATTCTTCATCTTTCTTAATACTTCTCGAATTTAAATTCCTTAAATCCCTTAAACAAATCCTTAAGTCTGGCAGTGTCCAGGGAATTCTCGGAGAAAATGAAAGTGCTCTGTTTCTGAATCCGACAGCTTTTACATACACTTATTTTCCTCCTGGATCACTAATACGAACTCAGAAATCCGTTCCGAATACCGGGTATAACATTATTATAATAATATTCCAAATTCCACCAAAATCACTATTCATCACTTATTTTTATTTTATTCCTATAATTAGGAAAATGAACCTGGTTCACCCTCGAGTGTTCTTTAACCTTTTTACGGAACCGCTGGGCTTATAATAGATATGATTTGGATGACATGAGGGTATCTATTTCTCTCTAGGGAATCTTATCTTAACTTTCTAGGAGATAGATTATTCTAATCTAAGTTATCACCCAATAGCATCCTTCAGGCCATATAACCTTGGAATATATATTCTTTCATTATTCATTCATTAAAACCAGTATTACATTCTAGTTGTAACCACTATTCATTCTTACATCAATACATAATAAAAAGTTTTAATTCTACCCAAAAATCTGGGTTCTTACAGTCTCCCCTCCTTAAAAGGATTCCGTCCCGGAATCAGGTAGAAGACAATTGGGTATTTGTTGGTTATTTCACTTTCCAATTCTCTGGTCGATCCTTACACATTCCAATCTTTCTAAAGCATCTCATACTGGTGTTACAATACACCCTTATCCGTTCTACCAATTCTTTGATACTTTCGCACAACACATCATCCGGTATACGCTCTTGTCCGTTCTTATACTATTAACCTTATTGGTACGTGCAGTGACTTCGGTATCACTAACGTGCTACGAAGTCCGGAGATAACCTCACTCGTAATTCTGCAATTCCTAATCGCTTTAATCTTCGCAATCTCGATGTATATATATATTTAGGTGGAAAAATTTTATCGAGAGATCACTGTGATCAATGAACATTTGTTATATTGCATAGCTAGTACAGAAGGGGGCCAGCCTTTAGTACTTGACAAGCAATTAAACAATTAATGGCATTCCACTTAGACTCCTATCACACAGACAGAGAGTCACGTAGTATTACCTCCCCTCCTTAAAGGGTTGTTCTTCTCAATTTAGATGAAGATAAATAGGAGAGAAGAAAAGAGAAGAATTTCAAAGAGTTATATAAAAAAAAATCTTCATGATTGTCAAAAATATCATACTTAAAATTTACCTCTGAACTATAGAGGTTTATTAGAGAAGAAAAATAATCGTATTCGTATCAAATACTACTTTATCGTAATCTCACACATTACTTGTCCTTGCTGCTCTGTCCGTCATTCTATGGACTTATATGCTTGTTCGATATTATCATCACTTACTTTTGGAAAATCCTTCAACCTCTCAGGTTAAATCTTGGATTTCTTGCTTGACATTATTATTACTGGCATTTCACGCCATGACACTGGCCATTTCATATTCATAATTCTAACACCGTCAGGTTGTCATTCCGAGAGCTCATTAGGAAAACCCATTCATCAATCCATTCATAACATTCCTTGCTTCACTTCCATAATTATTTCCCAATCTTTTCTTTATCAATCACATCCTTCTTATTATCTAATTCTTATTTACTTTTGTTGTTTATCTCCACCGTCATCTCAGGGTTGAGGCACTCGTCACCTTTATTCAATACGTGTTACACGTTTGTGGTCAAACTTTCCTCTGTTCAGCCATCTGAATTTCACTTTTTCATTCCATGAGTTTCTTTATTACTCAATCAATCTTTTCCGTATTTCCTCGAATTTTCCAAACTTAAAAGGAGTCAATTCGTATGTCATTTATGTTTCTAATTCCAACGTTCCGTTTTGGCCAATACTTTGCCCTGTTAATTCCATACTTTTCTCGCTTCATTACTGGAGCTTCTCATGAGTCTGCCTATCTGACTCTCTTATAAATTCCCAATTCTATTTCCATCTCTATCAGTCTCTTGTCATTATTTCTACTATAATCATTTTATGAACCATCATAACCTAATTCTTCATTTCAAATATCCCGTCGTTCCAGAAATTACACCATCCGAAATAAACCTGGATGATTTCTCTAACTTAGATTCAATTCGACATTTCCACAGTCGTTACCACCTAATTTCTCAGAAGGATCACCATCGTTTATCGTTTACGCAGTGCTTTAATAACTAAGCATCATAATTATCAATTCAAGATCCTCTAGGAAAACAAAATAATCACTATTTCCTATCCATAAGGAACGCTTCCTGAACTTGACGTAGATATTACATGAAGCAGATAAAATTGCAGGAAAGCTTCCAGCATCGCAGCTGGAACAGGCTGGTGAGATTATTAATCATATATCTCCGGTAGAAGACTAAAAGCTTAGCGGTTCGCTTAATCGCTTGCCAACCTCATAATTCTCTATCTTGTTTGCACAGAAATACCCCAGCATAAACTTGCTTGTCATTCATCATCGTGCCATTTGGCTTATCAGTATTTGTACCCTCTCTATTTCTGGTCATTTACTACCAATTCATTGTTACTTAACCTCCCCTCTCTCTTTCCAAAGAAAAGGCGAGTCTCTTGGGGAATTTGGTCTGGTCTGTCGTAGAGCCTTCTAATGTCGGTAATGTGCTACTGGCAACATCAGGAATCGAATCTTTACTTAAACTATTCTTATAGTTGATCCTGGCAAAATCATTAGACGGAATGTAACTTTCTCTACCACATTACGACCATCAAGGTCCTTACATTATCATTCTATTTCTTTGGTCTGAGCATTTATACTTACTCCCCCATACTTAAAGTGTCGGCCACCTCGTTGGCCTTTCCTGATTATAATAATTTCTTGAGATCAATGTTTTCTGGATCTATTCCAACTCAGGGTGGAAGCATTCTCCCTTAAATTCTGCTGAATGAGAGAAAGCATCTATCAGTCTTTTCCAAAAGTCATTGCTTCCACCTTTCTAGTGCGATCTTGACTACAGGTACTCCAAATCATACCTAGGATATTTCCTTACTTAACTCCCTTCTTGTTTTTAGGATAATCTCAACCTTATTGGTTCAATCCATACTTTTACATGGTTTCACACATGCTTCATCTGGCCTTATTGTTACTATGTCATACATTCCTTACGAAACTTCCCTTTTGAAGTTCAGAACATTACCTCTTCCCTTATAGGGTTTCTTAGGTCATCCTCATCATTCCTCCTGTATCTTCTGGGTACAGGGTATATCGAACATCATTAATCAATTTTTATAACAATTCGGTCTATGTACTTTTCGAGACTCCTTTCCATAAATCCTTACAGGTTCTTTATACTTTGGTCGATTCAACTTATATCATCTGAATTCACAATGTCTTTATTAGGGGTGATGTTATCCTTTGTGCATCCCCAGGGTTCGTCTTAATTTATGGATGCTCTACCCTCAATTCTATTTTCAAGGAATACTTACATTCTGTACTTGGCAATTTAATCATATATCCATAATAAGGGTCTCTTTTCAATCATTCCAATCTTGATAATCTATAGGTAGCTTAATGTTACCTCTCCTTTCAAACGAATGTTAGTCTATATGACTTTCCAAAAGACAACATATGTCTATCTGTCTTTCTTACAGAACTTGGTAATGGTAGCAAGGATGTTCTGGAAGATATTGGTCGTGATCAACGTGAATTTCTTAGTGCCTAATACATCTAGGGTATTTATAAAATCCATCCTCATGTATCTCAATTCATTTTACATCAAAAGTTCTCGCGGTTGGCACTTTGTTAGAAGCACCCCGCTTTGTCCTTACATTGCTGGTTCAATCACTTGATACTCCTTAGTGACTTGGCCCCACTGGCCATGCTAAAATATGTGAGTTTAGGGGTCGGCTAATAGCATTACTTTTCTAGCAATTGCTGGCATAGTGCCTTCTACTTGATACCTTTTGATCTTTTCAAAAACTTCACTCCATATAAGTCTCAATCGACTCCTCGGTACCATCTCCGGTCACCCTTACTTTTCTTTTAGTTACTCTTATCAATTTCACGTGCCACAAAAGCTTAACATTTCTGGCATAACAACCTTTTCATTTAAGTCAATCCCGAACTTTCTTAGTCCGGCTTGTTTCTTAATTACATTTCCCTTTTTCCGTCCAATCTCAACTTCAAAATTTTGTCTCTACAATCAATCGTAATAATTGGGATCTATCTACCAATCCGTGTAGCGGCTACCTTACCCAATTCATAGGGTTTGCTTCAGTTTCCACTCTCTTCAGTGATGTATTCAGATAATCAGAAAGACAAGGTTTGTCAAATTTTGTCCAATTCCTTTCTAGGATTAGGGAAACTTCAGTCCATCTATCCACCCACTGGTTACATTAAGAAAATCCATTTCGATACCCAAAGAATATTTCTATGAACATCCGAGCTGGTCGAACCATAAACAGTTACAGTAGCGAAATGATTGCCATAAAGCTGGGAGTTTAATCATTAGAAGGAAACCAAATATACATCGTCCTTAGAAGGGGAGTCAAAAGTTTCAAACTAAACATGCCATACCTCTCCGATACATGCTTGTCCTAATAGTCGATACTACCGAATACCAGTCTACTTAACAACTAGTCTCAGAAGGAACGCTACCATCGGGGTCAGTCGCTTCCCAGAATTGGCACTACCAAGGTCATCCGAATATGGTGAACCGTGTTGTCCAATTGTATTCGAAAATTATGTTGTCATGTTGCACAAGCACAACACCTAAACTTGTACGAGGTGCATCTTAATATATTCCAAAATTCTCCTTCTTCCATTAGGTAACGCCAATGCTGGGTCATCACCAGTTTTTATCTTTAACTCCAGGGAGATCTTCCCCCATTTAGCTTGTCCATTCAAACTTTTAGTCTTACAAATAAGTCGGGTTACGGGATTGCAATCTTTGTAAAGTCCTGAACAAATCTTTGATAATACCTTATGAATCTTATGAAATTTCTCACCTTTGCCGATGTGGTTGGCCTTTCTCCGTTTGAACTGTCTTTATCTTGGCGGGGTCGATCAACACTACTGTTGAGTATTGAATACGATAAAAGAATACAGAGGGGGGGGGGTGAATGGATTCTTGAACTTTTCTTGATTGAGTCTATGTAGCAGATAAGTGCCTGTGTGTGTAGAAGTGAAGATGCGGATAAATAAACAACACAACACGCAATATCACTTTAATCTAATGTATATTGGATAAAGGTTGCTACAATCTGTGAATACAAATGGTAGTATTCTCAGCTTCGTTTTTCTCAGAGAGATATAGCTTACAGTGTATGAAAAACTTGACTCACAAAGTTACTAAGTTATGAAGTGAGGCTGTGTCCTTATAGAACATGGATACAGCCCACTTACTGCAAATAAGGTAGCTAAACAAATTACTTTCTAGTCTGTCTATCCTTTTTGAGTAAGTGTCCAAACGGTTACAGATTTGACTTTGCAAAGCCTGTTTAGATCCACTTCTTTAGCTCCTTGTCTCTTCTATATCTCTCCAAGCTTCCTTGTAGGCTTTCCAGAGCACGTTACAGGTTGTGGTCCATAAAGTGCATTGGCTTGTTGCAGGTTTCTGACTTGTACAATTTCTTCAGTATTTTGTCTCCAAGAATGTATTCGAGAAGTGACTAAGTAAGTGATTCGAGAACTAGAATTGACTTGATCGATAACTCTGAGTTCTCGAATACTGTTATAATGACATATCGAACCACTTCTCGAATAGCTCTTTTCCATCAGGATTCCTTGAGTTGTCGAATAGAACATTTGACTTATCGAATCCTCGAGTTGTCGAATAGCTTTCTGAGTCCTTGAGATATCGAATGGAACTTTGACTTGTTGACTCATTGAGAACTCGAATACCATCTTGACTTGTTGACTTCTTGAGTTCTCGAATAGAGTAGTAGACATATCGAATCCCTGAGATATCGAATGAGATATCGAACAGTGTATTCAGAGATATCGAATAGTGTCTTGAGATATCGAATCCCTGACTTCTCGAATGCTGGACTTCTCGAATAGACAAATATACTTCTCGAATTGGTACTTAGGCAAATTCTTCATTTCTTCAAATCCCAACTGTGATTATTTGGCAGTCTTTAACTCCTTGCTTGAGGCATGAACCATGGAACTTCTTTCAAGCATTATTCTAGACTCTATTTGTACAGTTACACAACTAGGATTTGATGCCTATTACAAGTACGATACAAACAGAAACTCTACAACTAGAGGTTCCCTCAGTTAAGAGGTCATGTAAGTAATGCAAAGCATTACAAACAATTAGGCTTGTTATTAGATGTGTACAGGCATGCCTCTGTAACTAACAATCTCCCCCAAATTGTGAGTGAGACCCTTAGTCACAATTTCATGTCTGATAACAAGCCTAACATACATAAAGATGAAACTTTAAAAGTACAGGTATGTATTTTGATTGAACACATAAATGAAATTACAAGATAAATACTCTTACAGTATGATGAGGTACTAGCCATTTTCTTTTGATTGCATCTCCATTGCTTTGGCTTGTAGATCATCATATGCTCTCTGTTTCCTTTCTTTCTCCTTTCTTGCAATCTCATCTACTGCTCTCATGATTTCTGTCATAGCATCCAATTCTTCAATCATAATAGAGTTTTTGAAATCTTCAAGCACTGGCTTCAGAATGTTGGCAGGATAGTGATTGAGTAGGTCCATTCTTATATTGACATTGGCTCCATTTCTTCTCCTATACTTCACCACATAGGGATCAAACTGAACTCTACACAATCCCTTTGCCCTTAGCTTTTCTGCTTCAATCTCCAGTCTATCAATTTCTTTCTCCCTTTCTAACCATTTCTCATAGCAGCCCTTCCTTATCTTCTCAGCATATTCTTTCTTCATTTTCACAAAGTCAATCAATTCCAGCTTCCATACTTTCTCCACCTTGTCTTTAGAATCCAGCAATGCAATGATTCTTTCTATCTCATACAATTTACCCCAATGTTGACAACCCCCTTGTTTGAATTTCATTTCTTTCCCATCAGTGTACTTGATTACAAGGTGGTCATCCACAATTGCAGCATAGCATATCTTTTGAGCTCTTAGAAATAGCAGTTGCTCTTCATCAAAGTCTTCATCAAGTGGCTGGAGCTTTAATCCTGGAATGATTGTTAGGGCTCTAGATTTGGATAGCTTCACTCTCCTTGCAGCATGTTTAAATTTTATCCTCTTGACATGGTTGCTTGGCAGAAATCTCTGACCTTGGTTGGTAGACCATAGTAGTATTCCATTAGCAGATTGCTTTCTGAAACATACACATGGTTTCTTGACTTGAATCTTCTTCTTTTCTTGAGATGGTAAGACAGTTGCAGAAGCCATAGATGTAGATTTTGCTAGGTCACTACTAACAGTATTCACCCTAGACTTAGAGTCTTGTGTTGTGGTGAGATTACTGCTAGCATTGCCTAAGGCTTGCTGTCTTCCACTCTTTCTCACATATGTTTTACCCTGGTCATCATCATCCTTTTCATCCTTGTCCCCCTTTTTCTTCTTATCTTCATCACCCTTATCTCTCCTGTGATGTCTTCTCCTCACATCACCTTTGTCTTCAGAATCATCATCCTTATTTCTCCTAGGTTGAGCCATCTCTGGAATTTCACCAGTTGCAATATAGGTTCTGAGGATATGCAGTGCCTCAATTTCTTCAGCATTTCTGGCTCCAACCTTCTTCTGTAATTGATCAATGATAGCAATGATCAGTCTGTGATTTCTGGAGGTGAGATCATGAGGAATGACCAATTGCTTGATATCTTCAATTCTGGTACCAGACTGATAAATAATTGTCCATGGCTTCTTGATCACTTCTGGTAGCCTTGTAGGTTGACCATTCCTCAAATCATCAAACAGACTCTTGCTGTTCTCATTTTTCTTCTCAATGATCTCAAGTATGGCATCTATCTCTGAGTGCTTTAGGTCTTGTAGAGTCTGGTATGTTAGATGCCATATCTTTAGTTTGGAAACCATCACTATCTCCTTGACCCATATATTGTTGACTTTCTTGGGGATGACAGTGATGTAGTCTATCTGCTTCTTCACCTCCCTCAGATAAAACTGAGTGTCACCAACCTGTTCCCTTATGGCTTTCAGAAACTCCAAGAAGGCTTTATCATGATAGTCATTGGAGTTAGCAACTTCTTGTAGCTTGGCCTCAGTAACAACTTTGACTTCTACAGGCTTGGCACTCTCAGATATAGAGATTGGAGGTTTGTCAGATGGCATACTCCCTGCAACCACTGTGGTAGTTATGGATTGCTTTTGTCCTCCAGGAGTAGTGATGTGCACAGTTGGTAAGGTGACAACTAACAAGATAGATGGAGGCTCATCTACTTTGGCTTTTCCTTTGCCAGGCACATTTGCTAGAGACTTAGAAGCCCTTTGTTGACCACCCTCTTTGATTATTATGCCTTTCTCTCCCTTTGTCTCCCCCTTAGAATTTGAGTTCCTAGCCTTCTTCTCCCCCTTAGGCTTGTTGTCAGGCACAGAGGCTGTAGAAATGTCCTTTGGGAGTGAAGATTCATCAGGTAGAGAGAGACCCATATGCTTCATCATTGCAGCTAACATGGATTGTTGATGCAGAAGGACATCAGCTGTGGTGGATGCTTGAGTGTCCAACTGATCATTTAGCAATGCAACCTTTTCTGTGAGATGAGCATTGGTCTTGGTGAGAGTAGCTACCTCCTGCTCAAGAGTGTTGACCTTAGTGAATAACTCATTGGCCTTGAAGCCAGATAAAGATTGGTCCTGAAGCCTCTTCACTTCATATTTAGACAATTCATGCACAGGGACATCAGTCACTAGTCTATCTCCATAAAGATTTTTGAACATTAGCCTCAGCATGGCATTGGCATCTGTAGTCTGGTCAGATAGATTCTGAAATTGATGCCCCAGACCTGTGATAGCATCTTTTAGCACAGCCAGCCCATTGTCCACCTGAGTGCAGGTAGAGTTGCAGTGTTTGATGTCCTTGAACACACTGTCCAATTGAGGAAATTTAGCATCAAAGGCCCTCTTGACTTCTGCTACTGAAGTGGCTGTCTTATCACACACCCTGTTGACTTCAGTTTTGACTCCCTTGCCAAGATAGTGTGCAGCCTTGAGGAAACCCTTGTAGGAGTCATTTACAGCTTCATACACTTCACCAGGTGACAGGGATGTTGCATTGGAGCCCAGTGAAGTGATGTATTCCTCCCTGAGATACTGAAGTGCTTCATCGAGAGTAATATCATATTTTCCTTGCAACCAGGCATCTATGTTGCCATCTCTCTCAGCATCATCAATGATCTTTGACTTCTGCACTTCCACATCATCCCTATGGCATAACAGAATAGCCTCATAGTCTGGATTGGGCATGTCTGCAGTGAGAAGGTGCTGAGCAATCTTTGTGAACTCAGGAATCTGATCCACAATTAAGCTTTGAAGTGCTTCAACCGTCAATTGTTGTGGAACAGACCCTGATCCTGAAGCACTGTCATGTTGCACAGGCTTCAGCCATGTTGACATGAAGTCAGAGCTAGAGCTAGGCAAGCCAGTCTCCTCAGTTACAGATGCAACTTCTGTAACCGGATGGATTGACTCTACTACTGGTGTCACCACAGAAGTGGGATGAATTACACCAGCAGTTGACACAGGCACAGAGTCTCTAGTAAAAACTAGGGGAACCTCTGTGTTTGTGATGGTGTCATTAGGATATGCCTCAGCATGCATTCCCTCACCATCTAAATGTGGGTTCTGAGTGGTGAACAAAGTGTCATGCACTAAGTCACTTGAAATTATTGGCTCATCAAGAGAAAAGAATTCTTGATGATCAATACCTTGCATCTCAGTTGTCTGAGTTGCAGGTTCCAAAGAAATTTCAGAGATAGATTCTGGAAGAGAAGTGTGTTTTAGAGTAGATTTTGGCAACTCCCCCTGAGAGATAGAGGGAGTTTCAAAAGTGATGTGCTCTCCACTCAGTGTTGTGCCTGCCTTATCACTCCCATGTGCTGGCTCTATACAAGAGGGTGCATTGGGGAGAATGCTTGATTCTATAGGTGCACCCTGTTGAGAGGATACACCTAGTGAGCTGTGTGCCCCTGATTTTACAACTTCAGCCATTTGTGTGACTGAAGAGGTGGTCTTAGTTTTCTTCTTCTTTGTTCTGTGCAAGGGTAACTCAGATTCCTCACTTCCTAGACCTAATTCAACAGCTAATGCTGCTTCAGACAAGATATTTAAAGGTGCAGACATTACTTCCTTTCTCTTCTTTTTACTAACATCACCCTTTTGAGAGGATGATGCAGTTGGCTCAGTAAGAGGTAGAGTGTTTGGTTGAGAGGGTTGGTTAGCAGGCCCTGGGTTAGCATTTTGTTCTACTTGCTTGGGCTGTGCTAACTTAGATTTTGCATCAAATGTTGGCATGTTGTGGGGGTAAGTCCTAAACAAACTCTCCATATGGGGAGTTATGTTCAGTCTTACATCCACATCATTCCTAGTTTCCAAGTTACCAAAAATGAGTTTGGTCATGGACTTAGGATAGCCTATTTTATTTTTATCAATCCCAGGCAATTCAATCAATGAAGCATTTTTATAATTAAGTACAGATTGAATAAAGCGAGGGAAGAAAATATCAGTACCTCTCTTGGTTGTGTTCTTACCAAGTCTCCCATATAATTCTTGAAGTATGATTTGGCCAACATCTATCTTCTTTCCATAGGCCAAAGCATATCCAATTTGCTGCACAGGTGCACTGATTTGATCAAAGCTTGATTTCCTGGCAGTGAATACTTGGAGAAGAGTTGCAAACACATAGCTCCACTCCTTTCTCAGATTCTTTCTGTTTAGCTTTCCAAGGTTAATCCCATCTGAGTAGTTTATGAACTCAAAGAATTCCTCCAACTCTGCGTTAGTGGCCATTCTGTCAAATGACTCTTGTTGTAGTCCTAGTGCTTGGTTCATGTCTGCAGTAGTGATAGTGATTTCCTTATCTTGAACCTTGCAGTAGATGACATAGGAAGTGATTGCGTTTTCCAGGGCTACAACCTCCACAATAGCAGTACTCCAGAATTGTTCCAGAATATCGAGATACAGAGTTGGGTTGGCAGAGAGTGCATCCTTGATATATGACTCAGCCATCCATTTCACAAAGCACTTGAAATTTGCATTGGGTGCTTCAACATCACTAGTGAGAGCGATGAAGTTGGTGTTGAACTTTACTGTTGCCATTCGTGTAGAAGAGAGAAAAGAAATTGAAGGTTGAAGAAGAAATTTGGCTTTTCGTAGCTAGGGTTTCAGCGGTTTAGAGAGTGTAGATGCTTGAGAAATCGAATGAAATGAATCGAATAGATGTGAAATTGTATAAGTATGAAGTACTTGAATTGTCGATTAGCAGAAGGTTTTGTATCGACAAGTCAGGCATTCGAGAAGTAGAAAACAACTATTCGAGAAGTCAAGAATGGCTTAATCGATAACTCAAGCAGATAGAAACTCACAGCTGGCAGTTATCTAACTTAGAAATAATTCTAAATTAAATAAAATGTGTTTTTATGAGTGAATTAAACTTTTAGACAAAAAGTCCAAAATCGATTAAAATTCAGCGAGAATTCAGCCTTTTCAAATGATTCGAGAACTCAAATATAGTGTTCGAGAACTCAGTCATTCGAGAACTCAGTTACTATATTCGAGAAGTCAATAATTCCTCTATTCGATATCTCAGAAAGACTCTATTCGAGAACTCAAGAGTACTCTAATGAGACTTATTAGAGATGTCGAATAGTGAATCATTCGAGAAGTCTGACTTATCGAACTATACCAATCACTCATAAAAATTTGATTTTCACTATCTTTTTAAAATCTACCAGACATATTCATTGAAAAATATCCTAGCAAATCAAATAGTGATTTTCTCAAAATTTCATAGAAATTTTAAGTTAATAAAAATATGATTTTCAACATATGCAACAGATTTGAAATATTTATAAATCATATTTCAGCCAACACTTACTTCAAAAATATTGAGGATTTAGATAAAGTAAGTGTTTACTGCTGCAACAATCTAGATGATGTATTCACTTAGCCAGAATCTGAAGAATTCAGCATTCCAATCTCACTTACCAACCTTGTGAAGGTGGCTTCATCTAATGGCTTAGTGAATATATCAGCTAGTTGTTTATCTGTAGAGACATAATGCAACTCAATGGTTCCATTAGTTGCATGTTCTCTTATGAAATGATATCTGATGTCAATGTGCTTTGTTCTAGAATGATTGACAGGATTGGCAACTATAGAGATTGCACTTGTGTTGTCACACATGATTGGAATTCTTTCCAACACAAGTCCATAATCTCTAAGTTGATTTCTAATCCAAAGCACTTGAGCACAGCAACTTCCAGCAGCTATGTATTCAGCCTCAGCTGTAGAAGTTGACACAGATTGTTGCTTCTTGCTATACCAAGAAACTAACCTTTGTCCAAGAAACTGGCAGCTTCCTGAGGTGCTTTTCCTATCTACTCTGCATCCAGCATAATCAGCATCAGAGTAGCCAACCAGATTGAACCCTGTGTCCTTAGGGTACCATAATCCCAAGTTAGGAGTGCCCTTCAGATATCTAAAGATCCTTTTTATTGCAATCAAATGTGATTCCTTTGGATTTGATTGAAACCTTGCACACAAGCATGTAGCAAACATGATGTCTGGCCTACTTGCAGTGAGGTAGAGTAGAGAACCAACCATGCCTCTGTAGACTGAGATATCTACTCTCTTGCCTTTAGCATCTTCATCCAATTTAGTGGCAGTGGCCATGGGTGTCTTGGCAGGTGAACAATCTTCCAAGTCAAACTTCTTCAATAAATCCTTGATGTACTTGGTTTGACTGATAAAGATACCATCCTTCCTTTGAATGACTTGCAACCCTAGAAAGAATGTCAACTCTCCCATCATACTCATCTCATATCTGCTCTGCATGAGTTTAGAGAATTTCTCACACAGTTTCTCATTTGTAGAACCAAAAATGATATCATCCACATAGATTTGAACTAGGATCATATCATCACCATGCTTCTTGTAAAACAGTGTCTTGTCCAATGTGCCTCGAGTGAATTGATTTTCAAGAAGGAATTGTGATAAAGTATCATACCATGCTCTTGGAGCTTGCTTAAGTCCATACAGTGCCTTAAGCAATCTGTAGACAAATTCTGGGAAATGTGGATCCTCAAAGCCAGGTGGTTGTTGCACATAAACCTCTTCTTCCAACTCTCCATTTAGAAATGCACTCTTGACATCCATTTGATAAACTTTAAAGTTTGAATGAGCAGCAAATGCCAAGAATATTCTAATGGCTTCCAATCTAGCAACAGGGGCAAATGTCTCATCATAATCAATGCCTTCCTGTTGAGAGTATCCTTTTGCAACCAGCCTTGCTTTGTTTCTTATTATTACACCATCTTCATCCATCTTATTCTTCAGAACCCATTTTGTTCCAACAATGGTTCTATTCTTTGGTGCAGGCACAAGTTCCCATACTTTGTTCCTTTCAAATTGATTCAGCTCCTCTTGCATGGCAATAATCCAATCTGGATCCAACAATGCATCATCAAGTTTCTTAGGCTCAACTTGTGATAGAAAACATCCATAGAGGCACTCATTTTGAGTTGCTCTCCTAGTCCTTACTCCTGCATTAGGATCTCCAATGATTTGCTCTGCAGTGTGTGATCTATCCCATTTCCTTGAGTGTTCAGCCTGATTTCTCATCCTTGATGTTGCTTCATCATCCTCATCATGATCACCCTCATTTCCTCCCCCTGTGAAGTTGCCATTACTCACAGGTGTGTCTTGGATGCTTGTTTCTTCACTATTGATTGGCACAAATTCTTCTCTTGTATCATTATTCACTTGAGTTTGTTGAACTTGAGTTTCAACTCTAGTTTCAGTCTCTTCATCAGAATCATCTAGATTATCAAACTTCAATGGATCTTTGTCTTCATCATTGGCTTCTTCTAGTCCAGGTAGTTTGCTGTCATCAAATGTTACATCTGTGCTTTCCATAACTTTCTTTTGACTGATGACATAAACCTTGTATGCAATTCTATCCATAGAATAGCCAAGAAAAATTCCTTCAAATGCTTTTGCATCAAACTTTCCAACATATTCAGAATTGTCCTTAAGTACAAAGCATTTGCTTCCAAAAGTATGAATATACTTCAGTGTAGGCTTCTTTCCAGTCATCAAGTTGTAAGGAGTCTTTCCAGTGTTTTTGTTGATGAGAGTTCTGTTCTGAATATAGCATGCAGTGCTCACAGCCTCAGCCCAAAAACATGTGGGCAATTTTGCATCAAGTAACATTGTTCTAGCAGCCTCAATTAGAGTTCTATTCTTTCTCTCAACAACTCCATTTTGTTGTGGAGTCCTTGGAGCTGAGAATTGCTGAGAAATGCCATTCTCTTTGCAGAATGCTTCAAGTGTGGCATTTCTGAACTCTGTTCCATTATCACTCCTCAATGCAATCACACTTGCATCGTTTGCCTTTGCTTCCTTGTCAACTTTCTTTATATGCTCAATGATTACTTGTGGAGCCTCATCTTTTGATGCCAGAAATTCTACCCATGTATACCTTGAAAAATCATCAACCATTACCAGGGCATACTTCTTTCTTCCAAGTGACATTATGTTAACAGGCCCAAACAAATCCATATGGATAAGTTGTAGTGGCTTGGTTACAGATGTCACTGTCTTTGACTTGTGGCTTGATCTCTTCATTTTTCCTTTTTGACAAGCCTCACACACTCCTTCTTGGCAGAATTCAAGTGTGGGCATGCCTCTCACTAACTCTCTTTTGACTAGAGAATTAATGGCCTTAAAGTTCAGGTGTGATAGTTTCTTGTGCCACAGCCAACAATCTTCATTTGATGCTTTTGAGTAAAAGCAACAAATTTTGTCCTTGTTTGCAGAGTCCATATTGGCTACAAACAGGCTTCCCTTCCTTACTCCAGATAGAGCAAAATCACCAGTCTTCTTGTGGGTGATCAAACATTCATCTTTGTCAAAATTCACTTTGAATCCTCTATCAGTAAACTGACCAACACTTAACAGATTATGCTTGAGCCCCTTGACTAGTGCTACATCTTCAATGATGACATTTCCAACTTTCAGCTTGCCATATCCCAATGTGTTACCCATGCTGTCATCTCCAAAAGCAACCATTGGGCCAGCCTTTTCCTCATACTGTGATAGCAGGGCCATATCACCAGTCATATGATTTGAGCATCCACTGTCCAAAATCCACATGACCTTCTTCTCACTTTCTTTGCCCTGCAAACACAAAGGTATTACTTTTCCTTTGGTACCCAAAAAAGTTTGGGTCCATGTGACTTAGAGACAGTTTTATCATAAACAACATGCTTGTTAACTTTCTTAGTGTCAGTCTTCTTGTCACTGTTGGAAGTCTTAAAACCTGAGGTTTCAGACTTAGGTGACAAAGGTACCTTCCTAGCTTTAGGAGGACTTGAAGACTTTGACCTTGTGTAGTGTGTGTGAGAATTGTGACTGATACAACCATCAATGAACTGTCTTCTTAAATTAAAACAACTAGTCATAACATTCATATTGCATGGCATACAGTCAAATTTATCACAGAAGGGTGCATCTCTATGTCTTAGAGGCACAGAACAATCATAGAAAGGTTTAGACACACTACCAACAGGTTTCTTGCATGCATGAGTTTCATACCATGCTCTAGGTGCCTGCTTAAGTCCATAAAGTGCCTTATCCAGCCTGTAGACATAATCTGGATGTTTTGGATCCACAAAACCTGGTGGTTGTTCAACAAACACTTCTTCTTCAAGCTTCCCATTTAGAAAAGCACTTTTTACATCCATCTGGAACACCTTGAATTTCTTGTGAGATGCATATGCTAGAAAAATCCTTATTGCCTCCAATCTTGCAACTGGAGCAAAAGTCTCATCATAGTCTATTCCTTCCTGCTGTGAATAGCCATTTGCCACCAATCTAGCCTTGTTCCTTGTGATAACACCCTCACTGTCAGTTTTGTTCCTGAAAACCCATTTAGTACCAACAATAGATCTGTTCTTGGGCCTTGGGACAAGTGTCCAGACTTCATTCCTCTCAAATTCATTCAACTCCTCCTGCATTGCTGTTATCCAGTCAGCATCTTGAAGAGCTTCTTCTACCTTCTTTGGTTCATTTTTAGACAAGAATGCATGAAACAGACATTCATTTGCAGTTGTACTTCTTGTCCTCACTTTTGCATCTGGATCACCAATAATCAAATTAGGTGTATGTGATTTTGTCCATTTCCTAGCAGAAGGCAAATGGCTTCTGTCTGCATGTGATCCTACCCCTTGATCCATGCTCTCCTGATTCTATTGTTAATTTTCTTCATTCTCTGAGGCTCCCCCTGAATTTGACTTCTCAGAGTCAGAATTTGAATGATCAAAGTTTGAGTCATCAGAGTTTGATCCAGATTTTTCAGTTGACTCACTATCAGAGTTTGAGTCATTGGTTTGATCATGCTCCCCCTCAACTGGTTCTTCCCTTTGTTGTAGCTGAGAAGTTTCTTCAGTGTTTACCAGTAGAGGTTCAGAATCTGTTTCAACAGAGTCTATTAGATCAGTTGCATCAGAGTTTACTTCAACAGTGTTTAAATCTTCATTTTCAAAATGCAGTTGATCATGTTCATCTACATCTTCAAGTCCAGTTATCTTCTTGTCATCAAATGACACATGTATAGATTCCATGATCACTTTAGTTCTCAGATTATAAACTCTGAATGCTTTTGTTGACAGTGGATAGCCAACAAAGATTCCTTCATCTGCCTTTAGCTCAAACTTGGTCAACTGTTCAGGATGAGTTTTCAACACAAAGCATTTACACCCAAAAATATGAAAATATTTCAGGTTTGGCTTCTTTTCCTTCACCATCTCATATGGTGTTTTTCCATGCTTGTTGATCAGTGTGACATTTTGAGTAAAACAAGCAGTTTGAACTGCTTCTGCCCAGAAATAAGTTGGCAACTTTGCTTCATCTAGCATGGTTCTGGCAACTTCTATTAAAGTTCTGTTCTTCCTTTCAACTACACCATTTTGTTGTGGTGTACCAGGTGCAGAAAACTCTTGCTTCACTCCCCTATTCTTGCAGAATTCTTCAATTGTTGCATTCCTGAACTCTGTTCCATTATCACTTCTGATTATTTTCACTTTATGTTCTGACCCTTTGTCCAGTAGCTTTACATGCTCCATCAGAGTTAATGCAGTTTCATCCTTCTTTGCTAGAAAATACACCCAAGTGAATCTGGTGTGTTCATCAACAATGACCAGAGCATATTTATTTCTTTCAATAGACATGACATTCACTGGTCCAAATAGATCAACATGTAGTAGGTGATAAGGATCAACAATCGAAGATTCAGACTTGCTCTTGAAAGATGACTTCCTTTGTTTGGCCTTTTGACAGGAATCACATAGGCCATCTACATTCAACAAGGATTTTGGAAGTCCTCTGACTAGATCCTTTCTTATAAGCTCATTGATGTTGTTCAGATTAAGATGAGAGAGTTTCTTATGCCACTTCCAACTCTCTTCACTGGACATTCTTGTTGACAGGCACATAGCTTTTCCATCAGAGTTTGTTGACAACTTTATTTCATAAATGTTGTTGTGCCTGTTCCCAACTAGAACAACTTTCCTTGTAGATTTGTTGATAACTTCACAGTATTCTGGCTGAAAATCTATATGATATCCTCTATCACAGATTTGACTCACAGATAGCAGGTCATGCTTGAGTCCTGGAACCAGAGCTACATTTGTAATGATGACATTTCCAAGATTGATATTGCCATATCCCAGAGTACATCCTATGTTGCCATCTCCATAGGAAACTTTTGGGCCAGCCTTCTCCTCATAGTCTGATAGCAGGGCTTTATTTCCAATCATATGTCCTGAACATCCACTGTCCACGACTAGGGTTCTCTCCCTAATGCCCTGCAATCACAAACAATCACTGAAGGTTAGATTTAAGGATCCAGACTTGCTTGGATCCTTTGGCATTCATAATATCAGATTTAAGAACACAAACTTTCTTGGATTCTTTGGCTTTCTTAAGTCTGTCAGCTTTAGCAGCGGAATTTTCATTATCAGAGTTTAAGCTAACATTAACAGAGTTTACACCTGCAGAATTAACTTTAACCATTTTCAAGTTTGGTTTCAGTTCATAGTAATTATGATAGATAACATGATAATCCCTACAAGTATAAATAGAATGCCAAGTACTTCCACAGTGTTTGCATAAAGTCTGTGGTCTGGTTCTCACATAATCATTCTTTACTGCAGTTTTAGAGGGCAAAGAATTAATGTTTTTATTCTTACTGCAGAAACTAGCAAGATGATTAGTACTACCACAGTTATGACATGTCTTTCTTGGAGCAAGTTTAGGAAGCATTGGATAATTACTTTGAGTAATACCTACTTTACCATTTCTGTTTTTCCTAGACACTTTCTGTTTCTTAACAGATTTTAACTCCTTTAACTTATGTTTAAGTTGTTTATCTGTCATTAAACCAATGTTAACCTCTTTAACAAAAGTTTTAGCATATGATTCCTTAACAGATTTCTTTTCAGCTGCAGTCTTAGGTCCACCTGTTCCCATAACATTACCTTCAGATGGAAGATGTGGTCTAACTTTTACCATATTTTCAAACCTAAGTGCATCTCCCACACAGTAACCTAAGCCAACTGTGTCTGACTGAAAAACTTCATTAGTGTCTTTTCCAGAATCTGTCCAGGTCTTAATTGTGTTAGTGGCTTTTTCCAACTCAGATTCTAGTTGTTTATATCTACCTCTTAACTCATGTTCAAGATAAACAGCATCATCTCTTTCTTTTTGAACTTGTTGCATATTAACAAGTTTCTCTTCTACAAATCTGTTTCTCTCTTTAAGTTGAGAACTCTCAGACTTGATTCTCTCATTCTCTAAAGTCTGATCCCTATAACTGATATGTAATGCTTTAAGATAAATTCTCAATTCAGTTATATTATCAGTATTATAAGCATTGGTAGTTGGGCCGAATACACAATAATAATCAATATCGTATGAGAGAATAACAAGCAAAACACAAATTAACAATTAAAAACTGTTTGGAATTAATAACTCCTCTCTCAGTGATGTAGAAGAATCACGAGAGCTGCTTAGGTTACAATGAAAGATAGTTCAATACTCGATACCCTTCTAGGGTTAACCTAACTGTATTTATAATACATACAGCTCCTATACAATCGTAAATTGATACTCCTATAAATTAGCTATACAATTGATATCAAATACGATTGCTTCTCATCTCCTAAGTCAACTCAATCTCTTTGATAGCTATCCAATCTGTAAAGAGATTGCTTCCATAATTATCTTCGTTAATTCTTCAGTCACTGTTGACTAGCAGATGCTGCCTTCAGACAGAGTTTAACAAACTCTGTCGAGCTTCCAAGTCAGCGTTTAACTAAACTCTGACTGCTTTCCAGCTAAACTCTGATCAGTCACTGTAGCACTTAAACACTGATTACAATTTACATCAATTATATCTAACAATTTGGGCCTGTAATAACTTTCAACTTGTGGATCTTATGACTAGATGCTTATTTCAATTTCATCTCTGGGACTATAACTGAGTGTGTGTGTGTTATTATTGTGGGGTCACCATATGTTGTTTATTTATTTTGACTCAAGTCAAGTGTTATTGATGGAAATTGAGATCGTGAAGACCGGATCCCTGACCCCGGATCTGGGGGCGTTACATAACGGCTATAAATCGAACATTTCCAAAATCCATTAACTCCATCAAGCCACTTAAGGCAACCATACAACATCAACATCATTTAACCATCATCAAGGGTCTCTAAGACCAGTGGTAACATCCATTTAACATCATCCAAGATTTATACATCATTAAAAGAGTTTATAACTTTAAAACCACTTAAACATGTTCATCTTTCATCCAACTTCCATAATCACTTAAAAACTCAAAAACTTAAGAGGGGTGTGAGAATTTTTACCTTCCTTGAAGTCTAAACAATCTTATCCAAGCTTACAAATCCTGAAGAACTCCTTATCTAGCCTTAACAAGCTTTAATCTTCAAGATCTAAACAAAAACTCATATTGAGTTACTATTCATCCAAACTTTGGTGAATTCTTTCACCCATTAAACCATCAAAATAAATTATAAGAAAAATCATACATCTATTAGTCACCTTAGAGAAGCTTAGGATTTAATCTCATGAATTTAGAAGAAGTGGATCTTGGTGAAGAATTTTTCTTCCCCTTGGTTACTATTTAGGGCCGAATATGAAGAAGATGGGGGAGGGAGAGTATTTTGCTTGGCGTGGTTGATTATAATTTGTTTATTATGATACATATCACTTGTATATTTCAAGGGGATACTGTGGTACCTAGTGTCAAAGCCTAATGTTTGATTTTTACTTGGTGATCCATAAAATAAGGAAGTTGTCTCTTAACTAGGCTAGTTTGGTTTTAACTATTTTCTGACTATCTAGTTACCTTGCCACTTGCTTGATTACTTGGTTATTGACTTGGTCTTTGGATGATACTTTCATGGGATTTGCATGCATGCTTGTCACCTTGGTCATTTCCCATAATTAAACCTTAACCTCCAGGCTAATTTTCATTAATCCTTAAAATGTTCTTCGTGCGGAAACTCTTTTAAGCAATCTTTCAACATTCTAATTTCTTTATCCATGAACCTTGGTTGCATGGTAATTTCAAATTTCTTAGCCCTTGGGCTTGTCATGGTACTCGTATTTATCGATATCTCGTAAAACGTAGGTCATTAGCGAAGTAGGATTCTTCGAATTCCGACGACGTTTACATACACTTATTTCGCTTAAGAAATCATAATATGAACTCAAATCTTAAATATTCATCATAATTAAATGGTGGTTGGATACATTCCCTTAAGTAACAAAATCACTATTCATTCATGTCGTTTTACAATAGTACAAAAAATCAGGGTTCTTACAGCGGGGAATCTGCTAGCCCTACAGACTCAGGGGTCAACGCCTTTGGATCCTCCTCCGTCTGGTTTACCTCCCTCCCTAGGAGCATATCATCATGTGTCTGCTCGGATGCCTCGGGGTCTGGCATATCCGGTATCTCAGCCATCTATACACCAAACGAAAATGTGTTACTAGCCATCAATTTTCAAAAGAAGAAAGGTCCTCAAGAAGAAGTTCTCTCGCAGGCTCAATCTCAACATCCAGAGTTATATCCAATAATCCAACTATAAACTCGATCTGAGCCCTAGGTATTATCATTATTCTTAAGGGTATCATAAGATTCGATCTCCTATCGTTTCTGAGGACTGTAACCTGACGCTCTGATACCATTTCTGTAACACCCCCAGACCCGGGGTCAGGGATCTAGGGTAGTCACGATCCATTACTCCTCGTTGCACCTGTATTACTCACAATATACACATTCCATATACTCATGACCCCCACAATATATATCTCACATACGAACACACACAGGTTAGAGTCTTAGAAACGACACACTATCAAAACTACGGAGTAAAATGTTAACATTATTACAATACCCAAATGTCTTCTGAAGCTGTTACTGATGCAACCTCTGAATGTGTATCAATCATTTTAATCCTCTGGTCCTTATAATTCTCTTACATGATTCATACTTATAGACAAAACATTATAACAAAACCTGCCGCTTGATCCGACCAGTTGCCACTTCTGGAATCACTGCTCGAAACTGCTCAGGGAAAAGCCTTGCGCTTACCATTTTTTGGGGGAAATTGTGTCGTGTCCTTGGCATCCGGCTTAACTGCTATATAATATAAAATGATAGCAAGAGTGAGCTAAAGCTCAGCAAGGTAATAATAGAATGGCTTAAATCTGCCTTTATCTTGAAACCCAGTATTAAACTTGTATAAGACAATAATTGTAAGCGTATCTCAATATTGAAATTACTTCCTTATCAGAGAAATATTCAAAAATAGTACTCTCTCAGTACCCCCAATATCAAATATTATCTTTATATGAAAGATATTTGAAACTCATATTTGCCGAAGCAATAAATCCACAATAAGCATCCTCTCTGGGAAATACTCGAATACTCTCTCTTATCGGGATATATATCAAAAACAGTACTATTGCAGTACTTCAAATATTACTTACTATCTTTATATAAGCAGAATATCAACATATAACTCAAAAATGAAGTTACAAGGTAATTCAATATAACCTTTCCGTAAAAATATCTGCTATATAAATATAAGCAGAATATCAACATATAACTCAAAAGATGAAATAACAATATGAGTTACTGTGAACACTTTTCAAACCCTGCCAACATGATCGGTACGTCACTTCAATGCATGTTACAGAAAATATCCAAATTTTAGATGATGAACTAATACTGGAGTATTGACGCGCCAGAAGCCACAACCTTATGATGATCAGTCATAGGTTGTGCATCTCAGGATTTGTTTCTCTACTTGTAGAAGGAAGAACATATGGACACCACCATACGCCGGATCTCCCTAGCCAACGGTTGGGCATAGACAGGACCGGCGCCACTCGGACCCTTTTTCAATGATGGACTGTCCCACAGCCTCTTACACAGATTTTCAATGATGGACTATCCCACAGCCTCTTACACAGATTTTCAATGATGGACTGTCCCACAGCCTCTTACACAAATACTCCTAGTTCGAGTAAATCCATGACTCTGAAACGTAAAGTTCGTCCTCATTTCCCTAAGTGTAATACTTGATAATACAACTCCACAGAGTAGTTGCATCAGATTGGAAAGGAAAATTTCACCAATATTTCCCAAGCTATTGCTTGTTAATGGATTATAACTTGTTACTCGGATTACTTCTCGAATAATTGAAGAAGTAACATAATCGCATTTACTTGCAGCAAATGAATTGCGAATGGGAAATAAATTTCTTTCAAAAGTTTATGACCGGGAAGTCAAAATAAATTAGCAGTCTCTCAAGTAAGGTTCCCCAGTTTTGAAGGAAAAACAACGCCTTTACCGGCTAGGAATTGATTTAAAAAAAATAGTCATGGGGACCTTGAAATCATTCTTATAATACTTTTAGAAAATCTTTGTTATGCAAAATACGAACAAAGTATCCATATAATATAAAGGATGAAGTTAAAAGGTACTTCAAATAAACCTTTTCGTAAAATATCTCTGCTATGAAAAGTATAACAGAATCTCAACATCATTTATAATAATTCCAAAAGTCAGAAAATATTTAAAATAATTTTTAAACCCTTGAATATATTTTTAAAGAATAATTAGTGTATTGAAATAATTTTGGAATATTTAATACATAATTAAATAATTTTTATTAAGAAATAAATCCTTAATAAATTATTCGTAAAAGAATGATCAAGTAAATATTCATTTTATAAATAAATATCCAAAGAATATTTATTAATAACATTTGAAATAGTTTAAATCCAGATATCTCCAATTTATAAATAATTGGAATATTTTAAAAACCTCAAAATAACCTTAGATAACAACTGATACCATTCCCGGGTTATTTACAGATAGGATTACGAGAAAATAGCTCCGACCTCTGATTTAGATATAGATTAGGAATATGCTCGCCTCCAGAGCCTTTACATGTATACATATACACATCTATATACATATATTTACTTATCTATATTCCCGGTTCGTACCTCGTGGGTAAGTAACCGTTTATGAATAAATAAATAATCAATAATGCTCTTGAATGAAATAATATTCGATTAATATTTCTCGAATGGGATAATACTCAAATAACAATCCTCGAGTCGTTTCCAAGTAATGAATACTTTCTGGAAATATAAGTAATGTTTCTAAATAACATTCCTCAGAATACCTAGTACTTTGCCGCTGGAATCCCTCCGGGTTTCCACGACTATCTCTATATCTCAAAATACTGACTCCTGGTCTAGAGTCGGAAACAATAAGTATGCTCTTATCTCTAGAGCTACAAGATACACCGGTTTATAATCACTTAGCTCAAAGCTTATATATAAATCAGAAGGCAAACTCTATTTAACACAATATAAACATTTACCGCAAAACTGTATACCTTTATACATGGCAAAAGCAGTAATATAGAACCAATACTACAAAGTATAGGTTTAGAATACTTGCCTGGTACTCAAGATATGACAGGGCTCACGACGATGTCGGACGATCTAGACAAAGTCAAAGAAAACATACGGTTAATCCCCTGGATAACCATTTATAACTCAAGGTTTAAACATGTAAGCAAAACACAACCAAGGCATTACTTGCTCGCTCTAGCCTCATGCTAAGTCCATGTTAATCGACAAACACTTATGTCATAAGTTTGGTTCGAAATCCATCCTCGAATCCAAGTTATACTTAACCATTTAGAATCTTGGTTTCTAAGTCTCGTTTTCAGTGGTTTTCACTTGCGCGACCTCGGCTTAAACTTTTCTATAAAATCAACCGATTACTCTTTTGAGGTGATTCCTTCGCACACATTCTCCATACGACATCTAGTATTTAATAAACCAGATTCTCCATCATAAATATTATATTAAGGGGCTCAAGTGAAACCACAAACTCAACACTTATGTTTACGAACCACTTTTACGAATTTTGTAATTTCTTCTAAACCGTAAATCAGAATGCTACAATTCTTTCGCCAAAATGATCTATGATTCAACAACTACAAGTCCATGGTCAGAAACCAAACTGGTCAGGAGCTTTTTGGTTCGGATATGCTCTGTTTTTAAGGGTTAATGAAATTTTGGCATTACGACGGCTATAAATCGAATATTTCCAAAATCCAAACTCTCCAATAACATACTTTCCGCTCCATACCACACATACATGTTATTTAACTTTGAACTAAGTCCAAGCAATGCCTTTCCGTTCATATAAACCATTTTAACATCTAACGAAACCCAATCATAGCTCTAGTGCTTTATATATGCATATCATCCATAAAACTCTATCAAAACTCAAGATTCATCAATGGGGTTTCAAGGATTATACCTTTGTTTGAAGCTTTACAAGGTTAATATAGTCTCATAACTCTAGGATTGTCCATGGATGATCATTTATAAGCTATAAACAAAAGATCAAAATAAGAAAAGTTTGTAAGTTACTATTCACTCAAGAACACTACCACTTTCAAGATCAAAATGGAGATGTTATGCTTACCTCCTTGCCCTCAAACTTTGGGAACCTCTCTACCTTCTCTCAAGCTTTGATTTAAGATATGTTTTGTGATTTATGAGTGGTTAGAACTCAAGGAAATTTTGTTTACTATTCCTTTAAATAGTAGAAAGCCGAATGGAGCATTGGTGATGGTGGTGATGTTTTGTTTTTGTGGTTTATGAATAATACATGTATCTATATCTTTATTTCAACCTCATCTCCTTGTTAATGAGGTGTCATCTCCTTATTGGTCCATCTAGATTTCCCTTATCCTCCCTTAATTGCAAGCAAGTCCTTGAGCTTTGGTTTGTTTTCTCCTTGACACCTTTTGTTTCAAATCTTGCACCATTTAGATTCCTTTTGTCTATTTCATAAAACTCATATGTCACGACTTATACGTTGCATTTTATTGCTCTAGTGTGGCACAATCCCTTGAACAAATATTAATTCCAATATTCCTCATTTAGTCTCTTTCTTTCTTGTTCTCAGCAAATGTTCTCGGGGTTTCTCAAATGTTCTCAATTTCTTTTTCTCTAGGTTTTTATTCTCAATTTCATTCCTCCCACATAATATATCCTCCCTTGGACTTCTATTATTTAATCTTCTTAATTTATAATCCAATTATTATATTCCTGACTTCCCTGTCAATGATGGAATAAACAATGCTTGGATTTTCTGATTTCTAACTTCGTTCACATACATTCATTTTCTCTGTACTTCACTAGTACATACTTGATCTTTCTGTTTCGTAATTTATAGTGAGTACTCTGACTCACTTCTCAACTCCCCTCTAGGGTACATCAACTCATTTTTGGGATGATAGATTATTCTTATCTATGTCATCAACCACTGAATTCCACTGTTCAGAAAATACACACATACATCGGGATCATTATTCATAAAAATATCCATTCATTACAACCACTATTCATTGAAATCACTATTCACTGATGCAGTCAATCATAGTAAGAAAAGTTTTAATTCTACCAAAAATTTGGGTTCTTACATTTTTTTAAGCAAAGATTCGAGTTCGACACCCATTGGCAGCTTCTTTTTGCATGATATTAGTGATTTTTACTTCAATAACTCAAATTCTCATGTCTTCAATAAATACTTACAAATATACATTACTCTTTTATAATAATTTTTTAATTAAATATTAATATTAATTTATTTTTATAAAGAGAATAAAATTTTTTTTGACCCCCATCCATTAGGTTCTGGGTTCGTCACTGCTCTTAATGGATACCCTTGCTGGTACAAAAATTGATACTCTTGCTGGATACTCTTTCGTGAGTTAAATGACAAAAAGATGCAGGGAGTTTAGATTGGTTTTTGATATAAAGATCTCAAAGGCGGCTCACTCTTCACAACATTCTTCACCACTTCTCCAAAACAGACAGAACAGAGAGAAGACGGAAAGATCAAGAGAAAAGTTCTCGAGCTTAAATTTAATTACTTGTAAATTATTTCTAGCCATGGATTGTTAAATCTTAGACCATAGAAATAGTTTACTTGTACTGTTGGAACTATCTAGCGAGTTTTTATTCTTAATTTATATCTCTCGAACTGCTTTTTAGCATTCGATCTTTTTGTTACAAATATTAAAAAATTCATGTTGAATTTTCTATAGAATTGTAATAATTAGTTTGATCTTCAAACCTTGTAATTTGTACCCGTGTATTTAGACACAGCCCTCCAAGTTTAATATAATTTTATATTCAACTTGAATATTTGCTTCGTTTTATTCCGCATCGATTTGTTTAAAAATTAATATACACCCAAAGAAAAATTTCGATAAAACGGTATAGTTTTTATTCAACCCCCTTCTACAAACTAAACTGGACTTAACAGTCTCAAAATATAGTCTTAGATATACGATCAATTTTTTACAACAAAATCAATAAGTTTACATACGCCTCTATTATAAACGAACAATTTTACTAAGATAATTATTTATATAATACTCAAATGTTCAATTTGATAAAGTTCATTTCACGTAACAAAAAACTAAATTAAGAATTTAACAATCATAAGTATTCATGTGATTATTATCGTATAAATATTTATCCAAAATTTATGAAATCTAATCAAATTTTAAAATATTTGGTATGCAATATTACAAAATAACTATAAAAATATTCAATAGATAGAAATCTTATCGTTTATCATATTTTTAATTACAAAATAATTATAAGTTTATATATTTTCAGACGAGAAATTAATTCAGTGACCGTGCCCTGCACCGACATTTAGGGCCTATTTGGATTGGGGGCTGAGGAGGGAAGGGTTGGGTTGGGTTGGGTTGGGTTAGGGTGGGATGGGTTATGTTAGATTGGGTTGAAAATGGTTGAACCCTTATCGTATTTGGATGCAAGGGTTGCGTGAGGAATGGTTCAGCCCCTACCTTGTTTGGATGGAGGGTTAGGAAGGGTTGAATATGAAAATATTATAATAAATATTTTTTTTAAAAATAAAATTAAATTTTAAAATATAAAATTTAAAAAACATAAAATTTGAATATTATATATATAATTTGAATATTACGGAGTATATAAACATAAAATCCTTTTTAATTAATAATTTCATAACAAATTTTATCAATTAATTACGTAATATATATAATATACAAAATAATAATCAAAATAAATTATATGCTTACTACTGTTATCTATACATGATTGAAAAGAAAATATAAAAAAGAAAAAAAAACAAAAACATGAAAAAGTAACACGACGTAACCTTCCACAACAACCCAAATCGGGTGTTTAAACGCTCCCGTATTTCCATTATATCATAACCCTTCCTCAACCCCTGGTCAATCTCTATAAACTCAACCCTCCATTTTAAATTTTTATCCGAACAAGGATTGTGAAATTTGAACCCCTCCCAACCCAACTCAACTCATCCCTTCCCAATCCCCAATCCAAACAAAGCACTCAACCCTCCATTTTAAATTTTTATCCGAACAAGGATTGTGAAATTTGAACCCCTCCCAACCCAATCCAAACCAACCCAACTCAACTCATCCCTTCCCAATCCACAATCCAAACAAAGCCTTACGCTAGTTGTTATTTTATAGTGCAGAATAAATCGTATGACAGAAATGAAATTTAGAGCTGACAGAAATGATAGCTAGTTGTTATTCATAGTAAATGACGGTGCAAGTTTTATATCAAAACACACATTGATACATATACGTAATCATAGGGCTGTAATCCGAGTCGAGCTGCTCGCGAGCAGCTCGAGCTCGTTTAGACAGGCTCGACTCGGTTCGTACTCGAATACGAGTCGAGCTCGAACAAGGTTTCGGACTCGTTTAGCTTAACGAGTCGGACCGAGTATGTGCCGAACTCAAATAGAACCCGGCTCGAAAACTCGAACTCGACCCGACTCGAGCTCGAACTCGAGCTCGTTTAAAAAAATTGCAGTGGCACAAACAGCCGCAACATTACAGAGCACAAATCCCAGGCTCAGAAATCGACTAATCACCAAGAAGAAGGGAGAATTACCACAAACCCACGAGCATATACACACAGCTGGGCACACACACGTACACATCCCAACACACGCACACCCACACACTTCGCTGATACACACACTGCATCGATTACACACACACATATCAAACACACACACTGATTTCACTCTCACGAACTACACAGCAGATGCACACAACCCACTTAAACAACACAACAGACGTGGTGACACAGTCGCGTAAACACAGAAGGAAGAGGGGGGTTTTTGAGAGAGAGATATTGAGGGAAGAGGGAGAGATTGTCGAGAGTAGAACGAGAGTAGAACGAGAGAGGGGAGGGAGAGATTTGCAGTGAGAGAGAGAGAACCACGAGAGAGATTTAGAGAGATGGAGAGAGGCGGCTGAGAGATTGATGTTTGTGGGGAAAACTGGTAGAATTAGGGATTAAGAGATAAAAGGCTAGGGGCTTTTTCGTAACTTCCTGCTGCTGAAAACAAGATTATGAAGAAAGACAAGGGCATTTTAGTAATTACATAATTGCTAATCATTTTTTTAATATGGATTTTAATCATTCTAAAATCGAAATTAAACAAGGAATGGGTAGAAAATATATTTAAAAATTCTAAAATAAAGTTTAGGAAATTACAAACATCCCCATATTTTTAAAATATTTTTAGGATAAAAAATGAATTAAATACGAATTTTACAAGTTTTGATGCTTTAAATGCAATATAACTCGTAAAATCAATTTAAAATCAATTCAAAAATGAATTAAATATGAATTTTACAAGTTTTGATCCTTTAACTGCAACATAACTCTAATAAAATGATATTCACAAATTTTGAAAAAATAAAAAATTAATTTGGTTAGAGATCTTAATAGAACACTACTATATTGTCTTGTACTCGTAACTAGTGCTTTGTCCCACATTATTGCTTCAATTTTTTAAAAAATATTTCTCGACAATCCAACCGTACGGATGTCAAGATATATCTAATTAAATGATATTCCCAAAGTTTGAAAAATAAAAAATTAATTTGGTTGGAGATATTAATAGAACACTACTAAATTATCTTGTACTCGTAACTAGTGCTTCGTCCCAGATTATTGTTTCTATTTTTTAAAAAATATTTCTCGATGATCCAACTGTATGGATGTCAAGATATATCTAATTTAATGATATTCCCAAATTTTCAAAAAATAAAAAATTAATTTGTTTAGAGATCTTAGTAGATTACTACTATTCTTGTTATATTTGGTTAAATAAATAAAAATTAGATAATTTTTTATCATATTTAATTTTTTTGATAATTTGTAAATCAAATAATTTCTAGCATCTTGTTTGTTTACTTTTTTTTATTATGTGTAAAAGATGTTAATATAATTAATAAGTAAAGTTTAATTTTTTTTTTAAAACAAAATAAGTAATTTTCAGAATTTTAAAAAAAATGTAAATTTAATGACTAAGGCTCGGCTCGTTTAACATCTAAACTCGACCCGGCTCGTTTAATAGATACTCGACTCGGTTCGTGTCTGGCTCGCGAATAACTCGGCCCGACTCGTTTAACGTTACTCGACTCGGCTCGTTTCTGGCTCGCGAAAAACTCGGCCCGACTCGTATTATAAACGAGCTGGGTTCGGCGGTGATTTTGGGCTCGTTTAATAAACGAGCTCGACTCGACTCGTCAGAAAAAACTCGACTCGATTAAAGCTCGGCTCGAACTCGCCCGGCTCGACTCGAATTACAGCCCTACCAAAAACAACTACATGTGTGTCAAGAAAAAGACATTTGGGCTACTAATATCCACCTTTTTTTTGCATCATCTCTACAGACAACTAAAACTTGGTATTTATATTTAAGACTAGGGTCCATCATAGGCACATCAACAAAAACTTGAATTTCTTACATTTTTATTGTACAAAAATTGATATTTAAAAATAATAATAATAATAATATACCTAATGAAAATGTATAATATATAATATTAAAATTCCTACCAAAAATAAAAAAAAATTGAGTTACTTAAGATTTGTATTGAAAATTATTTTTATTTTTCTTTATCTGTTATGAGGATAAGCGGACAAGAAAACTATCAATTTCATATAAAGTTGATAACAAATTTGGTGAATTTTTTTTAACTTTAATAGAATTGACACGCTAAGTTTTCTTCATTTATTCTAAATCCTATAATTTTATAAACCAAATTGATAAACAGAAGAATCACAATATTTGAACTAATGAATGTAGTGGAGTACCTAAGAGCATTCACATTTGCTATCCCATACCCATTCCCAAAAACTTACTAAAAATAGTAATTTCCTAAAAATTTTCTAAAATTTTATTCATCTTCTTAAAATTTCATACATACCATTCCTCATCTCTTTCCCTACTTTTCGCTATTTCCTTTTTCTTCATTTTAACTTTAAATTTTTATCTTATTATATACTCCCTCTGTCCCAGCAGAAAGTATACGTTGGGGGATGGGGGCCTGACACGCATTTTAAGGTGCATTTTAATGATAGTTCCATAACTTATTTTTCAAATTTTTTTTTATAAAAATAGGTATGTTAAATTTTTATACAAAAAAAGAAAATTTTAAAAATAAGTTATGGAACTATACTTTATAGGAGCCTTAAAATGCGTGCCAAGCAAACTCAAAAGTAATGTATAGAATCTGGTGGGACGGAGGGAGTATTCTTTATGCTTCGTTATTTTTATCACATTTGATTTTTTCACGCAATTTAAAAATATATTTACATTTAAAATTATTAAAAATTTCTTTGTTGGTATAAATTTAATCTTAAATTTTAATTCACAAAATTCAAAAATATAATATAATTATTATTTATTTTAATTGTTAATATATGTGTAAAAGTTAAAATGACAATAGTAATGGGATATAAATGAGTATTTAAATAGATGGGATGAAATGAGGATGAATAGTAAAACCCCAAATAAGGGGATTTAGTTTTAGTCCCTAAAAATATATCCCATTTTGGGGTTCCCGATGTAAAACAATTTTCAACAAAATTTAGCAAATTTCCTAAAATTATGGAATTGAGGTTGGTGTTAAGGTTGTGTTTGGGGACTCCAATGAGAATGCTGTAAGGACTCGAGTTCAATTTCAATTGAACTCGCAAGTCAATCTCTGGGTCAAAGAAAAGACAAGTAGTTTGATGTTTATTAATATCCTGCCATCAAAGTTGACCAACCATGTCCTCTTGTAGGGTTGTGCATTTGGCTCGGTTAATCAAATATCGAATCAAAATAATTCAGTTCAATTAACCGAACCGAAATAATTCAATTTTAATTAAGTTCTTAAAAATGGTGTTATTTGATTTTTCGATTATTTCAATTTTTTTACCGAAATTACTAAATTAATTGAAATATATAAAAATATAATATAATATTTATATATAATATATACTAGAAATGTTTTACCCGCGCTACGCTCGTGCTATTGATCAAAATATTATAATGAGTTTAAGTGTGTTGTTTGTTTATGTTTCAAATATACAATTTATGTGTATTCAGTTTTTTTGTTTTGTTTTTGTTGAAAATAACTAAAATGAAGAGGTTATTTTTTGCTGCTGTTAATTGCAAATTAATAAGCACAATTGTGAAAATTATTTTATATATTATTTGATATCAAAAGAATATTTAATAAATATTTAAAAATTTTAAATAGCAAAAAAAACTAATCCATGTGACATCACAAAACAAATTTGAACAAATGTAAATTGTGCAATTAAAAAGATTTAATTGATAAATAAATGTAAAGAATAATTGTAAAAGTCCTAAATTTTTCATAGAAAACATGTTTACATTTCATGACAAGCATTCACTACTACAAATTTGAACTTAGGTGACACTACTTGCATAGCATTTTTTGAAAAGCGCTATGTAAGTGCATTATTTACATAGCGTTTATTTACATAGAGTTTTACATGAAAGCGTTATATGTTCGAAATACTTATTCAATGCATGTCAGGATCTGTCCTAAATAGCTGATCAGGATTGTATGTGTGACGTCATCAGTATTGGTCGTCTTCAGGATTTGAAGACACATTAGGATTACAAGACTGATCAGGATTGGAAAAGTATCAGGATTCCAGGATATCTATTAGTCCATGAATTTAGGATAAATTGATTTTATATTATAGGATCGTAGCTATCAATTAAGATATGTATTACAGGTTGTTAGAAATTGATTTTAGCATATCTTACAATTGATAGAGTAGCTGTGTAATCTATATAAACACAGTTTAGGTTTTACTTTTGAGTAATCGCTTACACGAGAATACTTGTAACCTAGCAGCTCTCAAGAACATCAGAATTTCTTGAGAGAGTTTTATAACAGTTTTATATCATCATTAATAAAGCTGTTCATTTTCATATTTATGTTTTATATTTCATTTAAGTCTAAAATCTTATACAATTTTATTCAACCCCCTTCTACAATTGTAAATCACTGGGCAATAATTGGTATCAGAGCAAACTGATTTAATATTAATCAGTAACGATCCAAGATGTCGACAAGCAAGTATGAAAGTATCTAGATCCCTATCCTCAAGAAGTCTGAATACCCAACATGGAGGGTAAAAATATTGATGTACCTGGAAGCGACTGATCCTGACTATCTTGATAGGATCTATGATGGACCATATATCCCTAAAAGACTGGTTGGTCAAACAGACACTGTTCTCGAACACTATGATCAGAAGATAAAAATTGAATGGACACCAGAAGAAAAGGCTCAGGTACTCAAAGATGCAAAGGTAAAGAATATTTTGCATAATACTCTTGATGTTGTCATGTCAAACAGGGTGATAGCATGCAGGACTACTAAGGAAATTTGGGATACCTTGGAAACCTAATGCCAAGGCACTGAATCCATCAAAAGGAACAGAAGGGCTCCGCTGATTCAAGAATATGAACAGTTTGATGCTAAACCTGATGAGAGCCTTACTGACATGTATGATAGATTTCTTACACTGCTGAATAATCTATCTCTTGTTGGCAAAGAGTATGAAGCTGATGACTCAAATACCAAGTTTCTGAGAGCTTTGCCTGAGGAATGGGACACACAAACTTCTATCATTAGACATCTGTATGATCTTGACACTGTGTCTCTTGATGAGGTTTATGGAATGCAGAGAACCCATGATCTTGAGGTTCAACAGAGAAAGAACAAGAGAAGCATCAAGGCAAAATCTGTTGCCTTGAATGTTGAATCAAAATCAAAGAGAAAAGCTGTGGAGGTCTCTAGAAGAAAAGACAAAGTTGTTGAGTCAGATCCTGATGACTCATCATCAAATACTGATACAAACCCTGATACTGATACTGATGATGATTCTACTGACTCAGACATGATGGAGATAGTTGCCATGATAGTCAAGGACTTCAAGAAGATGAAGTTCAGGAAGGCTAGAAAACATGGCAATTTACAGAAGAGAACCTTCAATGCTGACAAAGAAAGATACAAGAAGGACAACAAAGGCAGCAAGTTTGATAAGTCAAAAGTTAGATGTTACAACTGTGATGGAATGGGGCATTTTACAACTGAGTGCAAGAAAGCCAAAGTCAAGGCACTTATCATTGTAACGCCCCCAAATCCGGGGTCAGTAGATTTGGGCGTCACGCTAACGAACTCAATAATACTAACAAAAATTGGCCATGATGTATTCGTAAATACAACATAAACCTGCTGAATACTAAACTAAAAATCTGAAATCAAAATAAAACTGAAATAAAAATAAAACTCAAACAAAGTTCTTTGACCCCAACTCCCAACTCAGGATCTTAGGTTACAGTTCTAGAAACAAGAAAACCCAAAACCAACTAAAATACAACTCTAAATACAAAACTTATTACAAACTTAAATCACTGGTATAACTTCGAATAGAAGTATACCAGGCCAACTAATCAATTACATACTATATCTTACTAATACTACAATTACATACATCAAATCAAACTTTAATTCTAAATACCCTGATCCGCGTCAGCTTGATATCAGCGTCCTGCTTCTGCTTTCTACTTTCTGAACTGTGCAGGCTAAGCCTCGCCAACTAGATTACTGAAAAATTAGATTTTAAAAACAACAAGCGTGAGCCAAAGAACGCTCAGCAAGTTATATATATAACTGAACTAAATTAAATAAGAATGCAATAATTGCAATTCAAGAAATAGGAACAATAAATATGAGCGAAGGAATGCTCACCAATTTATAAACAATACTATACTTGAAATCTGATAAGTGGATTTTATATCCACTTGGAACATTCTATATCGGCTTAAATTGATTGTTTTGGACTCAAGTTTGTGTAGTTTTGATGTGTTTTGTGTAGTTGTGCAGGTTTCCAAGAATATCTAAGCTTTTGTCGTTTTTGGAGATTTAATTGATTAAAATTCGGATTTTCCGGGAAGGCTGCGCAGCTTATACTGTTTTGGCCATATCTGGAGTTCTAGAAGTCAGTTTTCAGCGATTTTCTACAACCTGGGATAGGAAACAAGTGCAAGAAATATTCTAAATTAAATCGCGCGCGTGTTCTTATTAAAGAAGGCTTGGAATTTACTGTTTTGCCCTTTTTCTAATTCTAATTGTATTCTGGGCAGTTTTGGGTACCTTCTTTAAATCCTAATTGTAATAGAAGGCAATATCTTGCTGGGCAAGAATTGTAGAGCCTATATAAACACATCATACCATTGTAAATCATAACAATTCATAGCTAGAACAATTGATAGATAACAATTCATTGCTAACAATTCATAGCTTTTAATCGTATCAAGGTACTTTCGATTTTCAATTCTTTCTTCAATATTATGTTTTCATTCATTATCATTATTATTATGTTTTCTTTATTAAATATGCGTAACTAATTCTCTAATCTGAGGATTGGGTAGTATTCCTTGGTATTCATGTGTGTTTAATTATCTGTGATTTTCTTGCTTTGCTGATCTGTTATTGAGGGCTTAACACAATTAGAAGAGTAGCTAACTTTTGATTGTATTCTAGGGATTGTAATAACTTGGAAGAGGAGTTGCAATTTTAGTACATGATTTAACAGACATAACTCGAATATTTGATTGGAAGATTAATAGGAGAGTTGTGAGACTTATAATTCTTGGAGCTTAATAGTTTATGATTGTCTTTGATTGTATCACGGAAGTGACAATTAGGGTATAGTTGTAGACATTATATTGTATCTTGGAAGAGAACATTATAACCTTAGAAGAATTGTTTTTAGCAGAGTAAGAACGTAGACATCACATAGATATTGAATGTGCATTGAAACCAAGTGAAGAACCCCAGTTCTTGGATTGTTTTCCTCATATATTTTATTCTCGATTGATAATTAGTTTAATTTTGTTTAGTTTAATTTAGTTTATAAACACACCAAACATTCTTCTACACTTCTAAATTGTGAGAGATAAAAACTTGAACTTGATATTACAATTCAGTCCTTCCCTGAGAACGAACACACAAAAATACTACTAACAAATTGGCGCCGCTGCCGGGGAAGGCAGTATAGTTGAGTTTAGGTTAATTGTTTCTTATTGTTTAGATTTTATCTTTGTATATATTTTTCTTTTCTTTCTTTTTGTATTTCTTTCTTTGGAGTGTCTACAGGTTCTTTGAGGTAGAAAACTTAAACAGGTTTTGAGGAGAGAGACTAGATGGAGTACAACTTTGGTTGGAACAACGCTCAGAATTTCTACAACAGTCAGGAACAATATCAAGACTTCAATCCTTACCCACAATTCAATTCTTATGAGGATTGTAATGCATATCAGGTGAATCCGTTCTATTCTGAGAACTCATTTTATGCTCCATATGCCCCTAGCAATGATTATTCATATTCGTTTGAAAATCAATATCATGATGATGTTTATCCATATATGTGTAATGATGTTGATACGAGTTTAACTCAGTCTAATCCTTCTTTACTTGCTGATTGGGAGATTGCACTCAATAAAATAATTCAAGGAACTCAGTCTAATCCTCCCTTACTTTCTTTGGGAGTTTTTGATGAACCAACTTTAGAAATTGCTAGTGATAATGATATTCCATGTGATTCAATAGCTTGGTACGAGGAGAATGCTAAATTAAATAATTTTATTTGGGAAGTTCGAGCAGTGTGGTATGAAGGATGTTATAGAACTCCCCCTTGTGTCAATTTTCCTCTATGCCATGATTCTTGTTTAGCAATTGATGATAATGTTGTGTCTGATGAGTCTACTTGTGTAGTTGATAATTGTCCCATGCGCATTAATGATAATTTGGATGCAATTGAAATTCTACCAAATCTAGAAAATTTTGAGCTTAATACATTGGTAGACGAGATTAAAATTGATGAGTGTCCAATTATAGAAGAGAAGGAAGTTAAGATTGATGAAATTGAAAATCTTGCTTTAGAGTATAAGGATCCGATTTGGGAGGAGTATATGAGTCGTACTTATAATGATTATTCTGACGACTTTTCTAGCTATTTTGATGTTTCCAAGTCTCTTGAGCATGATAGGTTCTTGAAAGTTTTCGTACCTTTCAATGAATCTAAGGTTTATTTGCACAATATGCTTATATTAGAAATTCGTAGATATGTGCATCTGTTTGCTTTTTCTGTTCATTGAAGTTTGCAGGTAGAAATACGTCAAGCTATTGACGTTAAAGAAGCGCTTCTTGGGAGGCAACCCAAGCATTTTTTGTACCTTGGTGTAGCATAGGATTTTTACTTCTTTCTTTCAAAAAAAAAATAATAAAAATAAAAAAAATTATTACAGAACAGTGTCGCGCCAACAGCTCTACAAGGCTGCCAGCGCCGAGTAACGCAGGACAGGACAGCGCCAACAGCCCCGCGGCGCTGTCAGCTTCATGTAACGCAGAACCAAACGGCGCAACAAGCGCGCCTCAGCGCTCCCAGCGTGTATAACGCTGCTTCCTCCTGCGCAACTGGCGCCAGCGCGCATTCAGCGCCCTCCTCCTGGACTGTGCGATGTTTTTTTTGTGTTCACCTGCTTGTTCACCTGTTTTATAAAAAAAAAAATTTGTTCACCTCCCATTCTATTTATACCCCATTCTATCTAATTCTTTTCCTATTTCAATTCCAAAACCCTCCATCTTTTCTCCAAAAATTCTAAACCTATTTCTATTCTAATTCATATTATTATTATTATTATTATTATTATTATTATTATTATTATTGTATTATTATTATTCTTATTATTTTTTTATTTATTTATTATTATTTATTATTATTATTATTTATTATTATTATTAGTTATTATTATTATTTTTTTATACCCACCTATACATACAAATCCAATTCCTCTTCTATTTTTTTTAATCTCTAAAAATTCAATTCTAAAGAGGAATTAATTGCAAGTTCACCTCTTTGATTTGTATTGGGTAAATCTTTTTCTCAATCTTATTTTTATTACGAATTTGTGTTCTTGTCAATTGGATTTTGTAGTGTTCAGGCGAGGTGGCCAGTCTATGGAGCTCGGACTCCATATCCTCCACCTGATTCATCTGACGAGGATGATGAGGGTACTGCTAGCGAGGATGAGTAGGTATGTTCTGCTATCCCTTGTATTTACTTCCATTCAATGAGGGCATTGAATATTTTAAGTTTGGGGGTAATTTGGGGGATTAGTAGTTGTATGTTGTATATATTGTTGTATTTTGTGTTCATATAGGATATCATGTTTGCATAGTAGTGATAGTTCATGCATGATTGTTAGGTTCGTATTATCTACGTTTGTCTCATATAGGACATTTTGTTTTATTTTCGTATACCATGTGAGTTTTCATTTAGTTGCATTATCATGGCATGCATATTTCATGATCCCTTAGGACGAGCTGATTCTGATTGATAGGTGGATGTTGATTTGGGTGTGATGATGATGAGTAGAGGGCTGATTTATAGTTTCTATGAAATTGACTTGCATGTTATGGGAACAAAATTTATTACACAGTCTCATTGGGGTGCTTTTGGGCTAGGTTAGGGTCATGCCTGTGGGATGTTTTGAGATTTAATCACTTGATTATATTTAGAATTTTCGTTATTCCCTTTATAGCGTAGGAACATTAAAGTCTAAGTTTGGGGGAAACCAGGAATTTTCATGCTAGTTGTTCATAATTGTGGCTAGGCGTCAAATGGCTAGTAGCCGGCTCATATTTATATGAGTAGTCTAGGGTTGGAAATGAGAAAGGCTCATTCCAGATTGCAGGAAAAAAAAAAGAAAAAAAAAAGAGAAAAAAAAAGAAAAGAAAAAAAAAAGAGTCAATAAGTTATTTGTTTATATGCAAAATTAACCAGAGTGAGCTCTTTAATACTCGAGTAATTAAGTCTGAGGGGACTTAGTCCTAGTAACATAAAGCCCTTGAGGTTTGGGATTGCTGACCTAACACTCGCTACATGGGTATTATTGTATAAACCTTTTGGGGTCTCATTCATTGCACGGTTAAATAAGCATGCGTATTGTATATAGTGTCGTAGTTTAGTAATAAAGCATGAGTTTCTGTCTACCTTGGATAAGGGTGGAGGTGTTCCTAGGTTATGAAGTGTCTACAGTCTATTCTGATTATAAACCTGTGATTGTCTTGACAGAAAGCATGTATGATTTTTGACCTAGTTTTGGGAGTATTTCTGATGAGCATCGCACACACGCACGTTTCTGTCATGTACTGTTAGTATACGGGGACTTAGTCGAGCTCTGCTTGGATTTGTTGCATTCTTTGAGATATTTGCTTGTTAGTTGGTTTTAGTGAGTTTGAAGGGGATCTTTGCATTTTTCATATTAGTTGCATTCATGCATTGCATTGCATTAGGTTAAATGGATTTTGTGGGTACATTCGCTATAGGCCCTCACGAGACCTTACTCGTCCACTAGGGCTGCCTAGGGGTTTAAAGGGCTTGTTGCATATGCCAAATGCAACCGTGATCACCTACGGAAGTGGTACTAATTAGGTAGTTATAATTGTTTATGCTTGAGGACAAGCATCGGTTTAAGTTTGGGGGTGTTTGATAAGTGGATTTTATATCCACTTGGAACATTCTATATCGGCTTAAATTGATTGTTTTGGACTCAAGTTTGTGTATTTTTGATGTGTTTTGTGTAGTTGTGCAGGTTTCCAAGAATATCTAAGCTTTTGTCGTTTTTGGAGATTTAATTGATTAAAATTCGGATTTTCCGGGAAGGCTGCGCAGCTTATACTGTTTTGGCCATATCTGGAGTTCTAGAAGTCCGTTTTCAGCGATCTTACTGCCCACGCGAAGCTTGAGAGATTTTCTACAACCTGGGATAGGAAACAAGTGCAAGAAATATTCTAAATTAAATCGCGCGCGTGTTCTTATTAAAGAAGGCTTGGAATTTACTGTTTTGCCCTTTTTCTAATTCTAATTGTATTCTGGGCAGTTTTGGGTACCTTCTTTAAATCTTAATTGTAATAGAAGGCAATATCTTGCTGGGCAAGAATTGTAGAGCCTATATAAACACATCATACCATTGTAAATCATAACAATTCATAGCTAGAACAATTGATAGATAACAATTCATAGCTAACAATTCATAGCTTTTAATCGTATCAAGGTACTTTCGATTTTCAATTCTTTCTTCAATATTATGTTTTCATTCATTATCATTATTATTATGTTTTCTTTATTAAATATGCGTAACTAATTCTCTAATCCGAGGATTGGGTAGTATTCCTTGGTATTCATGTGTGTTTAATTATCTGTGATTTTCTTGCTTTGCTGATCTGTTATTGAGGGCTTAACACAATTAGAAGAGTAGCTAACTTTTGATTGTATTCTAGGGATTGTAATAACTTGGAAGAGGAGTTGCAATTTTAGTACATGATTTAACAGACATAACTCGAATATTTGATTGGAAGATTAATAGGAGAGTTGTGAGACTTATAATTCTTGGAGCTTAATAGTTTATGATTGTCTTTGATTGTATCACGGAAGTGACAATTAGGGTATAGTTGTAGACATTATATTGTATCTTGGAAGAGAACATTATAACCTTAGAAGAATTGTTTTCAGCAGAGTAAGAACGTAGACATCACATAGATATTGAATGTGCATTGAAACCAAGTGAAGAACCCCAGTTCTTGGATTGTTTTCCTCATATATTTTATTCTCGATTGATAATTAGTTTAATTTTGTTTAGTTTAATTTAGTTTATAAACACACCAAACATTCTTCTACACTTCTAAATTGTGAGAGATAAAAACTTGAACTTGATATTACAATTCAGTCCTTCCCTGAGAACGAACACACAAAAATACTACTAACAAAATCTAGATTCTTAACTTTAACAGAAGATTTATATCATTTAAAACATTTATAACTCGAAATCAGAAAGTAATAACTGAGAAGGTTTGTAATACTAAATTCAATATTTTTAGCACTTGTAAAATACTTTAACTATCACTTTAACAAAATCTCCAAGAAATTCTCAGTTACTCAAATTTCATTCATGTCGGCTAAGTACTAACATACTTAGCTGCCAAAACCGGCAAGACTACAATGAGTTGAATAACTAAGAAGATCTCAAATCATTCTCGGTTCTCACAATCACTGCGCAACGAATGCCACAGCGACCATAATAAGCGTGACTTAGTTTACCGTTCAAAATACTAATATCAATAACTTTCCATTTATATACTCACAGTACTTATTAACTCAAATCATACTTGATATCCAACATACTTGAAAATGAAAATGTACTTTAACTCAAACATTCTATCATGAGAATATACTTGCATAAAACAACATTCAACAGAATTGGAGTTTTCATCATACTCTGGACCTTACGGGTAATCAGCCACGCAAAGTCCACCCAAAAACATACTCTGGGATCCCCTCACTTAGGCACTTATTGACATTGGCCTTTACTACTCTGACCATGAAACTGGTCCACATTTTATAAAAATTCTTCCAATTCCATTAAACTACTTTACTTTCAATTAAACTCAGGGAAACCATATACTTTAAGAACATTATGCTAAAACAAGGGATAAGAAGGAAATATCTGCAAAACTTTAACAAAGTATTACTGACAATACTTAAGAAAGGATAATACTGGCAATAAAACTAAAATTCTACTTTTCACATGATATATGGATAAAGTATATCCTTATCAACAGTTTGAAGGAAAGGATACTAGCAATAAGAATTTGAAAGGAAATACTTATACTAAATAGAAAACATATTTAACTCGCTTGAACGATAAGCGAGGGTTAGTACACTTGCCTTGATTCCAATGCGTCGATTCGCTACTTACTATACTTCGGTCTTTACTCCGTCACGCATTCATTTTTCTTCAATCGTCTCGTCAACACGCTCGCTGGGTCCATATCGAATCCCTAATTATATTCGAAATAATAGTAAAGTACTATTTAGTATAGTACATAAACAACCCAATCGATAACTAATTACTTATAACTCGCAAAGCAATACATACATAAATATATATACCCACACCTCATTAATCATCACATATGTACTTAAACACTCATACACATACATGCCTTTAAATCTTTAAATCAAATAATTTAAATAACTTTAAATACAGGGGATTTTTAGAAAATTTCGGCATGAAGTATTCGTAAATAGGACTATTCCCCTGTTTTTCAATCAATCCCAAGGATAACCAATATTGCAATTTATAAATAAAAACATACATTGCTGCCCTGACTGGCAGTAAACACATATACACATAATAATTTATATTAACACTACTAACGCTACACCAATGATCGTATTTCTCACGCGTTTTAATGATACACATGATAATCAATCATTGATGTTCGTAAGCCCTAGGGAACAACCCCTAGCACTAACTATTACTTATGCTATATCAATGATCATATCACTTAAATATATTAATTATACTCGTGATAGTTAATCATGGATATTCGTAAGCCCGAGGACTAGTTGAAGAGAAATTCACAAGTTCTTAAATATTGACATTTAAGACTCGTGATCTCATTACAACTCCTCGCGGATAAATACATAATAAAATAAAATAAATCTCATAGTAAATCTTTGATAAATAACATTTAAATCGAAATATACTACTAAAGCAATTATACAATTACTTAATCGAAATCATTTACAATTAGCAAACTCATATAACTCCAACAATTTATACGACCCCACTTATAACATCTAACAAAATAGACATTTATCACTTAGTAATTCAAACAAACTCTTAGCGCATTAAATACGACAACTAACAATTAACAAATTAGTAATTACTAATCCGAACATGATATCGGACTCACAAATTAACTCCACAATTTTAATTAGCAACTTAACTCTCCAAATTAACTAATGGAAATTAAAACAATATTCGTAATCTACTGACAACAATTAGCACATTAAGCTCACAATTAAATCACAACAATATTCTCAAAATTCAATATACTCTAATTATCAAAATTAACACATACATCTCACCATTTACAATTAATTAATTAAATCGCAACGATTAACTAATAAATCACAATTCATCTCTAAACTAATTACAACCATTAAATAAAAATAATTAAAAAAATTAAAGTAAGATATTATACCACATCATCACCGGAGCTAATCCACCGGAAAATCAGCCTCGTCGGAGTCTCCCTCGCGAGTCTCTCTCTTCTCTCTCTCTCTCTCTCTCTCTCTCTCTCTCTCTCTCTCTCTCTCTCTCTCTCTCTCTCTCTCTCTTTTCCCGAACTACTGCTGCGCCACAACTCAGGCCACCACCTGCCCTTGTGACTCCGGCCACCACCATGGCTGTGCCGTCTCTCTCCCCGCTGTCCAGCCACCGCGCCTCTTCTTCTCCCACTGCCGCCGCTGCTACACGCGCGTATGTATATATATATACATACACACACACGAACTGCACAACACTCACATACCCATCATCTTCTTCTTCCTTCAATTAAACCCCCAAACTCTTCTCTTTAATCTCTCTCAATTCTCTCCCAATCTCTCTACTCTTCTTTCTCTTTTTCTCTCTTTTCTTCTCTTCCTCTCTTATTTTTCTCTCTCCCCATTGTTTGCTCTCTCCCGTAGGTTCTACTACCTTCCCTTTTTATTGGGCTTGGCCCAATAACCACAAATCTATATTACTTCTCATTCCGGCCCCACTTACTACTCTTAACCGACTCTAATAAATCGAAATCCAATAAAATACTCGAAAAATTAAACTTTTCATTTTTAAAATATAGAATATAAAATTACGAACACCCACATATTTTTAAAATAATTTTCGGATCAAAAATGAATTAAATATGAATTTTCAAAGTTTTGATCTTTTAAATACAATAAAACTCTTAAAATCATTTTAAAATACTCGACCACCCAAATTAATCCACCCAACAATTTTAAAAACTCAATAAATAACTAAAGATAATTTTACAAAAGATTTCATGATTTTTAAACCCTCCGATAATTAAATAAAGATTTTTGAAGATCAATAATACTTGATTTAAATATTTTTAAATCACTAAAAATACCAATAAAATACTGGGGCACACATTGGCACACATAACTCAATATATACTCATATAAACTCAATACTAAATATCATTCAAACCCACAACGATATTCTCAAATCCAATCCATCCTTTAAATACTAATTAACATAATTAAATAATAATAAAATAATAATAAAAAATCCTAAAATAATCTGGTATCTTACAATCATATCTAGCACAAGCTGGATGGACTCTTCTGAATCTGAGAATGAAGAAGAGAACTATGTCTTGATGGCCAATGCTGAGGAGATTGTTGTCCCTGATGATAAGGTATCTGAAACTGTTTTTTATTTTGATACTAACAGTTTTCCTAAATTAAGATCATTTCTTAAGTCTTTACATATCAGTTTTAGAAGTCAATCTCTTGAAAATGCTAGAATGATATCTGAGATGTCTGAAGTGAGAAAGAGAAATGATCATCTAGAAGCTGAGTTACTCTTTATGCTAGAAGTATAAAAAGAATGTGATAATGCTAAGCACATGAAACTTGAAATGGAATTTAAATGTACTTCTCTTGAAAAGGAACTTGAATATGCTAATGAGAAAATCAGAACCTGGACTGACTCTGGAAGGAAATTCCATGATATCAATATTGATAAGAATTGGAAATAATTTTAGGTTACAAGCCAGAAAATGAGAAGAAATTGAAACAGAAAGTTGTTATCAATGAGAAAACAAATCCAAAGACCTACAGACATGTTATAGACAAAACCAAATCTGATATTAAACCTGTTAATTTTGTGTATGGTAAAAATCTCAAATTAACTGTTGAAAAGGGATCTAGTTTTGCACAACATGTCACAGATTCTGAGTCTAAACCTGTCAAAGATACTAGAAGGAAAATGTAGGTTTGTTGTCTCAGAAACAACTTAGGGATTTGTTATGTAACTGGTAGGAAAAGAATACCAACTACTAAAAGGAACAGGAATGGTAAAGTTAGAAGAAATAAAGAGAATAACTATAAGTATATTCCAAATGCATCAAGAAAAACTTGTTTTAACTGTGGTAATGCTAACCATCTTGCTATTGATTGTAGGAAGAGTAAAAAGAAGCTTACTGAGATTCCTAAGTCTGACATTAGGAATAGATCAGTATTTTATAAACTACAGAATCCCTGTTATCACTGTGGCAGTAAATGGCGTTCTATTTACACATGTGAAGAATACCATAGTTTGTACTACAACTTTTATGATCCTTTGCCTAAGTTTAATAAAAGTGCAAATTCTGGTAATCTTAAGAATGTCATAGTAAAGCTTGCATCTACCAATACTAATACTGATAAAGCAAATCCTGATGGATTCAATCCTGACAGGACTTCTAAAGTCAAAAAGTCTTCTACTGCTAAATTTAATAAAATGCATGCTAAAAGAACCCAACAAGTGTGGGTTCTTAAAAATTGTAACTAGTTCTTTGTGTTTCTGATTGCAGGGTAAAAAGAAAAATGTGTTAGTCATGGACAGTGGATGTTCTATTCATATGACTGGAAATAAAGCCCTGCTATCAGAATTTGAGGAGAAGACTGGCCCAACTATGTCTTATGGAGATGGTAACATTGGACAAACTTTGGGATATGGCAATATCATAATTGGAAATGTCATTATTGAGAAAGTAGCTCTGGTAAAAGGACTAAAACACAATTTGCTGAGTGTTAGTCAAATTAGAGATAGAGCTTATCATGTCAACTTCTATGATACTCACTTTGAAATGATCAGTAAGAAATCAGGAAAAGTTGCTCTCACTGGTCTCAGGCATGGTAACATCTATGAAGCCAACATTCATACCCATACTGATGGTCCCTCTACTTGTCTCATCAGTAAAGCATTAGTAGATGAAAGTTGAAACTGGAACAAGAAGTTATTCATCTCAACTTCAGTAACATCAATGAGTTGGTTAAGAAAGATTTGGTGAGAGGATTGCCAAAGGCTCTGTATACTCCTAATGGACTCTGTGATGCTTTTTAGAAGGCTAAACAGAGAAGGACATCATTTAAGAGTAAAACGGAATCCTCAATTGATGAACCTTATAACATGCTTCATCTTGACTTGTTTGGACCAGTCAACATAATGTCCATTATTAAGAAAATGTACATTCTAGTCATTGTTGATGAATTTACTAGATTTACTTGGGTGTACTTTCTACACAAAAAGGATGAGACTCCAGAGATACTGTTGGATCATGTAAGATTGATTGAAACTGGAACAAAGTACAAAGTCAAGATCCTGAGGAGTGAAAATGGTACTGAGTTTAAGAACTCAGTAATGCAAGAGTTCTCCAAATACAAAGGAATAACTCAACAGTTCTCTGTTCTTTGCACACCCCAGCAAAAAGGAGTAGTTAAAAGGAAGAATAGAACCCTTATTGATGTTGGCAGAACTATGTTAGAAGGAGCAAATTTACCTACATACTTCTGGGCAGGAGCAATCAACACATCATGTTATACTCAGAACATTACACTTATAAACAGACATGGTGTAACTCCACATCAGATGATTAAGGAAAGAAACTAAGTCTGAAGCATCTACATGTATTTGGCTATAAATGTTTTGTTCTTAGACCTCATCCTGAACAGCTAGGAAAATTTGAAACTAAAGTAGATGAGGGCATCTTTATTGGCTATCCAACAACAAGAGCCTTTAAAGTCTACAATCTGAGAACAAAGACAGTCATGAAGTCTATAAATGTATTTTTTGATGATAAAAAGATAACTGGTATTACTGAAGACTCACACGACAGTTTATCTTTTAAAAATGAAGCTACCAATGATCCTGATGAGCCTGATTCAAATCTTGATGTTAAAATAAATCCTGATGATTTATCAAATCCCAATTAGGCATCAATTCCTTAAGATGTTACTGGTAATGCACTTGTTGAGGGGGAGCAATAGCAAAGTACCATCAACTCTGGTACAACTCAATCATCAGGAGAGGATTCATCAGAAACTGATTCAAGTGATAATTCTGATAGTTCATCAGGAAGAGATAGCAATGACTCATGGGGAGCTTCTAATGATTCAAGCTCTTTTTATGATAACACCAATTCAGCGGGAGCATCCAACACAAGGAATGATTTACCACCAGCAAGGAAATGGATCAAGTGTCATACTCCTGATTTAATCATTGGGAATCCTGATACAGGTGTTAATACCAGAAGTGCAACTTAAATTGAATGTCTTTATCATAACTTTCTATCAAAGGAGGAACCTAAGAAAGTTATGCACTTAAGGATGTTGATTGGGTTACTGCAATGCAAGAAGAGCTGAATGAATTTGAAAGAAATGAAGACTGGAAACTGGTGCCAAGGCCAAAGAATAGGTCAATTATTGGTACAAAGTGGGTGTTAAAAAATAAGATAGATTCATATGGCACAATTATCAGGAACAAATCAAGGCTAGTTACAAAGGGGTATTCTCAACAAGAAAGAATAGATTATGATGAGACATTTGATCCTCTTGCAAGGCTTGAAGCCATCGGGATTTTTTTGGAATATGCAGCTTATATGAAATTCAAGGTTTTCCAGATGGATGTGAAAAGTGTTTTTCTCAATGGAGAATTGGAGGAAGAGGTGTAGTTGAACAACCTTCTGGTTTCATTGATACAAAATATCCAAATCATGTTTACATATTGGATAAAGTACTTTATGGACTAAAACAAGCTCCAAGAGTCTGTTATTAAACTTTGGCTCAATTTTTACTAGAAACTGGATCAAAAGAGGTACAATTGATAAAACTCTTTTTTATTTGAATCATGGCATGGATTTGCTTTTAGTTTAGATTTATGTTGATGATATCATTTGTGGGTCAACTAACACTAAGTTGTGTGAAAAGTTTTCAAAGTTAATGTAGTCTAGATATCAAATGAGCATGATGGGAGAAATGAGCTATTTCTTAGGTTTGCAAGTTAAACAAACTGATGATGGTATCTTTATAAATCAGTCAAAATACATAAAGAATTTATTGAAAAGGTTTAACATGCAAGATAGCTCTACTGCAAGTACTCCTATAGCTATAGCTACAAAACTTGATCATGATCAAGGTAATAAGGTAGATGTAACTCATTACAGAGGTATCATTGGCTCACTCTTGTATCTAACTTCTAGTAGACCAGATATCATGTATGCAACTTGTCTTTGTGCAAGATTTCAGGTAAATCCCAGGGAACCACACTTGATTGCAGTTAAAAGGATTTTCATATACCTGAAAGGCACCCCATCTCTTGGCCTTTCGTATGCTAGAGAGTCTGATTTTAGTTTATGTGGTTACTCAGATGCTGATTTTGTAGGGTGTAAAATAGACAGGAAATTCACTTCAGGTAGTTGTCAGTTTTTAGGTGGTAGACTAGTTTATTGGTTCACTAAAAAGCAAAAGTCTATCTCTACATCAACTGCAGAAGCTGAGTACATTGCTGCAGGAAGCTGTTGTGCTCAGATAATGTGGATGAGAAGTCAGCTAATGGATTATTGTTTGTCATATTCGAAAATACCTATTTATTGTGATAACCAAAGTGCTATTGCCATGACAGGAAATCCAGTTCAACATTCTCTTACCAAGCATATCAATATCAGATATCATTTCATAAGAGAACAAGTACTGGATGGGACAATTGAGTTACATTTTGTTCCTACTGATCAACAACTAGCTAATATATTCACTAAGCCTCTAGCTGAAGCTACATTTATTAAATTTGTGAATGAACTTGGAATGGTGAACTATAATAATTTTTAAGAAAGTAAACAAAGAACAATTCCAGATAATCATCACATCTTGATGGTTATCGAATCCTACTGAGAAGGTATGTCTTAATGATCAGATATTGATAGAATGATGATCCTGACAGAAGTCAAATCTAGACATGATCAAAATCCTAATAATGGTAAAAAGTCAATATATTGATGTACAGGTCAAAAATACTTAGTCACAGTTCTAAATTGATTTGTATTTATTTGTGATTTAAGTGATATTATTTGTGCTATTTTCTATCAATAATTGAGAGGAAACGTTTGAATTTTAGTTGGACAACTGTATGTGCGCGTGTGTTTCACTCATGGCAAAATACATATACACACACATAAAAATCGTGCAGTTATTACTATTCACCCACGTAAATTGGTCCACTAATTATGCTTGCACATATCATATCTTGACACCTATAATTGAGAGTTAAATTGTTTTTCTAAACAAAACACATTATCTTTTCTATTATCAAACATCACTCTCAATTATTACTTTTTCATTCTCTCGTTCTATAACGACCTAGAATTTTACGTTTATTTAATTAAAGTGTTTAATTAGTTTTAAATTATATTATGTGAAATGAGAGATGAACATATTTTTGTGAAGTCAAGATATGTGTGAATTCATGATTATGTGATTATATGATGATTGGTATGTGTCGTATGTGCTCGTAGAATTTTATTTGTATTTTTAGAGCATTAAAACTCTTTTAAAGGTGCATCTTTAATCTTTCAAAAATCATATAAAATTATGAGATTGGTTTCAATTCATGAAATCTTTTACATTATCATCGTTATGATATAAATTAGTTATTATAAATTGTGGGAGTATTTATTTGAAGGTGTAAGTATTTTAAAATGATATTTGAAGTGTTATTTTATTTAAAGATGTCAAACTTGTAAAATTCGTATAAAATCCGTTTTTGACCCAATAATTATTTTAAAAATATGGGGATGCTTGTAAATTTATAAACTTCATTTTAGAAATTTTAATTTTATTTTATCCCCATTATTTATTTTAAATTCCATTTAATAAGTGATTTAAAGAGTAGTTTTTCAGAAAAAGGTGTAGGGGCCGGTTATTACTACTTTACCCCTGCCATTTCCTTAACATCACCACCAGTCAGTGACGGAGCCAGAGCAAAATGTGAGGGGGGTCCAAAAATTTCTGAAAATTTAAACTGCGCGAAGCGCGGATTTTTTTCCCACTAAATCATGCAAAAAATGAAAAATTTTCACTAAATCATGCAAAAAATGGATATTTTTCCACTAAATCATACAAACATGGATATAAAAGAAGACAAATAGACCATCTAGGAGGGGCCAAGAACAAGTAAATGATAGAATATATATATATTTTTCAAAAAAAAAATTTTTTTTTTAAAATCCCCCAACCTAGGAGGGGCCAGGGACCCCCTGGACCCCCCAGCTCCGTCACTGCCACCAGTTCATAACATCACCCCCACCCATTTCATCACTCTCTGTTACTCTCTCGTCTCTCTCCTCTCTCGGTAACTTCTCTCTTCCATTTCGCCACCGATTTTGTTCTGTTTGACGATCGGAGACCGGGGTTGTGCTCGGTTTTCACTCCTCTTTCCACGACTGTACTTGCATGTCGATTTTGTGATGATAAAAATTAAACCCACTTCGGGATTTTTCAAATTTTCGATTGATTCGGTCGTGTTCTTGCTTGTACAGTCTTGTTTGATGGTTGATTCAAGTTTGGTGGAGTTTGTAGAGGTAACCCGAACTCCGGGGAGCTCCAAACGGCCATCACCGCCGGTGGTGAACTCCGGTGAGCCGGCGGGAGGCTATGATGTTTTACTGAGCCTAAAAATTATTATTAACTCGAATTTGGTGCTTAATGTGATGAAATTATGTTCTTGGAATTTTGGTTTCGAATTGTTATGTGTGTATTTCGGATTTTTGAGATTTAAAGTCGACGTTATGTATCATTAAAATGCTATAATTGATTCATTATTTGTTGTGTTAAAACCGAATATGATGAGTAATTAATCATTAATTTTATAATTATTTTCTGAAATTTTTGGATATAATGCATGCAATATTTATTCGAATTTATTTTATGATTTGTATGTGATGATTTAATCGATACGATTTATTGATTTTCCAGAAAATGATTACTTGGATAGTTAAACACAATTGTATGATGGACTCGAATTTAGTGTAAAAGGTAGTGTAATTTAGCTTGTAGGTGGCACTGACTAAGGCTCTGTCGCAGCAGAAGCACGAAAGTCACACTAGTTCCATGGGTATTAGATACATGGGCGATTGGCTCTAGTGCAAGTGGGAGATTGATAGTGTTAGTGCCCTAGAGACAATGTAATTGTGCTTCTAGGAAAGACTATTTTGTTATTTAATGACTATGTTCTATGGATTATTCTACATTAATTTATTATGTCTTTATTTACTGCGATATAAATGTTAGAGTAATAAATGTCCTTGGAATATATAACACGTATTCTATAACTTTAAGTTCGTGACTTGAAAATGAGATTATAAGAATAGTGTTTATATTCCTAAATATCCCTAATCAAGCATTATCATTATGGGACAATTATAATGCATAAAGATTAGTATGTTTGTTGACTAATGACCACATCTCATTGGTCATAGGTATAGTGATACTAAAGTCAAGAACATAGGTGCATGTAATATTATACATGGCACCGGATAGACCCACAGTGAGATTCTGCATGTTAATTATGTCATAAGAAAGACTGACAGTGATAATGATGTAATGGTCCTTAGACTTGAAATCATTATCACTGTGAGTCTTTCTTATGACATTATTAACATGCAGAATCTCACTGTGGGTCTATCCGGTGCCATGTATAATATTACATGCACCTATGTTCTTGACTTTAGTATCATTATACCTATGACCAATGAGATGTGGTCATCAGTCAACAAACATACTAATCTTTATACATTATAATTGTCCCATAATGATAATGCTTGATTAGGGATATTTAGGAATATAAACACTATTCTTATAATCTCATTTTCAAGTCACGAACTTAAAGTTATAGAATACGTGTTATATATTCCAAGGACATTTATTACTCTAACATTTATATCATAGTAAATAAAGATATAATAAATTAATGTAGAATAATCCATAGAACATAGTCATTAAATAACAAAATAGTCTTTCCTAGAAGCACAATTACATTGTCTCTAGGGCACTAACACTATCAATCTCCCACTTGCACTAGAGCCAATCACCCATGTATCTAATACCCATGGAACTAGTGTGACTTTCATGCTTCTACTGCGACAGAGCCTTAGTCAGTGGGTCCGCAACATTATCATTAGTATGCACTTTACATATGTGTATATATCCTCTCTCGTTTATCTCTCGAAGAAGGTGATATCTTCTAAGTATATGCTTTGCATTGGAATGGGACCTTGGTTCCTTAGCCTGCGCAATGGCTCCATTGTTATCGCAATACAGATCAACTGGATCTGCGATCGATGGAACTACACCAAGTCCTGTAATAAACTTCCGTATCCAAACAGCCTCTTTGGCTGCTTCACTGGCAGTAATATACTCGGCTTCCATTGTAGAATCAGCTATTGTCTCTTGCTTCAAACTTTTCCAGCTAACAGCACCTCCATTTAGACAAAACACAAATCCAGACTGGGACACAGAATCGTCCCTATCTGTCTGGAAACTAGCATCTGTGTAACATCTTACAACCAGCTTCTCATCTCCTCCATATATCAAGAACGAATCTTTAGTCCTTTTAAGGTACTTAAGAATATTCTTGACAGCTGTCCAGTGACCCTCACCTGGATTAGACTGGTATCTGCTCGTCATGCTTAAAGCATATGAGACATCAGGACGAGTACATATCATTGCATACATTATAGAACCAATTGTCGAAGCATATGGTACTTTACTCATACGGTCCTTATCATCTGATGATTTAGGACAGTTTTCCTTTGAGATTGTTATCCCATGAGACACCGGGACATAGCCCTTCTTTTCCTCTTGCATCCCAAAACGATGCAACACCTTGTCAATGTATGTACTCTGACTTAAGCCAATTAATCTTTTAGACCTATCTCTATAGATCCTGATCCCTAAGATATAGGTAGCATCGCCTAAGTCTTTCATCGAGAAACTTTTTCCCAACCAAGTCTTCACAACCTATAGAGAAGGTATGTCATTTCCTATCAGTAATATGTCATCAACATATAATACTAGGAATGCCACATGGCTCCCACTAACCTTCTTGTAAACACACGGCTCATCCTGATTTTGTATGAAGCCAAACTCCTTGACTGTTTCATCAAAACGGATGTTCCATCTCCTCGAGGCCTACTTCAATCCATAAATGGATGTCAAGACCGCTTTCTTAAATGGGAGCTTAGAAGAGGATGTGTACATGACACAACCTGAGGGTTTTATCGATCCAAAGTTTGCTAGAATGGTCTGTAAACATATAATTAAATCAGATTTTAATTTAGAATTAAAGTCCAATTGGTTGGACTTGATTAGGCCCATTTATTCTCTCTATATAAACAAGTTTATAGGCTGATTAGGGTTAAGGAAGAAATTCATTTTTTTATAAAAACCCTAGCTGCACATAGTCTTGAGAGCTTGAGAGAGAGAGAAAGAAAAATTTGGTGCTAGTACATCGTTCCTTCATCAATCAAGCATTCGTGTGGATCACCTATAGAGAGCAGATCTTCAGTCAAGGGCTGCTGTGATTCATTGATTTTCTGGACCTCCTTTTTATCCATTGGAAAGCTTTGTTAAGGTATGGTTCTGATCACCATGATTATACAACAATTATACATGGATCATGTGATTGGTTTCAAATTTTTATTGTGTTTTTCACGTTAATTCGCTGCGTATTGTTGTTCGAAACCATCAATTTGTATGGCGAGAAGTGTGAGATATTTACGGATCATAAGAGTCTAAAGTACATCTTTACCCAAAAGGAATTAAATATGAGACAGAGAAGATGGTTAGAATTGATAAAGGACTATTACTGCACTATTAGCTATCATTCGGGAAAGGCAAACGTAGTTGCTGACGCATTAAGCAGGAAGGAAAGGTTAAACCTGTTGACAATGACCCAGGAACTATTTGAAGAGTTTGAGAAATTAGAGATTGAAGTTTGTGCCCCGGGATTACCAACAGAATTGATAAACACCATGACTTTTCAACCGGAGTAATTGGAAAATATTCATAAATGTCAGGAAGAAGTGATGAACCAAAGATTTAATGAATTAACTGGAGAAGAAATTGCACACAGAAAGATGAACAAGGTATTTTAAGATTTTTCTCAAGAATATGGATTCCTAATGAAGAAGAGTTGAAGAAAGAATTGTTGCATGATGCCTATAATTCTAAGTATTCATTACATCCAGGAAGCACGAAAATGTACCAAGATTTGAGAAAGAATTTCTGGTGGCCAGACATGAAACGAGAGATTGCTGAGTGGGTTAGTCGTTGTTATATGTGCCAAAAAGTCAAAGCAGAACATCAAAGACCAAGTGGATTGATCCAACCCTTGAAGATACCTGAATGGAAATGGGAGCATATTGTCATGGACTTTATAGTAGGTCTGCCAAGTGCAAGGGCTAATCATGACGCTATCTGGGTAATAGTTGATCGATTGACAAAATCCGTGCATTTCTTACCGATTAATGAAAGATTTTTGCTGGACAAGTTGGTGTATTTGTATCTGAAGGAGATTGTGACTCGACATGGAGTTCCCATATCAATAGTATCCGATAGAGATCCCCGTTTTAATTCAAGATTTTGGAGACAATTCCAAGAACATCTTGGGACTCAACTCAGAATAAGCACTACTTATCATCCTCAAACAGACGGTCAAAGTGAAAGGACAATTCAAACGATCGAAGATATGCTTAAAGTTTGTGCATTTGATTTGGAAGGCAGTTGGGATGAACATCTACCCCTGGTGGAATTTTCTTACCACAACAGTTATCACGCTAGTATTGGAATGCCTCCTTACGAAGCTCTTTATGGAAGAAAATGTCGATCACATGTGTGTTGGGAAGAAGTCGGTGAACGCAAGATATTAGGACCAGAATTGATTCAACAAACCAAAGAGACTGTGGAATTGATTCAGAAAAGATTGTTAGCTGCACAAGATAGGCAGAGGAAATATACAGATTCAATGAGAAAGAAGATCGATTTTAAAATAGGAGAACCAGTGCTGTTAAAAGTCTCACCGTGGAAAGGATTAACCAAATTTGGGAAGAAAGGGAAACTAAGTCCAAGATTTGTAGGACCTTTCGAAATTTTGCAACGTGTGGGCAAAGTAGCATATGAATTGGCTTTACCACCTCAAATGCAGCATGTTCATAATGTTTTTCATGTATCAATGCTTAAGAAGTTTAATCCTGACACTAAGTGTGTAATAGAGTACGAACCAATAGAGATTCAGCCATATTTGTCCTATGTAGAGCAACTGATCAGAATAGAAGATCGTAAAGAGAAAGTACTTAGAAATAAGACAGTTGTATTAGTAAAAGTTTTGTGGAGGAATCCTAAGGTTGAAGAATCAACCTGGGAGTTAGAAAGTGATATGTTAGAATAGTACCCTCATTTGTTTACGTAATTGATTCTGGGGACAGAATCCTTTTAAGGGGGGGAAGGATGTAATATCTGGGAATTTCGTACCTTGTAATTTTACTGGTTAAGAGTAAATATTAATATATTTTCCAGTCTAATGAGTCACTGTGTGATTATATGATTGTGGTCATACATTATGTTTTTAAGTGCTAAGTGTATTGGTGTTAATTAATTTCTGAGAATTTAGATGTTGTAAGTATGAAAAACATTATTTCGCTTTACTTTAAAATTTCTATAAAATTTTTGAAGTTAGTAAAAATCATGAAATCTGTTGTGATATTGCCTTTATATAATTATGGAATTTTTAAAAATAAAAGGTTAATTTATTTTTAATCCTAAGTATTTTATAATGATTATTCAATAATTTTTTTTTTAAAATAATCAAAAATTGTAAAATCCAAATCTACTTAAATAATGAGTTTTAAAATATTTTAAAAGTTCCTTGAGGAATGTAATTTCGAGTTTTAAATAGTTATGACAATATTTTATTTTTAAACCCAAATCATATTATAATTGGGATTTTATAAGTTTTATAATTAAATAATTACATTAGTAGAAATTGTAATTGATTTGAGTATTGTCTATAAATACCTCAAGCCCTCTTTCTTTTTCTTTTTGTTCGGCCAAACCCTCCCCCTCATATATTTTTTTTTACCGAGACTCATCTCTCCCAAATCTCTCCATAGTGTTCTTCATCTCCTATCAAGATTCAAGGTAATTCTCTACACTATTTCATAGGTTTTTATAATCAAAATACTCCTCTTCCAATCCTCTACACCCTCTTGTTTTGGATTTTGATTTTATTAAGTTTTCAAATTAGGGTTTTTCAAGAAAACATGTTTTTGTGTAAGATTATGATGAATGTGATGTTTTTATTGATTGGGTGTTCGTAATTGGATGAGACCCACGATTAGATATGAAGAAATGAGCATCAAACAGTAAGATTATCAAGAATTGACAAATATCAAGAAGTTCCTGAATAGCCGGAAGCTATGCAGATCATTAATAGACGAGGTTCCTCCAAGAAAGAAGACATAAATCAACCTAGCATCAGCTGTAGAGACAATCACGAGTGTAAGGGGATTATAAAGAAGTTCCCCAGCCTAATATGTTTGTTATTTGTGCAGGTACAGATTCCTGTAGAGAGGTTCCTGAGAAACAGGTTCCGAGATAAAAGGTTCCTGAGCACCAGGTTCCAGTATAATAGGTCCCTGAGCACCAGGTTCCTAAGCATAGCCAAGAGAAAGATCTAGAAGCCATCTAGATCATACGTAGTATTATTATTAGAGTATATTTCTAGGACGCAGTTGATCCTAGATTATCTTTAATAAGCAGATTTATAGTAGAGTACGAACTCGAGTTCTATTCTACTTAGCCAACCTGTTCGTGGTGAACTCTAAAGGAACCTGAGTCCAAATGAACTAGAATTAGTCAAATAGCTGGTCAAGCAGTATCAGCTTAGCATTAGAACTACGTGAACTTGATTCCTATATAAAGGATACGTAGGCACCTTGAGAGGGGACAGATAATTGCTCTCTGATATTCTCTAAAGGAACCTGAGATTATTGGAGGCACTCTCAAGCTCAGCTCACCCCCACAAACACAACCCAAATCTTCCATAGAATAGTTGATCGTTAGCCTATACAACTCACCATACACCTCTCAAAAGTTGTTACGATATCCACTCATCAACATTGGTGTTAGAAGGAGGGTAGAGTTATCATCTTAAGAGTGGAAAGATGGCAGGCAATTCAGATAGCGAAGCAACCCATTCTGTGGAGAAAACACCCAACGACGAAGAACACACACACCAAGCAAAGAAAGTCACTCCAGTAGATAATCTTGAAGTTTTAAAATCTTTTGGAGAAAGACTGTCGACTCTGGAGCATGCGTCAAGTAAGAAGAAAAAGAGATCTAAGAAGGGTAAAAAGTCGAAGGTCACCCCGAGACAAATAACCTTCGAGGAGGAGGAACATGAACTTGAAAAGGAGCCTGGCGAGCTTGAAGGTTCCGATAAGGAGGGAGAAGATGAAGATCAAGAGGATCCTAGAATGAATCAGAACCCTCCTAAGAAGACTCCACTACAGGCTCTTGCAGATTCCAAAGGGAAGAAAACGGTAAAGATAGGAGGTTCCTCGCAAAAGAAGAAGAAGAGTAAGGAACCATCTGTGGAGATAATAGAGGATGATGATGAGTCAGATTCAGAGGAGATGGTTGATGGTTCAAGCACAACAGAATCTCAAGAGGATGAAGCAATCAGTAAGAAGACAAAGATCGATGCTACAGGGGAAGTAACTGTTGACGATATCAAGAAGATTCTGGCTAAACTCAAGGATGAGAAGCATTTTGCTGCTAAACCTATAGCTTCCTCTCCTTTTACTAAGAAAGTTAGAAAGTCAGCATTGCAAAGATCTTATAGACCGTCGAATGAACTAAAATTTGATGGAACTACTGATCCCATTGAGTACCTGAGTCGCTTCGACACGGAGATGGATGTTTATCAGGTTAAGGAAGCTACAAGGTGCAGGTTACTGGCAGCAACTTTGCAAGGTGGAGCTCATCAATGGTTCAAGAGATTACCTGCAAATTCTATTGACTCATGGGGCTATATGGGAAAGCTTTTCGTTTCTCAGTTTAGAGCATCTGTTGCTTTTGTACCGCCTACCAATACCTTAGCTAACATCAAGCAGAGACCTAATGAGACTCTTACAGAATATTTCAAGAGGTTTAATGCAGAGGTTCCAAAGGTCAGGAAGGCATCTGACGAAACTTTGAAGAATTTTCTGATAGCAGGAGTCAAGAGAGGTTCAGATTTCTGGAAAGAGTTGCAAGGGAAGGAGCCTGAGACATTGGCAGATTTTTATGCTCAGGCAGAATCTTTTCGACTTGTGGAGGAATCCTTGGCTGATTTAAAGAAAGACCCAGAGTTTATGAAACAAGAAGGATGGTCAGGAAATAAAAAGGCACGACCAAGAAGTCCTCGTGGTCATGATAGTAAGAAAGTGGTTAGTAGAACGTCTCAAGTGAAACAAGAATATAGATCTGTAAATCCTATGAGACCTGCCATGAATCAGGTTCCTCCACCAGCTACTTATAACAAGTAAGATAGGCCCAACTATGAATCTTTCACGCCTTTGGCAGCTCCTATAGATTATATTTATGCAGTCAACGAGAAATCTCCGTGGTTTAAGAAACCGTTTAGGACGGGTCCTTCTGGGAACAAGAACGAGCGACCATATTATGACTTCCATGATGCCAACGGTCATGACACGGCAAACTGCCGTCATCTGAGAGATTTAATTGAAACTCTAATTAGGCAAGGACAGTTAATCGAATGGGTAGCTCAAGAAGGAAAGAAGTACAGAGAAAAAAAAACTCAGAAGGCGCCAGAACCTGTGCTGATTGAAGGTCCACCTAAAGCTGGGTGTATACGCACCATTATAGGAGGTCCACATATTGGAGGGAATAGCAGAAATGCCATGGAAAGATATACCAAGGAAGTTAAAGAGCATCCTTTGATAAATGTCTGTAACCTATCACAGAGACCTCCAAGGTTGTTTGAAGGAGAAGATGCAGATATCACTTTCACAGAAGAAGATGCATCCTGGGTACATCACCCACACACTGATGCTTTGGTGATAGAAACTGGAATTGGATCGTATGACGTCCATAGAGTGTTGATAGACAATGGAAGCTCGGTGAATCTGCTATCTTATACATCTTTTAAGAAGATGGATTTTTTGGACAAAGATTTGACTCCGATGAAGGATACTCTGTATGGATTTACAAACAATCAGGTTCCCATCAAAGGTAAAATTCGCTTACCAGTTACCTTAGGTAGTAAACCTTGTTGCATTACACAATTAGCAGAGTTTATTGTTATTGAGGACAACATGAATTATAATGCTATACTGGGAAGACCATTCTTAAAAGAGATGTGGGTGGTAACCTCAATTTACCATTTAACCATGAAGTTTCCAACACCTAATGGCATTGGTTCTGTACGAGGAGGCCAATTTGAATCCAGAGAATGCTATGCTAAAGCCTTGCAGCATGCTTCCAAAAGCGCAAAGCGTCCGAGACCTAAGGATGAGATTCCTGATGATTTTCCAGGAAAGGACCCTGATGCTATAACAGTTGATTTTCGTAGCCAGCCATTAGAAGGATTTGTGTCAGCATCTTGTAGAACAGTGAGGATTGAAGAGGTTACAGAAGAGGAACCTCATGCTGAAATTCCAGTTTTTCGGGGAGCAGTTACCCCTTATTTACTGATAGAAGGGGCACCCAAAGTAAATAAAGATGGAGATATGCATATGACTAGCGAGTTGGAAAATGAGGAAAATCAAAAATTTAAGCGCAGTATAAACAATGAAGATAGTCAAGTGCCAACAAAGAGGAGAAACATCATGCATGAAGAATATGTGCCACTTTTTGTTGAGAGACATGAGAATCTAGTGAGCGAGATGGATATAGACCTGGATCCACGAATGCCAGATACCGTGGTCAAAACTGGACCAGCTGGTGAGATAGAGGAAGTAAAGATAAATGACAAGGATGCTACGTAAGTTTTAAAGATTGGAGCTCAATTGGAACCAGTCCTAAAGGAATCTCTCATTTCCTTTTTGAGCCAGAATCTCGATGTTTTCGCATGGTGTCACACAGACATGGAAGGGATAGATCCAAAGGTCATGTGTCATAAGTTAAATATTGATCCAGAGAAGAAAGGAATATGACAGAAACGTAGACCAGTTAGTGGAGAAAGAGCTCGAGCCTTGAAGGAAGAGGTGGACAAGTTACTGGAAGCAGGTTTAATCAAAGAATCTTTTTATCCAGTTTGGTTAGCAAACCCAGTGTTGGTAAAGAAACCAAATGGAAAGTGGAGAACATGTGTGGGCTTCACGGATCTCAACAAAGCATGCCCAAAGGATAGCTTCCCTTTGCCACGAATTGATCAGCTAGTAGATGCAATAGCAGGCCATGCATTACTCAGCTTCATGGATGCATATTCAGGTTATAATCAAATCCCTATGTATGAACCTGATCAAGAACATACTTCCTTTATTACAGATAGAGGTCTATATTGTTATGTCTGTATGCCATTTGGACTGATTAATGCTGGAGCTACATACCAGAGATTAGTTAATATGATGTTTAAAGATCAGATTGGTAATACCATGGAGGTTTATGTCGATGATATGCTAGTTAAGTCAAAGAAAGCTTCTGATCATGTGAAGCATCTGGCAGAAATGTTTAACATCCTATGAAAATATAGGATGAAGCTAAACCCTCAGAAGTGTGTGTTTGGGGTTGAAGCAGGGAAATTTTTGGGATTCATGGTGAATTACAGAGGTATAGAAGTCAATCCAGCAAAGATTAAGGCATTGATTGAGATGAAGTCACCTAGAACTGTAAGAGAGCTCCAATCTCTTACTGGAAGGGTCGCAGCCTTGAGCAGGTTCATATCCAGATCGACAGATAAATGCCAAGAGTTCTTTAAGGCGATAAAGAAAAGAAACAAGTTTGAATGGACAGAAGAATGTGAGACAGCTTTTGGTAAGATCAAAGAACACTTGGGAAGCCCCCCATTATTAGCTAAACCTGTCAATGGAGAGACATTGCTCCTTTACCTAGCCGTATCTGAGTACTCTTTGAGTGCAATCCTGGTTCGAGAAGAGAATGGACAGCAAAGCCCAATTTATTATGTTACCAAGAGGTTACTTGATGCAGAAACAAGGTACACAGGAATGGAGAAGTTGGTTTATGCTTTGATTCTAGCATCCAGAAAACTGAGGCCATATTTTCAAGCTCACAAGATTGAGGTAAGAACTTCATATCCACTTAGACAAGTGATGCACAGGCCAGAGACCTCAGGCAGAATGTTGAAATGGGCTGTAGAATTAGGACAGTTTGATATAGAGTACAAGCCAAAGACAACAATTAAGGCTCAAGCTTTATCTGATTTTCTAATTGAGTTTCCACCTCATGTGGAGGTTACTAGTCAAGAAGAACCTAAAAAACCTTTGAAAGAGCATATGGAAGATGATAATTGTTCACCACGGTGGACACTCTATGTAGATGGAGCAACTAACAACAATGGAGCTGGTGCGGGCATAGAGCTTATTAGCCCCGAAGGATATCGACTCAATAGCTCTATTCACTTTGCTTTTAAAGCCACTAACAATGATGCAGAGTATGAAGCACTTATTGCAGGTCTCAAGCTAGCATTGGAGATGAAAGTAGAGAATATCAGAGTGTTCAGTGATTCGATGCTGGTAGTATGGCAGATTCGTGGTGGATTCCACGCAAGGGGTCCAAGAACAGATTTATATTTGAGGCATGCGCAAGAGTTGCTAGCATGATTCAGAGAGGTAAATCTAGATCAGATACCTCGAGGAAAGAACACAAATGCAGATGTACTAGCAAAGTTGGGTTCGCAGAGAGAGTCAACGTTATTGGGAGTGATTCCACTTCAGATTCAAGAACAACCTAGTGTATTCAAAGAAGAAGTCATGGATATCGAGTTTCCTATTGAAGATTCCTGGATGACACCTATCTATCATTACCTGGACAAGGGGGAGTTACCTCCCAATCAAGATGAAGCCAGGAAGCTAAAGTATCATGCAGCAAAGTATGTGATTTATGATAGAATTCTGTACAAGCGAGGATTCAATCAACCATTGCTTAAGTGTGTAGCTGGTGAACAATGCAAGTATATCCTTGAGGAGATACATGAAGGATTGTGTGGAAATCACTCGGGGGGTAGTTCTTTGGCTATGAAAGTCCTACGACAAGGATATTTTTGGCCAACCCTTAAAGCAGACGCGTCAAAGTTTGTGCAAGCATGTGATACCTGTCAGAAGTTTGCGAATTTTGATAACAGACCTGTAGCACCTATCAAGCAGATAGTCAGCCCTTGGCCATTCACTGTTTGGGGTATAGACCTCATCGGGGAGCTTCCCACAGGAAAAGGAGGAGTTAAATACGCAGTGGTTGCAGTTGATTATTTTACTAAGTGGGCAGAAACAGAACCACTTGCTAAGATTACAGCTTCTAAACTAACTGAGTTTGTTTTTCGAGCTATTATTTGCAGGTTTGGAATTCCCATGAAGCTGATTTCTGATAATGGGAAGCAGTTTGATAGTAAGGAGCTAAAAGGATTGTGTGAGCAATTTGGAATCCAGAAAGCATTCTCTGCAGTATACTATCCACAAAGCAATGGATAGACAGAAGCTGTAAACAAGATTATCAAGCATACGCTGAAGACAAGGCTAAAAGAAAAGAAAGGAAGCTGGCCAGAGGAACTTTCTGGAGTTTTGTGGTCGTACAACACCACGCCTAGAACTACAACTGGTGAGTCTCCTTTTACCCTCACATATGGTTATGAAGCTATGGTACCTGTTGAAGTTGGAACAGGTTCCCTGAGAAGAAAGCATTATGATCCTATGAACGATGAGGTCAACCATAGGCTCTATTTGGATATGATTGAAGAATTGAGAGCAAATTCTCAGCTAAAGCCAGCAGCATATCAGCAAAGAGTTAGACGGTACTACAACAATAAGGTGAAAGCAAGGCCTTTTAAAGTTGGAGACCTGGTGTTGAGAAAAGTTATGCCTAATACCAAAGTTCCTGCACACGGAGCTTTAGGAGCAAACTGGGAAGGACCTTACCAGATAAAGTCAATCATTTGGGAAGGTACCTACCACCTGATGGATATGGATGGGAACCTCATTCCAAAAGCCTGGAATGCGGAGCATCTCAAGAAGTGTTATCAGTAACCTTTTACTATGTTTTTCTTAGGAAAAGTAAGGCTCTTTCAGCCCACGAATAAAAGCAACTTATTAGTTGTAGCTGCCCAGAACTATTTTTTATTTCAGTTTTTGATTATTGCATGTACTCAGGGGGTACTTGATGTGAACTTCCCCGTTTGCAAGACAGATTTGACATTGAGCAGCAATTGCTTTAAGTTGATTTCGTTAATTGTGGATTGATGACTATAGCTTGCTTATAGTTCTTTTACGTAACAATAATTACCCAAAAGAACTGGGGGGTAGTATATCTACTTAGACAGCCTGGTATACATGATTGATTAGCCATTTCATATGGCAATTTGAAATTTTTTGTACTTGCTGTAGTATAAAAATAGGAGCCTGTGGCTAAGGTAACCTGTAGCTTTGATTGATATTGCTCACAAATTATGAGTACAACTTGACAAGAATGCAGACAGAATATGCAGGTTATGATGATTAAGTATGTAAACAGATTGATGAAAGTTTTGATTAAGCCTCAGGTAGCTTCCTGAGAAAGCATTAAGCCTCAGGTAGCTTCCTGAGCAAGTATTAAGCCTTGGGTAGCTTCCCGAGCAAGTTTTGATTAAGCCTCAGGTAGCTTCCTGAGCAAGCATTAAGCCTCAGGTAGCTTCCTGAGCAAGTATTAAGCCTTGGGTAGCTTCCCGAGCAAGTTTTGATTAAGCCTCAGGTAGCTTTCTGAGCAAGCATTAAGCCTCAGGCAGCTTCCTGAGCAAGTATTAAGCCTTGGGTAGCTTCCCGAGCAAGTTTTGATAAAGTCTCAGGCAGCTTCCTGAGCAAGTTGATTTTGATAATTAAAGCCTCAGATAGCTTTCTGAGCAAGATGATTTGATTTAAAGCCTCAGAATACTTGAGCACCTGATTAATAAGCCCTGCAGACAGGCACCATAAGCCCTTATGAAAGGCACCTTAAAGGAACCTAGCTTCCTAGCATTGTTTACCTCTATGTGGAGCCATCCACTGGCATATAGAGATGAAGGAACCTGTATGGAGCCAGAGAAGGCATACGGGAACCTTGGACTATATGTCCAAAGCCCTCATATGGAGCCTAGACCGACATATGAGGATGAGGGAGGAACTGTGGAGCCCAGAAAGGCACAATAATGCCCTGAGACTATATGTCTCACCCCTCCGTGGAGCCGCCAACTGGCACGAGAGGAAGTGGGAACTTGTGTGGAGCCTAGACCGGCACACTTGTTCTTAAAGAGAAGCCTAATACTGAACATCACCAACCACCATCCATTTCTACTCAACCACAACAACCACAACAAACTTTAAACACTGAACCAATTCCACCTTCAACTCAACCTACACACACTGCCCAACAACCTTCTAATCAACCTGAATCTTCTATACCTGCTCAACCGAAAGGTCAAGGAAGGATCAAGAAGCACAGGGCAATCAGGCCTAGTAGAAAAGAAAGGGCAAAAAGGGTTCTCATCCCAAACTCTCCTGAAGAAACAGAGACTGATGAAACTTCTCAGGCCAAAAGAAGAAGAGTGATTCTTGACTGGTCTGATGATGAAGTCAATGTTGAAGCTCCAGAGGTAGTTTCTAAGGAAATACCTGTTGTTGAGATAAACTCTGAAAATGTGAAGATGCATGCTGAGGAACCTGCACACTCTGATGCAGATGCACCAATGGATATGGATGACTTTGTTGATAATTTCATTCCATTCTCTGATCCATTTGAAGTTTTTGCAAACTCTGAACGCACTGGTGCAGCAGATCAGCCTACTGTTGTTCTTGAAGAAACAGTGGCTTCTCATACTGAGCTAATCTCTGATGCTCACCATGCTGTTGAAGAAGGTGAAGAAATCAATCAGCAGTCAAAGAATGTAAACTCTGATTCTTTAGAAGCAATACTTGTCCCTGCAAAGTCTGTTAATATTGAAGAGACTGTTGCAGAGAAAGTTGTTGAAGTTGCTGAACATGTTGATGAGATTCCTGCAGAAATTGTTGCAGAGGATGCAGTTGCTACTGCTACAGATACTGTTGAACATGCAAATGAAGTTGATCTAGATGAAGAAGTCAGTGCTGAGTCAGTACCAGTACAAACTGAAGGGAAGCATGCTCCTTTTGCTCAACCTTCAAATGCTCATGATGCTGAAAGAGAACATTTTGATAAAATGTCAAAAGAATGGTATAAATCAGACTGTATCTTTCCTGTTGGAAGAGCAGCAGAGTTTGTGAAGGATGTTGCTGATAATATTTCCAATCCAGAAATTCTTTCAAGTCTGAAAGCAAATATTGTTCAAGTTAAGACTCTTCATACCAGACTAGATGATTCTCAAAAATCTATAACTGATCTGCGAGCAGAGATTGTTCAGAGAGATATGCTTCAGAAAAGGTAGACTACATTGAGGCTTCAAACTTTTTCGAAAGATCAAGCTTTTTTATTCCAAAGGCTGACAAAGGTTGAAGAGAATCAGACTATCTTGTCTGACAAAATTGATTCTATTGCTACCTCCCTGGAGATAATCACATCTATACTTATACCTGATGATGTCAAAAGGGGGAGAGAAGAATTGCTAAGTCTAAATGCAAGGATGCTCAAACTCTGAGTCAAAAGGATGAAGCTGGAGATGGAGGAGCAGGTGATAAAAACAAAAGTTCAAAAGTTGGTCAAACTCAAACTCTGAGATCTGGTAAAACTACTACAAAGTCGGTTGGGTTAAACACTGATGCTACTCAAGGTTCTTCAAAGACCAAGAGTTTAGTATTCACAGAGAATCCACAAACTAATGAAGAGTTAGCTGCTAAGCTATTTCTTGAAGAGAATCAAGAAGGGATTACTTTAGCAGATATTAAAGCTGAAGAAAGGGATCTACAAAGAAAACATCAAAGAGCTTTGAAATCTGGAAAGTCAAAGAAAGTTCCAAGGGTTATTCAAAAAGGCATTGAAATCAAAGAGAGAGTTGGTACTGATCAGAGATTATCATTATCTAAGAAACCAACAGAAGAAGATGCCAAGAAGAAATTGAAAGGCAAAATGGTTGAAGAAAAGAAGAGCTTAAAGCAAGTAGTTACAACCTCTGATGTTACTCAAGTTGTACAATTACCAATCATTACAACCTCTGTTTCTACACAAGTTGTACCAAAATCACTATCTACTCCAATGCAAATGGTTTTTGGAAAACCAACTCTTCATGATCCAAATTTAATGGATGGAGGAGCTAATGATGGAAAACGTTTCATGGGTCAACAAGGTCGAGACAAATCTGGCTTAGGCTCTCACAGAGGTTCAAAGTTAAATACTGATCCTAGAAATCCTTCATCACTGACTGTTCTTGGACAAGGTGCTACACCTGAAAGTTTAGACAGGTTAGAATCAGTTCAGTTGATTTATCACAGGAGTTTGAAGAAAGATTTCTTATTATACTTCTTGACTGATGGAAGAGTATACAAAATTTCTGAAGATGATATTAAATTGAAATTATTGGAAGAGTTGGAATATGTCTTGTATATCTTCAAAGTGAGAAATTATAAAACTCAACGAGCTGCTCAAATTATTTGGAATCAAATGCAGAAGGCTAAGGTACTAAGTGGTACAAACAGCACAGGTAATTATGTTCCAAAGTACAGGAATTATAAAGGGGAGATAGTTGAAATGAAGAGAAATGTTGCTCGATTAAAGACTGATCTTGGTATAACTGTTCTGGATTTTAATCCAGATTCAGAGAAGGTAGATTTTATCAGACTGGGTAATGATATGAAGAAGAACAAAATCAATTCTCTGAGAGCTGCAATTTACCAAACTGGTGAAAATGATCCTCAGCTGAGGGAAATCAAGGAAATTATGCAGAGGGAATTGGAGAATGCAGAAAGGAGATTACTCATAGATTATCTTAGAACAACACCTGATGTTGAGGAGATTAGATAGTCAAAGTTCTGTGAGTATTTCTTATTTTCTGTAGATTTTGTTAAGTAGAAGCCTAAACTCTGAGTAGGTATAAACACTGTATTTGTATATTGTTTTGACATCATCATTTATTGTAAACTTGTGCATTTTTGCTAATGAACAAGTTGGGGGAGATTGTTAGAAATGATTGATGTAATCAGTGTTTAGGAGCTACAGAGACAAATCAGAGTTTAACTGGAAGCAGTCAGAGTTTAGTTAAACTCTGACAGAAGGAAGCTCGACAGAGTTTACTTAAACTCTGTCTGGAGGCAGCGTCTACTGTCAACAGTATTTGAAGATTAAAGAAGCTATTTATGGAAGCAATATCTTTGGAGATTGGAAAGCTGTCAAAGATATTGAGTTGACTTAGAAGACGTGTAGCAATCTTAATTGATTACAATTGTATAGCTATTTTATAGGAGTATCAATTAACGATTGTATAGCAGCTGTATGTCATATAAATACAGTTAGGTTAACCCTAGAAGGGTATCGATTATTGAGATATACATTCATTGTAACCTAAGAAGCTCTCTGTGATATTTTACATCACTGAGAGAGGAGTTTTAATACAAAACAATTTTTGATTGTTAAACGTGAATTCTATTGTTATTCTCTCATACAATCTTGATTATCATTGTGTATTCGGCCTAACATATAATGATTAGAAAATCTGGATTAATAGGACTCTAATAAGGATTAGGGTTAATTTTCGTTTTTATCTCTCCTATATAATATCTCTTTGTGGCTGGATGAAGGGTTAGACATTTTATTAAAAACCCTAGCTGCTAGAGAGATAGAGAGAAAAACAGAGAAAGAAAAACGAATTATTGTGCTAGTACACAACATCCTCCATTCGAGCATATGCGTGGATACTGATAGAGCGTAGATCATTGCATACGGGATATACGTGGTGTTCATTCAAGCTAGGACCTCCATCTGTCAACCGAATCGTAAAGCTTCTTAAGGGAATAAATCAATTTCTATCATAGAATTAAACTTTCCATTTTTTTCTTTAAACCATAACTTTTTCTCAAAACATTTATTTCCTTTAAACCATTCCATCATCAAAAACATACTTTTCATAAAACTTTTTAAAAACATTCAAGTTGATTGGATTATTCTCTTGATAACGGACAATACGGATGATCAACCACGTAAAGTCCCCATACCCTTGAAATTGGGTTCCCAATTAGGCAACACATTGGCCTTTAATGCTGGACTAGGGGAATCACCCCTAGCCTCTTATGCTAAATAAAAGTGTTGGACTAGGACCGCGCCCTAGCTTCTTATGCTAATTAAAAGTGTTTTCTTTTAAATGAAAACCATTTTAAATAAATAAGTTCTTAAGCAATAGTTGCAGGCAAGATAAAGTCTTTTTCAATTAGAAATAATAAATGATTAAGGGTCATCGTAGAAGCATTTAGATATAAGGAATTATAAACAACAAAGTAATAAGATTGGACTAAGCATGGTATAATTCAGCAAATCAGAATCATGAATCAATAAAGAGTCATTAATCAATTAAAGAACAAGGCAATTATTCAGGTTTTAGAATTGAACAACAATTTATAAGAAAATCATGAAGTAAAGAAATCTGAAGTTCAACCGAAGATTTAAATAAATACATTGACTATAAACCATTCTTTTCAACTATTTCCAGAATTGGTAGAATCTCATTATACATTTTGAAACTAACATAAGTGATTCAAATAATAAAAAAATAAACATTCAAGAAATTCTCATTTACTCGTAATCTCACTCTTGTCAGCTAAGCACTCATAGGCTTTAGCTGCCAACCCAGCCCGACAATAATGTGTTGAATAAGTAAGAAGATCTCAATTCATTCTTGGTTTTAACCATCACTGAGCAACACATGCTTCAACGACAGTATAAACCTCGAATTAGTTTACATTCATTTATAGTAAAAATAATATCAGAGTAAATAGTTGTACAATAATTTGAAGAAAACATTCCTTGAAGAGTATTTATTGAGGGCAAATCATAAATCATATTCAGGAATTATACTAAAAGATTTTTATAAATTTTTAAATCTTGGATTTCCTCTGTTTAAAAATATCACTTAATTACTTTTGAAGAATATAAAATAGTACACGACTGAGGAATCCGGTAAAATACCATGTATTAGAATATTAATAAAAATGAGGAACATTTATATAAAATACTTTTAAAAGAGTCAACACATGAACGATAGGTATTGAGGAATCCGATAAAATATCAAGTATTATAATATTAATAAAGATTAGGAATATTTATTTAAAATAATTTTAAAAGAATCAACACCAGAACGATAGGTGGAGAGAATCAACAATTGAAAAATAATTTTGAAAATGAACACTTGAATACTAGTTGAGGGAAAATATCACTTGAAACAAAAGTAAGGGGTATAGACCCTAGCGAAACGATTTGAAAGAAAACCTCACAATTAATAAGGACAGGTTCACATCATTCAAACTAAATATGAAGAGTATAAATGCTAGCAAGAAAGGATTCGAAAGAACATATAAATAAAACAGAAGGGTTCACATCACTTGAACGATAAGTGAGGGATAGTATAACTTGCCTCAATACACGAAGTTTCCAATTCAATCATCTCAATTCATTACTCACTTTACAACAGTTTCGACTTCTTTATACATTGGCCTCTACTCGACTCTACATCCGTCTTTCCTTTATCACTTGTCAGTCTCTACACGAGCATACCCGTCAATTTCGATAATCATCTCCTTTCTCCAAATTCCATCTACACGTGCACTGGGTCTCAACCGGCCTCTTACTAGTACCTATATAAAGGTAAAGTACTACTTTAGTACGCTTACAACCTTAACCGTCTAACTCTGCTCTACCCAAACGTGTCCTATACTCTTTACAACTTATCACATATATCTCATACATGTCATATTCTCAACGTAGTAATGTATAAACACATAAGCACATAGCACGTAATATCAATTTACACTTATATCTTATATCACACATATAACGTTTGCACATAAGAAATTCTGATCAAAGTACCATAAAATTATAAAGTAATTTTAATTAAAATTGGACAACACCTCCTCTATAATATGACCTAACCTGTCGGGTTACAACCACCCTCAACGGGAATCAAACGATCCTTCACTTTACAATTACTTAGTACAATTCCATATTCATACACTCCTTACAAATTCCTGGCAACCCATGTGCTTAACATATAACACCTATATATATATATACATATATATATCACCACCCACTATACAAATTCAACTCAGACACATAACTGGTTATCAGAAAATCTAGTATTTAATCTTTAACACATAACATGTACACTTGTACGATTTGCAATTTAACTACAACACATAAAAGTAAACCATTTATACTTATTAACTCCAAATTCGATTAACAATTAAAATTTAATCGTAAATTCATATAAACACCTAAAATCAAACTTGTACTTATTAAATCTACCAATTAAATCCCACCATGCATCATTAGCTTCTAATTACATATGTTCACACTAATTTCCACTTAACAGTCCTCTAATTAACATTTAATTAGCACTACTTAATCATAACGATTCACATAATTCAAATACTACTCCACTAGTAACATATATATTATACCCGAGAAAAGTGTCAACAATATTTTTAGAAAATATTATTTTTAGAAAATTTTGGCAGCATCCCCTTTGTACGGGTGCACTGCCAGTCGGAACACAGCCGACAAAATCAACCAACAATCACCACTTAAATTTTTTGTACATAATCGACTATAACTAACAATTATTATTTCGAAAATTTTCTAAAAATACATAAATTCATATGCAATCCATATCTCGAATTTAAACGATAAGGTCATAATTTAGGGGTCTCAATTTCATCATCGACCCCACCACCGGCTCACCGGAGTTCATCGCCGGTGGCGACAAAAATTCGGAGTTCCCCTTTTTTGGGGCTTTCAACACGAATTTCCACCGATTGATACTTAATAGTAGCAACATCATCATACACAAGTATAATCATTAAGAACTCAGTATAAGCATCACGGCAACAAGTTCACCCGAACACAAAACACACGAGAGGGTACATACACGCGCCACCACACTCTTGCACACAACCTCAATCTCGCATCCACACTAAACCAGACTCGAATCAATGACAAGCCGACCCCCAGACATCGACCCACCATTCTAACGACTCACACACACGGAGTATACATACACACACAACTGTAACTCACACACCCACGCACAATAACATATATATATATATATAGAGCTGCACTTCATGAAGAACACCTTATATAAAGAACAATAAAGAACACCATTATAACACTCATATTTAATCTAATCTAAGAGTTCCGTCATGGCACCCAATACAAAAAGTTCTTATTTTTTTATCCTCTTTCCATTCAGAAAAAAAAATCATTGTTCATGATGACGTCACTGCTGACGTCGTTAGTGAACAGTGATTTTTTTTTGCTGAATGGAAAGAGGATAAAAAATAAGAATTTTTTGTATTGGGTGCCCCTAGCGGGGCCATTGGATCTATTGGAATAAATGATTTCATAGTGTTCTTTATTGTTCTTTATATAAGAATATTCTTTATGGAGCAATGGCCTATATATAAATATATATATATATATACACACACTCACCACAAACGCGCATATACACACACATATCTGCTAGAAGAGAGCAAAAGATGCGAGGGGAGAGAGGGATTCGTGAGAGAGGACGGGAAAGAGGAAAGAAATCGTGAGAGATCTTGACAGAGTCGAGAAAACAGAACACAGGGGCTAAATTGGGGAAGAACGACCAATTTAGGGATTTAAAAACACAAGGGTAAAATCGTACTTTCACACAACTGAAAATCTACCATTAAAGAATTTAAATTACTTCTAAAATCGAAATTTAATGGAAAATAGGTGAAAATTTAAATTTAAAAATTCTAAAATAAATTTTATAAAATTATCAACACCCCGATATTTTTAAAATATTTTTAGGATCAAAAATGAATTAAATATGAATTTTACAAGTTTTGATCCTTTAATTGCAACATCAATCTTAAAATCATTTAAAAATATTTAAACACCCAAAATAATTCTCCCAAGAATTTTAAAAACTAATTAAATATACAAAGATGATATTACAAAGGATTTCGTGATTTCTGATAACTTCGTTAATTTTATAAAAAAAATTCGAAGATCAATAATGAATAATTTAAATAGATTTTTCTAAGGCGTTATAATTCTCATACATACAAAACTTCAAATTACACGGTTATAACGAGATTCAATCAAAGAAAAATCAAAGAAAAGTGGATAAGACGTTTACCCCTGTTTGAACTCTAGCTGTTCACTCATACTTAACAATACTTTTTATCTAATCTATCTCTAGCCTAATAAATATTTTTTTTCTTTCTATCTTAACCCCATAGTTTTTGTCGATTTAGGATATTTCTTCTTTCTCAATGTGCAACCACGACTAACTCCCGTTAGTATGCCTAAAACTTGGATCTTATAACAAAAATTACCTCCTTTCAATTCACTTTACAACAAAACTTAGAACACTTATCTAAGAGATAAGACTTGATATGGGTCAAAAATAAGCCCTAAAGACACATTTAATGTTGCATTAATTAGACCTAGTTTGGTCCAAGTATGAAACCCATTAATGAGGCCCAGAACCCTAATTCAATATTAATTTTCTAATTAATATTGGGGGTGATTATCAGCTGTTGAATAAGTGTCAAACAAGGATACAAAATCTTTATGAGTAGCCTCCAATGCACCTAATCATACAAGGAAACTGACTCCTACAAGGTAGGAGTCTAGAACCTTCCTCAAGGAGGTGGCTTGCCCACCAAGACTCCACCGCCTCAAAGAGTCAATGTTACCATCTAAATAGGAGACTTGCTCACCAAGTCACCTAATTCTACTCTAACTCTAAGGCCCAAGCCCAACTCTCACGTTGGTAGCGCCTATATAAAGAGCCAGACCCCTCATCTTAGAACTACGTCTTGGCTTGATTCTCAACTCTGAGATATGTAGGCATCTTGTGAGGACCCGAGTTAGGTCACAAAACACAAGCGCAGCCATTAAAGCTCGATGTTCACCAACCCTAGCATTAAATATGCGCAAACCCTAGCCGCAATCTCAAACCCACGTTTTTATTCCACAACAAGACCATTATAAAGTAGACAAGTACTTGGACTAGTATGTATACTTTCTTTTGATTTTAAATTGTAAACAAAGCATACTTTCAAGTACTCATATTCAAAATAAGTATTTTAAGAGTGATACATGAAGTCTATCTTTGAGCTATTTAGCTTAAGACTTCGTAAGTATTCTTTTGTTCAATGTAGCCTTTAGTGAAGAATACTTTTATCACAATACTCGATATTGTTTAAGTGAACAATCTCAAATTTCAAGTCATTCTTTCAAGTGAAATTATTTTATTTGAATTTAAAATAGTTAAAACGGGCTTTTGTGCTTTTGATTAAAATACGATCGTGTTTTATCGAAATAGATAAACCTATTTATTAATGCTTTGAATTGGAAAAATACTTAAAAAAATATTTTTTGAAAGATGTAATACGTTAAATATGGAGGTACTACTTTGAGTATTAGAAAGAAATTTCTCAAAAAATAAAGTAACTTTTGAATTTCGAGAGAAATGACTTAAAATACCTAAGAAAAGAGATAAAAGATATATTAATATTCAAAATATTTGAAGACATAATATTTTGCTAGCATGTACTGTTAATTTTTGATTGAATCAAAAAAATATCTTTAAGGAGGGGATTACAGGTATTTGAATTTCATGTTTAATCGTTCAAATGCCCAAAAAATGTAAATTAAAGATATCCTTTAATTATCTTACACTACAAATCTTCAGAATATGTCATTTGATTTACGAAGATATCATAAAACTAAAATTTAGTAAATTAACAAAAATATTCAATTTGGATTACCTCATTCACCGTGATTATATTAAATATAATATCTACATTAAATTCATAAATTTATTTCCATTAATGAAAATACTTGGTTGTAATTACGTGTGTGTATAAATATATCATCTTCCAAGTCTTGATTTTTGTATGTTAGTCTCTCAGAGAACATATTTTAATGAAAGAAATGAGGCTTACATACTCCATAATAATGTCTCTTCTATTTATAACATTTATCTTTGCAAATCAGGCTATCAATGCTAAAGAAGAGAAAAGTAAGCCTCATTTGGGACACTATAGTCCATTATTTATTGGAATATAACTTTACTATAGTCCATTATCAATACACATATTTAATTTTTCTCTCTTCTACTATTACAGGTATTGAAGCAAACAAACTAAATAATATTGGACGAATTGATTCAGGTTGTGGTTTTCCAAACTGTTGTGTATGGTTTTTCCATTGCTACAAATGCTGTAATGCAGGTACTAATACATATAATTTTTTTTCAATATTATTTCTTGATTTTTTGTAATTATAGTAAACAATTACTTGTGAATGATATAAATATACACATATTTATATTTGCAGAAGATGGAACTTCTATAAAAGATTATGTACACACTGGCCTACGACGTTGGGGGAATAACCAGAAGATATGATGATGATGGTTTTGAACCGAGCCAATCTCTAGATAGGGGTGATAAATTTATGTTGTATTGGTGTTTGATCGTTAAATAATTATATGGTTCTTGTTACAACATTCTGCACTCGGCTAGATGTATGAATAGTTGTACGAATAAATATTTGTTGAATGTCAAACTTAAACAAAAACTCTTGATATCCCGTAAAAGTTAAATATTTTTACCTTATGTTTGTGTATTGTATTCTTTAGGCTTCGCTATTTAGCTTTAGACTTCATAAGTATTCTTTCATTCGATATAGCCTTTATCGAAGAATACCTTCATCACAATACTCAATTTTATTTAAGTGTGATCAATCTCAAATATTGAGTGGAATTACCTTATTTGAATTTAAAATAGTTAAAACATGTTTTTACGCATCTTAATAAAATACGATTAGTGTACATTTTGACTAAAATTTTGACTTGAATAAATACTTAAAAATATAATTCCTGAAAGATATAATATGTTGAGTGTGTAGGAAGTATTTTGATTATTTAAAAGAAATTTCTTGAAAAATTAAATAAATTTTGAAGTCCGGGAGAAATCACTTTTTTTCTAGTATTTTGACTGAATTAATTAAATTGATATCTGTATGGAGAGGATTACTAGTATTTGAATTTCATGTTTTTTTAAAGATATCCTCTAACTTGTCGTATGATACAAATCATCCATATATTTTATTTAGTTTATGAAGATATCATGATACTTAAATTTTTTAAATTAATAAATATATTTAATTTGATTACTCCATTTAGATTAATTATCAAATATATAATATCTGTATAAAAGATAAAAATTGGTTTCCAAAATTAAAATTCTTGGATGTAATTACGTGCGTGTGTATATATTATCTTGCAAGTCTTTCTATAAGTTAGTCACTTGTAGAACTTTTTCTTATGAAAGAAATGAGGCTTACATACTCTAAATCAATGTCACTTATATTTATAACATTTGTTTTTGCAATTCAGGCTATCAATGCTCAAAAAGAGAAAGGAAGGCATCATTCCAAGCCCCTTTCCTTTTTTATTTGTATCTTTATTACACTATAGCTTTACTAAACCAATTGTAAGTTTTAGTAAGAGACTCACCAGACTTGGATTCGAAGTACTCATATTGATGTATAAGAAGTGCCTGTGGCGCCCCAAATCCGAGGTCAGGATTTGGTGCCACAAAACAATTACAACAAAATATACCTTTAAATAAAACTTAATTACACAAACGACCCCTCACCAAGGATCGATCTCAGGTTATGGTATGAAACAAGAATCTAAAATACAATAGCTATTACAACCACTATCTCTGATCTACACAAAGCACTATACCATCTATCTGTAGCGCAGTCCAAAATAGTATATGTCTGTGTTGGCTCCCAAATCTATCATGTATGGAATGCCTTGCCGCTCTCATTCGAATTGTAAGGCGTAGGTAGCCATCCTTGACCCTAACTGAAAAGGTTAGGTAAAACAAAGTAAGAATGAGCCAACAATGCACATCAAGTGTATAGAATAGTGAACCAACAATTTCTCAATAATTCATTGATAAACAGAATGAATGGTCAAATCATCTCAACAGAATAAATCAATTTTCATTTTTAGAATAAATCCTTTGATTTTCTTCAAACCATAACTTTTCATCAAAACATTCTTTTCCTTTAAACAGTTCTATCATTTGAACATACTTTTCATAAAAACATTTAATTTGATTGGAGTTTTCTCCCAACTATGGACAATACGGGTGATCAGCCACGTAAAGTCCCCATACCGAACTCTAGATCCCTCTGGACATTGATTAGGTTCCTAATTAGGTATCACATTGGCCTTTAAATTGCTGGGCTAGGGGTACCACCGTTAGCCTCTTACGCTAAATGAAAAGTGCTGGATCGGCGTCACCTGGCCTCTTACGCGTCTCCAATATGAAGGAATCCGTAGAAAGCATTTGACGGAATCCTTCATAATAAAAACCTTTATAACATTTAAAACATTTCACTTTACAGTCCTTAAACTCACTGATAACAGATCAGCCAGTATAAGGAAATTTTAAAACGTATTTAAATAATCAAGCCATTTTTATTTGTAATTATAACAGAATGAGGGTCAGGGAAGCATTTGACATATAAGGAAGTATTGAACTAAACATGGTATGGTTCAGCAAGAATGAATCATAAATCAATGAAGAATCATTAATCAATTAAGGAAGGAAGCAATTGCTAAGATTCTAGAAATTAAACAGCAAATTATGAAGTAATCGTGGAATAAAGGAATCTGAACTTAAAAAGGAGATTTGGGTTACTGCCTTGGTTATAAACCACTCTTTGCAAATATTACCAAAATGATAAAAATCTCATTGTATAGTTTGAACTAACATCAGTGATTTAAATAGTTTTAAAAAAGACATGTACGATATAAATTCAGAGTAAGTAGTTGGACAATAATTTGAAGAAAACATCCCTTGAAGAATGTTTATTGAAGGAAAATCATAAGTTATGTCAAGGAATCAGACTAAAGGATTTTTTATAAATTTTCAATTCTTGGATTTCCTCTATTTAAAAATTATCCTTTAAATAATTTTGAAGAATATAAAATGGTACATTACTGAGGAATCCGATAAAATATCAAGTGATAGAATATTACTAAAGGGAAAGAATATTTGTAAGATAATTTAAAAGAGTTAAAGCGTAAATGATAGATGAAGAAAGTAAACAATTGTAAAATAAATTGTACTACGCCATAAACGCACATAGGCAACCCCCAAATAAAGTTGCAAAAGGCCTGAAAAACGTTGCCTAAGGTCATAGGCAACACCAGGGGGCGTTGCCAATATTCGTATATGCATATTTTATGTTTTTATTGTTGTATAATCGTTATACACGCTTCCGTTGCGCCATAAATCCCTTCAGTTTCTTCATTTACACCCCAATTATTGTGTCGATCTTGTCGACAATTATTGTTATTGTTGTTTCTTCGTTTACACCCTAATTATTGTGTCGATCTCTCGACACCTGTTGTTATTATTGTTTCTTCATTTGCACCCTGATTATTGTGTCAATCTCGTCGACGAGATCGACACAATAATCAGGGTGCAAATGAAGAAAAATAATAACCACAGGTGTCGACGAGATCACCACAATAATTAGGGTGTAAACGAAGAAACAATAATAACAATAATTATCGACGAGATCGACACAATAATTTGGGTGTAAATGAAGAAACAACATTACTAAACAATAATTTCACTTGAACAGGAAGTGAGGGAAAACACTTGCCTCAATACATGAAGTTTCCAATTCCAACACATCGATTCGTCACTCACTTTACATCAGTGTCTACTTCTTTATACGTTTACCTTTACTCGATCATACATCCGTCTTTCTCCATAATTCGTCAATCTCTCATTGAGTACACTCGTCAATTCAGATAAAAATTCCATTCTTAAAATTACATCCTTCTGTACACCGGCTCCTAGTCGGGCCTCGTACTCATACATATACTATGGTAAAATACTAATTCAGTTCAAAACCTCACTGTTTATTCTTAACTAATATATATATATATATATATAGGGTTGGACTCCATAAAGAACACTTTAAATAAAGAACAACAAAGAACACCTCATATCTAATAGATCCATTGCCCCTGGCGGGGCCACCCAATACAAAAAGTTCTTATTTTTTTAGGCTCTATCCATCCAGCAAAAAAAAAAAAAAAATTTGAAAATTTTACTGTTCATGATGACGTCACTGATGACGTCATCGATGAACAGTAAAATTTTCAATTTTTTTTTGCTGGATGGATAGAGCCTAAAAAAATAAGAACTTTTTGTATTGGGTGCCCCTGGCGGGGCCAATGGATCTATTGGAATAAATGATTTTATAGTGTTCTTTATTGTTCTTTATATAAGAGTGTTCTTTATGGAGCAAAGGCCTATATATATATATATATATACATATTGTTCTTATTAAAATACTTAAAGAATCATATATATAATGCTCACAAAACTTCGACATCACTTCTTTGAATTGTCGCACTACCTGTCAGAATACAACTGACCTAAATTCAATCTAATATCCACTAACTATACAAATCGAACTCATAATTTACAATCACTTTCCGGATACAAGCTAATATTATAACTCTAATTATCCGAGAATCAGCTATCATCGTAACATTTATATCACATAATTGAATTCAAATATCTTTTTGTAAAAATATTTCATCAAACAAACCATTTAAGTATCCTTTAGTAAAACATTTCGTTACTTATAAACATTCCAATATCTGTTTTAAAATAATTTACCTTCATAAAATGAACTCAATATGGATTTAAAATATAACTCGAATATTATTCCAAACTAGTAGATAATATATTATACCCGATAAATGTGTAAATAATATTTTTAGAAAGTTTATAATTTTTAAAAAATTTGGACAACATCCCCTTTGTACGAGTATACTACCAGTCGGAACACAGCCGACACAACAATCAACAATTATCACATTCGAAACATAATTACAACCAAGTCAAGAAATAAACAACTCTAATTATAATTTCTCCGAAACCGAACATATAAAATTATAAACACCAACCGAATATATAATTTTTGGAAATTATAAACATGAAACGAAAAATATCGTATAATTTATAAAATTAATTTCGGCTCAGGAATTCATCATAGCTTTTTTCACCGGCTCACCGTAGTTCACCGTCGGTGGGCAAAGCTTCGGAGGTACTCTATCTCGGGTTTCCAATCATGAAACTCTACCAATCTCGGATTGAGAAAGAGATTGAGAGAGATTGTGGAGACATGAGAGAGAGTTCTGGAGAACTTGAGAGAAAACCCAAACAAAAATAGAGCCCAGCAGTAATTTGGGGAAAAATATCAATTTAGGGATTGAAAGGAAGGGCAAAACTGTTGCTTAAAATCTAATTAAAATAATTATTAAGCCTTTTTAAAAATCGATACAAAATAGAAAATGGGTGGAAAATTAAACTTTTCATTTTTAAAATGTAGAGTACCAAATTTCGAACGCCCACATATTTTTAAAATATTTTTAGGATAAAAAATGAATTAAATATGGATTTTACAAGTTTTGATCCTTAAAATGCAACATAACTCTAAAAATCATTTTAAAATACTTAAACACCCAAAATAATTCTCCCAATAATTTTAAAAACTAAATAATTTCATAAAGATGATACAACAACAGATTTCATGATTTTTAATACCTCCGATGATTTTATAAAATTCTCATAAGATCAATAATGCATGATTTAAATAGATTTTAATCATCAAAATACAAATAACAATACACGGACTTACAAGGCACATATAGTTAGGTCCAATATATGTGTAGAAGGGGGGTTGAATACAAATAGTACTGTTTTATCAAAATTTGTCCGGTGATTTAATTTTAGTTCAAGACAAATTCGTACGAAATTAAATGAAACAAAGTTCAAGTTGAATATAAAAAATATATTAAACTTGAGGGTTATTGCAAATACAGTACAGAGTAATATCTAGTTAATAAAAACAAATTAGAAAATTTGACATGAACTTTTCTAGATTTGTTAATAAAAAACAAGATATGAACTAAGAGTAAAAACTAGTTAGTAGTACAAGAGATACAAAAGATCAAGTTCAACCGGATAAAATATTATAAAGGTAATAAACTTGATTTTCTAGAAATTAATCTACGCTCCTGTGTTCTTGAATATTTGAGAGAGAATGGAGGTTGCGTTGTGTTTTTGATGTCATGTTCAAGTCGCTTGAATCTCCTAGCCACCTCTTCTTTTTATCAAAAATGTGTTCTGCCTCTTTCTTGTGAATTTATACTGGTAAGACAATCTTGATATTGCCTTAATAGCTTTCTTTATGAATTAGTACTGGCAAGACAATCATTAAGACATTCCATTGAGTTGCCAAGACAATCCTATATGCCCACTAAGACTTTCGGCAAGACAATCTTGGTATTGTCTTGTTGAATAAAATAATTTGGTAATGCAAACTGCAGCCTATGCAAATTTTCTGAATAAACTGAAATTTATACTGCCCAAACGAAGCCCAGCCGCAGGGATAGGAAGTGAATTACACGCGGGTGCTGAATTGCTGGAAACTTCGGCGCGTGTATGCCACGTGCTGTCAGGCGCGTGAAGAAAGCTGACCGACAACATGTGCGTGCTAAGTGACAGTCTGTTGCGTAACTTTTGTACTGATTTTGCTTTTAAAACAATAACTCAGTTTGTTCAATTTTCAGTTGTTTGTTTTTGTTTAAATCAGCTGAATGGATTAATCTTTTGCTAATTCAACAATTCTTCCAACAGCAGCTTTAATTCTTTTTTTTTTTACTTCATTCGGCCTTTCATTTAAACAAACCCACCAAGACAATCAACTTGTTCTATTAAGACAATCATTAAGACATCTCTTGAATTGTCTTGTTAATTCAATTTTTTGATTAAATGATTTTACTTTAAATCATTTAATTAATTGAATTAACTTCCTCTTAAATAACTAATTTGATTTAATTAATCTAATAATTAATTTAATAAATAAATTAATTCTAGATGAATTAATTTATTAATTAAATCAACCACTTGATTTAATTAATTAAAGGAGAATAATTATAAATCCTTTGATTGTCTTAATTCCTTTTTGAATCACTGAAATTAATAAAGAAGTACCACTGAATTTGCTGTTGACACTCCATGCACGGTCTAGTTCATGAACGACTAACTTCAACGGTTGTTCTTTATTTTTGACTCTATGATGTGGTTCCTTTTTTTTCTCCTCTCTCTATTAATTCTTTTGTACTGTCTCTGTCACCTTTGAAATCTCTGTCACTTTAAACGAATCCACTTCTTAACGAATACTTCACTGAGGCTTGATCAGATGACTAAACTTCTTTCAATGCAGTAATTCCTCAAGTCTATAGATTGACCTTGAACTTTTTCTTTTGACAGAAAATAAAATATGAGATTCCTAGTGACAGTCTATATACTATTTACTGTTACAATCTTGTTTAAGTTGAGTTGAATCCTCGAAATACAAATAGGCTAAATATATGCCTTTCAATCTCCCCATATTTGTTTGTTAGGCAATAACAAGCAAATACCTAGAGGATAACTCAACCAACTCACTTAAACAAGAAAAAGATAAAACTTTAAGAACTAAGTAAAAAATACATAATACGATTCTAGAATCCTCAGTTGATGAAATGATAGATGATTGTTCCTCTAGCACTGAACTGATCTTCAATAGATAACTTATCTTCATTTCTGATTCTTCATATCTCTGCTTGATAATCCTTCACAACTTACATTGGTGATTATCAACATTTCTTGATTTACAATCACTTCCCTTTACTAACACAGTTTTTCTCAGTAAAGAAAAACAACTGCTCTTACTATGTAGACAATGGTGAATCAATACCATTTCTATAACTTCTAGGAAATCTACTATTCCTCCATTTAGCCTTTATACATACTACATTGAAAGACTAATAGAATAGTATTGTGATGTACTTCTCCTTATATCTCCCCTTTCTTGTAACCTTTACGCTCCTTATATCTCCCCTTTCTTCTCAACTGAATCTCCTTACATCTCCATCTAAATCTCCCCCTCAGTAACTTGACTTGCTTTTCCTCCTAATAACAGTCTGAAATGCTCCCCCTTTCCAACTCACTCTTCTTTTTCTTGTACCTCAATACTACTCCCCCTTAGTTGAGGAATTCTCCAATCAACTAGTTGACAATGTAGTTGATACCAATTATTAGAGCTTTGTTAGAAAGGAAGTTTCATTTTCTTCCTAACTGTGAGTGTGTTTTAGTGTTTAGTGTACCTCACAAGTGTTTCACTCTTCTCTCCACTCATTTGTGTTGAGTGACTCACTTCTCTCTGTGTTTACACTCTTATTCACTAGTGTATCACTCATATCACTCATAGCTCCAACATCCATTAGTGTACCTGCAAGGAAAAATCACCCTAGCCCCTTCAAGAGAGGTCAGTGGTGGTGCAATGGGAGTTCGCAAATCCAAAATCCTCGTTGGACTCGTCAGACAAATCTGAGTCATAATCTACAAGTTGCTAGTTTTCCCTTTTTAGGGTTTTCAGATTAGAATTCTGAGAAGGTAGATAATGATCTATAAAATTTAGCATTGAGATCAAAATTTCCTTCAAATGTCTGTGAAGACATCACCTTGTTAAACTCATCAGGTAAATCTGAATCATAGTCTACAAGTTACCGATCCGCACCTATGTCGGACCTGATACCCACAGGATCCAGAGATGTTTCCTCTGGGGAGTTAGATAATGATCTTGTAAGATTTTGCATTGAGATCAATAACTTCTCTCGAGTTCTGTGAAGACACTTGGTTCATTAAAGAACCTTTAACTTGTAATCCTAACCGTAAAATGGTTGGATTACAAGTTTCCATCAATTCATCCTTAGTGTGTGCAATCTCACTTTGTACATTTGAAATATTTTGGTTAGTGTATAAGGTAGTGACTCTCCACCTGAATATCCCACACATCATTATTTGCTGCATCAAGTGTAGTTACTCCCTGGTGACCTCTAGTCTGATAGGTTACTTCCTTTTAGGGGTTAAGTTAGAATCTGTATAAGTTTGACTGTAGTCTGGGATAAAAGTTGTTGGGTTTACAACCTCATGACTAATCATGTGAGAATACAAAACTCTATTAGATGAATATGCATCACAAAATATGAGCAATAGAAATAGAGAAATTATATACAGTTGTGATTTTAAAAGGTTTACAATATAAGCAATCACAGCTGTAGAAAGAGATTTTGAGTTAAGAAAGATATAGATCTTGAGCTAGTTTTACTAAACAAACATTAATCGAATTAATGTAAGTTAATGTTTAAACCAATACAAACAAAACTATTTTATCATGTTTTAGGTCATGTATGTTAGATACCAACTGTTAGCAATTGTTAGGCCCTAAAAGTCAATTGTTAGGTCCAGTCAATTGTTAGGTCATGAATTCTAATTGGATTGAAAGACACCAATTATGATACTAACATTGGTCCTATATATGAAAGTCTGTTAACAACAACAACAAAACAAAGATTTAAACTTAAAACTGCAGGTTATGGGTGTGTTAAACAGAAGAACATCAAAAGAACCAAGTACAGAGACCTTTTTGTAAGGTTTGAAAGTATAGTGACTAAATTGTAAAAATTATACAAACTATTATATATTCACAGAAAAAATAGAAAAATGCTATACAAAAATAAGAAATAATATACATAATAATTATACAAAATAAAAACTAAAAAGAAAGAAAAACTTCGAATTTACTAAATACAAAAGAGTAATTCGAATTAAAATAAAAATAAATAAAAATAGTAAAACTATACACAAGTTAATAATTTACATAAATAGACTTAAAAACAGACATAAGACTTAAATAGAAAGACAAACACTACAAAACATCTTAAATAAGATTAACATTCAAAAATTACAATACCTGTACAAAAATATTAAATATATACAACAATATTTATAATAAGTTCGTAAATCCAAATATTTTTCTAACAAAATAACTTTCTACTATAAAATTATTTAGAAAGAAAATATGATTTAATGAAAAATCAAAGAAAAGTGGATAAGACGTTCACCCCTGTATGAACTCTAGTTTTTCACTCATACTCAACAATACTTTTTATCTAATCTATCTCTAGCCTAATAAATATTAATTTTTTTTCTATTTTAACCCCATAATTTTTGTAAGAACCCTGATTTTTGTACTATTGTAAAATGACATGAATGAATAGTGATTTTGTTACTTAAGGGATATGATTCCAGTCACCATTTATTTATGATGAATATTTAAGATTTGAGTTCATATTATGATTTCTTAAGCGAAATAAGTGTATGTAAACGTCGTCGGAATTCGAAGAATCCTACTTCACTAATGACCTACGTTTTACGAGATATCGATAAATACGAATACTATGACAAGCCCAAGGGCAAAAGAATTCAAAATTACCATGCAACCAAGGCTCATGAATAAAGAAATTAGAATGTTGGAAGATTACTTAAAAGAGTTTCCACACGAAGAACATTTTAAGGATTAATGAAAATTAGCATGGAGATTAAGGTTTAATTATGGAAAATGACCAAGGTGGCAAGCATGCATGCAACCCCCATGCAAGTGTCATGCAAAGACCAAGTCAACAAGCAAGTAACCAAGCAAGTGTCCAAGTAACTAGATAGTTAGGAATTGGTTAAAGCCTAACAAGCTAGTTCAAGGAGACAAGTTCCTTTTTATGTGGATCACCAAGCAAAATTCTAACCCTGGGCTTTGAACCATAGCTTACAAGCAGCTCCTTGATATATACAAGCATTATATATCAATACAAACACATTACATCAAAGCCAAACATAGCAAAACACTCCTCCCCTCCCATTTCTTCACCATCGGCCTCACTTTTCTTCAGAATGGGAAGAAAATTCTTCCACCAAGCTCCACTCCATCATAATTCACAAGATTAAATCCTAAGTTTATTCAAGGTAAGTAATAGATGTTTGATTTATTTCATAATTTAATTTGATGGTTTGATTGGTGAAAGAATTCACCAAAGTTCTTGATGAAAAGTAACTCAATATGAGTTTTTGTTTAGATCTTGAAGGTTAAAGCTTGTTAAGGCTATAGGAGGTGTTCTTGAGGATTATTAAGCTTGGATAAGGTTGTTTAGACTTCAAGGAAGGTATAACTTCTCACACCCATCTTAATTTTATGAGTTTTTAAGTTATTATGGAAGTTAGATGAAAGATTGGACATGTTTAAGTGGTTTTAAAGTTATAAACTCTTAAATGATGTGTAAATCTTGAGTGATGATAAATGGATGATATCACTGGTCATGGTACTATGACCTGGCATGGGTGTCCCGAGCTGTAGTTTTTGGCCTCCAAGAAGATCGTGACGAATAACAAACTATGATGAGTACCTTCTCCTTAACGATGATTTTCCACCCTTCATTTAGAGAAGAAGATGTACAAATTAAAATGGGTCTAAGTTGGAAAAATAAATTCCCCGAAAAAGCATACAGAGTAACAGAACTACTCATGTATTCACATTACACCTATGTAGGCTAAGTGCTCCATTTTCGGATAATAAGCTTACACACAGGTTGTAGAGGTGCTCAAATAGCACCTCTACACCAGCTTATAGAAGTACAGAACACTTCACTATGACTAATCCTTAATCAGAAGATGACAACAAATAAAATTTTAAGATATCATTTGAAATGTAAGCCAACAGATAACTGTAGTTGGATAGTCATTTAGTTACATAATTGAATGTCAATATGATTATTTGATCACAGTTTGTTAAATGTTTGATGCACCACTAAGTCTTTCACCTAACACACCAGTTGGGACATTATCATAAGGGAGGACGGGTGCATCAAACATGTACAAATGAGCTACATCAAAGCTTCCAGCTGAAAGTGACTCTAAATCCCTGGATGAGTTTCCTCCTGAAGACCAATTTGATGCAAGATCACTAGACTGTGATGTTCTCAACAGGAAAGGATGCTGAAGACCATTTCCTTCCGTAGTTGACCGTTCCAAGGAATTCCTACTTGTCTGACGACGGCGATCAAAACCCATAGGCATGCGAAGGCCGAAAAGATCATCAACATTTACTCCTTCAAAAGGCTCAGCAGCTACATCAATTAGGCCACTATCAACTCCAGGTTGCCCGAGTACCTGTAAATGATCTAGCCCATTAAGGGCCTCCCTCCACCTCACCTCAATAACACGATTCTCATGGAAATCATCTTCATCTTCATCAACCATGTCATCATTGTAATCATCTCCCAGTGCAGCTTCATCATGATCTTCCACATCTGTATCAGCTAGCATCATAAGGGCAGTACCATCCTCTCCAAGGTCTTCCTCATCATCCTCACCCTCATCATCATCCTCATCATCATCCCCATCAACCCCCATATCATCATCTTCTTGACCCATATCATTGTCGCCCCTGTTCTCCACATGAAAAGTCATCTCGATTTGTTCTGCATTATTTATCATGTCGCCATCTTCCATCTCATCACGCATAAAATCTATTCCCATATCGGCTGTTGTATTGCTAGTAACGGTTTCGTCCACCTCAATTCTCATATCTTTCTATAAGGATTGGTTAGGAACTGCATTTTCACGTTGAGCACTTCCTTCAGGTTGTTGGTTTGCATCCCCCTCGTTGTTGCTTTGATGTAGACTATGGTTCTGATCAGATTCTACAGTCTCAGTGGCCAACGTAGCATTAACATGATTATCCAAATTCTGACCTGCACCAACATGAGCAGCTCTTGTTAGGATCTCCAAAGCCTTGAGTATGAGATTTACAACTTCAGAGGCATCAGGATGGTCTAAATCCATCACTTGAAGAATGCTTGATAAACACTGAACTATTCCTCCATCTATCATGCTCTTTGCAATATCCGGAGAGCACCCTGTACCATGTAAGTTACTAGAAGACGAGTTCTTCGACAAAATAGAATACACCAGGTCAACAAAAGAGAGAACCTTCTTATCTGGCCATAAATTGTTTCTGGATGAATTACTTTCTAAATTGGACAGAGATTTTAAAGTTTTTACAATTTCACTTATCACACGTCTACGCCCTTCACTTGATCGACCACACAAAACCACTAGGAACCATGAAGCTTTCTCAGATAACTTGACTCTCCATTCATCAGGTCCAGATGTTTTGTCAACAGATGGAGGAACAAGATAATTCAAAACATAATGCAGTATCCCACAGTTTCCAGCAGATTCCAAAGCATTAGTTCCCCAGAGTTGACAGATTTCCAGATCTCGTTTGAGTATAACTCCAACAGCATGTACATACATGAGAAGAATATCACTCAATAACTTCAACACAAAAGTTACCTTGGCCATCCTGGCTGATTTCTCTACTGTGTTAGACTCAGTCTTCCTAGTATCATCAACCTTCGTCTTACCTTTCACCTTGGTTAGAGATTCATCTACCTCCATTGCACTTGGATAACAATCTTCCTCACGCTTAGGTGCAGGGTATTTCATTAAAATTTCAAGAAGCTGATCAATAACCTGCGCAAGATTTGCAGGAAATTTTTTGTGTCTTTTTGCACACTTACCTGGCACGTCATGGATTTTACTTTCAGAAATCTTAACACATTCATTAGGGAGAGCTCCCGATTCTATGCAAACTTTTGATTTATCTCTTTCTTTCTCTTTTTCTTTCGACAATACAACAAAAGTTCTTCCTCCTGACGATTCCAACTGGTACACGCTTGCTGCTGCTCTCATGAAAACACCGGGATCTCTTGAGATAACAGGTGCCATTGATGTCAAAAATGAACGTACTGGAACACGCCCAACATTGCGATTCCCACTCAATGTCTGCCGAATTTCTAACTCCATTGCGGTTTGTAGTGTATGTGGATCTTCAATGAGATGCCGAATAATAGCAGAAGCCACAGTGTCATATCCAGGAAAGAAGCAGCTTATTGGAATATTAAAAAGAGCAACCAATCCTCCGAATTCAAGAAATTGCAAAGCTAGAACATGTGTTTTTGTCAAACGAGCACATAATTGTAAAAGGGCCTACATGACGAGAGGAGGGACATGAAGCTTTATCAACTCACAAGCTACAACCAGTAACCTACTGCTGTCCTCAAGAGTCAGATAACCTGTTGAACTCCCAAATATGTTCTCAATTGCTCCATCAATTCCCATGTCCATAGCATCAGCAGCTGACTTTTTCCCTATTACTTCTTCAGGAGCTGACTTTATCTCTGATGCATGTTCTGCAGCTGAAACTGGAGATGGCTCACTGATGGAATCAGGTAAAGAGCCTACAGGATTAGCTTCGGTGCTCTGAGATGGAATCTTAGGCTTGGATTGTGACAAAATGTCCAATACAAGAAGCAAGGCAGTAATACATTTTGGTACCACAATCTCATTATCTGGTACAATTCTAGCTTTGAAGTTTATCAGAAAATCTATTGCTATGACAGCAATACCATCACGTGCAGCAATGTCTCGCGAATTTTCATCTTCATTAAGTAGCAATGCAAGAGTATGAGAGACCAAACAAAAGGCTGTTGAATCCTTTACAAGTTGCAGAGGACAAAGCTTTAGCTGCTGAGTAAGGTATGCAGTAACTTTTGCACGATCTTCGCCTTTATTCCGACTGCAAAGAGTAATAAGCAAATCTGTCAACGGAAATGCCATTGTATCACTCGTATGAAGCAGTTTCATTGCTGATGCAAGGATGTCATCAAAAGGGGGCACAGTTGCTGATCCCTCTTCTCTTATATCATCAACTGGTTTGTCAGTTTTATCAACTTTTGACATCTCAAAGGAACTACCTAGGGACAAAGCAAGAGACCGTGCTAGTTCATCATCCTCCTGAACAAGATCTTCAACATGTGAGAAAAGCCACTCCATCGCCATCTCAACACTATTAGTCCCAACATGTCTTAGTGCTTCCTCAGCTCTTGCTCTTGTAAAACCCATCTCTACTATAGTGGCAATAGTACTTTCATCAGGTGGAGGAGCCACCAGTCTCTGGTTTGTACTTCCTGACACTCCAATCTGCTTCTTCGCATCTCCAACACCACTGTATATATGTGTAACAAGTGAGACAACAGACGAAATAAAACCCGGGTTATAATTTGGAAACATAGCATGATTCCAGACAGGAAGTATCACGTCAAGGACCTGAGACTGCAACATTCGAACAAATACTTCTGGGTCTCTAAGAACCGGGAATAATCCAATTGACAAACCAACTGTAACAGGCTGAACGAGCAACTGGGCCTGGGAAGCAGAAGCCGGAGATAAAAGTAGAGTTGAATTAACAAAGTACTCGAGCACACGGTAGTAACTCAACAATGTCTCAACTAACCACGAATTATGAGCTAATTTCCCTCCCTCTGAACTATTATCATGTTCAACAGTAGATTGTGGCAGTGCATAAGGCAGCGTCCACAACAACTGGCTCGTAGCTTCAAATGTTGTTAGCAGCTCCTTGAAGGTGCCATGGACATAAAAGTTATTTATCATTGCTGTATAACAAGTGCGTCGTCTATTATCAAATACAAGAGCCGTCATGTCATCCACTACCATGCCCAAGTAGCGACACTTGACAGATAATGATAGCTCAGCCGAAGTCGAATATGTTGAAAAACCAAAAGCTTCCAGAAAAAGCTTCGCAAGGGCTGTCCCAATGCTCTTAGAAGCAACGCCTAATGAGCCAGTCTCAGACCTTCTACGGTTCGACAATGTGAAACCTTTGACGAGAGCAATAAAGAAACACCGCAAAGTGGACGCAAGTTTTTTAAGAATTTCCATAGTAAGTACCTCAGGGCTTTTCTTTTTCATATCTTGAGAAGAAGGTATCTCAATACTATTCGCTGTCACCTCAGAATCCATCTGTAGAGTTTCCAAATGTCTACTTATCCTCCCTCCCCATATGCGTGCCAACCCATGTCGACTACGACGACTAAAACCTTCACTGGAGCGAACCACTGAAAGAAAATCACGTCCTATACCCCACTGGGGATGTGAGTTGTTCCTCACAGAAACAGGATTCATGTACCTCACTACAGGAATAGTTACATCATCATCGCTCTCCCGTCCAGCAGTAGTTGAAACAGCAGCCTCTGTATTTTCGGATTCTACCGTGATATTCTGCTTCTCATCCACCTTAATATCACTACACAAAGATATATGCCAATGTATCTCCCTATAAACCCTCCCAAGTTCTTTCAACACATCTGCATCTGAAGTGGCCAATTCAGATATAACAACAGTTGTTGTCTTCAGCAAAGAACTGCAAACAGAGACAATACCATCAAGACCAGCAAGGCACCTCAGCAGCTTCATCAGGTTTACAACTTCCAGCTGAACAAAGTGTGTTCCAGCAGATGAACTTAAAAGTTCGTGTGTCAATTTTAAATGCTCTCTTAAAAATAAACAGGCCACCCGAACAAGAGATACAGAATGCTGTGGCGAAAAGTTTTTAAATGCAGCAGATATACTCTGACCAACAGACGCTGAAAGAGGCATAAGTGGCAATCTGAAAAATTGCAATACAGCTTCAGTTCCCTTTTTCTCAATAAAAATACGGCATGTGTCAGAATTTTGAAGAATTGTTTCAAGAAGGCGAGTAGCATTTGTTATATATTCCGAAAGGAACCACTCAGTATTTGTCAGTGAGGCATCAGAAGTTGGCTCAAGGAGCTTTTCGGAGGTTTCAACCTGGCATGATTCGTCACCTCCCGTTTGGATCAGATTCTGTTCATCGGGATCAGTAACCATAAGAACAGGAGTAGAGCAGCCCTGAGAGTCATTGGATGAGTGAGATACCTCCGAACTGGAACCTAATTTTGCAATGGCATTCAAGATTTCAATTAACATTTCCACTCCAGGGACACGCAATGAGGAAGCATGGCGCATTAACTCATCAAGTCCGGTAGATAAGGATCCTGGAGTATCTCCTGTAAGTACACACAAGTACATCTTTGAAATGCCTCATTGCTCTCATTCAAATTGTAAGACGTAGGTAGATCATCCTTAAACCTAACTGTAAAGGGTTAGGTAAAAAAAAACAAAGCAAGAGTGAGCCAAAAATGCTCAGCAAGTGCATAGTATAGTGAACAACAATTTTTCAATATTTCGTTGATGAACAATATCAATGATCAAACTATCTCAAGGGAATAAATCAATTTCTATCATAGAATAAAACTTTCCATTTTTTTTCTTTAAACCATAACTTTTTCTCAAAACATTTATTTCCTTTAAACCATTCCATCATCAAAAACATACTTTTCATAAAACTTTTTATAAACATTTAAGTTGATTGGATTATTCTCTTGATTACGGACAATACGGATGATCAACCACGTAAAGTCCCCATACCTTTGAAATTGGGTTCCCAATTAGGCAACACATTGGCCTTTAATGCTGGACTAGGGGAATCACCCCTAGCCTCTTATGCTAAATAAAAGTGTTGGACTAGGACCGCGCCCTAGCTTCTTACGCTAATTAAAAGTGTTTTCTTTTAAATGAAAACCATTTTAAATAAATAAGTTCTTAAGCAATAGTTGCAGGCAAGATAAAGTCTTTTTCAATTGGAAATAATAAATGATTAAGGGTCATCGTAGAAGCTTTTAGATATAAGGAATTATAAACAACAAAGTAATAAGATTGGACTAAGCATGGTATAATTCAGCAAATCAGAATCATGAATCAATAAAGAGTCATTAATCAATTAAAGAACAAGGCAATTATTCAGGTTTTAGAATTGAACAACAATTTATAAGAAAATCATGAAGTAAAGAAATCTGAAGTTCAACCGAAGATTTAAATAAATACATTGACTATAAACCATTCTTTTCAACTATTTCCAGAATTGGTAGAATCTCATTATACATTTTGAAACTAACATAAGTGATTCAAATAATAAAAAAATAAACATTCAAGAAATTCTCATTTACCACTACACCAAATAAGGCCTATTGCAACACCAATATTATTTGTGTTACAAAAAGTGTTACAACAGACACAAAATTTGGTAGTCTATTGCAATATTTTTTAAAATGTTGCAAGAAATACGAAAAGAGTTGCAAGAAAAATGATCACTTTGAAATTTTATAACAATTGCAATACTTTAGCAAAAGCGTTACAATAAATGAAACACTTTTGGTCAATTTTTCCAAAATTGTAAGTGGGAACTTGATTTTTCGGTGGGCGGGATAAAAAAAAAGCCGGGTTCCCAAATATTTCTTACACAAATAAACACAAAAAACATGAACTTATCCCTCGACCTCACCTCTCTCTCTATCGGCCGCTCTTCTCTCTCGATCTCATCTCTCTCTGTTGATCCTCTCTCTCCCATCTGTCTCACTTACTTATCTCTCTCACTCATCCCTCTCGCTCCTCTCTCTGTCTTAAGTCCCTAAAATCGATTAGAACAAACCCTAAAACCCCAAATTGATTAGAGAAAAGATTAGAGTAAATATTGATTAAAACTTCAATTAGAGGTAAAGTAACCATCTTTTATGATTATATTGGATTATACATGTATATATATATATGCATGCTTGTGAAAATTTTCAATTATATATTGGATTAAATCCGGTATTAAGTGTTTAATTAGTAGGATTTGGTGTTAATTTGTAGGAATTATGTGTTATATTTATGGGAATTTTGTATTAATCTTGTTGTAATGTTGTGTCATATTCTAATAAAATTCTATTGTGCAGGATTAGTTGGGGTTGGATTCACGCCACATATCGGCGCAGTGCAACCCGGAATGGTAATCTTTAATACAGGTATATCAAGCACTACAATTTGGTTGAGTGGTGAATTTGAATTATATACTTATCTCTAAAACTTTTCTCAGATGTTTTAGATTGCACTGGTTTTTTGTAGGAAAAAAGATGGAGCTATATAGAGCAATTGTGAAGTTGGAACAGGAGAGTGGTACTGATAACATTTTCTTATACACTATTTTTTATGTAGTGGTGAGTATGAATTGCTAATTTTATTTGTATTTCATCAAGAAAATGTGGCTACGCGTGAAGTCGATGCAGCAGATTGTCAGACACTTTTTTCAGGAAGTTAAAGCTTTTACAGAGGAGCAGGAAGCTCTGGTTGTACAAGTCAAGGAATGTCATGAAGAAGAATGTAGCAGAACTAATTGTGGTACTTTAGATGTTTTGAATAATTGAGGTAAAAATAATCAACATCTCATTTGTGAGTAACTTTACATAAACAAGAATTAATTACAGCAGTCATGTCATTACAATTGATCCAATTTTGTAGGATAATAGAGATTGCACCAATAAAGGGTTTTCTATGCATATAACAAGGACACTTATGATAAATATATTGAATACGCTTGATTATGTTAATTAAATGACAAACTCAAATTAGCTACACAAGTATAACTTATAGCTCAGCTGAATATATTATATAACTTGTATTATGTGCAAATGAGATATGTCAAACCTTTAAACTACTTAGATTTCCCATCTCTAGTTTGTATCCATATAATTAAGATTAGTGCTTTTCAATGTGTATAATTCTTGTTTCTGGTATATTGTTGATAGGGGATATATTAGATTCAATTTTTGGTTGGCCAGTACAAATATGGATGTTAACGACTGTTTTTCATGTTAACTATATTCTTTCTCCTTCCGTTTTTTAATCCCTGGCATGGGCTAACAGGTGAAGATATTGCAGCCGGACCTGTGTGGATTGAATACATTACTTTTCTGAAGTCCTTGCTTGTATATATAACTCTTTCTTGAATCTTATTCCAGTTTTTTTTACTTCGTTTTTCTTTTCTGACGAAATTTTAGCTTTTGAAGCTCTGTCTGATACGGGAAGACCAAGTTCTGTAGTTGCCGATAAAAATGTTGGCAGTACTGAAATCATAACCAAACCCGCAAGTCTCATACAATCAAACGTGATAGCGAATGTGAAAGATTCACTTGTTGTCACTCTGGGTATTGAGGATAATCTTGCAGATGGGCCTGATTATAAACCAGTTGCAGTTGTCCAGTTACCCCCTGAGCCAGGATCCGGTGCACCTGGTGCACGAAGTGTTTTTGAGATCGACTATGTACCACTATGGGGATTCACATCTTTATGTGGACGGAGACCAGAAATGGAGGATGCACTTGCAACTGTACCCAGATTTATGAAAATTCCTACTCAAATGCTGATTGGTGATCGAGCACTTGATGGAGTGACAAAATGTTTAAGTCACTTGACAGCTCACTTTTTCGGAGTCTATGATGGTCATGGTGGCTCTCAGGTAGCTCTCCCCTTCCTCTTATCCTTCCTTCCTCACAGTGTTCATCAATTTCACATTTTCATGTGTGTTTTTTATTGCAGATAATTTGATCTCATATAGTGTTTGAACTTTCAGGTTGCAAACTATTGTCGGGAGCGATTTCATTCTGCTTTGGCCGAGGAGTTGGACCTTCTTATGGCCAAACTGAATGACAGGAGTACTATTGATGATTGCCAAGAGTAGTGGAGGAAAGCATTTAGCAATACTTTTCTCAAGGTTGATGCCGAGATTGGAGGAGAAACTAATGCTGCACCAATTGCTCCAGAAACTGTTGGCTCAACTGCTGTTGTTGCTATTGTTTGCTCCTCTCATATAATTGTGGCAAATTGTGGTGATTCTAGAGTGGTCCTGTGCCGTGGAAAAGAACCTTTGGCATTGTCAGTGGATCATAAAGTAACCTCTCTCGTTGCTTATTTGCGCTTTGGCTTTTAATTACTTTTATTATTTAGCCACCTAAAAATATTCTTCTTATATTTTTTCATGTGTAACTAATGTAGCCAAATCGCGAAGACGAATATGCGAGGATCGAAGCCGCTGGAGGCAAAGTCATACAGTGGAATGGGCATAGTGTTTTTGGTGTACTTGCAATGTCAAGGTCCATAGGTATGTATTTCCTAAGAATAGGAACTATGAGAGGATAGGACTTCATACTTATTAGTTAGTTTTATCTTGGTAGAGTTTTATATTCTGGATTTCATTTTCCTTGTATTAATATTGTGATTTCAGCCTATCTGGTGTACTGTATGTGATATCAGTTTGAGTTTGAAACTTCAAAATTTGATAGATCTTCATAATTACTATGCTAAGTCTTTCTTCTTTGGATTGAGGTGAATCAGCAGTCTGCAGTCCTTATCTTTAGATATCATCCCATTTCTATGCCATTTGTAATTTTCTTTACCTTGACGTTGGCTGTTCACTTGAGTATTCTTTGAATCTAGTCCTCTAAAGCTAAACACTGGTTAGAGATTTTTGTTTGTAAGGAGACTCTTTCTGCAAATGATTTTTCTATAAAGGTAATATGAAAAACCACAATTCCGTGTTAGAATTGTGCACAGGTACAACCTAGTTCGTAATCTGATCCCACCTTACATTGTGGTAACTAGATATTGTTGTAACATGTATTATAGATAGTTGTGGGTGGTTTCTTTTTTTTTTTGGGAGGGGGGGGAAGGGGGTGAATATGTGCTGGAATAAAAGAGTAACTCTTCAATTGTGATAATAGAATAGATACCCAAGTGGCCAAGTATCAGAATGAGTGTGTTCTTTAATTCCTAAGTTATTCTTTGAAATAAATTTGAATAGACATGGGAAACTACTCCTTTACACAAGGGAAACTCCTGCTATACAATAGAAATTATGAAATGTCTTTTTTGTGGATATTTTTGTTTTAAAGGAAATTGTTTAAGTTGCATCTTCTGTTTTGCCTAAATAGGGGTTTGTCAGGTGAGGACAATAGGGCTTCATCACTGTGAGGTCTAATAACTTGACCTCAGAGGTAGGGTTTGGGTTCAAGACTTGATGGTCATGGAACCATTATATAAAGTTGCGAGGCCATTAATATGGTCAATAAGCCTTACCTTGCATCTAGAAATAATTTGTGGTACATTTATCAGATGTGTATCTTAAAAACTCTTACTGTTATATCTTAAGAGGTTTTATTTAAAAATCTTAGATATAATATATTGAACTATCCATGCAAAATAAGGGTTATATGAGATTGTAGTATTTTCTATATGGTCAAGTAATACAGCCAAGTACATTGCAATTTTAGTTTATTAACAACTTTAAATTAAGACTCTCCTCTGAAATAGATATGAGGTTTACTTTGTAGTGAGCAGTGTGCCTATAGTTGTAAGAACATGTATGTCCTGAATTTTTTAGAGCTTTATTCTACTCCTTCCATTCATTGCTTTGTGTTTAAATGTATTTCTTCGTAGAGCAAATATAAGATCCTTTTCAAGAAAACATTGTGCATGTCACTGCATGCAGTTGGTATTCTTTGTTGGGTTAAATCATGGAGTTATATTTGTGTTGGTGCTAAATAGCATTTCATCTTAGTTTGAATTTCAAGATTTGGAAATCTGTGCAAGAACATATAGCATTCTTGTTTGTTCAGAGAATCAGCATAAATTTGCGAAGGTACCATCATTTTATCTATTGCATGAGTGGTGTTTCTGAATTCTGATAGTAACAGTTGAAAGTTTGTCCCTATATATATATTTAGTTATTGATATAGTACCTTTTCTTCAGGGTACAACGGAGTATATATCTATATAATTTGCCAACAAGATTATCAATGCAGTTAATGATGGTTTAGTATCAGTAGAAACTATATTTAAGTTGACATTTTGTGCGTCTATGTGACAGAAAAAGTGACACAGGAAAGCGTGATTTACAACTTTGGCACATTGATGTTAGATCTTCTAAGTGGAAAACATATTCTGCCCAGCCATGTAAGCAGTCAACTATTAAATATTTGTATTATCAGTAAATACATGGTTGCAAGAAGTGAACTTTAGCACAATATCAGAAGCTCATGGTAACAACAAATACCCCCAGTATTTGACGTCTGTTGTACTTTTCACTTAATTATTGGTAGCTGATTGTACCCTAAATTTTTTCTTCACCCTAATTATCAAGAACTTACAGCCTCTATAATACTGAAAGCTTCTGTATTGGATGGTAAAGGTAGTTCATGTTGCTTTGCCAAAAAAGAGGGCAACTTATGTTAATTAGAGTATCAAACTAGTAAATATGAACTTGCAAAAAAAAAAGTTTGAATTTAGTTTCCTGGTAATTTACATCTTCAAATGCTTTGACTTTGACTTGAAATGCTTTTGTAAGATGACATAGCCTTGGTTAGTCTGTCTGATAACTTATCTCTTTTTTTTGTCAGAGTAACTCATCTTTTATTATACTGCATTAAGTAGTAAATTCGAAAAAAAAATCTTAACAGCTACACATGGTTTATAAAAGATATATAAACTGTCCTAAATCTTCATTCATATTCTTTTGCAGGAAATGATCATTTGAGAGATGTGTTTGTAAAACATATGGGAATCTCCGACAAGGATATTGTTAAACTGTCTGGCGGCCATACTCTGGTAGATACTGCTACTGATTATCTTTCTTTTATTTCTGTAGTTCTGGTGTGCAATCTAAATATACAGATACAGAATGTTCACTAATACTTTGTGCCCTATTTTCAAGGAAGGGCTCACAAGGAGCGATCTGGGTTTGAGGGATCTTGATGTTTCCAATGGAAGACAAAGTGTCAAATCTGTTAGGAAAATAGTTATAAGTTGTTATTTTGACATGAAAGACTAAGTTTAATGTAGAATTGTGGTGTAAGTCGACATGTTTTTCGACTTTAGACTTAAGTACCGGATGTAAGATGATATTGTGATAAAAGCCTACTATTTTTGGGCTTTATTTACATATGTTTTGTTGGTTTTGCCATTTTGGGAGTTTTGAAATGAGATTTCTGGTTTGGTATATGCTTTTGTGCATGGTATATTATTTTCTAATATGTCATTGCAATTTGGACTAATAAAAAGTGTTGCAAATAAGTATTGTCAATAAAATTTAAAAGTATTACAATAGTAATTAAAATGTTGCAGATAAATGTTGCTAAAAAACCTAAAAGTATTGTAAGAGGTATCAAAATGTTGCATATAATTGTTGCAAAAAAAACAAAAGTATTGCAAAATGCATAAAAATGTTACAATAAACTCACTTTGTAACATTTTTAAGTCAATTAATGTTGCAAAAAAGTGTTGCATTCGTCTATTGTAACACATTCAAAATGTTGCTAAAACATGCAAAAGTGTTACAAAAAACTACACCAAACTCTTTTTGTAATACTTTTAAAAGCGTTGCAATAAGTTCAAAAAACGTTGCTATAGAAGGCTATTGCAACGCCGGCAAATGCAACACCGAGTTTTAGCAAAAGCGTTGCATAAACATCTATTGTAACACTTTTGGGGCCTAAAGTTACACTTTTTTGGTGTTGCAACAGCCCATATTTGGTGTAGTGCTCGTAACCTCACTCTTGTCAGCTAAGCACTCATAGGCTTTAGCTGCCAACCCAGCCCGACAATAATGTGTTGAATAAGTAAGAAGATCTCAATTCATTCTTGGTTTTAACCATCACTGAGCAACACATGCTTCAACGACAGTATAAACCTCGAATTAGTTTACATTCATTTATAGTAAAAATAATATCAGAGTAAATAGTTGTACAATAATTTGAAGAAAACATTCCTTGAAGAGTATTTATTGAGGGCAAATCATAAATCATATTCAGGAATTATACTAAAAGATTTTTATAAATTTTTAAATCTTGGATTTCCTCTGTTTAAAAATATCACTTAATTACTTTTGAAGAATATAAAATAGTACACGACTGAGGAATCCGGTAAAATACCATGTATTAGAATATTAATAAAAATGAGGAACATTTATATAAAATACTTTTAAAAGAGTCAACACCTGAACGATAGGTATTGAGGAATCCGATAAAATATCAAGTATTATAATATTAATAAAGATTAGGAATATTTATTTAAAATAATTTTAAAAGAATCAACACCAGAACGATAGGTGGAGAGAATCAACAATTGAAAAATAATTTTGAAAATGAACACTTGAATACTAGTTGAGGGAAAATATCACTTGAAACAAAAGTAAGGGGTATAGACCCTAGCGAAACGATTTGGAAGAAAACCTCACAATTAATAAGGACAGGTTCACATCATTCAAAATAAATATGAAGAGTATAAATGCTAGCAAGAAAGGATTCGAAAGAACATATAAATAAAACAGAAGGGTTCACATCACTTGAACGATAAGTGAGGGATAGTATAACTTGCCTCAATACACAAAGTTTCCAATTCAATCATCTCAATTCATTACTCACTTTACAACAGTTTCGACTTCTTTATACATTGGCCTCTACTCGACTCTACATCCGTCTTTCCTTTATCACTTGTCAGTCTCTACACGAGCATACCCGTCAATTTCGATAATCATCTCCTTTCTCTAAATTCCATCTACACGTGCACTGGGTCTCAACCGGCCTCTTACTAGTACCTATATAAAGGTAATGTACTACTTTAGTACGCTTACAACCTTAACCGTCTAACTCTGCTCTACCCAAACTCGTCCTATACTCTTTACAACTTATCACATATATCTCATACATGTCATAATCTCAACGTAGTAATGTATAAACACATAAGCACTTAGCACGTAATATCAATTTACACTTATATCTTATATCACACATATAACGTTTGCACATAAGAAATTCTGATCAAAGTACCATAAAATTATAAAGTAATTTTAATTAAAATTGGACAACACCTCCTCTATAATATGACCTAACCTGTCGGGTTACAACCACCCTCAACGGGAATCAAACGATCCTTCACTTTACAATTACTCAGTACAATTCCATATTCATACACTCCTTACAAATTCCTGGCAACCCATGTGCTTAACATATAACACCTATATATATATATATATACATATATATATATCACCACCCACAATACAAATTCAACTCAGACACATAACTGGTTATCAGAAAATCTAGTATTTAATCTTTAACACATAACATGTACACTTGTACGATTTGCAATTTAACTACAACACATAAAAGTAAACCATTTATACTTATTAACTCCAAATTCGATTAACAATTGAAATTTAATCGTAAATTCATATAAACACCTAAAATAAAACTTGTACTTATTAAATCTACCAATTAAATCCCACCATGCATCATTAGCTTCTAATTACATATGTTCACACTAATTTCCACTTAACAGTCCTCTAATTAACATTTAATTAGCACTACTTAATCATAACGATTCACATAATTCAAATACTACTCCACTAGTAACATATATATTATACCCGAGAAAAGTGTCAACAATATTTTTAGAAAATATAATTTTTAGAAAATTTGGGCAGCATCCCCTTTGTACGGGTGCACTGCCAGTCGGAACACAGCCGACAAAATCAACCAACAATCACCACTTAAATTTTTTGTACATAATCGACTATAACTAACAATTATTATTTCGAAAATTTTCTAAAAATACATAAATTCATATGCAATCCATATCTCGAATTTAAACGATAAGGTCATAATTTAGGGGTCTCAATTTCATCATCGACCCCACCACCGGCTCATCGGAGTTCATCGCCGGTGGCGACAAAAATTTGGAGTTCCCCTTTTTGGGGCTTTCAACACGAATTTCCACCGATTGATACTTAATAGTAGCAACATCATCATACACAAGTATAATCATTAAGAACTCAGTATAAGCATTACGGCAACAAGTTCACCCGAACACAAAACACACGAGGGGGTACATACACGCACCACCACACTCCTGCACACAACCTCAATCTCGCATCCACACTAAACCAGACTCGAATGAATGACAAGCCGACCCCCAGACATCGACCCACCATTCTAACGACTCACACACACGGAGTATACATACACACACAACTGTAACTCACACACCCACGCATAATAACATATATATATATATATATATATATAGAGAGAGCTGCACTTCATGAAGAACACCTTATATAAAGAACAATAAAGAACACCATTATAACACTCATATTTAATCTAATCTAAGAGTTCCGTCATGGCACCCAATACAAAAAGTTCTTATTTTTTTATCCTCTTTCCATTCAGAAAAAAAAAATCGCTGTTCATGATGACGTCACTGCTGACGTCGTTAGTGAACAGTGATTTTTTTTTTGCTGAATGGAAGGAGGATAAAAATAAGAATTTTTTGTATTGGGTGCCCCTGGCGGGGCCATTGGATCTATTGGAATAAATGATTTTATAGTGTTCTTTATTGTTCTTTATGGAGCAATGGCCTATATATAAATATATATATATATATACACACACACCCCACAAACACGCATATACACACACATATCTGCTAGAAGAGAGCAAAAGATGCGAGGGGAGAGAGGGATTCGTGAGAGAGGACGGGAAAGAGGAGAGAAATCGTGAGAGAGCTTGACTGAATCGAGAAAACAGAACACAGGGGCTCAATTGGGAAAGAACGACCAATTTAGTGATTTAAAAACACAAGGGTAAAATCGTACTTTCACACAACTGAAAATCTACCATTAAACAATTTAAATTACTTCTAAAATCGAAATTTAATGGAAAATAGGTGAAAATTTAAATTTAAAAATTCTAAAATAAATTTTATAAAATTATCAACACCCCGATATTTTTAAAATATTTTTAGGATCAAAAATGAATTAAATATGAATTTTACAAGTTTTGATCCTTTAATTGCAACATCAATCTTAAAATCTTTTAAAAATACTTAAACACCCAAAATAATTCTCCCAAGAATTTTAAAAACTAATTAAATATACAAAGATGATATTAAAAAGGATTTCGTGATTTCTAATAACTTCGTTGATTTTATAAAAAAATTCGAAGATCAATAATGCATAATTTAAATAGATTTTTCTAAGGCGTTATAATTCTCATACATACAAAACTTCAAATTACACGGTTATAACGAGATTCAATCAAAGAAAAATCAAAGAAAAGTGGATAAGACGTTTACCCCTGTTTGAACTCTAGCTGTTCACTCATACTTAACAATACTTTTTATTTAATCTATCTCTAGCCTAATAAATATTTTTTTCTTTCTATCTTAACCCCATAGTTTTTGTCGATTTAGGATATTTCTTCTTTCTCAATGTGCAACCACGACTAACTCCCGTTAGTATGCCTAAAACTTGGATCTTATAACAAAAATTACCTCCTTTCAATTCACTTTACAACAAAACTTAGAACACTTATCTAAGAGATAAGACTTGATATGGGTCAAAAGTAAGCCCTAAAGACACATTTAATGTTGCATTAATTAGACCTAGTTTGGTCCAAGTACGAAGCCCAGAACCCTAATTCAATATTAATTTTCTAATTAATATTGGGGGTGATTATCAACTGTTGAATAAGTGTCAAACAAGGATACAAAATCTTTATGAGTAGCCTCCAATGCACCTAATCATACAAGGAAACTGACTCCTACAAGGAAGGAGTCTAGAATCTTCCTCAAGGAGGTGGCTTGCCCACCAAGACTCTCAATGTTACCATATAAATAGGAGACTTGCTCACCAAGTCACCTAATTCTACTCTAAATCTAAGGCCCAAGCCCAACTCTCACGTTGGTAGCGCCTATATAAAGAGCCAGACCCCTCATCTTAGAACTACGTCTTGGCTTGATTCTCAACTCTGAGATATGTAGGCATCTTGTGAGGACCCGAGTTAGGTCACGAAACACAAGCGCAGCCACTAAAGCTCGATGTTCACCAACCCTAGCATTAAATATGCGCAAACCCTAGCCGCAATCTCAAACCCACGTTTTTATTCCACAACAAGACCATTATAAAGTAGACAAGTACTTGGACTAGTATGTATACTTTCTTTTGATTTTAAATTATAAACAAAGCATACTTTCAAGTACTCATATTCAAAATAAGTATTTTAAGAGTGATACATAAAGTCTATCTTTGAGCTACTTAGCTTAAGACTTCGTAAGTATTCTTTTGTTCAATGTAGCCTTTAGCGAAGAATACTTTTATCATAATACTCGATATTGTTTAAGTGAACAATCTCAAATTTCAAGTCATTCTTTCAAGTGAAATTATTTTATTTGAATTTAAAATAGTTAAAACGGGCTTTTGTGCTTTTGATTAAAATACGATCGTGTTTTATCGAAATAGATAAACCTATTTATTAATGCTTTGAATTGGAAAAATACTTAAAAAATATTTTTTGAAAGATGTAATACGTTAAATATGGAGGTACTACTTTGAGTATTAGAAAGAAATTTCTCAAAAAATAAAGTAACTTTTGAATTTCGAGAGAAATGACTTAAAATACCTAAGAAAAGAGATAAAAGATATATTAATATTCAAAATATTTGAAGACATAATATTTTGCTAGCATGTACTGTTAATTTTTGATTGAATCAAAAAAATATCTTTAAGGAGGGGATTACAGGTATTTGAATTTCATGTTTAATCATTCAAATGCCCAAAAAATGTAAATTAAAGATATCCTTTAATTATCTTACACTACAAATCTTCAGAATATGTCATTTGATTTACGAAGATATCGTAAAACTAAAATTTAGTAAATTAACAAAAATATTCAATTTGGATTACCCCATTCACCGTGATTATATTAAATATAATATCTACATTAAATTCATAAATTTATTTCCATTAATGAAAATACTTGGTTGTAATTACGTGTGTGTATAAATATATCATCTTCCAAGTCTTGATTTTTGTATGTTAGTCTCTCAGAGAACATATTTTAATGAAAGAAATGAGGCTTACATACTCCATAATAATGTCTCTTCTATTTATAACATTTATCTTTGCAAATCAGGCTATCAATGCTAAAGAAGAGAAAAGTAAGCCTCATTTGGGACACTATAGTCCATTATTTATTGGAATATAACTTTACTATAGTCCATTATCAATACACATATTTAATTTTTCTCTCTTCTACTATTACAGGTATTGAAGCAAACAAACTAAATAATATTGGACGAATTGATTCAGGTTGTGGTTTTCCTAACTGTTGTGTATGGTTTTTCCATTGCTACAAATGCTGTAATGCAGGTACTAATACATATAAATTTTTTTCAATATTATTTCTTGATTTTTTGTAATTATAGTAAACAATTACTTGTGAATGATATAAATATACACATATTTATATTTGCAGAAGATGGAACTTCTATAAAAGATTATGTACACACTGGCCTACGAGGTTGGGGGAATAACCAGAAGATATGATGATGACGGTTTTGAACCGAGCCAATCTCTAGATAGGGGTGATCAATTTATGTTGTATTGGTGTTTGATCTTTAAATAATTATATGGTTCTTGTTACAACATTCTGCACTCGGCTAGATGTATGAATAGTTGTACGAATAAATATTTGTTGAATGTCAAACTTAAACAAAGACTCTTGATATCCCGTAAAAGTTAAATATTTTTACCTTATGTTTGTGTATTGTATTCTTTAGGCTTCTCTATTTAGCTTTAGACTTCATAAGTATTCTTTCATTCGATATAGCCTTTATCGAAGAATACTTTCATCACAATGCTCAATTTTATTTAAGTGTGATCAATCTCAAATATTGAGTGGAATTACCTTATTTGAATTTAAAATAGTTAAAACATGTTTTTACGCTTCTTAATAAAATACGATTAGTGTACATTTTGACTAAAATTTTGACTTGAATAAATACTTGAAAATATAATTCCTGAAAGATATAATATGTTGAGTGTGTAGAAAGTATTTTGATTATTTAAAAGAAATTTCTTGAAAAATTAAATAAATTTTGAAGTCCGGGAGAAATCACTTTTTTTCTAGTATTTTGACTGAATTAATTAAATTGATATCTGTATGGAGAGGATTACTAGTATTTGAATTTCATGTTTTTTTTAAAGATATCCTCTAACTTGTCGTATGATACAAATCTTCCATATATTTAATTTAGTTTATGAAGATATCATGATACTTAAATTTTTTAAATTAATAAATATATTTAATTTGATTACTCCATTTAGAGTAATTATCAAATATATAATATATGTATACACTACACCACAAATGGCCTACGGCTACGTTTTTTTCAGTGTTACGAGCAAAAGTGTAGGCATATATGCCTTAAAATTGGTCTATGCTAACACATTTTTTTAATGTTACCATTTCTATAAATTAGTGTTACCGTAGACTTCAGACATCATCTATCGTAACGCGGAAGTCAGTGTAGGCGTAGGTCTTAAAAAAAAGTGTAACCGTAGCTCAATCTTTGTCAAAATATTCACTTAATTAAACAGGCGGGTGAAATTTTTGTTCAAAATTTTCATTTAAGCGGTCAAATTTCAGGTTCACTCAAATTTTCCCTCTATCTCAATTATTCACTCCCTCTCTCCCCCCCTCCCTCTCTCTCTCCCCCCTCCCTCTCCCCCCCTCTCTCTCGCTTAAATTAATAAAGAGTTTGAGTTTTACTCAAACTCAAACTCTTTATTCTGTATACAAATACTGCTTCCAATTCGATCAATTTCAGGTACCATATCCATTTCCCCCAATTTTTAGGGTTTTTTCTAATCAATTTTGTTTATATATGCTAGTTATTATGAATTGAATTTAATTATGATAATGTCGAAATTTATCACACTCGAAATCCTAGCCTACTCAATCATTGGTACACATCATCTTTCATATCAAATCAACATGTCAATACGATTTGCTGCTAGTTTTATCACAAAAATGATGTTTCAAGCTTCGTTTTGATGGTTCAATGCTCATCTCGGAGCAACTCAGTAGATACGATGCCCTTATTGGTGAGTCTGAGTTCAGGAACATGAGCAGAATTTATTGCTGGGATTGACTCAGAATCTTTTAATGGTGATAATCACTACACGCTCCAACTTTACATGGTACGTTCTCTAATTATTGGCACTTAATTCTGATTCTCATAATGTAGTGTCTCTTCTTGATGCTTCCATTAATTAGTCAAAACAAATTAACAGTTGCTGCATTCTGTTATCAGTATTTGCATTCTGTTATCAGGATTATAAATGTAGCTCTTAGTTGTTCTTCCTGTAAAAAGGTTAGGCTAGTGAATAGTGATGGCATTTAAGGAGTGAGGTGGGGGTATGGCATGTGTCCCCTTTCAGTTTTGCAGTTACATTTTTGTAGTGTAGATCATAAGTGAACTGTGACCCTTGTTAAAATCATTTTTATAATTGTAGTTACAATTACAAAAGTTTAAAAAGAGTCACACTGGAAATGGTGATTGATAAATGATGAACCCACAATAATATAACAGATCTTTTTGTTTCGATGGAGTAACTATTAAATGTTTGACATTTATGGTAGACCATATTGGAATAGTCCAAATTCGTTAGAGGATACAAGGACAACAGATGCTTACAGGATGCAGGGAGCATATATAGTGTTTAAGTAGCTATTCATGTTTAGTTATTTTGTATCCTAAATCATGTTTCATCTGCTATAATTTATTAGAAATATGAATGGGACTAAATGAATGATTTTGCAGGTTGCTGTTAAAGATTATTATATCTTCCAATGCTTACCCGATTACTAGACAGTTTGCAAACACTTTAAGGGTTTCAGTAGTAAATCAAGTTAGCTACTATTTTTGTATTACTTTCAAGCATAGGAATGTTTGAATTATTCATCCCTATCAAGATGTCTGTCCAGTGCTGTCTGCTACAAAGATTATTTTCGTACAGATATTTGATCTTGTAGTTGTACTTATGCAGCTAGTTTATTTTTAAGAGAAGTTTAAAACATTAAATGCATGATGCAATATTTATCCATTTGACAGTAACTTCTGTTACTGCTTGCATCATATGCTGTGCAGCAGCTACCGTCTACCGACTGTTGCTCAGATTTGTCTTTCTCTTGGTCTAAAGGTTTTTATAATTTATCAGATAACTAGACGCAGCATCTCTCTCCTGGACCGGAAGAAAGGATTCCAATATATATGTGGGAAGTATCTGCTGTCGGAACCACCAATAATCTGCCAATATTGGTATTTAATTATATAGAACAGAGGCCATTCCTTGTCCAAATTCTATTGAAGGGGTTTAACTCAGTGTTGATAGTTCTTAACACTTGGAAAATAATGATGATGCTGACTCATATTCCAAATGAACTATTTTTTCAATGTGTACTTTGTCCAGATGATAAAAGAGGGGAAAAACCAATCATAAGCATGTCTACTTTTCTTAGAGCTTTTGATATTAAGTCTTTGGATATGACTACGAGTACCTTGAGGAGAGGGAGCTGCGAGCATACAATCGACAAAAGTTGCAAGCAGAAAGAAACTTGTAGCAAAGAGCTTCAAAGCTATATTCATCTTCGGATAAAAATAACTAGATGTTGTCCTTGATATATCCTACGGAATGAGTGCGAATTATAAAAATGACGAAATATTTTAACAGAAATTGGTGAATTATACATTTTCCGAAAGCGTCAGAATCATCAAGTGTGGGCTGCCATGTTTCTTATGGTATATAATCTCTTCTCTTGTAATATGTTTTCGTTGTTTGTTTCATTTACTAAGTAAATATACACAATCTGGTTGGTGTACAATGGTTGTAGGCACATTTGGTTGTTCTGTTACATAATGTGGTATGGTTCTATTTCTGTGCCTAAAAATAATTTATCTACCTCATTGCATACAGTTTTAACTAGATGTTGTCCTTGATTATCAATCAGGTATACTGATAGCAGTGGACTGAGTGGACCAATTCCTGAAGAATTATCAAAACTTGAAACTCCTCCACAATTTTGGGTTCCAATGACTTCTATTCATACCGGAAGCAGGTATATATTATTTTACACCGACTCCTTCCCCTATTTTGAAGTAATTCGATTTATTTATAGTGCAATCATTCTATTCATTGATAGTTAAAATAGTTCTAGGTTATTACAGGAGCACTTGACCGGCCTAGTGTTTGTTTTATTTACTGAAAAAAGGTTAATTAGTAAAAAATGCAAATTTTATGAAGGATTTTCTTATTATTAAGTATATACAACAGTTTTAAAGATCTTCCTGTAGCTTCCTATCAGGAATTTACACATCTTATATGTTTCTTGCAGAAAAGATTTTGAGCATTTCATAATGAACCTCGTAATGCGGAAATGCAAGGTTATGACTCTGGAACTCAGGCTTCGGGGAGGTGTTCAATTCTAGGGCATCTCTTTTGCAAGGCAGGAAAATTGTCCACTGAACCATATTTAGTATATTCCATGGAGATGACTATGTCATATCATTTCATGCTATTCTAATTAACTTCAGCAATTTTTGTTATATGTAGTTATTTAGGATGGGATTTTATGTATTGGAATGGCTTTTGGATAGCCTTTATGTATTGAAATGTTTGACAATATTTTGAATGGGAATCTTGATTTTTCAATTTCATATGTTGTCTTTCTTTATTTAAAATGTTGGTATAGAGCTTGCAAAAATGTTTAATAAAAAAGTGTAGGCATAGTGGTAAGAGTGTTGGCAAAATGTTAGAGGATTGAATAAAAGCTCGCATCAACGTGAGCTCATAAATTTTATTTCTGTAAATTCGCTTTCATTTATTGGCTTAATGGAAACGAAAGTTAAAGAAGATAACTCAATGATGGTCTCAAAGAAAATCAAAAAATCTTGGAAGTGGTTTTTTAACTATGATTATCACCATAACGGTCGAGTTTGAGTGGGATGGGACCCTACCGTTTGGAGCATTTCCTTGCATACTAAATCTGCTCAACATATTACTTGTATGGTTACCTTTTTAGAGAAGAGTATAACATTCTTGGCAACCTTTGTTTATGCTTACAATGAGGCAATTGATCGTGTCTCTCTTTGGCAAGACCTCACTTCGCTCAGTTCCACCAGTCTGCCTTGGTGATGCTTGGGGGACTTCAATTGCATGCTCAGTATCAATGAAGTTAGTGGGGGTAGGGAGCATTGGACTCCTGGTATGCAGGCTTTTAAAGACTGTCTATCGAACGCGGGCCTTGACACTATTAGGACGGTGGGAGATCTCTACACCTGGACTAATAAACGTCCTCTAGATCCTATCTTCAAGCATCTTGATAGGGTGATTGGAAATGGAACATGGATAACAACTCACACAGAAGGTTATGTTGTAGTCAAGAACAGAGGCATAATGGATCATAATCCTCTTCTCCTCTCTGTGCCTATGCAGCTTGATCGTTACAGTAAGCCATTTCAATTTTACAACTTTATGATGGATATCCCTGACTTCCGCTTGACTGTTTCGAATGTTTGGAACTCAACTGTTTTGTTTGGAGACCCTATGGCTATTCTATGCAGGAAAATAAAGGCTGTCAAACATGCCCTAGTTAATCTTAACAAAAAGCATGGTAATCTGCAATCTAATGTCAATGTGGCCCGTGATGCTCTAGCTACTATTCAAGACAAGCTTGTCGTTACCCCCACTGATGAACTACGTGCAAGTGAAGATGCTCTTATAAGGAATCTAAATCAAGCCCTTTCAGAGGAGGAGTCTTTTTTGGTACAGAAATCCAGGGTGAAATGGCTGTCCAAAGGAGATGGTAATAATAGTTTCTTTCACAATCAATGCAAAGAAAATTGGAACCGTAATAAGGTGTTGGCCCTGTTCAATCAATCGGGAGATTTGTTGCATGGGCAAAGAAATTGTGCTAAAATCGCTGTGAACTATTATCTGGACTTTCTGGGCTCGCCAACTTCTTCTTTCGATAATGACAGGCCTCTTCTTGATGGTGTCACTTGTCCCACAATCTCTGCAGCTCAGGCTATAAACCTCGAAGCTCCCGTTTCAAGAGCGCTGATCTATGCCACCTTGAAGAATATGGGAAAGAATAAGGCCCCGGGGCCTGATGGGTTTAATGTGGAATTTTTCCTTTCGACTTGGGACATTGTTGGCGAGTGTTTTTGTGATGCGGTTCTCTCCTTATTCAATGATCTCAATATGCATCAAGGAATAAACTCTACGAATATTGCTCTAATCCCTAAAGTTGCAACCCCTGCTCATATGCGCGATTTCAGACCCATTTCTCTATGCACTATTGCCTATAAGTGCATCTCAAAAATCATTGCTGCCCGTCTAAAAATGGTTCTTCCTAGTGTTATTGATATTGCTCAGTCAGCCTTTATTCCGGGTAGACATATCTCTGATAATATTTTGTTAGCACAAGAATTATTTCGTGGTTATGACAGAGAAACAGGGACTCCGAGATGTGCTCTTAAACTGGATCTTCACAAAGCTTTTGATTCTGTTCGATGGGACTTCATTCTTGCTGTTCTTCACAAAATGCAGTTCCCTCCACGCTTTATTAATTGGATTCAACTATGCATGTGTGGAGCCATGTATTCTATCAAGCTAAACGGCACGATACATGGTTACTTTAAAGGAACGCGGGGCATTCGTCAAGGAGACCCTATGTCTCCTTATATTTTTGTCTTGTGTATGAATATGCTCTCTCAAATGTTGAAGCCAATGCCTACGGGGTTTAAGCATCACTGGCGCGGTAAAGATTTGGATATCACACATTTGTTCTTTGCTGATGATGTCCTCTTTTTTAGTCATGGGGATCAAATTTCAATCTCTCACATTATGGACTCTGTTCATAAATTTTCTTAGTTGAGTGGTCTGACTCCGAGTGCCCAGAAAAGTACTAGTTTCTTCTGTAATTGTTCCGATTCACTTCTCAACTGGTTTGATGAGAGGTTTGGCATTCCTCGAGGCAGCCTCCCTGTTCGGTTCTTAGGGGTGCCGCTTATTTCTTCCTAGCTATACATAAATGATTGTATGCCTCTTATTGAGAAGCTCACGCGCAGAATCTCTCTATGGACCGTGCTGCTGCTGTCCTTTGCAGGGAGGGTACAACTAGTTCGATCTGTTTTGTTTGCCATGCAAGCATTTTGGTCAAACCATTTCATCCTTCCAAATGTAGTTCATGATACCGTTCAATCTATGCTTACTAGATTTATTTGGAAAGGCAATATCAATGACAAAGGAGGTGCTAAAATTGGCTGGAAAACCATTTGATTGCCTAGGGCTGAAGGCGGATTAGGTCTGAAGAACACCTTCGAATGGAACAAAGCTCAAGTAATTCATCATTTGCTTAAAGTCATTAACCGTGCTCCTTCCTTATGGGCCTGCTGGATTAATCGAACAGTCCTCAAACGGAAACACTTTTGGACGATGAGCATTCCGTCGGATTACTCATGGATATGGAAGAAAGTTCTGAGATCACGCACAGTGGCACTTCAATTTATTAGCTACTCGATTGGGGATGGCACGACAACCTCCCTTTGGTTCGACCCATGGTGGAATAACTCTTGTCTTGCTGGTAATCCTACTAATCCTATTATTTTTCAATGTAGTTTGACTGCAAATGCTCTTGTTCATGATGTTATCAACACGGGCTCCTGGCGTTTACCACGTCCAAATCATAGACATCATCACATAGACCCTAGCTTGCTGCATTGGCTGCATGAATTCACGTTTCCAGGTTTCAACTTAAACAATCATGATGTGATCTTATGGAATGGTGTAGACACTCGTAAGGTTAAAACATGGCATATATGGGAGAGCCTTAGACACCGTAGCTAGCAAGTCGTTTGGTTCCATGCTGTTTGGCAACACCTCAAGGTAGAACGATACGCCCACCACCAATGGTTATTAAGTCATGGGAGACTCAACACCTTGAATCGCCTCGCTAGGTTTGGTATCGTTCTGGATCAACAATGCTTTCTATGTATCGGACACAGAGAGACTGACACTCATCTATTCTTGCACTGCTCGTATAGCAGACATGTCCTCTGCTTGATTCTCTCAACTTTTAATCTGGGCATCAATGGATATACTTGGCTTGATTTGTTAGTGTAGGTGCCCTAAAGGCAATACATTGTTTCTCGAATAAATCTTATGTCATTTGATTATTAAATAAATGTATTTATTATGACTTTAATTACTGCGATATTTGTTAGCATAATAAATGTCCTTAGAATAATGATACACATTATATAGTTTAAGTTTATAACTTGAATTTGAGATTATATAATATATATCATATTCTTAAAGGTCCCTAGTCGAGTATTATTATACAGGACAATAATAATACATAAATAGACTAGTATGTTTTTGACTGATAACCACATCTCATTGGTTATAAGTATGGAGATACTAAAGTCAATACATAGGTACATGTAGGGTACATGGTACTGGACAGACCCACCGTGAGATTCTTCATGTTAATTAAGTCATAAGAAAGACTCACAGTGATAATGGTGTAATGATCCTTTGACTTGAGATCATTATATTTCTATACGAGGATAATATATTTTGACTACATTAAAAGTTACCTTTGACCGGGTAATGATAAAAGTGGACATCGGGTATATTGTGAATCGTATGAGAAATATGAATGATAGATAAAGGATTTAACCCTCCTATAAAATAGGAGAGATATTATTGGCCTCTTGATTGAGTGAGACTATAAAATGCATGGCCGTGCTCAAATAATGATTTGTTATTAATAGTCTACTCATGGATCAAGTAAACCCGGATTAAATTATGAAGAGGATGACAATAAACATGCCTCGAGTTTAATCTATAATATTTGGTTAAAGGGATTATATTACACGGGAACATTAGTCACAAAAGGTTTATCGAATCACGATTTAATTATTATTTAATTGGGTAGCAATGATGTATTACTAGATACCGCTCATTGTTTATAATTTTATTGGAGAATAAAATTATTGCCAAAATAAATAATAACCTACAGGGTCACACACATAGAACATTTTAAAGGAAGAATTAATTTAAATTATGAATTTAAATTAATTAATGATAAGTTGGATTTTATTATATTAATTAAGTGGGACTTAATTAAGCTATAATAAAATACAAAGATATATGAGATATGATTTTAATAATTAAGTTTGACTTAATTATTATTTATTTGAATAATAGAATTAGATTTTATTATTTAAACAAATCATATTTGGGCTAGGTTTTTGATAAGGGCTTTTGGCTTTATACTATCCTATATATAAAGATATGGGGTAAAGGATTACGTACGTGAAAATCAGTTGAACCGCATCCCAAAAAAAACAAAACCCTAAAAATCTACATCTCATATTTTCATTAGAGGCTAGTACTTCTCTTCCATTGAAGAATCGTTCTTCGAGTGTTCGTGTGGATACCGTAGAGGGGGCTTCGAAGAGGAGTGCTCAGTAATCATGGGAGGTTTGCATCTTCATCGTTCTTTAATCGTAAAGCTTCGATAAGGTAATCGTTCTATCTACCATATTATCAAGATATTATACATGGATCCGGGCATGGTTTCGATCTATTTTACTATCGTTTTCGCTGCGTGTTGATGATCGAAACCTTCAATGGTATCAGAGCTACTTGTATAATATGATAATATGGTTAATAATGATGTAAACGATCTGATTTTTGCTATACCAGTTCTGATTTTTTTTTCCGAAGAACCCTACTGCATAAAAACGTGACCTGCATGCTTAGTAATCTACTGTTTTGTTACGTCCAGATGATCGGTTATGTTTTAATGGGATTAAATCGTGAGACTAACGTTTAACAAACCAGTTAAAATCGTAACATATGATCAGACTTGCAGGTTTAACAGTTCATGCATATATACGTATACATACATGTTCATACGTGTTTATGTTTTGATTTTAATCATTCAGAATCAATGTTATATGATTGTGTTTGTGCTCCTGAGTATTCGTAAGGTCTGTACGATCAGTTTGGAATCAAAACCACGATTAAAAATGAAGAACACGTACTGGGTTTCAGAAAAAAATCTGCAGAAAATTGCATGTACAGGTGATGCGCATACTCAGTATGCGCATCTGCTAGGGTTTCGACCATTAACGCATACGTAGAATGCGTTACTGATAGAATTAACAGATTAGGTCTGTTGCGCATACTGTAGATGCGCAACAGCTGTTTTAATAAAAATAAAAAATAAAAAATTTCAGCTAGGTTTTGCATGCTAGATTAAATAATAATTGTTAATGTTTAACTTGGAGTATGCAAAATTTTATTAATTAGTAATTTTGATTACTAGATTAATTTTTAATTAAAGTGCGTTAATTTTATTATTTATGATTTGATCATATTTAATTTATGTTGTATAAAATTGTGTTTATACAATATGTGATGCTTTTAATTGCTATGTGAGCATGATGCATGGTTATGGCCCCAAGACCTAGTTTTCAATTTATTTTATTAATTTTAATTTATGGTTTGTAATAATTAAATACGACTTGCATGTCGTTTTTCTTTTTGTAATTATTTTATCTCGAATGCAACTCGAGTTCTTTTGTAAAATGTTTCAAGAGGAGCTTGGAGGCAATCAAGGCAGCTTTGGAAGTGAAGCAAGAGATTTTGTAATAATTAGTTATTACCACCATAGATTGACCTTGATTTTTCCATTAGCTTGGAAAAATCGCATAGGATTGGGCCATAATCATAGCATATTATTTTATGTGATGCACTTTACATGTGTAGAGTAGCAAATGTATGCATGTTTTAATTAGATTAATGATGTATGCATGTATTAGATACGTCACCCATGCCATGCTAAACAAGATAAAATCTGTAACGATTCGAGATTTTAAAAATGAACAAACGATCATGAGATTTCTGTGTTTATGAAACACGGAATTAAATACGAATTTTCAATTATTTAGATATGGGGAGATTTTGTCAAAAACAGGTTTTACCTGTAAGGAAGTTGGGTATTAAGTGAGGCCACTTTGACTCCTCCAACAACCTGGAAATCAAACTATTGATGAATATTGATTTGAAGTATTTAATTCAAGGAAAAATTGGGAATCTCTTTATGATGGGATCATGGTCGTTTTAATTTTGAAACCCCTTAACAAAATATTAAGTTTTAATCGGATGCTTTCCAATGAATGAACACTCATTGAATCCTAGATCGATAAGGGGAATGACTGCCAGTGGCAGGGGACTCCTGTCTATCGTGGTGAGATGTGACGAATATAAGCGGTTATATTCGACCGTTGTATCATTGGGTTTAACTTAACTGAGTCGTCATAATAAGGTGAAAATAAACGGTTATATTCAATTATTATGAACTTAGAAGCATAGAGTTTGGTTCAAAATCTATTAGATAGACAAGAACAATTGTTGTTCACCAAACTATCCAAGAATTATATATGATATAATTGACAAATGTTGTCTACCTAAATAATCATGTTTTAAGGACTACCAGTGGTTGACTTAGGATATGACGAAATATGGATCTTGGCTCACTAGAAAGACTTATGGGATATTCTTTCCGATTTAATATTAAGGGCTATTAATTTGATAAAAATAGTGGGAGATATATTATGAATATATCAGAATCATTTGAACATAATAATGATAACTCAGACAATCTAATGTTTATTATGTGCTTTTAACATTGTAGATACTGAATAATGACAAACAACACAAACTCTCTATCCGTTCGATCAATCCTTGAGAAGGATAGATTGAAGGAGGATCTGAAGAAGAAGAAGGCTCAACAAGCTTCTACTTCAGGAATATATGTTATAGAAGTCAATCTGTCTACTTCTACATCTTGGGTATTGGATACTGGATGTGCTTCTCACATTTGTATAAATGTGAAGGAACTGCAAAGAAGTAGGACTTTGGCTAAGGGAGAAGTAGACCTACGAGTAGGCAATGGAGCAAGAGTTGTTGCTTTAGCCGTAGGAACTTATTATCTATCTTTGACCTCTGGGCTTGTTTTAGAACTTGAAAACTGTTATTACGTGCCTGCGATTCGCAGAAACATTATTTCTGTTTCTTGTTTGGACAAGAAAGGTTTTTCGTTTATAATAAAGAACAATAGTTGCTCTTTTGCTTTAAATGATTTAACCTATGGTGTTGCGCGTTTATTTAATGGTTTATATGTTCTTGATTTTGATAATCCTGTCTGTAACATAGAAAACTGAATGACTCAAATCAAACATACCTCTGGCATTGTCGTCTAGGTCATATAAATGAGAAACGCATATCCAAATTACATAAGGATGGATACTTGGATAAGTTTGATTTTGAATCATACGAAAAATGCGAATCTTGTTTGCTTGGTAAGATGACTAAAGCCCCTTTTACTGGTAAGGGTCAAAGGGCCACTGAACGTTTGGAGCTAATACATAGTGATGTATGTGGCCCAATGCGTGTGATGGCTAGAGGAGGCTACTACTACTTCATAACATTTACTGATGACTTCAGTAGATATGGATATGTATATCTTATGAAGAACAAATCCGATTCTTTTGAAAAATTCAAAGAATACAAGGCTGAAGTAGAGAAGCAAATAGGCGGAGGTGCAAGTATTAAAATCTTACGATCCGATCGTGGGGGTGAATACTTAAGCACCGAATTTAAAGAGTATTTAAAGGAGTGTGGTATTGTATCACAACTCACTCCGCCAGGTACACCTCAATGGAATGGAGTTTCAGAGAGGAGAAATCGTACTCTGTTGGACATGGTACGATCGATGATGAGTCATGCAGATCTTCCAATAAGTTTCTGGGGTTATGCTCTAGAAACAGCGGCTTTCACACTTAACCGTGTTCCAACCAAGAAGGTTCAAAAGACTCCATATGAGATATGGGAGGAGAAACGGTCAAGCATGAACTTTATGAAAGTTTGGGGATGCAAGGCATTTGTAAAACGTCAAGTATCTGACAAGCTTGGACCTAAATCCGAAGAGTGCAATTTTGTGGGATACCCTAAAGAAACAAAGGCGTATTATTTTTATAGTCCTTCTGAGCAGAAAGTGTTCATTGCTCGAGATGCTGTCTTCATGGAAAGAGATTTTGTTTCCAAAAGAGATAGTGGGAGAACTATAGATCTCGATGAAGATCGAGAACCACAAAATAGCATTGAACCTGAGGTGGAACAAGAGCAGAATAATGATAATGCTCAAGAAACACAGGTTGTTCGTAGATCTGGTAGAATTCGCCATGAGCCAGAGAGATATGGATTTCTTTTGACTCAATGTGGGGATTTGATGCTCATAAATGAGGATGAGCCTCTCACATACCAAGATGCTATGAACAGTCCAGATTCTAAGAGATGGCTTGAAGCCATGAAATCCGAGATGGATTCCATGTACGAAAACCAAGTTTGGGATTTGGTTGATCCACCTGAAGGGGTAAAACCCGTAGGGTGCAAGTGGGTTTTCAAGAAGAAAACTGACATGGAGGGAAATGTTCAGACCTATAAAGCAAGACTGGTTGCGAAAGGGTTCAAACAAATTCATGGTATTGACTATGATGAAACTTTCTCACCAGTTGCCATGGTCAAGTCCATACAGATTTTGCTTGCAATTGCAGCATTCCATGATTACGAAATCTGGCAAATGGATGTCAAAACAGCTTTCCTTAATGGGAGCCTTGAAGAGGATGTGTACATGACACAACCTGAAGGTTTTGTCGATCCAAGGAATGTTGGCAAGGTATGTAAATTACGTCGATCCATTTATGGATTGAAGCAAGCCTCTAGGAGATGGAATATTCGTTTTGATGAAATAGTCAAGGAGTATGGCTTTATTCAAAACGAGGATGAACCTTGTGTTTACAAGAAGGTTAGTGGGAGCCATGTGGCATTCATAGTACTGTATGTTGATGACATACTACTAATGGGGAATGACATACCTTCTCTAAAGGCTGTTAAGACTTGGTTAGGGAGCAATTTCTCTATGAAAGACTTGGGAGAGGCAACCTACATTCTAGGAATGAGGATCCATAGAGATAGATCTAAAAGGATGATCGGTCTAAGTCAGAGTACATACATTGATAAGGTTTTGCATCGTTTTGGTATGCAAAATGCTAAAAGGGGATATGTCCCTGTGTCTCAAGGAATAGCGATTTCTAAAGACCAGTGTCCGAAATCATTAGATGAGAAGGACCACATGAATAAAGTTCCATATGCATCAGCAATTGGATCTATCATGTATGCAATGGTATGTACTCGCCCCGATGTTTCGTATGCTTTGAGCATGACGAGCAGATACCAGTCTAATCCAGGTGAAGGTCACTGGACGGCAGTCAAGAATATTCTAAAGTACCTGAAAAGGACTAAAGATTCATTCTTGGTGTATGGAGGAGAGGAGAAACTGGTTGTAAAGGGTTACACCGATGCGAGTTTCCAAACAGACAGGGATGATACTGTATCACAGTCTGGTTTTGTGTTTTGTCTAAATGGAGGTGTTGTAAGCTGGAAGAGTTCAAAGCAAGAAACAGTAGCTGATTCTACAATGGAGGCTGAGTACATTGCAGCTTGTGAAGCGGCTAAGGAGGCAGTTTGGATTCGAAAATTCGTTCCTGATTTGGAAGTGGTTCCATCGATTGCAGATCCCATTGATCTATACTGCGATAATAATGGGGCCATTGCACAGGCTAGAGAGCCTAGATCGCACTCCCGATCCAAACATATACTCAGAAGATATCACCTCATACGAGAGATTAATGAAAGGGGTGAAATACATATATGTAAAGTGCATACAAATGATAACATTGCAGACCCACTGACCAAAGGCCTGTCGCAGCAGAAGCACGACGGTCACACTAGTTCCATGGGTATTAGATACATGGGTGATTGGCTCTAGTGCAAGTGGGAGATTGTTAGTGTAGGTGCCCTAGAGGCAATACATTGTTTCTCGAATAAATCTTATGTCATTTGATTATTAAATAAATGTATTTATTATGACTTTAATTACTCTGATATTTGTTAGCATAATAAATGTCCTTAGAATAATGATACACATTATATAGTTTAAGTTTATAACTTGAATTTGAGATTATATAATATATATCATATTCTTAAAGGTCCCTAGTCGAGTATTATTATACAGGACAATAATAATACATAAATAGACTAGTATGTTTTTGACTGATAACCACATCTCATTGGTTATAAGTATGGAGATACTAAAGTCAATACATAGGTACATGTAGGGTACATGGTACTGGACAGACCCACCGTGAGATTCTTCATGTTAATTAAGTCATAAGAAAGACTCACAGTGATAATGGTGTAATGATCCTTTGACTTGAGATCATTATATTTCTATACGAGGATAATATATTTTGACTACATTAAAAGTTACCTTTGACCGGGTAATGATAAAAGTGGACATCGGGTATATTGTGAATCGTATGAGAAATATGAATGATAGATAAAGGATTTAACCCTCCTATAAAATAGGAGAGATATTATTGGCCTCTTGATTGAGTGAGACTATAAAATGCATGGCCGTGCTCAAATAATGATTTGTTATTAATAGTCTACTCATGGATCAAGTAAACCCGGATTAAATTATGAAGAGGATGACAATAAACATGCCTCGAGTTTAATCTATAATATTTGGTTAAAGGGATTATATTACACGGGAACATTAATCACAAAAGGTTTATCGAATCACGATTTAATTATTATTTAATTGGGTAGCAATGATGTATTACTAGATACCGCTCATTGTTTATAATTTTATTGGAGAATAAAATTATTGCCAAAATAAATAATAACCTACACACATAGAACATTTTAAAGGAAGAATTAATTTAAATTATGAATTTAAATTAATTAATGATAAGTTGGATTTTATTATATTAATTAAGTGGGACTTAATTAAGCTATAATAAAATACAAAGATATATGAGATATGATTTTAATAATTAAGTTTGACTTAATTATTATTTATTTGAATAATAGAATTAGATTTTATTATTTAAACAAATCATATTTGGGCTAGGTTTTTGATAAGGGCTTTTGGCTTTATACTATCCTATATATAAAGATATGGGGTAAAGGATTACGTACGTGAAAATCAGTTGAGCCGCATCCCAAAAAAAACAAAACCCTAAAAATCTACATCTCATATTTTCATTAGAGGCTAGTACTTCTCTTCCATTGAAGAATCGTTCTTCGAGTGTTCGTGTGGATACCGTAGAGGGGGCTTCGAAGAGGAGTGCTCAGTAATCGTGGGAGGTTTGCATCTTCATCGTTCTTTAATCGTAAAGCTTCGATAAGGTAATCGTTCTATCTACCATATTATCAAGATATTATACATGGATCCGGGCATGGTTTCGATCTATTTTACTATCGTTTTCGCTGCGTGTTGATGATCGAAACCTTCATGATTTCCAGCAGAGCCTTCTTAACATTCAAGACGGAGCAAAAAGAAGAGTGGTTCTTCTTATGGTTCAAATCTACACTTACTTCATTTGGAGAGAAAGGAATGCTCGGAAACATAACAGAGGTGTTCTGTGCCCGAAAATTCTTCTAAAGACAATAGTTGTTGACACTAGAGCCAAGCTTGCAACATCTTCATGGTTCTCGAAAATAGTTTGTACTAGGCATGATTTAAGACTTTGATTGTGGTGTCTTGTTTTCTTTCTTCATTCTGTTTACACAGTTTGTTAGATAGTCCTATCTATGGCATACCATAGATCATGGGTTAATCCCTCTGTATATCTTCCCCTTTTCTAATATATAATAATTTAGCAAAAAAAAAAAACACCAAAGTGTTTCACAATTTGATGTTACAGTAGGACTAAAGAGGTGTTGGCATAGGTCTACACCAACACTTTTAATAGTGTTACTACAAAGATAATGGTGTAGCCGTAGATCTATAGCAACATCTTATAAGGTGTAGCCACAGATCAGAAAGGTGTTGGCATAGGGGTCTAAGCCTACACTTTTCTCCGGCGTTACCAAAAATCGAAAAAGTGTTAGCATAGACCCCTATGGTAGCACCCAATTTCGTAACACTCCCAAATTTGGTCAAAGTGTAGCCATAGCTGGTTTTAGGATCTTTTACCAACATTTTTTGCCCTATAATCACACTTTTTTGGACGTAGCCGTAGGCCATATGTGGCGTAGTGATAAAAGATAAAAATTGGTTTCCAAAAATTAAAATTCTTGGATGTAATTACGTGCGTGTGTATATATTATCTTGCAAGTCTTTCTATAAGTTAGTCACTTGTAGAACTTTTTCTTATGAAAGAAATGAGGCTTACATACTCTAAATCAATGTCACTTATATTTATAACATTTGTTTTCGCAATTCAGGCTATCAATGCTAAAAAGAGAAAGGAAGGCATCATTCCAAGCCCCTTTCCTTTTTTATTTGTATCTTTGTTACACTATAGCTTTACTAAACCAATTGTAAGTTTTAGTAAGAGACTCACCAGACTTGGATTCGAAGTACTCATATTGATGTATGAGAAGTGCCTGTGGCGCCCCAAATCCGAGGTCAGGATTTGGTGCCACAAAACAATTACAACAAAATATACCTTTAAATAAAACTTAATTACACAAACGACCCCTCACCAAGGATCGATCTCAGGTTATGGTATGAAACAAGAATCTAAAATACAATAGCTATTACAATCACTATCTCTGATCTACACAAAGCACTATACCATCTATCTGTAGCGTAGTCCAAAATAGTATATGTCCGCGTTGGCTCCCAAATCTATCATGTATGGAATGCCTTGCCGCTCTCATTCGAATTGTAAGGCGTAGGTAGCCATCCTTGACCCTAACTGAAAAGGTTAGGTAAAACAAAGTAAGAATGAGCCAACAATGCACATCAAGTGTATAGAATAGTGAACCAATAATTTCTCAATAATTCATTGATAAACAGAATGAATGGTCAAATCATCTCAACAGAATAAATCAATTTTCATTTTTAGAATAAATCCTTTGATTTTCTTCAAACCATAACTTTTCATCAAAACATTCTTTTCCTTTAAACAGTTCTATCATTTGAACATACTTTTCATAAAAACATTTAATTTGATTGGAGTTTTCTCCCAACTATGGACAATACGGGTGATCAGCCACGTAAAGTCCCCATACCGAGCTCTAGATCCCTCTGGACATTGATTAGGTTCCTAATTAGGTATCACATTGGCCTTTAAATTGCTGGGCTAGGGGTACCACCGTTAGCCTCTTACGCTAAATGAAAAGTGCTGGATCGGCGTCACCTGGCCTCTTACGCGTCTCCAATATGTAGGAATCCGTAGAAAGCATTTGACGGAATTAATCCTTCACAATAAAAACCTTTATAACATTTAAAACATTTCACTTTACAGTCCTTAAACTCACTAATAACAGATCAGCCAGTATAAGGAAATTTTAAAACGTATTTAAATAATCAAGCCATTTTTATTTGTAATTATAACAGAATGAGGGTCAGGGAAGCATTTGACATATAAGGAAGTATTGAACTAAACATGGTATGGTTCAGCAAGAATGAATCATAAATCAATGAAGAATCATTAATCAATTAAGGAAGGAAGCAATTGCTAAGATTCTAGAAATTAAACAGCAAATTATGAAGTAATCGTGGAATCACTACGCCATAGATGGCCTGCAACAAAGCTTTTTTTGGTGTTGCAATGAAAAACGTTGTAGTAGCTCTAAACTTGATGGCCTGCAGCAACATTTTTTTTGTGTTGCTGTATACATAATATGGTGTTGCCGGAGCTATAAGAAGCGTAGCAAGTTGTAACCCTTGTGAAGTGTTGCCATTAATATGCTTTAAACACAACCTTTTTAACAAAAATTGAAATAAATAATTATTGTGAATTAAAATTAATTAGTTTGAAAAACAAATAATTTAAATTTTCAAAGTTTGTTATTAGAGTCAATATTGGAATTTTTATAAAATATAACAATTTTTTTAATTTGAAAATAGACAAAATTATTAAAAAAAACGTAACAAAATTTTAATTTTTTTTTGAAAAAAAAATTAATTTTCCAGAAAATGAATAAAGTTTGAGAAATAATGTTAAGTTTGATATAAAAAATTTGTATGCATTATTGAAATAAAATATAACATTTTTATAAATAAAAATAACATATCTTCTTATAAATTTAATTAAATTGAATAAATTTTCAAATAAAAATTAATAAAACAGAAAAATAAAAAAAATACTTTTCCAGAAAATGAATAAAGTTTGAGAAATAATGTTAAGTTTGATATTAAAAAATTTGTATGCATTATTGAACTGAAATATAATATTTTTATAAAAATAACATATCTTCTTATATATTTAATTAAATTAAAGAAATTTTCAAATAAAAAATTAACAAAAAAGAAAAATAAAATAATTAGTGCACCTATGTTGAGTTGTGGCGCGGTCCAAATTGTTTTAATTGTGGTTGAGAGCGGCAAATGAAATACTCAAATAAGTGAGAGCGGCAAAACTAATTGGGGCAAAAACTAATTACGGCTTCATTATCATTCATTCTCTCTTCTCTCTCACTGGGTTCTTCATTAACTCTTTCATCTCTCGTATAGAATTCGAGTTGGGTTATGGTTTAATTCAAAGGATTGAAGGATTCAATTAGGGTTTAGGCACAGATTCAAAGATTGGTTTGTGTTCAATACTCGTTTGGTTTCGATTTCGAGGTATAATCTCCTCTATTTTCCTCCCTATCTCTCCTCTTTCTCCCTCTCTCGTTCTCTGTCTTACTCTTGTTACACTATCATTTTCAGTTTGATTTGTGATATAGCATTTGACTTTAAATTTTGGTTTGGTTTTCTTGACCTTTTGTCCCTCATTTAAGTTCTGCAATTGTAAACATGTAGCCAAAATTTAGTTTGGTGAAAGGAGTACGGGAGTCACTTTTGGGCCATCTTACTTCTGTCCTTGGAAATGATGATTTGGCCATCTCAATTAATTTTGTCTAATTTCCAATTTTTAGAAGTATTTGCTCTTATATTGATGGATTTATGTTATGTTTAGATTTTTTGATAGTGACAGCTTTAGGAGGCTTACTGGTTTTCATTTTTTTATCCTTAATCATATTTTCTTAATTTTTACCTGCAGAAAACTACCAATATCAAGCAGTTTGTGGATCAAAAAGCTCTCGCAGAAGGGCTTTCCACTTTAATATTACCTTCTCAGAAAGTAATGTTCAGCACAAACATGTGAGTGCTATTCTCATCTGACTTGACCACTATATAATTTAAAATGGGTTATATATTAGCTTACTTACCAAATGCACTCTCATATGCGGATTACCTGTCACATCTTCAAACAAAGATTCTGCGAATTTAGAGTATGTTTTCGATTATTCAAGTTCAGGTTGTTCTACTTATCACTCTAACTAATATTCCAACACTCAAGATGTCTCATACTGAAATGAATTGATTTGAGGATGATGTAATGCAGTAGACATTGTTTTTGAAATAAAGATGTGATAAAGATAATTCTGAAACTGTATCTGAGTAACACTGCAGGTACCAGACCAAAACCAATTGCTAGACTTGCTGAGGGATATTATGGACATAGGGGACATATGGATGGGAAGATAAGGGATGCAGGTACACTAGTACAAAAACTGCCATATGCGTCTGTTAAAAAAGGTAATATGCGTCTGTTTTCAACAGATGCGTATGGAGGAGTAGTATCAGCTATTGTGTATATACGTCTGTTGCACAACAGAAGCATATAATATTTTGCGTCTGTGCAGAATGGATGCATAAAGTCATGAAACAGACGCATAAAATATTACTTTATGTGGCTGTTTTAGTGGAACAGACGAAAATGCTTGTTGCATCAGGCCCAGACAGACGCAAAAAGCAACAAAACAATCGCATGTAAATGTCTTTATGTGGCTGTTTTAGTGGAACAGACGCATATTGTGCCTTTTTTCTTAATCATTCAGTGTTATTTTATGCAGCCACTTTCAACAAATATTTCAATACATCTAAACTCCAAACACCAAATGTAGATAAAGTACATCTCTAAATTGGCACTCAACAACAAATGCAAGCTTGTAAAATAAAAACATGAGAAGCTTGACAAACTAAAGTACTAAACTGAGTATTACACAAAAAATCAATAAAAACAAATTTCCATTGATTTAAAATCTCAAATCCATACGAAGTACAATGCCACTATTATCATACAATCTAACTAATTATAAACACCTATTTGCCTTAGCACAACTTCTCTAATTGGCTAAACCCGAATCACACATGTCCATTACAAACATTGCACCGCAGATGTTGGCGAATCTGGAGAATTCTCTCAAACGACCTCTTCCTGTGAGTATTCATATTTATCTTTGCTTTATAGCCTGTTTATTACTTCCAGCTGCTGCAAGCTTTTAACCTGGGGAAAATGAAATCTCTGCACTATGAGTTCATTCAAAATTTGTAACAGTCTTGATTGCAGAAACTAAGTAGCAGTGCAGTATAGTGTGCATACCATATTAAAGAGGAAGGATTCTTGAATTAAATAAAAAGATGTAGTATGCTTGCCTGGATTGCTACCATATTAATTAAAGCCCTGTAATTAAGCTCTTCCTTCCAGTACTTTCTCTCCTGTATTTTCTCTGCTTTTATTTTTATCAATTAAAACACGTTAACATACTCAAAATTAGTCTTTCGAACTAACATAATTAACTCAAAGACCTCTATTACTACTTTATAATTAACCTTAAAATTAATATTCTATCAGTCCCTTGCATGAAACTAGTAACATGTAATGATAAACACAAGCGATAAACTAGCACTTGAATAAGCCATGTTTAATCACTATTAACTTTGAACCTAATTATCTTATCCACACCACTTACGAAAATTTAAAACAATGTTAGGAAAACCACGAAGTTTTTGATATCTCCAATATCACAGTCGACTTAGAAATTTGCAATTTTATATAGATTTCCTGCTAAATTGAATATCATCTGCTAAACTAGAATTTGAGTTGAACGATGCTTTAAAAATCTGAACTTTCTCTAGTTCATGACTTGAATTAAAACAATCTTTAAACACGAGAACTGAAAAGGATTGAATAGGTGTTGTAACTAGATTTGTCTCGTTGACACAGAATTAATGTCAGAAGAGTGAAATTTATATTCTGACCAGAAAATATGAATCAGATTTTTGACAGAGCAAATTTGGTAAACTGAAACAGAGGAAGCTACAAGGTTGTAGTAAATTTTAAAAGGTTTGTAGGACATCTTGAACTTCAGAAATTAGATATGTGTAGCTCAAGTTATGTATTTTTAAAGTTCAGCAATGTATCTGAAAAATCTAAAATTATGCACTACCGTTTAAGTTGATTCTTTTATTATAATTTCTTTTGTTAAATTAACTTAATTCTTTTAATTAATACTGAGATGTACAATAATCCAAGTATCTAACTGTCCTACGACACATATAATTCCTGGTGTAGAAGTACAATCCAAAATAAATAGAGAATATACCATATAACAATAATAATAACACAAAACTTAAAACTAGGAAAATGCAGGACAAATGCAAAGTTAAATACCATCGGGACATGTATTAAAGTCTATACTTGCTGCAAGGTTTCTAGCATGTCCAGCAGCTGTAGTTTTAACTACCTCCAGGTTAAATCCTGCAAGCTGTAACAGTATGGTATAATAATTGAATAGAAAACACAAATTCAAGGCAAACCTATCAAAGCTAGTTCTCCCATTGTTTAAAGTTCTTTACAATCTAAAAGAAAAATAACAGGACCGACAGCCACCACACAAAAGATGGCCTATCTTAAAGGATTTTATACTGATAAAAAGATTAAACAGAAAGTACAATAGCATATTTTTAAAAAATACTCAGAAGTCTTGACAATTCGATTACGAATAACAAAAAAGTGCAACACCTATAGATAGACCTCTTACTTGTCTATGTCTCTGAACTGAACAGCAATGAACTGCTTCACTAAAACAGTTAGCTGCCGAAGTGCATCAACATGCAAAGCACTGTAAGGACGTTCCATATAGCTAAAAGCAAAGTCTAAAGTCATAGGAAGCTTGCTTAGTTTCTGGCTACAGTACTGCATATATGAAGCAACTTCAAATTTGTCTGCGATCAGTAGGATATCCACCAAACTAGAATGTGTGGCCATCGACAAAGTATTACTGTACATAAAATTTAGAAGCTCCATCATAGCAGCTACCTCTATTTCAACAAAGGAGAATGAGATAACGGATAAGCTCGTCTTTCATAAATAATTAATCTCTCAACTAGCAGCATAAAAGGAAAAGCATTTAGGGTGACACTAAAACTGATAACAGAGTGACATTAAAACAGAGAAGTGGTTCACACTGAGCAAGAAAAGACTGTTTGTAATTAGTAATTGTGTATTTTAATGGACAATTTTATTGAATTTTTACTTATGTGTAGACAAACCACGGAATGCGCACCTCAAATTGATAGTTTTATAGTCTGCCAATGTAGCATGCATCATGGTGAGCCCAGGCATAATCATAGTTGGAAAGGAAATCAGAGTTAGTTACCAAAGTTTCCTCATCTCCTCTTATGTAGATTTTAGGGAAGCAGATTAAAACTTTCTTTCTTAAAAAATAAATATATTAAGAAGGAACTTAGAGTTAGTTACAAATAAACATTTACAAGACACTTACAATTCAATAGTTTAATTCTTTTCCAATTAAGGTTTTCATGTGTGGATTACCCCCGAGAGTTGGATTACTCTTACTTAAAAAGTGTACAACAATTCTCTTTAAGAAAAGTTAATCACCAGTTCATCATTTCTCCTCTCCTATCTTTTTTCATATCTTTTTTCAGACCCTTAAAAAGTTTTCCTATTTCCAATTCAATAATTATTCTCTTCAAAACCAAAATACATTCTGCATCAAAATGGAACCCAGCAGCTGCTGTTTGGGTGATGATATCAGACTTACAAAGTAATCAGAACATTTAATAAGAGCACATCCACAATTTTTAACACAAAGTACTCAAAATCAGAAAAATTACATATATATACACAAAAATAGAAAGAAGATTACAGCATACACACAAACTATACATATATACATGTATGTGTACAGAGAGGGAGAGAGAAATAGAGAGAGATAAAAATACCTAGAATCGAATTGAGATGAATAAAGATGCTGCTTCTAATCGTATTAAGATAATTGATTCAGTAATTGAATTAGGTGTATAGGTAGTGAGTTAGGCTCAGTTTAGTTTCCGATGGATTGAAGTGGTCGCGCGATTAGGGCTGGCAGGAAGAAGAAATGTTTGTAAAATTGGGGATCGGCGGACTACGTTGTAACTGACTACTAATAATATGGTTATATATTTTTAATTTTTTCTATGTTATGCGGCTGAGGTAAAAGAAGAGCCACAAATAATTATTGCACAGATGTAAAAAATGGGAATATGCGTCTGTTTAGAAAAACGGATGTATAATCATGGCATATACGTCTGTTGAGGTTTTAACAGAAGTATAAAAATACTTTATAAGTCTGTTTAGTTTATAACCAGACGCAAAAAGGACTTTATACGTCTGTTTCGTCTATAACAGACACAAAAAGGGTGACGCATATGGTACTTTTTGTACTAGTGGTATCTCTTCTATTATTTCTTTGTGCGGACAGATTTTAATTTATATGATAATTGGGGGGGGATTTACTTTCCTGTATGTTTTCGAATCCAAGGCTTCTAACGTCTTATAAAATTGTGGTGTGGTTAAAATTGTTGCAACACATGGAAATATGTATGTTGGTAACATAAGCAGGTTAGCATGATTTTTTGGTTTTTATGTAATATTTTTTAATTACCAAACTGTTCCGTTTGGATGTAAAGTATAAAATTGGCATTCAAAGAGTATGGTTGTAGTCAGTGGTCACACAGTTTTTTCCTTAGAGAGTAGTTTCATTTTCCGGATAAATTACATCTACTAAAAACATGTATGTACTACTTTTTTTGCTAAAAATGTTTGTACTACTTAGTTCTTGTGGACACTGCTGACTTGTTTCTTTTCCCATATTTGAGTTATTTATCAAGGATATTACTACTAAGCTTAAATGTTTCTAAGCTTAAATGTTTAATTTACATATCAAGGCAATAACTAATCGGCTTTCTGGATGTGTTCAGATCACCATCTTCAAATCATGATCCTAGTCTGTTCTGTTTATTATTTACTCCTACTTATATGCAGTATGTAATCCTTTGGGTACATCTGGTGGACATATGGTAGCATTTGCTGGGAGACAGTTTGCTGCAAGATCTCCACCCATCTATGTTGCAGATGGTACTCACACTGAATAGCTTTACTTTGGTATGACCACTTGCTCTCATTACTCTACCTTCTTACATTTTTATCTGGTCGATTTGCACCATGTTTGTCAATTTTTTAGTAGAAAAACTGTGAAAAGAAAAGAATACCTTTTCCTGAGAAAAGAGTAATGATTAGAATATATATTCACGATTTGTCTTTTGGTTTTTTTTTGAGTTTTGGAGTGGAATAACATGTTTGAGAAGGGGATTGCTCTTTGCCTATCAACGTTTCAGGTCCTTGAATTTCAAACTGGTACGCTTCAGAACCTGTTCTGGAAAAGGTATGGTTGCGGTTCTTGTTCAGGGGACTATGTTTGCGTTAACAATACAGACTGTGCAGTACCATCATCCAACTGCCAAAGCAATGGTGGCACTGTTGATTGCAATCTAGGCATACAGTTGGCCTTTTCAGGCACGAACAAGAACTATAATGTGCTCGAAGAAAGTTCTACTGAATCAAACTACTACTAATACAGTCTAATTATGAATATACATAGATATGGTGTAGTGTAGTATAGTTATCCAGGTATCTTAAATGTAATGATGTAATGATGTAAGTGAAGTCATTCTAGTACTTGTATTGGTAAATTTTTGTATTGATGTAATGATACATATTTTAATTTTTGGGAAAGCAAATATAAAAAATAGTTTTTGGTAAATTTTCATTTGGAACATGTTGTGGGTGGTTTAATATAATGTTGCCACTAATTGTTGTGGGACCCGTAAGTGGGACCCACATGTGGGACCCGCATGTGGGTCCCAATTTTGCTAAATTTTAACATCTACTGCAACACTAGTTTAGTGTTGTGGTAAGTTATGTTTAACGTTGCCATAGAAGTTTTTGGTAACAAAAGTAGTAGCGTTGCTGTAGTGAATAAAAGCGTTGTCGTAGACCCCTACGACAGCTGTGAAAATTGCAACGCTGAAAAAGCGTTGCCGCTTCTTTTTTTTGGCGCTACAGCAACGTTTTTTTGGCTTGCTGCAACGTTTTGGAAACGTTGCTGCAGGCCATCTATGGCGTAGTGAATAAAGGAATCTGAACTTAAAAAGGAGATTTGGGTTACTGCCTTGGTTATAAACCACTCTTTGCAAATATTACCAAAATGATAAAAATCTCATTGTATAGTTTGAACTAACATTAGTGATTTAAATAGTTTTAAAAAAGACATGTACGATATAAATTCAGAGTAAGTAGTTGGACAATAATTTGAAGAAAACATCCCTTGAAGAATGTTTATGTCAAGGAATCAGACTAAAGGATTTTTTATAAATTTTCAATTCTTGGATTTCCTCTATTTAAAAATTATCCTTTAAATAATTTTGAAGAATATAAAATGGTACATTACTGAGGAATCCGATAAAATATCAAGTGATAGATTATTACTAAAGGGAAAGAATATTTGTAAGATAATTTAAAAGAGTTAAAGCTTAAATGATAGATGAAGAAATTAAACAATTGTAAAATAAATTGTACTACGCCATAAACGCACATAGGCAACCCCCAAATAAAGTTGCAAAAGGCCTGAAAAGCGTTGCCTAAGGTCATAGGCAACAGCAGGGGGCGTTGCCAATATTCGTATATGCATATTTTATGTTTTTATTGTTGTATAATCGTTATACACGCTTCCGTTGCGCCATAAATCCCTTCAGTTTCTTCATTTACACCCCTATTATTGTGTCGATCTTGTCGACAATTATTGTTATTGTTGTTTCTTCGTTTACACCCTAATTATTGTGTCGATCTCTCGACACCTGTTGTTATTATTGTTTCTTCATTTGCACCCTGATTATTGTGTCAATCTCGTCGACACTTGTGTTATCGTTGTTTCTTCAATTATACCCCTTACTTTTGTACCGAGTGACTTTTTTTGAGAGTAAATATTTTTGTATTAGTTAAAGAAAAAAGTCACTCGAAACAAAAGTAAGGGGTATAATTGAAGAAACAACGATAACACAAGTGTCGACGAGATCGACACAATAATCAGGGTGCAAATGAAGAAAAATAATAACCACAGGTGTCGACGAGATCACCACAATAATTAGGGTGTAAACGAAGAAACAATAATAACAATAATTATCGACGAGATCGACACAATAATTGGGGTGTAAATGAAGAAACAACATTATTAAACAATAATTTCACTTGAACAGGAAGTGAGGGAAAACACTTGCCTCAATACATGAAGTTTCCAATTCCAACACATCGATTCGTCACTCATTTTACATCAGTGTCTACTTCTTTATACGTTTACCTTTACTCGATCATACATCCATCTTTCTCCATAATTCGTCAATCTCTCATTGAGTACACTCGTCAATTCAGATAACAATTCCACTCTTAAAATTACATCCTTCTGTACACCGGCTCCTAGTCGGGCCTCGTACTCATACATATACTATGGTAAAATACTAATTCAGTTCAAAACCTCACTGTTTATTCTAAACTACCCATACATTCCTTAGTTCGTATGAACACAATAACATGTATTATATATAAGACTATACTTACGAGAAATACTTTTAGTATAACCAGCTAACCCAAATAATCACATAGCACTTATCGTCATTTAACAGTTACAATTTACAATGCACACGTAATATATACATATATATATATATATATATATATATATATACATATATTGTTCTTATTAAAATACTTAAAGAATTATATATATAATGCTCACAAAACTTCGACATCACTTCTTTGAATTGTCGCACTACCTGTCAGAATACAACCGACCTAAATTCAATCCTTATATCCACTAACTGTACAAATCGAACTCATAATTTACAATCACTTTCCGGATACAAGCTAATACTATAACTCTAATTATCCGAGAATCAGCTATCATCGTAACACTTATATCACATAATTGAATTCAAATATCTTTTTGTAAAAATATTTCATCAAACAAACCATTTAAGTATCCTTTAGTAAAACATTTCGTTACTTATAAACATTCCAATATCTGTTTTAAAATAATTTACCTTCATAAAATGAACTCAATATGGATTTAAAATATAACTCGAATATTATTCCAAACTAGTAGATAATATATTATACCCGATAAATGTGTAAATAATATTTTTAGAAAGTTTATAATTTTTAAAAAATTTGGACAACATCCCCTTTGTACGAGTATACTACCAGTCGGAACACAGCCGACACAACAATCAACAATTATCACATTCGAAACATAATTACAACCAAGTCAAGAAATAAACAACTCTAATTATAATTTCTCCGAAACCGAACAATCTTTCATATTAATCTAATTACACCAACCGAATATATAATTTTTGGAAATTATAAACATGAAACGAAAAATATCGTATAATTTATAAAATTAATTTCGGCTCAGGAATCCATCATAGCTTTTTTCACCGGCTCACCGTAGTTCACCGTCGGTGGGCAAAGCTTCGGAGGTACCCTATCTCGGGTTTCCAATCATGAAACTCTACCAATTTCGAACTAAAACTAATACCCAGCAGGTAATCATCATCAAAGCAATCAATTACACTAGGATTTCTAAGAAATTTGAAGAACCCCATTTTTGGCTTCTCTGCACATACAACCAAACCCACATGCGGCAACATACAGCATATATATATATATATAGACACACACACACACACGGCTGACACCCCACACCACAACACGCATGCACACAAACCAGTTACACCCACACACGCGCACATAGTTCGTACACACACACCCGAATATACACACATGCACCATATGCATACACACACAGGATTCACAGCTTAAGGGCTACACACACACACCGCCTACTCAACCCACACACGCGCTATTAAACACACACGAACCCACGCACAGTTGCTAAGGGCGAACAACAAAGAGAAAGTGAATTAATTCAAAATAGAATCGTTATGATGCTTACAAAAAAAAAGAAGAAGAATTGAAGAGCGAGAAAGGGTATCGCACGGGAGAGAGAGGGAGAGAACTTCGCGCGAGAGAGAGAGATGGCTGTGAGAGATTGTGAGAGAGAGATTGAGAGAGATTGTGGAGACATGAGAGAGAGTTCTGGAGAACTTGAGAGAAAACCCAAACAAAAATAGAGCCCAGCAGTAATTTGGGGAAAAATATCAATTTAGGGATTGAAAGGAAGGGCAAAACTGTTGCTTAAAATCTAATTAAAATAATTATTAAGCCTTTTTAAAAATCGATACAAAATAGAAAATGGGTGGAAAATTAAACTTTTCATTTTTAAAATGTAGAGTACAAAATTTCGAACGCCCACATATTTTCAAAATATTTTTAGGATAAAAAATGAATTAAATATGGATTTTACAAGTTTTGATCCTTAAAATGCAACATAACTCTAAAAATCATTTTAAAATACTTAAACACCCAAAATAATTCTCCCAATAATTTTAAAAACTAAATAATTTCATAAAGATGATACAACAACAGTTTTCATGATTTTTAATACCTCCGATGATTTTATAAAATTCTCATAAGATCAATAATGCATGATTTAAATAGATTTTAATCATCAAAATACAAATAACAATACACGGACTTACAAGGCACATATTGTTAGGTCCAATATATGTGTAGAAGTGGGGTTGAATACAAATAGTACTGTTTTATCAAAATTTGTCTGGTGATTTAATTTTAGTTCAAGACAAATTCGTGCGAAATTAAATGAAACAAAGTTCAAGTTGAATATAAAAAATATATTAAACTTGAGGGTTATTACAAATACAGTACAGAGTAATATCTAGTTAATAAAAACAAATTAGAAAATTTGACATGAACTTTTTTAGATTTGTTAATAAAAAACAAGATATGAACTAAGAGTAAAAACTAGTTAGTAGTACAAGAGATACAAAAGATCAAGTTCAACCGGATAAAATATTATAAAGGTAATAAACTTGATTTTCTAGAAATTAATCTACGCTCCTGTGTTCTTGAATATTTGAGAGAGAATGGAGGTTGGTTGTGTTTTTGATGTCATGTTCAAGTCGCTTGAATCTCCTAGCCACCTCTTCTTTTTATCAAAAATGTGTTCTACCTCTTTCTTGTGAATTTATACTGGTAAGACAATCTTGATATTGCCTTAATATCTTCCTTTATGAATTAGTACTGGCAAGACAATCATTGAGACATTCCATTGAGTTGCCAAGACAATCCTATATGCCACGTGCTGTCAGGCGCGTGAAGAAAGCTGGCCGACAACATGTGCGTGCTAAGTGACAGTCTGTTGCGTAACTTTTGTACTGATTTTGCTTTTAAAACAATAACTCAGTTTGTTCAATTTTCAGTTGTTTGTTTTTGTTTAAATCAGCTGAATGGATTAATCTTTTGCTAATTCAACAATTCTTCCAACAGCAGCTTTAATTCTTTTTTTTTTTTACTTCATTCGGCCTTTCATTTAAACAAACCCACCAAGACAATCAACTTGTTCTATTAAGACAATCATTAAGACATCTCTTGAATTGTCTTGTTAATTCAATTTTTTGATTAAATGATTTTACTTTAAATCATTTAATTAATTGAATTAACTTCCTCTTAAATAACTAATTTGATTTAATTAATCTAATAATTAATTTAATAAATTAATTAATTCTAGATGAATTAATTTATTAATTAAATCAACCACTTGATTTAATTAATTAAAGGAGAATAATTATAAATCCTTTGATTGTCTTAATTCCTTTTTGAATCACTGAAATTAATAAAGAAGTAGCACTGAATTTGCTGTTGACACTCCATGCACGGTCTAGTTCATGAACGACTAACTTCAACGGTTGTTCTTTATTTTTGACTCTATGATGTGGTTCCTTTTTTTTCTCCTCTCTCTATTAATTCTTTTGTACTGTCTCTGTCACCCTTGAAATCTCTGTCACTTTAAACGAATCCACTTCTTAACGAATACTTCACTGAGGCTTGATCAGATGACTGAACTTCTTTCAATGCAGTAATTCCTCAAGTCTGTAGATTGACCTTGAACTTTTTCTTCTGACAGAAAATAAAATATGAGATTCCTAGTGACAGTCTATATACTATTTACTGTTACAATCTTGTTTAAGTTGAGTTGAATCCTCGAAATACAAATAGGCTAAATATATGCCTTTCAATCTCCCCATATTTGTTTGTTAGGCAATAACAAGCAAATACCTAGAGGATAACTCAACCAACTCACTTAAACAAGAAAAATATAAAACTTTAAGAACTAAGTAAATAATACATAATACGATTCTAGAATCCTCAGTTGATGAAATGATAGATGATTGTTCCTCTAGCACTGAACTGATCTTCAATAGATAACTTATCTTCATTTCTGATTCTTCATATCTCTGCCTGATAATCCTTCACAACTTACATTGGTGATTATCAACATTTCTTGATTTACAATCACTTCCCTTTACTGACAAAGTTTTTCTCAGTAAAGAAAAACAACTGCTCTTACTATGTAGACAATGGTGAATCAATACCATTTCTATAAATTATTTATTATTAATTTAAGTATGACTTAATTAATGTAATAAATAGAATTTTAAATTATTAATTCAGAAATATAGTTGTTATTTAATTAAGAAAGTCTTAATTATATAATGATTAGAAAATCTGGATTAATAGGACTCTAATAAGGATTAGGGTTAATTTTCGTTTTTATCTCTCCTATATAATATCTCTTTGTGGCTGGATGAAGGGTTAGACGTTTTATTAAAAACCCTAGCTGCTAGAGAGATAGAGAGAAAAACAGAGAAAGAAAAACGAATTATTGTGCTAGTACACAGCATCCTCCATTCGAGCATATGCGTGGATACTGATAGAGCGTAGATCATTGCATACAGGATACGTGGTGTTCATTCAAGCTAGGACCTCCATCTGTCAACCGAATCGTAAAGCTTCTTAAGGTAAAGATTCTGATCTCCATAATCTGCTCGACTTATACATGGATCTTGTGTTAGGGTTTCGTTGTTTTATTGTATTATGACTATTTTTTGCTGCGTTTTATGCCTCGAAACCCAACAAGTAATTCATCCTTTGGGTGGATATCTTACCTCTTTATCCTGGTCTTTAAAATCTTCTATATCCTGCAATCCTTTCTAGCCAAATCTCACGTCTTCTGTTAACACAACTTCTGAAAAATTTCCTGATTCTCTGTCTTCCTTTTCATACCATCTTAGTCAAACCTCTTTTAGTCTTAATATTCATGATCCCTTGCTATGCTCACCTAAATTGCTATCTCCAACACATCCCTTTTCTCCTTTATCCAGAGTTCCAATTCCTGTTGAAATTCTTAAAACAAACTGTCTAGCTCTACTTTGCTTCGCTCAAATTTTCCCACTTCGATTCTAAAATTTCTAAATCCAACAATTGGTCTCAAAACATTTAAAATCTCATAATATTTCCATTTTCATATCCAAAGTGAAATATGCAATAAACAAGTGTTCCTCAACAATTTTTCCTCAACATAATTCTCACATTCTAACTATATCCATCTTCACTCTAGTTACAACTTTAATAAAATTAATAATATCATGTCCTTGTTATCAATTCCTTAACCATACTCAGTTTCCTGTATTATCAGATCTTGTACGTGTACCAAAAAGTAATCTAACTTGATATTCAATCCCTGCTTTCACCTCAATTCTCAAACCCGATCAGCCACTTCTCAGTCAACGTAAATGTAGCTTGGACCACTTAGAATGTCATCATCTCTATCTTTAATGCGTTCAATCATTGATAATTTCAGGAATCACAAGGGTTTATAACAAAAAAAGATCAGTAGAATAAACATTTATGAATATAAGATGATTTTTGTTTGGAAAAGGATTTAACTGAGAGATCAATATGATCATTGAACTCATTCCAGGTCGCATTTGTCACTTAGGTCAACCGCCATAGTACAAAAAGGTGGCCAACCTTCAGTACTTTCATGACAAACACAATTAGTGGCATCCTACCAGACTTCTATCACATAGATAAGATGTCCCCGAATCCCCTACATACATAGGGTTGTTCATCCCGGTTTGAATAAAGAATAGGAAATATTCATGGATAAATTTAAAGAATTCAAGGGTCTCAATAATTTATATGCATCATGTTGAATCAAGTGATCCCCTAGAAAATAGAGGTATCTCTAAAAAAAGTAAGAATGTGTTTAAATGAATCTGAAAAAAAATTCATCATCAATTAAAGTATAGTTGATTATCAAAGGTGATAGGACACTGACAAAAAAATAAGAAGGAACAGAAATGAAGGTAAAATCTCCTTAGTCGATAAATTACATGAAATCAACGGCTAGTAGTGAATAACCACGCCCTTACTCCAATCCATTCCAGTAATCACATTTCGCATCTTGTTTACAGTCTTTTGCGCTCTCTATAACGTTCTGGTATAACTAGAGTCGTATAAGGAATTCTAGAAGGTACACAAAGGTCTACAGGTAGCGTCTTCCAAACTAGTAGCTCCGGTTGCCCAATTAGCTCACGCGGCTCCGAATTAGCTGCTTCGTCCAAGACCGATTCTTCGGATGAATCGAACTCCTGGTCGTACGATAGGTCGGGATATCAAATGACGTTGCAACACTCATCGTACCTAAGGCGATCCTTATCCTAGATCGTTCCATCTAATGTCTAACGTAAATACCTAAACCTAACTATCCTATCTTGTTTCAGTGACCATAACATGTAGCTCTGATACAAACCTGTAGCACCCCCAAATGCGGGATCAGGATTTGGTGTCACAAATCAATTAAAATGAAATATACCTTATTTACACAAACGATCCCTCATCCAGGATCAATCTCAGGTTATGGTATGAAACAAGAATCTAAATTATACAAAATCTTACAACCGTTAACTCTGATCTAAATACAAATACTATACCGTCTAATCTGTAGCTCAATCCAAATCCATGCTCGCTCGCTCTGGCTCTAGAATCTATCCTGAATGGAATGCCTCATTGCTCTCATTCAAATTGTAAGACGTAGGTAGATCATCCTTAAACATAACTGTAAAGGGTTAGGTAAAAAAAACAAAGCAAGAGTGAGCCAAAAATGCTCAGCAAGTGCATAGTATAGTGAACAACAATTTTTCAATATTTCGTTGATGAACAATATCAATGATCAAACTATCTCAAGGGAATAAATCAATTTCTATCATAGAATAAAACTTTCCATTTTTTTTCTTTAAACCATAACTTTTTCTCAAAACATTTATTTCCTTTAAACCATTCCATCATCAAAAACATACTTTTCATAAAACTTTTTAAAAACATTTAAGTTGATTGGATTATTCTCTTGATTACGGACAATACGGATGATCAACCACGTAAAGTCCCCAGACCTTTGAAATTGGGTTCCCAATTAGGCAACACATTGGCCTTTTATTACGCTAATTAAAAGTGTTTTCTTTTAAATGAAAACCATTTTAAATAAATAAGTTCTTAAGCAATAGTTGCAGGCAAGATAAAGTCTTTTTCAATTGGAAATAATAAATGATTAAGGGTCATCGTAGAAGCATTTAGATATAAGGAATTATAAACAACAAAGTAATAAGATTGGACTAAGCATGGTATAATTCAGCAAATCAGAATCATGAATCAATAAAGAGTCATTAATCAATTAAAGAACAAGGCAATTATTCAGGTTTTAGAATTGAACAACAATTTATAAGAAAATCATGAAGTAAAGAAATCTGAAGTTCAACCGAAGATTTAAATAAATACATTGACTATAAACCATTCTTTTCAACATAAGTGAAAAGACTTAATTGATTCAAACCATTCTTTGGTAGAATCTCATTATACATTTTGAAACTAACATAAGTGATTCAAATAATAAAAAAATAAACATTCAAGAAATTCTCATTTACTCGTAACCTCACTCTTGTCAGCTAAGCACTCATAGGCTTTAGCTGCCAACCCAGCCCGACAATAATGTGTTGAATAAGTAAGAAGATCTCAATTCATTCTTGGTTTTAACCATCACTGAGCAACACATGCTTCAACGACAGTATAAACCTCGAATTAGTTTACATTCATTTATAGTAAAAATAATATCAGAGTAAATAGTTGTACAATAATTTGAAGAAAACATTCCTTGAAGAGTATTTACTGAGGGCAAATTATAAATCATATTCAGGAATTATACTAAAAGATTTTTATAAATTTTTAAATCTTGGATTTCTCTGTTTAAAAATATCACTTAATTACTTTTGAATAATATAAAATAGTACACGACTGAGGAATCCGGTAAAATACCATGTATTAGAATATTAATAAAAATGAGGAACATTTATATAAAATACTTTTAAAAGAGTCAACACCTGAACGATAGGTATTGAGGAATCCGATAAAATATCAAGTATTATAATATTAATAAAGATTAGGAATATTTATTTAAAATAATTTTAAAAGAATCAACACCAGAACGATAGGTGGAGAGAATCAACAACTGAAAAATAATTTTGAAAATGAACACTTGAATACTAGTTGACGGAAAATATCACTTGAAACAAAAGTAAGGGGTATAGACCCTAGCGAAACGATTTGGAAGAAAACCTCACAATTAATAAGGACAGGTTCACATCATTCAAACTAAATATGAAGAGTATAAATGCTAGCAAGAAAGGATTCGAAAGAACATATAAATAAAACAGAAGGGTTCACATCACTTGAACGATAAGTGAGGGATAGTATAACTTGCCTCAATACACGAAGTTTCCAATTCAATCATCTCAATTCATTACTCACTTTACAACAGTTTCGACTTCTTTATACATTGGCCTCTACTCGACTCTACATCCATCTTTCCTTTATCACTTGTCAGTCTCTACACGGGCATACCCGTCAATTTCGATAATCATCTCCTTTCTCTAAATTCCATCTACACGTGCACTGGGTCTCAACCGGCCTCTTACTAGTACCTATATAAAGGTAAAGTACTACTTTTGTACGCTTACAACCTTAACCGTCTAACTCTGCTCTACCCAAACTCGTCCTATACTCTTTACAACTTATCACATATATCTCATACATGTCATATTCTCAACGTAGTAATGTATAAACACATAAGCACTTAGCACGTAATATCAATTTACACTTATATCTTATATCACACATATAACGTTTGCACATAAGAAATTCTGATTAAAGTACCATAAAATTATAAAGTAATTTTAATTAAAATTGGACAGCACCTCCTCTATAATATGACCTAACCTGTCGGGTTACAACCACCCTCAACGGGAATCAAACGATCCTTCACTTTACAATTACTCAGTACAAATTCATATTCATACACTCCTTACAAATTCCTGGCAACCCATGTGCTTAACATATAACACCTATATATATATATACATATATATATATCACCACCCACTATACAAATTCAACTCAGACACATAACTGGTTATCAGAAAATCTAGTATTTAATCTTTAACACATAACATGTACACTTGTACGATTTGCAATTTAACTACAACACATAAAAGTAAACCATTTATACTTATTAACTCCAAATTCGATTAACAATTGAAATTTAATCGTAAATTCATATAAACACCTAAAATAAAACTTGTACTTATTAAATCTACCAATTAAATCCCACCATGCATCATTAGCTTCTAATTACATATGTTCACACTAATTTCCACTTAACAGTCCTTTAATTAACATTTAATTAGCACTACTTAATCATAACGATTCACATAATTCAAATACTACTCCACTAGTAACATATATATTATACCCGAGAAAAGTGTCAACAATATTTTTAGAAAATATAATTTTTAGAAAATTTGGGCAGCATCCCCTTTGTACGGGTGCACTACCAGTCGGAACACAGACGACAAAATCAACCAACAATCACCACTTAAATTTTTTGTACATAATCGACTATAACTAACCATTATTATTTCGAAAATTTTCTAAAAATACATAAATTCATATGCAATCCATATCTCGAATTTAAACGATAAGGTCATAATTTAGGGGTCTCAATTTCATCATCGACCCCACCACCGGCTCACCGGAGTTCATCGCCGGTGGCGACAAAAATTCGGAGTTCCCCTTTTTGGGGCTTTCAACACGAATTTCCACCGATTGATACTTAATAGTAGCAACATCATCATACACAAGTATAATCATTAAGAACTCAGTATAAGCATCACGGCAACAAGTTCACCCGAACACAAAACACACGAGGGGGTACATACACGCACCACCACACTCCTGCACACAACCTCAATCTCGCATCCACACTAAACCAGACTCGAATCAATGACAAGCCGACCCCCAGACATCGACCCACCATTCTAACGACTCACACACACGGAGTATACATACACACACAACTGTAACTCACACACCCACGCACAATAACATATATATATATATATATATATATATATATATATATATATATATATATATATAGAGCTGCACTTCATGAAGAACACCTTATATAAAGAACAATAAAGAACACCATTATAACACTCATATTTAATCTAATCTAAGAGTTCCGTCATGGCACCCAATACAAAAAGTTCTTATTTTTTTATCCTCTTTCCATTCAGGAAAAAAAAAATCACTGTTCATGATGACGTCACTGCTGACGTCGTTAGTGAACAGTGATTTTTTTTTTGCTGAATGGAAAGAGGATAAAAATAAGAATTTTTTGTATTGGGTGCCCCTGGCGGGGCCATTGGATCTATTGGAATAAATGATTTTATAGTGTTTTTTATTGTTCTTTATATAAGAGTGTTCTTTATGGAGCAATGGCCTATATATAAATATATATATATATACACACACACCCCACAAACACGCATATACACACACATATCTGCTAGAAGAGAGCAAAAGATGCGAGGGGAGAGAGGGATTCGTGAGAGAGGACGGGAAAGAGGAGAGAAATCGTGAGAGAGCTTGACAGAGTCGAGAAAACAGAACACAGGGGCTCAATTGGGGAAGAACGACCAATTTAGGGATTTAAAAACACAAGGGTAAAATCGTACTTTCACACAACTGAAAATCTACCATAAAACAATTTAAATTACTTCTAAAATCGAAATTTAATGGAAAATAGGTGAAAATTTAAATATAAAAATTCTAAAATAAATTTTATAAAATTATCAACACCCCGATATTTTTAAAATATTTTTAGGATCAAAAATGAATTAAATATGAATTTTACAAGTTTTGATCCTTTAATTGCAACATCAATCTTAAAATCATTTAAAAATACTTAAACACCCAAAATAATTCTCCCAAGAATTTTAAAAACTAATTAAATATACAAAGATGATATTAAAAAGGATTTCGTGATTTCTAATAACTTCGTTGATTTTATAAAAAAATTCGAAGATCAATAATGCATAATTTAAATAGATTTTTCTAAGGCGTTATAATTCTCATACATACAAAACTTCAAATTACACGGTTATAACGAGATTCAATCAAAGAAAAATCAAAGAAAAGTGGAAAAGACGTTTACCCCTGTTTGAACTCTAGCTGTTCACTCATACTTAACAATACTTTTTATCTAATCTATCTCTAGCCTAATAAATATTTTTTTCTTTCTATCTTAACCCCATAGTTTTTGTCGATTTAGGATATTTCTTCTTTCTCAATGTGCAACCACGACTAACTCCCGTTAGTATGCCTAAAACTTGGATCTTATAACAAAAATTACCTCCTTTCAATTCACTTTACAACAAAACTTAGAACACTTATCTAAGAGATAAGACTTGATATGGGTCAAAAGTAAGCCCTAAAGACACATTTAATGTTGCATTAATTAGACCTAGTTTGGTCCAAGTACGAAGCCCATTAATGAGGCCCAGAACCCTAATTCAATATTAATTTTCTAATTAATATTGGGGGTGATTATCAACTGTTGAATAAGTGTCAAACAAGGATACAAAATCTTTATGAGTAGCCTCCAATGCACCTAATCATACAAGGAAACTGACTCCTACAAGGCAGGAGTCTAGAACCTTCCTCAAGGAGGTGGCTTGCCCACCAAGACTCCACCGCCTCAAAGAGTCAATGTTACCATATAAATAGGAGACTTGCTCACCAAGTCACCTAATTCTACTCTAACTCTAAGGCCCAAGCCCAGCTCTCACGTTGGTAGCGCCTATATAAAGAGCCAGACCCCTCATCTTAGAACTACGTCTTGGCTTGATTCTCAACTCTGAGATACGTAGGCATCTTGTGAGGACCCGAGTTAGGTCACGAAACACAAGCGCAGCCACTAAAGCTCGATGTTCACCAACCCTAGCATTAAATATGCGTAAACCCTAGCCGCAATCTTAAACCCACGTTTTTATTCCACAACAAGACCATTATAAAGTAGACAAGTACTTGGACTAGTATGTATACTTTCTTTTGATTTTAAATTATAAACAAAGCATACTTTCAAGTGCTCATATTCAAAATAAGTATTTTAAGAGTGATACATGAAGTCTATCTTTGAGCTATTTAGCTTAAGACTTCGTAAGTATTCTTTTGTTCAATGTAGCCTTTAGCGAAAAATACTTTTATCACAATACTCGATATTGTTTAAGTGAACAATCTCAAATTTCAAGTCATTCTTTCAAGTGAAATTATTTTATTTGAATTTAAAATAGTTAAAACGGGCTTTTGTGCTTTTGATTAAAATACGATCGTGTTTTATCGAAATAGATAAACCTATTTATTAATGCTTTGAATTGGAAAAATACTTAAAAAAATATTTTTTGAAAGATGTAATACGTTAAATATGGAGGTACTACTTTGAGTATTAGAAAGAAATTTCTCAAAAAATAAAGTAACTTTTGAATTTCGAGAGAAATGACTTAAAATACCTAAGAAAAGAGATAAAAGATATATTAATATTCAAAATATTTGAAGACATAATATTTTGCTAGCATGTACTGTTAATTTTTGATTGAATCAAAAAAATATCTTTAAGGAGGGGATTACAGGTATTTGAATTTCATGTTTAATCGTTCAAATGCCCAAAAAATGTAAATTAAAGATATCCTTTAATTATCTTACACTACAAATCTTCAGAATATGTCATTTGATTTACGAAGATATCGTAAAACTAAAATTTAGTAAATTAACAAAAATATTCAATTTGGATTACCCCATTCACCGTGATTATATTAAATATAATATCTACATTAAATTTATAAATTTATTTCCATTAATGAAAATACTTGGTTGTAATTACGTGTGTGTATAAATATATCATCTTCCAAGTCTTGATTTTTGTATGTTAGTCTCTCAGAGAACATATTTTAATGAAAGAAATGAGGCTTACATACTCCATAATAATGTCTCTTCTATTTATAACATTTATCTTTGCAAATCAGGCTATCAATGCTAAAGAAGATAAAAGTAAGCCTCATTTGGGACACTATAGTCCATTATTTATTGGAATATAACTTTACTATAGTCCATTATCAATACACATATTTAATTTTTCTATCTTCTACTATTACAGGTATTGAAGCAAACAAACTAAATAATATTGGACGAATTGATTCAGGTTGTGGTTTTCCTAACTGTTGTGTATGGTTTTTCCATTGCTACAAATGCTGTAATGCAGGTCCTAATACATATAAATTTTTTTCAATATTATTTCTTGATTTTTTGTAATTATAGTAAACAATTACTTGTGAATGATATAAATATACACATATTTATATTTGCAGAAGATGGAACTTCTATAAAAGATTATGTACACACTGGCCTACGAGGTTGGGGGAATAACCAGAAGATATGATGATGACGGTTTTGAACCGAGCCAATCTCTAGATAGGGGTGATCAATTTATGTTGTATTGGTGTTTGATCTTTAAATAATTATATGGTTCTTGTTACAACATTCTGCACTCGGCTAGATGTATGAATAGTTGTACGAATAAATATTTGTTGAATGTCAAACTTAAACAAAGACTCTTGATATCCCGTAAAAGTTAAATATTTTTACCTTATGTTTGTGTATTGTATTCTTTAGGCTTCGCTATTTAGCTTTAGACTTCATAAGTATTCTTTCATTCGATATAGCCTTTATCGAAGAATACTTTCATCACAATACTCAATTTTATTTAAGTGTGATCAATCTCAAATATTGAGTGGAATTACCTTATTTGAATTTAAAATAGTTAAAACATGTTTTTACGCTTCTTAATAAAATACGATTAGTGTACATTTTGACTAAAATTTTGACTTGAATAAATACTTGAAAATATAATTCCTGAAAGATATAATATGTTGATTGTGTAGGAAGTATTTTGATTATTTAAAAGAAATTTCTTGAAAAATTAAATAAATTTTGAAGTCCGGGAGAAATCACTTTTTTTCTAGTATTTTGACTGAATTAATTAAATTGATATCTGTATGGAGAGGATTACTAGTATTTGAATTTCATGTTTTTTTTAAAGATATCCTCTAACTTGTCGTATGATACAAATCTTCCATATATTTTATTTAGTTTATGAAGATATCATGATACTTAAATTTTTTAAATTAATAAATATATTTAATTTGATTATTCCATTTAGAGTAATTATCAAATATATGATATCTGTATACACTACACCACAAATGGCCTACGGCTACGTTTTTTTCAGTGTTACGAGCAAAAGTGTAGGCATATATGCCTTAAAATTGGTCTATGCTAACACATTTTTTTAATGTTACCATTTCTATAAATTAGTGTTACCGTAGACTTCAGACATCATCTATCGTAACGCGGAAGTCAGTGTAGGCGTAGGTCTTAAAAAAAAGTGTAACCGTAGCTCAATCTTTGTCAAAATATTCACTTAATTAAACAGGCGGGTGAAATTTTTGTTCAAAATTTTCATTTAAGCGGTCAAATTTCAGGTTCACTCAAATTTTCCCTCTATCTCAATTATTCACTCCCTCTCTCCCCCCCTCCCTCTCCCTCCCTCTCTCTCTCCCCCCTCCCTCTCCCCCCCTCTCTCTCTCGCTTAAATTAATAAAGAGTTTGAGTTTTACTCAAACTCAAACTCTTTATTCTGTATACAAATACTGCTTCCAATTCGATCAATTTCAGGTACCATATCCATTTCCCCCAATTTTTAGGGTTTTTTCTAATCAATTTTGTTTATATATGCTAGTTATTATGAATTGAATTTAATTATGATAATGTCGAAATTTATCACACTCGAAATCCTAGCCTACTCAATCATTGGTACACATCATCTTTCATATCAAATCAACATGTCAATACGATTTGCTGCTAGTTTTATCACAAAAATGATGTTTCAAGCTTCGTTTTGATGGTTCAATGCTCATCTCGGAGCAACTCAGTAGATACGATGCCCTTATTGGTGAGTCTGAGTTCAGGAACATGAGCAGAATTTATTGCTGGGATTGACTCAGAATCTTTTAATGGTGATAATCACTACACGCTCCAACTTTACATGGTATGTTCTCTAATTATTGGCACTTAATTCTGATTCTCATAATGTAGTGTCTCTTCTTGATGCTTCCATTAATTAGTCAAAACAAATTAACAGTTGCTGCATTCTGTTATCAGTATTTGCATTCTGTTATCAGGATTATAAATGTAGCTCTTAGCTGTTCTTCCTGTAAAAAGGTTAGGCTAGTGAATAATGATGGCATTTAAGGAGTGAGGTGGGGGTATGGCATGTGTCCCCTTTCAGTTTTGCAGTTACATTTTTGTAGTGTAGATCATAAGTGAACTGTGACCCTTGTTAAAATCATTTTTATAATTGTAGTTACAATTACATAAGTTTAAAAAGAGTCACACTGGAAATGGTGATTGATAAATGATGAACCCACAATAATATAACAGATCTTTTTGTTTCGATGGAGTAACTATTAAATGTTTGACATTTATGGTAGACCATATTGGAATAGTCCAAATTCGTTAGAGGATACAAGGACAACAGATGCTTACAGGATGCAGGGAGCATATATAGTGTTTAAGTAGCTATTCATGTTTAGTTATTTTGTATCCTAAATCAGGTTTCATCTGCTATAATTTATTAGAAATATGAATGGGACTACATGAATGATTTTGCAGGTTGCTGTTAAAGATTATTATATCTTCCAATGCTTACCCGATTACTAGATAGTTTGCAAACACTTTAAGGGTTTCAGTAGTAAATCAAGTTAGCTACTATTTTTGTATTACTTTCAAGCATAGGAATGTTTGAATTATTCATCCCCATCAAGATGTCTGTCCAGTGCTGTCTGCTACAAAGATTATTTTTGTACAGATATTTGATCTTGTAGTTGTATTTATGCAGCTAGTTTATTTTTAAGAGAAGTTTAAAACATTAAATGCATGATGCAATATTTATCCATTTGACAGTAACTTCTGTTACTGCTTGCATCATATGCTGTGCAGCAGCTACCGTCTACCGACTGTTGCTCAGATTTGTCTTTCTCTTGGTCTAAAGGTTTTTATAATTTATCAAATAACTAGACGCAGCATCTCTCTCCTGGACCGGAAGAAAGGATTCCAATATATATGTGGGAAGTATCTGCTGTCGGAACCACCAATAATCTGCCAATATTGGTATTTAATTATATAGAACAGAGGCCATTCCTTGTCCAAATTCTATTGAAGGGGTTTAACTCAGTGTTGATAGTTCTTAACACTTGGAAAATAATGATGATGCTGACTCGTATTCCAAATGAACTATTTTTTCAATGTGTACTTTGTCCAGATGATAAAAGAGGGGAAAAACCAATCATAAGCATGTCTACTTTTCTTAGAGCTTTTGATATTAAGTCTTTGGATATGACTACGAGTACCTTGAGGAGAGGGAGCTGCGAGCATACAATCGACAAAAGTTGCAAGCAGAAAGAAACTTGTAGCAAAGAGCTTCAAAGCTATATTCATCTTCGGATAAAAATAACTAGATGTTGTCCTTGATATATCCTACGGAATGAGTGCGAATTATAAAAATGACGAAATATTTTAACAGAAATTGGTGAATTATACATTTTCCGAAAGCGTCAGAATCATCAAGTGTGGGATGCCATGTTTCTTATGGTATATAATCTCTTCTCTTGTAATATGTTTTCGTTGTTTGTTTCATTTACTAAGTAAATATACACAATCTGGTTGGTGTACAATGGTTGTAGGCACATTTGGTTGTTCTGTTACATAATGTGGTATGGTTCTATTTCTGTGCCTACAAATAATTTATCTGCCTCATTGCATACAGTTTTAACTAGATGTTGTCCTTGATTATCAATCAGGTATACTGATAGCAGTGGACTGAGTGGACCAATTCCTGAAGAATTATCAAAACTTGAAACTCCTCCATAATTTTGGGTTCCAATGACTTCTATTCATACCGGAAGCAGGTATATATTATTTTACACCGACTCCTTCCCCTGTTTTGAAGTAATTCGATTTATTTATAGTGCAATCATTCTATTCATAGATAGTTAAAATAGTTCTAGGTTATTACAGGAGCACTTGACCGGCCTAGTGTTTGTTTTATTTATTGGAAAAAGGTTAATTAGTAAAAAATGCAAATTTTATGAAGGATTTTCTTATTATTAAGTATATACAACAGCTTTAAAGATCTTCCTGTAGCTTCCTATCAGGAATTTACACATCTTATATGTTTCTTGCAGAAAAGATTTTGAGCATTTCATAATGAACCTCGTAATGCGGAAATGCAAGGTTATGACTCTGGAACTCAGGCTTCGGGGAGGTGTTCAATTCTAGGGCATCTCTTTTGCAAGGTAGGAAAATTGTCCACTGAACCATATTTAGTATATTCCATGGAGATGACTATGTCATATCATTTCATGCTATTCTAATTAACTTCAGCAATTTTTGTTATATGTAGTTATTTAGGATGGGATTTTATGTATTGGAATGGCTTTTGGACAGCCTTTATGTATTGAAATGTTTGACAATATTTTGAATGGGAATCTTGATTTTTCAATTTCATGTGTTGTCTTTCTTTATTTAAAATGTTGGTATAGAGCTTGCAAAAATGTTTAATAAAAAAGTGTAGGCATAGTGGTAAGAGTGTTGGCAAAATGTTAGAGGATTGAATAAAAGCTCGCATCAACGTGAGCTCATAAATTTTATTTCTGTAAATTCGCTTTCATTTATTGGCTTAATGGAAACGAAAGTTAAAGAAGATAACTCAATGATGGTCTCAAAGAAAATCAACAAATCTTGGAAGTGGTTTTTTAACTATGATTATCACCATAACGGTCGAGTTTGGGTGGGATGGGACCCTACCGTTTGGAGCATTTCCTTGCATACTAAATCTGCTCAACATATTACTTGTATGGTTACCTTTTTAGAGAAGAGTATAACATTCTTGGCAACCTTTGTTTATGCTTACAATGAGGCAATTGATCGTGTCTCTCTTTGGCAAGACCTCACTTCGCTCAGTTCCACCAGTCTGCCTTGGTGATGCTTGGGGGACTTCAATTGCATGCTCAGTATCAATGAAGTTAGTGGGGGTAGGGAGCATTGGACTCCTGGTATGCAGGCTTTTAAAGACTGTCTATCGAACGCGGGCCTTGACACTATTAGGACGGTGGGAGATCTCTACACCTGGACTAATAAACGTCCTCTAGATCCTATCTTCAAGCATCTTAATAGGGTGATTGGAAATGGAATATGGATAACAACTCACACAGAAGGTTATGTTGTAGTCAAGAACAGAGGCATAATGGATCATAATCCTCTTCTCCTCTCTGTGCCTATGCAGCTTGATCGTTACAGTAAGCCATTTCAATTTTACAACTTTATGATGGATATCCCTGACTTCCGCTTGACTGTTTCGAATGTTTGGAACTCAACTGTTTTGTTTGGAGACCCTATGGCTATTCTATGCAGGAAATTAAAGGCTGTCAAACATGCCCTAGTTAATCTTAACAAAAAGCATGGTAATCTGCAATCTAATGTCAATGTGGCCCGTGATGCTCTAGCTACTATTCAAGACAAGCTTGTCGTTACCCCCACTGATGAACTACGTGCAAGTGAAGATGCTCTTATAAGGAATTTAAATCAAGCCCTTTCAGAGGAGGAGTCTTTTTTGCTACAGAAATCCAGGGTAAAATGGCTGTCCAAAGGAGATGGTAATAATAGTTTCTTTCACAATCAATGCAAAGCAAATTGGAACCGTAATAAGGTGTTGGCCCTGTTCAATCAATCGGGAGATTTGTTGCATGGGCAAAGAAATTGTGCTAAAATCGCTGTGAACTATTATCTGGACTTTCTGGGCTCGCCAACTTCTTCTTTCGATAATGACAGGCCTCTTCTTGATGGTGTCACTTGTCCCACAATCTCTGCAGCTCAGGCTATAAACCTCGAAGCTCCCATTTCAAGAGCGCTGATCTATGCCACCTTAAAGAATATGGGAAAGAATAAGGCCCCGGGGCCTGATGGGTTTAATGTGGAATTTTTCCTTTCGACTTGGGACATTGTTGGCGAGTGTTTTTGTGATGCGGTTCTCTCCTTATTCAATGATCTCAATATGCATCAAGGTATAAACTCTACGAATATTGCTCTAATCCCTAAAGTTGCAACCCCTGCTCATATGCACGATTTTAGACCCATTTCTCTATGCACTGTTGCCTATAAGTGCATCTCAAAAATCATTGCTGCCCGTCTAAAAATGGTTCTTCCTAGTGTTATTGATATTGCTCAGTCAGCCTTTATTCCGGGTAGACATATCTCTGATAATATTTTGTTAGCACAAGAATTATTTCGTGGTTATGACAGAGAAACAGGGACTCCAAGATGTGCTCTTAAACTGGATCTTCACAAAGCTTTTGATTCTGTTCGATGGGACTTCATTCTTGCTGTTCTTCACAAAATGCAGTTCCCTCCATGCTTTATTAATTGGATTCAACTATGCATGTGTGAAGCCATGTATTCTATCAAGTTAAATGGCACGATACATGGTTACTTTAAAGGAACGCGGGGCATTCGTCAAGGAGACCCTATGTCTCCTTATATTTTTGTCTTGTGTATGAATATGCTCTCTCAAATGTTGAAGCTAATGCCTACGGGGTTTAAGCATCACTGGCGCGGTAAAGATTTGGATATCACACATTTGTTCTTTGCTGATGATGTCCTCTTTTTTAGTCATGGGGATCAAATTTCAATCTCTCACATTATGGACTCTGTTCATAAATTTTCTCAGTTGAGTGGTCTGACTCCGAGTGCCCAGAAAAGTACTAGTTTCTTCTGTAATTGTTCCGATTCACTTCTCAACTGGTTTGATAAGAGGTTTGGCATTCCTCGAGGCAGCCTCCCTGTTCGGTTCTTAGGGGTGCCGCTTATTTCTTCCCAGCTATACATAAATGATTGTATGACTCTCATTGAGAAGCTCACGCGCAGAATCTCTCTATGGACCGTGTTGCTGCTGTCCTTTGCAGGGAGGGTACAACTAGTTCGATCTGTATTGTTTGCCATGCAAGCGTTTTGGTCAAACCATTTCATCCTTCTAAATGCAGTTCATGATACCGTTCAATCTATGCTTACTAGATTTATTTGGAAAGGCAATATCAATGACAAAGGAGGTGCTAAAATTGGCTGGAAAACCATTTGCTTGCCTAGGGCTGAAGGCGGATTAGGTCTGAAGAACACCTCCGAATGGAACAAAGCTCAAGTAATTCGTCATTTGCTTAAAGTCATTAACCGTGCTCCTTCCTTATGGGCCTGCTGGATTAATCGAACAGTCCTCAAAAGGAAACACTTTTGGACGATGAGCATTCCGTCGGATTGCTCATGGATATGGAAGAAAGTTCTGAGATCACGCACAGTGGCAATTCAATTTATTAGCTACTCGATTGGGGATGGCACGACAACCTCCCTTTGGTTCGACCCATGGTGGAATAACTCTTGTCTTGCTGGTAATCCTACTGATCCTATTATTTTTCAATGTAGTTTGACTGCAAATGCTCTTGTACATGATGTTATCAACACGGGCTCCTGGCGTTTACCACGTCCAAATCATAGACATCATCACATAGACCCTAGCTTGCTGCATTGGCTGCATGAATTCACGTTTCCAGGTTTCAACTTAAACAATCGTGATGTGATCTTATGGAATGGTGTAGACACTCGTAAGGTTAAAACATGGCATATATGGGAGAGCCTTAAACACCGTAGCTAGCAAGTCATTTGGTTTCATGCTGTTTGGCACCACCTCAAGGTAGAACGATACGCCCACCACCAATGGTTATTAAGTCATGGGAGACTCAACACCTTGAATCGCCTCGCTAGGTTTGGTATCGTTCTGGATCAACAATGCTTTCTATGTATCGGACACAGAGAGACTGACACTCATCTATTCTTGCACTGCTCGTATAGCAGACATGTCCTCTGCTTGATTCTCTCAACTTTTAATCTGGGCATCAATGGATATACTTGGCTTGATTTCCAACAGAGCCTTCTTAACATTCAAGACGGATCAAAAAGAAGAGTGGTTCTTCTTATGGTTCAAATCTACACTTACTTCATTTGGAGAGGAAGGAATGCTCGGAAACATAACAGAGGTGTTCTGTGCCCGAAAATTCTTCTAAAGACAATAGTTGTTGACACTAGAGCCAAGCTTGCAACATCTTCATGGTTCTCGAAAATAGTTTGTACTAGGCCTGATTTAAGACTTTGATTGTGGTGTCTTGTTTTCTTTCTTCATTCTGTTTACACAGTTTGTTAGATAGTCCTATCTATGGCATACCATAGATCATGGGTTAATCCCTCTGTATATCTTCCCCTTTTCTAATATATAATAATTTAGCAAAAAAAAAAAAAAACCAAAGTGTTTCACAATTTGATGTTACAATAGGACTAAAGAGGTGTTGGCATATGTCTACACCAACACTTTTAATAGTGTTACTACAAAGATAATGGTGTAGCCATAGATCTATAGCAACATCTTATAAGGTGTAGCCACAGATCAGAAAGGTGTTGGCATAGGGGTCTAAGCCTACACTTTTCTCCGGCGTTACCAAAAATCGAAAAAGTGTTAGCATAGACCCCTATGGTAGCACCCAATTTCGTAACACTCCCAAATTTGGTCAAAGTGTAGCCATAGCTGGTTTTAGGCTCTTTTACCAACACTTTTTGCCCTATAATCACACTTTTTTGGACGTAGCCGTAGGCCATATGTGGCGTAGTGATAAAAGATAAAAATTGGTTTCCAAAAATTAAAATTCTTGGATGTAATTACGTGCGTGTGTATATATTATCTTGCAAGTCTTTCTATAAGTTAGTCACTTGTAGAACTTTTTCTTATGAAATAAATGAGGCTTACATACTCTAAATCAATGTCACTTATATTTATAACATTTGTTTTCGCAATTCAGGCTATCAATGCTAAAAAGAGAAAGGAAGGCATCATTCCAAGCCCCTTTCCTTTTTTATTTGTATCTTTATTACACTATAGCTTTACTAAACCAATTGTAAGTTTTAGTAAGAGACTCACCAGACTTGGATTCGAAGTACTCATATTGATGTATGAGAAGTGCCTGTGGCGCCCCAAATCCGAGGTCAGGATTTGGTGCCACAAAACAATTACAACAAAATATACCTTTAAATAAAACTTAATTACACAAACGACCCCTCACCAAGGATCGATCTCAGGTTATGGTATGAAACAAGAATCTAAAATACAATAGCTATTACAATCACTATCTCTGATCTACACAAAGCACTATACCATCTATCTGTAGCGCAGTCCAAAATAGTATATGTCCGCGTTGGCTCCCAAATCTATCATGTATGGAATGCCTTGCCGCTCTCATTCGAATTGTAAGGCGTAGGTAGCCATCCTTGACCCTAACTGAAAAGGTTAGGTAAAACAAAGTAAGAATGAGCCAACAATGCACATCAAGTGTATAGAATAGTGAACCAATAATTTCTCAATAATTCATTGATAAACAGAATGAATGGTCAAATCATCTCAACAGAATAAATCAATTTTCATTTTTAGAATAAATCCTTTGATTTTCTTCAAAACATAACTTTTCATCAAAACATTCTTTTCCTTTAAACAGTTCTATCATTTGAACATACTTTTCATAAAAACATTTAATTTGATTGGAGTTTTCTCCCAACTATGGACAATACGGGTGATCAGCCACGTAAAGTCCCCATACCGAACTCTAGATCCCTCTGGACATTGATTAGGTTCCTAATTAGGTAACACATTGGCCTTTAAATTGTTGGGCTAGGGGTACCACCGTTAGCCTCTTACGCTAAATGAAAAGTGCTGGATCGGCGTCACCTGGCCTCTTACGCGTCTCCAATATGAAGGAATCCTTAGAAAGCATTTGACGGAATCCTTCACAATAAAAACCTTTAAAACATTTCACTTTACAGTCCTTAAACTCACTGATAACAGATCAGCCAGTATAAGGAAATTTTAAAACGTATTTAAATAATCAAGCCATTTTTATTTGTAATTATAACAGAATGAGGGTCAGGGAAGCATTTGACATATAAGGAAGTATTGAACTAAACATGGTATGGTTCAGCAAGAATGAATCATAAATCAATGAAGAATCATTAATCAATTAAGGAAGGAAGCAATTGCTAAGATTCTAGAAATTAAACAGCAAATTATGAAGTAATCGTGGAATCACTACGCCATAGATGGCCTGCAACAAAGCTTTTTTTGGTGTTGCAATGAAAAACGTTGTAGTAGCTCTAAACTTGATGGCCTGCAGCAACGTTTTTTTTGTGTTGCTGTATACATAATATGGTGTTGCCGGAGCTATAAGAAGCGTAGCAAGTTGTAACCCTTGTGAAGTGTTGCCGTTAATATGCTTTAAACACAACCTTTTTAACAAAAATTGAAATAAATAATTATTGTGAATTAAAATTAATTAGTTTGAAACACAAATAATTTAAATTTTCAAAGTTTGTTATTAGAGTCAATATTGGAATTTTTATAAAATATAACAATTTTTTTAATTTGAAAATAGACCAAATTATTAAAAAAAACGTAACAAAATTTTAATTTTTTTTAAAAAAAAAAAATTAATTTTCCAGAAAATGAATAAAGTTTGAGAAATAATGTTAAGTTTGATATAAAAAATTTGTATGCATTATTGAAATAAAATATAACATTTTTATAAATAAAAATAACATATCTTCTTATAAATTTAATTAAATTGAATAAATTTTCAAATAAAAATTAATAAAACAGAAAAATAAAAAAAATACTTTTCCAGAAAATGAATAAAGTTTGAGAAATAATGTTAAGTTTGATATTAAAAAATTTGTATGCATTATTGAACTGAAATTTAATATTTTTATAAAAATAACATATCTTCTTATATATTTAATTAAATTAAAGAAATTTTCAAATAAAAAATTAACAAAAAAGAAAAGTAAAATAATTAGTGCACCTATGTTGAGTTGTGGCGCGGTCCAAATTGTTTTAATTGTGGTTGAGAGCGGCAAATGAAATACTCAAATAAGTGAGAGCGGCAAAACTAATTGGGGCAAAAACTAATTACGGCTTCATTATCATTCATTCTCTCTTCTCTGTCACTGGGTTCTTCATTAACTCTTTCATCTCTCGTATAGAATTCGAGCTGGGTTATGGTTTAATTCAAATGATTGAAGGATTCAATTAGGGTTTAGGCACAGATTCAAAGATTGGTTTGTGTTCAATACTCGTTTGGTTTCGATTTCGAGGTATAATCTCCTCTATTTTTCCTCCCTATCTCTCCTCTTTCTCCCTCTCTCGTTCTCTGTCTTACTCTTGTTACACTATCATTTTCAGTTTGATTTGTGATATAGCATTTGACTTTAAATTTTGGTTTGGTTTTCTTGACCTTTTGTCCCTCATTTAAGTTCTGCAATTGTAAACATGTAGCCAAAATTTAGTTTGGTGAAAGGAGTACGGGAGTCACTTTTGGGCCATCTTACTTCTGTCCTTGGAAATGATGATTTGGCCATCTCAATTAATTTTGTCTAATTTCCAATTTTTAGAAGTATTTGCTCTTATATTGATGGATTTATGTTATGTTTAGATTTTTTGATAGTGACAGCTTTAGGAGGCTTACTGGTTTTCATTTTTTTATCCTTAATCATATTTTCTTAATTTTTACCTGCAGAAAACTACCAATATCAAGCAGTTTGTGGATCAAAAAGCTCTCACAGAAGGGCTTTCCACTTTAATATTACCTTCTCAGAAAGTAATGTTCAGCACAAACATGTGAGTGCTATTCTCATCTGACTTGACCACTATATTATTTAAAATGGGTTATATATTAGCTTACTTACCAAATGCACTCTCATATGCGGATTGCCTGTCACATCTTCAAACAAAGATTCTGCGAATTTAGAGTATGTTTTCGATTATTCAAGTTCAGGTTGTTCTACTTATCACTCTAACTAATATTCCAACACTCAAGATGTCTCATACTGAAATGAATTGATTTGAGGATGATGTAATGCAGTAGACATTGTTTTTGAAATGAAGATGTGATAAAGATAATTCTGAAACTGTATCTGAGTAACACTGCAGGTACCAGACCAAAACCAATTGCTAGACTTGCTGAGGGATATTATGGACATAGGGGACATATGGATGGGAAGATAAGGGATGCAGGTATCTCTTCTATTATTTCTTTGTGCGGACAGATTTTAATTTATATGATAATTGGGGGGGGGATTTACTTTCCTGTATGTTTTCGAATCCAAGGCTTCTAACGTCTTACAAAATTATGGTGTGGTTAAAATTGTTGCAACACATGGAAATATGTATGTTGGTAACATAAGCAGGTTAGCATGATTTTTTGGTTTTTATGTAATATTTTTTAATTACCAAACTGTTCCGTTTGGATGTAAAGTATAAAATTGGCATTCAAAGAGTATGGTTGTAGTCAGTGGTCACACAGTTTTTTCCTCAGAGAGTAGTTTCATTTTCCGGATAAATTACATCTACTAAAAACATGTATGTACTACTTTTTTTGCTAAAAATGTTTGTACTACTTAGTTCTTGTGGACACTGCTGACTTGTTTCTTTTCCCATATTTGAGTTATTTATCAAGGATATTACTACTAAGATTAAATGTTTCTAAGCTTAAATGTTTAATTTACATATCAAGGCCATAACTAATCGGCTTTCTGGATGTGTTCAGATCACCATCTTCAAATCATGATCCTAGTCTGTTCTGTTTATTATTTACTCCTACTTATATGCAGTATGTAATCCTTTGGGTACATCTGGTGGACATATGGTAGCATTTGCTGGGAGACAGTTTGCTGCAAGATCTCCACCCATCTTTGTTGCAGATGGTACTCACACTGAATAGCTTTACTTTGGTATGACCACTTGCTCTCATTACTCTACCTTCTTACATTTTTATCTGGTCGATTTGCACCATGTTTGTCAATTTTTTAGTAGAAAAACTGTGAAAAGAAAAGAATACCTTTTCCTGAGAAAAGAGTAATGATTAGAATATATATTCACGATTTGTCTTTTGGTTTTTTTTTTGAGTTTTGGAGTGGAATAACATGTTTGAGAAGGGGATTGCTCTTTGCCTATCAACGTTTCAGGTCCTTGAATTTCAAACTGGTACGCTTCAGAACCTATTCTGGAAAAGGTATGGTTGCGGTTCTTGTTCAGGGGACTATGTTTGCGTTAACAATACAGACTGTGCAGTACCATCATCCAACTGCCAAAGCAATGGTGGTACTGTTGATTGCAATCTAGGCATACAGTTGGCCTTTTCAGGCACGAACAAGAACTATAATGTGCTCGAAGAAAGTTCTACTGAATCAAACTACTGCTAATACAGTCTAATTATGAATATACATAGATATGGTGTAGTGTAGTATAGTTATCCAGGTATCTTAAATGTAATGATGTAATGATGTAAGTGAAGTCATTCTAGTACTTGTATTGGTAAATTTTTGTATTGATGTAATGATACATATTTTAATTTTTGGGAAAACAAATATATAAAATAGTTTTTGGTAAATTTTCATTTGGAACATGTTGTGGGTGGTTTAATATAATGTTGCCACTAATTGTTGTGGGACCCACAAGTGGGACCCGCATGTGGGACCCGCGTGTGGGTCCCAATTTTGCTAAATTTTAACATCTACTGCAACACTAGTTTAGTGTTGTGGTAAGTTATGTTTAACGTTGCCATAGAAGTTTTTGGTAACAAAAGTAGTAGCGTTGCTGTAGTGAATAAAAGCGTTGCCGTAGACCCCTACGACAGCTGTGAAAATTGCAACGCTGAAAAAGCGTTGCCGCTTCTTTTTTTGGCGCTACAGCAACGTTTTTTTGGCTTGCTGCAACGTTTTGGAAACGTTGCTGCAGGCCATCTATGGCGTAGTGAATAAAGGAATCTGAACTTAAAAAGGAGATTTGGGTTACTGCCTTGGTTATAAACCACTCTTTGCAAATATTACCAAAATGATAAAAATCTCATTGTATAGTTTGAACTAACATTAGTGATTTAAATAGTTTTAAAAAAGACATGTACGATATAAATTCAGAGTAAGTAGTTGGACAATAATTTGAAGAAAACATCCCTTGAAGAATGTTTATGTCAAGGAATCAGACTAAAGGATTTTTTATAAATTTTCAATTCTTGGATTTCCTCTATTTAAAAATTATCCTTTAAATAATTTTGAAGAATATAAAATGGTACATTACTGAGGAATCCGATAAAATATCAAGTGATAGATTATTACTAAAGGGAAAGAATATTTGTAAGATAATTTAAAAGAGTTAAAGCTTAAATGATAGATGAAGAAATTAAACAATTGTAAAATAAATTGTACTACGCCATAAACGCACATAGGCAACCCCCAAATAAAGTTGCAAAAGGCCTGAAAAACGTTGCCTAAGGTCATAGGCAACACCAGGGGGCGTTGCCAATATTCGTATATGCATATTTTATGTTTTTATTGTTGTATAATCGTTATACACGCTTCCGTTGCGCCATAAATCCCTTCAGTTTCTTCATTTACACCCCTATTATTGTGTCGATCTTGTCGACAATTATTGTTATTGTTGTTTCTTCGTTTACACCCTAATTATTGTGTCGATCTCTCGACACCTGTTGTTATTATTGTTTCTTCATTTGCACCCTGATTATTGTGTCAATCTCGTCGACACTTGTGTTATCGTTGTTTCTTCAATTATACCCCTTACTTTTGTACCGAGTGACTTTTTTTGAGAGTAAATATTTTTGTATTAGTTAAAGAAAAAAGTCACTCGAAACAAAAGTAAGGGGTATAATTGAAGAAACAACGATAACACAAGTGTCGACGAGATCGACACAATAATCAGGGTGCAAATGAAGAAAAATAATAACCACAGGTGTCGACGAGATCACCACAATAATTAGGGTGTAAACGAAGAAACAATAATAACAATAATTATCGACGAGATCGACACAATAATTGGGGTGTAAATGAAGAAACAACATTATTAAACAATAATTTTACTTGAACAGGAAGTGAGGGAAAACACTTGCCTCAATACATGAAGTTTCCAATTCCAACACATCGATTCGTCACTCACTTTACATCAGTGTCTACTTCTTTATACGTTTACCTTTACTCGATCATACATCCGTCTTTCTCCATAATTCGTCAATCTCTCATTGAGTACACTCGTCAATTCAGATAACAATTCCATTCTTAAAATTACATCCTTCTGTACACCGGCTCCTAGTCGGGCCTCGTACTCATACATATACTATGGTAAAATACTAATTCAGTTCAAAACCTCACTGTTTATTCTAAACTACCCATACATTCCTTAGTTCGTATAAACACAATAACATGTATTACATATAAGACTATACTTACGAGAAATACTTTTAGTATAACCAGCTAACCCAAATAATCACATAGCACTTATCGTCATTTAACAGTTACAATTTACAATGCACACGTAATATATACATATATATATATATATATATACATATATTGTTCTTATTAAAATACTTAAAGAATTATATATATAATGCTCACAAAACTTCGACATCACTTCTTTGAATTGTCGCACTACCTGTCAGAATACAACCGACCTAAATTCAATCCTTATATCCACTAACTGTACAAATCGAACTCATAATTTACAATCACTTTCCGGATACAAGCTAATACTATAACTCTAATTATCCGAGAATCAGCTATCATCGTAACACTTATATCACATAATTGAATTCAAATATCTTTTTGTAAAAATATTTCATCAAACAAACCATTTAAGTATCCTTTAGTAAAACATTTCGTTACTTATAAACATTCCAATATCTGTTTTAAAATAATTTACCTTCATAAAATGAACTCAATATGGATTTAAAATATAACTCGAATATTATTCCAAACTAGTAGATAATATATTATACCCGATAAATGTGTAAATAATATTTTTAGAAAGTTTATAATTTTTAAAAAATTTGGACAACATCCCCTTTGTACGAGTATACTACCAGTCGAAACACAGCCGACACAACAATCAACAATTATCACATTCGAAACATAATTACAACCAAGTCAAGAAATAAACAACTCTAATTATAATTTCTCCGAAACCGAATAATCTTTCATATTAATCTAATTACACCAACCGAATATATAATTTTTTGAAATTATAAACATGAAAGAAAAATATCGTATAATTTATAAAATTAATTTCGGCTCAGGAATCCATCATAGCTTTTTTCACCGGCTCACCGTAGTTCACCGTCGGTGGGCAAAGCTTCGGAGGTACCCTATCTCGGGTTTCCAATCATGAAACTCTACCAATTTCGAACTAAAACTAATACCCAGCAGGTAATCATCATCAAAGCAATCAATTACACTAGGATTTCTAAGAAATTTGAAGAACCCCATTTTTGGCTTCTCTGCACATACAACCAAACCCACACGCGGCAACATACAGCATATATATATATATATATAGACACACACACACACACGGCTGACACCCCACACCACAACACGCATGCACACAAACCAGTTACACCCACACACGTGCACATAGTTCGTACACACACACCCGAATATACACACATGCACCATATGCATACACACACAGGATTCACAGCTTAAGGGCTACACACACACACCGCCTACTCAACCCACACACGCGCTATTAAACACACACGAACCCACGCACAGTTGCTAAGGGCGAACAACAAAGAGAAAGTGAATTAATTCAAAATAGAATCGTTATGATGCTTACAAAAAAAAAGAAGAAGAATTGAAGAGCGAGAAAGGGTATCGCACGGGAGAGAGAGGGAGAGAACTTCGCGCGAGAGAGAGAGATGGCTGTGAGAGATTGTGAGAGAGAGATTGAGAGAGATTGTGGAGACATGAGAGAGAGTTCTGGAGAACTTGAGAGAAAACCCAAACAAAAATAGATCCCAGCAGTAATTTGGGGAAAAATATCAATTTAGGGATTGAAAGGAAGGGCAAAACTGTTACTTAAAATCTAATTAAAATAATTATTAAGCCTTTTTAAAAATCGATACAAAATAGAAAATGGGTGGAAAATTAAACTTTTCATTTTTAAAATGTAGAGTACAAAATTTCGAACGCCCACATATTTTCAAAATATTTTTAGGATAAAAAATGAATTAAATATGGATTTTACAAGTTTTGATCCTTAAAATGCAACATAACTCTAAAAATCATTTTAAAATACTTAAACACCCAAAATAATTCTCCCAATAATTTTAAAAACTAAATAATTTCATAAAGATGATACAACAACAGATTTCATGATTTTTAATACCTCCGATGATTTTATAAAATTCTCATAAGATCAATAATGCATGATTTAAATAGATTTTAATCATCAAAATACAAATAACAATACACGGACTTACAAGGCACATATTGTTAGGTCCAATATATGTGTAGAAGGGGGGTTGAATACAAATAGTACTATTTTATCAAAATTTGTCCGGTGATTTAATTTTAGTTCAAGACAAATTCGTGCGAAATTAAATGAAACAAAGTTCAAGTTGAATATAAAAAATATATTAAACTTGAGGGTTATTACAAATACAGTATAGAGTAATATCTAGTTAATAAAAACAAATTAGAAAATTTGACATGAACTTTTCTAGATTTGTTAATAAAAAACAAGATATGAACTAAGAGTAAAAACTAGTTAGTAGTACAAGAGATACAAAAGATCAAGTTCAACCGGATAAAATATTATAAAGGTAATAAACTTGATTTTCTAGAAATTAATCTACGCTCCTGTGTTCTTGAATATTTGAGAGAGAATGGAGGTTGCGTTGTGTTTTTGATGTCATGTTCAAGTCGCTTGAATCTCCTAGCCACCTCTTCTTTTTATCAAAAATGTGTTCTGCCTCTTTCTTGTGAATTTATACTGGTAAGACAATCTTGATATTGCCTTAATAGCTTTCTTTATGAATTAGTACTGGCAAGACAATCATTAAGACATTCCATTGAGTTGCCAAGACAATCCTATATGCCCAATAAGACTTTCGGCAAGACAATCTTGGTATTGTCTTGTTGAATAAAATAATTTGGTAATGCAAACTGCAGCCTATGCAAATTTTGTGAATAAACTGAAATTTATACTGCCCAGACGAAGCCCAGCCGCAGGGATAGGAAGTGAATTACACGCGGGTGCTGAATTGCTGGAAACTTCGGCGCGTGTATGCCACGTGCTGTCAGGCGCGTGAAGAAAGCTGGCCGACAACATGTGCGTGCTAAGTGACAGTCTGTTGCGTAACTTTTGTACTGATTTTGCTTTTAAAACAATAACTCAGTTTGTTCAATTTTCAGTTGTTTGTTTTTGTTTAAATCAGCTGAATGGATTAATCTTTTGCTAATTCAACAATTCTTCCAACAGCAGCTTTAATTCTTTTTTTTTTTTACTTCATTCGGCCTTTCATTTAAACAAACCCACCAAGACAATCAACTTGTTCTATTAAGACAATCATTAAGACATCTCTTGAATTGTCTTGTTAATTCAATTTTTTGATTAAATGATTTTACTTTAAATCATTTAATTAATTGAATTAACTTCCTCTTAAATAACTAATTTGATTTAATTAATCTAATAATTAATTTAATAAATTAATTAATTCTAGATGAATTAATTTATTAATTAAATCAACCACTTGATTTAATTAATTAAAGGAGAATAATTATAAATCCTTTGATTGTCTTAATTCCTTTTTGAATCACTGAAATTAATAAAGAAGTAGCACTGAATTTGCTGTTGACACTCCATGCACGGTCTAGTTCATGAACGACTAACTTCAACGGTTGTTCTTTATTTTTGACTCTATGATGTGGTTCCTTTTTTTTCTCCTCTCTCTATTAATTCTTTTGTACTGTCTCTGTCACCCTTGAAATCTCTGTCACTTTAAATGAATCCACTTCTTAACGAATACTTCACCGAGGCTTGATCAGATGACTGAACTTCTTTCAATGCAGTAATTCCTCAAGTCTGTAGATTGACCTTGAACTTTTTCTTCTGACAGAAAATAAAATATGAGATTCCTAGTGACAGTCTATATACTATTTACTGTTACAATCTTGTTTAAGTTGAGTTGAATCCTCGAAATACAAATAGGCTAAATATATGCCTTTCAATCTCCCCATATTTGTTTGTTAGGCAATAACAAGCAAATACCTAGAGGATAACTCAACCAACTCACTTAAACAAGAAAAAGATAAAACTTTAAGAACTAAGTAAATAATACATAATACGATTCTAGAATCCTCAGTTGATGAAATGATAGATGATTGTTCCTCTAGCACTGAACTGATCTTCAATAGATAACTTATCTTCATTTCTGATTCTTCATATCTCTGCCTGATAATCCTTCACAACTTACATTGGTGATTATCAATATTTCTTGATTTACAATCACTTCCCTTTACTGACACAGTTTTTCTCAGTAAAGAAAAACAACTGCTCTTACTATGTAGACAATGGTGAATCAATACCATTTCTATAAATTATTTATTATTAATTTAAGTATGACTTAATTAATGTAATAAATAGAATTTTAAATTTTAAATTATTAATTCAGAAATATAGTTGTTATTTAATTAAGAAAGTCTTAATTATATAATGATTAGAAAATCTGGATTAATAGGACTCTAATAAGGATTAGGGTTAATTTTCGTTTTTATCTCTCCTATATAATATCTCTTTGTGGCTGGATGAAGGGTTAGACGTTTTATTAAAAACCCTAGCTGCTAGAGAGATAGAGAGAAAAACAGAGAAAGAAAAACGAATTATTGTGCTAGTACACAGCATCCTCCATTCGAGCATATGCGTGGATACTGATAGAGCGTAGATCATTGCATACGGGATACGTGGTGTTCATTCAAGCTAGGACCTCCATCTGTCAACCGAATCGTAAAGCTTCTTAAGGTAAAGATTCTGATCTCCATAATCTGCTCGACTTATACATGGATCTTGTGTTAGGGTTTCGTTGTTTTATTGTATTATGACTATTTTTTGCTGCGTTTTATGCCTCGAAACCCAACAAGTAATTCATCCTTTGGGTGGCTATCTTACCTCTTTATCCTGGTCTTTAAAATCTTCTATATCCTGCAATCCTTTCTAGCCAAATCTCACGTCTTCTGTTAACACAACTTCTGAAAAATTTCCTGATTCTCTGTCTTCCTTTTCATACCATCTTAGTCAAACCTCTTTTAGTCTTAATATTCATGATCCCTTGACTATGCTCACCTAAATTGCTATCTCCAATACAATCCCTTTTCTCCTTTATCCAGAGTTCCAATTCCTGTTGAAATTCTTAAAACAAACTGTCTAGCTCTACTTTGCTTCGCTCAAATTTTCCCACTTCGATTCTAAAATTTCTAAATCCAACAATTGGTCTCAAAACATTTAAAATCTCATAATATTTCCATTTTCATATCCAAAGTGAAATATGCAATAAACAAGTGTTCCTCAACAATTTTTCCTCAACATAATTCTCACATTCTAACTATATCCATCTTCACTCTAGTTATAACTTTAATAAAATTAATAATATCATGTCCTTGTTATCAGTTCCTTAACCATACTCAGTTTCCTGTATTATCAGATCTTGTACGTGTACCAAAAAGTAATCTAACTTGATATTCAATCCCTGCTTTCACCTCAATTCTAAAACCCGATCAGCCACATCTCAGTCAACGTAAATGTAGCTTGGACCACTTAGAATGTCATCATCTCTATCTTTACTGCGTTCAATCATTGATAATTTCAGGAATCACAAGGGTTTATAACAAAAAAAGATCAGTAGAATAAACATGTATGAATATAAGATGATTTTTGTTTGGAAAAGGATTTAACTGAGAGATCAATATGATCATTGAACTCATTCCAGGTCGCATTTGTCACTTAGGTCAACCGCCATAGTACAAAAAGGTGGCCAACCTTCAGTACTTTCATGACAAACACAATTAGTGGCATCCCACCAGACTTCTATCACATAGATAAGATGTCCCCGAATCCCCTACATACATAGGGTTGTTCATCCCGGTTTGAATAAAGAATAGGAAATATTCATGGATAAATTTAAAGAATTCAAGGGTCTCAATAATTTATATGCATCATGTTGAATCAAGTGATCCCCTGGAAAATAGAGGTATCTCTAAAAAAGTAAGAATGTGTTTAAATGAATCTGAAAAAAAATTCATCATCAATTAAAGTATAGTTGATTATCAAAGGTGATAGGACACTGACAAAAAAATAAGAAGGAACAGAAATGAAGGTAAAATCTCCTTAGTCGATAAATTACATGAAATCAACGGCTAGTAGTGAATAACCACGCCCTTACTCCAATCCATTCCAGTAATCACATTTCGCATCTTGTTTACAGTCTTTTGCGCTCTCTATAACGTTCTAGTATAACTAGAGTCGCTTAAGGAAATCTAAAAGGTACACAAAGGTCTACAGGTAGCGTCTTCCAAACTAGTAGCTCCGGTTGCCCAATTAGCTCACGCGGCTCCGAATTAGCTGCTTCGTCCAAGACCGATTCTTCGGATGAATCGAACTCCTGGTCGTGCGATAGGTCGGGATATCAAATGACGTTGCAACACTCATCGTACCTAAGGCGATCCTTATCCTAGATCGTTCCATCTAATGTCTAACGTAAATACCTAAACCTAACTATCCTATCTTGTTTCAGTGACCATAACATGTAGCTCTGATACAAACCTGTAGCACCCCCAAATGCGGGATCAGGATTTGGTGTCACAAATTAATTAAAATGAAATATACCTTATTTACACAAACGATCCCTCATCCAGGATCAATCTCAGGTTATGGTATGAAACAAGAATCTAAATTATACAAAATCTTACAACCGTTAACTCTAATCTAAATACAAATACTATACCGTCTAATCTGTAGCTCAATCCAAATCCATGCTCGCTCGCTCTGGCTCTAGAATCTATCCTGTATGGAATGCCTCATTGCTCTCATTCAAATTGTAAGACGTAGGTAGATCATCCTTAAACCTAACTGTAAAGGGTTAGGTAAAAAAAAACAAAGCAAGAGTGAGCCAAAAATGCTCAGCAAGTGCATAGTATAGTGAACAACAATTTTTCAATATTTCGTTGATGAACAATATCAATGATCAAACTATCTCAAGGGAATAAATCAATTTCTATCATAGAATAAAACTTTCCATTTTTTTTCTTTAAACCATAACTTTTTCTCAAAACATTTATTTCCTTTAAACCATTCCATCATCAAAAACATACTTTTCATAAAACTTTTTAAAAACATTTAAGTTGATTGGATTATTCTTTTGATTACAGACAATACGGATGATCAACCACGTAAAGTCCCCAGACCTTTGAAATTGGGTTCCCAATTAGGCAACACATTGGCCTTTTCTTACGCTAATTAAAAGTGTTTTCTTTTAAATGAAAACCATTTTAAATAAATAAGTTCTTAAGCAATAGTTGCAGGCAAGATAAAGTCTTTTTCAATTGGAAATAATAAATGATTAAGGGTCATCGTAGAAGCATTTAGATATAAGGAATTATAAACAACAAAGTAATAAGATTGGACTAAGCATGGTATAATTCAGCAAATCAGAATCATGAATCAATAAAGAGTCATTAATCAATTAAAGAACAAGGCAATTATTCAGGTTTTAGAATTGAACAACAATTTATAAGAAAATCATGAAGTAAAGAAATCTGAAGTTCAACCGAAGATTTAAATAAATACATTGACTATAAACCATTCTTTTCAACTATTTCCAGAATTGGTAGAATCTCATTATACATTTTGAAACTAACATAAGTGATTCAAATAATAAAAAAATAAACATTCAAGAAATTCTCATTTACTCGTAACCTCACTCTTGTTAGCTAAGCACTCATAGGCTTTAGCTACCAACCCAGCCCGACAATAATGTGTTGAATAAGTAAGAAGATCTCAATTCATTCTTGGTTTTAACCATCACTGAGCAACACATGCTTCAACGACAGTATAAACCTCGAATTAGTTTACATTCATTTATAGTAAAAATAATATCAGAGTAAATAGTTGTACAATAATTTGAAGAAAACATTCCTTGAAGAGTATTTATTGAGGGCAAATCATAAATCATATTCAGGAATTATACTAAAAGATTTTTATAAATTTTTAAATCTTGGATTTCCTCTGTTTAAAAATATCACTTAATTACTTTTGAAGAATATAAAATAGTACACGACTGAGGAATCCGGTAAAATACCATGTATTAGAATATTAATAAAAATGAGGAACATTTATATAAAATACTTTTAAAAGAGTCAACACCTGAACGATAGGTATTGAGGAATCCGATAAAATATCAAGTATTATAATATTAATAAAGATTAGGAATATTTATTTAAAATAATTTTAAAAGAATCAACACCAGAACGATAGGTGGAGAGAATCAACAACTGAAAAATAATTTTGAAAATGAACACTTGAATACTAGTTGACGGAAAATATCACTTGAAACAAAAGTAAGGGGTATAGACCCTAGCGAAACGATTTGGAAGAAAACCTCACAATTAATAAGGACAGGTTCACATCATTCAAACTAAATATGAAGAGTATAAATGCTAGCAAGAAAGGATTCGAAAGAACATATAAATAAAACAGAAGGGTTCACATCACTTGAACGATAAGTGAGGGATAGTATAACTTGCCTCAATACACGAAGTTTCCAATTCAATCATCTCAATTCATTACTCACTTTACAGCAGTTTCGACTTCTTTATACATTGGCCTCTACTCGACTCTACATCCGTCTTTCCTTTATCACTTGTCAGTCTCTACACAAGCATACCCGTCAATTTCGATAATCATCTCCTTTCTCTAAATTCCATCTACACGTGCACTGGGTCTCAACCGGCCTCTTACTAGTACCTATATAAAGGTAAAGTACTACTTTAGTACGCTTACAACCTTAACCGTCTAACTCTGCTCTACCCAAACGCGTCCTATACTCTTTACAACTTATCACATATATCTCATACATGTCATATTCTCAACGTAGTAATGTATAAACACATAAGCACTTAGCACGTAATATCAATTTACACTTATATCTTATATCACACATATAACGTTTGCACATAAGAAATTCTGATCAAAGTACCATAAAATTATAAAGTAATTTTAATTAAAATTGGACAGCACCTCCTCTATAATATGACCTAACTTGTCGGGTTACAACCACCCTCAACGGGAATCAAACGATCCTTCACTTTACAATTACTCAGTACAATTCCATATTCATACACTCCTTACAAATTCCTGGCAACCCATGTGCTTAACATATAACACCTATATATATACATATATATATATATATATATATATATATATATATATATATATATATATATATATATATCACCACCCACTATACAAATTCAACTTAGACACATAACTGGTTATCAGAAAATATAGTATTTAATCTTTAACACATAACATGTACACTTGTACGATTTGCAATTTAACTACAACACATAAAAGTAAACCATTTATACTTATTAACTCCAAATTCGATTAACAATTGAAATTTAATCGTAAATTCATATAAACACCTAAAATCAAACTTGTACTTATTAAATCTACAAATTAAATCCCACCATGCATCATTAGCTTCTAATTACATATGTGCACACTAATTTCCACTTAACAGTCCTCTAATTAACATTTAAATAGCACTACTTAATCATAACGATTCACATAATTCAAATACTACTCCACTAGTAACATATATATTTTACCCGAGAAAAGTGTCAACAATATTTTTAGAAAATATAATTTTTAGAAAATTTGGGCAGCATCCCCTTTGTACGGGTGCACTACCAGTCGGAACACAGCCGACAAAATCAACCAACAATCACCACTTATATTTTTGGTACATAATCGACTATAACTAACAATTATTATTTCGAAAATTTTCTAAAAATACATAAATTCATATGCAATCCATATCTCGAATTTAAACGATAAGGTCATAATTTAGGGGTCTCAATTTCATCATGGACCCCACCACCGGCTCACCGGAGTTCATCGCCGGTGGCGACAAAACTTCGGAGTTCCCCTTTTTGGGGCTTTCAACATGAATTTCCACCGATTTATACTTAATAGTAGCAACATCATCATACACAAGTATAATCATTAAGAACTCAGTATAAGCATCACGGCAACAAGTTCACCCGAACACAAAACACACGAGGGGGTACATACACGCACCACCACACTCCTGCACACAACCTCAATCTCGCATCCACACTAAACCAGACTCGAATCAATGACAAGCCGACCCCCAGACATCGACTTTTCACCAGGTCTCATAGTGTTTTTGCCATTCTTCTTTACTGGTGACTTTTCACCTCTGAGCACAGGCTTAAACTCAGACAAATATGATGGTTCCCCTTTGGTCAAAGATTTAGGAAGCACAAAGTCTGGGACCAATACTTGTCTGATTGATGTAGTAATGGGAGGAATAGAGACCTTAGAAGTATGAGGATTAGCAGCTAGCCTTGCAGCTATAGAATCTTCAAGTATCGAAGCTGACTCCCCCTCACTAGTTGGCATACTGTGAACTGTTGGAAATGACTCCATTCCACTGCTTTTCTCCACCTCTACCTTTTCATTACTCTTCTTCTGTTCACTACTCTTCTCCCCCTTTTTGTTAGCATCAAGGGTCTCAGAAGTAGGTAGGTTAAACAGTGTTTGAAGGAGAACAATTTGTTGGTTCTGAGTCTCAATAATGAGTTTTTGGTCAGCCACAACACTACTCATTTGAGATCCCAAATTGTCCACCTTTACAGAAAGAGACTCAATCTTCTTGTCAATTTCTGCATCCTTCTTCAACCTTTGTTGAAGCTGCCTCATTATTGAGTCAAGGAACATGATGTCCAGGTGCTGCTTTTGTCTTTCTAGAGCAGTCTTGATTTCATCCTTGATGTCATCCTGATCATGAGCCCTTTGATTAAGAAAACACTTGTGCAGTTTGAGAATAGCCAGAAAATTCTCTTGCACTAGCTTGATTGCTGGTTCTGCTAGCCACAGCCTTCTTATACTGTACTACTAGCTCTTTGTGAGCATCACTGGAGATCAAAGAATTTGAAAATAGCTAGTCTGGCAGATCTCCAGGTTGTTGTGAAGGCTCTACATCTTCACCTTCACTTTCAAATTGAGAGTCATACTCAAAGTCTTCACCAGCATTAGGAGACAGGTTAGTGGTGGCTTCTTTAGCCCTGAGCATTGATGCTTTTGTGTGCACTAACTTGAGCGATTGCTCTGCCTCCACATTTGTAACACCCCCAACTTACCATAATTATAATTATATTAATATCATCAAAACAGTTGATAGACATAATAATATAACAGAGATTACAACCAAAATCACCCACCAACCTAGGATGCCAATAGGTTCAAGTGTGAAATCAATATCTATAAGATTACAAACCTTGATTACATATATATTCCAAAAGTCTAACCATCTATTCTAAAGTGACATCTCCTGCTAATGACATCCTACCTGTCTCACGAACTGCTCACGGTACTCACGACCCGTACCACCAGTACGTTTACGTGCGGTCTGATATGTTCGAACCATCTTCTAGTCTAGCTGAAAAGGGTTAGACAGCAAGATAATGAGCCAAATGCTTAGCAAGTGCAATAATAAAAGTAAAATGTAACAAGTCCGATCAATGGCAATAATATAGAAATCATGTGTAATAAAGGTGTTCAACAAAGTTCAGATAAATAAGCAATAACCAAATCTGGTTCAAGGTATAATGAATTGAATCCAAGTTCAACAATAAAGTTCCAATATATTAATCAAGAGTTCACAACTCTAAAAATTAAATTTAAAACATTTATAAAAAACTTGGGATTTCACATTGAACGCATTGGGCTAGCCGGGTGATCAGCCCGCGAATAGCCCCGGATATCACACGTCCGTTACATGTGACTCCTCTATTATTTTAGGATCCTGGTAGCTCTTATTGACATTGGCCTTGGCATAAAGCCAGCATTTAACAGACCAGCGTTCAGGTCTAAAACATTTTATTTTTATCCCACATATTTAAAAATCATGTTGATCATTTATCAACAATTTCAAATATCAGAGTATTTAAAACCATCCTTACACTTACTGATAAAAGATCAGCCTAGCATAAGGAAATTCAGTTTATAAAAGAAAATTGTAATAGTACTTCAAATATTACTTACTATCTTTATATAAGCAGAATATCAACATATAACTCAAAAGATGAAGTTACAAGGTAATTCAATATAACTTTTCCGTAAAAATATCTGCTATATAAATATAAGCAGAATATCAACTTATAACTCAAAAGATGAAATAACAATATGAGTTACTGTGAACACTTTTCAAACCCTGCCAACATGATCGGTACGCCACAACCTTATTGACGCGCCAGAAGCCACAACCTTATGATGATCAGTCGTAGGTTGTGCATCTCAAGATTTGTTTCTCTACATGTAGAAGAAAGAACATATGGACACCACCATACGCCGGATCTCCCTAGCCAACGGATGGGCATAGACAGGACCGGCGCCACTCAGACCCTTTTTCAATGATGGACTGTCCCACAGCCTCTTACACAGATTTTCAATGATGGACTGTCCCACAGCCTCTTACACAAATACTCCTAGTTCGAGTAAATCCATTACTTTGAACGTTAAGTTCGTCCTCCTTTCCCCGAGTGTAATACTTGATAATACAACTGCACAGAGTAGTTGCATCAGATTGGAAAGGAAAATTTCACCAATATTTCCCAAGCTATTTCTTGTTAATGGATTATAACTTGTTACTCGGATTACTTCTCAAATGATTGAAGAAGTAACAGAATCGCATTTACTTGCAGCAAATGAATTGCGAATGGGAAATAAATTTCTTTCAAAAGTTTATGACCGGGAAGTCAAAATAAATTAGCAGTCTCTCAAGTAAGGTTCCCTAGTTTTGAAGGAAAAACGACGCCTTTACCGGCTAGGAGTTGATTTAAAAAAAAATAGTCATGGGGACCTTGAAATCATTCTTATAACACTTTTAGAAAGTCTTTGTTATGCAAAATACGAACAAAGTATCCATATAATATAAAGGATGAAGTTACAAGGTACTTCAAATAAACCTTTTCATAAAATATCTCTGCTATGCACAGTATAACAGAATCTCAACATCGTTTATAATAATTCCAAAAGTCAGAAAATATTTTAATTAATTTTTAAACCCTTAAATATATTTTTAAAGAATAAATAGTGTTTTGAAATAATTTTGGAATATTTAATACATAATTAAATAATTTTTATTAAGAAATAAATCCTTAATAAATTATTCTTAAAAGAATGATCAAGTAAATATTCATTTTATAAATAAATATCCAAAGAATATTTATTAATAACATTTGAAATAGTTTAAACCCAGATATCTCCAATTTATAAATAATTGGGATATTTTAAATACCTCAAAATAACCCTAGATAACAACTGATACCATTCCCGGGTTATTTACAGATAGGATTACGAGAAAATAGCTCCGACCCCCGATTTAGATATAGATTAGGAACATGCTCGCCTCCAGAGCCTTTACATGTATACATATACACATATATATACATATATTTACTTATCTATATTCCCGGTTCGTACTTCGTTGGTAAGTAACCGTTTATGAATAAATAAATAATCAATAATGCTTTTGAATGAAATAATATTCTATTAATATTTCTCGAATGAGATAATACTCAAATAACAATCCTCGAGTCGTTTCCAAGTAATGAATACTTTTTGGAAATATAAGTCATGTTTCTAAATAACATTCCTCAGAATACATAGTACTCTGCCGCTGGAATCCCTCCGGATTTCCATGACTATCTCTATATCTCAAAATACTGACTCCTGGTCTAGAGTCGGAAATAATAAGAATGCTCTTATCTCTAGAGTTACAAGATACACCGGTTTATAATCACTTATCTCAAAGCTTATATATAAATCGGAAGGCAAACTCTATTTAACACAATATAAACATTTACCGCAAAACTGTATAACTTTATACATGGCAAAAGCAGTAATATAGAACCAATACTACAAAGTATAGGTTTAGAATACCTACCTGGTACTCAAGATATGACAGGGCTCGCGACGATGTCGGACGATCTAGACAAAGTCAAAGAAAACATACGGTTAATCCCCTGGATAACCATTTATAACTCAAGGTTTAAACATGTAAGCAAAACACAACCAAGGCATTACTTGCTCGCTCTAGCCTCATACTAAGTCCATGTTAATTGACAAACACTCATGTCATAAGTTTGGTTCAAAATCCATCCTCGAATCCAAGTTATACTTAACCATTTAGAACCTTGGTTTCTAAGTCTCGTTTTCAGTGGTTTTCAGTTGCGCGACCTCGGCTTAAACTTTTCTATAAAATCAACCGATTACTCTTTTGAGGTGATTCCTTTGCACACATTCTCCTTACGAAATCTAGTATTTAATAAACTAGATTCGCCATCATAAATATTATTTAAGGGGCTCAAGTGAAACCACAAACTCAACACTTACGTTTACGAACCACTTTTACGAATTTTGTAATTTCTCCTAAATCGTAAATCAGAATGCTACAATTCTATCGTAAAAAGGATCTATGATTCAAGAACTACAAGTCCATGGTCAGAAACCAAACTGGTCAGGAGCTTTTTGGTTCGGATATGCTCTATTTTTAAGGGTTAATGAAATTTTGGCATTACGACGACTATAAATCGAATATTTCCAAAATCCAAACTCTCCAATAATCATACTTTCCACTCCATACCACACATACATGTTATTTAACTTTGAACTAAGGCCAAGCAATGCCTGTACGTTCATATAAACCATTTTAACATCTAACGAAACCCAATCATAGCTCTAGTCCTTTATATATGCATATCATCCATAAAACTCTATCAAAACTCAAGATTCATCAAAGGGGTTTCAAGGATAATACCTTTGTTTGAAGCTTTAAAAGGTTAATATAGTCTCACAACTCTAGGATTGTCCTTGGATGATCATTTAGAAGCTATAAACAAAAGATCAAAATAAGAAAAGTTTGTAAGTTACTATTCACTCAAGAACACTACCACTTTCAAGATCAAAATGGAGATGTTATGCTTACCTCCTTGCCCTCAAGCTTTGATTTAAGCTATGGTTTGTGATTTATGAGTTGTAACAGCCCCAAATTCGGGGTCAGGGATTTGGTCGTCACGCGGAAATCCTCAATATCACATCACCTGTTTAACAACATTAAAACCACTTGTAGTCATTTAATAACTGAAATACAACATCTGCAACCCTAACTAACAAGAATCTTTTAGGCTATAGGGCTAGAAACAAGAACTAAAATCCTTACATTCCTCATTTCATTATATCCATTCAATTACATCACACTTGCCTTACAAATCTTATACTGCTAGTATAGCTTCGTTGAGAAGTACACCAGCAACTAGTACTACTCTGCACAAAGTAATATATATTACACATCAGTATACACTTATAACTTACTCCAGTCATAGATTCCTGGACCATATCATCTTCGTAAGGGCATAATGTCTATTTTTTCAGAGCAATGCAGTTAAGCCTCATCCGACTACCTTCCTCTGAAAGGCTAATATTTGAAAACAAGCAAGTATGAGCGAAAGAATTGCTCAGCAAGTTAATACTAGAGTTTAACAAAATATCCCATCATACACATGGGTTTTTCAAAATTCAACAGATACTTAATATCTTTATTGAAACATCTATAACCATGGAACTTCAATAGGGAAAGTATAATGTTTAAAAATAACATTTTCATAAAATCTTTGAAACTCTTATTATGCATACCATGAATAAAGTTCTAGCATAGTATAAAAGATGAAGGTACACGGTGATTCAATATAACCTTTTTGTAATAACATATTTGCAATGTAAAGTATAAGCAGAATATCAACCTTTAACTTAAAAGATGAAGTTACAAGGTGATTCAATATAAGACCTCAGTTTTGAACACTTTTCAAACCCTGCCAACATGATCGGTACGTCCCTTCAATACATGTTGCAGAAAATATCCAATTGGGATGATGAACTAATACTGGAGTATTAACGCGCCAGAAACCACAACCTTACGATGATCAGTCGTAGATTGTGCATCTCAAGATTTGTTTCTCTACATGTAGAAGGAAGAACATATGGACACCACCATACTCCGGATCTCCCTAGCCAACGATTGGGCATAGATGGGACCGGCGCCACTCTGACCCTTTTTCAATGATGGACTGTCCCACAGCCTCTTACACAGATTTTTAATGATGGACTGTCCCACAGCCTCTTACACAAATACTCCTAGTTCGAGTAAATCCATGACTCTGAAACGTAAAGTTCGTCCTCCTTTCTCCTAGTGTAATACTTGTTAATGCAACTCCACAAAGTAGTTGTATCTGATTGGAAAGGAAAATTCACCAATATTTCCCAAGATATTGCTTGTTAATGGATTATAACTTATTCCATCAATCTTACTCCTCAAGTGTTGAGGAAGTAACAAAGACTCATTTTGACTTGTAGCAACTAAATTGCTAAGAGAAAATATTTATCCTTTCAAAAATTACGAAAGGGAGTTAAAATAAATAATAGTTCATTGAGTAAGGATCCCCATATAATAAATAGTTCAGCAAGTATTTAAATCTTCTTCAAAAAAAAGATTTAAATTTAAAACGAAGTTTGGGAACCTCTCCTTACTTTAAATTAATTTTAATAAAGCTAAGAAATATCCTTCATAATTACTGAAGGTCAAATATGATTTTTAAATAAGGTAATCCACTTTTAATCCAATTAAAAGTATTTCAATAAATAATCAAATAATATTTATTAAACAATTATTGCTTGAAGAATATTTTTAATCAGAATAATTACACTTAAAACCTTACATGAATATTCAAAATAATATTCATTTAATAAATAATATAAATGTTTATAAATAAAATCTTTAAATGAATATTCAAAAATAATAAATGTGGATAAGTAAAACCTTTAAATGAATATTCAAATTAATATTCATTTAATGAATAAACAATAAATATTTATAAAATCTCAAATGAATATTCAAAATAAAATCCATTAATTAAATAAAACCTTAAATAAATATTCAAAAATAATATTCACTTAATATATAATCATTGAATAATATTTATTCATTATCTTTATCAGAAAATAATCTTCAAGATATACGGAAATATCAACTCCCGGTCTATAATAAAGAATAAGAATCATACGCCCTATACTTAGGGCATTGCAAAAACCCGTCTTATAACTAATATCTCATATCTAGCTTATAAGCCAATTATCAAATCATTAATCAAGTATCACAATGTATATACCTTGATATATATGCGGTACCCCGCCTATCGTTTCATAATAAAACATTATTCAAATAACAATTCTCGAATCATTCCATATTTAAATAATAATCCTCGAATCATATCGTATTCAAATAACAATCCTCAAAATGAATAGTACTCTACCGCTGGAATCCCTCCGGGTCTCCATGACTATCTCTATAACTGAAAATACCGACTCCCGGTCTAGAGTCGAAACAATAAATATGCTCTTCTCTCTAGAGCTACAAGGTACACCGGTTTATAATTACTTTATCTCAAAGCTCGTATATAATCCAAAAGTCAAATTATATTACAACATGAAATAAGATATATCGCAAAACTGTACAACTCTATGCAGGGCAAAAGCAGTATTCTATGATCAATACTTCAAAGTATAGAATTAGGAAACTTGCAATTATGGATGAAACATAATTCGCATACTTCATATATTTCAAAATATATATACTCTGAACAATAGAGTATGCATAAATAAACTTGCCTGATACTCAAGAAGCAGTAGGGCTCGTGACGATGTCGGACAATCTAGATAAAGTCAAAGAAAACATGCGATTAATCCTCTAGATAATTCACTTATAACTTAATGCTTAAACACGTAAGTAAATCACAACCAAGGCATTACTAGCTCGCTCTAGACTCATACTAAGTCCATGCTAATCAACAAACACTTAAGTCGAGAATTCGTTTTTAGAAATTGAGTCTCGTTCGCCCGTTTTACTAAGTGGTTTTCAAAGTTATAACCAAGTATTTCTCTAAGGGGTTCCTTCGCACATAACCTTGATTCAAACATTTTTATAAAATCGCGAAATAACTCTTTCTACATGAGGTCTTCTCTCACATCTTCACTATGACCTCTAGTATTTAATTACTAAGATTCGCAACCGAATATCTCATTTCAAGGGGTTCAATTGTAGTTATGAACTCACACTTGCATTTACTAACCACTTTTACGAATTTGACCATAACTCCTAAACCGTAAATCGGAATGTTGCGATTCTCACTCCAAAACGATCTATGACTCGAGATCTTCAAAGCTAGGTCATATACTTTATAAGGTCAGTGGTTCATACCAACTGTTGGGCTCGGTTTATAAGGTTAAAGAAATTTCGTCATTACGACGGCTATAACTCGGATAATCCAATTCTCAAACAACTCAAATAATCATTCAATCAATACCCAAGACTCATATTCACTATTCATCACCTTCACCACTTCCTAGACTGGTCTTGGTGCTATAAAACTCATTTTAACATCTAACAAAGCTTATCTCATAGATCCATGCCTTAAACATGCATATAACTCTAAAACCTAATCAAAACTCATGATTCATCAAAGGGGTTTCAAGGATTATACCTTTGTTTGAAGCTTTACAAGGCTAATATAGTCTCACAACTCTAGGATTGTCCATGGATGATCATTTAGAAGCCGTAAAAGAAGGATCAAAACAAAACAATATTAGTAAGTTACAATTCACTCAAGAACATAGAACTTTGTAAAATCCAAATGAAAATGTTCCACTTACTTGATGGCTCTCAAACTTGGTGATCCTTCCTAACTTCTCTCAAGCTTTGATTTAAGCTATAGATCTTGAATTATAAGCAAGTAGAACTCTAGATAGGATTTTACTATTCCTCTTCCTTAAGAAAAGCCGAATGGCTTTCTTTGATGATGGTGATGATATTGTTTTGTTTTCCCTTGGATTATACATGAATCTATAATATCTATACTACCTTATCTCTTCTATCTCATTGTAATCTCAAGAAACCAATGCCAAGATGCCAAGTGTTGGCCTATAAACATGTTACTCCTTTTTTATGCCATTTACCTCCATGTCCTTGCCCTTTCATGATTTATTCCACCAATGCCCTTGCATCTTCACTTTTGTTTCATTTAAATCAATTAAATCCATATGCTACAACTTATATATTGCACTCCATTGTAATAGTGTGGCCTAATACCTCAAACAATTGTTGTGTCCAATTTCCTTTTGCATTTTCTCTTTATCTCAGAAAACGTTCTCGCGATTTCTCAAATGTTCTCAATTCCTTTTTCTCTAGGGTTTTATTCTCAATTACATTCTCCTCTCATAATATATCCTCCCTTGGACTTCAAATATTTAATATCCTCAATTCATAATCCAATTATTATATTCCTGACTTCCCTGTCATTGATGGAATAAACAATGCTTGGATTCTCTGAATTCTAGCTTCATTCGTATACATTCATTCTCCCTGTACTTCACTGGTACATACTTGCTCTTCCCATTTCGTAATTATTATAGTGAGTACTCTAACTCATTTCTCAACTCCCCTTTAGGGTACATTAACTCATTTCCGGGACGCTAGATTATTCTTATCTATGTCGACAACCACTGAATTACACTGTTCAGAAAACACACATATGTATCCATTCATTACCACTACTGTTCATTGAAATAACTATTCACTGATGTATTTAATCGTAATAAGAAAAGTTTTAATTCTACCAAAAATTTGGGTTATTACATGAGTGGTTAGAACTCAAGGAATTTTTTTTTACGATTCCTTTGAATAGTAGAAAGCCGAATGGAGCATTGGTGATGGTGGTGATGCTTTGTTTTTGTTGTTTATGAATAATACATGTATCTATATCTTTATTTTAACCTCATATCCTTGTTAATGAGGTGTCATCTCCTTATTGGTCCATCTAGATTCCCTTATCCTCCCTTAATTGCAAACAAGTCCTTGAGCTTTGGTTTGTTTTCTCCTTGACACCTTTTGTTTCAAATCATGCACCATTTAGATTCCCTTTTGTCTATTTCATAAAACTCATATGTTACGACTTATATGTTGCATTTTATTGCTCTAGTGTGGCACAATCCCTTGAACAAATATTAATTCCAATATTCCTCTTTTAGTCTCTTTCTTTCTTGTTCTCAGCAAATGTTCTCGGGGTTTCTCAAATGTTCTCAATTCCTTTTTCTCTATGCTTTTATTCCCAATTCATTTCCTCCCTCATAATATATAATCCCTTGGACTTCTATTATTTAATTTTCTCAATTTATAATCCAATTATTATATTCCTGACTTCCCTGTCAATGATGGAATAAACAATGCTTGGATTTTCTGAATTCTAACTTCGTTCACATACATTCATTTTCTCTGTACTTCACTAGTACATACTTGATCTTTCTATTTCGTAATTTATAGTGAGTACTCTAACTCACTTCTCAACTCCCATCTAGGGTACATCAACTCATTTTCGGGACGATAGATTATTCTTATCTATGTCATCAACCACTGAATTCCACTGTTCAAAAATACACACATGCATCGGGATCATTATTCATAAAAATATCCATTCATTACAACCACTGTTCATTGAAATCACTAATCACTTATGCAGTCAATCATAATAAGAAAAGTTTTAATTCTACCAAAAATTTGGGTTCTTACAGTCTCCCCCCTTAAAAGGATTCCACCCCGGAATCAGTTTAGGAATAACTGGGGGTACTTCCATCCCATTGCACTCTCTAACTTCCAGGTGGATTCTTCCACATCTTGATTTCTTCACAATCCCTCATTAGCTTACAACCTTGTTCCTTAGAACTTACTCTTTTCTATCCATGATTTCCACAGGTTGTCCTTCGTAAGACATATCAGGTTGTATATTTACCTGCTCGTACTTTATCATATGTCGGGCATCTATAGTATACTGACGTGGCATTGCCATATGAAACACGTTATGAACATGCTACAGGTTTGGGGGGTAAGGCTGGCTCGTAGGCCACCTTCCTGATGAGTTTTAAAATCTCAGATGGCCCATGAATCTCGGCTTTACTTCCCTTTCTTCCCAAATCTCATTAGTTCTTTCCAAAGGAATACCTTTAGCATCATGCATCTCCAACCTCATATTCTCTATCTTGTTTGCGCAGAAATACACCAACATAACTTGCTTGTCATTCATCAACATGCCATTTAGCTCATCAATAGCAGCACTATCTCTATCTTTGTGGGCTTAGTTCGCATACTTTTTCTGTCTGTCCTGGCTGTTGCTAGCCACTTACTGGCAAGATCTTTTGTCTCTCTGGTTTGTTGGACTAACTTGGGTCCCCATATCTTCCTCTCTCCCACCTCCTCCCAACACAAGGGAGTGCGGCAACTCCTTTCATAACGGTCTCGTAAGGTGGTATTCCTATACTAACATGGTAACTATTGTCATACGCAACGTTGTTTATGCAAGTGGTCATCCCAATTCCCTTATAGCAATGTCAACTCACTTGTCGACGGTGTACTTCTCATTGAAACTAATTCAAATATTCTAGCAATCGATTCGAGTAACTCTTGCTATCTAGTAACGAGCTTGTTGGGCCTCCACTGTTTTGGTCTTCCTGTCTCATTGTTATCTACTATCATCTCCCTGCTGCTCCAACCCCTTCTTTTAATCATTTTACAGGAAGCCAACCTACCTCCTGTATTCAGTCATTCTTTATTATCTAACCTCTCCTCTCTCTCTCTTCTCTCTCTATTTCCCTTTGAAAGAAAGGCGAGTCTCTTGGGGATTTATTTCCGGGGAATGTTGTCTGGCTTGTCGCATGTTCAGTTCCTTCTGCATAATATATATTTGAGGCTCCTATGGTCCGTATAATTCTCAAATCTTTCGCCATATAACTAACGTCTCCAAATCTTTTAGGGCGAAAACATTTGCTGCTAATTCCAAATCATGGGTGGGGTAGGCATACGCAATTACTCCACTGTTCTGTATATGCACACATCCTAAACCTTTATGATATGCACCACTATATATCACGAAGTCTTCCTTATCAACTGGTGGGGCCAACACAGGGTCGACACCAACCTCTTTTTCAACTCTTGAAAACTCTCCTCACACTTAGGAGTCCATTCCAACTTCTCAGTCTTTCTCGTAAGTCGTGTCAACGGTGCTGCTATGTTAGCAAAGTCCTGCATGAATCTCCTATAATAGCCTGTCAGGCCTATACACTTCTCACCTCTATGGGTGTAGTTGGTCTCTCCTAATTTGAAACAGCCTCTATCTTAGCGGGATCCACTAATACTCCCTGGATACTAACCCCATGTCCTAGAAATTGGACTTCTTTAAGCTAGAATTCCTACTTCAAGAATTTGGCATACAACTGCTCTTCTCTATTTTTGAATATATCAAAATGTCATCAATAAATACAATGACAAACTTCTCTAAATATTCCTTGAACACTCGATTCATTAAATCCATAAAAGCTGCGGGTGCATTAGTCAACCCAAATGACATCACTAAAATCTCATAGTGCACATACCTAGTGCGAACGCAGTCTTGGGTATATCCTCGGGTTTAATCTTTAATTGGTGGTATCCAGTTCTCAAATCAATCTCGGAAAAGTACACATCATTTCTTAGTTGGTTTAGCAAATCGTCTATCCTCGGTAGTGGGTATTTACTCTTTAATGATAATCTTGTTCAACTCTCGTTAGTCGATATACAATCTCATATCACCATTTTTATCTATCACAACCAACACCGAGGCTCCCTACGGTGATGCACTGTCTTATCATGCTCTTGCCCAGAAACTCTTGTCACTGAGTCGCTACTCTTTCATCTCTACTGGGGCTAATCCATAACAATTTCTATTTCTGGGTCCGGTGGTAATCTCGGTAGATTCTCTGGAATACATTTTCAAACTCGTCAATCACTGGGGTTCTTTAACCCCTTCATCCTCAACACTTATTCTGCAAAACAGAGATAGTGTTTATTCGTAAACAACTTCTCCATAATCTCAATTCAACTATGGTGTCTCTATTGGACACCGCTGTCATCGAAGTTTCACATTACATCGTCATTCCTTTCAAACATGGTTTGACCAACTTTCCATTAGCACAACATCTTTGAGAGAGAGAATTCACCGATTCCATTGATATGTCACTGATATTCTCGTCATTTGGGATTCCCTCTTGTCCTCGGCGATTCCATTGCGAACCTAATTTCTATCAACGAATTTCACTTATTCTGACCTGGTTGACATCCCCTTGAAATTTGTTAGAGATAACAAGAATCATGGAGCTTTGAAAAGATAGCTACCATATCAAGACAAATGTCATACAATGGTGATCATAAGATTATGAGTTTTTATAGTAGACCTTATTTGAGATAAGAGAATTTACTGAGAGATCAATATGATCAAAAGAACTATCGTTGCGTGCCTCAGTTAAGACATTACTAAAGGTAATTAGCCTTCTTATATTTCACAACACACAAGTGATGGCATCCCATCAGACTTCTATCACACAGACAGATAGTCCTTGTGGCCCTTATATGAATAAGGTTGTTCGTCTCAGTGGAAGTAGAGAAATATGAAGCAATTCGAAATCAAGGTAATAAATTATCATCTTTCGACAAACAATTCTCAAATGGACACCTTGGATTATGGATCAGATTCCAAAGTGCGATTTTCGAAGAAAAGAAGAACCAGAAAGATACCGGCATGCAACAAACAAGTGGTGCCATATCACCAAAAGATTATTCACTATTCAAGAAAAGTGGAAGTTTGAATAACATCATTCGACAGGGCTTCAGAAACCTGAAAGTAGGTATCATGACAGCCTCTGGCATAATTGGAATCCAGTACGGGTGAGCACAAGTATGAAAATATAACTTAGAAGAGGGAATATATTCTTTATAAAGAAATCCTCGCTTGGAGGGATGTCAAACAATTCCTAGATTGGGGATGTAATCAACATAATCTACAAATAGGGAGGGTATTGCCAAGGTCTCCACGGATGCCTTTTATGTCGACTCATCTGACGGATAATCGTTCGATTCTAAAGTTTTCTTCTTCATGCACACCTTAGAGTGCTCGATAACTTACGTCATTTTCGCCTCGTACTAGTCGCCAAAGTCTTAATCATCAGCATTTACAATCGTAAAGAGTTCTATCCAACTCGGCGCAAGCATATCAAGCAAGCGTTCCATTCCATAAGAAACCTTCGATACTGGTGCCGCCCTCGGTAATGACGAATTCCATCATTCGAATAGGCGGTATTCCGGAAGATCGTTAGAAAATACATGCTTAAATCCGGTCTCTATTTCAATCATCCTTATACCCAAGATTCCTTTTTCCCATATCAATCTCGTGCGCTACATAAGCTTAACACTTTTGGCATAATAGCCTTTTCATTTAAGTCAATCCCGGAATTTCTTAGTCCATCTTGGTCCTTTAAAATATGTTTCACCATTACCGTCCAATCTCAACTTTATCATTTTATCTCTACAATCGATTGTAACAGTTAGGGTCTGTCCACCCACCCATATAGCGGCTACCTTATCCAACCCACCAGGTTCGCTCTAGTTTCCACTCTCTTCGGTGACATTCTCTGATAATCAGAAAGACAAGGTTTGCCAAATTTGTTGAATTTCTTTCCAAAATCAGGGAAATTTTGGTCAATCTATTTATCCACTGGTAACACTAGGAAATCAATTGATTTCGGAACCTGAAGAACAATTCTATGAACATCCAAATAGGTATAATCGTAACCAGTTATAATAATGGAATAATTGACAAAAAGTTGGAAGTTTAACCATTGAAAAGGAACCAAATATACACATCCTATAGAAGGGAAATCAAAAGTTTCAAACTGAAACATGCCACATCTTCCTGATACATATACGTCCAAATAGTCGATACTACTAAAAGTCAGTCTACCTAACCACTAGTCTCAGAAGCAACACTACAGTCGGAGTTAGTCGTTCCACAAAATTGGCACTACCAAGGCCATCCGAATCTAGTGAACCGTGTTGTCCGTCATCTATCACGGGCTGTCTGCGGAACGGGTCGGATCCAGTGTCCTTACCATAGTCCTCACAATTATCTTCTCCACCTCGGACCTTGATATTGATCCATTATTTGTTGCTGGTAATGCCCGGACCATCTCACTGACTCTCTCCTTGTGCCTTATCATCTCCTTCCTCATCTCCTCCTCGGTCGCTAGCTGGGCCCTCAACTCATTTATCCTCGCATTTGCTTCAATCAAATCAAAAGCAAAGGTTCCAACGATCCAGTCGTGGGTAATAGATGATGCCACTAGCCGTGGGGGTGGCAATGGCGTGTCGGGGTCACTGGGTGGGTGTAACACCCCTAGATCCAGGGTCGGAGATCCAGGCTATCACTCTGACCTTGATTCCCATTTTAATAAACATTATACTTATTTTTAATCTTATCATGCTGTGACCCCTCAATCATACACAACATACACAGATTATAGGCTCAGAGACGAAATTAAAGCATTACTAAGTTATTACATCCATCAGAATAAAGTTATTACAAACCTGAATTGTCTTAGTCTCAAAAGTTCATACTTAAAAAGGGATTACCATCTAAGGTGGCATCTGCGACCAATAAGCTGTTTGGTTTTCAAAAAGTTACACAAGTCATGCTTGTAAATAAACCTAACCAACCTAAGTTGTAAACCTATCCAACTTAGTCTGTTCACCTGAGGTAATGCTACCGAGTGCGGCCTCGTCACCTGCCTCGTAAACATCTATCTAAACTGCTGACCTGTGAGGGCGCTTTTGCCTTGGTCTTACCATGCTTATCTGTTGTTGTATTGTGATATGTATATAAAAGAAAAGCAAGAGTGAACAATGCAGCTCAACCATATAATAATAGTTTTCAAAGTACTTTTGTCATCAATCATATGTCATAGCGTGTACTGGTATTATACCATCATTAAACATAGTACTTTTATTATCTTAAAACCATATGACATAACATTACTGGTATTATACCATCATTAAACCTTTTTCATTCTCTATCCAGAAATGCAACAAAGAATTTTTGAGGTACCTTGAATAGTTCATCACTCTGTCAACACTATCGATAATTGAACACCTAGGCTTTCATTACAGTATTGCAATACAATTCCAAATGGAAGAATGGGATATTGCTGGAGCCTCTTCCACGATACTGGTGATTAGCCATGTATCATGCCTCTGCTTTTCTACTAGTAAAAGGACGACGTTCCCGTATCGGGTTGCACCCTGACCGCATATGGACCTTAATATATTTGGACTACGCCCGAGAGCGTAGCCCCCTCTTCCTCTAATCCTCTAAAGAATCCTATCCAACATCGAAACGGAATTTTATCCAGTTCCCCAAGCACAAAGCTTGTTGATAGGTTTGATAACAGTTCTATATCAAGCACAGAGCTTGTTGATAGGCCTGATAACATTTACATAACTTTACTTTCATGAATAATTGAGGAAGTAACTTTGACATGTGGGTAGACCTTGGTCAACAGATTTCATTTACATAGGAAGTTCATTTCAAATCATGACTTGGGAGTTGTCGGAGTTTTTGAGTACGTAATCACATTTGAACCCCTCCTTACTAGGTAGGGTGTAGTTCTTATTCATCTTACACATAGCGAAGGGAGAAAACATCGTTACTGGCTCCCAAAACCTTGGGTTCCCGAGTTTTGATATGTTTGAATGAGAAAGCGATACTTTTTGATGAGTGAAACTATAGTTATTGAATAAATGGGAACCCGTACTATTTTTAAATAATTTTCTGATAATCAGAAAATATTTAAAATAATTTTTAAAAGTATGAAATAACTTTTAAATAATTAATACAATTTTTAAATCACCTTGAGGTATTTAATAAATATTTAAATAATATTTATTAAATAATAAATCATTTTGGAATATTTAATAAATATTTAAATAATATTTATTAAATAAATAAACTTCTTGGAATATTTAATAAATATTTAAATAATATTTATTAAATAAATAATCATTCATAAACTATTTTCAAATGAAAATAATATTCATCTTATTAATAAACATTCAAATAATATTTATTAATATCATCAAAAGGATTTTCAATCCGAAAATATCCAATTTATATTTATTGGAATATGTTTAAAACACTATGTACGTCATATATCATCTCCGGTGACTTCCGGGTTTTTATGTCCTTATCCGGACTAAATATCTCCGACTCCCTTACTTAAGATAAGGGTATGGTATACCCTACTTGAAAATCTTTACACATCATTGTATACCTATACATGTTTATGCATACGTACTTACTTAAACAGGTTTATATATCTACGTACATAAACCTTACATTGTTGGGACAATCGGATCGTGGCCCTGCGATTTTTGATACAATAAATAAACGAGTACGAATACAAAAGTCACCTTGTTAACGGTTGATTCCACGCTCTTCTATTGTATTCCCAAACTCCCTTGAGCGAAGTGTGGCCTTCGTCTTCTCAAGTTAACCTCTCTTCTTGCTCCTAGGTGGCTACAATATTTTTCTCCACCAACCCTAGCAAGAAGAGAATAAGAATATATATAGGGCTACAATAGGGATCATGGATAATTAGGTTAGGCCTTCTAATTACATCTTGGGCCTAGCCCAATGTAATTAAATATTAATTCAATCCACTAAAGAATTAATATTTGCACTACCTTTCCTAATACCGCAACTTAATTATTTAATTGGGTTCCAATATTATTTGCTTATTAAATTCCCCATGTTTAAAATAGCGCATGCCCATTAATTAAATAAATTACTGATAATTTATTTAATTAATATCTTTTATCCTTGATTATCCACTCAACCTTTATTTAATTATGCCGGAATAAATTCCACCTGCAGGGTTTCACATAATTAAATCTTTTTGAGCTTTCAAGGGGACATCATTAACCCGAATATTATCATGACATGGATTCCTTCAATAAATAATATCCACCATATATATTATTCCATCACCCAAAATATAATGATTTAATTCCAAAGAATTATTTCATATATAAATCAAAGCATGTAAATAATATACACGTGTCAATTACTATATCCGGATTAAGAACCTAAGCATTAATAATAACATAGAATCTTAGTTCTCTTTCTTAATCAGTATAAGGGAACAATTCTAAATTTGATCCTGTTCAATATACACAAAATATACCAGTATTATTTATTAGTCAATATAAACTAATCTAAATAATACTACAGCCATACCAGTGGATTGTCCAACACCACCTGTGCTGTGAACCTTGTTATATTATATAAACAGTATTTAACAATCTAATATTCTGTATCCCATTTGATACTAGATTGTCCACAATATATAATATTAGACAGCATGTAAACATTTAAATGATTCTCAATAAAACCAGGCTAGAAATAAATGTATATACTTAAAATAAATATTTTCAGTATACACTAACAATCTCCCACTTATACTCAAAATATTTCAATGAGTATATCAGTGTTTATTTAATCCACTATTACATTGAAAACTATGTGCCCATCCATCTGACTCCTATCGCTTCCACATGCCTGTCAAAAACCTTGGCTGGCAAGCTCTTTGTGAAAGGATCTGCCCGGTTGTCTTCTGATGATATGTGAGCCACAACTATGTCTCCTCGCTTTACGATTCCTCGTATGAGATGATACTTACGTTCAATATGTTTAGCTGCTTTGTGGTCTCGTGGTTCTTTTGAATTTGCCACAGCACCAGTGTTGTCACAATACACTGTCAGACTCCTAGGCAAATTAGGTACCACATCTAAGTCCAAAAGGAAGTTCCTGAACCATACAGCCTCCTTTGCAGCCTCAGAGGCCGCCACGTACTCAGCTTCCATAGTAGAGTCTGCAATGCATTTCTGCTTTACACTCCTCCATATAACGGCTCCACCTCCCAAAGTAAAAACATATCCCGAGGTTGATTTCCTCTTATCCCTATCCGATTGAAAATCTGAATCAGTATATCCCAAAGGAAATAGATCCGAGGCCTTGTAAATTAACATATACTCTTTAGTCCTTCTCAGGTACTTGAGTATAGTTTTTACTGCACTCCAATGTTCCTGACCTGGGTTCGACTGATATCTACTAACCATGCCTACAGCAAAGCAGATGTCAGGCCTCGTACATAACATAGCATACATTAAGCTTCCACATGCCGAGGCATAAGGAACTGCTTTCATGCTCTCTATATCCTTAGGTGTCGAAGGACACTGCTCCTTGGATAGAGCAACTCCATGTTTAAAAGGTAGAAAACCTTTCTTAGAGTTCTGCATGTTAAAATGAGCTAATACTTCATCAATGTAGGGCTCTTGAGATAAAGCCAACATCCTTTTCTTGCGATCCCTTATTACTTTGATCCCAAGGATGTATGCCGCTTCACCTAAGTCCTTCATTTCAAATTGTTTGAACAACCATGCCTTTACTGATGATAACATCTTAACATTGTCTCCAATGAGTAAAATGTCATCTACATATAGTACTAGAAAAACCACTGCATTACCCTCACTTCTCTTATACACGCATGACTCGCTTGGACTTTGATCAAATCCATATGACTGGACTGCCTGATCAAAACGAATATTCCAGTCCCTAGAAGCTTGTTTAAGTCCATAAATAGACCTCTTAAGCTTACAAACCAGATGCTCTTGGCCTTCTTTAATGAATCCTTTTGGTTGTTGCATATAGATGGTTTCCTCAAGACTTCCATTAAGGAAAGCTGTCTTGACATCCATTTGCCAAATCTCGTAATCGAGATGAGCTGCTATAGATAAAAGAATCCGGATCGACTTAAGCATAACAACTGGCGAAAAGGTTTCCTCATAATCGATTCCTTCTTTCTGAGTATACCCTTTCGCAACAAGTCGTGCTTTCCAGGCTTTCACCTTTTTGTCAGATCCTCTTTTCTTCTTGTAGATCCACATACTTCCAATGGGTTTTATACCTTTGGGTGGTTCCACGAGCTCCCAAACTTGATTGGAATACATAGATTCCATCTCAGATTCCATTGCCTTTTGCCAAAGATTTGCATCTTTATCTAGAATTGCCTGTTCGTATGTCCTGGGATCCTCATCATGTTCACCAGAGACCAAGTCTGAAGACTCTCCCAAAAACATGAATCTTTCAGGTTGTCGAACAACCCTCCCACTACGACGAGGCACTGGTGCGGTACTAGTGTCAAGTTGTGCATTTTCTTGTGGTTGTTCTACTTGTACTATTGGCACTTGGGGATTATCTGTCCCTCCCACTAATTCCTCTAAAACAACACTACTCATGGGTTTGTGGTTCATTATATAGTCTTCCTCTAAGAATCTGGCATTGGTGCTAATAATGACATCTCGATCCCTAGGACTATAAAATGAATAACCTTTCGTCCCCATGGGATAGCCTACAAACAACCTTACTTCTGTACGAGATTCTAGCTTGGTCGCGTTCTTGTTCAACAGATGTGCTGGACAACCCCAAATCCGAATATGTCTTAGACTTGGTTTGCTACCAGTCCACAATTCTATTGGAGTCTTGGGAACCGACTTAGAAGGTACCAAGTTCAAAAGGTAAGCCGCTGTTTCTATAGCATATCCCCAGAACGACTTGGGTAAATCTGAATAACTCATCATTGATCTAACACTCTCCAAAAGAGTCCGATTCCTTCTCTCTGCTACACCATTCTGCTGAGGTGTGCCAGGTGCAGACAACTGGGATGTAATCCCATTTTCTGATAAATAGTCCCTAAATTCTCCAAGCAAGTATTCGCCACCACGATCTGATCGTAGTGACTTGATACATTTTCCAAGATGTCGTTTCTCCGCACTTGCTTTGTACTCTTTGAATTTTTCAAAGCACTCAGACTTGCGGCGCAACAAATAAATGTATCCATATCTAGAATAATCGTCAATGAAAGTGACAAAATACTCATAACCTCCTCTTGCTTGGATACTCATAGGACCACATAAATCAGTATGAACCAATTCTAATACTTCTTTGGCTCTATTCCCCTTAGCTTTAAAAGGCATGTTAGTCATCTTACCTTCCAAGCAAGATTCACAAACTGGAAATGGCTCCACTGCCAACAAGCCTAATGGCCCATCTACTACCAGTCTTTGAATCCTCCTCAAGTTAATATGACCTAATCTTAAATGCCAAAGATATGTTTGGTTCAATTCAGAAGGTTTCTTTCTTTTGTTTGAGCTAGAAAGAATATTATTAGATTCCTTTTGTTGCAGCATTGGTTGGATAGGATTAATAATATATAAATTGTCTTGCAATGTACCAGAACATATAACTCGTTTATTCATCATAATAGAAACATTACGATCCAAACAAACATTATAACCATCAATGGCAAGTTTAGAAACTGAAATCAAATTCCATCTAAACGAAGGTACATAAAGACAATTGTTCAAAACCAAAATCCTATCATCACCGAAAGCTAAAGTAATTATTCCAACTGCAACTACTGCTACTTTCGTAGCATCTCCCATAAACACATATATCTCGCCATCTCTAAGCATTCTGGTTTGCTGGAACCCCTGCATAGAGTTACAAACATGGTCAGTGGCTCCTGTATCAACACACCAAGTGCCCGTAGATATAGCCGCTATATATGTTTCCGTAACTAGAGAAAGAGACATACCAGTATTGTTTGTCTTCTTAGGAAGAGGACAATCCTGTTTCCAGTGACCTGACTGCTTGCACCTGAAGCACTTGCCCTTAGGCTTTTTCACACCACCTTGAACTCCCACTGCATTAGCAATCTTTCCAGCTTTCTGTGTCTGAGTCTTTTTCTTCTTCTTACCTTTCGGCTTTGATGAAGAAGCTTTCTCAGCCACATTCACTTGAACATTCTGTTTAAAGAGTCCTTCAGCTGCCTGAAGTTCTGTCAGAAGTTCCGCGAGACTATACATCCTTTTGTTCATGGTGTAATTCAAGCGGAACTGCTCAAAACTTTTGGGCAAGCTCATAAGGATGATATCGATCTGGGTTTCCCCATCAATATCAGCACCAAGGATCTCCATCTCATTCAGATGAGACATCATCCTGAGAACATGATCCCTTACAGGTGTTCCTTCAGCCATCTGAGTGTTCATTAAAGCCTTCATTGCTACTTGCCTAGCAGCCCTATTCTGTTCTCCAAAAAGTTCCTTGAGATTAAAGAGCATATCTGAAGCCGTGGCCATAGCCTGATGCTGATGCTGCAAAACACCCGACATTGCTGCCAGAATGTAACATCGCGACATCTCATCGGCCTTAACCCACCGCTTATAATACTCCTTATCACATTCAGGAGCATCTTCAGCAGGCTGATCCGGCTTGGGTTCATAAGTGCAAAATTTGTACTCCTCAGCAGTCAACACTATGTCCAAATTACGTTTCCATTCAATATAGTTTGGTCCAGTAAGTTTGTTATCCTTAAGTATGGTGAATAGTGGATTAAAGCCCATAATGATCTAATCCTGAGAATTATACATGTAACACATAATCAGAGAGTTGCAAAAATCTTAAAACTTATTGGTTTCCTCTAACAATTAATTAAAATTAATGCACTAATATTTAAACACAATAAGTATCTGGTACGCCACGATGGGTGACATATATACCACTTAAATTCGCTTAAATATTACTTCGGTCCTATTACTAAATAATACGCCACGTTAGGGTGGACTATATATTATTTTTCATAGCTAAGTGTATACCATTATCAAATCTTAAATTAATAACAATAAGACCGGATGCCACCATTAAATATTACAAATCAATAATCGATAATAGGATAATTCCCAGATCGGGGGGAGCATTGTCAAGAGGCGTCACTTAAGACCCCTTTCTAGACAGAATCATCCTTTCTCTCAATATTGATAATCTATATTCAATAATTGGTACCCGTCTAATTAATCGAATTCTATGAAACTTGGTACGCCACGTTGGGTGGCATGTATACCTTTCAATATTCGTAATTAATTTAGGAAGTTTGTCCTAGTAATATCCATAACACTATCTGACACCATAAATCATATGCCACGTTAGGGTGGACAATATATAATTTATATTCGTCTTAGTATTAAATTACATACAAACAATAATGGAGACCGTGGGATTTAATTCCTAATTAATTCCCTCACCCACTTAGAATTTTTATTAAAAATTGAGGAATTTTAAAATTAAATGGGACCTTTGTCGTTACAATTATGGCTAACATGCATTCCAAATACACACATAATTTAACAACATATAACATTTAATTAAAGCAATAAATAATAAAAAAAAAACTATGTCCATGTCGTCCTAATTATGTTAAACATGAAATTAAAAATTACACACATAATTAACAACACACATAATAATTATTTAAAGCAATAATTAAAAAGTAAATAGCGGAATTAAAATAAAAAATTCCACTATTATGGCCCCAAAATTAATTGCTACAGCCTGTGATTTCAGCCCCACGCGGTATTCACAGGAGGCCAGAACTTCCGATTTAGTCTATCATTTTCTTCTCCCGTGTACATTCTGGCGGGTCCACAAAAAAAAACTTGTGGTTTTTGATCAGACCAGGACAAAAGGAATAACATTCAATATTAACAATTAATATTATCATCCTCCTCTCCTGTTACAGTGAATGCAAGTGGCGCGCCTGTGAGGTCCACGCGCCTTTGGTCTCCTGCTTCTTCTGTCATCTTAATTAAAAAACAAATCGAACCAGCAGCCTGTAGCAGCTACGCAGCGGATAATAATTTTTCTCCGGTTTCGATTTTCAGCCGAACATAATTGTTACAAGATATCCAAATTTATACAAAATTCATCAAACAATTACATAAAAAATAGATCTAATACAAAACTAATTTTGTAAAATCTATTCTAACACGATCAACCCTCGTGTTTACAACCACGATAAACCACGTGGAAACCAAACAAAAATTAACCACGATTAAACCACGTGGGATCCAAACACATTGATAATGCTCCTCGCTCCACTCTACCGTACTTTTCCCTCTTCCGGTAAGGCTTGGACGGAAATGTGGTGTAGCTGTCGGAAGGGTATCTGCAAAACAATGCTTGACCGGGGGTGGTGGCCGTCAAGCACCTCCGGCGTGAGAGTAAGTAACTGGTGGTGGAGAATACAAGAAACAATATCGGAAAGTGTAAATACTAGTGACTGATATTTTAGAGAGCAAATATGAAATGTGAGAATGTGAGAGTGAGTGTGAGAATGTTCAACCCCTGTATGTGTGAGTTTACCTTGGTATTTATAGAGTTTGGTGTTACCTCCTCTTGTCCAGAAGAATACTCCCTTCCTTGAGACAGGTGTTGGTTAATAGCATGTCCCTTCCACTTTCTACTGTCAAAGTGATTACTTTCGTGAAGGCTCCACATTGTCCGGGAGTGAGAAGGAAGGCACGAGCTAGGTCCTCGAGATAATATGTTATGAAGGAGGGAACGCTCTTTGTCCAAGAGGTTGAATGTGCTGGAGGAGGAATGTGCCTTTTGTCCGGAAGGAGGAGCATTGCCTTAGCTTATTTTTCTTAGTCAACTTTGGGGTGTGGCAAGTTGTCCACTAGGCATTCTCGAGATATAGTTACATTATAAGGATAAAAGAGTTTTCTTCGGGAGGGTATTATCATTGCCCCCCACTCCTTCAACTTACTTTAGTGGGTTGGAGGAGTAAATGCTGATTTGATTTTTGATATTTATAACTTCAACGGCTCTCTATAACGGCTAGTTGATGAAGGCCTATAAATACTTGGGTTTACTTCAAGAGTTGAGATATCTTATTTTCTTGAAATCTTTCATTTCTCTCCTCATTTCTTGTAGGTGTTGAGAAATTCTTCAATGGAGGGAGGGATGAAGACTTGCTACTGTGACATGCCTGTGGTTGTGAAAACCATATGGGCCGGAAGCAATGCTGGTCGAAGGTTTGAGCGTTGCGCCACCAGGGAGTGTCACTATGACATTTGGATAGATGAGCCTCTTGGTGCCCGAGCTTGTGAGGCCATTGAGGAGCTGGTCCGGGAGCAAAATCAGCTACACCGTTTCTACATGCAAAAGATTGACCGCTTGAGGGCTTGGGAGATGGCCAAACGGGAAGCTATGTTGGTGAAGCTGCATGAGTTGGAGGATGAGATGGACCGTGAGGAGCCAGAAGATGAAGATGCTTCCGTTGCTTAGTTTTAGATGTTTTCTTTGTATCCTAATGAGGACTTGAGGGGTCTGTCCTTCACTTGTCTTCTTTGCAATGTAATCTTTTTCCTAATGAATGAAACATGATTTTCTTCTCTGCATGCAAGTGTATTTTTGGTTGTTTTGAGTTGTGTTTCCCCCCGGGCATCACTTGTGGGTAAAGTCCACTAGTGATGGCCTCAGAATTTTTCATAAGTGCTAGAGGTGGAAGAGGGACAAGGAATGTAGTGTCCCATGAAATTTTACTAAGTTTGAATTTGGTGCCCCCCAAGCATTGTTAGTGGGGAGTGCCCACTAGCAATGGCGATAAAAATGAAGTATTTTCATAAGTGTGTTGGAAGGGAAAGAAGAACATTTAGAGGAGGGATACAAAATTTTGTGCTCCCCCGACATTTTACTAAGTTTGAATTTGGTGCCCCCCAGGCATCGCTATCAGATAATGCCCGTTAGCAATGGCCTTAATTTTTTTTTTTTTTTTTTTTTTGGATGTTTGTGTAAGAATGAGGGAGGTTTTTTTTTGTTTTTGTTTTTTTTTTATTTTTTTTTTGTGCGGAGGAGGAATTTTAGGAGAAGGAAGTATATATATATTTTTTTGTGAGGAGGGATTTTATGAGAAGGAAGTACCTTTGTGAGGAGGAATGCATTTTTGTGGGAAGGAGGAATTTTGAGAAGGAAGTACTTTTTGTGGGGAGGAGGAATTTTGAGAAAGAATGCATTTTTGCGGGGAGGAAGAGTTTTAAGGAGGAATGCATTTTTTTTTTTTTTTTTTTTTTTGAGGAGAAATGCATTTTTGTGGGGAGGAGGAATTTTAGGAGAAGGATGTAATTTTTTCTTTTTTTTGTGAGGAGGGATTTTATGAGAAGGAAGTACCTTTGTGAGGAGGAGGAATTTTGAGCTAGTAATGCTCGAAGCATTACTAGCTGGTAGTGTTTACTAGCAATGATTTAAAAATAAACTCTGAAATTTTTTATAGGTGTCTAGAGGAGAAGGAAGGTAATTTGTGAGAACAAGGAAGAATTCATGTGTGATGAATTTTTATTCATTTTTGAATAAATGTGACGAAGCAAATTAAACTCGTACTCTATAAGAGAAGGATTTGCTGTAACTGTTGGGATGTAAAGAATAGTAAAAAGTAAGTTAACATTAGTAGGAGTTGAAAAGTAGCAGGCTATAGGATTTTTAGATATTAAATATATAAAGGTGTAGTGGGACCCGCTACTATTATTGGTGGATTTTGTTAAATATACTGGCTGACGTACATGTCTGTATTATTTTTCTATAATAAAACTGAATACACTTTTTTACTATTTGTTTGTGGCCAACCGTAAGTAACAAATATAGAAAACAAAGATGTTGTCTTCTTCACCAATTTTTCACATCTTCCATGAAAAGCCATCAATGCTTGGTGGAGAATAAGTGAATGAGAAACAAACAAAACCAAAGGTGTTTATTTATAGGTTTATACGTGTGTGTATGTTTCTTGGAACTGGGTTACAACATAGTGAAAGGTTTGTACTTTGTATGTATAGATTTGTTTTATGTGTGTATGCGGACTTCTTGGCATCCTGTTTTGAATTTGGAGGTTGTAAGGATGGCTTTAGGATGATGTTATACATGTACCCATCCCTGTATATATAGATATGTGTGTGTGTAAGTGGGTTTGTGTAAAATGTTTTACCTTCTGAGAAAAAGCTAGTCGATGTCATATGTTTTGACTTATAATTGTATGAGTTGACCTGGTAATTTGTGGTAGCGAGTATGTTATAGTGATTTCACAATGGAGGCAGGTACTAGAGGAGGCGGGAACGGGTAGAAAAATGACTTAACTGGATTTGTGTATCTTTTTATGCGTTGTGAACGTGAGTGTCAGGTAGGTGGATAAAGTAGGTAAAGTAGTATGCTTTTATAGTTGCTTTGTACTAAGTTGTGCACTGTTTGTCTCCTTGTCGCAAAGGCGGGTCAAATCTGGAAGCGGAAAGCGGGGTTTGTGGTAGTTTAATTTGTTTTCTAAGTGTTGAAAGCGGGTTTGTGCTTTTGACTTGTAAAGAGGTAGAGTTTGTAGGAGGCGGGTGAGACTTGAAAGCGGGAACGAGTACATGAGTGTGGAGAGCAAGTGAGTTGTTTAGTGCCTTGTATTATTTTAGCTTGTATATATAGTTGTGAGTAAAAAGAAAGCGGGACGTGAGTGTTGTTGAAGGAAAGAGGTGGGCACATATGTGTGTTGTTATATAAGAGAATTATAAGTGTGAGAATGGGGTATTAGTTTAGGAGGGTCTGAATTGAAAGCGGGAACAGGTTTGTGGAGGCGGGTATTATAACATTTGATTAGAGGAAACGGGGAAGTGGGATTTGTGTGATTTTTTCTAAATGGTGAAAGCCGGAACAAAGTAGTGTAGAGTACATGTTTAGATTTGTACATCTATGTGTGTATAGTTTGAAATGCGTAAAGATGACAGCTATGTAGACCAAGCATGAATCTAGGATTTGAATATAACATAGCTGTTGAATATATGTTTTGGACTTGGATATTTTTACAATAAGTACTCCTATGTATGTTATGTGTAAAAGGTAGATGCAGGAGTAATTATATGTTGCCTCTGACTGTCATGCTCTTGGCAGAGAAAGCGGGTCAAAAATTTAAAGCGGGAATATATACTACTGTAATATCATCTAAGTTTGTGTTTGTTATATGACTTTGTAATATTTGTTAAAACAAGCAGAGAATATGAGCTTTCTGATATATTCTTGTAGTGGGTAAAACGAGCTTTGTAACCGAAAATGGGTCACTCAATGTGTGTATTTTATCTTGAAACTGAGGTTGGTAAACCAGGGAGGGGACTGTATTTGTTGTGAGGGTGGAAAACGGGTAGAGTTGTTTGAAGGAAGGAAGATGAGAATCCGGCAAAGCATAAAACCAAGAAGTACAGTGATTATGTTTACCGCAAATTCAGCAAGATTCCGCAGTAGCTGGACTGTACAATCTACATTGACATATATGCCCGCGGCATGCCTGTGCATTTTGTAATAAAAATTTTGAAAACATTACCACTTTCCTTCCCCACACTACAAGTGAAAATAGTTACTCTATATGGCCATATGGGTGAAGGCGGGTCAAATTTGAAACCAGGAGGCGGGATGAAAGTTGTTTTTGTTTTCTAAATAGTAAATACCCAAAGAGGTACATTAGTGGGAAGGCTGGACTAAGTTTTTTTTTTTTATAGGTGTTGTGTTTTTGTCCGAGAGTGAGTGATAAGCGGTGAGGAAGCGGGAGGATGGTGTGAGTGTTAGTGAGTTTGCGTTGGTGGCTGGTAACATATAGGGAAGGCGGGTATAGTGTATTACTCCCTCCGTCCCAAAAAGATTGACACACTTTCCTTTTTGGGACGTCCCAAAACTAATGAACCTACTTTACTTACTATTTTTGAACACTACTTTTCATTATTACACCCACTACTACTCCATTTTATACTTTTTTTTATACTATTACACCCACTACTTTCCTCCACTATCTCAAATCTACAATTAAATATTAATAGGTCCCACCACTTTATCCACTTTTCAACTAACTTTACTCTTTTTCTACTACATTTTCTTAATCTCCGTGAAAGTCAAACCAGCTCAGTCTTTTTGGGACGGAGGTAGTATATATGAAAGGAAAATATTTTAAGTGACATATAATGAGAGTAAGTAAGAGAAGGCAGGAATGAGAGTTAGGTGAGAGGAGGCGGGACTGGAGAAGGCGGGACTGGAGAAGGCGGGGAGGCTAGAATAGTTGCATTTTATATATAGTTGTAGTTTTGTTTGTTTAGTACAGAGGGTTGTAGAGGGAGCAGGTTGAGGAGTGGTTTTTATGTGTTAAATATTTTTTGACAAAAGAAAAGCTGGGAGAATTTTATAGGGAAAGTGAGAAAGCGGGCTTAGGTATATAATTTTGATAGGGGAAAGCGGGAACAAGTTGTAGTAGAGTAGAAAAATAGGTACATATTTATAAAGTGAGAAGGCAGTGAGAAGGCATGTACTGTGATAAAATAACTTGTAAAATATGTTTGGTACTATCAATGTATCATGTTGTTCATCTTGTGGATATTTACAGAATTATAGATAGCGGGGACGGGTGAATGGTTGAAAACTGAAATAAAAGGTCAAAACCCATGTATTTTTATTTTTGTGCACCACCTTCATTATGTACTTGCTTCCTTCTCATATGTATACCATAATTTCTTTTTCAATATCGCAAATGGAAAGATTTCCTTCTATATTGTAGCATCTTTTAGTGCTTTGTCATGTCCTCTTGTAGTGCTTTTTGTCTGCATAAAACTTGTGAGAATATAATACATGAAAGCTTTCAGAAAAACTACTTTGTGTGCCCGAATGAATCTCATTAGATAATATAGTGCTCTTAACCATTTACGAGATGTTGTTACTTATGTCTGAGATGTTGTTACTTGTGTCTGAAGCGATTTTACCCGCCTTGTGACTTGTGACTTAGTTTGCTTTCTTTGTGTCTGAATGAATCTCATGAGGTAAAGCAAAATCTTTAATTTTGTCTGAGATAGTTTACTTTGTGTCTGAGGCGGCTTTGAATGCCTTGTGTCCGAGAGAATATTACTTGTGTCTGAGATAGTGTAACTTGGCTTTGACTGCCTTGTTGTCTGAATGAACCTCATGAGATATAATGTTATCTGAGATAGTGTTACTTTGTAGTTGTATTACTTGTCTTGTTTCTGAGATGGTGTTACTTGTGTCTGAAATACAACTTACTTGCGATGTATGGTGACTAGAAAAAAGATACTTCATTCATGAAAGATGATTACATAAGTAGTTGATGAGAGTTACTAATAACGTAGATAATGTGCTGTGGAGACTCATAGAAGTATGCCTCCAACACTTGATTGTAGTAATAGTAGTAGTAGTAGTTGTAGTAGTAGGGATGAACAAGCAATCCTTAGGTGTAGTACTTTCGCAACTTATCTCCATGCCATGTGTTGTTTACTTCAGTACCGTCCAACCTTTCTAACTTGTAGGAGCCTGGGCGTAGCACATGCTTCACCTTGTAGGGACCTTCCCACTTGGGCATGAGTTTTCCTGTATGGCGTGGGTCGGAAGCTTCTGTTGCCCGTAGCACCAAATCTCCTTCCTCAAATTTTCGAATTCTTGTCTTCTTAGCAAAGAATTCCTTGGTTTTTTCCTTGTATGTATCCATCCTCTGCACGGCTTCATCTCTAACTTCATCTATAAGTTCAATGTTGTCGCGCAGACCTTCGGTATTGGCTTCTTCATCAAAGTTTAGGACTCGATAGGAGGGAGATCCCACTTCTACCGGGAGCAAGGCTTCGGTACCAAATGCTAGTTTGAAAGGGGTTTCCTTGGTACTGCTTCGGGCGGATGTACGGTAAGCCCACAACACATTTGGTAGCTCTTCAGGCCATTTTTTCTTAGATGCTTGGAGTCTTTTCTCTAAACCTCGCACAATGGTTCGGTTTGTGACTTCTACCTGTCCATTGCTTTGAGGGTGGCACACAGAAGCTTTCTTATGCTTCACTCCTCTTTCAGAGAGGAACTTCACGAACTTTGACCCTACAAATTGGGTTCCATTGTCAGACACCATCACTCTTGGGATTCAAAACCTTGTGATAACATTTTCATTGACAAACTTAATGGCATCTTCTTGAGTGATTGTTCTTAGTGCCTTAGCTTCCACCCATTTTGTCATATAGTCTATTGCCACCATCACATATTGGAGTTCTCCTTTAGCTTTGGGGAATGGTCCCATGATATCGATGCCCCACATTGCGAAGGGAATGGGGGAAAGAATAGATGAGGGCAAGGCGGGTGCTTGCTTAGGGACATTGCTGAAGAGCTGGCACTGTGTACACTTTTTGACAAAAGCTTTACAATCCTTAGCCAAAGTAGGCCAAAAGTATCCTTGCCTAAGAATTTTATGAGCAAGAGCTTTTCCCCCCATGTGATCTCCACAAATCCCTTCATGAACTTCTCTCATGCAATATAGAGCCTCATCTGGGTCGATGCACTTGAGGATGGGAGAATCGAAAGTCCTCTTATAGAGAATGTCGTCTTGAATGAAAAATTTGGCGGCTTGAGAGCGGATATGTTTTGCCTTGGTGGAATCATCAGGTAGAATATTCTCCTTCAAGTAGTCGATGATAGGTGTCATCCAAGTTGAGTCGGCAATGTCTACTTCCATGATTTGGTGTCCCTCAATAGCTGGTACTTTCAATTCTTCAAAATAGACCGAACCATCTAAATGGTCTTTTTCTGACTCCACTAGCTTAGAGAGCAAATCCGCAATTGTATTGTCACCTCTATCCACTTGTACAAGTGTGTAGCTGACAAAAAGAGAAAGGAGGGATTTGACCAAGGTTTGATACTTGGTAAGAATGATATCTTTCGTAGCATAATCCCCCGCAGTTTGCCTTACTACAATCTGAGAATCACTGAAGATAGAGAGGTGTTGAACTTGGAGACTTCTTGCCAAGTTAAGTCCTGCAATAAGTGCTTCATACTCGGCCTGATTGTTGGTAGCTTTGAAAGTGAATCTTATGGCTTGCATCACTTGGAACCCTTCTGGGCTGATCAAGATTAGCCCTGCCCCACTCCTAGTCGAAGTAGAAGATCCATCCACGAAGAGTTTCCATGTTGGGCTTGGAAGAGGGACAGCTTCATTGGCAGGAGGATCAACCTCTAAAGTTGCTATTTTTTCTTGATTACCAAACGAACATTCTACAATGAAGTTCGATAGAGCTTGTGCCTTAATGGCCTTCCTTGGCTCGTAGGAGATAGAAAATTGACTTAATTCTACTGCCCAATTGATCAACCTTCCTGACAGATCTGGCTTGTGTAGAAGCTTCTTCAAAGGTTGATTGGTAATAACCTTGATCTCTCTTCCTTGGAAGTAATGCCTTAACTTCCTACTTGCAGTAACAAGAGCATATGCAAATTTCTCTACAGGAGGGTAGCGGGTTTCCGCATCCTTTAGCACTTGGCTCACATAATAAATAGGCTTTTGCCCTCCTTCATCTTCTTTGATTAACACCGCCCCAACAGCCGCATTAGACGCCGACAAGTATATTGCTAGAGGTTCAGTAGGAGCAGCTGTTGTTAACAAAGGTGGGGTTGAGAGATATGCCTTCAAGTCATCGAAGGCGGCTTGACATTCGGGAGTCCACTTGATAGTCTTCGTAGATGTTGCTCCCCTTAGGGTGTCGAAGAAAGGTAGGCATCTCTCCGCCAACTTAGATATAAATCTTCTTAAGGCGGCTAACCTTCCTGTTAACCTTTGAACGTCACGAATTGTCTTAGGAGGACGCATATCCAAAATTGCTTGAATTTTTTCAGGATTGGCTTCTATCCCTCTTTGACTGACCAAGAAACCTAAGAATTTTCCTGCCTCCAAGGCAAATGTACACTTATCCGGATTTAGCTTCATGTTGTGTGCTTTCAACTTCTCGAAGCACTCCTTCAAATCTGCAAGGTGAGTCTTCAAAAGTAAAGATTTAACTATCATATCATCAACATATACCTCCATATTGCGACCAAGTTGTCCGGCAAAGATTTTATTCATCATTCTTTGATAAGTTGCGCCTGCATTGATAAGGCCGAAAGGCATGACCTTGTAACAATAAACTCCTCGATGGGTGATGAAGGATGTTTTCTCTCTATCTTCTGGTGCCAACTTGATTTGGTTGTATCCCGAAAAAGCGTCCATGAAGCTTAGCATGAGATGACCCGCGGTGGCATCAATCAGTTGATCAATACTTGGAAGAGGGTAAGGGTCTTTTGGACAGGCCGCATTAAGATCAGTGTAGTCGACACAAACTCTCCATTTGCCATTTGCCTTCTTTACCAAAACCACATTTGCCACCCATTCAGGATAAGTGACTTCACAAATAAGATCCGCATCAAGCATTTTATCAATTTCTTCGTCAATTGCCTTTTGCCTATCAGGAGCAAAATTTCTTCTTTTTTGCATCTTTGGGATAGCATCTTTGTGAACATTCAACTTGTGTATTGCTATCGATTCATCAATCCCGGGCATTTCCTTTGGGCTCCAAGCAAATATGTCAGCATATTCTCGTAACAACTTAGTTAGTCCTTCTTTAAATACCGAGTCAAGCCCAGCTCCAATGCTTATACGCTTTGTCCCATCTCCAGGCACTAGTTCAATTTTTTCAGTTTCTACGGCGGGTGTAACCACCGGCACTTCATCTTTTTGCAAACATTTTTTCAAAGAAGCATCCATACGTTGCTCCTCAATATCTTGCTCAATGTTTTCAACCATTTGGACATCTCTCGTCCTCTTTCTCTGATTTCGTTGGTGCTCAAGGTGCCTTTTCCTCTTTTCCCTCCTCCGTTGGACTGTCCGAGCCTTCCTCATATTACTTGGATCAGTTTGAGCCAAGTTGAGAGCCGAGCCATAACAATACCTTGATGCCTCTGTGTCTCCTTTAATCTCCCCTATTCCCGCAATGGTTGGGAACTTCATTTTCAGATGTGTAGTGGAGGTTATTGCTCTCAAACGAGTTAAGGTAGGTCTTCCCAAAATCATGTTGTAGGAGGAGGGGGTATTAACCACATAGAGTTTGATAATATGTTGCACTTGTCTTGGGGCTGTCCCAAAGAGTATGGGCAACTTCACTATTCCCACTATGGGGACTGCATTGTGGCCAAAACCATAAAGTGGTGCCTCTTCTTCACATCCTTCCAACTTGTCCTCCAACTTTAACCTTTCCCAACAATGAGTGAAGATTATGTCCACCGATGACCCGTTATCAATTAGTACTTTCTTAACCACATTATCTCGTGTCTCTATGGTGACAACGAGGGCTTCGGTGTTGTAAGGATTGACTCCTTCCAAGTCAGCATCGGAGAAAGTGATAACATCTCCTACCGTATCCTTTTGAGATATTGCCATAACCTCCTGTGCCTCGGGGGCTCGGGGAGGGGATTGTGTTCCTCCAATAACTATATTGACAATGTTCTTGTCTTTGTTGGTTCGAGATGTGGAAGGAGCACTTGAGTTATTCCCATTAGTGATTTGTCGAGGAAGGTACTGGTTGATGAGTCCTTGGCGAACCAATCTTTCGAGGAAGTGTTTGAGAGAGAGACAATTCTCCGTAGTATGCCCGTGCGTGGCATGATATTCGCAATGCTTAGAAGAATCTCTATCACCCGGGGCTGTCCAAAGTGGTGGAGGTGCTTGATAGAAGGGTTTGTTTCGTATTTCTCGCAAAATGTTTGCCCGGGACATACTTAGTGTTGTCCATTCCGGCTCGGGTTTACGTGCTGGTTTTGATGAGGTAGGAGAAGAAAGTCTCGACTTGTCGAAAGTGGGCTTTTGCCTTGGCGGAGCAGGACCATGTGTGGTTTGTACTTGGTGTTCGTGGATGGGCCTTTGGCTACGGTGGAAGGTAAAACGTTCCTTTTGAAAGTAAGGCTTTTGTTGAGGAGGATTTCTTGTTTGTTTCATGACCCTCATAGCCTCCGTCTCAGTGATGAAGTGTGAAGCTAACTCGTATGCTCTGGCCAACGTAGTTGGCTTGTGTTCCATGAGCTTGCAAATATACCTTTCACAATCGTAAGGGTCTAAACCCCTTCTCAAGTGTACCAATGCTTCCGTCTCATTGACTGACACCACTTTGTTTACTGCTTCCTTGAACCTTTTTAAATAGTTTTCCAATGTCTCTCCACTTCTTTGTGCGATGGTTTCAAGGAAGACAGTGTGCACCTCGTGTGGTTGGTTTGCCTTAAACTTATTCAGAAAAGCTTTTTTGAAATCGGCCCATGTGTCAATGGTCCTTGGAGGAAGTCTACAAAACCACCTCTGAGCACTCCCTCTTAAGGTAGAGGCAAAGAATCTACAACATGTTAGGTCCCGGTACTCATAGAAGAGAGCTAGCTGATCAAAATAACTTAAGTGCTCTTCCGGATCTCCATTACCATCGTATGAGTCCAAGTTGGGGTGTTTCAAGTGTGTTTGCCTGCTCTCATCTTCGAGTCTTTTGGAGAAAGGAGATTCACCGGGGCCAGCGGAGACTTCTCCTTCAACTTTGCGCTTTAACTCGTTGAGAGTATTGAGGATTTCTTGTTGAGAGCTTCCAATACCTCCAATCGGGGTAGGTTCAGGAGTTCTTTCCCTTTCTTTTTCTTGGTAGAACTCATCTTCTAATCTTCTCTTCTCTCTTTCATATTCTGCCTTTTTCGCCTCTAGCTCATGCCTAAGATCCCGTACTCTTCTATTTATCCTCCATGTCTCAGGTCGATGGTGATCTTTCCCGTGACGGATATGGTTAGTATCTTGGGAGGAGCCAAGGCGGGAAAAGACTGACCTGGTCGTCCTTGGTCTTTTGCTGCCATTATTGTTTGTACTATGTGCTTCGTCCTCGAGGGGAGGTTGTTCCCTCCTCTCATTGGACTGAGGTGGGTTATTCTGTTGGTGTGGGTTTTGGAGATTTGCAGCAACATTGAGGAGAAAATTCACTTGGTTAGGGGCGAAACGGGTCAGGTCCAAGTTGAGAGGAGGATCTTCCTCCCTTGTGCCCATTCTTTGGAGGACGGGTTCGCTGCGGTGGGAGGTACCATGGACGATTTCTTGTTGAGTTCCTTGGAGTTGTTCTTCAACTTGGTTTGGATTGTTTGGATCAACCGTGGTTCGAGCTTGCAACCTCGTGTTCTTAGACGGTCCCATCCGAGACAACTTGTTACTAATAACCTCTTGTTACTTCTTGCAATCTGGAAAGGTTGGAGGGTCTTTCAAAGAGAAAAGTCCCCTCCTTCTAGCGCCAAATGATAATGCTCCTCGCTCCACTCTACCGTACTTTTCCCTCTTCCGGTAAGGCTTGGACGGAAATGTGGTGTAGCTGTCGGAAGGGTATCTGCAAAACAATGCTTGACCGGGGGTGGTGGCCGTCAAGCACCTCCGGCGTGAGAGTAAGTAACTGGTGGTGGAGAATACAAGAAACAATATCGGAAAGTGTAAATACTAGTGACTGATATTTTAGAGAGCAAATATGAAATGTGAGAATGTGAGAGTGAGTGTGAGAATGTTCAACCCCTGTATGTGTGAGTTTACCTTGGTATTTATAGAGTTTGGTGTTACCTCCTCTTGTCCAGAAGAATGCTCCCTTCCTTGAGACAGGTGTTGGTTAATAGCATGTCCCTTCCACTTTCTACTGTCAAAGTGATTACTTTCGTGAAGGCTCCACATTGTCCGGGAGTGAGAAGGAAGGCACGAGCTAGGTCCTCGAGATAATATGTTATGAAGGAGGGAACGCTCTTTGTCCAAGAGGTTGAATGTGCTGGAGGAGGAATGTGCCTTTTGTCCGGAAGGAGGAGCATTGCCTTAGCTTATTTTTCTTAGTCAACTTTGGGGTGTGGCAAGTTGTCCACTAGGCATTCTCGAGATATAGTTACATTATAAGGATAAAAGAGTTTTCTTCGGGAGGGTATTATCACACATAATTAAAATATACATGGCCATAATAGTGGATAACAACCTGCAAAACAAAATATACAAGCCTACCACTATATACATGCATATATAATTACGACATGGACATCGTATCAAAAATCGTAGAACCATAGAACCTAGCTCTTGATGCCAATTGTTGGGACAATCGGATCGTGGCCCTGCGATTTTTGATACAATAAATAAACGAGTACGAATACAAAAGTCACCTTGTTAACGGTTGATTCCACGCTCTTCTATTGTATTCCCAAACTCCCTGGAGCGAAGTGTGGCCTTCGTCTTCTCAAGTTAACCTCTCTTCTTGCTCCTAGGTGGCTACAATATTTTTCTCCACCAACCCTAGCAAGAAGAGAATAAGAATATATATAGGGCTACAATAGGGATCATGGATAATTAGGTTAGGCCTTCTAATTACATCTTGGGCCTAGCCCAATGTAATTAAATATTAATTCAATCCACTAAAGAATTAATATTTGCACTACCTTTCCTAATACCGCAACTTAATTATTTAATTGGGTTCCAATATTATTTGCTTATTAAATTCCCCATGTTTAAAATAGCGCCCATTAATTAAATAAATTACTGATAATTTATTTAATTAATATCTTTTATCCTTGATTATCCACTCAACCTTTATTTAATTATGCCGGAATAAATTCCACCTGCAGGGTTTCACATAATTAAATCTTTTTGAGCTTTCAAGGGGACATCATTAACCCGAATATTATCAGGACATGGATTCCTTCAATAAATAATATCCACCATATATATTATTCCATCACCCAAAATATAATGATTTAATTCCAAAGAATTATTTCATATATAAATCAAAGCATGTAAATAATATACACGTGTCAATTACTATATCCGGATTAAGAACCTAAGCATTAATAATAACATAGAATCTTAGTTCTCTTTCTTAATCAGTATAAGGGAACAATTCTAAATTTGATCATGTTCAATATACACAAAGTATACCAGTATTATTTATTAGTCAATATAAACTAATCTAAATAATACTACAGCCATACCAGTGGATTGTCCAACACCACCTGTGCTGTGAACCTTGTTATATTATATAAACCGTATTTAACAATCTAATATTCTGTATCCCATTTGATACTAGATTGTCCACAATATATAATATTAGACAGCATGTAAACATTTAAATGATTCTCAATAAAACCAGGCTAGAAATAAATGTATATACTTAAAATAAATATTTTCAGTATACACTAACATACATTTCATGCATATTCGCAAAATACTTTAAAGCAGTTCATAGCAGTTATATCATAACAACAACAGTTTAGAAAATACTTGAAGTACAAGTTTTGAAAACTTGCCTGTTCGTGTCTGAGTAGTCTGAGCTCGGGTCCTAGTACGGTAATCTAAAAAAACCAATAAGGTTCGGTTAGTTCGTTAAACGATCCCGTCGAATCGACTATTCACATAAAGACACGATTTCGTAATGATACATTCTTACTACACACTTGGCTTATTATAAGTCCATGATATCCTTTAACCACTTTCGATAATTATTGGTTTCGTAACGACTTACATTAATGGTCATTTTTAACGAAACTAAAGTTTAACTCGTTTCGTCCCCTAAAAGGGTTTTTAACTTGCGCGACTTTGATTCGAAAAATTCTATAAAATCGAAAAATAAACCTTTTCATGAAATTCTTTTTCTCACTTCTTCATAACTGTCCAGAGAAATTTTCATCCAAATTTCATATTTGAAAACATCTTTTTGTTAGCTCAATTGTTGCTCTAAAAATAGCTTGTTTCTGCAGTGGTTTTTCGTGCGCGTTCTCGACTTAAACATTTCTCTAAAATCGAAAAATTCGTATTTGGACTCCAAAGATTTATGGGATCTTAACCACTGACCATGTTACTCCTCATAAAAGTTTCATAATCATAAACCATTTTTAAGGGGTTCGTTTGGCTTTGTAAATTCAGTCCATTTTAACGATTCATTTGGCTTTGTAAATTCAGTCCATTTTAACGGTTTCACTAAAACGAGCATATCTCAAAGACCGTAAATTGAAATCACATGATCTTGGTATCAAAACAAACTACAAAACATGTCCTACTGGTTTATGACCATAAATTTTCAGTTTTGACACTTTAACAAATCGACATTTTCTGCTCAATTGTTCTTATGAAAATTCGACATTATAACGGCTATAAATCGAACATTTCCAAAATCCATGAACTCCATCAAGCCACTTAAGGCAACCATACAGCACCAACATCATTTAACCATAATCAAGGGTCTCTAAGACCAGTGGTAACATCCACTTAACATCATCCAAGATTTATACATCATTAAAAGAGTTTATAACTTTAAAACCACTTAAACATGTTCATCTTTCATCCAACTTCCATAATCACTTAAAGACTCAAAAACTTAAGAGGGGTGTGAGAAGTTATACCTTCCTTGAAGTCTAAACAACCTTATCCAAGCTTAAAAATCCTCAAGAACTCCTTATCTAGCCTTAACAAGCTTTAATCTTCAAGATCTAAACAAAAACTCATATTGAGTTACTATTCATCCAAACTTTGGTGAATTCTTTCACCCATTAAACCATCAAAATAAATTATGAGAAAAATCATACACCTATTAATCATCTTAGAGAAGCTTAGGATTTAATATCATGAATTTAGAAGAAGTGGAGCTTGGTTGATTGTAATGTGTTTATTATGATACATATCACTTGTATATATCAAGGGGCTGCTGTGGTACCTAGTGTCAAAGCCTAATGTTTGATTTTTGCTTGGTGATCCATAAAACAAGGAAGTTGTCTCTTAACTAGGCTAGTTTGGTTTTAACTATTTTCTAACTATCTAGTTACCTTGCCACTTGCTTGATTACTTGGTTATTGACTTGGTCTTTGGATGATACTTGCATGGGATTTGCATGCATGCTTGTCACCTTGGTCATTTCCCATAATTAAACCTTAATCTCCAGGCTAATTGTCATTAATCCTTAAAATGTTCTTCGTGCGGAAACTCTTTTAAGCAATCTTTCAACATTCTAATTTCTTTATCCATGAACCTTGGTTGCATGGTAATTTCGAATTTATTAGCCCTTGGGCTTGTCATGGTACTCGTATTTATCGATATCTCGTAAAACGTAGGTCGTTAGCAAAGTAGGATTCTTCGAATTCCGACGGCGTTTACATACACTTATTTCGCTTAAGAAATCATAATATTAACTCAAATTTTAAATTCCCTTAAGTAACAAAATCACTATTCATTCATGTCATTTTACAATAGTACAAAAAAATCAGGGTTCTTACAACCTTCCCCCCTTAAAAGGATTCCGTCCCGGAATCAGGTTGAAAATAAATGGGGGTACTTTTCTTGCATTGCACTTTCCAGCTCCCAGGTGGATTCCTCTACATTGTGGTTCTGCCACAAGACTCTCACTAGCTTGACCACCTTGTTCCTGAGTACTTGCTCCTTGTGGTCCATAATTTCCACTGGTTGCTCTACATAAGACAAATCTGGCTGTAGATCTACATGCTCATATTCCACCACATGCTTGGCATCGGGGTTGTACTTTCTCAACATAGACACATGAAACACATTATGTACTTGCTGCAGACTTGGAGGTAAAGCTAACTCGTAAGACACCTGTCCAATCCGCCTTAAGATCTTAAAAGGTCCGATATACCTCGGGCTCAGCTTTCCTTTCTTACCAAACCTCATCAGTCCTTTCCAGGGAGATACCTTTAGCAACACCATGTCTCCTACTTCATATTCTCTGTCCTTCCGAGCTAGGTCGGCATACTTACATTATCTGTCCTGGGCTGCTGCCAGTCTTCCCCTGATTAGAACTATCACATCTCTTGTTTGTTGCACCAATTCAGGTCCTAATATATTCCTTTCACCAACTTCTTCCCAACATAAGGGAGAACGACATTTCCGGCCATAAAGGGCTTCATACGGGGGCATTCCTATACTCAAGTGATAACTATTGTTATACGTAAACTCTATTAGCGGTAAGTGCTCTTCCCAACTGCCTTTGAAATCCATAACACACATTCTCAGCATGTCCACTAAGGTCCGGATGGTTCTTTCGCTTTGTCCGTCAGTCTGGGGGTGGTATGCAGTACTCATGTTTAGTTTGGTTCCCACACAATCTTGAAAGCTCCTCCAGAATCTAGAGTTAAATCTCGGGTCTCTATCGGACACTATGGTCACGGGAACTCCATGACGTACCACAATTTCCTTTACATAGATGTCAACTAACCTGTCGACAGTGTACCGTTCGTTGATTGGGAGAAAGTGGGCGGACTTGGTCAATCTATCAACAATCACCCATGTAACGCCCCAAATCCAGGGGTCAGGGATTTGGTCGTCACGCGGAAATCCTTAACATCAAATTACCTGTTTAACAATATTAAACCACCTGTAATCATTTAATAACTGAATTACAACATCTGTGACCCCAACCACCAAGCATCTTTTAGGTTATAGGGCTAGAAACAAGAATCGATCCTTACATTTCTCATTACATCCATTTAATTACATCACACTGAGTATTACAAATCCTATACTACTAGTGTAGCTTCGTTGAGAAGTACACTAGCACTAGTACTATCCTGTACAAAGTGATATATACATATTATACATCAATACACTTATATATAACATACTCCAGCTATCTATGTTCTGGATCATATCATCTTCACAAGGGCACACTGCCTGCTTCTCCTGAGCCATGCAGATAAGCCTCAATCATCTACCTTCCTCTGAAAGGTTAATATTTAAAACAAGCAAGTATGAGCGAAAGAATTGCCCAGCAAGTATTAATAGAGCACAACAATATATATATCAATATACACATGGAGTTTTCGAAATATAACGATACTTAATATCAATTTTGAAATATTTACAACAATGAAACCTCAGTAGGGGATATATGACATTTCGAGTAACATCAGATAAATAAAGTAAGTTCATGTCAACAATAGTAATCCTCATACCTTATCCACATACCATACCTCATAGTATTGATAACCTCTTAGGGAGCTTTTCAAAATATGCAATTCAATATGCTGCTAAGATAGTTATTACCACCCTTCATAAACCAAACCATTATAAAGTTCCCTTTTTAACACTCCTCAAGTTTATAAGTATATACACATGAGTATATCATTATCATCAAAACACCTTACAGTTCAAGATTCTGTACAGGATATAAGTTCTTTAACCACTTGATAAGTCTAAACTCAGAAATAACTGATAGGAAGAGGGTCAAAGCTCTTGAAGCAAAACATTTGGGACTTAACATCAATAACCGATGAACCATCTTTCATCTTTTGAATAATTGCAAAAGTGCACAAGCACGTGCCATTATTGTTAGAATAATCTTGCAGTTCTAGATACTGCATGAATTCATCATCTTTCAAAATTGAAAACAACACTATCGGCTACTTGGCACTTAGGCCTAAGAAGCAGTGTTTGAGTATTTTTCCAAAGTGGAGGATGGGAATTAAAGAAAACATAAAAACCTGACAAGGATTGACGATGATCAGTCGCCACATCCAAGTCCAATAATCTGCGGGTCTTCTCTACCGGTAGAAGGATAGAAACTACATCCGTAACTATCCCCGGGTGAAAACTACATCCGTAATCACCCTCGATGAAAACTACATCCGTAATCATCCTTCGGCAACACCTGGGCCGGAATAATAATTGATGGGCCGCCTGGCTCACGGCCGCTTACACATCCCGGGAATCGTTCGTCAACGATTCCCACACCTGCCAGAGTCCCCTTTTTCTTTTCTTGTCAAAATCATTTTGATAGAAAACTTGAGTAGTTGAAGTTCGACTTCAGTCGACCGATAATTTCTTGAAAAACGAGCAAGAGAGTAAAACCTAACCGGGGGTTTTCGAAAGTGTTTTGAGTTCGAAAGAGTTCAAGTATAGATATACACTTGTACCGATATCAATCTCGACACAGGGTTTTGTGATCACACATGGAAAATGGTACGCATAAAGCTTGTAACCACAACAGGGTAATTCCATATATATATAAGTTCTTGAAAAGTAACTTACCTAGATAGATTCAAATTATAATATTTTAAATGACTATGAAAGTCCTTAGACAACCTTTAAATAGTGTTTTATAACCTTCAAAACACTTAAAGTATTTAATAAATATTTGACTACTATGTAACAAATAATAAATATTCAATAATCCCTTTTTAAAAGAATACTCAAATTAATATTCATTTATTAAGTAATATTCAAATAATATTTACTATTAATACTGGAATATTTAATATCCTCAAAACACCCAATTACAACTCTTGGAATGTTTCTAATCAAAATCAAGACACAATCTCTCCAGCAGTCTCCAAACTTTAGCCACTTTATCAAATAACTACTACTGACTCTCGGTCAATAAGAAATAATTAATAAGCATGAAAATCCTTCTTCTCTTTCCCCTTTTTTTTTTGTTTCTTAATGAATATTATAATTAATATTCATCGAATTAAATAAGCATTCAAATAACATATATCAATATCAATCTAGCTGTTTTAAGCTGAAAGTAACCAATTTATAACCATTGGAATATCTTTAATCCGTATTGAAAATAAACTATCTCCGATAAATAATATACTAGATACAATCACTCCATTAAATTGTTTTATTATTTCTCCGGGACAAGTGATTTTAAGAAAGCGTTTTGAAAATGATCTTCATCTAATTAAATAAATTTAATTAGGCGAATGAGGTTTATTTAATTAGTAAATGCTTTCAGGAGCATCTATTAATTAAATAAACACTGGTTTATTGGTGATGTTGCCTTTATGTTAATTATTGTGAAATTCTTTTTAAAAGCTTTGCCCGGGTTTTCGAAAACATACAATACAAAATAGCCCCAACACGCGGCTAAGTTCTAAAACTCAATACATGCCCTACCCTCTGAGCCTTTCTTATTCCGATACATAAATATATACCTCATAACATATAGTCCACTTCCATAGTACGAAAAGTTTATAGATATATATATATACCGTATAAATCAAGATATAGAGCCATAAAAATATCACTGCCCATCAACAGTATTATAAGCCATGGGGTTTTGGTTATTGCACGAGCAGGATTTAATATTGTTGGCAAAGCAAGGAATACAATGATTTGGGAGAAGAAGTACAAGGTTGGAAAAAAACTCGCGATTATGGATTGAAAACTTATTTAACACATTTCATATATTTAAAATAAATATACTCTGAACAATAGAGTATGCATAGTAAACTTGCCTCTGGTCCTTAGTAGAAAATAGAAACCGCGAACAAATCCTTCGCACCTTGTCCAAGTAATTCCATGGACCTTACCTGACGTCTCGATCTTCCTTTTTGGATGCACGTCGCTCCAATTTGATTTCGCCCTAATGGCACTGAAATGGTTACGAGTACGTGTCAGTCCTACCTCGTATATCGAGTAGACACAACTCGAGATTACCACTATGTCACATAAAGTCAAACTATGGATTTCCTCCCTATAGTTGACTACTCTAATACCACTTAATGCACATAAGACATTTAGTAATAGCAAACAACACGGGAAGAGTCCCCTTATATAAAGTGAACATTTCCTAGTACCAACATATCATAACCCTATACCACCATTTAGTCAACTTCACTTAACCTATACATTTATAATACCATTGACCTTCTACGACAAAACTTGATTAATAGCTAATCCTCAAACACAATTAATCCTCGAAACACATAAATCCTTGAATTAAATCACTTAGCACATAAATCCTCGAGACAACAATTACCCTCAAATTAATTCACTTAACACATATACACATAAACAGTTAGCACCCAAATCATACCTTTAAACCCTTGAAATCAAATAAGTTAAATAAATTAAAATGCAGGGGATTTTTAGAAAATTTCGGCATGTAGTATTCGTTTATCGGACTATGGGCACAGCCCCTCCAAAGCAATTCAACCCTGTTTTTGCAAAAATAAAGCTGCCTCAACTTGCAGCAAAGTAAACAAGTAATAAAAGTACCCGCCTAGACATGCGGCAACTAGCACATAAGGAAAAGTACCCGCCCAGACATGCGGCAACTAGCACATAAGGAAAAGTACCCGCTCAGCCATGCGGCACCTCAACATTTAAGGAAAGTAAACTAAGTTTATCCACATTTAAGCCAACACCACGTAGTTGGCACTTATACTATCAACCTATATTATGACTCGATTCATAACATCTAGCACATAGACATTCACAAGTTATCCAACTCTTATGACTACATTATATGGCGATAACAATTAGCACTTAGCACTTAGAAATTAACAATTTCAATTGGAAACTAACAATTAGCAATTAGCACTTAACAATTACTTGACAACTAACCCGAATATATTATCCGACAATTAATAATTAACAATTTAACAGCCATAAGGCCTGAGCATACATCCGGCTCACAATTAATCCAATAATTATAAATTAATCATTAAACTCTCCGAATTAATCATGGAGCTTAAACAATATCTCACAATTCCAATTAGCAAATAACAATTTAACAATTAACAATTAACAATTATCGACCCTCCGAACTAATTCCCGAAAGTTAACAATTTAAACTCGCAATTTAAATCTAATTAAAATTACACTAATTAAACGATACTCGCAATTACACAACTAAATTTAACACGAAATTTAAATAATTAAAAATACGAAATTATACCATTTCATTTTGGTCCGATTCGACCCGAAAATCCATCTCGCAGGAGACTACTCCCCGGAATCTCTCTCAACAGCATCTCTCTCTCTCTCCTGCACACTACCACGCAGCACAACTGTTCCTTCTCACCTCTACTGACCGTGCACAACACCACCACTCGACTTTGCCGGCGACCTCTGCACAGCTCCGGCCACCACCTGCCACCGTCGACCTCTCTCTCCTCCCCCCCGTGCGCGACCTGTCTCCTACAACCCAAACCGCGCGGCTTCAACCCACAGAAACACACATCACACGCACTTACATACATACACGCATATAGATATATGTATAGGTTCAATTGATTCAAAATCTAAACCCCATAATCTCTTTTCTCCCTCCCCGATGTCTCTCTCCCCGCTCTGTTTTCTTCCCCTCCCCCCCCCCCCGATTTGGTTTTGAGCGGCTCCTGTGTGTTTGTGTGTGTATCGTGTGTATATCTGCTGTGTTTTGTGTTGTTAACCTAATGTGCCTCAAGCCCAACACTATTTAAAAAGCAATACATTTAATTACTACACACTTTAATTAATATTTTACACTAATAACTCTAATTTGTAAAAATAAAATTTTTAGCATAATTAAATACTAGAATATTTTTAAAGACTTTTGGCGAAAGAATTAGAATTAAATCTAAATTTTCTAAATTGATATGCATTTTACAAATATTAATAATTTATAAAAACAATTCATAAAAATAATAATTGTGATTCATAAATCACAATTTAAAGGGCTTTATAAAAATACTACAAACACTATTGTTTCAGTAAAATCCCGAATTCTCGATATTACAAATTAATCGAGTAATTTCTGCAAATCCTCAAATAATTAAAACAATCATTTTCTAAGGATTTTAAAATCTCTAAATTATTCAATTATTTAAAAATAAAATCTTTACTGAATAATTTCACATTCCAAATTAAATCTTTGCACAAATAAACTATTGACTCGAGGTATCTACTCAGTCAATAAAAATTTTAAATAGGAGCACCAGGCTCAACTTAACCGAAAATAATTAAATAATCGAATAATAAAATAAAAAAAAATTCCTCCTCATTTTAGGAAAACAATATTATTATTATTGAAATAATAATATAATCATTTCTTGAAAAATTCGGGTTATTACAGTCTACCCTCCTTAAAAGGATTCCGTCCACGGAATCAGCTAAGGTCACTACTGGGATTCCTTAACTCTTTCATCATCAACACTTATTCTGCCAAACCGGAGATAGTGTCCATTCATAAACAACTTCTCCGAAACCTCAATCCAACCATAGGATCTCTATTTGACACAGTTATCACTTGAGTCTTACCACGTTATTTCTTTCACACATATGTCTTGACCAACTTTCCATTATCATACTATCCTTGAGAGAGAGAGTTCACTGATTCTATTCACATAACACTCTCGAGAGAGAAAATGCACTAATTCTATTGATACGTCACTGATATTCTATTCGCCTTGGGATTCGCTCCTGCTCTTGGCGATTCCGTTCGAATCCAGTTTAGATCAGCAAATTTATGACTTGGCAGATCTAGTTGGTATCCCCTTCAAATTTATTAGAGATAATAAGAATTATGAAACTTTGAAAAGATAGCTGTCATGTCAAGGCTATGGCCACACATTGATGATCATAAGGTTATGAGTATCAAAGTAAACCTTATTTGAAATAAGAGAATTTACTGAGAGATCAATATGATCATAAGAACTCATGTTGCGTGTCTCAGTTAAGACATTACTAAAGGTAGTTAGCCTTCTTGTATTTCACAACTCACAAGTGACGGCGTCCCGTCAGACTTCTATCACACAGACAGATAGCCCTTGTGTCCCCAATAAGTATAGGGTTGTTCGTCTCAGTGGAAGCTGAGAAGTATGAAAGCAATTCGAAGTGAAGATAATAATTATCGTCTTTCGACAAATAATTCTCAAGTGGACACCCTGGATTAAAATTGATCAGATTCTAAGGTGCAATTTCCAAGGAAAAGGATAGCCAGAAAGATACTGGTATACAACAACCAAGTGGTGCTATAGCACCATAGGATTATCCAATATTTGAAGAAAAGTGGGAATTTAAATATCATCAATCGATAGGGCCTCATAAATCTGAAAGTAGGTATAATGACAGCTTCTAGCAAAATTGAAACAAATATGGTTTAACATGAGTATTAAAGAACAACTTCGAAGAGGGAGTATATTCTTTATCAAAATTCTCTCTTGGAGAGATGTCAAGATAGGTCATAGATAGGGGGTAATCAAAATAATTTATGCACGGGGATGTGTCAAATAATACACATTGGGGAGATAATAAACATAAGTTGCAAATGGGGAGATATCAAATAATTCAGACTGGGGAAGTAATCAAAATGATTCATAATTGGGGAGGGTAATGCCAAGGTCTCCACGGATGCCTTTCATGTCGGCTCCTCTGACGGATAATTGTTCGATTGTAGCGCTCTTCTTTTCCACGCACACCCTAAGGTGCTCGATAACCGACGTTATCGTCGACTCGTAATAGTCGCTAGAGATTGAACCATCGGCATTTTACGATATTAAGGAGTTCTATTCGACTCGGCGCAAGCGTTCTATTCTTTGAGAAGACTTCGATACCGGTGTCGCCCCTAGCAACGACGAATTCCACGTGTCGAATGGGAGATATTCTGGAACATTGCTGGAAATACATACTTAGATCCAGCCCCATTATAACCGTATTTATACCACATGTTCCTGTCCTCATGACAATTCCGTGTGCAACTTAAGCTTATCCCTTATTGGCATAACAGCCTTCGTACTAGTCTCTCTCAGACTTTCTCAGTCCGTCTCGATTCTTAAAACATTTCATCTTTATTGATCAATCTCGTCTCCACCCTTTTTACTTCTATAATTTTGAGACAGTCGGTGCCTATCCACCAATCCATTCATAATATTACCTTAAACTCTATCAAGCTCGAGAGGGTTTTAAATACCCGCAACTTCGACTGATAACCTTTCATAGTGATCTTGTTTTGCTTCCCTTTTTGGAATTTTAACAGTATGAGTACATTCTCAACACATCCTTGCCATAATACTAGATGTCACCTTCCTATCATTCACCATCATATTGAAATTCCCTATAGTTCGGGGAATACATAACTGCCTCCATGAATCCCCTTAAATCATCTTAAATTTAGGCCTCGGGCGCTCTATGCCCCTGCCAACCAACACTTGTCTCTAAGAGTTCTTTAGCAGACATCCATCACCACAAAAAGTGAAGTCTACCTCAACATATTCCTCAAAATCTTATCTTAATCATTGGTACTATATCCAATAGTCCAACATGAACTCTACGTGAGTTCTGACGTTCTCACATAACTATACCCACTCCTACTCACTCTCGTTTCTAGTTTACTATAACCTCATCTCTAATACCATTTCTGTAACGCCCCAAATCCAGGGGTCAGGGATTTGGTCGTCACGCGGAAATCCTTAACATCAAATTACCTGTTTAACAATATTAAACCACCTGTAATCATTTAATAACTGAATTACAACATCTGTGACCCCAACCACCAAGCATCTTTTAGGTTATAGGGCTAGAAACAAGAATCGATCCTTACATTTCTCATTACATCCATTTAATTACATCACACTGAGTATTACAAATCCTATACTACTAGTGTAGCTTCGTTGAGAAGTACACTAGCACTAGTACTATCCTGTACAAAGTGATATATACATATTACACATCAATACACTTATATATAACATACTCCAGCTATCTATGTTCTGGATCATATCATCTTCACAAGGGCACACTGCCTGCTTCTCCTGAGCCATGCAGATAAGCCTCAATCATCTACCTTCCTCTGAAAGGTTAATATTTAAAACAAGCAAGTCTGAGCGAAAGAATTGCCCAGCAAGTATTAATAGAGCACAACAATATATATATCAATATACACATGGAGTTTTTGAAATATAACGATACTTAATATCAATTTTGAAATATTTACAACAATGAAACCTCAGTAGGGGATATATGACATTTCGAGTAACATCAGATAAATAAAGTAAGTTCATGTCAACAATAGTAATCCTCATACCTTATCCACATACCATACCTCATAGTATTGATAACCTCTTAGGGAGCTTTTCAAAATATGCAATTCAATATGCTGCTAAGATAGTTATTACCACCCTTCATAAACCAAACCATTATAAAGTTCCCTTTTTAACACTCCTCAAGTTTATAAGTATATACACATGAGTATATCATTATCATCAAAACACCTTACAGTTCAAGATTCTGTACAGGATATAAGTTCTTTAACCACTTGATAAGTCTAAACTCAGAAATAACTGATAGGAAGAGGGTCAAAGCTCTTGAAGCAAAACATTTGGGACTTAACATCAATAACCGATGAATCATCTTTCATCTTTTAAATAATTGCAAAGTGCACAAGCACGTGCCATTATTGTTAGAATAATCTTGCAGTTCTAGATACTGCATGAATTCATCATCTTTCAAAATTGAAAACAACACTATCGGCTACTTGGCACTTAGGCCTAAGAAGCAGTGTTTGAGTATTTTTCCAAAGTGGAGGATGGGACTTAAAGAAAACATAAAAACCTGACAAGGATTGACGATGATCAGTCGCCACATCCAAGTCCAATAATCCGCGGGTCTTCTCTACCGGTAGAAGGATAGAAACTACATCCGTAACTATCCCCGGGTGAAAACTACATCCGTAATCACCCTCGATGAAAACTATATCCGTAATCATCCTTCGGCAACACCTGGGCCGGAATAATAATTGATGGGCCGCCTGGCTCACGGCCGCTTACACATCCCGGGAATCGTTCGTCAATGATTCCCACACCTGCCAGAGTCCCCTTTTTCTTTTTTGTCAAAATCATTTTGATAGAAAACTTGAGTAGTTGAAGTTCGACTTCAGTCGACCGATAATTTCTTGAAAAACGAGCAAGAGAGTAAAACCTGACCGGGGGTTTTCGAAAGTGTTTTGAGTTCGAAAGAGTTCAAGTATAGATATACACTTGTACCGATATCAATCTCGACACAGGGTTTTGTGATCACACATGGAAAATGGTACGCATAAAGCTTGTAACCACAACAGGGTAATTCCATATATATATAAGTTCTTGAAAAGTAACTTACCTAGATAGATTCAAAATATAATATTTTAAATGACTATGAAAGTCCTTAGCCAACCTTTAAATAGTGTTTTATAACCTTCAAAACACTTAGAGTATTTAATAAATATTTGACTACTATGTAACAAATAATAAATATTCAATAATCCCTTTTTAAAAGAATACTCAAATTAATATTCATTTATTAAGTAATATTCAAATAATATTTACTATTAATACTGGAATATTTAATATCCTCAAAACACCCAATTACAACTCTTGGAATGTTTCTAATCAAAATCATGACACAATCTCTCCAGCAGTCTCCAAACTTTAGCCACTTTATCAAATAACTACTACTGACACTCGGTCAATATGAAATAATTAATAAGCATGAAAATCCTTCTTCTCTTTCCCCTTTTTTTTTTGTTTCTTAATGAATATTATAATTAATATTCATCGAATTAAATAAGCATTCAAATAACATATATCGATATCAATCTAGCCGTTTTAAGCTGAAAGTAACCAATTTATAACCATTGGAATATCTTTAATCCGTATTGAAAATAAACTATCTCCGATAAATAATATACTAGATACAATCACTCCATTAAATTGTTTTATTATTTCTCCGGGACAAGTGATTTTAAGAAAGCGTTTTGAAAATGATATTCATCTAATTAAATAAATTTAATTAGGCGAATGAGGTTTATTTAATTAGTAAATGCTTTCAGGAGCATCTATTAATTAAATAAACACTGGTTTATTGGTGATGTTGCCTTTAGGTTAATTATTGCGAAATTCTTTTTAAAAGCTTTGCCCGGGTTTTCGAAAACATACAATACAAAATAGCCCCAACACGCGGCTAAGTTCTAAAACTCAATACATGCCCTACCCTCTGAGCCTTTCTTATTCCGATACATAAATATATACCTCATAACATATAGTCCACTTCCATAGTACGAAAAGTTTATAGATATATATATATATATACCGTATAAATCAAGATATAGAGCCATAAAAATATCACTGCCCATCAACAGTATTATAAGCCATGGGGTTTTGGTTATTGCACGAGCAGGATTTAATATTGTTGGCAAAGCAAGGAATACAATGATTTGGGAGAAGAAGTACAAGGTTGGAAAAAAACTCGCGATTATGGATTGAAAACTTATTTAACACATTTCATATATTTAAAATAAATATACTCTGAACAATAGAGTATGCATAGTAAACTTGCCTCTGGTCCTTAACAGAAAATAGAAACCGCGAACAAATCCTTCGCACCTCGTCCAAGTAATTCCATGGACCTTACCTGACGTCTCGATCTTCCTTTTTGGATGCACGTCGCTCCAATTTAATTTCGCCCTAATGGCACTGAAATGGTTACGAGTACGTGTCAGTCCTACCTCGTATATCGAGTAGACACAACTCGGGATTACCACTAAGTCACATAAAGTCAAACTATGGATGTCCTCCCTATAGTTGACTACTCTAATACCACTTAATGCACATAAGACATTTAGTAATAGCAAACAACACGGGAAGAGTCCCCTTATATAAAGTGAACATTTCCTAGTACCAACATATTATAACCCTATACCACCATTTAGTCAACTTCACTTAACCTATACATTTATAATACCATTGACCTTCTACGACAAAACTTGATTAATAGCTAATCCTCAAACACAATTAATCCTCGAAACACATAAATCCTTGAATTAAATCACTTAGCACATAAATCCTCGAGACAACAATTACCCTCGAATTAATTCACTTAACACATATACACATAAACAGTTAGCACCCAAATCATACCTTTAAACCCTTGAAATCAAATAAGTTAAATAAATTAAAATGCAGGGGATATTTAGAAAATTTCGGCATGTAGTATTCGTTTATCGGACTATGGGCACAGCCCCTCCAAAGCAATTCAACCCTGTTTTTGCAAAAATAAAGCTGCCTCAACTTGCAGCAAAGTAAACAAGTAATAAAAGTACCCGCCCAGACATGCGGCAACTAGCACATAAGGAAAAGTACCCGCCCAGACATGCGGCACCTCAACATTTAAGGAAAGTAAACTAAGTTTATCCACATTTAAGCCAACACCACGTAGTTGGCACTTATACTATCAACCTATATTATGACTCGATTCATAACATCTAGCACATAGACATTCACAAGTTATCCAACTCTTATGACTACATTATATGGCGATAACAATTAGCACTTAGCACTTAGCAATTAACAATTTCAATTGGAAACTAACAATTAGCAATTAGCACTTAACAATTACTTGACAACTAACCCGAATATATTATCCGACAATTAATAATTAACAATTTAACAACCATAAGGCCTGAGCATACATCCGGCTCACAATTAATCCAATAATTATAAATTAATCATTAAACTCTCCGAATTAATCATGGAGCTTAAACAATATCTCACAATTCCAATTAGCAAATAACAATTTAACAATTAACAATTAACAATTATCGACCCTCCGAACTAATTCCCGAAAGTTAACAATTTAAACTCGCAATTTAAATCTAATTAAAATTACACTAATTAAACGATACTCGCAATTACACAACTAAATTTAACACGAAATTTAAATAATTAAAAATACGAAATTATACCATTTCATTTTGGTCCGATTCGACCCGAAAATCCATCTCGCAGGAGACTACTCCCCGGAATCTCTCTCAACAGCATCTCTCTCTCTCTCCTGCACACTACCACGCAGCACAACTGTTCCTTCTCACCTCTACTGACCGCACACAACACCACCACTCGACTTTGCCGGCGACCTCTGCACAGCTCCGGCCACCACCTGCCACCGTCGACCTCTCTCTCCTCCCCCCCGTGCGCGACCTGTCTCCTACAACCCAAACCGCGCGGCTTCAACCCACATAAACACACATCACACGCACTTACATACATACACGCATATAGATATATGTATAGGTTCAATTGATTCAAAATCTAAACCCCATAATCTCTTTTCTCCCTCCCCGATGTCTCTCTCCCCGCTGTGTTTTCTTCCCCTCCCCCTCGATTCGGTTTTGAGCGGCTCCTGTGTGTGTTTGTGTGTGTATCGTGTGTATATCTGCTGTGTTTTGTGTTGTTAACCTAGTGGGCCTCAAGCCCAACACTATTTAAAAAGCAATACATTTAATTACGACACACTTTAATTAATATTTTACACTAATAACTCTAATTTGTAAAAATAAATTTTTTAGCATAATTAAATACTAGAATATTTTTAAAGACTTTTGGCGAAAGAATTAGAATTAAATCTAAATTTTCTAAATTGATATGCATTTTACAAATATTAATAATTTATAAAAACAATTCATAAAAATAATAATTGTGATTCATAAATCACAATTTAAAGGGCTTTATAAAAATACTACAAACACTATTGTTTCAGTAAAATCCCGAATTCTCGATATTATAAATTAATCGAGTAATTTCTGCAAATCCTCAAATAATTAAAATAATCATTTTCTAAGGATTTTAAAATCTCTAAATTATTCAATAATTTAAAAATAAAATCTTTACTGAATAATTTCACATTCCAAAATTAAATCTTTGCACAAATAAACTATTGACTCGAGGTATCTACTCAGTCAATAAAAATTTTAAATAGGAGCACCAGGCTCAACTTAACCGAAAATAATTAAATAATCGAATAATAAAATAAAAAAAATTCCTCCTCATTTTAGGAAAACAATATTATTATTATTGAAATAATAATATAATCATTTCTTGAAAAATCCGGGTTATTACAACCCATATCGCATCATAGTTAGTCTTGGTCCTTGGAAGTTCTACTACAAAATCCATAGCTAAGTGCTCCCACTTCCATTCGGGAATTTATAGGGGTTGCAGTAGTCCACTAGATCGCTGGTGTTCTGCCTTTACTCGTTGGCAGGTCAAACATCTATTCACCCATTTTGTCACATCCTTCTTCATGTTGGGCCACCAATAGTCACTAGTACAAAACTGGCCTATTACGTCGACTTTTTTGGTCTTTTACGTCGCCCTTTTGGCGACATATACAGGGGCGTCGTATAAAGTCACCATCTTTTACGTCGGTTAAAAAGGCGACGTATAAAGCTTCGTATACGTCGGTTAAAAAGGCGACGTATAAGACCAAGAAGGGCGACGTATAATGTCATAAAAAGGGCGACGTATAAGATCAAAAAATGCGACGTATAATGTCATAAAAAGGGCGATGTATAAAATCAAAAAGTGCGACGTATAATGTCAAAAAAAAGCAACGAATGAGACCAAAAAAGGCGACGTATAAGATCAAAAAGGGCGACGTATATGTCTATTGAAAAATGACAATTTTTCCCCTGTTTTATTTATATATACATCAAAATCCTGTTATTACCAACCAAAAAAATAATAAAACTTGCAACCCAAATTTCTTAACAAAGTGACTAATTAAATTAAAATAATCATTACATACTTGAAAATACATCTCCATGTTTAATTATATAAATTTCTCCAATTTAGAATTAGCACTAGACTTGCTTTAAATAGCCTACTCTATTGGTCCTTGTAGTTCATTCATAGCTTTAGCAAGCTCGTCAAACTTTTTCTTAGCATCTTTATCCTTCTCTTTAGCTTCTATGTACTCAGCCTTCTTCATATCATACTTCAGCCAGGGCAATTTCTTCTTCATTAAATCAACCTACAACTAATAACTAAGAGAGCTCTGACATGTTGCCGGTAATCACAATGAAATGTTATAGCGTCACTTGAATAAATCAAAGTAACCCAATAACCAAACACCAAGTACTTGCATAAGTGATCCACCTAGGTTCAGTAATGAGACTGAGATTCCAAAAAAGAAGTAAAGAACCACCACCTCTGTAACCTGCAACAACCATGATGAAAATATATAAGCTATATTTTTACATACTTCAAGAAGTTAGTATGTAGATTAGTTTCTAAGAGAGATTTGATATTTCTCGTTTTACAGCTTTATTAATATATCTATAGATGTTTGCGTAAGATCATTACTGCATATAACAGAATACATTATTACTAAATTCCTTCACATTTACACTGTACTGTATAAGTTACAGAGTTGCAAAATCTCACAGCTTATCACCATATACACTTCTATAATTTCATACCAAGCGTTCAAGAACCATAAAGTATAGAAGACACTGCACCTGTCATATTGCTGTAATGTTTTTCTACAGAAGCTTTCTTTGTCTGATTCCATGAACCATAAACCGAGACTCGCTCTCAGATGTACACCTATTCCGTATAAACTATTGTCAGTAATAGGTACAAGCACTCTAATGGTTTAGGACCTGATCCAACTGCAGCCTGGTTGTTTTATCAATCCACATGTTCTCATCAGTTCCCTCATATTAGCCGCCTCTTCCCATTGACTAGCATCTGTATATATGTTTGACAAAAGAACATACACTGTTGGATTGTTATGTTCCTTTTTAAGAAGACATTCAGCTATAATTCTTCCCAACCTTAGATTCCAATGAGCTGCACAAGAACTAAATAGCATCCACCAGATATTAGAATCTATGTCAATAAGCTTAGTTGTTATCAGTCTTTCTGCAACATCAATATGACCAGCTCTACCAAGTACCAAGCAGGTTGACAATGCAAGAAAAGTGATCATTTGGCATATATTATAGCATCCAGATGTATTTACTGCACCTAACAAATAATATACTTGGTTCAAGTAAAACCCAGAGCAAATTTAGAGGAAAAATAAAATACCTGAGGCAACAGCATAAGAAGACTGTACAAGGCTTTTAACAGCCATACATGTCTTCCAGGTTCCAGCAGCTGAAATCAAGAAAGAAAGATTTCTTAAATATAACAAAGACTAGTCTCTGAATATGAATGATGCATGAAAACAAGTAAATATCACCAAACATCACATGTTATTTCAGATAAAGAGTATAGCTGGTCAGTTGGAGCAACTATAGCCTCAACAAAGTAGCTGGTCGCAAAGCAACTTTTTGCAGCATTCGTAAGAAGCGGTACTAAAGATTGAACGAATATATCCCAACACTTGTTGAATCTTAAGCCAGTAATACTGAAGTTAATGACACACGAGTCATGACTATGATAAGCCTGTAGATAAATGCCAACCACAGAGCATCAGTACCGTGAATATTAAATGATCAGAACAGTGACACACATAACTACATAAACAGGAAATATAGAATGCTAAAAGTTCTCAGCTCTTGCCTGAGATAATAAACAAAGACTAAAGGAATTAGACTAGAGATTTATAACTCTGAAAAACGTATATCACAACATATAAGTCTCTATGTAATTCTCAAACCTGAACCATAATAGATGCAAATTCCAGGTCGGATTCACCCTCGAGTATAGTGGAAAGCTCACGGTAAACTCTTTCAGCATCCAAAAGTACACAAAGTCGGCGAATAATCAAAGCACCGCGTCTGAGAATTGAAACAGAATATGACGGACCAAAAAAAGAGTAAAAAGATAGCGCCTCCTGATAAGTGGATTTTATATCCACTTATTATGCGCTATTTGGACCTATAGTGGTGGTTTATCCTTAAGTATGTTGTGTCTTTTAATTCATTTATGTTGTTTTAGTCTTTGTTGTGCAGAACTCGCAATTTTAGGCATTGTGGCGATAAAAGGCTAAAAACGGTGGATTTTTACCTCAATTCGGAATTTAGAGTGACCAAGAGAGCAAGGTGGATTAGCTACGAGGAAAAAGAATTATCATAAGGAAATTTTAAGTGATATATTCTTAATGCTGAAACCCCGGTTGGAATGGTTATATTTTTTTGCTAAGCAAAAGGAGCCGGTTTTATATCCTCAAGAGACCGCATTGTAGAAATTAAGGATTCATTTATATTAATAAATATTTTATTTAATTAGAAAATTACATTATTATTAGATATTTATTTTTATAATTTTTGGATTAAATTAATTATTTATTAATTATAACTAAATCCTTAAAAAGAATTTTTGCAGAATGGTTCGTATGAAAATGGTGAATAATTGATTGAATTAAACGTGAAAGAGCAAAACAGAATGGGCGGATCACGTTTAACTGACAACAGACAAACAGACAAACAAGCAGCACAAATTTTCTACAGCCGACCAAGAACTGTTCATGTCGGGGTTTATGTCGGGCGACGCGCTTTTCAGCGCGTGGGAAGCACGCGCCTGGCGTACAGAGCAGATTAGGGCGCGTGTGGTTCACTTGTGATTCCTGTGACTGGCCTTAAGATGGCAGCTGTTCAGTAGTGGGAAGTCAAAATCAGTTTGCCGTATTGTTTATACTGATGTGCTGAATAATTGAAGGGGCGGCTGCATAATTAATCGTTTAAGTTCTAAATTGATGTGCTAAAATATCCTATAAATAGGATGAACTTGAGCACTGCAAAGTACACTCCAGCAGACTGAAAAACACATCCTCGGCTGCATTCTCTCTTGTTTCTCTCAATTTCCAGCAAACATTTTCTTTGTAATTCAGTTCAGTTTATACAATGTAATTTTCTGCAATGTTAGTATAAATTCTATTTCGGTTGAAGATTTTGCGGGGATTATTTTGGAGTGCTATTTTCTTTCGTTGGAAGTTATTTCAGTTCTATTTTCTAGATGCTTATTTTACGGGGATTACTTGGAATGCTATTTTCTTTCACTGGAAGCTATTTCGGTTCTACGTTCTAAACTCTTGCAATTTCATAATTTAAATTATCGCAATTTTTAATTTAGTTTATTATTATTATTATTACCATGTTTTCATTTAATCCCATGATGACGATCCGTTCATTTATGAACTAATCGCCGTCATGGGATTCTAATGGATTTATTTACGTAATTTAGTAATTCGATGCCTTAATAATTTGTATTATGATAATAATTCAGATTGCCTAATGTGGTTGCGCTTAATTTATTAGACGCGTAGCTAACGTCTAAATTATTAATTCCTAATGATTGCGAAAGTGGATTTAGGAATTTAGAATTTGCCATGTTAGCATAAATTCGTACTTGTTTTGTACATTTACGATAAGTGGTAGGATTTTGGATCACACCGCCCTATGTAGTCATAATAAAGGAATTTATTCGTAAACCAATTATGTTTTCAAATCTTATAGACATATAGGGTCTAAGCATAAAAGGTGTCCACACGACTTCTATCTTTTTAAGTGGATGTTCGGGTGGTTTGATATAAGTTAAGGCTGAATAGGCGCTTATGTTAGTTTCGTGTTCCCGACTAGCTTTCGTAATTATCAAAATTACTTTGAAATTAAGGCATCAATTCTAAATGAAATAAATAATGAAATTAGAATCCCATGTTTTTCTCATATTTAAGAAATCTTAATTGTTAACTTATTCTCACTTAGTTAAATAAAATAGTTTAATCAAGACCCAATTTAATAAGTGTTCAAGCATTAAGAAGTAACCATACACTGTTGCATAAGTACTAAAATTGGCATTACACCCAGTCTCTGCGGAATGAATCTTACTTATTACTTGCTATTTGTGATCGCGTATACTTGCGTGTTTACGAGTCAACAAGTTTTTGGCGCCGCTGCCGGGGACTTCGGTGTTAATGGTAGTTTATGTGCTTGTCATCAGTGGTCGTTATAGATTACTGACTTGAACTATTTTTTTTTATTTGATGGATTATTGGGAGCAGGACTTCGTAATTGTTTGTGAGCTGTGTGCAGGTGGACATTACACTCATCAATGTGAGTATAACAAAAACCGGCCAAATTTCAGCTGGGACTACAATCAGAGTGGTACGGAGCAATCCCAATATCCATCCTACCCACTCCAAAATCAGCAGTTTGGAGCTGAGCCATACAATCCATGGGGAATTCAGCAACGGGGGCATTTCCAGCATCAGTACGCCCCACTGCAACAACACTTTCAACCCACTGGATTTCAACAGCAACAATTTCATACGGATTATGGCCAACAATCGAATGAAGAAGCGGAATTAGAAGAATTGAAATTGATGATTAAAAGCAACGCAGTGTCTCTCCAGATGATAGGAAATCAGATTGGTCAAATAGCAACCTTGCTAAATAGTCTTCAGGGAGCCCTTCCAAGTGACATGGGAGACCTAGAGGAAAAGAACACGCCTATCAATCTTGACGGGCCATTCTTAGCCATGGGTGAGACCTTGATCGATGTTCAGAAGGGAGAGTCTGAGGGCGAAGATGAGAAAGAAGCAGAACAAGAAGCTGATAAGGAAGAAAGGTCAGAAAATGAAGTTCTGAATATTCAGCCGCAACCACATCCTTTGCAATCTGAAAATGTTGAAGATGTTGAAAAGAAAATTTTTGAAATTGTGTTAGTTGAGAGCCATGAACTGGTTGAGGTGTCTCAATTTAATTCTGAACATGAAGGATGTGTGGAAGAATCTTCAACAATATCAATGGAGGATGTTCTGGTTTATGATAAATTAGAGGATAATTTGTGTGAAGATCCACTAGAGCAGCCTATGTTTCTAGAATTGGGACCTGAGAATAATGAAGACGAGCATCTAACATTGTTAGAGGATAATTCACAAAGTGTTAGAATGATGCATTGTTTCGAGTCACTAGAAGTGCTATCTGCAGAAGGTAAACCTCCAAAAGCCTCTATCAAAGAACGACCTGACTTGGAACTGCAGTTGATATCTTCTCAATCTCAGGAGTTTGATTCGAGCTCATTTGTATCATCATCTCAGCAGAATTACCTCCGGACAAGAATTCTGAAAGGGTTATTTCAAATTTTCATGACAGTATGCGCTCTGCAGATGTGAAAAATTTGTTAGTGGACAATGTGATTGGTTTTGTTGAGAAGCAGAAGAGGTTCACATCTCCAACCTTATCCACTATTATCTTAGCAGATTTACTGCCTGATAAGGAAGAAGTACGTTTGACGGCTTTACAAAAGCACACAGGTAGTGGATGGATGATTTCAGATAATATCTATTCGTTGGTTATTCAAATATGGTGTGGGAACAATGTCACGGGCACTTTGGAAGAGCGAAGGAGGTTGAAGCTTGTTGACAATGACGTTGCTCCAGAAAAGATCATTAAATGGCCTTATAGAGATGCGGTGCAGAAAATTTTCAAGAGGAAAATCGTGGCCAAGTCAAGCTAATGACGTAAAACAAGCGCTTCATGGGAGGCAACCCATAGGTTTGGTGTTTTTATGTGTGGTTTGATTTTGTGTGCTTTTGCTCAGTATTATGTCAAGTTTGCAGGTCATTGGCGAGTTGCAGGAACTCGTTTCTTTCAAGGTAGACTAGCCTCCGTTTGGAGCTCATTTCCACCACATGATTCACCGCCCGAGGAGGGCGACGATGCCGATAGTTAGGGGAGTTCTCTTTTATCCTTTATCTATACCTTCAATGAGGACATTGAATATTTTAAGTTTGGGGGTAATTTAGGATATTTGATTAATCGAGTCATAATATTGCATATAGTTTCATGTAATTCATAATACACACCATGCTAGTTTAATTTCATAGTTTAATTTCATATAATTCATATTTTGCAAAAAAAAAAAATTGCATATTCATGATTAGTTGCATATCATATCTTCCTTGATCCCGTAGCGCTTGGTGGTTCCGTTTAGTAGTCAATGTTGAATTTGAATGTGATAATGATGGATAGAGGGCTGATTTAAATGCTTATGAATTGACTTGCATGTTGCAGAAACACAATCTTACACAACTCATCATTGCTTTTTGGGCTAGGTTAAGGTCATGCTTGTTTGGTTGTTTGAGATTTAATCACCTGATTATATTTAGAATTTTTCTTTATTCCCTTGATGGCGTAGGAGCACTAAAATCTAAGTTTGGGGGAAACCAGGAATTTCATGCTAGTATTTAGTTATTAATGGCTAGGCATCAAATGGCTAGTAGCCGGCTCATATTTATATGAGTAGTCTAGGGTTGGAAATGAGAAAGGCTCATTCCAGATTGCATAATAACAAAAACAAAAAAAACAAAAAAAAAACAAAAAAAAAATCAAAAAAAAAATGAGAAAAAGAAAAGAAAAGAAAAAGAGTCAAAGTCCAATTGTTAAATGCAAAATTAACCAAGGTGAGCTCTTTAATACTCGAGTAATTAAGTCTGAGGGGACTTAGTCCTAGTAACCTAAGGCCCTTATGGTTTGGGATTGCTGACCTAACACTCGCTACATGGGTATTATTGTATAAACCTTTTGGGTCTCATTCATTGCACGGTTAAATAAGCATACATATTGTATATAGTATTATGTGTCATAGTTTTTTGGTAATAAAGCATGAATTCATGTCTAACTCAAATAATGATTGAGGTGTTTCTAGGTTATGAAGTGTCTAGCGTTCATTCTATTTATAAACTTGTGATTGTCTTGGCGAAGAATATGTATGGTTTTGATCTAGTGCTAGGAGTAATTCTGATGAGTATTGCACACACGCACGTGTCTGTACTTGTAAACATTAATATGCTGGTATTTAGTCGATCTCTATTTGGAATTTTTACATTCTCTGAGGCACTCTGCTAAATTGGTTATTGCTTTGCCTATGGGATCCTTGCATCAGTTGCATTCATGCATTTAGAGGTAGTCGAGTCTGTTTTCGCTTGAGGACAAGCATCAGTTTAAGTTTGGGGGTGTGATAAGTGGATTTTATATCCACTTATTATGCGCTATTTGGACCTATAGTGGTGGTTTATCCTTAAGTATGTTGTGTCTTTTAATTCATTTATGTTGTTTTAGTCTTTGTTGTGCAGAACTCGCAATTTTAGGCATTGTGGCGATAAAAGGCTAAAAACGGTGGATTTCTGCCTCAATTCGGAATTTAGAGTGACCAAGAGAGCAAGGTGGATTAGCTACGAGGAAAAAGAATTATCATAAGGAAATTCTAAGTGATATATTCTTAATGCTGAAACCCCGGTTGGAATGGTTATATTTTTTTGCTAAGCAAAAGGAGCCGGTTTTATATCCTCAAGAGACCGCATCGTAGAAATTAAGGATTCATTTATATTAATAAATATTTTATTTAATTAGAAAATTACATTTATAAATATCTAATAATATTAGATATTTATTTTTATAATTTTTGGATTAAATTAATTATTTATTAATTATAACTAAATCCTTAAAAAGAATTTTTGCAGAATGGTTCGTATGAAAATGGTATATAATTGATTGAATTAAACGTGAAAGAGCAAAACAGAATGGGCGGATCACGTTTAACTGACAACAGACAAACAGACAAACAAGCAGCACAAATTTTCTGCAGCCGACCAAGAACTGTTCATGTCGGGGTTTATGTCGGGCGACGCGCTTTTCAGCGCGTGGGAAGCACGCGCCTGGCGTACAGAGCAGATTAGGGCGCGTGTGGTTCACTTGTGATTCCTGTGACTGGCCTTAAGATGGCAGCTGTTCAGTAGTGGGAAGTCAAAATCAGTTTGCCGTATTGTTTATACTGATGTGCTGAATAATTGAAGGGGCGGCTGCATAATTAATCGTTTAAGTTCTAAATTGATGTGCTAAAATATCCTATAAATAGGATGAACTTGAGCACTGCAAAGTACACTCTAGCAGACTGAAAAACACATCCTCAGCTGCATTCTCTCTTGTTTCTCTCAATTTCCAGCAAACATTTTCTTTGTAATTCAGTTCAGTTTATACAATGTAATTTTCTGCAATGTTAGTATAAATTCTATTTCGGTTAAAGATTTTGCGGGGATTATTTTGGAGTGCTATTTTCTTTCGTTGGAAGTTATTTCGGTTCTATTTTCTAGACGCTTATTTTACGGGGATTACTTGGAATGCTATTTTCTTTCACTGGAAGCTATTTCGGTTCTACGTTCTAAACTCTTGCAATTTCATAATTTAAATTATCGCAATTTTTAATTTAGTTTATTATTATTATTATTACCATGTTTTCATTTAATCCCATGATGACTATCCGTTCATTTATGAACTAATCGCCGTCATGGGATTCTAATGGATTTATTTACGTAATTTAGTAATTCGATGCCTTAATAATTTGTATTATGATAATAATTCAGATTGCCTAATGTGGTTGCGCTTAATTTATTAGACGCGTAGCTAACGTCTAAATTATTAATTCCTAATGATTGCGAAAGTGGATTTAGGAATTTAGAATTTGCCATGTTAGCATAAATTCGTACTTGTTTTGTACATTTACGATAAGTGGTAGGATTTTGGATCACACCGCCCTATGTAGTCATAATAAAGGAATTTATTCGTAAACCAATTATGTTTTCAAATCTTATAGACATATAGGGTCGAAGCATAAAAGGTGTCCACACGACTTCTATCTTTTTAAGTGGATGTTCGGGTGGTTTGATATAAGTTAAGGCTGAATAGGCGCTTATGTTAGTTTCGTGTTCCCGACTAGCTTTCGTAATTATCAAAATTACATTGAAATTAAGGCATCAATTCTAAATGAAATAAATAATGAAATTAGAATCCCATGTTTTTCTCATATTTAAGAAATCTTAATTGTTAATTTATTCTCACTTAGTTAAATAAAATAGTTTAATCAAGACCCAATTTAGTAAGTGTTCAAGCATTAAGAAGTAACCATACACTGTTGCATAAGTACTAAAATTGGCATTACACCCAGTCTCTGCGGAACGAATCTTACTTATTACTTGCTATTTGTGATCGCGTACTACTAATTCTTCTGCTAAGGTCATCATCTTGAGCCTCTCTTTCCTACTAAGGGCATCGGCCACCACATTGGCCTTCCCTGGATGATAACGAATCTCTGTCTCATGTCATCTTCTCTGTCTCATGTCCAATTCTTTCTGCGTAAAGATGTACTTTAGGCTTTTATGGTCTGTGTAAATCTCACACTTCTCTCCATATAGGTAGTGCCTCCATATCTTTAATGCAAAAACTATCGCGGCTAGCTCTAAGTCGTGGGTAGGGTATTTGATTTCATACTCCTTCAATTGTCAGGACGCATAAGCAATCACCTTGCCGTGCTGCATAAGCACGCAACCTAGTCCTTTATGCGATGCATCACTATAGATTACAAAGTCTCCCCTTTCATCTGGCAGTGCCAGCACTGGGGCTGTCATTAATCTTTTCTCTAGCTATTGAAAGATCTCTTCACATTTCTCATTCCATACAAACTTTTCCGTCTTCATAGTGAGTCGGGTCAATGGGGCTGCCAGCTTGGCAAAGTCTTGTACAAATCTTCTATAATACCCAGCTAGTCCTACGAAACTTCTTACTTCGGTCGGGGTGGTCAGTCTCTCCCAATTTGATATTGCCTCTATCTTGGTAGGGTTAACTAGTACTCCTTTGCTACTAACCACATGACCTAAGAATTGCACCTCTTTCAGCCAAAATTCGCACTTCGAGAATTTGGCATACAACTTCTCTTCTCTTAGGATTCCTAGGACTATCCTCAAGTATTCTGCATGTTCTTCCTAAGTCTTTGAATAAATCAAAATATCATCAATGAAAACTATGACGCACTTGTCTAGATATTGTTTAAACACTCGGTTCATTAAATCCATGAATGCCGCAGGGGCATTCGTCAGCCCGAAGGACATTACTAGAAACTCATAATGACCGTACCTTGTGCGGAAAGCAGTCTTCGGTATATCTTCTGGTTTGATCTTTAACTGGTGATATCCTGTTCTCAGGTCTATCTTTGAAAAGTGAACTGCTCCCTTGAATTGGTCAAACAAGTCATCAATCCTGGGCAATGGGTACTTATTCTTAATGGTTAGCTTATTCAGCTCTCGGTAGTCTATACATAACCTCATACTGCCATCCTTTTTCTTTACAAACAACATTGGGGCTCCCCACGGGGACACACTTGGTCTTATCATGCCCTTATCCAACAGTTCTTGCAACTGAGTGGCCAATTCTTTCATCTCTAGTGGGGCCAATCGGTAAGGGGCTTTAGAGACTGGTGCGGTTCCTGGCGCTAATTCTATCGCAAAGTCGATCTCCCTATCGGGTGGTAACCCAGGGAGATCTTCTGGAAACACATCCTCAAACTCCCTGACAACTGGAATGTCTTTCAGTTCAGGGGTTCCTTGCTTCGTATCTACTACATAAACTAAGTAGGCATCGCTGCCCTTTCGTACTAACTTTCTGGCTTGAGCAACAGTCAAGAACTTTTGAGTCTGTCGCTGTCCTTTAAATACGACCGCTTTCTTTCCTGGCGCCTTTATCCTAACTTTCTTATTCTTGCAATCAATCTGGGCACCATTACTTGCTAACCAATCCATCCCTATGATGACATTGAATCCACCTAACTTAAACGGAATTAGGTCTGCCCGAAAGTGGTGACCTCCTATTACTATATCGCAGTTAGGGTATATCTGGCTTAACGGAACCACCTCGTGGTTAGCTATTTCAACCATTAATCGTTCCTTTAACATTACTGGTTTCAAGTTCAGTTTACATGCAAAATCTCACGATATAAAAGACTTGGTAGCTCCAGAATCAAACAAAGTATTTGCACTTAAGTTATTAAGAGAAAGGGTACCTGCGATGACATCCGCATCCCTCACGGCATCCTGTATCGTCATGTTAAAAGTCATAGCAGTGGGTGGTCGGTTGGACGCAGTACCACTCATCCTTGATCCCGTCGGTTTCAGGTTAGGACAATCCTTCTTCCAATGGTCCATGCCTCCACACTGGTAGCACTTCATGAGTGAGTTCCTCTAGGGGCAATTATTGGAATAGTGGCCGGTCTGCCCACACTTAAAACATGTCGTCGTACCCTGAAGGCATACCCCTGCATGATTCTTACCGCAAGTCTTGCAACTAGGTAGGGGAGGGTGCGACTATCCTGATGTGGGTGCCCTGGTTGGTCCACCTCCCTGGACAACACTCCTGCTCTCAGCCTTATTAAATCCTATACTTTTGGATGGTTGGGGCACCGTCCCTCTAACAAACTTGCTGGGGTAACTCCCACTTACAGCACCTCCACTCCGGCTTTTAAACTTCCTTTTCTTCATAATCTTGTCCTTCTGGGACTGCTCACTTCCTGCCTCTACAATCGACGCCTTCTGTACTAGAGTGGCATAATCTGTAATCTCTAACACCACAATGCAGTTCTGAATCCACTGCTTCAATCCCTATTGAAACCTCCTTGTCTTCTTAACCTCAGTATTCACATAGTCTGGAACGAACCTCGACAGCTCAGTGAACTTAGCCTCGTACTCAGCTACAGTCAGATTTTCCTGCTTAAGCTCTAGGAACTTGAGTTCCATCTGGGTCTCCATGAACCTGGGAAAGTACTTTTCCAAGAATAACTCGGTGAATCTGTCCCATGCAACCATTCCAGCTGGTTCCATATTTTTCTTGGCCTCCCACCAGTAGTTGGTCTCTCGTTTCAGTAGGTATGTTGCAAAGATGGTCTTTTGGGCTTCCTTAGTGCCCATAATTTCAAAGGTCTTCTCCATCTCCTTCAGCCAAGCCCTGGCCTCAACAAGGTCGGCTATCCCCTGAAATTCTGGGGGTTTAAGTGACTTAAATGCCTTGAAGGCATTGGCTACTGCATTGTTAGGGCCGCGGGGCGGCGGCTGTGGCCGTGGTTGGTGGTCCAGATTTTGCCTCATCAGGCGCATAAACTGTTCCATAGGTTCTTCTTCTTCTTCCTCATAGTCCTCATCATCAAACTCATTGTACTCATATTCCTCGTCATCCGGTTCCGATTGACGAGTTCCTCTTCCCTATGTTGGTTACTACCGTGAGTGGCTGACTCAGCCGGGTGAGCTCTTGTGTTTCTGTTTCTGTTTCTTGGTGGCATTTTGCTGAAATATACATATATAAAACTCTGTTAGGTTTTCCTCATTTTTCTTACTCCGATTTTCTGTGATTGGCACCTCGAAGGTGAAATCTTTTACAGGCATATATGCATCTTATAAATAGCTATCGCGCGATCGTGTCATCATATGTATAACAACTTAAACGTAAAACAGTTGCTAAAGTCAAACGAAAATCACGTCATATTAATACTAGCGACTTCTCAGAGTCAAGGTTTCGAGTACAACATAAAACTGAAATATATAAAGAGTACATCAAAAACCAGCTAACATGTCTTCCTGTCCAGAGGGATTATACTACGTGACTAACATCACTACCAAAAGTAAAACTACTACAACATCCCTCTGTACTAGAAGACTGAACTGGTAATCCATCATCAATCTGCATGGGAGCACATCGCCTCCCTGACTCGAACCATAGCCCTCGAAAGGACTCTCTCTGCCTCGCTCCTGCGGATCCTCCTGCTGCGGTGGGAATGTGGGAGTGCTCGAAGTAGGGTGAGAGCCCTCCTATCAATCCCCAGGACTGTCCTCCTCATCCGTCTAGCTCTAAAATCTCTCCCCTAGGAGTATAGCCTCCCTCGCCTCTCCTCGACTAACTGGAATCTCAACTCCGCCACTCGGGCCTCTGCTGCCACCAGGTCGGTGGTCAGACGAGACACTATCCATCCGTGCTCTGTGGCACTCACAACTGCTGGTGGTGGCATATCAGGCTCGCTCACCGGGGCCACCTCAGTATCTGCATCCTCCGGAATAATCTCCGCAGACTCATCATCTATCTCTGTGTCCCAATGAAATCCGCTGGGGGTGAATCCTCTCTGATGGGAAGGGGGTGCATAGGGATATCAGTCCAAACCACCTCCTCAGGGTCTACATCAGGAGTGGGCTCAACGGGGTCATCATCTCTAGGGTCTTCCTCGGGATCCTCCTCTGGATCATCATCTCTGGGATCCTCCTCGGGATCATCATCTCTGGGATCCTCCTCGGGATCATCATCTCTGGGATCCTCTGGCTCAAACACGGCTCTCAGAAGGGCCTCATCATGTCTCCGCTCGTAATCCTCAGGTATGTCTAAATCCTCGGGTATCTACACAAAAAAGAAAAAGTGTTACTATCTTTGAGGTTTTGATAAGTAGTTCCCTTATTGGGTTGTAGTTCCCTTATTGGGCTTAAGGTTGTTAGGCTATGTCCAATAGCCCGACTATGTTCTCGATAAGGGTTTGAGTCCTTAAACCTTCATATCGTCTCTGAGATTATATAACCTATTGCTCTGATACCATTTCTGTAACACCTCTAGATCCGGGGTCGGAGATCCAGGCTGTCACTCTTACCTTGATTCCCATTTTAATAAACATTATACTTATTCTTAATCTTGTCATGCTGTGACCCCTCAATCATACACAACATACACAGATTATAGGCTCAGAGACGAAATTAAAGCACTACTATGTTATTACATCCATCAGAATAAAGTTATTACAAACCCAAATTGTCTTAGTCTCAAAAGTTCGTACTTGAAAAGGGATTACCATCTAAGGCGGCATCTGCGGCCAATAAGCTGTTTGGTTTTCAAAAAGTTACACAAGTCATGCTGGTAAATAAACCTAACCAACCGAAGTTGTAAACCTATCCAACTTAGTCTGCTCGCCTGAGGTAATGCTATCGAGTGCGGCCTCGTCACCTGCCTCGTAAACATCTGTCTAAACTGATGACCTGTGAGGGCGCTTTTGCGTAGGGTCTGCCTTGGTCTTACCATGCTTATATATTGTTGTATTTTGATATGTATATAAAAGAAAAGCAAGAGTGAGCAATGCAGCTCAGCCATATGATAATAGTTTTTAAAGGACTTTTGTCATCAATCATATGTCATAGCGTGTACTGGTATTATACCATCATTAAACATAGTACTTTTATTATCTTAAAACCATATGACATAACATAACTGGTATTATACCATCATTAAACCTTTTTCATTCTCTATCCAGAAATGCAGCGAAGAATTTCTGAGGTACTTTGAATAGTTCATACCTCTGTCAACACAATCGGTAATTGAGCACCTGGGCTTTCATTACAGTGTTGCAGTACAATTCCAAATGGAAGAATGGGATATTGCTCGAGCCTCTTCCATGATACTGGTGATCAGCCATGTATCATGCCTCTGCTTCTCTACTAGTAGAAGGACGGCGTTCCCGTATCGGGTTACACCCTAACCGCATATGGGCCTTAATATTTTTGGACTACGCCCGAGAGCATAGCCCCTTCTTCCTCCAATCCCCTAAAGAATCCTATCCAACATCGGAACGGAATTTAATCCAGTTCCCCAAGCACAAAGCTCGTTGATAGGTTTGATAACAGTTCTATATCAAGCACAGAGCTTGTTGATAGGCCTGATAAAATTTACATAACTTTACTTTCATGAATATTTGAGGAAGTAACTTTGACATGTGGGTTGACCTTGGTCAACAGATTTCATTTACATAGGAAGTTCATTTCAAATCATGACTTGGGAGTTTGTTGGAGTTTTTGAGTACGTAATCACATTTGAACCCCTCCTTACTAGGTAGGGTGTAGTTCTTATTCGTCTTACACATAGCGAAAGGAGAAAACATCGTTACTGGCTCCCAAAACCATGGGTTCCCGAGTTTTGATATGTTTGAATGAGAAAGCGATACTTTTTGATGAGTGAAACTATAGTTATTGAATAAATGGGAACCCGTACTATTTTTAAATAATTTTCTGATGATGAGAAAATATTTAAAATAATTTTTAAAAGTATGAAATAACTTTTAAATAATTAATACAATTTTTAAATCACCTTGAGGTATTTAATAAATATTTAAATAATATTTATTAAATAATAAATCGTTTTAGAATATTTAATAAATATTTAAATAATATTTATTAAATAAATAAACTTCTTCGAATATTTAATAAATATTTAAATAATATTTATTAAATAAATAATCATTCATAAACTATTTTCAAATGAAAATAATATTCATCTTATTAATAAACATTCAAATAATATTTATTAATATCATCACAAGGATTTTCAATCCGAAAATATCCAATTTATATTTATTGGAATATGTTTAAAACACTCTGTACGTCATATATCATCTCCGGTGACTTCCAGGTTTTTATGTCCTTATCCGGACGAAATATCTCCGACTCCCTTACTTAAGATAAGGGTATGGTATACCCTACTTGAAAATCTTTACACATCATTGTATACCTATATATGTTTATGCATACGTACTTACTTAAACAGGTTTATATATCTACGTACATAAACCTTACATTTCATGCATATTCGCAAAATACTTTAAAGCAGTTCATAGCAGTTATATCAAAAACAATAGTTTAGAAAATAATTGAAGTACAAGTTTCGAAAACTTGCCTGTTCGTGTCTGAGTAGTCTGAGCTCGGGTCCTAGTACGGTTATCTAAAACAACAAATAAGGTTCGGTTAGTTCGTTAACGATCCCGTCGAATCGACTATTCACATAAAGACACGACTTCGTAATGATACATTCTTACTACACACTTGGCTAATTATAAGTCCATGATATCCTTTAACCACTTTCGATAATTATTGGTTTCGTAACGACTTTCGTTAATGGTCATTTTTAACGAAACAAAAGTTAACTCGTTTAGTCCCCTAAAAGGGTTTTTCACTTGCGCGACTTTGATTCGAAAAATTCTATAAAATCGAAAAATAAACCTTTTCATGAAATTGTTTTTCTCACTTCTTCATAACTGTCCAGATAATGTTTCAACCAAATTTCAAATTTGAAAACATCGTTTTGTTAGCTCAATTGTTGCTATAAAAATATATTGTTTCTGCAGTGGTTTTTCGTGCGTGTTCTCGACTTAAACATTTCTCTAAAATCGAAAAATTTGTATTTAGACTCCAAATATTTATGGGATCTTAACCACTGAGCAGGTTACCCCTCAAAAAAATTTCATAATTGGAAACTATTTTTAAGTGGTTCGTTTGGCTTTGTAAATTCAGTCCATTTTAACGATTCATCCGTTTTAACCGGTTTCACTAAAACGAGCATATCTCAAAGACCGTAAATTGAAATCACATGATCTTGGTATCAAAACAAACTACAAAACATGTCCTACTGGTTTATGACCAGAAACTTGCAGTTTTGACAATTTAACAAATCAACATTTTCTGCTCAATTGTTCTTATGAAAATTCGACATTATAACGTGTAAGAACCCAGATTTTTTGGTAGAATTAAAACTTTTGTTATAAATGGATATGTAAATGAATAGTGGTGAGGACCACAGTGTATCATGGATTTTATTACCAAGTATCTAATGGATAAGGATTCAGTGCGTATGTGTACTATATTAGTGATGTGAATTGATTGATAATTTAGATAAGAATAATCTATCTTCTCAGAATGGAGAGATGAAGTTATTCTCATGTCATCCAAATCAATATCTGGTAGCTCATGTCATCCAAATCAATATCTATTAAGATTAAGATCGCTATATGAAAAAATGAATTAAGATTATTCGAGGAAGTACGAGAACAATTTCAGGAACAAGTAATAAAGAGAGAATAAACAAGGAATGTTGGAGTTATTATTGGATTGAGGATTATGCATTGTGGAATAATAAAATGCATTATATAAGTTGTAACGTATTAATTTTATTCACGAGACAACAAGGGAATCCAATTGGTGGAAAAGAAAACAAAACGAGGGACTAAAGTGAAAGAGAAGCAAACATAAGGACTTGGTGGAAATGTTATGGATAAGAAAATCTAGAGGAGCCAATGAGGGGTTGCCACCTAGCACAAACAAGATGCATCCAACCAAGATGAGATATATATGTTATATGTATAGCATTATTAGCATAAAACACAAAAACAAAAAGAAAACCACCAAGCTTGAGAAGCTCTCGGCCAAGAGGAAAAAGGAGAGGAGATCTCCACTTCCAACCATCCAAATCACACAATCTTGAGCTTAAATCAAAGCTAGCATCTAGTAGAAGGTATATCTTGATTATCATCACCATCCATTATGTGTAGATAGATCAAAATCCATGTGAAAGAGATGATGAATAGTGATTTTTTATGAACTAACTTTTCTTTCTTGATTTCTTTTGATAGATCAAGCTTGTTTAAGGTTAGATAAGAGATAATCAAGGTGTATTAAGTTCATACCATAATCAAGGAAGGTATACCACCCTTGAAACCCTAGCTTTACTTTGAGTTTTCGATGATTTAAGTTAGTTATATAGATTTGATGAATGTTTAGACCATTAGGTGTATGATTTATGTGGATGGATGGATAGTGTATAGCCTTAGTTGAATGTTAAATTTGTTGTATGGGTTGTTTGGAGTGAATGTTATGATTATTGGAGTAATTGGAATTTTGGATTATTCGATTTATTGCCGTTGTAATGACGAAATTTCGTTAAGTCATGAAAACAGTCCATACCCGAGACCTATAACCACTGTTAATGTCGAACCACTGCCATGTTTAGATAGTTCTTGTCATAAGCTTCGTTTTGATATAAAGATCGTATGAAACGGATTTACGGTTTAGGCGTTATGGTCGAATTCGTAAAAGTGGTACGATCGCGTAAGTGTTTAGTTCATGACTTCAATTGAACCCCTTAAAGCTATAATTATGGTGGCGAATCAAGTTTGTTAAATACTAGAGGTCATAAGGAAGATGTGAGAGCAAACCACATGTGAAAAGAATCGTTTTTCAATTTTATAGAAATATTTGAATCCGGGTTAAGTGCGAAGAAACCCTTGTTAGAACACTTGGTTATAACTTTGGAAAAACCACTTAGAAAACTGTCAATAAAACTTGAGGTATATTCATGGCTAGTAAACGATCAACCTTAGAACTTATACGACTTAAGTACCTACCAAGTGTAAGTGTAATAACATGCCTTAGTAGCGGACAAGTGTTAAACCATAGCGGTAATAATAAGAGTTAACTTGATAATGTGTTTTGGTTTTAGTTAAGTTTATACTTGACTTTATTAAGTTGTTAAGTGATTAATCTTGGATACTTGGGTTATTTATAGATCACCGGACCAACCCGAGACCCAATACCTCTACAAGAATTCCAGGCAAGTGTTCAAAACCTATATTCACTGTTGTTGTTGTGATCAGTATTTCATATATATGATGCATGATATATGCGAAAATGTTTTTGACTCAAAATATTGTCATATGCAAATTGAGATTTTGATTAGACGACTTATAGACTAGAGGTGATCTAGTAGCTATAAGTCGGGTTTATGATAGCCCTTAGTATAGGGCGTATGTTTTGGCTATTTTGTTACGAACCGCGAGACGGTGTATCGTATACGTATTTCGACTATTTTCTAAGTATTACTTATTGAGTAATAATATTTGAGGATTATATGTTTGTGGAGAATATCATTTCAAATATTTATTTCAAGATGATTTCAGTTCTCCTATTTAATTATTTATTAAATGAATATTATTTCGAATATTCATTTAAAGGCTTTCCTTATTATTGTTTAAGGATTATTTATTTAATGAATATTATTTTCAATATTCATTTTGAGATTCGAACGTAATTATTTCGTTAAATTATATCCTTTAAATATTTATTGATTTAACAAATATTATTCAAATATTTATTAAATTTTTTTAAAATAAATTTAATTATTTTATATGATTTAAAAGCATATTTGACTTCAATAATTATGAAGTAGACTTCTGAGTTTTCTTTAAGGTATCTTAAATATTTTCTAACTTCTGGATTTTATTTAAACGATATTGAAAGTCTATTCTATTTTGCTTTGCAAAGATTTTCCAAAAGTATTATAAGTATAATATTTAGGTCCCTTGAGTTTTCAAATCAACTCTTAGCCTGTCAGGGCGTCGTTTTTCCTTCAAAACTGGGGAGCCTTATTTGAGATAAAATCTATTTTTATTTGACTTCTGAGTCATGGGATATTGTGATAAAATTATTTTCAATCCAGTTATTGAGAGTCATAATGACTCTGGTTACTTCCTCAACACTCGAGGGGTAAGATTGATGTAACAAGTCTTAAATCCATTAACAAGCTATTGCTTGGGAAATATTGGTGAGTTTTTCCTTTCCAACTAGATACGACTACTTAGTGGAGTTGTGTCAACAAGTATTATACTTGGGGAAAGGGAAGACAAACTTTACGTTTCAGAGTCATGGATCTACTCGAGCTAGGAGTATAGTGTATGAGGCTGTATAATAGTCCATCACATTTGAAAGAGGGTCCGAGTTGCGCCGGTCCCGACTATGCCCAACCATTGGCGGGAGATCAAGAGGGCGGTAGACAAGTAAATCCGTCAGTTCTTCCATCTACATGTAGAGAAACAAATTTTTAGAAGCACAACTTATGACTGATCATCGTAAGGGTGTGACTTCTAGCGCGAGATACTCCAGGATTAGTTCATCATCCAAGTTGGATATTTTCTGCAACATTATTGAGAGTACCCCGATCGGAAAGCTACGGCAGGGTAACCGATAAGTGTTGCAGGGTCTAAAACATTGAAATTTGATGATATTGATTTTTCTCATATCTTTATCATTAGCATATCTTGATACAGATATATAATATTTACTTTCCTTGTAACGTCATCCTTTATATTATATTGAAAGTTGTTCTTAATATGTATGATAAAGATTTCAGATATATCAGAGTCAGTGTTATAAATATTGTTAACCAGTTTATTATTATTTTTGGTGGGCTCTATTGCTCACCCTTGCTTTGTTTATTGATCATACGACAACAGCTAGATCAGATGGCCCGCACCAGATAGACCAGGCGCAAGCGCGTCAGAGCCGTTCCAGGGTTGCCCGCTGAGATTGTAGTAGCCATTGCTAAGGTAGTAGCCAACCATAGGCTAGACTTGCAGCTTTTGTTATCAGACTTATTTATATGTATGACTTTTACTGGCTAATGGCAAACTAGAACTGAATCTGTAATATTTGTGTTAGGCCGAATACACAATAATAATCAATATCGTATGAGAGAATAACAAGCAAAACACAAATTAACAATTAAAAACTGTTTGGAATTAATAACTCCTCTCTCAGTGATGTAGAAGAATCACGAGAGCTGCTTAGGTTACAATGAAAGATAGTTCAATACTCGATACCCTTCTAGGGTTAACCTAACTGTATTTATAATACATACAGCTGCTATACAATCGTAAATTGATACTCCTATAAATTAGCTATACAATTGATATCAAATACGATTGCTTATTATCTCCTAAGTCAACTCAATCTCTTTGACAGCTATCCAATCTGTAAAGAGATTGCTTCCATAATTATCTTCGTTAATTCTTCAATCACTGTTGACTAGCAGATGCTGCCTTCAGACAGAGTTTAACAAACTCTGTCGAGCTTCCAAGTCAGCGTTTAACTAAACTCTGAATGCTTTCCAGCTAAACTCTGATCGGTCACTGTAGCACTTAAACACTGATTACAATTTACATCAATTATATCTAACAATCTCCCCCAACTTGTCCATTAGCAAGAATGTACAAGTTTTATAATAATTGATGATGTCAAAACAATAAGACAAATACAGTGTTTAATATACAAAACAGAGTTTAACCTGAAACTTAACAAAATCTACAGAAAACAAGAAAATCCTTACAGACTTTAAGGTAAAGCTTCCTCAACATCTAGTGTTGTCCTGAGATAGTCTATAAGCAATCTTCTTTCTGCATTCTCAAGTTCTTGCTGCATAATCTCTTTAATTTCCTTTAGCTTTGGATCATCTTCACCAGTTTGGTAGATTTCAGCTTTATGAGAACAGATTTTGTTCTTCTTCATATCATTTCCCGATCTAATGAATTGTGCTTTGTCAGATTCTGAATTGAAGTCCAAGACAGTTATACCCAGATCTGTCTTCAACCTAGCACTGTTCTTCTTCATCTCAACTATGTTCCCATGATAATCTCTGTATTTAGGAACATACTGACCTGTGTATTTCATACCTCTAACTGCCAGATTATGTACCATCTTCTTTCTTAGCACATCTGCAGCCAGTTGAGTTCTATGATTTTTCACTTTAAAAATATAAAGAACATATTCTATTTCCTCCCAAAGCTTCAAATCAAGATTATTCTCACGGATTTTGTACACAGTTCCATCAGTCATGAAATATAATAGAAAATGTTTCTTCAAGCTTCTCTGATGAATCATCTATACTGATTCCAATCTTTCTAAACTCTCAGGAGTAACACCTTTTCCTGGAACAGACAGTGATGAGGGATCTAAAGGACTAGAATTCATTCTTGTTTTACTGTATGAGCCCAAGCCAGCTTTATCTTGAACTAATTGACCCACTTTGCCTTGTTGCAAATCAGTTCCTCCAGTATTCAGAGTTTGTTCTGGAATTGTTGGTCTAGCAAAAATAGATTGCATTTGTGCAGGTAATGGCTTTTGTACAACATGTGTAGTAACAGAGGTTGTTTCTACTGGTAACTGTATAACTTGTGTAGAAACAGAGGTTATACTTACTTTCTTTGACATTTTGCCTTCTTCAATCATCTTCCCTTTCAGCTTCTTCTTAGATTCTTCTTCTGTAGGTTTCTTTGATGATGATAATTTCTGATCAGTACCAGCATTTTCTTTGATCACTATGCCTTTAAGAACAGGCCTAGGAGCTTTCTCACTCTTCTTGAATTTCCCAGACTTTAAAGATTTTAGTTGTTCTCTATGCAATTTCTTTTCCTCAGCTTGAATGTCTGCAATAGTAACTCCTTCTTGATGTTCTTCAAGAAACAATTTGGCAGCAAACTCCTCATCAGTCTGTGGATCAGAGATTAATTCCAAACTCTTGGTTTTTGAAGTACCTTGAGTTTCAGTGTTTATTCCAGCAGACTGTGATTTAATAGATTTGCCAGATCTCAGAGTTTGTCTCGTATCAGAGTTTAAACCTCTTCTTTTGTCACTTGCCCCTCCATCTCCAGCATCATCCTTTTGATTCAGAGTTTGAGAATCCTTGCATTTAGACTTAGCAATCCTTTTCTCCCCCTTTTTGACATCATCAGGAATGAGAACAGAAGTAATCACCTCCAAGGAGGTAGTAATTGAGTCAATTTTGGTAGACAAGATAGTCTGATTCTCCTCAACTTGACTTAGTCTTTGAAGCACAGTATCTCTATCATGAGCAATGGCTTGAAGTCTTATTTTCTGAAGACGTTCTTGATTCAAGTCCTTCGTTCTAACTTGATCTCGCAAATCAATAAGAGCTTTCTCAGAATCATCAAAACGTTTGTTAAGAGTCTTCACTTGAACAATTGTTGCCTTTAAACAAGACAAAATATCTGGATTGGAAATGGTAGTGGCAGTCTTGTGAACATAAGTAGCTACTCTCGAAGCAGGAAAATTCCAATCTACCTTGTACCAATTGTTTTGAAATCTCATAAAGTGCTCTTCTTCAACATCAACTTGATTTGAAGGGCCAGAAAAAGGAGTCCCTTTAGCATCAACTTGCACTGGTGGTCTCGTAGAAGAGTTTGATTCATCACTGTGTTCACTGTCACTGTCATCATTGGCACTGTGAATAGAAACATTCTCTACAATAGCTTCAACATTAGCTGCCTTTGCTACATTCTCGGCATTGTTGTCATCAACATTCTCTACAAGTGTTTCTGCAACAACCTCCGTAGTTTCAACAATTTTCTCTATAACAATCTCTGCAGGAATCTCATCAACATTTTCTGAATGAATCTTTTCTGCAACAGAATCTTCAACAGCATCAGACTGTACTGCATCCATGGGATCAGAGTTTGCATGTTTAGACTGTTGATTGATTTCTTCACCCTCTTCAACAACTTGGTGAGCATCAGAGATGAGCTTAGTGTTAAAAGCCACTGTGTCATCAAGAATGACAGTAGGCTGATCAGCTGCACCAGTCTGTGCAGATGTATCAAAAATAGGTGAAATAGGATCAGAGAATAGCAGGATTGAGTCAAGAACCTCATCCATTGGAGCAAGGCCATCTCTGTTATCCTCATCTGCAGGCATAACATCCTCTGCAGGTATAACATTCTCTGCAGCCTCAACAGTAGGTGTTTGCTGAGAAAGCACCTCTGGAGCTTCAAATACTTCTTCATCAGAATCAAACAGAATCAACTTTCTTCTTTTAGATGGCTGGACCTCTGTTTCCACTCTGTCTGAAACATCCCAATCTGAAGGTCTTTTGGCATGTGCCTTTGTCCTTTTGTACTGTTGAGTAGGTTTAGATTGAGATTTTGGTTGTGGTTGTGATGATTCAGTGGTTAGATCTTGAGTGTGTGAAGGTCGAATGGTTTGAGTAGGTGTAGTGTTTATGTCTTGAGTGGTTGTAGTTTGATGTGAAGGAGGTGAAGATTGAGGTTGTGGAACCGTTTGGATAGGTGTGTCAGTGTTTATGGGTGATTCAGGCTGTGGTTGAGGTGGTGAAGGTATTTCAGTGTTTATTGGTTGCGGAGATTCAGAGTTTACTTGTGGTGAAGGTGGTTGTTCCTGTGGTTGATTGAGAAAATTTTGTAAGGCTAAAGGTAGAACCATGGCAGGTACACGCTCCTTGTTAGCATCTTTATTGATCAAGTCAGAAAATATTCTCTTACTGACTTTGAATGGAGCAATAACATCATTCTCAGAGATTTCAAGGTTAGATACACAGGCAGTAAATAACATTTGACAAAATCTAGCAAAATAAACAGTCCTAGATTCTTTCAACCTTTCTCCTAGATTTATTAACACTAATCTGCCAAAGTCAAAATTACCTCCATAGAGTAGTGCATACCCAATTTGCAGACTGTCAATTGGAATAGCATCCCAGTTTGTGGTTTTCTTTTGAAATGCTCTTGTGATGCAGTCGAAGTAAAAACTCCATTCCTTCCTCAAGGGTGGCCTTTTCACTGACCCAATCTTATCTAGATCACCAGCGTGCCCAAGTTGCTGCAACATCTGTCATAAATGGGCTTCACCAACAGCAGAGTATGAATTATGTATTTCAAAACCCAGAGTTTCTCTAACTGTGTTGGGAGTGATTAGATACTCTGCTCCCTCATAAGTGAAAAGAATTGTAGGAGTGCCAGTCTCCTCTCCATCATCATACACGGAGTTTTGCCAGAAAGAAGCAATTTGTGAAGCAGATAAAACCAGTGGTTCAACTAGAGCTTGACCAATCTCTGAATCTCTCAAGAAATTTTGAATCAAGTGAAATGCCTCTGGTACTTTGTTGTTGTCCAATGGGGCTGCATAATTGTTAGGCACAAAAGATAACCCTAGAGCAGTATAAGTTTTGGTAGCCATTAGATGAGAGATTAGAAAATAATCAGAGAAAATGGAGTGTGTAAAAGGTGTTTGTGGAAATTCCCAAGAGAGAATACGAAATAATGTGAGAGTAAATGTGTGTTTGCTAAAAGACTGTGAGTGGGTGTGTAAGTGAAATGATAAGAAATTGAATTAAAAAATAAAACCCAATCGTTTTATCAATAATACACGCAAACATGTTCTCGGTAAGTGGGTGAGTGGGACGCGTGTCATACATGCACTGGACTATCACCCCACGCTCAGTAATTATAGCAATAATTACTGCTACTCTCTCTCTCATTGAACCAACACATATATACACTCTAACTTCTCATTAACAGTTGGCAATCATTAAATCAAATATTGTTACATGCTCTTTTGACAAACTCTTTTTACCCCAATTTGAAATTGTCATAGATAATATTTACCTCAGAGTACGTGGACATAATCCATCAGTGTTTGTCAATTCTCCAACTTTATTACTGAAACCCTTTCAAAAATTGCACAGTTGTGAATAAATGTGTGTGTGTAGCAGAGTTTACCAAATCAATTTTTAGAGCATCTAATATTTCATAAAATCCATAAAGTAACTCACTAAACACTGAATGCACAAACTCTCATAGTAACCACTGAATGTATGATGAAAGCTAAACTCTGTAGTAATCAATCTATGTACAGTAACAAGTAACTTATTTATACCCCCCTTGTAACTATTTTTTTTTATGTTATATATATATATATATATATATATATATATATATATATTTATTCTATTCATTCCAGTAATTAGAGGTTGGAGCCAGTCACCAAAAATCCTAAAATTTTGGCCCTTATCAAACTGATAAGTTCCTGGGTCATCCTAGTCTTCGACTAGTCACCAAAAATTCGAGAATTTTAGCCCATATTATATACCAATATGTTCCTGGGTCATCCTAGTCTTCAACATAATCTCAAAGGAGTATAGTAACCTGTATACATTTTCTTGGGGGTATTGCAGTAAGTATTTAATCTAACAGAGTATAACAATCAGAGTTTAGAGTTCATCAACATCAATAGGTATTCATGAGAGGCAGTGCACACAGAATTTACTAAGTCAGAGTTTAGGATAGATAAACTAAGAGATGCTATAAATATGAAACAGTATCATGCTATGTTAACTTTCTGCGTAATCTAAGATTGAATCACAATAACCCAGAAGGATTCATGATTAATTACTGAGAATCATGCTTCATACATATTTCTTCATTGGTGATTATGTTCGGACAAAAACATTATCAGAGTTTATCAGAGTGACTTATAGTCTAACCAACATTTCAACTGTGTATGACCAACAGACTATACTATTAGAGTTTAATAACAGAGTTTATTTCAGTAGTTAATAAAATCATTAAAACATAAGCAACAGAGTCTAACCAGTATCTCTAGTCGAAACCAGAGATCATTCCTAGTTCATTTACCAGTCTTGTAAAAGTAGCTTCACTCAATGGCTTGGTGAAGATGTCTGCAAGCTGTTGTTCTGTAGACACAAAATGAAGCTCAATATGTCCTTCCTCCACATGTTCTCTGATAAAATGGTACCTATGCTGATGTGTTTGGTCATTGAATGCTGTACTGGATTACCTGTCATAGCAATAGCACTTTGATTATCGCAGTATATTGGAATTTTACTGTACCTCAATCCATAATCCAGCAATTGATTCTTCATCCATAGAATCTGTGCACAACAGCTACCAGCTGTAATATACTCTGCTTCAGCTGTTGATGTTGAAATCGATTTCTGTTTCTTGCTGTACCAAGAAACAAGTCTGTCACCAAGAAATTGACAGCTTCCACTAGTGCTCTTTCTGTCTATTTTGCAGCCTGCAAAGTCTGCATCAGAATACCCAAGTAGCTTGAAATCTGATTCTCTAGGGTACCACAGACCTAAGGAAATGGTGCCCTTTAGATACTTGAAAATCCTCTTCACAGCTGTTAAATGTGGTTCTCTGGGATCTGCTTGAAACCTTGCACATAGACAAGTTGCATACATAATGTCTGGTCTACTTGCTGTGAGATAAAGAAGAGACCCTATCATGCCTCTGTAGGTTGTCATATCTACTGAAGCTCCTGTGTCTTTGTCCAACTTTGTAGCAGTTGCCATGGGAGTTGTTGCAGATGAACAGTCAAGCATACCACATTTCTTGAGTAGATTTCTGGTATATTTTGCTTGATTTATAAAGATTCCATCATCTGTTTGCTTCACTTGTAGGCCTAGAAAGTAACTAAGCTCTCCCATCATGCTCATTTGATATCTTGACTACATGAGCTTGGCAAACTTCTTAAAGAGTTTATCATTAGTAGATCCAAAAATTATGTCATCAACATAAATTTGAACTAGAAGCAAGTCACTACCAGATTGAAAATAGAACAAGGTTTTATCAATTGTACCTCTCTTGAACCCACTTTCTAAAAGAAATTGAGCCAGAGTTTCATACCATGCTCTAGGTGCCTGCTTAAGTCCATAAAGTGCCTTATCCAGCCTGTAGACATAATCTGGATGTTTTGGATCCACAAAACCTAGTGGTTGTTCAACAAACACTTCTTCTTCAAGCTTCCCATTTAGAAAAGCACTTTTTACATCCATTTGGAACACCTTGAATTTCTTGTGAGATGCATATGCTAGAAAAATCCTTATTGCCTCCAATCTTGCAACTGGAGCAAAAGTCTCATCATAGTCTATTCCTTCATGCTGTGAATAGCCCTTTGCCACCAATCTAGCCTTGTTCCTTGTGATAACACCCTCACTGTCAGTTTTGTTCCAGAAAACCCATTTAGTACCAACAATAGATCTGTTCTTGGGCCTTGGGACAAGTGTCCAGACTTCATTCCTCTCAAATTCATTCAACTCCTCCTGCATTGCTGTTATCCAGTCAGCATCTTGAAGAGCTTCTTCTACCTTCTTTGGTTCATTTTTAGACAAGAATGCATGAAATAGACATTCATTTGCAGTTGCACTTCTTGTCCTCACTTTTGCATCTGGATCACCAATAATCAAATCAGGTGTATGTGATTTTGTCCATTTCCTAGCAGAAGGCAAATGGCTTCTGTCTGCATGTGATCCTCCCCCTTGATCCATGCTCTCCTGATTCTGTTGTTGATTTTCTTCATTCTCTAAGGCTCCCCCTGAATTTGACTTCTCAGAGTCAGAATTTGAATGATTAGAGTTTGAGTCATCAGAGTTTGATCCAGATTTTTCAGTTGACTCACTATCAGAGTTTGAGTCATTGGTTTGATCATGCTCCCCCTCAACTGGTTCTTCCCTTTGTTGTAGCTGAGAAGTTTCTTCAGTGTTTACCAGTAGAGGTTCAGAATCTGTTTCAACAGAGTCTGTTAGATCAGTTGCATCAGAGTTTACTTCAACAGTGTTTAAATCTTCATTTTCAAAATGTAGTTGATCATGTTCATCTACATCTTCAAGTCCAGTTATCTTCTTGTCATCAAATGACACATGTATAGATTCCATGATCACTTTAGTTCTCAGATTATAAACTCTGAATGCTTTTGTTGACAGTGGATAGCCAACAAAGATTCCTTCATCTGCCTTTAGCTCAAACTTGGTCAACTGTTCAGGATGAGTTTTCAACACAAAGCATTTACACCCAAAAATATGAAAATATTTCAGGTTTGGCTTCTTTTCCTTCACCATCTCATATGGTGTTTTTCCATGCTTGTTGATCAGTGTGGCATTTTGAGTAAAACAAGCAGTTTGAACTGCTTCTGCCCAGAAATAAGTTGGCAACTTTGCTTCATCTAGCATGGTTCTGGCAGCTTCTATTAAAGTTCTGTTCTTCCTTTCAACTACACCATTTTGCTGTGGTGTACCAGGTGTAGAAAACTCTTGCTTCACTCCCCTATTCTTACAGAATTCTTCCATTGTTGCATTCCTGAACTCTGTTCCATTATCACTTCTGATTATTTTCACTTTATGTTCTAACCCTTTGTCCAGTAGCTTTACATGCTCCATCAGAGTTAATGCAGTTTTATCCTTCTTTGCTAGAAAATACACCCAAGTGAATCTGGTGTGTTCATCAACAATGACCAGAGCATATTTCTTTCTTCCAGTAGACATGACATTCACTGGTCCAAATAGATCAACATATAGTAGGTGATAAGGATCAACAATCGAAGATTCAGACTTGCTCTTGAAAGATGACTTCCTTTGTTTGGCCTTTTGACAGGAATCACATAGGCCATCTACATTCAACAAGGATTTTGGAAGTCCTCTGACTAGATCCTTTCTTATAAGCTCATTGATGTTGTTCAGATTAAGATGAGAGAGTTTCTTATGCCACTTCCAACTCTCTTCACTGGACATTCTTGTTGACAGGCACACAGCTTTTCCATCAGAGTTTGTTGACAACTTTATTTCATAAATGTTGTTGTGCCTGTTCCCAACTAGAACAACTTTCCCTATAGATTTGTTGATAACTTCACAGTATTCTGGTTGAAAATCTACATGATATCCTCTGTCACAGATTTGACTCACAGATAGCAGGTCATGCTTGAGTCCTGGAACCAGAGTTACATTTGTAATGATGACATTTCCAAGATTGATATTGCCATATCCCAGAGTACATCCTATGTTGCCATCTCCATAGGAAACTTTTGGGCCAGCCTTCTCCTCATACTCTGATAGCAGGGCTTTATTTCCAGTCATATGTCCTGAACATCCACTGTCCACGACTAGGGTTCTCTCCCTAATGCCCTGCAATCACAAACAATCACTGAAGGTTAGATTTAAGGATCCAGACTTGCTTGGATCCTTTGGCATTCATAATATCAGATTTAAGAACCCAAACTTTCTTGGATTCTTTGGCTTTCTTAAGTCTGTCAGCTTTAGCAGCGGAATTTTCATTATCAGAGTTTAAGCTAACATTAACAGAGTTTACACCTACAGAATTAACTTTAACCATTTTCAAGTTTGGTTTCAGTTCATAGTAATTATGATAGATAGCATGATAATCCCTACAAGTATAAATAGAATGCCAAGTACTTCCACAGTGTTTGCATAAAGTCTGTGGTCTGGTTCTCACATAATCATTCTTTATTGCAGTTTTAGAGGGCAAAGAATTAATGTTTTTATTCTTACTGCAGAAACTAGCAAGAAGATTAGTACTACCACAGTTATGACATGTCTTTCTTGGAGCAAGTTTAGCAAGCATTGGATAATTACCTTGAGTAATACCTACTTTACCATTTCTGTTTTTCCTAGACACTTTCTGTTTCTTAACAGATTTTAACTCCTTTAACTTATGTTTAAGTTGTTTATCTGTCATTAAACCAATGTTAACCTCTTTAACAAAAGTTTTAGCATATGATTCCTTAACAGATTTTTTTCAGCTTCAGTCTTAGGTCCACCTGTTCCCATAACATTACCTTCAGATGGAAGATGTGGTCTAACTTTTACCATATTTTCAAACCTAAGTGCATCTCCCACACAGTAACCTAAGCCAACTGTGTCTGACTGAAAAACTTCATTAGTGTCTTTTCCAGAATCTGTCCAGGTCTTAATTGTGTTAGTGGCTTTTCCAACTCAGATTCTAGTTGTTTATATCTACCTCTTAACTCCTGTTCAAGATAAACAGCATCATCTCTTTCTTTTTGAACTTGTTGCATATTAACAAGTTTCTCTTCTACAAATCTGTTTCTCTCTTTAAGTTGAGAACTCTCAGACTTGATTCTCTCATTCTCTAAAGTCTGATCCCTATAACTGATATTTAATGCTTTAAGATAAATTCTCAATTCAGTTATATTATCAGTATTATAAGCATAGGTAGTTGGGCCGAATACACAATAATAATCAATATCGTATGAGAGAATAACAAGCAAAACACAAATTAACAATTAAAAACTGTTTGGAATTAATAACTCCTCTCTCAGTGATGTAGAAGAATCACGAGAGCTGCTTAGGTTACAATGAAAGATAGTTCAATACTCGATACCCTTCTAGGGTTAACCTAACTGTATTTATAATACATACAGCTGCTATACAATCGTAAATTGATACTCCTATAAATTAGCTATACAATTAATATCAAATACGATTGCTTCTCATCTCCTAAGTCAACTCAATCTCTTTGACAGCTATCCAATCTGTAAAGAGATTGCTTCCATAATTATCTTCGTTAATTCTTCAATCACTGTTGACTAGCAGATGCTGCCTTCAGACAGAGTTTAACAAACTCTGTCGAGCTTCCAAGTCAGCGTTTAACTAAACTCTGACTGCTTTCTAGCTAAACTCTGATCGGTCACTGTAGCACTTAAACACTGATTACAATTTACATCAATTATATCTAACAATTTGGGCCTGTAATAACTTTCAACTTGTGGATCTTATGACTAGATGCTTATTTCAATTTCATCTCTGGGACTATAACTGAGTGTGTGTGTGTGTGTTATTATTGTGGGGTCACCGTATGTTGTTTATTTATTTTGACTCAAGTCAAGTGTTATTGATGGAAATTGAGATCGTGACGACCGGATCCCTGACCCCGGATCTGGGGGCGTTACATAACGGCTATAAATCGAACATTTCCAAAATCCATTAACTCCATCAAGCCACTTAAGGCAACCATACAACATCAACATCATTTAACCATCATCAAGGGTCTCTAAGACCAGTGGTAACATCCATTTAACATCATCCAAGATTTATACATCATTAAAAGAGTTTATAACTTTAAAACCACTTAAACATGTTCATCTTTCATCCAACTTCCATAATCACTTAAAAACTCAAAAACTTAAGAGGGGTGTGAGAAGTTTTACCTTCCTTGAAGTCTAAACAATCTTATCCAAGCTTACAAATCCTCAAGAACTCCTTATCTAGCCTTAACAAGCTTTAATCTTCAAGATCTAAACAAAAACTCATATTGAGTTACTATTCATCCAAACTTTGGTGAATTCTTTCACCCATTAAACCATCAAAATAAATTATGAGAAAAATCATACATCTATTACTCACCTTAGAGAAGCTTAGGATTTAATCTCATGAATTTAGAAGAAGTGGATCTTGGTGAAGAATTTTTCTTCCCCTTGGTTACTATTTAGGGCCGAATATGAAGAAGATGGGGGAGGGAGAGTATTTTGCTTGGCTTGGTTGATTATAATTTGTTTATTATGATACATATCACTTGTATATTTCAAGGGGCTACTGTGGTACCTAGTGTCAAAGCCTAATGTTTGATTTTTACTTGGTGATCCATAAAATAAGGAAGTTGTCTCTTAACTAGGCTAGTTTGGTTTTAACTATTTTCTGACTATCTAGTTACCTTGCCACTTGCTTGATTACTTGGTTATTGACTTGGTCTTTGGATGATACTTGCATGGGATTTGCATGCATGCTTATCACCTTGGTCATTTCCCATAATTAAACCTTAATCTCCAGGCTAATTTTCATTAATCCTTAAAATGTTCTTCGTGCGGAAACTCTTTTAAGCAATCTTTCAACATTCTAATTTCTTTATCCATGAACCTTGGTTGCATGGTAATTTCAAATTTCTTAGCCCTTGGGCTTGTCATGGTACTCGTATTTATCGATATCTCGTAAAACGTAGCTCGTTAGCGAAGTAGGTTCTTCGAATTCCGACGACGTTTACATACACTTATTTCGCTTAAGAAATCATAATATGAACTCAAATCTTAAATATTCATCATAATTAAATGGTGGTTGGATACATTCCCTTAAGTAACAAAATCACTATTCATTCATGTCGTTTTACAATAGTACAAAAAATCACGGTTCTTACAGCGGGGAATCTGCTAGCCCTACAGACTCAGGGGTCAACGCCTCTGGATCCTCCTCCGTCTGGTTTACCTCCCTCCCTAGGAGCATATCATCATGTGTCTGCTCGGATGCCTCGGGGTCTGGCATATCCGGTATCTCAACCATCTATACACCAAACGAAAATGTGTTACTAACCATCAATTTTCAAAAGAAGAAAGGTCATCAAGAAGAAGTTCTCTCGCAGGCTCAATCTCAACATCCAGAGTTATATCCAATAATCCAACTACAAACTCGATCTGAGCCCTAGGTATTATCATTATTCTTAAGGGTATCATAAGATTCGATCTCCTATCGTTTCTGAGGACTGTAACCTGATGCTCTGATACTATTTCTGTAACACCCCCAGACCCGGGGTCAGGGATCTAGGGTAGTCACGATCCATTACTCCTCGTTGCACCTGTATTACTCACAATATACACAGTCCATATACTCATGACCCCCACAATATATATCTCACATACGCACACACACAGGTTAGAGTCTCAGAAACGACACACTATCAAAACTACGGAGTGAAATGTTAACATTATTACAATACCCAAATGTCTTCTGAAGCTGTTATTGATGCAACCTCTGAATGTGTATCAATCATTTTAATCCTCTGGTCCTTTTAATTCTCTTACATGATTCATACTTATAGACAAAACATCATAACAAAACCTGCCGCTTGATCCGACCAGTTGCCACTTCTGGAATCACTGCTCGAAACTGCTCAGGGAAAAGCCTTGCGCTTACCATTTGTCGGGGGAAATTGTGCCGTGTCCTTGGCATCCGGCTTAACTGCTATATAATATAAAATGATAGCAAGAGTGAGCTAAAGCTCAGCAAGGTAATAATAGAATGGCTTAAATCTGCCTTTATCTTGAAACCCAGTATTAAACTTGTATAAGACAATAATTGTAAACGTATCTCAATATTGAAATTACTTCCTTATCGGAGAAATATTCAAAAATAGTACTCTCTCAGTACCCCCAATATCAAATATTATCTTTATATGAAAGATATTTGAAACTCATATTTGCCGAAGCAATAAATCCACAATAAGCATCCTCTCTGGGAAATACTCGAATACTCTCTCTTATCGGGATATATATCAAAAACAGTACTATTGCAGTACTTCAAATATTACTTACTATCTTTATATAAGCAGAATATCAACATATAACTCAAAAATGAAGTTACAAGGTAATTCAATATAACCTTTCCGTAAAAATATCTGCTATATAAATATAAGCAGAATATCAACATATAACTCAAAAGATGAAATAACAATATGAGTTACTGTGAACACTTTTCAAACCCTGCCAACATGATCGGTACGTCACTTCAATGCATGTTGCAGAAAATATCCAAATTTTAGATGATGAACTAATACTGGAGTATTGATGCGCCAGAAGCCACAACCTTATGATGATCAGTCATAGGTTATGCATCTCAGGATTTGTTTCTCTACATGTAGAAGGAAGAACATATGGACACCACCATACGCCGGATCTCCCTAGCCAACGGTTGGGCATAGACAGGACCGGCGCCACTCGGACCCTTTTTCAATGATGGACTGTCCCACAGCCTCTTACACAGATTTTCAATGATGGACTATCCCACAGCCTCTTACACATATTTTCAATGATGGACTATCCCACAGCCTCTTACACAAATACTCCTAGTTCGAGTAAATCCATGACTCTGAAACGTAAAGTTCGTCCTCATTTCCCTAAGTGTAATACTTGATAATACAACTCCACAGAGTAGTTGCATAAGATTGGAAAGGAAAATTTCACCAATATTTCCTAAGCTATTGCTTGTTAATGGATTATAACTTGTTACTCGGATTACTTCTCGAATAATTGAAGAAGTAACATAATCGCATTTACTTGCAGCAAATGAATTGCGAATGGGAAATAAATTTCTTTCAAAAGTTTATGACCGGGAAGTCAAAATAAATTAGCAGTCTCTCAAGTAAGGTTCCCCAGTTTTGAAGGAAAAACAACGCCTTTACCGGCTAGGAGTTGATTTAAAAAAAATAGTCATGGGGACCTTGAAATCATTCTTATAATACTTTTAGAAAATCTTTGTTATGCAAAATACGAACAAAGTATCCATATAATATAAAGGATGAAGTTAAAAGGTACTTCAAATAAACCTTTTCGTAAAATATCTCTGCTATGAAAAGTTTAACAGAATCTCAACATCATTTATAATAATTCCAAAAGTCAGAAAATATTTAAAATAATTTTTAAACCCTTGAATATATTTTTAAAGAATAAATAGTGTATTGAAATAGTTTTGGAATATTTAATACATAATTAAATAATTTTTATTAAGAAATAAATCCTTAATAAATTATTCGTAAAAGAATGATCAAGTAAATATTCATTTTATAAATAAATATCCAAAGAATATTTATTAATAACATTTGAAATAGTTTAAACCCAGATATCTCCAATTTATAAATAATTGGAATATTTTAAAAACCTCAAAATAACCTTAGATAACAACTGATACCATTCCCGGGTTATTTACAGATAGGATTACGAGAAAATAGCTCCGACCTCTGATTTAGATATAGATTAGGAATATGCTCGCCTCCAGAGCCTTTACATGTATACATATACACATCTATATACATATATTTACTTATCTATATTCCCGGTTCGTACCTCGTGGGTAAGTAACCGTTTATGAATAAATAAATAATCAATAATGCTCTTGAATGAAATAATATTCGATTAATATTTCTCGAATGGGATAATACTCAAATAACAATCCTCGAGTCGTTTCCAAGTAATGAATACTTTCTGGAAATATAAGTAATGTTTCTAAATAACATTCCTCAGAATACCTAGTACTTTGCCGCTGGAATCCCTCCGGGTTTCCACGACTATCTCTATATCTCAAAATACTGACTCCCGGTCTAGAGTCGGAAACAATAAGTATGCTCTTATCTCTAGAGCTACAAGATACACCGGTTTATAATCACTTAGCTCAAAGCTTATATATAAATCAGAAGGCAAACTCTATTTAACACAATATAAACATTTACCGCAAAACTGTATACCTTTATACATGGCAAAAGCAGTAATATAGAACCAATACTACAAAGTATAGGTTTAGAATACTTGCCTGGTACTCAAGATATGACAGGGCTCGCGACGATGTCGGACGATCTAGACAAAGTCAAAGAAAATATACGGTTAATCCCCTGGATAACCATTTATAACTCAAGGTTTAAACATGTAAGCAAAACACAACCAATGCATTACTTGCTCGCTCTAGCCTCATGGTAAGTCCATGTTAATCGACAAACACTTATGTCATAAGTTTGGTTCGAAATCCATCCTCGAATCCAAGTTATACTTAACCATTTAGAATCTTGGTTTCTAAGTCTCGTTTTCAGTGGTTTTCACTTGCGCGATCTCGGCTTAAACTTTTCTATAAAATCAACCGATTACTCTTTTGAGGTGATTCCTTCGCACACATTCTCCTTACGACATCTAGTATTTAATAAACCAGATTCTCCATCATAAATATTATATTAAGGGGCTCAAGTGAAACCACAAACTCAACACTTACGTTTACGAACCACTTTTACGAATTTTGTAATTTCTTCTAAACCGTAAATCAGAATGCTACAATTCTTTCGCCAAAATGATCTATGATTCAAGAACTACAAGTCCATGGTCAGAAACCAAACTGGTCAGGAGCTTTTTGGTTCGGATATGCTCTGTTTTTAAGGGTTAATGAAATTTTGGCATTACGACGGCTATAAATCGAATATTTCCAAAATCCAAACTCTCCAATAACATACTTTCCGCTCCATACCACACATACATGTTATTTAACTTTGAACTAAGGCCAAGAAATGCCTTTCCGTTCATATAAACCATTTTAACATCTAACGAAACCCAATCATAGCTCTAGTGCTTTATATATGCATATCATCCATAAAACTCTATCAAAACTCAAGATTCATCAATGGGGTTTCAAGGATTATACCTTTGTTTGAAGCTTTACAAGGTTAATATAGTCTCATAACTATAGGATTGTCCATGGATGATCATTTATAAGCTATAAACAAAAGATCAAAACAAGAAAAGTTTGTAAGTTACTATTCACTCAAGAACACTACCACTTTCAAGATCAAAATGGAGATGTTATGCTTACCTCCTTGCCTTCAAACTTTGGGAACCTCTCTACCTTCTCTCAAGCTTTGATTTAAGATATGTTTTGTGATTTATGAGTGGTTAGAACTCAAGGAAATTTTGTTTACTATTCCTTTAAATAGTAGAAAGCCGAATGGAGCATTGGTGATGGTGGTGATGTTTTGTTTTTGTGGTTTATGAATAATACATGTATCTATATCTTTATTTCAACCTCATCTCCTTGTTAATGAGGTGTCATCTCCTTATTGGTCCATCTAGATTTCCCTTATCCTCCCTTAATTGCAAGCAAGTCCTTGAGCTTTGGTTTGTTTTCTCCTTGACACCTTTTGTTTCAAATCTTGCACCATTTAGATTCCTTTTGTCTATTTCATAAAACTCATATGTTACGACTTATACGTTGCATTTTATTGCTATAGTGTGGCACAATCCCTTGAACAAATATTAATTCCAATATTCCTCATTTAGTCTCTTTCTTTCTTGTTCTCAGCAAATGTTCTCGGGGTTTCTCAAATGTTCTCAATTTCTTTTTCTCTAGGTTTTTATTCTCAATTTCATTCCTCCCACATAATATATCCTCCCTTGGACTTCTATTATTTAATCTTCTCAATTTATAATCCAATTATTATATTCCTGACTTCCCTGTCAATGATGGAATAAACAATGCTTGGATTTTCTGATTTCTAACTTCGTTCACATACATTCATTTTCTCTGTACTTCACTAGTACATACTTGATCTTTCTGTTTCGTAATTTATAGTGAGTACTCTGACTCACTTCTCAACTCCCCTCTAGGGTACATCAACTCATTTTTGGGACGATAGATTATTCTTATCTATGTCATCAACCACAGAATTCCACTGTTCAGAAAATACACACATACATCGGGATCATTATTCATAAAAATATCCATTCATTACAACCACTGTTCATTGAAATCACTATTCACTGATGCAGTCAATCATAGTAAGAAAAGTTTTAATTCTACCAAAAATTTGGGTTCTTACATTTTTTTAAGCAAAGATTCGAGTTCGACACCCATTGGCAGCTTTTTTTTGCATGATATTAGTGATTTTTACTTCAATAACTCAAATTCTCATGTCTTCAATAAAGACTTGTTCTTTATTTTTTACTCTTTAACAAACTTATAAATACTTACAAATATACATTACTCTTTTATAATAATTTTTTAATTAAATATTAATATTAATTTATTTTTATAAAGAGAATAAAAAAAATTTTGACCCCCATCCATTAGGTTCTGGGTTCGTCACTACTCTTAATGGATAACCTTGCTGGTACAAAAATTGATACTCTTGCTGGATACTCTTTCGTGAGTTAAATGACAAAAAGATGCAGGGAGTTTAGATTGGTTTTTGATATAAAGATCTCAAAGGCGGCTCACTCTTCACAACATTCTTCACCACTTCTCCAAAACAGACAGAACAGAGAGAAGACGGAAAGATCAAGAGAAAAGTTCTCGAGCTTAAATTTAATTACTTGTAAATTTTTTCTAGCCATGGATTGTTAAATCTTAGACCATAGAAATAGTTTACTTGTACTGTTGGAACTATCTAGCGAGTTTTTATTCTTAATTTATATCTCTCGAACTGCTTTTTAGCATTCGATCTTTTTGTTACAAATATTAAAAAGTTCATGTTGAATTTTCTATAGAATTGTAATAATTAGTTTGATCTTCAAACCTTGTAATTTGTACCCGTGTATTTAGACACAGCCCTCCAAGTTTAATATAATTTTATATTCAACTTGAATATTTGCTTCGTTTTATTCCGCATCGATTTGTTTAAAAATTAATATACACCCAAAGAAAAATTTCGATAAAACGGTATAGTTTGTATTCAACCCCCTTCTACAAACTAAACTGGACTTAACAGTCTCAAAATATAGTCTTAGATATACGATCAATTTTTTACAACAAAATCAATAAGTTTACATACGCCTCTATTATAAACGAACAATTTTACTAAGATAATTATTTATATAATACTCAAATGTTCAATTTGATAAAGTTCATTTCACGTAACAAAAAACTAAATTAAGAATTTAACAATCATAAGTATTCATGTGATTATTATCGTATAAATATTTATCCAAAATTTATGAAATCTAATCAAATTTTAAAATATTTGGTTTAAAAAATTGGTATGCAATATTACAAAATAACTATAAAAATATTCAATAGATAGAAATCTTATCGTTTATCATATTTTTAATTACAAAATAATTATAAGTTTATATATTTTAAGACGAGAAATTAATTCAGTGACCGTGCCCTGCACCGACATTTAGGGCCTATTTGGATTGGGGGCTGAGGAGGGAAGGGTTGGGTTGGGTTGGGTTAGGGTGGGATGGGTTATGTTAGATTGGGTTGAAAATGGTTGAACCCTTATCGTATTTGGATGCAAGGGTTGCGTGAGGAATGGTTCAGCCCCTACCTTGTTTGGATGGAGGGTTAGGAAGGGTTGAATATGAAAATATTATAATAATTATTTTTTTTAAATAAAATTAAATTTTAAAATATAAAATTTAAAAAACATAAAATTTGAATATTATATATATAATTTGAATATTACGGAGTATATAAACATAAAACCCTTTTTAATTAATAATTTCATAACAAATTTTATCAATTAATTACGTAATATATATAATATACAAAATAATAATCAAAATAAATTATATGTTTACTACTGTTATCTATACATGATTGAAAATAAAATATAAAAAAGAAAAAAAAACAAAAACATGAAAAAGTAACACGACGTAACCTTCCACAACAACCCAAATCGGGTGTTGAAACGCTCCCGTATTTCCATTATATCATAAGACTTCCTCAACCCCTGGTCAATCTCTATAAACTCAACCCTCCATTTTAAATTTTTATCCGAACAAGGATTGTGAAATTTGAACCCCTCCCAACCCAACCCAACCCAACCCAACTCATCCCTTCCCAATCCCCAATCCAAACAAAGCACTCAACCCTCCATTTTAAATTTTTATCCGAACAAGGATTGTGAAATTTGAACCCCTCCCAACCCAATCCAAACCAACCCAACTCAACTCATCCCTTCCCAATCCCCAATCCAAACAAAGCCTTACGCTTGTTGTTATTTTATAGTGCAGAATAAATCGTATGACAGAAATGAAATTTAGAGCTGACAGAAATGATAGCTAGTTGTTATACATAGTAAATGACGGTGCAGGTTTTATATCAAAACACACATTGATACATATACGTAATCATAGGGCTGTAATCCGAGTCGAGCTGCTCGCGAGCAGCTCGAGCTCAAGCTCGTTTAGACAGGCTCGACTCGGCTCGTACTCGAATATGAGTCGAGCTCGAACAAGGTTTCGGACTCGTTTAGCTTAACGAGTCGGACCGAGTATGTGCCGAACTCGAATAGAACCCGGCTCGAAAACTCGAACTCGACCCGACTCGAGCTCGAACTCGAGCTCGTTTAAAAAAATTGCAGTGGCACAAACAGCCGCAACATTACAGAGCACAAATCCCAGGCTCAGAAATCGACTAATCACCAAGAAGAAGGGAGAATTACCACAAACCCACGAGCATATACACACAGCTGGGCACACACACGTACACATCCCAATACACGCACACCCACACACTTCGCTGATACACACACTGCATCGATTACACACACACATATCAAACACACACACTGATTTCACTCTCACGAACTACACAGCAGATGCACACAACCCACTTAAACAACACAACAGACGTGGTGACACAGTCGCGCAAACACAGAAGGAAGAGGGGGTTTTTGAGAGAGAGATATTGAGGGAAGAGGGAGAGATTGTCGAGAGTAGAACGAGAGTAGAACGAGAGAGGGGAGGGAGAGATTTGCAGTGAGAGAGAGAGAACCACGAGAGAGATTTAGAGAGATGGAGAGAGGCGGCTGAGAGATTGATGTTTGTGGGGAAAACTGGTAGAATTAGGGATTAAGAGATAAAAGGCTAGGGGCTTTTTCGTAACTTCCTGCTGCTGAAAACAAGATTATGAAGAAAGACAAGGGCATTTTAGTAATTACATAATTGCTAATCATTTTTTTAATATGGATTTTAATCATTCTAAAATAGAAATTAAACAAGGAATGGGTAGAAAATATATTTAAAAATTCTAAAATAAAGTTTAGGAAATTACAAACATCCCCATATTTTTAAAATATTTTTAGGATCAAAAATGAATTAAATACGAATTTTACAAGTTTTGATGCTTTAAATGCAATATAACTCGTAAAATCAATTCAAAAATGAATTAAATATGAATTTTACAAGTTTTGATCCTTTAACTGCAACATAACTCTAATAAAATGATATTCACAAATTTTGAAAAAATAAAATTTTAATTTGGTTAGAGATCTTAATAGAACACTACTATATTGTCTTGTACTCGTAACTAGTGCTTTGTCCCACATTATTGCTTCAATTTTTTTAAAAATATTTCTCGACAATCCAACCGTACGGATGTCAAGATATATCTAATTAAATGATATTCCCAAAGTTTGAAAAATAAAAAATTAATTTGGTTGGAGATCTTAATGGAACACTACTATATTGTCTTGTACTCGTAACTAGTGCTTCGTCCCAGATTATTGTTTCTATTTTTTAAAAAATATTTCTCGATGATCCAACCGTATGGATGTCAAGATATATCTAATTTAATGATATTCCCAAATTTTCAAAAAATAAAAAATTAATTTGTTTGGAGATCTTAGTAGATCACTACTATTCTTGTTATATTTGGTTAAATAAATGAAAATTAGATAATTTTTTATCATATTTAATTTTTTTGATAATTTGTAAATCAAATAATTTCTAGTATCTTGTTTGTTTACTTTTTTTTATTATGTGTAAAAGATGTTAATATAATTAATAAGTAAATTTTAATTTTTTTTAAAACAAAATAAGTAATTTTCAGAATTTTAAAAAAAATATAAATTTAATGACTAAGGCTCGGCTCGTTTAACATCTAAACTCGACCCGGCTCGTTTAATAGATACTCGACTCGGTTCGTGTCTGGCTCGCGAATAACTCGGCCCGACTCGTTTAACGTTACTCGACTCGGCTCGTTTCTGGCTCGCGAAAAACTCGGCCCGACTCGTATTATAAACGAGCCGGGTTCGGCGGTGATTTTGGGCTCGTTTAATAAACGAGCTCGGCTCGACTCGTCAGAAAAAAAACTCGACTCGATTAAAGCTCGGCTCGAACTCGCCCGGCTCGACTCGAATTACAGCCCTACGTAATCAAATAAATAAAAATTTATTGGGAAATTCCCACTGGTACCACTGAAGAATTGGCTTTTCCCAATGGTACCAGCTCATTTTTGTCTCCTCCCAGCGGTACCCTTGTGGTATTAGTTTGTAATCAATAATACCACTACCGTCTGTAAACGTTTGGGAAACGTTTATATCAGCCAGTAAAGCATGAAAAGGAGCTGGTACCATTGGGAAAAGACAATTCTTCAGTGGTACCAGTGGGAATTTCCATATATATAATTAGATATGCATTTAACTCTTATATTTATATCACTTAAATTTGATTTTAATTTTACATTAAATAACATAATATCAAATCATTTCTTAAATATTACATATTAATATCTCGTATTTATTAAAAAATATTTTAAATGTTTTGTTTTTAACATATGTAAATAAAAATGTTATGTATGTAAATGTCTCGCTAAAAAGAAACATATCTATTTACATATATTTCATTTGTATTACATCAAACAAATTTTTATAAAAATGAATTACAAATGAATATCATAGTAGTCCTTGGGAGTGTTTTGTGATTTTAGCTTCTGTTTTTTCGAGAGCACGATGTATTGATTCTGGTACCATAATCACATTCAACATTTTAATCACATTCCCTAATTCTTGATAAATAATAGAATAAAAGTAGAAAATTATTTTTGTAAAAAATAATACGGTATATAAAAAATTATACGGTATATATACGGTATTATACATGTATAATACGTTAATATGGTATAATACACGTATAATACCATAAAGGTATGGCAAAATACTGTAAATGTTTAAAAAGTAGAAGGGCATTTCAGTCTTTAAACAGTCTTTAAACATTTCCCAAACGTTTACAGACGGTAGTGGTATTATTGATTACAAACTAATACCACAAGGATACCGCTGGGAGGAGACAAAAATGAGCTGGTACCATTGGGAAAAGCCAATTCTTCAGTGGTACCAGTGGGAATTTCCCAAATTTATTTCTTAAGCAATAGTTTAAAATGTTCATTTCAATGTGTCTTAAGAAAGCACTTTGTTTCAGAATTTGGTAATGAATTTTCCGATCAAAGCTTCTCTAAAAGTTCACCGCTTAGTAAAACAAAGTGCACAAGTATCAAACTTGCTATCATTAGTTACAGATTAACCTAATCGAGGCAATAAGGTTAGTATAACAAATTGAACATCCTGCCAAAAACAACTACATGTGTGTCAAGAAAAAGACATTTGGGCTACTAATCTCCACCTTTTTTTTTGCATCATCTACAGACAACTAAAACTTGGTATTTATATTTAAGACTAGGGTCCATCATAGGCACATCAACAAAAACTTGAATTTCTTACATTTTTATTGTACAAAAATTGATATTTAAAAAAAATAATAATAATATACCTAATGAAAATGTATAATATATAATATTAAAATTCCTACCAAAAATAAAAAAAATTGAGTTACTTAAGATTTGTATTGAAAATTATTTTTATTTTTCTTTATCTGTTATGAGGATAAGCGGACAAGAAAACTATCAATTTCATATAAAGTTGATAACAAATTTGGTGAATTTTTTTTAACTTTAATAGAATTGACACGCTAAGTTTTCTTCATTTATTCTAAATCCTATAATTTTATAAACCAAATTGATAAACAGAAGAATCACAATATTTGAACTAATGAATGTAGTGGAGTACCTAAGAGCATTCACATTTGCTATCCCATACCCATCCCCAAAAACTTACTAAAAATAGTAATTTCCTAAAAATTTTCTAAAATTTTATTCATCTTCTTAAAATTTCATACATACCATTCCGCATCTCTTTCCCTACTTTTTGCTATTTCCTTTTTCTTCATTTTAACTTTAAATTTTTATCTTATTATATACTCCCTCTGTCCCAGCAGAAAGTATACGTTGGGGGACGGGGGCCTGACACGCATTTTAAGGTGCATTTTAATGATAGTTCCATAACTTATTTTTCAAATTTTTTTTTGTATAAAAATAGGTATGTTAAATTTTTATACAAAAAAAGAAAATTTTAGAAATAAGTTATGGAACTATACTTTATAGGAGCCTTAAAATGCGTGCCAAGCAAACTCAAAAGTAATGTATAGAATCTAGTGGGACGGAGGGAGTATTCTTTATGCTTCGTTATTTTTATCACATTTGATTTTTTCACGCAATTTAAAAATATATTTACATTTAAAATTATTAAAAATTTCTTTGTTGGTATAAATTTAATCTTAAATTTTAATTCACAAAATTCAAAAATATAATATAATTATTATTTATTTTAATTGTTAATATATGTGTAAAAGTTAAAATGACAATAGTAATGGGATATAAATGAGTATTTAAATAGATGGGATGAAATGAGGATGAATAGTAAAACCCCAAATAAGGGGATTTAGTTTTAGTCCCTAAAAATATATCCCATTTTGGGGTTCCCGATGTAAAACATTTTTCAACAAAATTTAGCAAATTTCCTAAAATTATGGAATTGAGGTTGGTGTTAAGGTTGTGTTTGGGGACTCCAATGAGAATGCTGTAAGGCCTCGAGTTCAATTTCAATTGAACTCGCAAGTCAATCTCTGGGTCAAAGAAAAAACAAGTAGTTTGATGTTTATTAATATCCTGCCATCAAAGTTGACCAACCATGTCCTCTTGTAAGGTTGAGCATTTGGCTCTGTTAATCAAATACCGAATCAAAATAATTCAGTTCAATTAACCGAACCGAAATAATTCAATTTTAATTAAGTTCTTAAAAATGGTGTTATTTGATTTTTCGATTATTTCGATTTTTTGACCGAAATTACTAAATTAATTGAAATATATAAAAATATAATATAATATTTATATATAATATATACTAGAAATGTTTTACCCGCGCTACGCTCGTGCTATTGATCAAAATATTATAATGAGTTTAAGTGTGTTGTTTGTTTATGTTTCAAATATACAATTTATGTGTATTCAGTTTTTTTGTTTTGTTTTTGTTGAAAATAACTAAAATGAAGAGGTTATTTTTTGCTGCTGTTAATTGCAAATTAATAAGCACAATTGTGAAAATTATTTTATATATTATTTGATATCAAAAGAATATTTAATAAATATTTAAAAATTTTAAATAGCAAAAAAAACTAATCCATGTGACATCACAAAACAAATTTGAACAAATGTAAATTGTGCAATTAAAAACATTTAATTGATAAATAAATGTAAAGAATAATTGTAAAAGTCCTAAATTTTTCAAAGAAAACATGTTTACATTTCATGACAAGCATTCACTACTACAAATTTGAACTTAGGTGACACTACTTGCATAGCATTTTTTGAAAAGCGCTATGTAAGTGCATTATTTACATAGCGTTTATTTACATAGAGTTTTACATTAGAGTTTTACATGAAAGTGTTATATGTTCGAAATACTTATTCTATTAGTCCATGAAAGTGTTTTACATTTTTTGCATGTCAGGATCTGTCCTAAATAGCTGATCAGGATTGTATGTGTGACGTCATCAGTATTGGTCGTCTTCAGGATTTGAAGACACATTAGGATTACAAGACTGATCAGGATTGGAAAAGTATCAGGATTCCAGGATATCTATTAGTCCATGAATTTAGGATAAATTGATTTTATATTATAGGATCGTAGCTATCAATTAAGATATGTATTACAGGTTATTAGTAATTGATTTTAGCATATCTTACAATTGATAGAGTAGCTGTGTAATCTATATAAACACAGTTTAGGTTTTACTTTTGAGTAATCGCTTACACGAGAATACTTGTAACCTAGCAGCTCTCAAGAACATCAGAATTTCTTGAGAGAGTTTTATAACAGTTTTATATCATCATTAATAAAGCTGTTCATTTTCATATTTATGTTTTATATTTCATTTAAGTCTAAAATCTTATACAATTTTATTCAACCCCCTTCTACAATTGTAAATCACTGGGCAATAATTGGTATAAGAGCAAACTGATTTAATATTAATCAGTAACGATCCAAGATGTCGACAAGCAAGTATGAAAGTATCTAGATCCCTATCCTCAAGAAGTCTGAATACCCAACATGGAGGGTAAAAATATTGATGTACCTGGAAGCGACTGATCCTGACTATCTTGATAGGATCTATGATGGACCATATATCCCTAAAAGACTGGTTGGTCAAACAGACACTGTTCCTGAACACTATGATCAGAAGATAAAAATTGAATGGATACCAGAAGAAAAGGCTCAGGTACTCAAAGATGCAAAGGTAAAGAATATTTTGCATAATATTCTTGATGTTGTCATGTCAAACAGGGTGATAGCATGCAGGACTACTAAGGAAATTTGGGATACCTTGGAAACCTAATGCCAAGGCACTGAATCCATCAAAAGGAACAGAAGGGCTCCGCTGATTCAAGAATATGAACAGTTTGATGCTAAACCTGATGAGAGCCTTACTGACATGTATGATAGATTTCTTACACTGCTGAATAATCTATCTCTGGTTGGCAAAGAGTATGAAGCTGATGACTCAAATACCAAGTTTCTGAGAGCTTTGCCTGAGGAATGGGACACACAAACTTCTATCATTAGACATCTGTATGATCTTGACACTGTGTCTCTTGATGAGGTTTATGGAATGCAGAGAACCCATGATCTTGAGGTTCAACAGAGAAAGAACAAGAGAAGCATCAAGGCAAAATCTGTTGCCTTGAATGTTGAATCAAAATCAAAGAGAAAAGCTGTGGAGGTCTCTAGAAGAAAAGTCAAAGTTGTTGAGTCAGATCCTGATGACTCATCATCAGATACTGATACAAACCCTGATACTGATACTGATGATGATTCTACTGACTCAGACATGATGGAGATAGTTGCCATGATAGTCAAGGACTTCAAGAAGATGAAGTTCAGGAAGGCTAGAAAACATGGCAATTTACAGAAGAGAACCTTCAATGCTGACAAAGAAAGATACAAGAAGGACAACAAAGGCAGCAAGTTTGATAAGTCAAAAGTTAGATGTTACAACTGTGATGGAATGGGGCATTTTACAACTGAGTGCAAGAAAGCCAAAGTCAAGGCACTTATCATTGTAACGCCCCCAAATCCGGGGTCAGTAGATTTGGGCGTCACGCTAACAAACTCAATAATACTAACAAAAATTGGCCATGATGTATTCGTAAATACAACATAAACCTGCTGAATACTAAACTAAAAATCTGAAATCAAAATAAAATTGAAATAAAAATAAAACTCAAACAAAGTTCTTTGACCCCAACTCCCAACTCAGGATCTTAGGTTACAGTTCTAGAAACAAGAAAACCCAAAACCAACTAAAATACAACTCTAAATACAAAACTTATTACAAACTTAAATCACTGGTATAACTTCGAAAAGAAGTATACCAGGCCAACTAATCAATTACATACTATATCTTACTAATACTACAATTACATACATCAAATCAAACTTTAATTCTAAATACCCTGATCCGCGTCAGCTTGATATCAGCGTCCTGCTTCTGCTTTCTACTTTCTGAACTGTGCAGGCTAAGCCTCGCCAACTAGATTACTGAAAAATTAGATTTTAAAAACAACAAGCGTGAGCCAAAGAACGCTCAGCAAGTTATATATATAACTGAACTGAATTAAATAAGAATGCAATAATTGCAAATCAAGAAATAGGAACAATAAATATGAGCGAAGGAATGCTCACCAATTTATAAACAATACTATACTTGAAATCTAGATTCTTAACTTTAACAGAAGATTTATATCATTTAAAATATTTATAACTCGAAATCAGAAAGTAATAACTGAGAAGGTTTGTAATACTAAATTCAATATTTTTAGCACTTGTAAAATACTTTAACTATCACTTTAACAAAATCTCCAAGAAATTCTCAGTTACTCAAATTTCATTCATGTCGGCTAAGTACTAACATACTTAGCTGCCAAAACCGGCAAGACTACAATGAGTTGAATAACTAAGAAGATCTCAAATCATTCTCGGTTCTCACAATCACTGCGCAACGAATGCCACAGCGACCATAATAAGCGTGAATTAGTTTACCGTTCAAAATACTAATATCAATAACTTTCCATTTATATACTCACAGTACTTATTAACTCAAATCATACTTGATATCCAACATACTTGAAAATGAAAATGTACTTTAACTCAAACATTCTATCATGAGAATATACTTGCATAAAACAACGTTCAACAGAATTGGAGTTTTCATCATACTCTGGACCTTACGGGTGATCAGCCACGCAAAGTCTAGCCAAAAACATACTCTGGGATCCCCTCACTTAGGCACTTATTGACATTGGCCTTTACTACTCCGACCATGAAACTGGTCCACATTTTATAAAAATTCTTCCAATTCCATTAAACTACTTTACTTTCAATTAAACTCAGGGAAACCATATACTTTAAGAACATTATGCTAAAACAAGGGATAAGAAGGAAATATCTGCAAAACTTTAACAAAGTATTACTGACAATACTTAAGAAAGGATAATACTGGCAATAAAACTAAAATTCTACTTTTCACATGATATATGGATAAAGTATATCCTTATCAACAGTTTGAAGGAAAGGATACTAGCAATAAGAATTTGAAAGGAAATACTTATACTGAATAGAAAACATATTTAACTCGCTTGAACGATAAGCGAGGGTTAGTACACTTGCCTTGATTCCAATGCGTCGATTCGCTACTTACTATACTTCGGTCTTTACTCCGTCACGCATTCATTTTTCTTCAATCGTCTCGTCAACACGCTCGCTGGGTCCATATCGAATCCCTAATTATATTCGAAATAATAGTAAAGTACTATTTAGTACATAAACAACCCAATCGATAACTAATTACTTATAACTCGCAAAGCAATACATACATAAATATATATACCCACACCTCATTAATCATCACATATGTACTTAAACACTCATACACATACATGCCTTTAAATTTTTAAATCAAATAATTTAAATAACTTTAAATACAGGGGATTTTTAGAAAATTTCGGCATGAAGTATTCGTAAATAGGACTATTCCCCTGTTTTTCAATCAATCCCAAGGATAACCAATATTGCAATTTGTAAATAAAAACATACAATGCTGCCCTGACTGGCAGTAAACACATATACACATAATAATTTATATTAACACTACTACTTACGCTACACCAATGATCGTATTTCTCACACATTTTAATGATACACGTGACAATCAATCATTGATGTTCGTAAGCCCTAAGGAACAACCCCTAGCACTAACTATTACTTACGCTATATCAATGATCATATCACTTAAGTATATTAATTATACTCGTGATAGTTAATCATGGATATTCGTAAGCCCGAGGACTAGTTGAAGAGAAATTCACAAGTTCTTAAATATTGACATTTAAGACTCGTGATCTCATTACAACTCCTCGGAGATAAATACATAATAAAATAAAATAAATCTCATAGTAAATCTTTGATAAATAACATTTAAATCGAAATATACTACTAAAGCAATTATACAATTACTTAATCGAAATCATTTACAATTAGCAAACTCATATAACTCCAACAATTTATACGACCCCACTTATAACATCTAACAAAATAGACATTTATCACTTAGTAATTCAAGCAAAATCTTAGCGCATTAAATACGACAACTAACAATTAACAAATTAGTAATTACTAATCCGAACATGATATCGGACTCACAAATTAACTCCACAATTTTAATTAGCAACTTAACTCTCCAAATTAACTTATGGAAATTAAAACAATATTCGTAATCTACTGACAACAATTAGCACATTAAGCTCACAATTAAATCACAACAATATTCTCAAAATTCAATATACTCTAATTATCAAAATTAACACATACATCTCACCATTTACAATTAATTAATTAAATCGCAACGACTAACTAATAAATCACAATTCATCTCTAAACTAATTACAACCATTAAATAAAAATAATTAAAAAAATTAAAGTAAGATATTATACCACATCATCACCGGAGCTAATCCACCGGAAAATCAGCCTCGTCGGAGTCTCCCTCGCGAGTCTCTCCCTTCTCTCTCTCTCTCTTTCTTATCCCGAACTGCTGCTGCGCCACAACTCAGGCCACCACCTGCCCTTGCAACTCCGGCCACCACCATGGCTGCGCCGCCTCTTCCCCCGCTGTCCAGCCACCACGCCTCTTCTTCTCCCACTGCCGCCGCTGCTACACGCGCGTATGTATATATATACATACACACACACGAACTGCACAACACTCACATACCCATCATCTTCTTCTTCCTTCAATTAAACCCCCAAACTCTTCTCTTTAATCTCTCTCAATTTTCTCCCAATCTCTCTACTCTTCTTTCTCTTTTTCTCTCTTTTCTTCTCTTCCTCTCTTATTTTTCTCTCTCCCCATTGTTTGCTCTCTCCCGTAGGTTCTACTACCTTCCCTTTTTATTGGGCTTGGCCCAATAACCACAAATCTATATTACTTCTCATTCCGGCCCCACTTACTACTCTTAACCGACTCTAATAAATCGAAATCCAATAAAATACTCGAAAAATTAAACTTTTCATTTTTAAAATATAGAATATAAAATTACGAACACCCACATATTTTTAAAATATTTTTCGGATCAAAAATGAATTAAATATGAATTTTCAAAGTTTTGATCTTTTAAATACAATAAAACTCTTACACCCAAATTAATCCACCCAACAATTTTAAAAACTCAATAAATAACTAAAGATAATTTTACAAAAGATTTCATGATTTTTAAACCCTCCGATAATTAAATAAAGATTTTTGAAGATCAATAATACTTGATTTAAATATTTTTAAATCACTAAAAATACCAATAAAATACTGGGGCATACATTGGCACACAAAACTCAATATATACTCATATAAACTCAATACTAAATATCATTGAATCCCACAACGATATTCTCAAATCCAATCCATCCTTTAAATACTAATTAACATAATTAAATAATAATAAAATAATAATAATAAATCCTAAAATAATCTGGTATCTTACAATCATATCTAGCACAAGCTGGATGGACTCTTCTGAATCTGAGAATGAAGAAGAGAACTATGTCTTGATGGCCAATGCTGAGGAGATTGTTGTCCCTGATGATAAGGTATCTGAAACTGTTTTTTATTTTGATACTAACAGTTTTCCTAAATTAAGATCATTTCTTAAGTCTTTACATATCAGTTTTAGAAGTCAATCTCTTGAAAATGCTAGAATAATATCTGAGATGTCTGAAGTGAGAAAGAGAAATGATCATCTAGAAGCTGAGTTACTCTTTATGCTAGAAGTACAAAAAGAATGTGATAATGCTAAGCACATGAAACTTGAAATGGAATTTAAATGTACTTCTCTTGAAAAGGAACTTGAATATGCTAATGAGAAAATCAGAACCTGGACTGACTCTGGAAGGAAATTCCATGATATCAATATTGATAAGAATTGGAAATAATTTTAGGTTACAAGCCAGAAAATGTGAAGAAATTGAAACAGAAAGTTGTTATCAATGAGAAAACAAATCCAAAGACCTACAAACATGTTATAGACAAAACCAAATCTGATATTAAACCTGTTAATTTTGTGTATGGTAAAAATCTCAAATTAACTGTTGAAAAGGGATCTAGTTTTGCACAACATGTCACAGATTCTGAGTCTAAACCTATCAAAGATACTAGAAGGAAAATGTAGGTTTGTTGTCTCAGAAACAACTTAGGGATTTGTTATGTAACTGGTAGGAAAAGAATACCAACGACTAAAAGGAACAGGAATGGTAAAGTTGGAAGAAATAAAGAGAATAACTATAAGTATATTCCAAATGCATCAAGAAAAACTTGTTTTAACTGTGGTAATGCTAACCATCTTGCTATTGATTGCAGGAAGAGTAAAAAGAAGCTTACTGAGATTCCTAAGTCTGACATTAGGAATAGATCAGTATTTTATAAACTACAGAATCCCTGTTATCACTGTGGCAGTAAATGGCGTTCTATTTACACATGTGAAGAATACCATAGTTTGTACTACAACTTTTATGATCCTTTTCCTAAGTTTAATAAAAGTGCAAATTCTGGTAATCTTAAGAATGTCATAGTAAAGCTTGCATCTACCAATACTGATACTGATAAAGCAAATCCTGATGGATTCAATCCTGACAGGACTTCTAAAGTCAAAAAGTCTTCTACTGCTAAATTTATTAAAATGCATGCTAAAAGAACCCAACAAGTGTGGGTTCTTAAAAATTGTAACTAGTTCTTTGTGTTTCTGATTGCAGGGTAAAAAGAAAAATGTGTTAGTCATGGACAATGGATGTTCTATTCATATGACTGGAAATAAAGCCCTGCTATCAGAATTTGAGGAGAAGACTGGCCCAACTATGTCTTATGGAGATGGTAACATTGCACAAACTTTGGGATATGGCAATATCATAATTGGAAATGTCATTATTGAGAAAGTAGCTCTGGTAAAAGGACTAAAACACAATTTGCTGAGTGTTAGTCAAATTAGAGATAGAGCTTATCATGTCAACTTCTATGATACTCACTTTGAAATGATCAGTAAGAAATCAGGAAAAGTTGCTCTCACTGGTCTCAGGCATGGTAACATCTATGAAGCCAACATTCATACCCATACTGATGGTCCCTCTACTTGTCTCATCAGTAAAGCATTAGTAGATGAAAGTTGAAACTGGAACAAGAAGCTTTCTCATCTCAACTTCAGTAACATCAATGAGTTGGTTAAGAAAGATTTGGTGAGAGGATTGCCAAAGGCTCTGTATACTCCTAATGGACTCTGTGATGCTTGTTAGAAGGTTAAACAGAGAAGGACATCATTTAAGAGTAAAATGAAATCCTCAATTGATGAACCTTATAACATGCTTCATCTTGACTTGTTTGGACCAGTCAACATAATGTCCATTATTAAGAAAATGTACATTCTAGTCATTGTTGATGAATTTAATAGATTTACTTGGGTGTACTTTCTACACAAAAAGGATGAGACTCCAGAGATACTGTTGGATCATGTAAGATTGATTGAAACTGGAACAAAGTACAAAGTCAAGATCCTGAGGAGTGAAAATGGTACTGAGTTTAAGAACTCAGTAATGCAAGAGTTCTCCAAATACAAATGAATAACTCAATAGTTCTCTGTTCTTGGCACACCCCAGCAAAAAGGAGTAGTTAAAAGGAAGAATAGAACCCTTATTGATGTTGGCAGAACTATGTTAGAAGGAGCAAATTTACCTACATACTTCTGGGCAGGAGCAATCAACACATCATGTTATACTCAGAACATTACACTTATAAACAGACATGGTGTAACTCCACATCAGATGATTAAGGAAAGAAACTAAGTCTGAAGCATCTACATGTATTTGGCTATAAATGTTTTGTTCTTAGACCTCATCCTGAACAGCTAGGAAAATTTGAAACTAAAGTAGATGAAGGCATCTTTATTGGCTATCCAACAACAAGAGCCTTTAAAGTCTACAATCTGAGAACAAGGATAGTCATGGAGTCTATAAATGTATCTTTTGATGATAAAAAGATAACTGGTATTACTGAAGACTCACACGACAGTTTATCTTTTAAAAATGAAGCTACCAATGATCCTGATGAGCCTGATTCAAATCTTGATGTTACAATAAATCCTGATGATTTATCAAATCCCAATGAGGCATCAATTCCTTAAGATGTTACTGGTAATGCACTTGTTGAGGGGGAGCAATAGCAAAGTACCATCAACTCTGGTACAACTCAATCATCAGGAGAGGATTCATCAGAAACTGATTCAAGTGATAATTCTGATAGTTCATCAGGAAGAGATAGCAATGACTCATGGGGAGCTTCTAATGATTCAAGCTCTTTTTATGATAACACCAATTCAGCGGGAGCATCCAACACAAGGAATGATTTACCACCAGCAAGGAAATGGATCAAGTGTCATACTCCTGATTTAATCATTGGGAATCCTGATACAGGTGTTAATACCAGAAGTGCAACTTAAAATGAATGTCTTTATCATAACTTTCTATCAAAGAAGGAACCTAAGAAAGTTATGCACTTAAGGATGTTGATTGGGTTACTGCAATGCAAGAAGAGCTGAATGAATTTGAAAGAAATGAAGACTGGAAACTGGTGCCAAGGCCAAAGAATAGGTCAATTATTGGTACAAAGTGGGTGTTAAAAAATAAGACAGATTTATATGGCACAATTATCAGGAACAAATCAAGGCTAGTTACAAAGGGGTATTCTCAACAAGAAAGAATAGATTATGATGAGACATTTGATCCTCTTGCAAGGCTTGAAGCCATCGGGATTTTTCTGGCATATGCAGCTTATATGAAATTCAAGGTTTTCCAGATGGATGTGAAAAGTGTTTTTCTCAATGGAGAATTGGAGGAAGAGGTGTAGTTGAACAACCTCCTGGTTTCATTGATACAAAATATCCAAATCATGTTTACATATTGGATAAAGTACTTTATGGACTAAAACAAGCTCCAAGAGTCTGTTATTAAACTTTGGCTCAATTCTTACTAGAAACTGGATCAAAAGAGGTACAATTGATAAAACTCTTTTTTATTTGAATCATGGCATGGATTTGCTTTTAGTTTAGATTTATGTTGATGATATCATTTGTGGGTCAACTAACACTAAGTTGTGTGAAAAGTTTTCAAAGTTAATGTAGTCTAGATATCAAATGAGCATGATGGGAGAAATGAGCTATTTCTTAGGTTTGCAAGTTAAACAAACTGATGATGGTATCTTTATAAATCAGTCAAAATACATAAAGAATTTATTGAAAAGGTTTAACATGCAAGATATCTCTACTGCAAGTACTCCTATAGCTATAGCTACAAAACTTGATCATGATCAAGGTAATAAGGTAGATGTAACTCATTACAGAGGTATCATTGGCTCACTCTTGTATCTAACTTCTAGTAGACCAGATATCATGTATGCAACTTGTCTTTGTGCAAGATTTCAGGTAAATCCCAGGGAACCACACTTGATTGCAGTTAAAAGGATTTTCAAATACCTGAAAGGCACCCCATCTCTTGGCCTTTCGTATGCTAGAGAGTCTGATTTTAGTTTATGTGGTTACTCAGATGCTGATTTTGTAGGGTGTAAAATAGACAGGAAAATCACTTCAGGTAGTTGTCAGTTTTTAGGTGGTAGACTAGTTTATTGGTTCACTAAAAAGCAAAAGTCTATCTCTACATCAACTGCAGAAGCTGAGTACATTGCTGCAGGAAGCTGTTGTGCTCAGATAATGTGGATGAGAAGTCAGGTAATGGACTATTGTTTGTCATATTCGAAAATACCTATTTATTGTGATAACCAAAGTGCTATTGCCATGACAGGAAATCCAGTTCAACATTCTCTTACCAAGCATATCAATATCAGATATCATTTCATAAGAGAACAAGTACTGGATGGGACAATTGAGTTACATTTTGTTCCTACTGATCAACAATTAGCTAATATATTCACTAAGCCTCTAGCTGAAGCTACATTTATTAAATTTGTGAATGAACTTGGAATGGTGAACTATAATAATTTTTAAGAAAGTAAACAAAGAACAATTCCAGATAATCATCACATCTTGATGGTTATCGAATCCTGATGAGAAGGTATGTCTTAATGATCAGATATTGATAGAATGATGATCCTGACAGAAGTCAAATCTAGACATGATCAAAATCCTGATAATGGTAAAAAGTCAATATATTGATGTACAGGTCAAAAATACTTAGTCACAGTTCTAAATTGATTTGTATTTATTTGTGATTTAAGTGATATTATTTGTGCTATTTTCTATCAGTAATTGAGAGGAAACGTTTGAATTTTAGTTGGACAACTGTATGTGCGCGTGTGTTTCACTCATGGCAAAATACATATACACACACATAAAAATCGTGCAGTTATTACTATTCACCCACGTAAATTGGTCCACTAATTATGCTTGCACATATCATATCTTGACACCTGTAATTGAGAGTTAAATTGTTTTTCTAAACAAAACACATTATCTTTTCTATTATCAAACATCACTCTCAATTATCACTTTTTCATTCTCTCGTTCTATAACGACCTAGAATTTTACGTTTATTTAATTAAAGTGTTTAATTAATTTTAAATGATATTATGTGAAATGAGAGATGAACATATTTTTGTGAAGTCAAGATATGTGTGAATTCATGATTATGTGATTATATGATGATTGGTATGTGTCGTATGTGCTCGTAGAATTTTATTTGTATTTTTAGAGCATTAAAACTATTTTAAAGGTGCATCTTTAATCTTTCAAAAATCATATAAAATTATCGGAATGGTTTCAATTCATGAAATCTTTTACATTATCATTGTTATGATATAAATTAGTTATTATAGCATTTTAATGATACATAACGTCGACTTTAAATCTCAAAAATCCGAAATACACACATAACAATTCGAAACCAAAATTCCAAGAACATAATTTCATCACATTAAGCACCAAATTCGAGTTAATAATAATTTGTAGGCTCAGTAAAACATCATAGCCTCCTGCCGGCTCACCGGAGTTCACCACCGGCGGTGATGGCCGTTTGGAGCTCCCCGGAGTTCGGGTTACCTCTACAAACTCCACCAAACTTGAATCAACCATCAAACAAGACTGTACAAGCAAGAATACGACCGAATCAATCGAAAATTTGAAAAATCCCGAAGTGGGTTTAATTTTTATCATCACAAAATCGACATGCAAGTAGTGGTGGAAAGAGGAGTGAAAACCGAGCACAACCCCGGTCTCCGATCGTCAAACAGAACAAAATCGGTGGCGAAATGGAAGAGAGAAGTTACCGAGAGAGGAGAGAGACGAGAGAGTAACAGAGAGTGATGAAACGGGTGGGGGTGATGTTATGAACTGGTGGTGATGTTAAGGAAATGACAAGTAGTGTGATAATGATGTAATGGTCCTTAGACTTGAAATCATTATCACTGTGAGTCTTTCTTATGACATAATTAACATGCAGAATCTCACTGTGGGTCTATCCGGTGCCATGTATAATATTACATGCACCTATGTTCTTGACTTTAGTATCACTATACCTATGACCAATGAGATGTGGTCATCAGTCAACAAACATACTAATCTTTATACATTATAATTGTCCCATAATGATAATGCTTGATTAGGGATATTTAGGAATATAAACACTATTCTTATAATCTCATTTTCAAGTCACGAACTTAAAGTTATAGAATACGTGTTATATATTCCAAGGAAATTTATTACTCTAACATTTATATCGCAGTAAATAAAGATATAATAAATTAATGTAGAATAATCCATAGAACATAGTCATTAAATAACAAAATAGTCTTTCCTAGAAGCACAATTACATTGTCTCTAGGGCACTAACACTATCAATCTCCCACTTGCACTAGAGCCAATCGCCCATGTATCTAATACCCATGGAACTAGTGTGACTTTCGTGCTTCTGCTGCGACAGAGCCTTAGTCAATGGGTCCGCAACATTATCATTAGTATGCACTTTACATATGTGTATATATCCTCTCTCGTTTATCTCTCGAAGAAGGTGATATCTTCTAAGTATATGCTTTGCCTTGGAATGGGACCTTGGTTCCTTAGCCTGCGCAATGGCTCCATTGTTATCGCAATACAGATCAACTGGATCTGCGATTGATGGAACTACACCAAGTCCTGTAATAAACTTCCGTATCCAAACAGCCTCTTTGGCTGCTTCACTGGCAGCAATATACTCGGCTTCCATTGTAGAATCAGCTACTGTCTCTTGCTTCAAACTTTTCCAGCTAATAGCACCTCCATTTAGGCAAAACACAAATCCAGACTGGGACACAGAATCGTCCCTATCTGTCTGGAAACTAGCATCTGTGTAACCTCTTATAACCAGCTTCTCATCTCCTCCATATATCAAGAATGAATCTTTAGTCCTTTTAAGGTACTTAAGAATATTCTTGACAGCTGTCCAGTGACCCTCACCTGGATTAGACTGGTATCTGCTCGTCATGCTTAAAGCATACGAGACATCAGGACGAGTACATATCATTGCATACATTATAGAACCAATTGTCGAAGCATATGGTACTTTACTCATACGGTCCTTATCATCTGATGATTTAGGACAGTTTTCCTTTGAGATTGTTATCCCATGAGACACCGGGACATAGCCCTTCTTTTCCTCTTGCATCCCAAAACGATGCAATACCTTGTCAATGTATGTACTCTGACTTAAGCCAATTAATCTTTTAGATCTATCTCTATAGATCCTGATCCCTAAGATATAGGTAGCATCGCATAAGTCTTTCATCGAGAAACTTTTTCCCAACCAAGTCTTCACAGCCTGTAGAGAAGGTATGTCATTCCCTATCAGTAATATGTCATCAACGTATAATACTAGGAATGCCACATGGCTCCCACTAACCTTCTTGTAAACACACGGCTCATCCTGATTTTGTATGAAGCCAAACTCCTTGACTGTTTCATCAAAACGGATGTTCCATCTCCTCGAGGCCTACTTCAATCCATAAATGGATGTCAAGACCGCTTTCTTAAATGGGAGCTTAGAAGAGGATGTGTACATGACACAACCTGAGGGTTTTATCGATCCAAAGTTTGCTAGAATGGTCTGTAAACATATAATTACATCAGATTTTAATTTAGAATTAAAGTCCAATTGGTTGGACTTGATCAGGCCCATTTATTCTCTCTATATAAACAAGTTTATAGGCTGATTAGGGTTAAGGAAGAAATTCATTTTTTTATAAAAACCCTAGCTGCACATAGTCTTGAGAGCTTGAGAGAGAGAGAAAGAAAAATCTGGTGCTAGTACATCGTTCCTTCATCAATCAAGTATTCGTGTGGATCACCTATAGAGAGCAGATCTTCAATCAAGGGCTGCTGTGATTCATTGATTTTCTGGACCTCCTTTTTATCCATTGGAAAGCTTTGTTAAGGTATGGTTCTGATCACCATGATTATACAACAATTATACATGGATCATGTGATTGGTTTCAAATTTTTATTGTGTTTTTCACGTTAATTCGCTGCATATTGTTGTTCGAAACCATCAATTTGTATGGCGAGAAGTGTGAGATATTTACGGATCATAAGAGTCTGAAATACATCTTTACCCAAAAGGAATTAAATATGAGACAGAGAAGATGGTTAGAATTGATAAAGGACTATGACTGCACTATTAGCTATCATTCGGGAAAGGCAAACGTAGTTGCTGACGCATTAAGCAGGAAGGAAAGGTTAAACCTGTTGACAATGACCCAGGAACTATTTGAAGAGTTTGAGAAATTAGAGATTGAAGTTTGTGCACCGGGATTACCAACGGAATTGATAAACACCATGACTTTTCAACCGGAGTAATTGGAAAAGATTCAGAAATGTCAGGAAGAAGTGATGAACCAAAGATTGAATGAATTAACTGGAGAAGAAATTGCACACAGAAAGATAAACAAGGTATTTTAAGATTTTTCTCAAGAATATGGATTCCTAATGAAGAAGAGTTGAAGAAAGAATTGTTGCATGATGCCTATAATTCTAAGTATTCATTACATCCAGGAAGCACGAAAATGTACCAAGATTTGAGAAAGAATTTCTGGTGGCTAGACATGAAACGAGAGATTGCTGAGTGGGTTAGTCGTTGTTATATGTGCCAAAAAGTCAAAGCAGAACATCAAAGACCAAGTGGATTGATCCAACCCTTGAAGATACCTGAATGGAAATGGGAGCATATTGTCATGGACTTTATAGTAGGTCTGCCAAGTGCAAGGGCTAATCATGACGCTATCTGGGTAATAGTTGATCGATTGACGAAATCCATGCATTTCTTACCGATTAATGAAAGATTTTCGCTGGACAAGTTGGTGTATTTGTATCTGAAGGAGATTGTGACTCGACATGGAGTTCCCATATCAATAGTATCCGATAGAGATCCCCATTTTAATTCGAGATTTTGGAGACAATTCCAAGAACATCTTGGGACTCAACTCAGAATAAGCACTGCTTATCATCCTCAAACAGACGGTCAAAGTGAAAGGACAATTCAAACGATCGAAGATATGCTTAAAGTTTGTGCATTTGATTTGGAAGGCAGTTGGGATGAACATCTACCCCTGGTGGAATTTTCTTACCACAACATTTATCACGCTAGTATTGGAATGCCTCCTTACGAAGCTCTTTATGGAAGAAAATGTCGATCACATGTGTGTTGGGAAGAAGTCGGTGAACGCAAGATATTAGGACCAGAATTGATTCAACAAACCAAAGAGACTGTGGAATTGATTCAGAAAAGATTGTTAGCTGCACAAGATAGGCAGAGGAAATATGCAGATCCACTGAGAAATAAGATCGATTTTAAAATAGGAGAACCAGTGCTGTTAAAAGTCTCACCGTGGAAAGGATTAACCAAATTTGGGAAGAAAGGGAAACTAAGTCCAAGATTTGTAGGACCTTTCGAAATTTTGCAACGTGTGGGCAAAGTAGCATATGAATTGGCTTTACCACCTCAAATGCAGCATGTTCATAATGTTTTTCATGTATCAATGCTTAAGAAGTTTAATCCTGACACTAAGTGTGTAATAGAGTACGAACCAATAGAGATTCAGCCATATTTGTCCTATGTAGAGCAACTGATCAGAATAGAAGATCGTAAAGAGAAAGTACTTAGAAATAAGACAGTTGTATTAGTAAAAGTTTTGTGGAGGAATCCTAAGGTTGAAGAATCAACCTGGGAGTTAGAAAGTGTTATGTTAGAACAGTACCCTCATTTGTTTACGTAATTGATTCTGGGGACAGAATCCTTTTAAGGGGGAAGGATGTAATATCTGGGAATTTCGTACCTTGAAATTTTACTGGTTAAGAGTAAATATTAATATATTTTCCAGTCTAATGAGTCACTGTGTGATTATATGATTGTGGTCATACATTATGTTTTTAAGTGCTAAGTGTATTGGTGTTAATTAATTTCTGAGAATTTAGATGTTGTAAGTATTAAAAACATTATTTCGCTTTACTTTAAAATTTCTATAAAATTTTTGAAGTTAGTAAAAATCATGAAATCTGTTGTGATATTGCCTTTATATAATTATGGAATTTTTAAAAATAAAAGGTTAATTTATTTTTAATCCTAAGTATTTTATAATGATTATTCAATAATTTTTTTTAAAAATAATCAAAAATTGTAAAATCCAAATCTACTTAAATAATGAGTTTTAAAATATTTTAAAAGTTCCTTGAGGAATGTAATTTCGAGTTTTAAATAGTTATGACAATATTTTATTTTTAAACCCAAATCATATTATAATTGGGATTTTATAAGTTTTATAATTAAATAATTACATTAGTAGAAATTGTAATTGATTTGAGTATTGTCTATAAATACCCCAAGCCCTCTTTCTTTTTCTTTTTGTTCGGCCAAACCCTCCCCCTCATATTTTTTTTTACCGAGACTCATCTCTCCCAAATCTCTCCAAAGTGTTCTTCATCTCCTATCAAGATTCAAGGTAATTCTCTACACTATTTCATAGGTTTTTATAATCAAAATACTCCTCTTCCAATCCTCTACACCCTCTTGTTTTGGATTTTGATTTTATTAAGTTTTCAAATTACGGTTTTTCAAGAAAACATGTTTTTGTGTAAGATTATGATGAGTGTGATGTTTTTATTGATTGGGTGTTCGTAATTGGATGAGACCCACGATTAGATATAAAGAAATGAGCATCAAACAGTAAGATTATCAAGAATTGACAAATATCAAGAGGTTCCTGAATAGCCGGAAGCTGTGCAGATCGTTAATAGACGAGGTTCCTCCAAGAAAGAAGACATAAATCAACCTAGCATCAGCTGTAGAGACAATCACGAGTGTAAGGGGATTATAAAGAAGTTCCCCAGCCTAATATGTTTGTTATTTGTGCAGGTACAGATTCCTGTAGAGAGGTTCCTGAGAAACAGGTTCCGAGATAAAAGGTTCCTGAGCACCAGGTTCCAGTATAATAGGTCCCTGAGCACCAGGTTCCTAAGCATAGCCAACAGAAAGATCTAGAAGCCATCTAGATCATACGTAGTATTATTATTAGAGTATATTTCTAGGACGCAGTTGATCCTAGATTATCTCTAATAAGCAGATTTATAGTAGAGTACGAACTCGAGTTCTATTCTACTTAGCCAACCTGTTCGTGGTAAACTCTAAAGGAACCTGAGTCCAACACGAACTAGAATTAGTCAAATAGCTTGTCAAGCAGTATCAGCTTAGCAGTAGAACTACGTGAACTTGATTCCTATATAAAGGATACGTAGGCACCTTGAGAGGGGACAGATAATTGCTCTCTGATATTCTCTAAAGGAACCTGAGATTATTGGAGGCACTCTCAAGCTCAGCTCACCCCCACAAACACAACCCAAATCTTCCATAGAATAGTTGATCATTAGCCTATACAACTCACCATACACCTCTCAAAAGTTGTTATGATATCCACTCATCAACATTGGTGTTAGAAGGAGGGTAGAGTTATCATCTTAAGAGTGGAAAGATGGCAGGCAATTCGGATAGCGAAGCAACCCATTCTGTGGAGAAAACACCCAACGACGAAGAACACACACACCAAGCAAAGAAAGTCACTCCAGCAGATATTCTTGAAGTTTTAAAATCTTTTGGAGAAAGACTATCGACTCTGGAGCAGGCGTCAAGTAAGAAGAAAAAGAGATCTAAGAAGGGTAAAAAGTCGAAGGTCACCCCGAGACAAATAACCTTCGAGGAGGAGGAACATGAACTTGAAAAGGAGCCTGGCGAGCTTGAAGGTTCCGATAAGGAGGGAGAAGATGAAGATCAAGAGGATCCTAGAACGAATCAGAACCCTCCTAAGAAGACTCCACCACAGGCTCTTGCAGATTCCAAAGGGAAGAAAACGGTAAAGACAAGAGGTTCCTCGCAAAAGAAGAAGAAGAATAAGGAACCATCTGTGGAGATAATAGAGGATGATGATGAGTCAGATTCAGAGGAGATGGTTCATGGTTCAAGCACAACAGAATCTCAAGAGGATGAAACAATCAGTAAGAAGACAAAGATCGATGCTACAGGGGAAGTAACTGTTGATGATATCAAGAAGATTCTGGCTAAACTCAAGGATGAGAAGCATTTTGCGGCTAAACCTATAGCTTCCTCTCCTTTTACTAAGAAGGTTAGAAAGTCATCATTGCAAAGATCTTATAGACCGTCGAATGAACTAAAATTTGATGGAACTACTGATCCCATTGAGTACCTGAGTCGCTTCGACACGGAGATGGATGTTTATCAGGTTAAGGAAGCTACAAGGTGCAGGTTATTGGCAGCAACTTTGCAAGGTGGAGCTCATCAATGGTTTAAGAGATTACCTGCAAATTCTATTGACTCATGGGGCTATATGGGAAAGCTTTTCGTTTCTCAGTTTAGAGCATCTGTTGCTTTTGTACCGCCTACCAATACCTTAGCTAACATCAAACAGAGACCTTATGAGACTCTTACAGAATATTTCAAGAGGTTTAATGCAGAGGTTCCAAAGGTCAGGAAGGCATCTGACGAAACTTTGAAGAATTTTATGATATGAGGAGTCAAGAGAGGTTCAGATTTCTGGAAAGAGTTGCAAGGGAAGGAGCCTGAGACATTGGCAGATTTTTATGCTCAGGCAGAATCTTTTCGACTTGTGGAGGAATCCTTGGCTGATTTAAAGAAAGACCCAGAGTTTGTGAAACAAGAAGGATGGTCAGGAAATAAAAGGGCACGACCAAGAAGTCCTCGTGGTCATGATAGTAAGAAAGTGGTTAGTCGAACGTCTCAAGTTGTAATATCCGCGAATTTCGAATAATTTTTTTTCTAATCGATATTTAAATTTTATTTAAGAGCGATGCATTAGTATATTTTAATTAGTGCGTTTTGGTAAATTTTAAAATTTTTATATATTCATTGTGAGTAAAATTATTTTATATTTATTAAATTATATTTATTTGGTTTTTATTAAAATTTGGGAGAAATAAGATTTTAATTTTGGATCGAATTTATTTTAGAGAACGAAATTAGAGTTTCGTTTAAATTAGCCAGCAGGGAGGAAATGAACTCTTTTCACCAAATATTGCACTAAACCCGGTCATTATTTTCAGCACTTACTTTTGTCCCCCACGTTAATTTCTTTTCAATTCCACTGGCAGAAAAACCGGACCATGTTTTGTTCCATTACGTTATTTTATTTAGTCCCACAAGTTTTATTCCTTTAAAATAGACACAAGACCCGGCATATATTCATTTTTACAATCAGTTAATAAAACACAAGTTTCATATCTCTTTCTCCTGCAAGACTCATATACTCTCACTCTTAATCCAAAAACCAAAAACTCGGACCATATTATTGATGCAATCAGAGCATCAGTCGGGGGGTTTGCAACAGAGAAAGAGGGAGGAGGACTGGTGTTCGAATCGGAGTATAAGGGGGAAGGAGATCAGTGTTGGGGTTAATTGTTGTTGTTGAAATCGAGAGGGGGATGGGTGGTTTGAATCGGAGTTGTAGGGGAGGCTGTCGTGTGTTGGTGATTCGGAGACGACCACCACCGCTGTGGTGGTGGTGTTAATATGGTGGTGCTGATGGAGAACGGAGAGGGCGGAGAGAATAGAGAGAGGATGGAGTTTGAGGCGGAGAAGAGGTAAGGGAGAAAGGGGGAATCGAGAGAGAGAGATGAGGGAGGCGGAGAGAGTACGGAGAGGGAGAGACAGAAGGGAGAGAGAGAGAGAGCAGAGAAGGGTTTGTGATTGTGGTTATTTGTTATCGGAGTAATAAGGGAGAGGAGGGAGACGTCGAGAGAGATGGGAGGTCGAGAGAGATGAAGAAGTTGAGAGTGATCGGAGAGAGGAAGAGATGGGGCGGAGGTAGAGAGAAACGGAGAGAGGGAAGTGGTGATTGGGTGGTGTTGTGAGGGTGGTATAATCGGAGAAGGGGGTGAATTGTTGTCGATGTTGCTAGAGAAAGGAGAGTACAGAGAGGGAGATAGCAGACGGGAGAGAGATGCAGGGGAGAGAGAGGTCGCTCGGTGGTGGTGGTGCAGGTGGGACCCACACGGTGTAGGTGGGACCCACACGATATTGCAGTTGGGAATAAAATATTAAAATAATAACGTAATGATAAAATGAGTGGTTGATGTGTTAATCGGGGTTTAATTATTTGGATTATTATTTAAAATAGTTGGTAATAAATAATTTGCTAATAATGGTATAATTGATTTATTTAGTTATTTAGTAATAATTATGCATTTAATGTGATTAAAAATGGTATAATTAAATAATTTTGTTGAGAGATTAATATTAATTAAATTTAGGGATTTATAGAATTTACGAGAGCTAATTTAGATTTATAAGTGAAATTTGAGTAATTAATTGTTAGCAATCATTTAGAAATTATTAATGATTATTTGAGCATAATTTGGTAATATAATGATTTTTTTATATATATAAGAAGGAATAATTATGAATAAATAGAATTAAATACGGTATTATTTTAGAAAGCTGATATTTAATATTTGAGGATTATTTTAATTAACCGGATCGGGCTAGATTATTTTAGAGGCTAAAAATCGGATTTATTATTAAATTGTTGTGAGATTTAAAAATGGAAACGGTTTCGTGTAACAATGTTGAGTTTTGGAATCACTCGTGGGGTAGGATTTCGGATGAGTTAGGAGACTAGTTTGGAAAAACTTAAAGAACGAAAGTTGTAGATATGCAAAGGTACTATATAAAGGTGAATAGAAGTTGATTGAAAGGTGATCGGAAGTTGAGTTAATAATAGCTGAACTAGGGCCGAGGAGGTGAAATGCCGAAGAACCAGAGACGTGGAGCAGATTGGAGTATCGTACCGCAGAACCAGGCAAGTTTACTAATTCGTACTCCATCGTTTGGAGTATTTATATTTTTAAAATATGTTGATTAAATTTTCGATATACAAAATCAAATATTCTTTCTTGTGGTTTATATCATAATCTATTATTATTCGAGGAGTTGATATCATTATTTGAGGTGTTGATATTATTATTTGAGGTGTTGATATCATTATTTGAGGTGTTGATATTATTCGAGGTGTTGATATTATTATTCGAGGTGGTGAGATTATTATTCGAGGTGTTGATATTATTATTTGAGGTGTTGAAATTATTATACGAGGTGTTGAAATTTATTTCATGAGTTGGTACATTTATTGAGATACTTCATTCGTATTTGTAGAAGAGATGATAAAGATGTATTTAATAATATTTTCATACTACAGAATATTTATATTTAAGAGTGGGGTTATATATATATATAAAGTAAGTTGTGAATTATTGCTTCTGAAAACAAAGGTGACCGGAGTAACGCACCGGCCCATGAGGAGTTTAGGGTGTGTTCGAGACGTCGGCTCATCCTTCTATCGATAGAAAACGAGGCGGGACAATGGATTGATCATCTATTACTTGAGGAGGCGTTTGAGGAGAAATCCAATTATCGATATCCTAACGGTTAACCGATGCCTGTGTGGTTCTGTTAACTAGAGGGATGATCTGAGCAGTTGGTAAATTGTTTTTATTCATTCAAATTAATTGAACAGTTCTGAGGAGTTAATGCTTTATTCTTTCATACGAGGAGTATTTTTGAGAAGTTATTGAGATATATTTATTATTTCATAGGAGCAGTATTTTGAGGAATTACTGAGATATATTTATTTTTGCATATGAGTAGTATTTCAAGATTTATAAAATTTCCGAATTGATCTCTTTTCAAAAGTATATATATTATAAAGTGGTGAAAACCGTATTTTTGTTGAGTTGTTGCTATATTATATGATATATATATATATATATATATATTTGCTGGGCATTCTTTGGCTCATACTTGCTATTAAAATATTATAAAGCAGTGGCGATCAGAGCTGGCTCTAGTATGGCGAACCGTGATTAAGGAAAAGAAAAGTCAATTGATTCAGCGTGTTAATTTTATAGCTTCTGAGGAGGGTGCAGTCTGGGAAGGTATTTGTATAATGTTTATTATCTAGCACTTTGGAGTTGTAATAGTATTTTAGAGATTCTGGGAAGTGAAATTGAGATGTAATATCTTTTGGAATTATTGAGTACTTGTTCTAAGACTATAACCCGTGGAGTAAAAGATGGTGTGTATTATGAATATTATTGTAGATTTTATTGTGAGCAGGTGATCGAATATTCCGCAAGAGATGTGACGACCTGGATTCCTGTAGGGGATTTGGGGGCGTTACAGAATGGTATCAGAGAAGTAGGTTATAAATCTTAGAACGAGTGTAGGAGGAGTTATGACTATATAAGAGAGGGTTTAGAAGCCAAGGAACCGATAGGTAGATATATAGTAGGATTTCAAGGAGTTGTGAAGTGGAGGCATGATGGCCATTAGCAGTAGTAGAATCAATTAGGACGAGAGAAATGTGTATACATGATTTATTTATTGGTGAAATTTGAGTATATACAGTTATGTATCCATAAATATGCATATATATATAACTGCAGGTATATATGTGTATATATATGAATATGTACAGATATGTACTGTTTTATTTTCATAAATAAATATTTCATGGGTATGCAGTTTTATTAGATTAAACCATATTGGGATAAGTTGTATCGAGTAAGGTTGTGATTTTTGGAGAAGTGTAGAAGAAATAAATAGAGTGGAATTTATAGATGAAAACAAAACAAGAAGAGTATGATGGTATTAGGTATATATTTGGAGGAGGAAGGAGCTAGAAGATTTCAACAGGGATTGAAACAATAGATTGGATATAATGATGCAGTGTGTTAGATAAGGGAATATGTGATATGGGTATATGAAGCAGTCATGGTAAAGGTTGTGAGTGAATTGATTCACGAGGATAAAAGACGAGAAGAAAGAGGTATATTTAATGATTAGTAAGAGAAAATGATATGAGGAGCTTTAAAGCATAATTGAGATTTACTATTGAGAATAAGGTGTATTTTGAGGATAAAGTTAGGACAAGAATAAACGAAGGAAGTGGGTATAAATGATGAGACGGTATGAAAATAGACGGTATAGCACAAGAGTTTATAATTGAGATATGGGGAGCATAAAGCCGGTAAAAAGGAATGAGAAGATATTGGAAGGTAGAGTATGAAATAAGCAACCTTAGTTATTGCCTACGTTGATTCCGAGGACGGAATCCTTTTAAGGAGGGAAGACTGTAATATCCGCGAATTTCGAATAATTTTTTTTCTAATCGATATTTAAATTTTATTTAAGAGCGATGCATTAGTATATTTTAATTAGTGCGTTTTGGTAAATTTTAAAATTTTTATATATTCATTGTGAGTAAAATTATTTTATATTTATTAAATTATATTTATTTGGTTTTTATTAAAATTTGGGAGAAATAAGATTTTAATTTTGGATCGAATTTATTTTAGGGAACGAAATTAGAGTTTCGTTTAAATTAGCCAGCAGGGAGGAAATGAACTCTTTTCACCAAATATTGCACTAAACCTGGTCATTATTTTCAGCACTTACTTTTGTCCCCCACGTTAATTTCTTTTCAATTCCACTGGCAGAAAAACCGGACCATGTTTTGTTCCATTACGTTATTTTATTTAGTCCCACACGTTTTATTCCTTTAAAATAGACACAAGACCCGGCATATATTCATTTTTACAATCAGTTAATAAAACACAAGTTTCATATCTCTTTCTCCTGCAAGACTCATATACTCTCACTCTTAATCCAAAAACCAAAAACTCGGACCATATTATTGATGCAATCAGAGCATCAGTCGGGGGTTTGCAACAGAGAAAGAGGGAGGAGGACTGGTGTTCGAATCGGAGTATAAGGGGGAAGGAGATCAGTGTTGGGGTTAATTGTTGTTGTTGAAATCGAGAGGGGGATGGGTGGTTTGAATCGGAGTTGTAGGGGAGGCTGTCGTGTGTTGGTGATTCGGAGACGACCACCACCGCTGTGGTGGTGGTGTTAATATGGTGGTGCTGATGGAGAACGGAGAGGGCGGAGAGAATAGAGAGAGGATGGAGTTTGAGGCGGAGAAGAGGTAAGGGAGAAAGGGGGAATCGAGAGAGAGAGATGAGGGAGGCGGAGAGAGTACGGAGAGGGAGAGACAGAAGGGAGAGAGAGAGAGAGAGCAGAGAAGGGTTTGTGATTGTGGTTATTTGTTATCGGAGTAATAAGGGAGAGGAGGGAGACGTCGAGAGAGATGGGAGGTCGAGAGAGATGAAGAAGTTGAGAGTGATCGGAGAGAGGGAGAGATGGGGCGGAGGTAGAGAGAAACGGAGAGAGGGAAGTGGTGATTGGGTGGTGTTGTGAGGGTGGTATAATCGGAGAAGGGGGTGAATTGTTGTCGATGTTGCTAGAGAAAGGAGAGTACAGAGAGGGAGATAGCAGACGGGAGAGAGATGCAGGGGAGAGAGAGGTCGCTCGGTGGTGGTGGTGCAGGTGGGACCCACACGGTGTAGGTGGGACCCACACGATATTGCAGTTGGGAATAAAATATTAAAATAATAACGTAATGATAAAATGAGTGGTTGATGTGTTAATCGGGGTTTAATTATTTGGATTATTATTTAAAATAGTTGGTAATAAATAATTTGCTAATAATGGTATAATTGATTTATTTAGTTATTTAGTAATAATTATGCATTTAATGTGATTAAAAATGGTATAATTAAATAATTTTGTTGAGAGATTAATATTAATTAAATTTAGGGATTTATAGAATTTACGAGAGCGAATTTAGATTTATAAGTGAAATTTGAGTAATTAATTGTTAGCAATCATTTAGAAATTATTAATGATTATTTGAGCATAATTTGGTAATACAATGATTTTTTTATATATAGAAGAAGGAATAATTATGAATAAATAGAATTAAATACGGTATTATTTTAGAAAGCTGATATTTAATATTTGAGGATTATTTTAATTAACCGGATCGGGCTAGATTATTTTAGAGGCTAAAAATCGGATTTATTATTAAATTGTTGTGAGATTTAAAAATGGAAACGGTTTCGTGTAACAATGTTGAGTTTTGGAATCACTCGTGGGGTAGGATTTCGGATGAGTTAGGAGACTAGTTTGGAAAAACTTAAAGAACGAAAGTTGTAGATATGCAAAGGTACTATATAAAGGTGAATAGAAGTTGATTGAAAGGTGATCGGAAGTTGAGTTAATAATAGCTGAACTAGGGCCGAGGAGGTGAAATGCCGAAGAACCAGGCAAGTTTACTAATTCGTACTCCATCGTTCGGAGTATTTATATTTTTAAAATATGTTGATTAAATTTTCGATATACAAAATCAAATATTCTTTCTTGTGGTTTATATCATAATCTATTATTATTCGAGGAGTTGATATCATTATTTGAGGTGTTGATATTATTATTTGAGGTGTTGATATCATTATTTGAGGTGTTGATATTATTCGAGGTGTTGATATTATTATTCGAGGTGGTGAGATTATTATTCGAGGTGTTGATATTATTATTTGAGGTGTTGAAATTATTATACGAGGTGTTGAAATTTATTTCATGAGTTGGTACATTTATTGAGATACTTCATTCGTATTTGTAGAAGAGATGATAAAGATGTATTTAATAATATTTTCATACTACAGAATATTTATATTTAAGAGTGGGGTTATATATATATATATAAAGTAAGTTGTGAATTATTGCTTCTGAACGCAAAAGTGACCGGAGTAATGCACCGGCCCATGAGGAGTTTAGGGTGTGTTCGAGACGTCGGCTCATCCTTCTATCGATAGAAAACGAGGCGGGACAATGGATTGATCATCTATTACTTGAGGAGGCGTTTGAGGAGAAATCCAATTATCGATATCCTAACGGTTAACCGATGCCTGTGTGGTTCTGTTAACTAGAGGGATGATCTGAGCAGTTGGTAAATTGTTTTTATTCATTCAAATTAATTGAACAGTTCTGAGGAGTTAATGCTTTATTCTTTCATACGAGGAGTATTTTTGAGAAGTTATTGAGATATATTTATTATTTCATAGGAGCAGTATTTTGAGGAATTACTGAGATATATTTATTTTTGCATATGAGTAGTATTTCAAGATTTATAAAATTTCCGAATTGATCTCTTTTCAAAAGTATATATATTATAAAGTGGTGAAAACCGTATTTTTGTTGAGTTGTTGCTATATTATATGATATCTATCTATATATATATATATATATATTTGCTGGGCATTCTTTGGCTCATACTTGCTATTTAAATATTATAAAGCAGTGGAGATCAGAGCTGGCTCTAGTATGGCGAACCGTGATTAAGGAAAAGAAAAGTCAATTGATTCAGCGTGTTAATTTTATAGCTTCTGAGGAGGGTGCAGTCTGGGAAGGTATTTGTATAATGTTTATTATCTAGCACTTTGGAGTTGTAATAGTATTTTAGAGATTCTGGGAAGTGAAATTGAGATGTAATATCTTTTGGAATTATTGAGTACTTGTTCTAAGACTATAACCCGTGGAGTAAAAGATGGTGTGTATTATGAATATTATTGTAGATTTTATTGTGAGCAGGTGATCGAATATTCCGCAAGAGATGTGACGACCTGGATTCCTGTAGGGGATTTGGGGGCGTTACACAAGTGAAACAAGAATATAGATCTGTAAATCCTATGAGACCTGCCATGAATCAGGTTCCTCCACCAGCTACTTATAACAAGTAAGATAGGCCCAACTATGAATCTTTCACGCCTTTGGCAGCTCCTATAGATCATATTTATGCAGTCAACGAGAAATCTCCGTGGTTTAAGAAACCGTTTAGGACGGGCCCTCCTGGGAACAAGAACGAGCGACCATGTTGTGACTTCCATGATGCCAACGGTCATGACACGGCAAACTGCCGTCATCTGAGAGATTTAATTGAAACTCTAATTAGGCAAGGACAGTTAACCGAATGGGTAGCTCAAGAAGGAAAGAAGTACAGAGAAGAGAAAACTCAGAAGGCGCCAGAACCTGTGCTGATTGAAGGTCCACCTAAAGCTGGGTGTATACGCACCATTATAGGAGGTCCACATATTGGAGGGAATAGCAGAAATGCCATGGAAAGATATACCAAGGAAGCTAAAGAGCATCCTTTGATAAATGTCTGTAACCTATCACAGAGACCTCCAAGGTTGTTTGAAGGAGAAGATGCAGATATCACTTTCACAGAAGAAGATGCATCCTGGGTACATCACCCACATACTGATGCTTTGGTGATAGAAACTGGAATTGGATCGTATGACGTCCATAGAGTGTTGATAGACAATGGAAGCTCGGTGAATCTGCTATCTTATACATCTTTTAAGAAGATGGATTTTTTGGACAAAGATTTGACTCCGATGAAGGATACTCTGTATGGATTTACAAACAATCAGGTTCCCATCAAAGGTAAAATTCGCTTACCAGTTACCTTAGGTAGTAAACCTTGTTGCATTACACAATTAATTAGCAGAGTTTATTGTTATTGAGGACAACATGAATTATAATGCTATACTGGGAAGACCATTCTTAAAAGAGATGCGGGTGGTAACCTCAATTTACCATTTAACCATGAAGTTTCCAACACCTAATGGCATTGGTTCTGTACGAGGAGGCCAATTTGAATCCAGAGAATGCTATGCTAAAGCCTTGCAGCATGCTTCCAAAAGCGCAAAGCGTCCGAGACTTAAGGATGAGATTCCTGATGATTTTCCAGGAAAGGACCCTGATGCTATAACAGTTGATTTTCGTAGCCAGCCATTAGAAGGATTTGTGTCAGCATCTTGTAGAACAGTGAGGATTGAAGAGGTTACAGAAGAGGAACCTCATGCTGAAATTCCAGTTTTTCGGGGAGCAGTTACCCCTTATTTACTGATAGAAGGGGCACCCAAAGTAAATAAAGATGGAGATATGCATATGACTAGCGAGTTGGAAAATGAGGAAAATCAAAAATTTAAGCGCAGTATAAATAATGAAGATAATCAAGTGCCAACAAAGAGGAGAAACATCATGCATGAAGAATATGTGCCACTTTTTGTTGAGAGACATGATAATCTAGTGAGCGAGATGGATATAGACCTGGATCCACAAATGCCAGATACCGTGGTCAAAACTGGACCAGCTGGTGAGACAGAGGAAGTAAAGATAAATGACAAGGATGCTACGTAAGTTTTAAAGATTGGAGCTCAATTGGAACCAGTCCTAAAGGAATCTCTCATTTCCTTTTTGAGCCAGAATCTCGATGTTTTCGCATGGTGTCACACAGACATGGAAGGGATAGATCCAAAGGTCATGTGTCATAAGTTAAATATTGATCCAGAGAAAAATGGAATAAGACAGAAATGTAGACCAGTTAGTGGAGAAAGAGCTCGAGCCTTGAAGGAAGAGGTGGACAAGTTACTGGAAGCAGGTTTAATCAAAGAATCTTTTTATCCAGTTTGGTTAGCAAACCCAGTGTTGGTAAAGAAACCAAATGGAAAGTGGAGAACATGTGTGGACTTCACGGATCTCAACAAAGCATGCCCAAAGGATAGTTTCCCTTTGCCACGAATTGATCAGCTAGTAGATGCAACAGCAGGCCATGCATTACTCAGCTTCATGGATGCATATTCAGGTTATAATCAAATCCCTATGTATGAACCTGATCAAGAACATACTTCCTTTATTACAGATAGAGGTCTATATTGTTATGTTTGTATGCCATTTGGACTGATTAATGCTGGAGCTACATACCAGAGATTAGTTAATATGATGTTTAAAGATCAGATTGGTAATACCATGGAGGTTTATGTCGATGATATGCTAGTTAAGTCAAAGAAAGCTTCTGATCATGTGAAGCATCTGGCAGAAATGTTTAACATCCTACGAAAATATAGGATGAAGCTAAACCCTCAGAAGTGTGTGTTTGGGGTTGAAGCAGGGAAATTTTTTGGATTCATGGTGAATTACAGAGGTATAGAAGTCAATCCAGCAAAGATTAAGGCATTAATTGAGATGAAGTCACCTAGAACTGTAAGAGAGCTCCAATCTCTTACTGGAAGGGTCGCAGCCTTGAGCAGGTTCATATCCAGATCGACAGATAAATGCCAAGAGTTCTTTAAGGCGATAAAGAAAAGAAACAAGTTTGAATGGACAGAAGAATGTGAGACAGCTTTTGGTAAGCTCAAAGAACACTTGGGAAGCCCCCCATTATTAGCTAAACCTGTCGATGGAGAGACATTGCTCCTTTACCTAGCCATATCTGAGTACTCTTTGAGTGCAGTCCTGGTTCGAGAAGAGAATGGACAGCAAAGCCCAATTTATTATGTTAGCAAAAGGTTACTTGATGCAGAAATAAGGTACACAGGAATGGAGAAGTTGGTTTATGCTTTGATTCTAGCATCCAGAAAACTGAGGCCATATTTTCAAGCTCACAAGATTGAGGTAAGAACTTTATATCCACTTAGACAAGTGATGCACAGGACAGAGACCTCAGGCAGAATGTTGAAATGGGCTGTAGAATTGGGACAGTTTGATATAGAGTACAAGCCAAAGACAGCAATTAAGGCTCAAGCTTTAGCTGATTTTCTAATTGAGTTTCCACCTCATGTGGATGTTACTAGTCAAGAAGAACCTAAACAACCTTTGAAAGAGCATATGGAAGATGATAATTGTTCACCACGGTGGACACTCTATGTAGATGGAGCAACTAACAACAATGGAGCTGGTGCGGGCATAGAGCTTGTTAGCCCCGAAGGACATCGACTCAATAGCTCTATTCACTTTGCTTTTAAAGCCACTAACAATGATGCAGAGTATAAAGCACTTATTGCAGGTCTCAAGCTAGCATTGGAGATGAAAGTAGAGAATATCAGAGTGTTCAGTGATTCGATGCTGGTAGTATGGTAGATTCGTGGTGGATTCCACGCAAGGGGTCCAAGAACAGATTTATATTTGAGGCATGCGCAAGAGTTGCTAGCATGATTCAGAGAGGTAAAGCTAGATCAGATACCTCGAGGAAAGAACACAAATGCAGATGCACTAGCAAAGTTGGGTTCGCAGAGAGAGTCAACGTTATTGGGAGTGATTCCACTTCAGATTCAAGAACAACCTAGTGTATTCAAAGAAGAAGTCATGGATATCGAGTTTCCTGTTGAAGATTCCTGGATGACACCTATCTATCATTACCTGGACAAGGGGGAGTTACCTCCCAATCAAGATGAAGCCAGGAAGCTAAAGTATCATGCAGCAAAGTATGTGATTTATGATAGAATTCTGTACAAGCGAGGATTCAATCAACCATTGCTTAAGTGTGTAGCTGGTGAACAATGCAAGTATATCCTTGAGGAGATACATGAAGGATTGTGTGGAAATCACTCGGGGGGTAGTTCTTTGGCTATGAAAGTCCTACGACAAGGATATTTTTGGCCAACCCTTAAAGCAGACGCGTCAAAGTTTGTGCAAGCATGTGATACATGTCAGAAGTTTGCGAATTTTGATAACAGACCTGTAGCACCTATCAAGCAGATAGTCAGCCCTTGGCCATTCGCTGTTTGGGGTATAGACCTCATCGGGGAGCTTCCCACAGGAAAAGGAGGAGTTAAATACGCAGTGGTTGCAGTTGATTATATTACTAAGTGGGCAGAAACAGAACCACTTGCTAAGATTACAGCTTCTAAACTAACTGAGTTTGTTTTTTGAGCTATTATTTGCAGGTTTGGAATTCCCATGAAGCTGATTTCTGATAATGGGAAGCAGTTTGATAGTAAGGAGCTAAAAGGATTGTGTGAGCAATTTGGAATCCAGAAAGCATTCTCTGCAGTATACTATCCACAAAGCAATGGACAGACAGAAGCTGTAAACAAGATTATCAAGCATACGCTGAAGACAAGGCTAAAAGAAAAGAAAGGAAGCTGGCCAGAGGAACTTTCTGGAGTTTTGTGGTCGTACAACACCACGCCTAGAACTACAACTGGTGAGTCTCCTTTTACCCTCACATATGGTTATGAAGCTATGGTACCTGTTGAAGTTGGAACAGGTTCCCTGTGAAGAAAGCATTATGATCCTATGAATGATGAGGTCAACCATAGGCTCTATTTGGATATGATTGAAGAATTGAGAGCAAATTCTCAGCTAAAGCCAGCAGCATATCAGCAAAGAGTTAGACGGTACTACAACAATAAGGTGAAAGCAAGGCCTTTTAAAGTTGGAGACCTGGTGTTGAGAAAAGTTATGCCTAATACCAAAGTTCCTACACACGGAGCTTTAGGAGCAAACTGGGAAGGACCTTACCAGATAAAGTCAGTCATTTGGGAAGGTACCTACCACCTGATGGATATGGATGGGAACCTCATTCCAAAAGCCTGGAATGCGGAGCATCTCAAGAAGTATTATCAGCAACCTTTTACTATGTTTTTCTTAGGAAAAGTAAGGCTCTTTCAGCCCACGAATAAAAGCAACTTATTAGTTGTAGCTTCCCAGAACTATTTTTTATTTCAGTTTTTGATTATTGCATGTACTCAGGGGGTACTTGATGTGAACTTCCCCGTTTGCAAGACAGATTTGACATTGAGCAGTAATTGCTTTAAGTTGATTTCGTTAATTGTGGATTGATGACTATAGCTTGCTTACAGTTCTTTTACGTAACAATAATTACCCAAAAGAACTGGGGGGTAGTATATCTACTTAGACAGCCTGGTATACATGATTGATTAGCCATTTCATATGGCAATTTGAAATTTTTTGTACTTGCTATAGTATAAAAATAGGAGCCTGTGGCTAAGGTAACCTGTAGCTTTGATTGATATTACTCTCAAATTATGAGTACAACTTGACAAGAATGCAGACAGAATATGCAGGTTATGATGATTAAGTATGTAAACAGATTGATGAAAAGTTTTGATTAAGCCTCAGGTAGCTTCCTGAGCAAGCATTAAGCCTCAGGCAGCTTCCTGAGCAAGTATTAAGCCTTGGGTAGCTTCCCGAGCAAGTTTTGATTAAGCCTCAGGTAGCTTCCTGAGCAAGCATTAAGCCTCAGGCAGCTTCCTGAGCAAGTATTAAGCCTTGGGTAGCTTCCCGAGCAAGTTTTGATTAAGCCTCAGGTAGCTTCCTAAGCAAGCATTAAGCCTCAGGCAGCTTCCTGAGCAAGTATTAAGCCTTGGGTAGCTTCCCGAGCAAGTTTTGATAAAGTCTCAGGCAGCTTCCTGAGCAAGTTAATTTTGATAATTAAAGCCTCAGATAGCTTTCTGAGCAAGATGATTTGATTTAAAGCCTCAGAATACTTGAGCACCTGATTAATAAGCCCTGCAGACAGGCACCATAAGCCCTTATGAAAGGCACCTTAAAGGAACCTAGCTTCCTAGCATTGTTTACCTCTATGCGGAGCCGTCCACTGGCATATAGAGATGAAGGAACCTGTATGGAGCCAAAGAAGGCATACGGGAACCTTGGACTATATGTCTCACCCCTCCGTGGAGCCGCCAACTGGCACGAGAGGAAGTGGGAACTTGTGTGGAGCCTAGACCGGCACACTTGTTCTTAAAGAGAAGCCTAATAAGCTCTCCCCCGTGTGGAGCCGCCCACTGGCACATGGGAAGAAGGGACTCAGTTCCTTAGCTTGTACCCTCTGTAAGCTGTCCAGCATGACACATGAGGAAGAAGGAAAAAATATGGATCCCAGACAGGCATATTATCCCTTAAGGAGGCTATAAGCTTCCCCTTTATGCAGAGCCGAAACAGATGCATAAAGAAGAGGAATCTGTGTGGATCCCGAGTATTGGCGCACTGGTTCCTAGATTTCGCCTCGAGGCAAGAGGGACCAACATGGATTCCGAGATTGGCATGTTGGGACCTAGATTTATTAGGATTGGAAACCTAGCTGGTAACCTTTCCTAGAGTTGGCCTGTACTTAACAGGATTAGTTTACTGACACTAATTATTTTTCTGTTTTATGTTTCTTGTTTTATCTTTGCAGGGTTAACGTTTTCGATGTTTATAGGGAACCTGGTTAGTTCGAGGACAAAAGTTAAAGGGCATGAAGCTAAAGTATTTTTGAATAAGGTTTCGAAAATGGCACTTGAAGTTTGAAAGAAAGAAGATTCTAAATTTGCAAGTAAGTTGTTAAGATAAGCTTTAGTTTTCTTTTTGACAAGGGATGCAGGTGGAAATACGAGTGCATTCTATTTCTTACAAAGAGTTAGCTCACGTAAGCTTGAGTGCATAAGTATGAAAGCTATGTAATTCCTTAAGTAATAGAAATTTCAGGAAAAGATGTATGACATTTAGTTAAGGTATGAAGGATGAATAAGTTATATACACAAGATATAGCAAAAGCAGTCATCATTGGAAACCATAGAGTTATAGGGATTGAATACCCCAGAAAACCAACAGCATAAAAGTTAAAGGCATGAAGACCATGGAAACCAGGTTAAAATTACATCATGCGAGGCACTACGAGGGGCCCGCGACCTCATCAAAAGTTATCAAATAGTTCAAGTTCAGAAGATAGTTATAAAAAAAGATTCAAGCTTCAGGAAGCTTGGTGGAGTCATTCGTATTCTGAGTTGCAGGAGGAGCAATTTGAGGAGTCTCTTGGGCAGAAGGATTAGCAACTTCCGTAGCCACAGGAACAGCTTCTGATGGCCTCTCAACCGCCACAGCGGGAGGAACGGGTGCTCTCACAACAGCTTCAGCTTTGAAATCTTCGATCATGCCCACAACATCATCCCCAAGGACAGACCAATCGATATCAGGAAGCTTCTCCCAGGTGGAACGCATGTAGTCCTTAATGCCCTCATCATAACCTTCATCGTACCTGGCCTTCACTTTTGCCAACATCGAAGATTTGACAGTAGTGGCAGCAGCATTCAAAGCATCCACCTGAAACTCTAACTCGTTGACTTTCTCCAGCAATGACAACTTATCATCTTTTAGACCTTTAATTTGTCCCTGAAGATCTTCTTTATCATTCTTCAGTGAAGCCTCAATGGTTCTCATCCTCCTCACAGCAGTAGTAGCAGTATTCACCTTCTCCTCTTGTGCAGCCAAATCCTCTTTTAGCTTCTTAACTTCTCCCTGCAGTCGAAGGTCATATTGAGTCTTTTCAGCAAAATCATCGCAGTACCTGAGAGCGAAGAATGCATTTTGGGCAGCTGAGAATCTCATGGCATGCATAGCTTCAGTAGAGTCCATCTTGGCCCAACCAACAATAGTTTCTGCAGGGACATGGGTATCGATCAAGTCTTTGAATTGGTTTTGAGCAACAACAGGATCTACCTTTACAACTTTTCCCTTTCTCAAAGATCTGGATTGAGAGCTTCCAGAGAGATCAATGGTAGTTTGGGCTAGCTTATGTTTGGAGGAGTTAGATGGCTGGTTCTGAGCAGACACAGGAGTAGGAACCTGATTAATCGGGGTGGCAGAAATAGGTGCTTCAGAGTTTTCATCCTTAATCTTAAAAATCTCCTCCACATTCTTTGATCTCTTCACAAATGAAGGAACTTTAGGAGCCATATCTGCATAAATGAACAAGTAAAGATTAGAAAAACAAGTAAAGGAAATAGATGCAGACAAAAAGATAAAGTTGAAGATGAAATATACTTGTACCAGAGTCAGATGGAAGAAAACCCAAGGAGGTCAAGTTTTCAGGAGTCATTAAAATCATACAATCCCTAATGGAAGATGACAACTTTAGCACCTCTTCTGCTCTAAGAAGTTTGTTACCTGTCAGTGGAGTTTGTTTTGGGATCTTAGGGCGGCGATTGAATTGATACCTAACTTGGGGACAATCAAAGCAGTATAAAAATTGTTCTGTCCATTGTTCGAAATTTGCTTTTACACTCTTTATACATTGACCCTGGTGACAAAGTCAAGCAGACAGGTCGAAACAACCAGAGCTTCTTCCCGTATCTTTTAGCTTGAAGAAGAAACCAAGCTCTTTTGTAGTCAGAGGTTCAGTGAATTTGCTAGCATAAAGGATGTAAGTGCTAATGGCCGGTCTATATAAATTAGGAGTCAATTGAAGAGGAGCTAGTTCATAAAAATCTAAAACATCCCGAAGAAATGGATGTAAAGGCACGTATACACCGACCTTGAAAAAGGCAGCAGAAATCACAGCTTTAGGAATACCTAGTTCTGGGGTCCTTGTATCAAATCTGTGAGCCCTTTCACCAGGTACTGGGATAACAATCGTACATTTTGGATGGGGACATTCCTCAAACAGCTTGTCAAGTTTGGATAAAGTCATGATAGAGTCGGTTTTCTCACAGTAAGGAACAATCTCAGTTCGATAAAGGTCTCTCTCAACCTCAATTTCAGGTTCCTCAATAGCAAAACTAGGAACCTCAGGCTTAGACACCTCTTCTTCATCAGAAGGCCAATCATCTCCTAAGTCAACAAAATCTGGGACAGGAGGATTTAAGGACGGAGAAACTATGGGCTTAATAAGTATATTGCCAGGTTCATCTACGTTAGGAATAACGACCCTAGACCTAGTTCGCTCACCTATAGGCATATTTGATGTGGGTTGAAATAAAGATTGAAATCTGAGAAAAATAATGAAGCAAGATGGAAGAGCTTGGATATGCAATATGGAAGCAATGAAACATAAATTAAAAAGTAGAAGAGGTTCCTATCGTACCATGTGACTTCAAGGAACCGGGGGGGTAGTTGTTGTGCCCAAAATCATCATGGGCTGAATTTAGGCCCATTTAGCTATAGGGTTGAGTCCACACAAGTCAAAAGATAGATTCAATACCAGCCATGAAGATTAGATATGAAGAAATGAGCATCAAACAGTAAGATTATCAAGAATTGACAAATATCAAGAGGTTCCTGAATAGCAGGAAGCTGTGCAGGTCGTTAATAGACCAGGTTCCTCCAAGAAAGAAGACATAAATCAGCCTAGCATCAGCTGTAGAGACAATCACGAGTGTAAGGGGATTATAAAGAAGTTCCCCAGCCTAATATGTTTGTTATTTGTGCAGGTACAGATTCCTGTAGAGAGGTTCCTGAGAAACAGGTTCTGAGATAAAAGGTTCCTGAGCACCAGGTTCCAGTATAATAGGTCCCTGAGCACCAGGTTCCTAAGCATAGCCAACAGAAAGATCTAGAAGCCATCTAGATCAGACGTAGCATTATTATTAGAGTATATTTCTTGGACGCAGTTGATCCTAGATTATCTCTAATAAGCAGATTTATAGTAGAGTACGAACTTGAGTTCTATTCTACTTAGCCAACCTGTTCGTGGTAAACTCTAAAGGAACCTGAGTCCAACACGAACTAGAATTAGTCAAACAGCTGGTCAAGCAGTATCATCTTAGCATTAGAACTACGTGAGCTTGATTCCTATATAAAGGATACGTAGGCACCTTGAGAGGGGACGGATAATTGCTCTCTGATATTCTCTAAAGGAACCTGAGATTATTGGAGGCACTCTCAAGCTCAGCTCACCCCCACAAACACAACCCAAATCTTCCATAGAATAGTTGATCGTTAGCCTATACAACTCACCATAAACCTCTCAAAAGTTGTTACGATATCCACTCATCAACACATGGCACTGGATAGACCCACTGTGAGATTCTTCATGTTTAATAAAATCATAAGAATGTCTCACAGTGATAATGGTGTAATGATCCTCTGACTTGAGATCATTATATTTCTATACGAGGATTAATATACTTTGACAACATTAAAAGTTACCTTTGACCGGGTGATGATAAAAGTGGACATCAGGTATATTATGAGTCGTATGAGAAATATGAATGATAGATAAATGATTTAACCCTCCTATTAAATAGGAGAGATATTATTGGCCTCTTGATTGAGTAAGACTATGAAATGCCTGGCCATGCTCAAATAATGATTTGTTTGAATAGTCTACTCATTGATCAAGGAAACCCGGATTAAATGTTGAAGAGGATGACTCAATACATGCCTCGAGTTTAATCTATAATATTTACACGAAACATTAATCACGAAAGGTTTAATTGGATCACCATTTAATTATTATTATTTGGGTAGCAATGATGTATTACTAGATGCCGCTCTTTGTTTACGATTTTAATTAAGATTTTAAAATCGTTGCCAACGTAATAATAACCTATTGGGTCACACACAAAGAATGCTCGGAGGATTATTTAATTTGAATTCAGATTTAAATTAAATAAAAGGAATTCGAATTATTTATTATTAATTTAAATATGACTTAATTAATGTAATAAATAGAATTTTAAATTTAAAATTATTAATTCAGAAATACAGTTGTTATTTAATTAAGAAAGTCTTAATTATATAATGTTAGAAATGATTGATGTAATCAGTGTTTAGGAGCTACAAAGACAAATCAGAGTTTAACTGGAAGCAGTCAGAGTTTAGTTAAACTCTGACAGAAGGAAGCTCGACAGAGTTTACTTAAACTCTGTCTTGAGGCAGCGTCTACTGTCAATAGTATTTGAAGATTAAAGAAGCTATTTATGGAAGCAATATCTTTGGAGATTGGAAAGCTGTCAAAGATATTGAGTTGACTTAGAAGACGTGTAGCAATCTTAATTGATTACAATTGTATAGCTATTTTATAGGAGTATCAATTAACGATTGTATAGCAGCTATATGTCATATAAATACAGTTAGGTTAACCCTAGAAGGGTATCGATTATTGAGATATACATTCATTGTAACCTAAGCAGCTCTCTGTGATATTTTACATCACTGAGAGAGGAGTTTTAATACAAAACAATTTTTTATTGTTAAACGTGAATTCTATTGTTATTCTCTCATACAATCTTGATTATCATTGTGTATTCGGCCTAACAATTGGTATCAGAGCAATCTGTTAAACAATATAGTTTAAGATCCAAACACAAAATAATCATGTCTGAGATTCCTACTCCATCAGGTTCTGAGAAGGCTCAACCTACTACTGTGAGTCATTATGAAACGATTAGGGTTCCTATTCTTAGGCCAGCAGATTATGCAATCTGGAAGGTGAAGATGACTATGTTTCTGGAGGCTACAGATCCAGAATATCTTGATAGAATTTATGAAGGTCCTCATAAGCCTACAAAGCTATCTACTACTGTTGCTGGTGAAGAATCTAAAGTAGTTCCAAAGGAAAAGAAAGATTTGACTGCTGAGGATATTTCATCTATTGCTAAAGATGCAAAGGTTAGACATCTACTTCATAGTGCATTAGATAATGTTATGTCTAACAAAGTGATTAATTGCACAACTGCAAAAGAAATCTGGGATGCTCTTGAAGTTAGATGTCAAGGAACTGCAGCAATCAAGAAGAATAGGAGGAACATACTCACACAGGAGTATGAGCACTTTGAGGCTAAATCTGAAGAAACAATGACAGAAACATTTGACAGATTCTGTAAACTGCTCAATGACAGAAACACAGGAGTATGATCTTGAAGACTCTAATCTCAAATTTCTTCTTGCTCTACCTGAAAAGTGGGATGTGAAAACAACCACTATTAGAGACAATTATGAACTTGCTGAAACTGAGATTGATGAAATCTATGGACTGCTCAAAACTTATGAACTGGAATTGGAGCAGAGAAATAGGAGATCAAGCAAAAAGTCAAAGTCTGTTGCTCTTAAGATTGAAGAGAAACCGTTGAAGAAAGAAACATCAAGGAAGAAAGCTAAGGCAAAAGCTTTGGTTATTCATTCACTGATGAATCATCTGACTCTGTGAATGATGATGAAGAATTGAAGCAAATGGCTGCTTTAATGGTGAAAACCTTCAAAAAGATGGGTTCCAAAAACTTCAAAAAGGGAAACAGGTTTTCTAAGAGAGATTCAAACTCTGACAGGAAGAGTTTCAGGAAGCCTGAGAGAAAGGACAGCAAATCTGGAAAGAAGGACAAGTCTGAAATTCAATGCTACAAGTGTAAGGAGATGGGTCACTATGCTCCTGAGTGCAAGAAGGGTAAAACTGAGAAGGCACTCTTCACAAAAGGCAGAGATTGGGCAGACACTTCAGACTCAGATGAGGAAGTTAATTATGCTCTCATGGCTACTACTCAGAATGAAGATTCTGAACTAAAGGTACCCCCAACTACCTATGCTTATAATACTGATAATATAACTGAATTGAGAATTTATCTTAAATCATTACATATCAGTTATAGGGATCAGACTTTAGAAAATGAGAGAATTAAATCTGAGTGTTCTCAACTTAAAGAGAGAAACAAATTTGTTGAAGAGCAACTTGTTAATATGCAACAAGTTCAGAAAGAAAGAGATGATGCTGTTTATGTAGAACAGGAATTGCTTGGTAGATATAGGCAATTAGAAACTGAGTTGCAGAAAGCAACTAACACAATTAAGACTTGGACAGATTCAGGAAAAGACACTAATGAAGTTTTTCAGTCAGACACAGTTGGTTTAGGTTACTGTGAGGGAGATGAACTGAGGTTTGAAAATAAGGTAAAAATTAGACCACATCTTCCATCTAAAGGTAATGTTATGGGAACAGGTGGACTTAAGACTGAAGCTGTTAAAGAATCGTATGCTAAAACCTTTGTTAAACAGGTTAACATTGGGTCAATGACAGATAAACAACTTAAACATAAGTTAAAGGAGATAAAATCTGTCAAGAAACAGAAAGTGTCTAGAAAGAACAGAAATGGTAAAGTAGGCATAAGTCAAGGGAATTATCCAATGCTTGCTACCTTAGCTCCAAGGAAACCATGTCATAACTGTGGTAGTACTAACCATCTTGCTAGTTTTTGCAGGAAGAATAAGAACATAAATTCTTTACCCTCCAAGTCAGGAGTAAAGAATAATTATGTTAGAACTAAACCACAGACTTTATGCAAACACTGTGAAAGTACTTGGCATTCTATTTATACTTGCAGGGATTATCATGCTATCTATCATAACTATTATGAATTGAAGCCTAACTTGAAATGGGTTAGGGTTAAGACTGCAAGTGTAAACTCTGATAACGTTAGCTTAAACTCTGTTAATATGAATTCCGCTGCTAAAGCTAACAAAGTTAAGAAAGCCAAAGGATCCAAGCAAGTCTGGGTCCTTAAAACTGACCTTAAGTGATTGTTTGTGATTACAGGGCATTAGGGAGAGTACCCTAGTCGTGGAAAGTGGATGTTCAAGACACATTACTGGAAATAAAGCCCTGCTATCAGAGTATGAGGAAAAGGCTGGCCCAAAAGTTTCCTATGGAGATGGCAACGTAGGACATACTCTGGGATATGGCAATATCAATCTTGGAAGTGTCATCATCATAAATGTAGCTCTGGTTCCAGGACTCAAGCATGATCTGCTATCTGTGAGTCAAATCTGTGACAGAGGTTATCATGTAGATTTTCATCCTGAATACTGTGAAGTTATAAGTAAATCTACTGGGAAAGTTATTCTAGTTGGAAACAGGCACAACAACATTTATAAAGCAAAGTTGTTGACAAACTCTGATGGAAAAGCAGTGTGCATGTCTACAAGAATGTCTAGTGAAGAGAGTTGGAAATGGCATAAGAAACTCTCACATTTGAATTTGAACAACATCAATGAACTGATAATAAAAGATCTTGTAAGAGGACTCCCAAAATCTTTATTAAATGTTGATGGTCTGTGTGATCCATGTCAAAAGGCCAAACAAAGGAAGTCATCTTTCAAGAGCAAGTCTGAATCTTCAATTGTTGATCCTTATCATCTTTTACATGTTGATCTGTTTGCTCCAGTGAATGTCTTGTCAATTGGGAGGAAGAAATATGCTTTAGTCATTGTTGATGAGTACACCAGATTCACATGGGTGTATTTTCTAGCAAAGAAGGATAAAATTGCATTAACTCTGATGGAGCATGTAAAGCTACTGGACAAAGGATCAAAACACAAAGTCAAGATAATCAGGAGTGATAATGGAACAGAATTTAGAAATGCAACAATGGAAGAATTCTGCAAAAACAGAGGACTGAAGCAAGAGTTTTCTGTACCTGGCACACCACAGCAAAATGGTGTAGTTGAAAGGAAAAACAGAACCTTGATAGAAGCTGCCAGAACTATGCTAGATGAAGCCAAATTGCCAACCTATTTATGGGCAGAGGCAGTTCAAACTGCCTGTTTTACTCAAAATGCTACACTGATCAACAAGCATGGAAAAACACCATATGAGATGGTGAGGGAAAAGAAGCCTAACCTGAAATATTTTCATATTTTTTGGTGTAAATGCTTTGTCTTGAAAACTCATCCTGAACAGTTGACTAAGTTTGACTTAAAAGCTGATGAAGGAATTTTTGTTGGTTATCCACTGTCAACAAAGGCATTCAGAGTTTATAATCTGAGAACAAAGGTGATCATGGAGTCAATACATGTGTCATTTGATGACAAGAAAATAACTGGACTTGAAGATGTAGATGAACATGATCAACTGCACTTTGAAAATGAAGATTTAATCTCTGATGAAATAAACTATGATAATGATGATTTGACAAACAATGTTCAAGCAAACTCTGAACCTCTAATGGTAAACACTGGAGAAACTTCTCAACCAGTACAAAGGGAAGAACCATCTGAGGGGGAGCATGAAGAATCATCTCAAAATGATGACTCAGATTCTGAAAATGAGTCAGCTGAAAAATCTGGATTAAACTCTGCTAACTCAAACTCTGAAAATTTAAACTCGGACAGTTCAAACTCTGAGCGGTCAAATTCAGGGGGAGCATCAGAAAATGATGAAAGGCATCAAGAAAATCAGGAAAGCATGGATCAAGGGGGAGGATCACATGCTGACAGAAGCCATTTGCCTTCAGCAAGGAAATGGACAAAATCTCATACACCTGATTTAATTATTGGTGATCCAGATGCAAAGGTGAGGACAAGAAGTGCAACAACAAATGAATGTCAGTTTCATGCATTTTTGTCCAAAACTGAACCAAAGAAAGTTGAAGAAGCTCTTCAAGATGCTGACTGGATAACAGCAATGCAGGAAGAGTTAAATGAATTTGAAAGAAATGAAGTATGGACCCTTGTACCAAGACCAAAGGATAAGTCTATTGTTGGTACTAAATGGGTTTTCAGAAACAAAACTGACAGTGAAGGGGTTGTTACAAGAAACAAGGCTAGACTTGTGGCAAAAGGCTATTCACAGTAGGAAGGAATAGACTATGATGAAACTTTTGCTCCAGTTGCAAGATTGGAGGCAATAAGGATGTTTCTAGCATATGCCTCTCACAAGAAATTTAAAGTCTTTCAGATGGATGTGAAAAGTGCTTTTCTGAATGGGAAGCTTGAAGAAGAAGTGTTTGTTGAACAACCACCAGGGTTTGTGGATCCCAAACATCCAGATTATGTCTACAGGCTAGATAAAGCACTATATGGACTTAAGCAGGCACCAAGAGCATGGTATGAAACTTTGGCTCAATTTCTTTTAGAAAGTGGGTTCAACAGAGGTACAATTGATAAAACTCTGTTTTACTTTCAATCTGGTAATGACTTGCTTTTAGTTCAAATATATGTTGATGACATAATTTTTGGGTCTACTAATGATAAACTCTGTAAGAAGTTTGCCAAGCTCATGCAGTCCAGGTATCAAATGAGCATGATGGGAGAGCTTAGTTACTTTCTGGGTTTACAAGTGAAGCAAACAGATGATGGAATCTTTATAAATCAAGCAAAATACACCAGAAATCTCCTCAAGAAATTTGGTATGCTTGACTGTTCATCTGCAACCACTCCCATGGAAACAGCAACTAAGTTGGATAAAGACACAGGAGCTTCAGTAGATATAACAACCTACAGAGGAATGATAGGGTCTCTTCTTTATCTGACAGCAAGTAGACCTGATATCATGTACGCAACTTGTCTCTGTGCTAGGTTTCAGGCAGATCCCAGAGAACCACATCTCACAGCAGTGAAAAGGATTTTCAAGTATCTCAAGGGCACCATTACTTTAGGTTTGTGGTATCCAAGAGAATCAGAGTTCAAGTTACTTGGTTACTCTGATGCAGACTTTGCAGGCTGTAAGATTGACAGAAAAAGTACAAGTGGAAGTTGTCAATTTCTTGGTGACAGACTGGTTTCTTGGTACAGTAAGAAACAGAAATCAATTTTTACATCTACAGCTGAAGCAGAGTATATTGCTGCTGGTAGCTGTTGTGCACAGATTCTATGGATGAAGAATCAATTGCTGGATTATGGATTGAGGTACAGTAAAATACCTATTTTCTGTGATAATCAAAGTGCTATTGCTATGACAGGTAATCCAGTACAACATTCAATGACCTAGCACATCAGCATAAGGTATCATTTTATCAGAGAGCATGTAGAGGAAGGAAACATTGAGCTTCATTTTGTGTCTATAGAACAACAGCTTGCAGATATTTTCACCAAGCCATTGAGTGAAGTCACATTTACAAGACTGGTAAATGAATTAGGAATGATCTCTGGTTTTGACTAGAGATACCGGTTAGACTCAAAATTCTCTTATGAAAATTGTTGCTCATGTTATGCATACTCAATTCTTAATTGCTGATAATATTGATAAGTGGATTTTATATCCACTTGGAATGCTTCGTATCGGCTTGAATTGATGACTTGAACTCAAGTATGTGGTGTTTTTGATGTGTTTTTAGTGAATTTGTGCAGGAATAAGAGTCGGATGTGGGATGATGTTTTCCATGCTTAAATGGTGGGTTTTGAGCTAAAAGAATAATAGTACATCAAATTATGAGAGAGCCGGAAGAAACGGAATGAAAATCGGAGTTAAAACGAAGAAAATAGAGCAAAATCAGCTCCCGGCAGCCAAAGGAGCGCAGCCAGCGCACAAAGGAGCGCAGCCAGTGCTATGAACAGTAGCTACAGCGCAGCCAGCGCTCCACCAGCGCAGCCAGCGCGCGTAAAAATTCTGCCAGATTTCGGATTTTTGTTTTGGCCATATCTTGAGTTCTACAACTCCGTTTGAGGCCCGTAAGCAGTCCACGCGAAGATAACGAGATTCTCTACCATTCTAAAGTGGTCCAGAGGCCCAATTGCAGCTGAAACGTTCCAGAAAATCTGAAGAAAAGACAGTTGCGAATTTCCCTTTAATTCAGCATCAGTTTAGGAAACGTACTTCTATTATAATTCTGATTTGGTATTTTCTTGTTGGGCAAGATGTCTAGAGCCTATATAAACACATCCAACCCTTGTAAAATTAAATAATCATCATTAGGAGTAGAATTATTACATATCAATTACTTAGTTTTATTTGTATCTTTTCATACTTTGTTTTTATCATGGTTTCATCAGATCCCATGATGACGAGAGGTTCAATTATGAGCTAATCGTTGTCATGGGATTCTAACGGATTTATTTATGGAGCTTTAGTATCTTGATTGCTTTAAAGATCTATATGTGATGTATATCTGATATCCTCGTATGGTTATGCTTAATTATTAGATGCGTAGCTAACATCTAATTTGTTAATCTCTTGTGAAGTGAAAGTGGATCTTGAGATTTAGAACTTTCCATGCTAGCATAGGTTCATAATTGTTTATCAATATGATTCGTGGTGTGAGATGAGAATACTTATACTGCCCTGTGTGATCTTTATGGATAACTTGTTCTTCAACCGTTATGTTTTCAAATTCTATAGACATATAGGGTCTAAGCATAATTGGTGTCTATTCATCTTCTATCTCTTTTGTGGATGTATGTTTAGTTTGGTATTCGTATACTGAGAAGTAGCGTATACTTGTTTCGTGTATTCGATCAGATATCATAACCATTGCATATAGTGATTAAAGGCGTCAGATCTAAGCAAAGTATTTAATGAAGTTAGGATTCCATGGTTTTTCTTGCAGAAGTAATTAGATTTCAATTCTTGTTAGTTAGTTAATTCATAGTTTTGTTAATTTGCTTCTTAGTTTAATTTAGTTAGTTAAAACCTTAATTTATTAATTGTCTTAGCAATGAATTAAGATCATACACTGTTGCATAGGTGCGTTTACTGAATTAAAACCATAACCAGATCCCTGTGGGAACGAATTTGGACTTAACCTTATATATTACTTTTGACCGCGTACGCTTGCGTGTTTTAGTGTAAACAAGTTTTTGGCGCCGCTGCCGGGGATCATCGGTGTTTTATTTTTGGTTTATGTGCTTGTCAATAGTGGTCGTTAGCGTTCACTGACTCGGATTTCTTACTTACTTAGTTTGTTTATAGTGTTTCAGGTACTTGTCAGAGAGTGTGGGCGTTAAAGATGGATTTTCTAAATTACTATGGAGTTCAGCAGGTTGTTAGTGTTTGTGAGCTATGTGCGGGCGCACATGAGACGTATCAGTGCTGGAGCAACCATGGTGGTATTCAACAGCCTCAGCAATGTGAGCGGTGTTTGGGCGTTCATGATCCATCGCAATATTGTTACTACGGAGGAGTTGATCCATATGTCAGTTATGAGGAACAACCATATTTTCAATACTATCCTCAACAGTACCAGAAAGATGTTCCAGATATGTCATATTTCTTTGATAGTGAAGAGTTTCAACATCAGCAACCTACTCCTACTTTTCAGTCAGATGATGATTTGAAGGAGATTAGGAAGGAGATTAGGATGCTTGAAGAGAATAATGAGAAGCTTATCAAATCTATGGGGACATTAGCTGCTCAAGTTTTGAGAGTCTTGGAACAAGAGAATCAACAATTCATGCTAGAGGCAAATCCAGAGAATAACGGTGACTTGGAGAAAGGTACTGCATGCTTAATTGAGGAAGACAAATTCCAAGGTGAGGTGAGCGTTCATAAGCCGTGTGAGGAATTTGATCATGTTAGGATGGTGGATGATTTGGAAAGGGCACTATTTGGGACAGACACTGCTGAGCTGCAGAAATTTCAAGAATTGGTATGTGTGAACCAAGAGGCTGAAGAACATGGGAAAGATGCAGGTCTTCTACTTGGAGGTAGCGCATTAGAGCCAATGGAGGAAGTTTTCTTTGAGGAACCAAAGGCTTCAGCAATTTACATTTACCCTCCTCCATTATATTCAAGCGAAGCCCGCGAATGTGTGTTGTTCTACAAATTGACAGATTTTGGGTCAACAGATGAAGGCATTGGAATAGGATATAGCTGTTATACGAATAGGCCAAGCGAGGAGAAGGGGCAGAAAGTGTGCCGCCGTGAAGACGATGAAGTCTCGCGAAGAGATGACCAGGCCAACTATTATCATCCTTAATGGAGGCTTAGAAGTAACGTTAAGCTATTGACGTTAAAGAAGCGCTTCGTGGGAGGCAACCCACGCTTTTCGGCATTTTTATTTAGGTATGTTTTCTACTATCCCTTGTATTTACTTTCAATTCAATGCGGACATTGAATATTTTAAGTTTGGGGGTGGTTTGAGGGATTAGTAGTTGTTGTTGTATTTTTTGTTCATGTAGGATTTCATGCTTTGCATATTAGTAGTAGTAAATTATGCATTTATGTTTGTGTTATCTACGTTTGTTTCATATAGGACATTCTGTTTTTATGTTCGTATTTTATGTGAGTTCATAATAGTTCGCATTTGCACCCATGCTTGATAGGAATTTTGTGTTGTTGACGCTTTTGATTGAGAAGTGATATGCTTTGTTCTTGTGCACACACATACACTAGTAAGTTGAAGCTAGTAGATTTATTGAATGTTGTAAGTGAATAGAAGGACATGAATATGTGCAAGATGATTTAGTTTTCATGCTTTGAATACAAGTCGGTGCGTTAGAGAGATTTTTTGCTTGGGATTGAGTATGTTTTTTTCCACCAAGTGAGTTTTTGAGCCATATTGCATATTTGTTGCAATTTATTCGTTTGCTTGTGTGTCCACGGATTGTTTGCATTGCTAGCAGTTGTTTGAGGTCTTTCTTGAAACGCATGACATTATTTGACGATTAAAATGATAAAGGCATTAGGAATAACCGTATATTTTCCCATATTACCACACCATATTTACATGATCAATTAGTTAACCCGTTGAGCTTAATCCTATTTTTTCGGTGACATACCACATTACTTGCCTAGACCTTTTTCTTGTATTGGCCTTACATTAATTTGAACCCACATTGTCAAAGGCTAGTAGAGTGTTTAAGGGAGTAATAAGGTGTGCAAGGAGGGGTTTATTGTTGGTCTTACTTTTGGGGGAAATATTGAAAATTGGGTTTGTTTACTTGATAGTCGGCATATGTAATAAATTGTGGGATCATTGTTATTGTTATATTATTGTTTTATTTAGCTCTCGAAAAAAAAAGAAGAAAAAGAAAAAAAAAGAAAAAAAAAAGGAGAGAAAAAAAAAGAAAAAAAGGAAAAATATATTATGAGAGCATGTTTGTGTTTGTTGTGATCCTACTTTAGTCGACTCGTCGATTGTTTTTTTTGGAAGAAAAATAGAAAAATTATGTGGGGGGGAAAATAGGGTGTTGTGTATGATTTATTAAGGTATTTACTAGCTTTTGACACTTCACCTGTTTTGGCTTATTTGGCATACCTTGTCCCTAGCCCCGTTACAACCCAAATAAAGACCTTTTGATTATCGTCATTGATGTATGTTGTGTTAAGAGTTAGATTGATACCAAATGTCAAGCATGCTTATGATTTTGTTGGAATTGAGTGATACACTTACCCTTGTTCTTGAGTGAATATTCTTTTGTGAGTGGATTGTGAGTGTTTGCTTGTTTTTGCGTATGAGATCCCGAGTTTTGTCTCAAAGATGTACTCTTGTAGGCTTAGCATGATTACTAACTTATTCTTACACTTGACATGGACTTTTGAGAACTTATGCATGTTCATTGAGTAGACTATATGAATACTTGCACTTTCGACACCAAGACATTGCGTATTTACTTTGATTCTTAAGTTGATATGGCATAAGAGGATTTGAAGGTATGGTAGGATATTAGTACTAGATTATTTGCATTTTCATATTAGTTGCATTCATGCATTGCATTGCATTGGATTTTGTGGGTACATTCGCTATAGGCCCTCACGAGACCTTACTCGTCCACTAGGGCTGCCTAGGGGTTTAAAGGGCTTGTTGCATATGCCAAATGCAACCGTGATCACCTACGGAAGTGGTACTAGTTAGTTAGTTAGTTGTAATTGTTATGCTTGAGGACAAGCATCGGTTTAAGTTGGGGGTGTGATAAGTGGATTTTATATCCACTTGGAATGCTTCGTATCGGCTTGAATTGATGACTTGAACTCAAGTATGTGGTGTTTTTGATGTGTTTTTAGTGAATTTGTGCAGGAATAAGAGTCGGATGTGGGATGATGTTTTCCATGCTTAAATGGTGGGTTTTGAGCTAAAAGAATAATAGTACATCAAATTATGAGAGAGCCGGAAGAAACGATATGAAAATCGGAGTTAAAACGAAGAAAATAGAGCAAAATCAGCCAAAATCAGCTCCCGGCAGCCAAAGGAGCGCAGCCAGCGCACAAAAGAGCGCAGCCAGCGCTATGAACAGTAGCTACAGCGCAGCCAGCGCTCCACCAGCGCAGCCAGCGCGCGTAAAAATTCTACCAGATTTCGGATTTTTGTTTTGGCCATATCTTGAGTTCTACAACTCCGTTTGAGGCCCGTAAGCAGTCCACGCGAAGATAACGAGATTCTCTACCATTCTAAAGTGGTCCAGAGGCCCAATTGCAGCTGGAACGTTCCAGAAAATCTGAAGAAAAGACAGCTGCGAATTTCCCTTTAAATCAGCATCAGTTTAGGAAACGTACTTCTATTATAATTCTGATTTGGTATTTTCTTGTTGGGCAAGATGTCTAGAGCCTATATAAACACATCCAACCCTTGTAAAATTAAATAATCATCATTAGGAGTAGAATTATTACATATCAATTACTTAGTTTTATTTGTATCTTTTCATACTTTGTTTTTATCATGGTTTCATCAGATCCCATGATGACGAGAGGTTCAATTATGAGCTAATCGTTGTCATGGGATTCTAACGGATTTATTTATGGAGCTTTAGTATCTTGATTGCTTTAAAGATCTGTGTGTGATGTATATCTGATATCCTCGTATGGTTATGCTTAATTGTTAGATGCGTAGCTAACATCTAATTTGTTAATCTCTTGTGAAGTGAAAGTGGATCTTGAGATTTAGAACTTTCCATGCTAGCAGAGGTTCATAATTGTTTATCAATATGATTCGTGGTGTGAGATGAGAATACTTATACTGCCCTGTGTGATCTTTATGGATAACTTATTCTTCAACCGTTATGTTTTCAAATTCTATAAACATATAGGGTCTAAGCATAATTGGTGTCTATTCATCTTCTATCTCTTTTGTGGATGTATGTTTAGTTTGGTATTCGTATACTGAGAAGTAGCGTATACTTGTTTCGTGTTATTCGATCAGATATCATAACCATTGCATATAGTGATTAAAGGCGTCAGATCTAAGCAAAGTATTTAATGAAGTTAGGATTCCATGGTTTTTCTTGCAGAAGTAATTAGATTTCAATTCTTGTTAGTTAGTTAATTCGTAGTTTTGTTAATTTGCTTCTTAGTTTAATTTAGTTAGTTAAAACCTTAATTTATTAATTGTCTTAGCAGTGAATTAAGATCATACACTGTTGCATAGGTGCGTTTACTGAATTAAAACCATAACCAGATCCATGTGGGAACGAATTTGGACTTAACCTTATATATTACTTGTGACCGCGTACGCTTGCGTGTTTTAGTGTAAACAAATATACTCTGATGTGGATACACTGCTGAAATGTTAAGCACATACACTGTTAATCTCTGTTTGTTAATTTCTGTTTCATAAACTCTAATGAACTCTGAAAGTGTTATTGTCTGAACTTAAACACCGATGAAGAAATTTGTATGAAGCATGATTTTCAGTAATTAATCATGAATCCTTCTAAGTTATCTATGATCTAATCTTAGACTGTGCAGAAATTTTAACACAGCATGATATTGTTTCTCTATTTATGACATCTCTTAGTTTATTTATCCTAAACTCTGAGTTTATAAATGCTGTGTGCATTGCCTCTCATGAATAACTACTGATGATTGATGAACTCTAAACTCTGTCTGTTAAACTCTGATTGTTATATTCTGTTAAGTTAGATACTATTAACCCCCACAGCAAATGAAGATAGGCTGTTAGAACTCCTTTGAGATTATGTTGTTTCTAGGACGATCCAAGAACTTGCTGGTAATAGTAAGGGCTAAGATTTCTATAATTTTTGGTGACTAGTCAAAGACTAGGACGACCCATGAACTTATCAATTTGATAAGGGCTAAAATTACAGGATTTTTGGTGACTAGATTCAACCTCTGATTACTGGAATATATATATATATATAAAATAAAAAATAAAAAATAAATAAATAAAAATTTTAGAGGGGGTTACAAATGAGATTATAAGTTAGTTTATAAGTTACTGTACATGTTACAACAGAGTTTAGCATTCATCATACATTAAATGTTTACTATGAGAGTTTGTGCATCCAGTGTTTACTGATTTATTTTATGGATGTTATGAAATATTAGATGTTCTAAATACTGATCCATTAAACTCTGCTATACACACACGAATATTCACGACTGTGCAGTTTTTGAAAAGGTTATGATGATAAAGATGGAGAATTGATAAACACTGAAGAATTTTGTCTAAATACTCTAAGGTAATTATTGTTACAGACAATATATATTAGTAGGTGTGTAAAGATATTTTGAACAATGAGATTTATGATTGACAGTTGGTAATATGTAGAGGCGTGTGAAGATGTGTTAAAAATAGGAGAGAAATAGCAGTAATTATTGCTTAGTTACTGCGCATGCAAAAGTAGCTCCGCTATTTAAGAAACACGTGTCCCACTCACACACGTACCGAGAAAAGTGTTCCAGTTTTTAATTTTACAAGATACAGTTAGTGTGAGATAATGGTAAAACGATTGGGTTTTAATCTTTTGAATTAATAATTCCAAATCACTCTTACAAACGTTTCACTACTCCCATATTCTCTCACACACAACTGCATACTTTTTCTTGTTCTCTTTTGAGCATTTATTCCAACACTTTTCGTGCAAACACTTTTCTGGTCTATTTTTCTTCTCTAATCAGTACTAATGGCAACAAAAGCTTTCATTGCTTGTGGTTTAACCTTCAAGACAAACAACTACGCTGCTCCTTTGGAAACAGAGAATGTTCCTGAAGCGTTTCACTTGATACAGAATTTTCTAAACGATTCAGAGGTTGGTCGAGATCTTGTCGAGCCAACGGTTCTTTCAGCAAGTCAGATTGCAAGTTTCTGGCAAAACTCTGTATATGATGATGGGGGTGAGAATGGTACTCCATAAATCATTTTTACTCATGATGAATCAGAGTTTGTCATTACTCCAATGACGGTTCGTGAGGCTATGGGGTTTGATACACACACTGCTTATAGTATTGTTGGAGAGGATTCTCTCAAGGAGATGCTACAGCAAATAGGATACTCTGGTTCACTGGCAAGGATTGGTCAAGTGAAAAAGCCACACCTGCGCAAGGAATAGGATTTCTTTTTCGATTGTATCACCAGGGCATTTGGCAACAAAATCACCAACTGGGATGCCATTCCAACAGATAGTCTCCAAATTGGGTATGCTCTTCTCTATGGTAGCAACTTTGATTTTGGTAGGCTCGTTTTAATGAATTTGGGTGATAGATTGTCAGAGTCTACAACTGTATATTATGCTAGATTCTGTCAACTATTATACTCTGCTTGTGTTCCTAACTCTGTTATTCCTGAGGGAGACACAATTCAACCTTTTAAGTTAGCTAGGAGATCATTCTCTGATCTTACCAACAAAGATGTCTCAAAAGGACAAGTGCCTGACTTGTTCCTACAACTTGCCCTTCAAAACTTTCTTAACCAACCACAAGACCCACAACAACCTGCACCACAACAACCTATAAACACTGAAACTTTAAACTCTGCACCTAACCAAACTACAAATACTGAACATCACCAACCACCATCCATTTCTACTCAACCACAACAACCACAACAAACTTTAAACACTGAACCAATTCCACCTTCAACTCAACCTACACACACTGCCCAACAACCTTCTAATCAACCTGAATCTTCTATACCTGCTCAACCGAAAGGTCAAGGAAGGATCAAGAAGCACAGGGCAATCAGGCCTAGTAGAAAAGAAAGGGCAAAAAGGGTTCTCATCCCAAACTCTCCTGATGAAACTTCTCAGGCCAAAAGAAGAAGAGTGATTCTTGACTGGTCTGTTGATGAAGTCAATGTTGAAGCTCCAGAGGTAGTTTCTAAGGAAATACCTGCTGTTGAGATAAACTCTGAAAATGTGAAGATGCATGCTGAGGAACCTGCACACTCTGATGCAGATGCACCAATGGATATGGATGACTTTGTTGATAATTTCATTCCATTCTCTGATCCATTTGAAGTTTTTGCAAACTCTGAACGCACTGGTGTAGCAGATCAGCCTACTGTTGTTCTTGAAGAAATAGTGGCTTCTCATACTGAGCTAATCTCTGATGCTCACCATGCTGTTGAAGAAGGTGAAGAAATCAATCACCAGTCAAAGAATGTAAACTCTGATTCTTTGGAAGCAATACTTGTCCCTACAAAGTTTGTTGATATTGAAGAGACTGTTGCAGAGAAAGTTGTTGAAGTTGCTGAACATGTTGATGAGATTCTTGCAGAAATTGTTGCAGAGGATGCAGTTGCTACTGCTACAGATACTGTTGAACATGCAAATGAAGTTGATCTAGATGAAGAAGTCCGTGCTGAGTCAGTACCAGTACAAACTGAAGGGAAGCATGCTCTTTTTGCTCAACCTTCAAATGCTCATGATGCTGAAAGAGAACATTTTGATAAAATGTCAAAAGAATGGTATAAATCAGACTATATCTTTCCTGTTGGAAGAGCAGCAGAGTTTGTGAAGGATGTTGCTGATAATATTTCCAATCCAGAAATTCTTTCAAGTCTGAAAGCAAATATTGTTCAAGTTAAGACTCTTCATACCAGACTAGATGATTCTCAAAAATCTATAACTGATCTGCGAGCAGAGATTGTTCAGAGAGATATGCTTCAGAAAAGGGAGACTACATTGAGGCTTCAAACTTTTTCGAAAGATCAAGCTTTTTTATTCCAAAGGCTGACAAAGGTTGAAGAGAATTAGACTATCTTGTCTGACAAAATTGATTCTATTGCTACCTCCCTGGAGATAATCACATCTATACTTATACTTGATGATGTCAAAAAGGGGGAGAGAAGAATTGCTAAGTCTAAATGCAAGGATGCTCAAACTCTGAGTCAAAAGGATGAAGCTGGAGATGGAGGAGCAGGTGATAAAAACAAAAGTTCAAAAGTTGGTCAAACTCAAACTCTGAGATCTGGTAAAACTACTACAAAGTCTGTTGGGTTAAACACTGATGCTACTCAAGGTTCTTCAAAGACCAAGAGTTTAGTATTCACTGAGAATCCACAAACTGATGAAGAGTTAGCTGCTAAGCTATTTCTTGAAGAGAATCAAGAAGGGATTACTTTAGCAGATATTGAAGCTGAAGAAAGGGATCTACAAAGAAAACATCAAAGAGCTTTGAAATCTGGAAAGTCAAAGAAAGTTGAGAAAGTTCCAAGGGTTATTCAAAAAGGCATTGAAATCAAAGAGAGAGTTGGTACTGATCAGAGATTATCATTATCTAAGAAACCAACAGAAGAAGATGCCAAGAAGAAATTGAAAGGCAAAATGGTTGAAGAAAAGAAGAGCTTAAAGCAAGTAGTTACAACCTCTGATGTTACTCAAGTTGTACAATTACCAATCATTACAACCTCTGTTTCTACACAAGTTGTACCAAAATCACTATCTACTCCAATGCAAATGGTTTTTCGAAAACCAACTCTTCATGATCCAAATTTAATGGCTGGAGGAGCTAATGATGGAAAAGGTTTCATGGGTCAACAAGGTCGAGAAAAATCTGGCTTAGGCTCTCACAGAGGTTCAAAGTTAAATACTGATCCTAGAAATCCTTCATCACTGACTGTTCTTGGACAAGGTGCTACACCTGAAAGTTTAGATAGGTTAGAATCAGTTAAGTTGATTTATCACAGGAGTTTGAAGAAAGATTTCTTATTATACTTCATGACTGATGGAAGAGTATACAAAATTTCTGAAGATGATATTAAATTGAAATTATTGGAAGAGTTGGAATATGTCTTGTATATCTTCAAAGTGAGAAATTATAAAACTCAACGAGCTGTTCAAGTTATTTGGAATCAAATGCAGAAGGCTAAGGTACTAAGTGGTACAAACAGCACAGGTAATTATGTTCCAAAGTACAGGAATTATAAAGGGGAGATAGTTGAAATGAAGAGAAATGTTGCTCGGTTAAAGACTGATCTTGGTATAACTGTTCTGGATTTTAATCCAGATTCAGAGAAGGTAGATTTTATCAGACTGGGTAATGATATGAAGAAGAACAAAATCAATTCTCTGAGAGCTGCAATTTACCAAACTGGTGAAAATGATCCTCAGCTGAGGGAAATCAAGGAAATTATGCAGAGGGAATTGGAGAATGCAGAAAGGAGATTACTCATAGATTATCTTAGAACAACACCTGATGTTGAGGAGATTAGATAGTCAAAGTTCTGTGAGTATTTCTTATTTTCTATAGATTTTGTTAAGTAGAAGCTTAAACTCTAAGTATGTATAAACACTGTATTTGTGTATTGTTTTGACATCATCATTTATTGTAAACTTGTGCATTTTTGCTAATGAACAAGTTGGGGGAGATTGTTAGAAATGATTGATGTAATCAGTGTTTACGAGCTACAGAGACAAATCAGAGTTTAACTGGAAGCAGTCAGAGTTTAGTTAAACTCTGACAGAAGGAAGCTCGACAGAGTTTACTTAAACTCTGTCTTGAGGCAGCGTCTACTGTCAACAGTATTTGAAGATTAAAGAAGCTATTTATGGAAGCAATATCTTTGGAGATTGGAAAGCTGTCAAAGATATTGAGTTGACTTAGAAGACGTGTAGCAATCTTAATTGATTACAATTGTATAGCTATTTTATAGGAGTATCAATTAACGATTGTATAGCAGCTGTATGTCATATAAATACAGTTAGGTTAACCCTAGAAGGGTATCGATTATTGAGATATACATTCATTGTAACCTAAGCAGCTCTCTGTGATATTTTACATCACTGAGAGAGGAGTTTTAATACAAAACAATTTTTGATTGTTAAACGTGAATTCTATTGTTATTCTCTCATACAATCTTGATTATCATTGTGTATTCGGCCTAACATATAATGATTAGAAAATCTGGATTAATAGGACTCTAATAAGGATTAGGGTTAATTTTCGTTTTTATCTCTCCTATATAATATCTCTTTGTGGCTGGATGAAGGGTTAGACGTTTTATTAAAAACCCTAGCTGCTAGAGAGATAGAGAGAAAAATAGAGAAAGAAAAACGAATTATTGTGCTAGTACATAGCATCCTCCATTCGAGCATATGCGTGGATACTGATAGAGCGTAGATCATTGCATACGGGATATACGTGGTGTTCATTCAAGCTAGGACCTCCATCTGTCAACCGAATCGTAAAGCTTCTTAAGGTAAAGATTCTGATCTCCATAATCTGCTCGACTTATACATGGATCTTGTGTTAGGGTTTCGTTGTTTTATTGTATTATGACTATTTTTTGCTGCGTTTTATGCCTCGAAACCCAACAAGTAATTCTTCCTTTGGGTGGCTATCTTACCTCTTTATCCTGGTCTTTAAAATCTTCTATATCCTGCAATCCTTTCTAGCCAAATCTCACGTCTTCTGTTAACACAACTTCTGAAAAATTTCCTAATTCTCTGCCTTCCTTTTCATACCATCTTAGTCAAACCTCTTTTAGTCTTAATATTCATGATCCCTTGACTATGCTCACCTAAATTGCTATCTCCAACACAATCCCTTTTCTCCTTTATCCAGAGTTCCAATTCCTGTTGAAATTCTTAAAACAAACTGTCTAGCTCTACTTTGCTTCGCTCAAATTTTCCCACTTCGATTCTAAAATTTCTAAATCCAACAATTGGTCTCAAAACATTTAAAATCTCATAATATTTCGATTTTCATATCCAAAGTGAAATATGCAATAAACAAGTGTTCCTCAACATAATTCTCACATTCTAACTATATCCATCTTCACTCTAGTTACAACTTTAATAAAATTAATAATATCATGTCCTTGTTATCAGTTCCTTAACCATACTCAGTTTCCTGTATTATCAGATCTTGTACGTGTACCAAAAAGTAATCTAACTTGATATTCAATCCCTGCTTTCACCTCAATTCTCAAACCCGATCAGCCACTTCTCAATCAATGTAAATGTAGCTTGGACCACTTAGAATGTCGTCATCTCTATCTTTACTGCGTTCAATCATTGATAATTTCAGGAATCACAAGGGTTTATAACAAAAAAAGATCAGTAGAATAAACATGTATGAATATAAGATGATTTTTGTTTGGAAAAGGATTTAACTGAGAGATCAATATGATCATTGAACTCATTTCAGGTTGCATTTGTCACTTAGGTCAACCGCCATAGTACAAAAAGGTGGCCAACCTTCAGTACTTTCATGACAAACACAATTAGTGGCATCCCACCAGACTTCTATCACATAGATAAGATGTCCCCGAATCCCCTACATACATAGGGTTGTTCATCCCGGTTTGAATAAAGAATAGGAAATATTCAGGGATAAATTTAAAGAATTCAAGGGTCTCAATAATTTATATGCATCATGTTGAATCAAGTGATCCCCTGGAAAATAGAGGTATCTCTAAAAAAGTAGGAATGTGTTTAAATGAATCTGAAAAAAAATTCATCATCAATTAAAGTATAGTTGATTATCAAAGGTGATAGGACACTGACAAAAAAATAAGAAGGAACAGAAATGAAGGTAAAATCTCCTTAGTCGATAAATTACATGAAATCAACGGCTAGTAGTGAATAACCACGCCCTTACTCCATCCATTCCAGTAATCACATTTGGCATCTTGTTTATAGTCTTTTGCGCTCTCTATAACGTTCATGGTATAACTAGAGTCGTATAAGGAATTCTAGAAGGTACACAAAGGTCTACAGGTAGCGTCTTCCAAACTAGTAGCTCCGGTTGGCCAATTAGCTCACGCGGCTCCGAATTAGCTGCTTCGTCCAAGACCGATTCTTCGGATGGATCGAACTCCTACTCGTGCGATAGGTCGGGATATCAAATGATGTTGCAACACTCATCGTACCTAAGGCGATCCTTATCCTAGATCGTTCCATCTAATGTCTAAAGTAAATACCTAAACCTAACTATCCTATCTTGTTTCAGTGACCATAACATGTAGCTCTGATACAAACCTGTAGCACCCCCAAATGCGGGATCAGGATTTGGTGTCACAAATCAATTAAAATGAAATATACCTTATTTACACAAACGATCCCTCATCCAGGATCAATCTCAGGTTATGGTATGAAACAAGAATCTAAATTATACAAAATCTTACAACCGTTAACTCTGATCTAAATACAAATACTATACCGTCTAATCTGTAGCTCAATCCAAATCCATGCTCGCTCGCTCTGGCTCTAGAATCTATCCTGTATGGAATGCCTCATTGCTCTCATTCAAATTGTAAGACGTAGGTAGATCATCCTTAAACCTAACTGTAAAGGGTTAGGTAAAAAAAAACAAAGCAAGAGTGAGCCAAAAATGCTCAGCAAGTGCATAGTATAGTGAACAACAATTTTTCAATATTTCGTTGATGAACAATATCAATGATCAAACTATCTCAAGGGAATAAATCAATTTCTATCATAGAATAAAACTTTCCATTTTTTTTCTTTAAACCATAACTTTTTCTCAAAACATTTATTTCCTTTAAACCATTCCATCATCAAAAACATACTTTTCATAAAACTTTTTAAAAACATTTAAGTTGATTGGATTATTCTCTTGATAACGGACAATACAGATGATCAACCACGTAAAGTCCCCATACCTTTGAAATTGGGTTCCCAATTAGGCAACACATTGGCCTTTAATGCTGGACTAGGGGAATCACCCCTAGCCTCTTATGCTAAATAAAAGTGTTGGACTAGGACCGCGCCCTAGCTTCTTATGCTAATTAAAAGTGTTTTCTTTTAAATGAAAACCATTTTAAATAAATAAGTTCTTAAGCAATAGTTGCAGGCAAGATAAAGTCTTTTTCAATTGGAAATAATAAATGATTAAGGGTCATCGTAGAAGCATTTAGATATAAGGAATTATAAACAACAAAGTAATAAGATTGGACTAAGCATGGTATAATTCAGCAAATCAGAATCATGAATCAATAAAGAGTCATTAATCAATTAAAGAACAAGGCAATTATTCAGGTTTTAGAATTGAACAACAATTTATAAGAAAATCATGAAGTAAAGAAATCTGAAGTTCAACCGAAGATTTAAATAAATACATTGACTATAAACCATTCTTTTCAACTATTTCCAGAATTGGTAGAATCTCATTATACATTTTGAAACTAACATAAGTGATTCAAATAATAAAAAAATAAACATTCAAGAAATTCTCATTTACTCGTAACCTCACTCTTGTCAGCTAAGCACTCATAGGCTTTAGCTGCCAACCCAGCCCGACAATAATGTGTTGAATAAGTAAGAAGATCTCAATTCATTCTTGGTTTTAACCATCACTGAGCAACACATGCTTCAACGACAGTATAAACCTCGAATTAGTTTACATTCATTTATAGTAAAAATAATATCAGAGTAAATAGTTGTACAATAATTTGAAGAAAACATTCCTTGAAGAGTATTTATTGAGGGCAAATCATAAATCATATTCAGGAATTATACTAAAAGATTTTTATAAATTTTTAAATCTTGGATTTCCTCTGTTTAAAAATATCACTTAATTACTTTTGAAGAATATAAAATAGTACACGACTGAGGAATCCGGTAAAATACCATGTATTAGAATATTAATAAAAATGAGGAACATTTATATAAAATACTTTTAAAAGAGTCAACACCTGAACGATAGGTATTGAGGAATCCGATAAAATATCAAGTATTATAATATTAATAAAGATTAGGAATATTTATTTAAAATAATTTTAAAAGAATCAACACCAGAACGATAGGTGGAGAGAATCAACAACTGAAAAATAATTTTGAAAATGAACACTTGAATACTAGTTGACGGAAAATATCACTTGAAACAAAAGTAAGGGGTATAGACCCTAGCGAAACGATTTGGAAGAAAACCTCACAATTAATAAGGACAGGTTCACATCATTCAAACTAAATATGAAGAGTATAAATGCTATCAAGAAAGGATTCGAAAGAACATATAAATAAAACAGAAGGGTTCACATCACTTGAACGATAAGTGAGGGATAGTATAACTTGCCTCAATACACGAAGTTTCCAATTCAATCATCTCAATTCATTACTCACTTTACAACAGTTTCGACTTCTTTATACATTGGCCTCTACTCGACTCTACATCCGTCTTTCCTTTATCACTTGTCAGTCTCTACACGAGCATACCCGTCAATTTCGATAATCATCTCCTTTCTCTAAATTCCATCTACACGTGCACTGGGTCTCAACCGGCCTCTTACTAGTACCTATATAAAGGTAAAGTACTACTTTAGTACACTTACAACCTTAACCGTCTAACTCTGCTCTACCCAAACTCGTCCTATACTCTTTACAACTTATCACATATATCTCATACATGTCATATTCTCAACCTAGTAATGTATAAACACATAAGCACTTAGCACGTAATATCAATTTACACTTATATCTTATATCACACATATAACGTTTGCACATAAGAAATTCTGATCAAAGTACCATAAAATTATAAAGTAATTTTAATTAAAATTGGACAGCACCTCCTCTATAATATGACCTAACCTGTCGGGTTACAACCACCCTCAACGGGAATCAAACGATCCTTCACTTTACAATTACTCAGTACAATTCCATATTCATACACTCCTTACAAATTCCTGGCAACCCATGTGCTTAACATATGACACACATATATATATATATACAGATATATATATATATCACCACCCACTATACAAATTTAACTCAGACACATAACTAGTTTTCAGAAAATCTAGTATTTAATCTTTAACACATAACATGTACACTTGTACGATTTGCAATTTAACTACAACACATAAAAGTAAACCATTTATACTTATTAACTCCAAATTCGATTAACAATTGAAATTTAATCGTAAATTCATATAAACACCTAAAATAAAACTTGTACTTATTAAATCTACCAATTAAATCCCACCATGCATCATTAGCTTCTAATTACATATGTTCACACTAATTTCCACTTAACAGTCCTCTAATTAACATTTAATTAGCACTACTTAATCATAACGATTCACATAATTCAAATACTACTCCACTAGTAACATATATATTATACCCGAGAAAAGTGTCAACAATATTTTTAGAAAATATAATTTTTAGAAAATTTGGGCAGCATCCCCTTTGTACGGGTGCACTACCAGTCGGAACACAGACGACAAAATCAACCAACAATCACCACTTAAATTTTTTGTACATAATCGACTATAACTAACAATTATTATTTCGAAAATTTTCTAAAAATACATAAATTCATATGCAATCCATATCTCGAATTTAAACGATAAGGTCATAATTTAGGGGTCTCAATTTCATTATCGACCCCACCACCGGCTCACCGGAGTTCATCGCCGGTGGCGACAAAAATTCGGAGTTCCCCTTTTTGGGGCTTTCAACACGAATTTCCACCGATTGATACTTAATAGTAGCAACATCATCATACACAAGTATAATCATTAAGAACTCAGTATAAGCATCACGGCAACAAGTTCACCCGAACACAAAACACACGAGAGGGTACATACACGCGCCACCACACTCCTGCACACAACCTCAATCTCGCATCCACACTAAACCAGACTCGAATCAATGACAAGCCGACCCCCAAACATCGACCCACCATTCTAACGACTCACACACACGGAGTATACATACACACACAACTGTAACTCACACACCCACGCACAATAACATATATATATATATAGAGAGAGAGAGAGAGAGCTGCACTTCATGAAGAACACCTTATATAAAGAACAATAAAGAACACCATTATAACACTCATATTTAATCTAATCTAAGAGTTCCGTCATGGCACCCAATACAAAAAGTTCTTATTTTTTTATCCTCTTTCCATTCAGAAAAAAAAAATCATTGTTCATGATGACGTCACTGCTGACGTCGTTAGTGAACCGTGATTTTTTTTTTTTGCTGAATGGAAAGAGGATAAAAAATAAGAATTTTTTGTATTGGGTGCCCCTGGCGGGGCCATTGGATCTATTGGAATAAATGATTTCATAGTGTTCTTTATTGTTCTTTATATAAGAGTGTTCTTTATGGAGCAATGGCCTATATATAAATATATATATATATACACACACACACCACAAACGCGCGTATACACACACATATCCGCTAGAAGAGAGCAAAAGATGCGAGGGGAGAGAGGGATTCGTGAGAGAGGACGGGAAAGAGGAGAGAAATCGTGAGAGATCTTGATAGAGTCGAGAAAACAGAACACAGGGGCTCAATTGGGGAAGAATGGCCAATTTAGGGATTTAAAAACACAAGGGTAAAATCGTACTTTCACACAATTGAGAATATACCATTGAACAATTTAAATTACTTCTAAAATCGAAATTTAATGGAAAATAGGTGAAAATTTAAATTTAAAAATTCTAAAATAAATTTTATAAAATTATCAACACCCCGATATTTTTAAAATATTTTTAGGATCAAAAATGAATTAAATATGAATTTTACAAGTTTTGATCCTTTAATTGCAACATCAATCTTAAAATCATTTAAAAATACTTAAACACCCAAAATAATTCTCCCAAGAATTTTAAAAACTAATTAAATATACAAAGATGATATTACAAAGGATTTCGTGATTTCTAATAACTTCGTTGATTTTATAAAAAAATTCGAAGATCAATAATGCATAATTTAAATAGATTTTTCTAAGGCGTTATAATTCTCATACATACAAAACTTCAAATTACACGGTTATAACGAGATTCAATCAAAGAAAAATCAAAGAAAAGTGGATAAGACGTTTACCCCTGTTTGAACTCTAGCTGTTCACTCATACTTAACAATACTTTTTATCTAATCTATCTCTAGCCTAATAAATATTTTTTTTCTTTCTATCTTAACCCCATAGTTTTTGTCGATTTAGGATATTTCTTCTTTCTCAATGTGCAACCACGACTAACTCCCGTTAGTATGCCTAAAACTTGGATCTTATAACAAAAATTACCTACTTTCAATTCACTTTACAACAAAACTTAGAACACTTATCTAAGAGATAAGACTTGATATGGGTCAAAAATAAGCCCTAAAAACACATTTAATGTTGCATTAATTAGACCTAGTTTTGTCCAAGTATGAAGCCCATTAATGAGGCCCAGAACCCTAATTCAATATTAATTTTCTAATTAATATTGGGGGTGATTATCAGCTGTTGAATAAGTGTCAAACAAGGATACAAAATCTTTATGAGTAGCCTCCAATGCACCTAATCATACAAGGAAACTGACTCCTACAAGGCAGGAGTCTAGAACCTTCCTCAAGGAGGTGGCTTGCCCACCAAGACTCCACCGCCTCAAAGAGTCAATGTTGCCATCTAAATAGGAGACTTGCTCACCAAGTCACCTAATTCTACTCTAACTCTAAGGCCCAAGCCCAACTCTCACGTTGGTAGCGCCTATATAAAGAGCCATACCCCTCATCTTAGCACTACGTCTTGGCTTGATTCTCAACTCTGAGATACGTAGGCATCTTGTGAGGACCCGAGTTAGGTCACGAAACACAAGCGCAGCCATTAAAGCTCGATGTTCACCAACCCTAGCATTAAATATGCGCAAACCCTAGCCGCAATCTCAAACCCACGTTTTTATTCCACAACAAGACCATTATAAAGTAGACAAGTACTTGGACTAGTATGTATACTTTCTTTTGATTTTAAATTATAAACAAAGCATACTTTCAAGTACTCATATTCAAAATAAGTATTTTAAGAGTGATACATGAAGTCTATCTTTGAGCTATTTAGCTTAAGACTTCGTAAGTATTCTTTTGTTCAATGTAGCCTTTAGCGAAGAATACTTTTATCACAATACTCGATATTGTTTAAGTGAACAATCTCAAATTTCAAGTCATTCTTTCAAGTGAAATTATTTTATTTGAATTTAAAATAGTTAAAACGGGCTTTTGTGCTTTTGATTAAAATACGATCGTGTTTTATCGAAATAGATAAACCTATTTATTAATGCTTTGAATTGGAAAAATACTTAAAAAAATATTTTTTGAAAGATGTAATACGTTAAATATGGAGGTACTACTTTGAGTATTTGAAAGAAATTTCTCAAAAAATAAAGTAACTTTTGAATTTCGAGAGAAATGACTTAAAATACCTAAGAAAAGAGATAAAAGATATATTAATATTCAAAATATTTGAAGACATAATATTTTGCTAGCATGTACTGTTAATTTTTGATTGAATCAAAAAAATATCTTTAAGGAGGGGATTACAGGTATTTGAATTTCATGTTTAATCGTTCAAATGCCCAAAAAATGTAAATTAAAGATATCCTTTAATTATCTTACACTACAAATCTTCAGAATATGTCATTTGATTTACGAAGATATCATAAAACTAAAATTTAGTAAATTAACAAAAATATTCAATTTGGATTACCCCATTCACCGTGATTATATTAAATATAATATCTACATTAAATTCATAAATTTATTTCCATTAATGAAAATACTTGGTTGTAATTACGTGTGTGTATAAATATATCATCTTCCAAGTCTTGATTTTTGTATGTTAGTCACTCAGAGAACATATTTTAATGAAAGAAATGAGGCTTACATACTCCATAATAATGTCTCTTCTATTTATAACATTTATCTTTGCAAATCAGGCTATCAATGCTAAAGAAGAGAAAAGTAAGCCTCATTTGGGACACTATAGTCCATTATTTATTGGAATATAACTTTACTATAGTCCATTATCAATACACATATTTAATTTTTCTCTCTTCTACTATTACAGGTATTGAAGCAAACAAACTAAATAATATTGGACGAATTGATTCAGGTTGTGGTTTTCCTAACTGTTGTGTATGGTTTTTCCATTGCTACAAATGCTGTAATGCAGGTACTAATACATATAAATTTTTTTCAATATTATTTCTTGATTTTTTGTAATTATAGTAAACAATTACTTGTGAATGATATAAATATACACATATTTATATTTGCAGAAGATGGAACTTCTATAAAAGATTATGTACACACTGGCCTACGACGTTGGGGGAATAACCAGAAGATATGATGATGATGGTTTTGAACCGAGCCAATCTCTAGATAGGGGTGATAAATTTATGTTGTATTGGTGTTTGATCGTTAAATAATTATATGGTTCTTGTTACAACATTCTGCACTCGGCTAGATGTATGAATAGTTGTATGAATAAATATTTGTTGAATGTCAAACTTAAACAAAGACTCTTGATATCCCGTAAAAGTTAAATATTTTTACCTTATGTTTGTGTATTGTATTCTTTAGGCTTCGCTATTTAGCTTTAGACTTCATAAGTATTCTTTCATTCGATATAGCCTTTATCGAAGAATACCTTCATCACAATACTCAATTTTATTTAAGTGTGATCAATCTCAAATATTGAGTGGAATTACCTTATTTGAATTTAAAATAGTTAAAACATGTTTTTACGCTTCTTAATAAAATATGATTAGTGTACATTTTGACTTGAATAAATACTTAAAAATATAATTCCTGAAAGATATAATATGTTGAGTGTGTAGGAAGTATTTTGATTATTTAAAAGAAATTTCTTGAAAAATTAAATAAATTTTGAAGTCCGGGAGAAATCACTTTTTTTCTAGTATTTTGACTGAATTAATTAAATTGATATCTGTATGGAGAGGATTACTAGTATTTGAATTTCATGTTTTTTTTAAAGATATCCTCTAACTTGTCGTATGATACAAATCATCCATATATTTTATTTAGTTTATGAAGATATCATGATACTTAAATTTTTTAAATTAATAAATATATTTAATTTGATTACTCCATTTAGAGTAATTATCAAATATATAATATCTGTATAAAAGATAAAAATTGGTTTCCAAAATTAAAATTCTTGGATATAATTACGTGCGTGTGTATATATTATCTTGCAAGTCTTTCTATAAGTTAGTCACTTGTAGAACTTTTTCTTATGAAAGAAATGAGGCTTACATACTCTAAATCAATGTCACTTATATTTATAACATTTGTTTTTGCAATTCAGGCTATCAATGCTCAAAAAGAGAAAGGAAGGCATCATTCCAAGCCCCTTTCCTTTTTTATTTGTATCTTTGTTACACTATAGCTTTACTAAACCAATTGTAAGTTTTAGTAAGAGACTCACCAGACTTGGATTCGAAGTACTCATATTGATGTATGAGAAGTGCCTGTGGTGCCCCAAATCCGAGGTCAGGATTTGGTGCCACAAAACAATTACAACAAAATATATCTTTAAATAAAACTTAATTACACAAACGACCCCTCACCAAGGATCGATCTCAGGTTATGGTATGAAACAAGAATCTAAAATACAATAGCTATTACAATCACTATCTCTGATCTACACAAAGCACTATACCATCTATCTGTAGCGCAATCCAAAATAGTATATGTCCGTGTTGGCTCCCAAATCTATCATGTATGGAATGCCTTGCCGCTCCCATTCGAATTGTAAGGCGTAGGTAGCCATCCTTGACCCTAACTGAAAAGGTTAGGTAAAACAAAGTAAGAATGAGCCAACAATGCACATCAAGTGTATAGAATTAATGGTTAAATCATCTCAACAGAATAAATCAATTTTCATTTTTAGAATAAATCCTTTGATTTTCTTCAAAACATAACTTTTCATCAAAACATTCTTTTCCTTTAAACAGTTCTATCATTTGAACATACTTTTCATAAAAACATTTAATTTGATTGGAGTTTTCTCCCAACTATGGATAATACGGGTGATCAGCCACGTAAAGTCCCCATACCGAACTCTAGATCCCTCTGGACATTGATTAGGTTCCTAATTAGGTATCACATTGGCCTTTAAATTGCTGGGCTAGGGGTACCATCGCTAGCCTCTTACGCTAAATGAAAAGTGCTGGATCGGCGTCACCTGGCCTCTTACGCGTCTCCAATATGAAGGAATCCGTAGAAAGCATTTGACGGAATCCTTCACAATAAAAACCTTTATAACATTTAAAACATTTCACTTTACAGTCCTTAAACTCACTGATAACAGATCAGCCAGTATAAGGAAATTTTAAAACGTATTTAAATAATCAAGCCATTTTTATTTGTAATTATAACAGAATGAGGGTCAGGGAAGCATTTGACATATAAGGAAGTATTGAACTAAACATGGTATGGTTCAGCAAGAATGAAATCATAAATCAATGAAGAATCATTAATCAATTAAGGAAGGAAGCAATTGCTAAGATTCTAGAAATTAAACAGCAAATTATGAAGTAATCGTGGAATAAAGGAATCTGAACTTAAAAAGGAGATTTGGGTTACTGCCTTGGTTATAAACCACTCTTTGCAAATATTACCAAAATGATAAAAATCTCATTGTATAGTTTGAATTAACATCAGTGATTTAAATAGTTTTAAAAAAGACATGTACGATATAAATTCAGAGTAAGTAGTTGGACAATAATTTGAAGAAAACATCCCTTGAAGAATGTTTATTGAAGGAAAATCATAAGTTATGTCAAGGAATCAGACTAAAGGATTTTTTATAAATTTTCAATTCTTGGATTTCCTCTATTTAAAAATTATCCTTTAAATAATTTTGAAGAATATAAAATGGTACATTACTGAGGAATCCGATAAAATATCAAGTGATAGAATATTACTAAAGGGAAAGAATATTTGTAAGATAATTTAAAAGAGTTAAAGCTTAAATGATAGATGAAGAAATTAAACAATTGTAAAATAAATTGTACTACGCCATAAACACACATAGGCAACCCCCAAATAAAGTTGCAAAAGGCCTGAAAAGCGTTGCCTAAGGTCATAGGCAACACCAGGGGGCGTTGCCAATATTCGTATATGCATATTTTATGTTTTTATTGTTGTATAATCGTTATACACGCTTCCGTTGCGCCATAAATCCCTTCAGTTTCTTCATTTACACCCCAATTATTGTGTCGATCTTGTCGACAATTATTGTTATTGTTGTTTCTTCGTTTACACCCTAATTATTGTGTCGATCTCTCGACACCTGTTGTTATTATTGTTTCTTCATTTGCACCCTGGTTATTGTGTCAATCTCGTCGACGAGATCGACACAATAATCAGGGTGCAAATGAAGAAAAATAATAATCACAGGTGTCGACGAGATCACCACAATAATTAGGGTGTAAACGAAGAAACAATAATAACAATAATTATCGACGAGATCGACACAATAATTGGGGTGTAAATGAAGAAACAACATTATTAAACAATAATTTCACTTGAACAGGAAGTGAGGGAAAACACTTGCCTCAATACATGAAGTTTCCAATTCCAACACATCGATTCGTCACTCACTTTACATCAGTGTCTACTTCTTTATACGTTTACCTTTACTCGATCATACATCCGTCTTTCTCCATAATTCGTCAATCTCTCATTGAGTACACTCGTCAATTCAGATAACAATTCCATTCTTAAAATTACATCCTTCTGTACACCGGCTCCTAGTCGGGCCTCGTACTCATACATATACTATGGTAAAATACTAATTCAGTTCAAAGCCTCACTGTTTATTCTAAACTACCCATACATTCCTTAGTTCGTATAAACACAATAACATGTATTATATATAAGACTATACTTACGAGAAATACTTTTAGTATAACCAGCTAACCCAAATAATCACATAGCACTTATCGTCATTTAACAGTTACAATTTACAATGCACACGTAATATATATATATATATATATATATATATATATATATTGTTCTTATTAAAATACTTAAAGAATCATATATATAATGCTCACAAAACTTCGACATCACTTCTTTGAATTGTCGCACTACCTGTCAGAATACAACTGACCTAAATTCAATCTAATATCCACTAACTGTACAAATCGAACTCATAATTTACAATCGCTTTCCGGATACAAGCTAATACTATAACTCTAATTATCCGAGAATCAGCTATCATCGTAACACTTATATCACATAATTGAATTCAAATATCTTTTTGTAAAAATATTTCATCAAACAAACCATTTAAGTATCCTTTAGTAAAACATTTCGTTACTTATAAACATTCCCATATCTGTTTTAAAATAATTTACCTTCATAAAATGAACTCAATATGGATTTAAAATATAACTCGAATATTATTCCAAACTAGTAGATAATATATTATACCCGATAAATGTGTAAATAATATTTTTAGAAAGTTTATAATTTTTAAAAAATTTGGACAACATCCCCTTTGTACGAGTATACTACCAGTCGGAACACAGCCGACACAACAATCAACAATTATCACATTCGAAACATAATTACAACCAAGTCAAGAAATAAACAACTCTAATTATAATTTCTCTGAAACCGAACAATCTTTCATATTAATCTAATTACACCAACCGAATATATAATTTTTGGAAATTATAAACATGAAACGAAAAATATCGTATAATTTATAAAATTAATTTCGGCTCAGGAATTCATCATAGCTTTTTTCACCGGCTCACCGTAGTTCACCGTCGGTGGGCAAAGCTTCGGAGGTACCCTATCTCGGGTTTCCAATCATGAAACTCTACCAATTTCGTACTAAAACTAATACCCAGCAGGTAATCATCATCAAAGCAATCAATTACACTAGGATTTCTAAGAAATTTGAAGAACCCCATTTTTGGCTTCTCTGCACATACAACCAAATCCACACGCGGCAACATACAGCATATATATATATATATATATATATATATATATATATATATATATATATATATATAGACACACACACACACACGGCTGACACCCCACACCACAACACGCATGCACACAAACCAGTTACACCCACACACGCGCACATAGTTCGTACACACACACCCGAATATACACACATGCACCATATGCATACACACACAGGATTCACAGCTTAAGGGCTATACACACACACACACCGCCTACTCAACCCACACAGACGCGCTATTAAACACACACGAACCCACGCACAGTTGCTAAGGGCGAACAACAAAGAGAAAGTGAATTAATTCAAAATAGAATCGTTATGATGCTTACAAAAAAAAAGAAGAAGAATTGAAGAGCGAGAAAGGGTATCGCACGGGAGAGAGAGGGAGAGAACTTCGCGCGAGAGAGAGAGATGGCTGTGAGAGATTGTGAGAGAGAGATTGAGAAAGAGATTGAGAGAGATTGTGGAGACATGAGAGAGAGTTCTGGAGAACTTGAGAGAAAACCCAAACAAAAATAGAGCCCAGCAGTAATTTGGGGAAAAATATCAATTTAGGGATTGAAAGGAAGGGCAAAACTGTTGCTTAAAATCTAATTAAAATAATTATTAAGCCTTTTTAAAAATCGATACAAAATAGAAAATGGGTGGAAAATTAAACTTTTCATTTTTAAAATGTAGAGTACCAAATTTCGAATGCCCACATATTTTCAAAATATTTTTAGGATAAAAAATGAATTAAATATGGATTTTACAAGTTTTGATCCTTAAAATGCAACATAACTCTAAAAATCATTTTAAAATACTTAAACACCCAAAATAATTCTCCCAATAATTTTAAAAACTAAATAATTTCATAAAGATGATACAACAACAGATTTCATGATTTTTAATACCTCCGATGATTTTATAAAATTCTCATAAGATCAATAATGCATGATTTAAATAGATTTTAATCATCAAAATACAAATAACAATACACGGACTTACAAGGCACATATTGTTAGGTCCAATATATGTGTAGAAGGGGGGTTGAATACAAATAGTACTGTTTTATCAAAATTTGTCCGGTGATTTAATTTTAGTTCAAGACAAATTCGTGCGAAATTAAATGAAACAAAGTTCAAGTTGAATATAAAAAATATATTAAACTTGAGGGTTATTACAAATACAGTACAGAGTAATATCTAGTTAATAAAAACAAATTAGAAAATTTGACATGAACTTTTCTAGATTTGTTAATAAAAAACAAGATATGAACTAAGAGTAAAAACTAGTTAGTAGTACAAGAGATACAAAAGATCAAGTTCAACCGGATAAAATATTATAAAGGTAATAAACTTGATTTTCTAGAAATTAATCTATGCTCCTGTGTTCTTGAATATTTGAGAGAGAATGGAGGTTGCGTTGTGTTTTTGATGTCATGTTCAAGTCGCTTGAATCTCCTCGCCACCTCTTCTTTTTATCAAAAATGTCTTCTGCCTCTTTCTTGTGAATTTATACTGGTAAGACAATCTTGATATTGCCTTAATAGCTTTCTTTATGAATTAGTACTGGCAAGACAATCATTAAGACATTCCATTGAGTTGCCAAGACAATCCTATATGCCCACTAAGACTTTCGGCAAGACAATCTTGGTATTGTCTTGTTGAATAAAATAATTTGGTAATGCAAACTGCAGCCTATGCAAATTTTGTGAATAAACTGAAATTTATACTGCCCAGACGAAGCCCAGCCGCAGGGATAGGAAGTGAATTACACGCGGGTGCTGAATTGCTGGAAACTTCGGCGCGTGTATGCCACGTGTTGTCAGGCGCGTGAAGAAAGCTGGCCGACAACATGTGCGTGCTAAGTGACAGTCTGTTGCGTAACTTTTGTACTGATTTTGCTTTTAAAACAATAACTCAATTTGTTCAATTTTCAGTTGTTTGTTTTTGTTTAAATCAGCTGAATGGATTAATCTTTTGCTAATTCAACAATTCTTCCAACAGCAGCTTTAATTCTTTTTTTTTTTTACTTCATTCGGCCTTTCATTTAAACAAACCCACCAAGACAATCAACTTGTTCTATTAAGACAATCATTAAGACATCTCTTGAATTGTCTTGTTAATTCAATTTTTTGATTAAATGATTTTACTTTAAATCATTTAATTAATTGAATTAACTTCCTCTTAAATAACTAATTTGATTTAATTAATCTAATAATTAATTTAATAAATAAATTAATTCTAGATGAATTAATTTATTAATTAAATCAACCACTTGATTTAATTAATTAAAGGAGAATAATTATAAATCCTTTGATTGTCTTAATTCCTTTTTGAATCACTGAAATTAATAAAGAAGTACCACTGAATTTGCTGTTGACACTCCATGCACGGTCTAGTTCATGAACGACTAACTTCAACGGTTGTTCTTTATTTTTGACTCTATGATGTGGTTCCTTTTTTTTCTCCTCTCTCTATTAATTCTTTTGTACTGTCTCTGTCACCTTTGAAATCTCTGTCACTTTAAACGAATCCACTTCTTAACGAATACTTCACTGAGGCTTGATCAGATGACTAAACTTCTTTCAATGCAGTAATTCCTCAAGTCTGTAGATTGACCTTGAACTTTTTCTTTTGACAGAAAATAAAATATGAGATTCCTAGTGACAGTCTATATACTATTTACTGTTACAATCTTGTTTAAGTTGAGTTGAATCCTCGAAATACAAATAGGCTAAATATATGCCTTTCAATCTCCCCATATTTGTTTGTTAGGCAATAACAAGCAAATACCTAGAGGATAACTCAACCAACTCACTTAAACAAGAAAAAGATAAAACTTTAAGAACTAAGTAAAAAATACATAATACGATTCTAGAATCCTCAATTGATGAAATGATAGATGATTGTTCCTCTAGCACTGAACTGATCTTCAATAGATAACTTATCTTCATTTCTGATTCTTCATATCTCTGCCTGATAATCCTTCACAACTTACATTGGTGATTATCAACATTTTTTGATTTACAATCACTTCCCTTTACTAACACAGTTTTTCTCAGTAAAGAAAAACAACTGCTCTTACTATGTAGACAATGGTGATTCAATACCATTTCTATAACTTCTAGGAAATCTACTATTCCTCCATTTAGCCTTTATACATACTACATTGAAAGACTAATAGAATAGTATTGTGATGTACTTCTCCTTATATCTCCCCTTTCTTGTAACCTTTACGCTCCTTATATCTCCCCTTTCTTCTCAACTGAATCTCCTTACATCTCCATCTAAATCTCCCCCTCAGTAACTTGACTTGCTTCTCCTCCTAATAACAGTCTAAAATGCTCCCCCTTTCTAACTCACTCTTCTTTTTCTTGTACCTCAATACTACTCCCCCTTAGTTGAGGAATCCTCCAATCAACTAGTTGACAAAGTAGTTGATACCAATTATTAGAGCTTTGTTAGAAAAGAAGTTTCATTTTCTTCCTAACTGTGAGTGTGTTATAGTGTTTAGTGTACCTCACAAGTGTTTCACTCTTCTCTCCACTCATTTGTGTTGAGTGACTCACTTCTCTCTGTGTTTACACTCTTATTCACTAGTGTATCACTCATATCACTCATAGCTCCAACATCCATTAGTGTACCTGCAAGGAAAAATCACCCTAGCCCCTTCAAGAGAGGTCAGTGGTAGTGCAATGGGAGTTCGCAAATCCAAAATCCTCGTTGGACTCGTCAGACAAATCTGAGTCATAATCTACAAGTTGCTAGTTTTCCCTTTTTAGGGTTTTCAGATTAGAATTCTGAGAAGGTAGATAATGATCTATAAAATTTAGCATTGAGATCAAAATTTCCTTCAAATGTCTGTGAAGACATCACCTTGTTAAACTCATCAGGTAAATCTGAATCATAGTCTACAAGTTACCGATTCGCACCTATGTCGGACCTGATACCCACAGGATCCAGAGATGTTTCCTCTGGGGAGTTAGATAATGATCTTGTAAGATTTTGCATTGAGATCAATAACTTCTCTCGAGTTCTGTGAAGACACTTGGTTCATTAAAGAACCTTTAACTTTTAATCCTAACCGTAAAATGGTTGGATTACAAGTTTCCATCAATTCATCCTTAGTGTGTGCAATCTCACTTTGTACATTTGAAATATTTTTGTTAGTGTATAAGGTAGTGAATCTCCACCTGAATATCCCACACATCATTATTTGCTGCATCAAGTGCAGTTACTCCCTGGTGACCTCTAGTCTGATAGGTTACTTCCTTTTAGGGGTTAAGTTAGAATCTGTATAAGTTTGACTGTAGTCTGGGATAAAAGTTGTTGGGTTTACAACCTCATGACTAATCATGTGAGAATACAAAACTCTATTAGATGAACATGCATCACAAAATATGAGCAATAGAAATAGAGAAATTATATACAGTTGTGATTTTAAAAGGTTTACAATATAAGCAATCACAGTTGTAGAAAGAGATTTTGAGTTAAGAAAGATATAGATCTTGAGCTAGTTTTACTAAACAAACATTAATCGAATTAATGTAAGTTAATGTTTAAACCAATACAAACAAAACTATTTTATCATGTTTTAGGTCATATATGTTAGATACCAACTGTTAGCAATTGTTAAGCCCTAAAAGTCAATTGTTAGGTCCAGTCAATTGTTAGGTCATGAATTCCAATTGGATTGAAAGACACCAATTATGATACTAACATTGGTCCTATATATGAAAGTCTGTTAACAACAACAACAAAACAAAGATTTAAACTTAAAACTGCAGGTTATAGGTGTGTTAAACAGAAGAACATCAAAAGAACCAAGTACAGAGACCTTTTTGTAAGGTTTGAAAATATAGTGACTAAATTGTAAAAATTATACAAACTATTATATATTCACAGAAAAAATAGAAAAATGCTATACAAAAATAAGAAATAATATACATAATAATTATACAAAATAAAAACTAAAAAGAAAGAAAAACTTCGAATTTACTAAATACAAAAGAGTAATTCGAATTAAAATAAAAATAAATAAAAATAGTAAAACTACACACAAGTTAATAATTTACATAAATAGACTTAAAAACAGACATAAGACTTAAATAGAAAGACAAACACTACAAAACATCTTAAATAAGATTAACATTCAAAAATTACAATACCTGTACAAAAATATTAAATATATACAACAATATTTATAATAAGTTCGTAAATCCAAATATTTTTCTAACAAAATAACTTTCTACTATAAAATTATTTAGAAAGAAAATATGATTTAATGAAAAATCAAAGAAAAGTGGATAAGACGTTCACCCCTGTATGAACTCTAGTTTTTCACTCATACTCAACAATACTTTTTATCTAATCTATCTCTAGCCTAATAAATATTAATTTTTTTTTCTATTTTAACCCCATAGTTTTTGTAAGAACCCTGATTTTTGTACTATTGTAAAACGACATGAATGAATAGTGATTTTGTTACTTAAGGGATATGATTCCAGTCACCATTTATTTATGATGAATATTTAAGATTTGAGTTCATATTATGATTTCTTAAGCGAAATAAGTGTATGTAAACGTCGTCGGAATTCGAAGAATCCTACTTCGCTAACGACCTACGTTTTACGAGATATCGATAAATACGAGTACTATGACAAGCCCAAGGGCAAAAGAATTCAAAATTACCATGCAACCAAGGCTCATGAATAAAGAAATTAGAATGTTGGAAGATTACTTAAAAGAGTTTCCGCACGAAGAACATTTTAAGGATTAATGAAAATTAGCATGGAGATTATGGTTTAATTATGGAAAATGACCAAGGTGGCAAGCATGCATGCAACCCCCATGCAAGTGTCATGCAAAGACCAAGTCAACAAGAAAGTAACCAAGCAAGTGACCAAGTAACTAGATAGTTAGGAATTGGTTAAAGCCTAACAAGCTAGTTCAAGGAGACAAGTTCCTTTTTATGTGGATCACCAAGCAAAATTCTAACCCTAGGCTTTGAACCATAGCTTACAAGCAGCTCCTTGATATATACAAGCATTATATATCAATACAAACACATTACATCAAAGCCAAACATAGCAAAACACTCCTCCCCTCCCATTTCTTCACCATCGGCCTCACTTTTCTTCAGAATGGGAAGAAAATTCTTTCACCAAGCTCCACTCCATCATAATTCACAAGATTAAATCCTAAGTTTATTCAAGGTAAGTAATAGATGTTTGATTTATTTCATAATTTAATTTGATGGTTTGATTGGTGAAAGAATTCACCAAAGTTCTTGATGAAAAGTAACTCAATATGAGTTTTTGTTTAGATCTTGAAGGTTAAAGCTTGTTAAGGCTATAGGAGGTGTTCTTGAGGATTATTAAGCTTGGATAAGGTTGTTTAGACTTCAAGGAAGGTATAACTTCTCACACCCATCTTAATTTTATGAGTTTTTAAGTTATTATGGAAGTTAGATGAAAAATTGGACATGTTTAAGTGGTTTTAAAGTTATAAACTCTTAAATGATGTGTAAATCTTGAGTGATGATAAATGGATGATATCACTGGTCATGGTACTATGACCTGGCATGGGTGTCCCGAGCTGTAGTTTTTGGCCTCTAAGAAGATCGTGACGAATAACAAACTGTGATGAGTACCTTCTCCTTAACGATGATTTTCCACCCTTCATTTAGAGAAGAACATGTACAAATTAAAATGGGTCTAAGTTGGAAAAATAAATTCCCCGAAAAAGCATACAGAGTAACAGAACTACTCATGCATTCACATTACACCTATGTAGGCTAAGTGCTCCATTTTCGGATAATAAGCTTACACACAGGTTGTAGAGGTGCTCAAATAGCACCTCTACACCAGCTTATAGAAGTACAGAACACTTCACTATGACTAATCCTTAATCAGAAGATGACAGCAAATAAAATTTTAAGATATCATTTGAAATGTAAGCCAACAGATAACTGTAGTTGGATAGTCATTTAGTTACATAATTGAATGTCAATATGATTATTTGATCACAGTTTGTTAAATGTTTGATGCACCACTAAGTCTTTCACCTAACACACCAGTTGGGACATTATCATAAGGGAGGACGGGTGCATCAAACATGTACAAATGAGCTACATCAAAGCTTCCAGCTGAAAGTGACTCTAAATCCCTGGATGAGTTTCCTCCTGAAGACCAAGTTGATGCAAGATCACTAGACTGTGATGTTCTCAATAGGAAAGGATGCTGAAGACCATTTCCTTCCGTAGTTGACCGTTCCAAGGAATTCCTACTTGTCTGACGACGGCGATCAAAAACCATAGGCATGCGAAGGCCAAAAAGATCATCAACATTTACTCCTTCAAAAGGCTCGCAGCTACATCAATTAGGCCACTATCAACTCCAGGTTTCCCGAGTACCTGTAAATGATCTAGCCCATTGAGGGCCTCCCTCCACCTCACCTCAATAACACGATTCTCATGGAAATCATCTTCATCTTCATCAACCATGTCATCATTGTAATCATCTCCTAGTGCAGCTTCATCATGATCTTCCACATCTGTATCAGCTAGCGACATAAGGGCAGTACCATCCTCTACAAGGTCTTCCTCATCATCCTCACCCTCATCATCATCCTCATCATCATCCCCATCAACCCCCATATCATCATCTTCTTCACCCATATCATTGTCGCCCCTGTTCTCCACATAAAAAGTCATCTCGATTTGTTCTGCATTATTTATCATGTCGCCATCTTCCATCTCATCACGCATAAAATCTATCCCCATATCGGCTGTTGTATTGCTAGTAACGGTTTCGTCCACCTCAATTCTCATATCTTGCTCTAAGGATTGGTTAGGAACTGCATTTTCACATTGAGCACTTCCTTCAGGTTGTTGGTTTGCATCCCCCTCGTTGTTGCTTTGATGTAGACTATGGTTCTGATCAGATTCTACAGTCTCAGTGGCCAACGTAGCATTAACATGATTATCCAAATTCTGACCTGCACCAACAAGCTTTTTCTTGTCCAAAGTTTCAGACTTAAAGAGTTGTTCACCAGCATGAGCAGCTCTTGTTAGGATCTCCAAAGCCTTGAGTATGAGATTTACAACTTCAGAGGCATCAGGATGGTCTAAATCCATCACTTGAAGAATGCTTGATAAACACTGAACTATTCCTCCATCTATCATGCTCTTTGCAATATCCGGAGAGCACCCTCTACCATGTAAGTTACTAGAAGACGAGTTCTTCGACAAAATAGAATACTTCAGGTCAACAAAAGAGAGAACCTTCTTATCTGGCCATAAATTGTTTCTGGATGAATTACTTTCTAAATTGGACAGAGATTTTAAAGTTTTTACAATTTCACTTATCACACGTCTACGCCCTTCACTTGATCGACCACACAAAACCACTATGAACCATGAAGCTTTCTCAGATAACTTGACTCTCCATTCATCAGGTCCAGATGTTCTATCAATAGATGGAGGAACAAGATAATTCAAAACATGATGCAGTATCCCATAGTTTCCAGCAGATTCCAAAGCATTGGTTCCCCGGAGTTGACAGATTTCCAGATCTCGTTTGAGTATAACTCCAACAGCATGTACATACATGACAAGAATATCACTCAATAACTTCAACACAAAAGTTACCTTGGCCAGCCTGGCTGATTTCTCTACTGTGTTAGACTCAGTCTTCCTAGTATCATCAACCTTCGTCTTACCTTTCACCTTGGTTAGAGATTCATCTACCTCCATTGCACTTGGATAACAATCTTCCTCACGCTTAGGTGCAGGGTATTTCATTAAAATTTCAAGAAGCTGATCGGAAATTTTTTGTGTCTTTTTGCACACTTACCTGGCACGTCATGGATTTTACTTTCAGAAATCTTAACACATTCATTAGGGAGAGCTCCCGATTCTATGCGAACTTTTGATTTATCTCTTTCTTTCTCTTTTTCTTTCGACAATACAACAAAAGTTCTTCCTCCTGACGATTCCAACTGGCACACGCTTGCTGCTGCTCTCATGAAAACACCGGGATCTCTTAAGATAACAGGTGCCATTGATGTCAAAAATGAACGTACTGGAACACGCCCAGCATTGTGATTCCCACTCAGTGTCTGCCGAATTTCTAACTCCATTGCGGTTTGTAGTGTATGTGGATCTTCAATGAGATGCCGAATAATAGCAGAAGCCACAGTGTCATTTCCAGGAAAGAAGCAGCTTATTGGAATATTAAAAAGAGCAACCAATCCTCCGAATTCAAGAAATTGCAAAGCTAGAACATGTGTTTTTGTCAAACGAGCACATAATTGTAAAAGGGCCTGCATGACGAGAGGAGGGACATGAAGCTTTATCAACTCATAAGCTACAACCAGTAACCTACTGCTGTCCTCAAGAGTCAGATAACCTGTTGAACTCCCAAATATGTTCTCAATTGCTCCATCAATTCCCATGTCCATAGCATCAGCAGCTGACTTTTTCCCTATTACTTCTTCAGGAGCTGACTTTATCTCTGATGCATGTTCTGCAGCTGAAACTAGAGATGGCTCACTGATGGAATCAGGTAAAGAGCCTACAGGATTAGCTTCGGTGCTCTGAGGTGGAATCTTAGGCTTGGATTGTGACAAAATGTCCAATATAAGAAGCAAGGCAGTAATACATTTTGGTACCACAATCTCATTATCTGGTACAATTCTAGCTTTAAAGTTTATCAGAAAATCTATTGCTATGATAGCAATACCATCACGTGCAGCAATGTCTCGCGAATTTTCATCTTCATTAAGTAGCAATGCAAGAGTATGAGAGACCAAACATGATAGTGTTAGTGCCCTAGAGACAATGTAATTGTGCTTCTTGGATAAACTATTTTGTTATTCAGTGATTATGTTATATCGATTATTCAACAATGATTTGTTATATCTTTATTTACTGCGATATAAATATTAGAACAATAAATGTCCTTGAATATGTAACATGTATTCTATATCTTTAAGTATGTGACTTAAAAAAATGAGATTATAAGAATAGTGTTAATATTCCTAAATATCCCTAATCGAGCATTATTAATATGGGACAATTATAATGCATAAAGATTAGTATGTTTGTTGACTGATGACCACATCTCATTGGTCATAGGTATAGTGATACTAAAGTCAAGAACATAGGTGCATGTAATATTCTACATGGCACTGGATTGACCCACAGTGAGTTTCTACATGTTGATAATGTCATTAGAAAGACTCACAGTGATAATGGTGTAATGATCCTTAGACTTGAGATCATTATATTTCTATACGAGGATTAATATACTTTGACTACATTAAAAGTTACCTTTGACCGGGTGATGATAAAAATGTACATCGGGTATATTATGAGACGTATGAGAAATATGAATGATAGATAAAGGATTTAACCCTCCTATTATTAGGAGAGATATTATTGGCCTCTTGATTGAGAGACTATAAAATGCATGGCCGTGCTCAAATAATGATTTGTCTTAATAGTCTACTCATGTATCAAGTAAACCCGGATTAAATTATGAAGAGGATGACTAAATACATGCCTCGAGTTTAATCTATAATATTTGGTTAAAGGGATTATATTACACGGAAACATTATATCACGAAAGGTTTAATTGGATCACCAATTATTATTATTACTTGGGTAGCAATGATGTATTACTAGATGCCACTCATTGTTTATAATTTTATTATTGGATATTAAAATTATTGCCAACGTAATAATAACCTAAAGGGTTACACAGTAAGAACGTTTTAAAAGGAGTTTTAATTTAAATATTAGATTTAAATTAAATAATTAAAATTCGAAATTGATTATGGAATCAGATTTCGTTTTTAATTAAATGATTATAAATTCGAAATTGGATAAATAATTAATTGAGTTGGACTTAGTTAATTAAATATTATTTTGAATTTAATTCATTAAAAACCCAAATCAGTTTGTTTTAATTGAAGCCCAAGCTGATTAGGGTTAGGCCCATCTTTCTCCCTATAAATACATAAAGATGTATTGGTTAGGGAACACTTTTGCAAAATCATTTTTTCTTAAAAACCCTAGCTGCTCTATTCTTTGAGAGGCTAGAGAGAGAGAGAGGCTGATTTTGGCTAGTATCTGCTCCTTGGATCGTTGGACGATCGAACGTTCGTGTGGACGATTTAGAGACGCGGATCTTGCATCAAAGGTTTGCGTGGTGATCACAATCTAGGACCTCCATCTGTCAACCGAATTCGTAAAGCTTCGTAAAGGTACTGATTCTATTCACCATAATCAGCATGTCTTATACATGGATCCTATGATTAGGGTTTCGGATTTTTATTGTTTTTACGACTGTTTTTCGCTGCGTTTATGCCCCGAAACCCTTCAATGGTATCAGAGCTACGTGTATAAGAGGTTGGTTTGGTTACGTGTTTACTGTATTATTACGAGTATGCATGTTTGATGAATCTGCCATGATACAGTTATGTTATATGTGTGATATAATGAATCTGTATATTCTGATATAATGATGCTAGCATGTTTAGAATCTGCCATGACTCATATGTATGTGATCTGTTAATGATATGTATGCTGCTTGGTTTGTATGATGATATAAACTGTCGAATGGATGTTATTGGATATGATCCGTATACAGGGATTAGGGTTATGTGTATACTGATACATGTTTTATGGTAACTGGAATTAAGGTCGCATGTATACTGATATATGCTTCTGGAATCGAATTCTGGTAAGAATTCTGGAATCGAATTCTGGTAAGGATTTGCTTGTATTTTGATACGTAATATTGTAGGTCGATCCGCGTGGTTAGGGCTTGTGACAAATTTGGGCTTGTGACATATGCTTTATTCATGTGATATATTTTGATATGATGTTCTTAAGTGTTAATTGAGCATGGTGATTGGTTATGGCCTTGAGACCCATAGGTTAGTGGTTTTTATTATTGTGGTTTGGTTTTATAAATACGACTTGCATGTCGTTTTCTTGGTGCTTTGTAATTGTTCATCTCGAATGTAACTCGAGTTCTTATGTAAGTACATTAGTATAGTTATGTTTTATATTCTATGTAATAAGAAGATCATTGGAAGCATGCAATGAAGGATCAATGGAGATGAAGGTTGATGACACAAAGAAGACATGTATTTATGAAGACCAACTATGTAATAATTTAGTTTTATTAACCACCATAGATTGACCTAGATTTTTCCATTAGCTTGGAAAGATCATATAGGATTGGGCCATAACCAAGCACGATTTTACATTCATGCACTTTACATATGATGATATGTATGCGTAATGATAGATATGCATGCTTAATTAGATTAAGTAGAATGTATGTATGTATTAGATACATCACCCATGCCATGCCTGCTTAAATAAGATAAAATCTGTAACGACTCGAGATTTTAAAATTTACTATAACGACTATGAGATTTCTGTATTTAATGAAATACGGAATTAAATACGAATTTTCAATTATTTCGATATGGGGAGATTTTGTCAAAAACGGGTCATACCTGTAAGGAAGTTGGATATTAAGTGAGGCCGCTTGTGACTCCTCCAACAACCTGGAATTCAAACCATTGGTGAATATTGATTTGAAGTATTTAATTCAAGGAAAAATTGGGAATCTTTTTATGATGGGATCATGGTCGTTTTAAATAAACCCCTAACAGAATATTAAGTTTAAGATGCCTTCCAAATGGGAAACACTCGTCAAGACCTAGATCGACAAAGGGTAGGTGCGCCAAAGCGGAGTACCCTCGTTTATCGTGGTAAGGCGCGATCGAGTAAGTTAGTGATACTCAATTGTTAGACCTTTGGGTTTGACTTAACTAAGTGACCACAATAGGATTGTGAACTTAGAGGCATAGAGTTTGGTAAGATTTACTGGATGAATAGGAACAAATGTTGTTCTACCAAACTATCCAAGAGTTATATATGATATAATTGACAAATGTTGTCTACCTAAATAATCATTTTAAGGAGAAAAGCCAAAGCTGACCTTAAAAGGGATGAAATATGGATCTTGGCTCACTAGAAAGGTTTAGAGAAACTTTTCCGAATTGATAGGTAGGGCTATTAATTTGATAAAATAGTGGGAGATATATATTATGAATATATATGAATAATCACTTGAACATAATTTAACAATTCCGTAGACTAATTATTTTATGCATTTTAACATTGTAGATATTCGAAATGGCAAACAACACAAACAACACTTTCTCTGTGCGATCAGTCCTTGAGAAGGACAAGCTTACAGGATCAAACTTCCTTGACTGGTCTAGGAATTTGAGAATTGTTCTCATGCAGGAAAAGAAATCTTATGTGATTGATATTCCTCCACCGGCAGCCCCTGCTACTAATGCCACTCAAGATCAACGAAATGCTTATCAGAAGCATATTGATGATGCTACTGATGTGGCTTGTCTTATGCTTGCTACTATGGATGATGAGCTTCAGAAGCAGCATTTTGATATGAATGCTTATACTATGTTTGAACATCTTTCGACGATGTTTCAATCACAGGCTCGTGTGAAAAAGTTCAACACAAGCAAAGCACTCTTCTCGTGCAAGCAGGGCAACGGACCAGTCGGACCACATGTTCTAAAGATGATCGGGTATTGTGATTACCTTTCTCGTTTGGGTTTCCCGCTTCAGCGAGAGGCTCAAGTCGATATAATCTTGCAATCTTTGAACAGCGACTATACTCAGTTCATTATGACTTTTAATATGACTGAGCAAGATAAGACTCCTATGGAATTGTTGGCCATGCTGAGGACCACTGAAGCAAATATGGTCAAGGCAACTGAGAAAGCTCCCATAATGATGGTGGGCAAGAAAGGTGCTAAGGGAAAAGGGAAATGGAAGGGCAAGAAAAAGGTAGCATCAAAAGATCTTGGTCCTTCTAAGCCCTCTTTCAAAAAGGCTAAAAAGCCGAAGGGAGATGTCGTACAGGCTGACAAAGGTGAATGTCACTACTGCAAGAAGCCTGGTCACTGGAAGAGAAACTGTCCTGTTTACTTGGAGGATCTGAAGAAGAAGAAGGCTGCGCAAGCTTCTACTTCAGGTATTTATGTTATAGAAGTCAATCTGTCTATTTCTACATCTTGGGTATTGGATACTGGATGTGCTTCTCACATTTGTATAAATGTGCAGGAACTGCAGAGAAGTAGGACTTTGGCTAAGGGAGAAGTTGACCTACGCGTTGGCAATGGAGCAAAGGTTGCTGCTTTAGCTGTAGGGACTTATCATTTATCGTTGCCCACAGGGCTCATTTTAGAACTTGAGAACTGTTTTTACGTGCCTGCGATTTGCAGAAACATTATTTTCGTTTCTTGTTTGGACAAGATTGGTTTTTCTTTCTTAATTCAGAACAATAGTTGTTCCTTTTCATTGAATAATGTTACCTATGGGGTTGCACGTTTGTTTAATGGTTTATATGTTCTTGATCTTGATACTTCTGTCTATAACATAAATAACAAACGTCTTAAAACAAATGACTCAAATCATACATACCTCTGGCACTGTCGTTTAGGCCATATAAATGAGAATCGCATTTCCAAGTTACATAAGGATGGATACTTGGACAAGTTTGATTTCGAATCATACGAGGAATGTGAACCATGTCTCATTGGCAAAATGACTAAAGCTCCTTTTACCGGTCAAGGTGAGAGGGCCACCAAACGATTGGAACTGATACATAGTGATGTATGTGGTCCAATGCGTACGATGGCAAGAGGTGGCTATTACTATTTCATAACCTTTACTGATGATTTTAGTAGATACGGATATGTGTATCTTTTGAAGAACAAATCCGAATTGTTTGAAAAATTCAAAGAGTATAAGGCTGAAGTAGAGAAGCAAAAGAGCGAAAGTATTAAAACTCTACGATCTGATCGTGGGGGAGAATACTTAAGCTTAGAATTTAAGAATTTCTTAAAGGAGTGTGGTATCGTATCACAACTCACTCCTCCTGGAACACCACAATGGAATGGAGTGTCTGAAAGGAGAAATCGTACCTTGTTGGACATGGTGCGATCGATGATGAGTCATGCGGATCTTCCAATTAGTTTCTGGGGTTATGCCCTAGAGACGGCTGCACAAACACTAAACCGTGTTCCTTCAAAATCGGTTCAAAAGACACCATATGAGTTATGGACTGAAAAACGTAATAGCGTTTCATTTATGAAAGTTTGGGGATGTGAAGCGTTTGTGAAATGTTTGATCTCTGATAAGCTAGGACCGAAATCAGACAAATGTAATTTTGTAGGATACCCATTGGAAACTAAAGGGTATTATTTCTATAAACCTTCTGAGAACAAAGTGTTTGTTGCTCGAACGGCTGTATTTCTAGAGAGAGAACTGCTTTCTAAGAAAAACAGTGGGAGGACAATAGATCTCGATGAGGATCGAGAACTACAAGATGTTGTTGAACCAGAGTTGGAACATGAGCAGAATGAGACTCAAGATGTTGAGAACAATACTGCTCAAGAAACACAGGTCGTTCGTAGATCAAGTAGGATACGCCATGAGCCAGAGAGATATTATGGATTTCTCCTGACTCAAAGTGGCGATGTGATGCTTGTAGATAATGATGAGCCTCTCACCTACAAGGATGCTATGAATAGTCCAGATTCTGAGAGATGGCTGGAAGCCATGAAATCTGAGATGGATTCCATGTATGAAAACAAAGTATGGACTTTGGTTGCACCACCTGATGGGGTTAAACCCATAGAATGCAAGTGGGTTTTCAAGAAGAAAACTGACATGGATGGAAAAATACAGACCTACAAAGCAAGACTGGTGGCGAAAGGTTTCAAGCAAATTCATGGTATAGACTATGATGAAACTTTCTCACCGATAGCTATGGTCAAATCCATCAGGATTTTGCTTGCGATAGCGGCTTATTATGACTATGAAATCTGGCAAATGGATGTCAAGACTGCTTTCCTAAATGGAAGCTTAGAAGAGGATGTGTACATGACACAACCTGAGGGTTTTGTCGATCCAAAGTTTGCTAGAATGGTTTGTAAGTTGCTACGATCTATTTATGGATTGAAGCAGGCCTCAAGGAGGTGGAACATCCATTTTGATGAAACAGTCAAAGATTTTGGCTTCATACAAAATGAGGATGAGCCGTGTGTTTACAAGAAGGTTAGTGGGAGCCATGTGGCATTCCTAGTATTATATGTGGATGACATATTACTAATAGGGAATGACATTCCTTCTCTACAGGCTGTGAAGACTTGGTTGGGAAAAAGTTTCTCGATGAAAGACTTAGGCGATGCTACCTATATCTTAGGGATCAGGATCTATAGAGATAGATCTAAAAGATTAATCGGTCTAAGTCAGAGTACATACATTGACAAAGTATTGCATCGTTTTGGAATGCAAGAGGCAAAGAGGGGCTTTGTCCCGGTGTCTCATGGGATAGTGATCTCAAAGGAAAACTGTCCTAAATCATCAGATGATAAGGACCGTATGAGTAAAGTACCATATGCTTCGGCAATTGGTTCTATAATGTATGCGATGATATGTACTCGTCCTGATGTCTCGTATGCTTTAAGCATGACGAGCAGGTACCAGTCAAATCCTGGTGAGGGTCACTGGACAGCTGTCAAGAATATTCTTAAGTACCTTAAACGGACTAAAGATTCGTTCTTGATATACGGAGGAGATGAGAAGCTGGTTGTAAAAGGTTACACTGATGCTAGTTTCCAGACAGATAGGGATGATTCTGTGTCCCAGTCTGGATTCGTGTTTTGTCTAAATAGAGGTGCTGTAAGCTGGAAAAGTTCGAAGCAAGAGACAGTAGCTGATTCTACAATGGAAGCTGAGTATATTACTGCCAGTGAAGCAGCCAAAGAGGCTGTTTGGATTCGAAAATTTCTTTCGGGACTTGGTGTGGTTCCGTCGATCGCAGATCCAGTTGATCTGTATTGCGATAACAATGGAGCTATTGCGCAGGCAAAGGAACCGAGGTCCCATTCCAAAGCAAAGCATATACTTAGGAGATATCGCCTTCTTCGAGAGATAAACGAGAGAGGAGATATACATATATGTAAAGTGCATACTAATGATAATGTTGCGGACCCACTGACCAAAGCTTTGTCGCAGCAGAAGCACGAAGGTCACACTAGTTCCATGGGTATTAGATACATAGGCGATTGGCTCTAGTGCAAGTGGGAGATTGATAGTGTTAGTGCCCTAGAGACAATGTAATTGTGCTTCTAGGATAAACTATTTTGTTATTCAGTGATTATGTTATATCGATTATTCAACAATGATTTGTTATATCTTTATTTACTGCGATATAAATATTAGAACAATAAATGTCCTTGGAATATGTAACATGTATTCTATATCTTTAAGTATGTGACTTAAAAAATGAGATTATAAGAATAGTGTTAATATTCCTAAATATCCCTAATCGAGCATTATTAATATGGGACAATTATAATGCATAAAGATTAGTATGTTTGTTGACTGATGACCACATCTCATTGGTCATAGGTATAGTGATACTAAAGTCAAGAACATAGGTGCATGTAATATTCTACATGGCACTGGATTGACCCACAGTGAGTTTCTACATGTTGATAATGTCATTAGAAAGACTCACAGTGATAATGGTGTAATGATCCTTAGACTTGAGATCATTATATTTCTATACGAGGATTAATATACTTTGACTACATTAAAAGTTACCTTTGACCGGGTGATGATAAAAATGTACATCGGGTATATTATGAGACGTATGAGAAATATGAATGATAGATAAAGGATTTAACCCTCCTATTATTAGGAGAGATATTATTGGCCTCTTGATTGAGTGAGACTATAAAATGCATGGCCGTGCTCAAATAATGATTTGTCTTAATAGTCTACTCATGTATCAAGTAAACCCGGATTAAATTATGAAGAGGATGACTAAATACATGCCTCGAGTTTAATCTATAATATTTGGTTAAAGGGATTATATTACACGGAAACATTATATCACGAAAGGTTTAATTGGATCACCAATTATTATTATTACTTGGGTAGCAATGATGTATTACTAGATGCCACTCATTGTTTATAATTTTATTATTGGATATTAAAATTATTGTCAACGTAATAATAACCTAAAGGGTTACACAATAAGAACGTTTTAAAAGGAGTTTTAATTTAAATATTAGATTTAAATTAAATAATTAAAATTCGAAATTGATTATGGAATCAGATTTCGTTTTTAATTAAATGATTATAAATTCGAAATTGGATAAATAATTAATTGAGTTGGACTTAGTTAATTAAATATTATTTCGAATTTAATTCATTAAAAACCCAAATCAGTTTGTTTTAATTGAAGCCCAAGCTGATTAGGGTTAGGCCCATCTTTCTCCCTATAAATACATAAAGATGTATTGGTTAGGGAACACTTTTGCAAAATCGTTTTTTCTTAAAAACCCTAGCTGCTCTATTCTTTGAGAGGCTAGAGAGAGAGGGGGGCTGATTTTGGCTAGTACCTGCTCCTTGGATCGTTGGACGATCGAACGTTCGTGTGGACGATTTAGAGACGCGGATCTTGCATCAAAGGTTTGCGTGGTGATCACAATCTAGGACCTCCATCTGTCAACCGAATTCGTAAAGCTTCGTAAAGGTACTGATTCTATTCACCATAATCAGCATGTCTTATACATGGATCCTATGATTAGGGTTTCGGATTTTTATTGTTTTTACGACTGTTTTTCGCTGCGTTTATGCCCCGAAACCCTTCAAAACACAAGGCTGTTGAATCCTTTACAAGTTGCAGAGGACAAAGCTTTAGCTGCTGAGTAAGGTATGCAGTAACTTTTGCACGATCTTCGCCTTTATTCCGACTGCAACGAGTAATAAGCAAATCTGTCAACGGAAATGCCATTGTATCACTAGTATGAATCAGTTTCATTGCTGATGCAAGGATGTCATCAACAGGGGGCACATTTGCTGATCCCTCTTCTCTTATATCATCAACTGGTTTGTCATTTTTATCAACTTTTGACATCTCAGAGGAACTACCTAGGGACAAAGCAAGACCCCGTGCTAGTTCATCATCCTCCTGAACAAGATCTTCAACATGTGAGAAAAGCCACTCCATCGCCATCTCAACACTATTAGTCCCAACATGTCTTAGTGCTTCCTCAGCTCTTGCTCTTGTAAAACCCATCTCTACTATAGTGGCAATAGTACTTTCATCAGGTGGAGGAGCCACCAGTCTCTGGTTTGTACTTCCTGACACTCCAATCTGCTTTTTCGCATCTCCAACACCACTGTATATATGTGTAACAAGTGAGACAACAGACGAAATAAAACCCGGGTTACAATTTGGAAACATAGCATGATTCCAGATAGGAAGTATCACGTCAAGGACCTGAGACTGCAACATTCGAACAAATACTTCTGGGTCTCTAGGAACCGGGAATAATCCAATTGACAAACCAACTGTAACAGGCTGAACGAGCAACTGGGCCTGGGAAGCAGAAGCCGGAGATAGAAGTAGAGTTGAATTAACAAAGTACTCGAGCACACGGCAGTAACTCAACAATGTCTCAACTAACCACGAATTATGAGCTAATTTCCCTCCCTCTGAACTATTATCATGTTCAACAGTAGATTGTGGCAGTGCATAAGGCAGCGTCCACAACAACTGGCTCGTAGCTTCAAGTGTTGTTAGCAGCTCCTTGAAGGTGCCATGGACATAAAAGTTATTTATCATTGTTGTATAACAAGTGCGTCGTCTATTATCAAATACAAGAGCCGTCATGTCATCCACTACCATGCCCAAGTAGCAGCACTTGACAGATAATGATAGCTCAGCCGAAGTCGAATATGTTGAAAAACCAAAAGCTTCCAGAAAAAGCTTCGCAAGGGCTGTCCCAATGCTCTTAGAAGCAGCGCCTAATGAGCCAGTCTCAGACCTTCTACGGTTCGACAATGTGAAACCTTTGACGAGAGCAATAAAGAAACACCGCAAAGTGGATGCAAGTTTTTTAAGAATTTCCATAGTAAGTACCTCAGGGCTTTTCTTTTTCATATCTTGAGAAGAAGGTATCTCAATACTATTCGCTGTCACCTCAGAATCCTTCTGTAGAGTTTCCAAATGTCTACTTGTCCTCCCTCCCCGTATGCGTGCCAACCCATGTCGACTACGACAACTAAAACCTTCACTGGAGCGAACCACTGAAAGAAAATCACGTCCTATACCCCACTGGGGATGTGAGTTGTTCATCACAGAAACAGGATTCATGTACCTCACTACAGGAATAGTTACATCATCATCGCTCTCCCGTCCAGCAGTAGTTGAAACAGCAACCTCTGCATTTTCGGATTCTACCGTGATATTCTGCTTCTCATCCACCTTAATATCACTACACAAAGATATTTGCCAATGTATCTCCCTATAAACCCTCCCAAGTTCTTTCAACACATCTGCATCTGAAGTGGCCAATTCAGATATAACAACAGTTGTTGTCTTCAGCAAAGAACTGCAAACAGAGACAATACCATCAAGACCAGCAAGGCACCTCAGCAGCTTCATCAGGTTTACAACTTCCAGCTGAACAAAGTGTGTTCCAGCAGATGAACTTAAAAGTTCGTGTGTCAATTTTAAATGCTCTCTTAAAAATAAACAGGCCACCCGAACAAGAGATGCAGAATGCTGTGGCGAAAAGTTTTTAAATGCAGCAGATATACTCTGACCAACAGAAGCTGAAAGAGGCATAAGTGGCAATCTGAAAAATTGCAATACAGCTTCAGTTCCCTTTTTCTCAATAAAAATACGGCATGTGTCAGAATTTTGAAGAATTGTTTCAAGAAGGCGAGTAGCATTTGTTATATATTTCGAAAGGAACCACTCAATATTTGTCAGTGAGGCATCAGAAGTTGGCTCAAGGAGCTTTTCGGAGCTTTCAACCTGGCATGATTCGTCACCTCCCGTTTGGATCAGATTCTGTTCTTCGGGATCAGTAACCATAAGAACAGGAGTAGAGCAGCCCTGAGAGTCATTGGATGAGTGAGATACCTCCGAACTGGAACCTAATTTTGCAATGGCATTCAAGATTTCAATTAACATTTCCACTCCAGGGACACGCAATGAGGAAGCATGGCGCATTAACTCATCAAGTCCGGTAGATAAGGATCCTGGAGTATCTCCTGTAAGTACACGCAAGTACATCTTTGAAATGCCTCATTGCTCTCATTCAAATTGTAAGACGTAGGTAGATCATCCTTAAACCTAACTGTAAAGGGTTAGGTAAAAAAAACAAAGCAAGAGTGAGCCAAAAATGCTCAGCAAGTGCATAGTATAGTGAACAACAATTTTTCAATATTTCGTTGATGAACAATATCAATGATCAAACTATCTCAAGGGAATAAATCAATTTATATCATAGAATAAAACTTTCCATTTTTTTTCTTTAAACCATAACTTTTTCTCAAAACATTTATTTCCTTTAAACCATTCCATCATCAAAAACATACTTTTCATAAAACTTTTTATAAACATTTAAGTTGATTGGATTATTCTCTTGATTACGGACAATACGGATGATCAACCACGTAAAGTCCCCATACCTTTGAAATTGGGTTCCCAATTAGGCAACACATTGGCCTTTAATGCTGGACTAGGGGAATCACCCCTAGCCTCTTATGCTAAATAAAAGTGTTGGACTAGGACCGCGCCCTAGCTTCTTACGCTAATTAAAAGTGTTTTCTTTTAAATGAAAACTATTTTAAATAAATAAGTTCTTAAGCACTAGTTGCAGGCAAGATAAAGTCTTTTTCAATTGGAAATAATAAATGATTAAGGGTCATCGTAGAAGCATTTAGATATAAGGAATTATAAACAACAAAGTAATAAGATTGGACTAAGCATGGTATAATTCAGCAAATCAGAATCATGAATCAATAAAGAGTCATTAATCAATTAAAGAACAAGGCAATTATTCAAGTTTTAGAATTGAACAACAATTTATAAGAAAATCATGAAGTAAAGAAATCTGAAGTTCAACCGAAGATTTAAATAAATACATTGACTATAAACCATTCTTTTCAACTATTTCCAGAATTGGTAGAATCTCATTATACATTTTGAAACTAACATAAGTGATTCAAATAATAAAAAATAAACATTCAAGAAATTCTCATTTACTCGTAACCTCACTCTTGTCAGCTAAGCACTCATAGGCTTTAGCTGCCAACCCAGCCCGACAATAATGTGTTGAATAAGTAAGAAGATCTCAATTCATTCTTGGTTTTAACCATCACTGAGCAACACATGCTTCAACGACAGTATAAACCTCGAATTAGTTTACATTCATTTATAATAAAAATAATATCAGAGTAAATAGTTGTACAATAATTTGAAGAAAACATTCCTTGAAGAGTATTTATTGAGGGCAAATCATAAATCATATTCAGGAATTATACTAAAAGATTTTTATAATTTTTTAAATCTTGGATTTCCTCTGTTTAAAAATATCACTTAATTACTTTTGAAGAATATAAAATAGTACACGACTGAGGAATCCGGTAAAATACCATGTATTAGAATATTAATAAAAATGAGGAACATTTATATAAAATACTTTTAAAAGAGTCAACACCTGAACGATAGGTATTGAGGAATCCGATAAAATATCAAGTATTATAATATTAATAAAGATTAGGAATATTTATTTAAAATAATTTTAAAAGAATCAACACCAGAACGATAGGTGGAGAGAATCAACAATTGAAAAATAATTTTGAAAATGAACACTTGAATACTAGTTGAGGGAAAATATCACTTGAAACAAAAGTAAGGGGTATAGACCCTAGCGAAACGATTTGGAAGAAAACCTCACAATTAATAAGGACATGTTCACATCATTCAAACTAAATATGAAGAGTATAAATGCTAGCAAGAAAGGATTCGAAAGAACATATAATTAAAACAGAAGGGTTCACATCACTTGAACGATAAGTGAGGGATAGTATAACTTGCCTCAATACACGAAGTTTCCAATTCAATCATCTCAATTCATTACTCACTTTACAACAGTTTCGACTTCTTTATACATTGGCCTCTACTCGACTCTACATCCGTCTTTCCTTTATCACTTGTCAGTCTCTACACGAGCATACCCGTCAATTTCGATAATCATCTCCTTTCTCTAAATTCCATCTACACGTGCACTGGGTCTCAACCGGCCTCTTACTAGTACCTATATAAAGGTAAAGTACTACTTTAGTACGCTTACAACCTTAACCGTCTAACTCTGCTCTACCCAAACGCGTCCTATACTCTTTACAACTTATCACATATATCTCATACATGTCATATTCTCAACGTAGTAATGTATAAACACATAAGCACTTAGCACGTAATATCAATTTACACTTATATCTTATATCACACATATAACGTTTGCACATAAGAAATTCTGATCAAAGTACCATAAAATTATAAAGTAATTTTAATTAAAATTGGACATCACCTCCTCTATAATATGACCTAACCTGTCGGGTTACAACCACCCTCAACGGGAATCAAACGATCCTTCACTTTACAATTACTCAGTACAATTCCATATTCATACACTCCTTACAAATTCCTGGCAACCCATGTGCTTAACATATAACACCTATATATATATACATATATATATATCACCACCCACTATACAAATTCAACTCAGACACATAACTGGTTATCATAAAATCTAGTATTTAATCTTTAACACATAACATGTACACTTGTACGATTTGCAATTTAACTACAACACATAAAAGTAAACCATTTATACTTATTAACTCCAAATTCGATTAACAATTGAAATTTAATCGTAAATTCATATAAACACCTAAAATCAAACTTGTACTTATTAAATCTACCAATTAAATCCCACCATGCATCATTAGCTTCTAATTACATATGTTCACACTAATTTCCACTTAACAGTCCTCTAATTAACATTTAATTAGCACTACTTAATCATAACGATTCACATAATTCAAATACTACTCCACTAGTAACATATATATTATACCCGAGAAAAGTGTCAACAATATTTTTAGAAAATATAATTTTTAGAAAATTTGGGCAGCATCCCCTTTGTACGGGTGCACTGGCAGTCGGAACACAGCCGACAAAATCAACCAACAATCACCACTTAAATTTTTTGTACATAATCGACTACAACTAACAATTATTATTTCGAAAATTTTCTAAAAATACATAAATTCATATGCAATCCATATCTCGAATTTAAACGATAAGGTCATAATTTAGGGGTCTCAATTTCATCATCGACCCCACCACCGACTCACCGGAGTTCATCGCCGGTGGCGACAAAAATTCGGAGTTCCCCTTTTTGGGGCTTTCAACACGAATTTCCACCGATTGATACTTAATAGTAGCAACATCATCATACACAAGTATAATCATTAAGAACTCAGTATAAGCATCACGGCAACAAGTTCACCCGAACACAAAACACACGAGGGGGTACATACACGCACCACCACACTCCTGCACACAACCTCAATCTCGCATCCACACTAAACCAGACTCGAATCAATGACAAGCCGACCCCCAGACATCGACCCACCATTCTAACGACTCACACACACGGAGTATACATACACACACAACTGTAACTCACACAACCACGCACAATAACATATATATATATATATATATATATATATATATATATAGAGAGAGAGAGAGAGAGCTGCACTTCATGAAGAACACCTTATATAAAGTACAATAAAGAACACCATTATAACACTCATATTTAATCTAATCTAAGAGTTCCGTCATGGCACCCAATACAAAAAGTTCTTATTTTTTTATCCTCTTTCCATTCAGGAAAAAAAATCACTGTTCATGATGACGTCACTGCTGACGTCGTTAGTGAACAGTGATTTTTTTTTTTGCTGAATGGAAAGAGGATAAAAAATAAGAATTTTTTGTATTGGGTGCCCGTGGCGGGGCCATTGGATCTATTGGAATAAATGATTTCATAGTGTTCTTTATTGTTCTTTATATAAGAGTGTTCTTTATGGAGCAATGGCATATATATAAATATATATATATATATATATATATATATATATATATATATGTACACACACACCACAAACACGCATATACACACACATATCTGCTAGAAGAGAGCAAAAGATGCGAGGGGAGAGAGGGATTCATGAGAGAGGACGGGAAAGAGGAGAGAAATCGTGAGAGAGCTTGACAGAGTCGAGAAAACAGAACACAGGGGCTCAATTGGGGAAGAACGGCCAATTTAGGGATTTAAAAACACAAGGGTAAAATCGTACTTTCATACAACTGAAAATCTACCATTAAACAATTTAAATTACTTCTAAAATCGAAATTTAATGGAAAATAGGTGAAAATTTAAATTTAAAAATTCTAAAATAAATTTTATAAAATTATCAACACCCCGATATTTTTAAAATATTTTTAGGATAAAAAATGAATTAAATATGAATTTTACAAGTTTTGATCCTTTAATTGCAACATCAATCTTAAAATCATTTAAAAATACTTAAACACCCAAAATAATTCTCCCAAGAATTTTAAAAACTAATTAAATATACAAAGATGATATTAAAAAGGATTTCGTGATTTCTAATAACTTCGTTGATTTTATAAAAAAATTCGAAGATCAATAATGCATAATTTAAATAGATTTTTCTAAGGCGTTATAATTCTCATACATACAAAACTTCAAATTACACGGTTATAACGAGATTCAATCAAAGAAAAATCAAAGAAAAGTGGATAAGACGTTTACCCCTGTTTGAACTCTAGCTGTTCACTCATACTTAACAATACTTTTTATCTAATCTATCTCTAGCCTAATAAATATTTTTTTTCTTTCTATCTTAACCCCATAGTTTTTGTCGATTTAGGATATTTCTTCTTTCTCAATGTGCAACCACGACAAACTCCCGTTAGTATGCCTAAAACTTGGATCTTATAACAAAAATTACCTCCTTCCAATTCACTTTACAACAAAACTTAGAACACTTATCTAAGAGATAAGACTTGATATGGGTCAAAAGTAAGCCCTAAAGACACATTTAATGTTGCATTAATTAGACCTAGTTTGGTCCAAGTACGAAGCCCATTAATGAGGCCCAGAACCCTAATTCAATATTAATTTTCTAATTAATATTGGGGGTGATTATCAACTATTGAATAAGTGTCAAACAAGGATACAAAATCTTTATGAGTAGCCTCCAATGCACCTAATCATACAAGGAAACTGACTCCTACAAGGCAGGAGTCTAGAACCTTCCTCAAGGAGGTGGCTTGCCCACCAAGACTCCACCGCCTCAAAGAGTCAATGTTACCATCTAAATAGGAGACTTGCTCACCAAGTCACCTAATTCTACTCTAACTCTAAGGCTCAAGCCCAACTCTCACGTTGGTAGCGCCTATATAAAGAGCCAGACCCCTCATCTTAGAACTACGTCTTGGCTTGATTCTCAACTCTAAGATACGTAGGCATCTTGTGAGGACCCGAGTTAGGTCACGAAACACAAGCGCAACCATTACAGCTCGATGTTCACCAACCCTAGCATTAAATATGCGCAAACCCTAGCCGCAATCTCAAACCCACGTTTTTATTCCACAACAAGACCATTATAAAGTAGACAAGTACTTGGACTAGTATGTATACTTTCTTTTGATTTTAAATTATAAACAAAGCATACTTTCAAGTACTCATATTCAAAACAAGTATTTTAAGAGTGATACATGAAGTCTATCTTTGAGCTATTTAGCTTAAGACTTCGTAAGTATTCTTTTGTTCAATGTAGCCTTTAACGAAGAATACTTTTATCACAATACTCGATATTGTTTAAGTGAACAATCTCAAATTTCAAGTCATTCTTTCAAGTGAAATTATTTTATTTGAATTTAAAATAGTTAAAATGGGCTTTTGTGCTTTTGATTAAAATACGATCGTGTTTTATCGAAATAGATAAACCTATTTATTAATGCTTTGAATTGGAAAAATACTTAAAAAAATATTTTTTGAAAGATGTAATACGTTAAATATGGAGGTACTACTTTGAGTATTAGAAAGAAATTTCTCAAAAAATAAAGTAACTTTTGAATTTCGAGAGAAATGACTTAAAATACCTAAGAAAAGAGATAAAAGATATATTAATATTCAAAATATTTGAAGACATAATATTTTGCTAGCATGTACTGTTAATTTTTGATTGAATCAAAAAAAATATCTTTAAGGAGGGGATTACAGGTATTTGAATTTCATGTTTAATCGTTCAAATGCCCAAAAAATGTAAATTAAAGATATCCTTTAATTATCTTACACTACAAATCTTCAGAATATGTCATTTGATTTACGAAGATATCGTAAAACTAAAATTTAGTAAATTAACAAAAATATTCAATTTGGATTACCCCATTCACCGTGATTATATTAAATATAATATCTACACTAAATTCATAAATTTATTTCCATTAATGAAAATACTTGGTTGTAATTACGTGTGTGTGTATAAATATATCATCTTCCAAGTCTTGATTTTTGTATGTTAGTCTCTCAGAGAACATATTTTAATGAAAGAAATGAGGCTTACATACTCCATAATAATGTCTCTTCTATTTATAACATTTATCTTTGCAAATCAGGCTATCAATGCTAAAGAAGAGAAAAGTAAGCCTCATTTGGGACACTATAGTCCATTATTTATTGGAATATAACTTTACTATAGTCCATTATCAATACACATATTTAATTTTTCTCTCTTCTACTATTACAGGTATTGAAGCAAACAAACTAAATAATATTGGACGAATTGATTCAGGTTGTGGTTTTCCTAACTGTTGTGTATGGTTTTTCCATTGCTACAAATGCTGTAATGCAGGTACTAATACATATAAATTTTTTTCAATATTATTTCTTGATTTTTTGTAATTATAGTAAACAATTACTTGTGAATGATATAAATATACACATATTTATATTTGCAGAAGATGGAACTTCTATAAAAGATTATGTACACACTGGCCTACGAGGTTGGGGGAATAACCAGAAGATATGATGATGACGGTTTTGAACCGAGCCAATCTCTAGATAGGGGTGATAAATTTATGTTGTATTGGTGTTTGATCGTTAAATAATTATATGGTTCTTGTTACAACATTCTGCACTCGGCTAGATGTATGAATAGTTGTACGAATAAATATTTGTTGAATGTCAAACTTAAACAAAGACTCTTGATATCCCGTAAAAGTTAAATATTTTTACCTTATGTTTGTGTATTGTATTCTTTAGGCTTCGCTATTTAGCTTTAGACTTCATAAGTATTCTTTCATTCGATATAGCCTTTATCGAAGAATACTTTCATCACAATACTAAATTTTATTTAAGTGTGATCAATCTCAAATATTGAGTGGAATTACCTTATTTGAATTTAAAATAGTTAAAACATGTTTTTACGCTTCTTAATAAAATACGATTAGTGTACATTTTGACTAAAATTTTGACTTGAATAAATACTTGAAAATATAATTCCTGAAAGATATAATATGTTGAGTGTGTAGGAAGTATTTTGATTATTTAAAAGAAATTTCTTGAAAAATTAAAAAAAATTTGAAGTCCGGGAGAAATCACTTTTTTTCTAGTATTTTGACTGAATTAATTAAATTGATATCTTACTAGTATTTGAATTTCATGTTTTTTTTTAAAGATATCCTCTAACTTGTCGTATGATACAAATCTTCCATATATTTTATTTAGTTTATGAAGATATCATGATACTTAAATTTTTTAAATTAATAAATATATTTAATTTGATTACTCCATTTAGAGTAATTATCAAATATATAATATCTGTATACACTACACCACAAATGGCCTATGGCTACGTTTTTTTAGTGTTACGAACAAAAGTGTAGGCATATATGCCTTAAAATTGGTCTATGCTAACACATTTTTTTAATGTTACCATTTCTATAAATTAGTGTTACCGTAGACTTCAGACATCATCTATCGTAACGCGGAAGTCCGTAGACTTCAGACATCATCTATCGTAACGCGGAAGTCAGTGTAAGCGTAGGTCTTAAAAAAAAAGTGTAACCGTAGCTCAATCTTTGTCAAAATATTGACTTAATTAAACAGGCGGGTGAAATTTTTGTTCAAAATTTTCATTTAAGCGGTCAAATTTCAGGTTCACTCAATTTTTCCCTCTATCTCAATTATTCACTCTCTCTCTCTCTCTCCCCCCTCCCTCTCTCTCTCTCGCTTAAATTAATAAAAAATTTGAGAACTCAAACTCAAAAACTCAAACTCTTTATTCTGTATACAAATACTGCTTCCAATTCGATCAATTTCAGGTACCATATCCATTTCCCCCAATTTTTAGGGTTTTTTCTAATCAATTTTGTTTATATATGCTAGTTATTATGAATTGAATTTAATTATGATAATGTCGAAATTTATCACACTCGAAATCCTAGCCTACTCAATCATTGGTACACATCATCTTTCATATCAAATCAACATGTCAATACGATTTGCTGCTAGTTTTATCACAAAAATGATGTTTCAAGCTTCGTTTTGATGGTTCAATGCTCATCTCGGAGCAACTCAGTAGATACGATGCCCTTATTGGTGAGTCTGAGTTCAGGAACATGAGCAGAATTTATTGCTGGGATTGACTCAGAATCTTTTAATGGTGATAATCACTACACGCTCCAACTTTACATGGTATGTTCTCTAATTATTGGCACTTAATTCTGATTCTCATAATGTAGTGTCTCTTCTTGATGCTTCCATTAATTAGTCAAAACAAATTAACAGTTGCTGCATTCTGTTATCAGTATTTGCATTCTGTTATCAGGATTATAAATGTAGCTCTTAGCTGTTCTTCCTGTAAAAAGGTTAGGCTAGTGAATAGTGATGGCATTTAAGGAGTGAGGTGGGGGTATGGCATGTGTCCCCTTTCAGTTTTGCAGTTACATTTTTGTAGTGTAGATCATAAGTGAACTGTGACCCTTGTTAAAATCATTTTTATAATTGTAGTTACAATTACATAAGTTGGAAATGGTGATTGATAAATGATGAACCCACAATAATATAACAGATCTTTTTGTTTCGATGGAGTAACTATTAAATGTTTGACATTTATGGTAGACCATATTGGAATAGTCCAAATTCGTTAGAGGATACAAGGACAACAGATGCTTACAGGATGCAGGGAGCATATATAGTGTTTAAGTAGCTATTCATGTTTAGTTATTTTGTATCCTAAATCAGGTTTCATCTGCTATAATTTATTAGAAATATGAATGGGACTAAATGAATGATTTTGCAGGTTGCTGTTAAAGATTATTATATCTTCCAATGCTTACCCGATTACTAGACAGTTTGCAAACACTTTAAGGGTTTCAGTAGTAAATCAAGTTAGCTACTATTTTTGTATTACTTTCAAGCATAGGAATGTTTGAATTATTCATCCCCATCAAGATGTCTGTCCAGTGCTGTCTGCTACAAAGATTATTTTCGTACAGATATTTGATCTTGTAGTTGTACTTATGCAGCTAGTTTATTTTTAAGAGAAGTTTAAAACATTAAATGCATGATGCAATATTTATCCATTTGACAGTAACTTCTGTTACTGCTTGCAGCAGCTACCGTCTACCGACTGTTGCTCAGATTTGTCTTTCTCTTGGTCTAAAGGTTTTTATAATTTATCAGATAACTAGACGCAGCATCTCTCTCCTGGACCGGAAGAAAGGATTCCAATATATATGTGGGAAGTATCTGCTGTCGGAACCACCAATAATCTGCCAATATTGGTATTTAATTATACAGAACAGAGGCCATTCCTTGTCCAAATTCTATTGAAGGGGTTTAACTCAGTGTTGATAGTTCTTAACACTTGGAAAATAATGATGATGCTGACTCGTATTCCAAATGAACTATTTTTTCAATGTGTACTTTGTCCAGATGATAAAAGAGGGGAAAAACCAATCATAAGCATGTCTACTTTTCTTAGAGCTTTTGATATTAAGTCTTTGGATATGACTACGAGTACCTTGAGGAGAGGGAGCTGCGAGCATACAATCGACAAAAGTTGCAAGCAGAAAGAAACTTGTAGCAAAGAGCTTCAAAGCTATATTCAGCTTCGGATAAAAATAACTAGATGTTGTCCTTGATATATCCTACGGAATGAGTGCGAATTATAAAAATGACGAAATATTTTAACAGAAATTGGTGAATTATACATTTTCCGAAAGCGTCAGAATCATCAAGTGTGGGCTGCCATGTTTCTTATGGTATATAATCTCTTCTCTTGTAATATGTTTTCGTTGTTTGTTTCATTTACTAAGTAAATATACACAATCTGGTTGGTGTACAATGGTTGTAGGCACATTTGGTTGTTCTGTTACATAATGTGGTATGGTTCTATTTCTGTGCCTACAAATAATTTATCTGCCTCATTGCATACAGTTTTAACTAGATGTTGTCCTTGATTATCAATCAGGTATACTGATAGCAGTGGACTGAGTGGACCAATTCCTGAAGAATTATCAAAACTTGAAACTCCTCCACAATTTTGGGTTCCAATGACTTCTATTCATACCGGAAGCAGGTATATATTATTTTACACCGACTCCTTCCCCTGTTTTGAAGTAATTCGATTTATTTATAGTGCAATCATTCTATTCATAGATAGTTAAAATAGTTCTAGGTTATTACAGGAGCACTTGCCTAGTGTTTGTTTTATTTACTGGAAAAAGGTTAATTAGTAAAAAATGCAAATTTTATGAAGGACTTTCTTATTATTAAGTATATACAACAGTTTTAAAGATCTTCCTGTAGCTTCCTATCAGGAATTTACACATCTTTTATGTTTCTTGCAGAAAAGATTTTGAGCATTTCATAATGAACCTCGTAATGCGGAAATGCAAGGTTATGACTCTGGAACTCAGGCTTCGGGGAGGTGTTCAATTCTAGGGCATCTCTTTTGCAAGGCAGGAAAATTGTCCACTGAACCATATTTACTATATTCCATGGAGATGACTATGTCATATCATTTCATGCTATTCTAATTAACTTCAGCAATTTTTGTTATATGTAGTTATTTAGGATGGGATTTTATGTATTGGAATGGCTTTTGGACAGCCTTCATGTATTGAAATGTTTGACAATATTTTGAATGGGAATCTTTATTTTTCAATTTCATATGTTGTCTTTCTTTATTTAAAATGTTGGTATAGAGCTTGCAAAAATGTTTAATAAAAAAGTGTAGGCATAGTGGTAAGAGTGTTGGCAAAATGTTAGAGGATTGAATAAAAGCTCGCATCAACGTGAGCTCATAAATTTGATTTCTGTAAATTCGCTTTCATTTATTGGCTTAAAGGAAACGAAAGTTAAAGAAGATAACTCAATGATGGTCTCAAAGAAAATCAACAAATCTTGGGAGTGGTTTTTTAACTATGATTATCACCATAACGGTTGAGTTTGGGTGGGATGGGACCCTACCGTTTGGAGCATTTCCTTGCATACTAAATCTGCTCAACATATTACTTGTATGGTTACCTTTTTAGAGAAGAGTATAACATTCTTGGCAACCTTTGTTTATGCTTACAATGAGGCAATTGATCGTGTCTCTCTTTGGCAAGACCTCACTTCGCTCAGTTCCACCAGTCTGCCTTGGTGATGCTTGGGGGACTTCAATTGCATGCTCAGTATCAATGAAGTTAGTGGGGGTAGGGAGCATTGGACTCCTGGTATGCAGGCTTTTAAAGACTGTCTATCGAACGCGGGCCTTGACACTATTAGGACGGTGGGAGATCTCTACACCTGGACTAATAAACGTCCTCTAGATCCTATCTTCAAGCGTCTTGATAGGGTGATTGGAAATGGAACATGGATAACAACTCACACAGAAGGTTATGTTGTAGTCAAGAACAGAGGCATAATGGATCATAATCCTCTTCTCCTCTCTGTGCCTATGCAGCTTGATCGTTACAGTAAGCCATTTCAATTTTACAACTTTATGATGGATATCCCTGACTTCCGCTTGACTGTTTCGAATGTTTGGAACTCAACTGTTTTGTTTGGAGACCCTATGGCTATTCTATGCAGGAAATTAAAGGCTGTCAAACATGCCCTAGTTAATCTTAACAAAAAGCATCGTAATCTGCAATCTAATGTCAATGTGGCCCGTGATGCTCTAGCTACTATTCAAGACAAGCTTGTCGTTACCCCCACTGATGAACTACGTGCAAGTGAAGATGCTCTTATAAGGAATCTAAATCAAGCCCTTTCAGAGGAGGAGTCTTTTTTGCTACAGAAATCCAGGGTGAAATGGCTGTCCAAAGGAGATGGTAATAATAGTTTCTTTCACAATCAATGCAAAGCAAATTGGAACCATAATAAGGTGTTGGCCCCGTTCAATCAATCGGGAGATTTGTTGCATGGGCAAAGAAATTGTGCTAAAATCGCTGTGAACTATTATCTGGACTTTCTTTGCTCGCCAACTTCTTCTTTCGATAATGACAGGCCTCTTCTTGATGGTGTCACTTGTCCCACAATCTCTGCAGCTCAGGCTCTAAACCTCGAAGCTCCTGTTTCAAGAGCGCTGATCTATGCCACCTTGAAGAATATGGGAAAGAATAAGGCCCCGGGGCCTGATGGGTTTAATGTGGAATTTTTCCTTTCGACTTGGGACATTGTTGGCGAGTGTTTTTGTGATGCGGTTCTCTCCTTATTCAATGATCTCAATATGCATCAAGGTATAAACTCTACGAATATTGCCCTAATCCCTAAAGTTGCAACCCCTGCTCATATGCGCGATTTCAGACCCATTTCTCTATGCACTGTTGCCTATAAGTGCATCTCAAAAATCATTGCTGCCCGTCTAAAAATTGTTCTTCCTAGTGTTATTGATATTGCTCAGTCAGCCTTTATTCCGGGTAGACATATCTCTGATAATATTTTGTTAGCACAAGAATTATTTCGTGGTTATGACAGAGAAACAGGGACTCCGAGATGTGCTCTTAAACTGGATCTTCACAAAGCTTTTGATTCTGTTCGATGGGACTTCATTCTTGCTGTTCTTCACAAAATGCAGTTCCCTCCACGCTTTATTAATTGGATTCAACTATGCATGTATGGAGCCATGTATTCTATCAAGCTAAATGGCACGATACATGGTTACTTTAAAGGAACGCGGGGCATTCGTCAAGGAGACCCTATGTCTCCTTATATTTTTGTCTTGTGTATGAATATGCTCTCTCAAATGTTGAAGCCAATGCCTACGGGGTTTAAGCATCACTGGCGCGGTAAAGATTTGGATATCACACATTTGTTCTTTGCTGATGATGTCCTCTTTTTTAGTCATGGGGATCAAATTTCAATCTCTCACATTATGGACTCTGTTCATAAATTTTCTCAGTTGAGTGGTCTGACTCCGAGTGCCCAGAAAAGTACTAGTTTCTTCTGTAATTGTTCTGATTCACTTCTCAACTGGTTTGATGAGAGGTTTGGCATTCCTCGAGGCAGCCTCCCTGTTCGGTTCTTAGGGGTGCCGCTTATTTCTTCCCAGCTATACATAAATGATTGTATGCCTCTCATTGAGAAGCTCACGCGCAGAATCTCTCTATGGACCGTGCTGCTGCTGTCCTTTGCAGGGAGGGTACAACTAGTTCGATCTGTTTTGTTTGCCATGCAAGCATTTTGGTCAAACCATTTCATCCTTTCAAATGCAGTTCATGATACCGTTCAATCTATGCTTACTAGATTTATTTGGAAAGGCAATATCAATGACAAAGGAGGTGCTAAAATTGGCTGGAAAACCATTTGCTTCCCTAGGGCTGAAGGCGGATTAGGTCTGAAGAACACCTCCGAATGGAACAAAGCTCAAGTAATTCGTCATTTTCTTAAAGTCATTAACCGTGCTCCTTCCTTATGGGCATGCTGGATTAATCGAACAGTCCTCAAACGGAAACACTTTTGGACGATGAGCATTCCGTCGGATTGCTCATGGATATGGAAGAAAGTTCTGAGATCACGCACAGTGGCACTTCAATTTATTAGCTACTCGATTGGAGATGGCACGACAACCTCCCTTTGGTTCGACCCATGGTGGAATAACTCTTGTCTTGCTGGTAATCCTACTGATCCTATTATTTTTCAATGTAGTTTGACTGCAAATGCTCTTGTTCATGATGTTATCAACACGGGCTCCTGGCGTTTACCACGTCCAAATCATAGACATCATCACATAGACCCTGGCTTGCTGCATTGGCTGCATGAATTCACGTTTCCAGGTTTCAACTTAAACAATCGTGATGTGATCTTATGGAATGGTGTAGACACTCGTAAGGTTAAAACATGGCATATATGGGAGAGCCTTAGACACCGTAGCCAGCAAGTCGTTTGGTTCCATGCTGTTTGGCACCACCTCAAGGTAGAACGATACGCCCACCACCAATGGTTATTAAGTCATGGGATACTCAACACCTTGAATCGCCTCGCTAGGTTTGGTATCGTTCTGGATTAACAATGCTTTCTATGTATCGGACACAGAGAGACTGACACTCATCTATTCTTGCACTGCTCGTATAGCAGACACGTCCTCTGCTTGATTCTCTCAACTTTTAATCTGGGCATCAATGGATATACTTGGCTTGATTTCCAGCAGAGCCTTCGTAACATTCAAGACGGAGCAAAAAGAAGAGTGGTTCTTCTTATGGTTCAAATCTACACTTACTTCATTTGGAGAGAAAGGAATGCTCGGAAACATAACAGAGGTGTTCTGTGCCCGAAAATTCTTCTAAAGACAATAGTTGTTGACACTAGAGCCAAGCTTGCAACATCTTCATGGTTCTCGAAAATAGTTTGTACTAGGCCTGATTTAAGACTTTGATTGTGGTGTCTTGTTTTCTTTCTTCATTCCGTTTACACAGTTTGTTAGATAGTCCTATCTATGGCATACCATAGATCATGGGTTAATCCCTCTGTATATCTTCCCCTTTTCTAATATATATTAATTTAGCAAAAAAAAAAACAAAAAAAAACACCAAAGTGTTTCACAATTTGATGTTACAGTAGGACTAAAGAGGTGTTGGCATAGGTCTACACCAACACTTTTAATAGTGTTACTACAAAGATAATGGTGTAGCCATAGATCTATAGCAACATCTTATAAGGTGTAGCCACAAATCAGAAAGGTGTTGGCATAGGGGTCTAAGCCTACACTTTTCTCCGGTGTTACCAAAAATCGAAAAAGTGTTAGCATAGACCCATATGGTAGCACCCAATTTCGTAACACTCCCAAATTTGGTCAAAGTGTAGCCATAGCTGGTTTTAGGCTCTTTTACCAACACTTTTTGCCCTATAATCACACTTTTTTGGACGTAGCCGTAGGCCATATGTGGCGTAGTGATAAAAGATAAAAATTGGTTTCCAAAAATTAAAATTCTTGGATGTAATTACGTGCGTGTGTATATATTATCTTGCAAGTCTTTCTATAAGTTAGTCACTTGTAGAACTTTTTCTTATGAAAGAAATGAGGCTTACATACTCTAAATCAATGTCACTTATATTTATAACATTTGTTTTCGCAATTCAGGCTATCAATGCTAAAAAGGAAAAGGAAGGCATCATTCCAAGCCCCTTTCCTTTTTTATTTGTATCTTTGTTACACTATAGCTTTACTAAACCAATTGTAAGTTTTAGTAAGAGACTCACCAGACTTGGATTCGAAGTACTCATATTGATGTATGAGAAGTGCCTGTGGCGCCCCAAATCCGAGGTCAGGATTTGGTGCCACAAAACAATTACAACAAAATATACCTTTAAATAAAACTTAATTACACAAACGACCCCTCACCAAGGATCGATCTCAGGTTATGGTATGAAACAAGAATCTAAAATACAATAGCTATTACAATCACTATCTCTGATCTACACAAAGCACTATACCATCTATCTGTAACGCAGTCCAAAATAGTATATGTCCGCGTTGGCTCCCAAATCTATCATGTATGGAATGCCTTGCCGCTCTCATTCGAATTGTAAGGCGTAGGTAGCCATCCTTGACCCTAACTGAAAAGGTTAGGTAAAACAAAGTAAGAATGAGCCAACAATGCACATCAAGTGTAAAGAATAGTGAACCAACAATTTCTCAATAATTCATTGATAAACAGAATGAATGGTCAAATCATCTCAACAGAATAAATCAATTTTCATTTTTAGAATAAATCCTTTGATTTTCTTCAAAACATAACTTTTCATCAAAACATTCTTTTCCTTTAAACAGTTCTATCATTTGAACATACTTTTCATAAAAACATTTAATTTGATTGGAGTTTTCTCCCAACTATGGACAATACGGGTGATCAGCCATGTAAAGTCCCCATACCGAACTCTAGATCCCTCTGGACATTGATTAGGTTCCTAATTAGGTAACACATTGGCCTTTAAATTGCTGGGCTAGGGGTACCACCGTTAGCCTCTTACGCTAAATGAAAAGTGCTGGATCGGCGTCACCTGGCCTCTTACGCGTCTCCAATATGAAGGAATCCGTAGAAAGCATTTGACGGAATCCTTCACAATAAAAACCTTTATAACATTTAAAACATTTCACTTTACAGTCCTTAAACTCACTGATAACAGATCAGCCAGTATAAGGAAATTTTAAAACGTATTTAAATAATCAAGCCATTTTTATTTGTAATTATAACAGAATGAGGGTCAGGGAAGCATTTGACATATAAGGAAGTATTGAACTAAACATGGTATGGTTCAGCAAGAATGAATCATAAATCAATGAAGAATCATTAATCAATTAAGGAAGGAAGCAATTGCTAAGATTCTAGAAATTAAACAGCAAATTATGAAGTAATCGTGGAATCACTACGCCATAGATGGCCTGCAACAACGCTTTTTTTTGGTGTTGCAATGAAAAACGTTGTAGTAGCTCTAAACTTGATGGCCTGCAGCAACGTTTTTTTTGTGTTGCTGTACATAATATGGTGTTGCCGGAGCTATAAGAAGCGTAGCAAGTTGTAACCCTTGTGAAGTGTTGCCGTTAATATGCTTTAAACACAACCTTTTTAACAAAAATTGAAATAAATAATTATTGTGAATTAAAATTAATTAGTTTGAAAAACAAATAATATAAATTTTCAAAGTTTGTTATTAGAGTCAATATTGGAATTTTTTATAAAATATAACAATTTTTTTAATTTGAAAATAGACCAAATTATTAAAAAAAACGTAACAAAATTTTAATTTTTTTTTGAAAAAAAAATTAATTTTCCAGAAAATGAATAAAGTTTGAGAAATAATGTTAAGTTTGAAATAAAAAATTTGTATGCATTATTGAAATAAAATATAACATTTTTATAAATAAAAATAACATATCTTCTTATAAATTTAATTAAATTGAATAAATTTTCAAATAAAAATTAATAAAACAGAAAAATAAAAAAAAATAATTTTCCAGAAAATGAATAAAGTTTGAGAAATAATGTTAAGTTTGATATTAAAAAATTTGTATGCATTATTGAACTGAAATTTAATATTTTTATAAAAATAACATATCTTCTTATATATTTAATTAAATTAAAGAAATTTTCAAATAAAAAATTAACAAAAAAGAAAAATAAAATAATTAGTGCACCTATGTTGAGTTGTGGCGCGGTCCAAATTGTTTTAATTGTGGTTGAGAGCGGCAAATGAAATACTCAAATAAGTGAGAGCGGCAAAACTAATTGGGGCAAAAACTAATTACGGCTTCATTATCATTCATTCTCTCTTCTCTCTCACTGGGTTCTTCATTAACTCTTTCATCTCTCGTATAGAATTCGAGCTGGGTTATGGTTTAATTCAAAGGATTGAAGGATTCAATTAGGGTTTAGGCACAGATTCAAAGATTGGTTTGTGTTCAATACTCGTTTGGTTTCGATTTCGAGGTATAATCTCCTCTATTTTTCCTCCATATCTCTCCTCTTTCTCCCTCTCTCGTTCTCTGTCTTACTCTTGTTACACTATCATTTTCAGTTTGATTTGTGATATAGCATTTGACTTTAAATTTTGGTTTGGTTTTCTTGACCTTTTGTACCCTCATTTAAGTTATGCAATTGTAAACATGTAGCCAAAATTTAGTTTGGTGAAAGGAGTACGGGAGTCACTTTTGGGCCATCTTACTTCTGTCCTTGGAAATGATGATTTGGCCATCTCAATTAATTTTGTCTAATTTCCAATTTTTAGAAGTATTTGCTCTTATATTGATGGATTTATGTTATGTTTAGATTTTTTGATAGTGACAGCTTTAGGAGGCTTACTGGTTTTCATTTTTTTATCCTTAATCATATTTTCTTAATTTTTACCTGCAGAAAACTACCAATATCAAGCAGTTTGTGGATCAAAAAGCTCTCGCAGAAGGGCTTTCCACTTTAATATTACCTTCTCAGAAAGTAATGTTCAGCACAAACATGTGAGTGCTATTCTCATCTGACTTGACCACTATATAATTTAAAATGGGTTATATATTAGCTTACTTACCAAATGCACTCTCATATGCGGATTGCCTGTCACATCTTCAAACAAAGATTCTGCGAATTTAGAGTATGTTTTCGATTATTCAAGTTCAGGTTGTTCTACTTATCACTCTAACTAATATTTCAACACTCAAGATGTCTCATACTGAAATGAATTGATTTGAGGATGATGTAATGCAGTAGACATTGTTTTTGAAATGAAGATGTGATAAAGATAATTCTGAAATTGTATCTGAGTAACACTGCAGGTACCAGACCAAAACCAATTGCTAGACTTGTTGAGGGATATTATGGACATAGGGGACATATGGATGGGAAGATAAGGGATGCATGTATCTCTTCTATTATTTCTTTGTGCGGACAGATTTTAATTTATATGATAATTGGGGGGGATTTACTTTCCTGTATGTTTTCGAATCCAAGGCTTCTAACGTCTTACAAAATTGTGGTGTGGTTAAAATTGCTGCAACACATGGAAATATGTATGTTGGTAACATAAGCAGGTTAGCATGATTTTTTGGCTTTTATGTAATATTTTTTAATTACCAAACTGTTCCGTTTGGATGTAAAGTATAAAATTGGCATTCAAAGAGTATGGTTGTAGTCAGTGGTCACACAGTTTTTTCCTCAGAGAGTAGTTTCATTTTCCGGATAAATTACATCTACTAAAAACATGTCTGTACTACTTTTTTTTGCTAAAAATGTTTGTACTACTTAGTTCTTGTGGACACTGCTGACTTGTTTCTTTTCCCATATTTGAGTTATTTATCAAGGATATTACTACTAAGCTTAAATGTTTCTAAGCTTAAATGTTTAATTTACATATCAAGGCCATAACTAATCGGCTTTCTGGATGTGTTCAGATCACCATCTTCAAATCATGATCCTAGTCTGTTCTGTTTATTATTTACTCCTACTTATATGCAGTATGTAATCCTTTGGGTACATCTGGTGGACATATGGTAGCATTTGCTGGGAGACAGTTTGCTGCAAGATCTCCACCCATCTTTGTTGCAGATGGTACTCACACTGAATAGCTTTACTTTGGTATGACCACTTGCTCTCATTACTCTACCTTCTTACATTTTTATCTGGTCGATTTGCACTATGTTTGTCAATTTTTTAGTAGAAAAACTGTGAAAAGAAAAGAATACCTTTTCCTGAGAAAAGAGTAATGATTAGAATATATATTTACGATTTGTCTTTTGGTTTTTTTTTTGAGTTTTGGAGTGGAATAACATGTTTGAGAAGGGGATTGCTCTTTGCCTATCAACGTTTCAGGTCCTTGAATTTCAAACTGGTACGCTTCAGAACCTGTTCTGGAAAAGGTATGGTTGCGGTTCTTGTTCAGGGGACTATGTTTGCGTTAACAATACAGACTGTGCAGTACCATCATCCAACTGCCAAAGCAATGGTGGCACTGTTGATTGCAATCTAGGCATACAGTTGGCCTTTTCAGGCACGAACAAGAACTATAATGTGCTCGAAGAAAGTTCTACTGAATCAAACTACTGCTAATACAGTCTAATTATGAATATACATAGATATGGTGTAGTGTAGTATAGTTATCCAGGTATCTTAAATGTAATGATGTAATGATGTAGGTGAAGTCATTCTAGTACTTGTATTGGTAAATTTTTGTATTGATGTAATGATACATATTTTAATTTTTGGGAAAGCAAATATATAAAATAGTTTTTGGTCAATTTTCCATTCTTTCAGGGTTAATATTTAGGTGGTGACACATGAATCTCGGGTCAATCCCCACCATGTCTGAGTGACACCATGCAAACACATCTAGGTTGCCTTTAAGGAAAGTGGTCACACTACACCAAAACTGGCAATTAGTAACGGATATATCCGTTACTAATGACATTAGTAACGGATATATCCGTTACTAATCGTCCGTCACAATTGCTTTTTTTTATATTTTGTAACAGATATATTCGTTACTAATTAGTAACGGATATATTCGTTACTAATTAGTAACGGATATATCCGTTACAAATTAGTAACGGATATCTGGAATTAGTAACGGATATATCCGTTACTAATTAGTAACGGATATATCCGTTACAAATAGATTAGTAACGGATATATCCGTTACAAATTAGTAACGGATATCTGGAATTAGTAACGGATATATCCGTTACTAATTAGTAACGGATATATCTGTTACAAAATAAAAAAAAAACAATTGTGACGGACGATAAGTAACGGATGTTGAGAATTAGTAACGGATATATCCGTTACTAATATTAAAAAAATTTAATAAGCTCTCAGCCAATCAGAGGTTGCCACCACAGCCGGCACCACTTGTACTCTCAGCCAATCAGAGGCTGCCACCACAGCCGCCCAGGCACCCCAACCTCAATTTTGCCAGATTTGTTGAAGTAAGGTTTCGAACCCCTGACCTCCTCTGTGGTAGTACACCCCCTTAACCAACTGTGACACGCGAGTATTTGAGATATATATGGAAATACAATCCTTATACTATGAACTTTTACATGTTTTTGTTTTATAAATTCTTTTAAAATAATAATTTTTTAAAAAATTCGTTTTAATTTAATTTTACATATTTTTTAAAATTTAATTTTTTAAAAATTCGTTATAATTATTTATATTAAAAAAATAGAAAATAATTATTTTTTTAAAAAAATCGAAAATAATTATTTTTTTAAAAAAATCGAAAATTCTAATTTTTTTTAAAAAATCGAAAATAATTATTTTTTTAAAAAATCGAAAATAATTATTTTTTTTAAAAAATCGAAAATAATTATTTTTTTTAAAAAATCGAAAATAATTATTTTTAAAAAAAATCGAAAATAATTATTTTTTAAAAAAATCGAAAAATCTAATTTTTTTAAAAAAATCGAAAATAATTATTTTTAAAAAAAACGAAAAAATTTTTTTTTAAAAAAATCGAAAATTATTAATTTTTTTAAAAAAATCAAAAATAATTATTTTTAAAAAAAATGAAAATAATTCTTTTTTAAAAAAATCGAAAATAATTATTTTTTAAAAAAATCGAAAATAATTATTTTTTTAAAATAATCGAAAATAATATTTTTTTAAAAAAAATATTTATTTTTTAAATATTTTTTCGACGATCCAACCGTACGGCTGTTAATATCTAAAGATTTTAGTGATATACACAAAAAATTAAAAAATTACAAGCTTATTTGATGTGATTTTATAATATAAATCTCCAAAAAACAATACTCGCGATAACTAGTATCGTCCCGATTGCACAAAACAATATTTTTAAAAACTTTTTTCGACGATCCAACCGTACGGTTGTTAATATCTAATGATTTTAGTGATATACACAAAAAAATAAAAAATTACAAGCTTATTTGATGTGATTTTATAATATAAATCTCCAAAAAACAATACTCGCGATAACTAGTATCGTCCCGATTGCACAAAACAATATTTTTAAAAACTTTTTTCGACGATCCAACCGTACGGTTGTTAATATCTAATGATTTTAGTGATATACACAAAAAAATAAAAAATTACAAGCTTATTTGATGTGATTTTATAATATAAATCTCCAAAAAACAATACTCGCGATAACTAGTATCGTCCCGATTGCACAAAACAATATTTTTTAAATCTTTTTTCGACGATCCAACCGTTCGGTTGTTAATATCTAATGATTTTAGTGATATACAAAAAAAAATAAAAAATTACAAGCTTATTTGATGTGATTTTATAATATAAATCTCCAAAAAACAATACTCGCGATAACTAGTATCGTCCCGATTGCACAAAACAATATTTTTAAAAACTTTTTTCGACGATCCAACCGTACGGTTGTTAATATCTAATGATTTTAGTGATATACACAAAAAAATAAAAAATTACAAGCTTATTTGATGTGATTTTATAATATAAATCTCCAAAAAACAGTACTCGCGATAACTAGTATCGTCCAGATTGCACAAAACAATATTTTTAAAATCTTTTTTCGACGATCCAACCGTACGGCTGTTAATATCTAATGATTTTAGTGATATACAAAAAAAATAAAAAATTACAAGCTTATTTGATGTGATTTTATAATATAAATCTCCAAAAAACAATACTCGCGATAACTAGTATCGTCCCGATTGCACAAAACAATATTTTTAAAAACTTTTTTCGACGATCCAACCGTACGGTTGTTAATATCTAATGATTTTAGTGATATACACAAAAAAATAAAAAATTACAAGCTTATTTGATGTGATTTTATAATATAAATCTCCAAAAAACAATACTCGCGATAACTAGTATCGTCCCGATTGCACAAAACAATATTTTTTAAATCTTTTTTCGACGATCCAACCGTTCGGTTGTTAATATCTAATGATTTTAGTCATATACACAAAAAAATAACAAATTACAAGCTTATTTGATGTGATTTTATAATATAAATCTCCAAAAAACAATACTCGCGATAACTAGTATCGTCCCGATTGCACAAAACAATATTTTAAAAATCTTTTTTCGACGATACAACCGTACGGTTGTTAATATCTAATGATTTTAGTGATATACACAAAAAATAAAAAAATTACAAGCTTATTTGATGTGATTTTATAATATAAATCTCCAAAAAACAATACTCGCGATAACTAGTATCATCCCGATTGCACAAAACAATATTTTTAAAATCTTTTTTCGACGATCCAACCGTACGGTTGTTAATATCTAATGATTTTAGTGATATACACAAAAAAATAAAAAATTACAAGCTTATTTGATGTGATTTTATAATATAAATCTCCGAAAAACAATACTCGCGATAACTAGTAGTCCCGATTGCACAAAACAATATTTTAAAAATCTTTTTTCGACGATACAACTGTACGGTTGTTAATATCTAATGATTTTAGTGATATACACAAAAAATTAAAAAATTCCAAGCTTATTTGATGTGATTTTATAATATAAATCTCCAAAAAACAATACTCGCGATAACTAGTATCGTCCGGATTGCACAAAACAATATTTTAAAAATCGTTTTTCGAGGATACAACCGTACGGTTGTTAATATCTAATGATTTTAGTGATATACACAAAAAAATAAAAAATTACAAGCTTATTTGATGTGATTTTATAATATAAATCTCCAAAAAACAATACTCGCGATAACTAGTATCGTCCCGATTGCACAAAACAATATTTTTTAAATCTTTTTTCGACGATCCAACCGTTCGGTTGTTAATATCTAATGATTTTAGTCATATACACAAAAAAATAACAAATTACAAGCTTATTTGATGTGATTTTATAATATAAATCTCCAAAAAACAATACTCGCGATAACTAGTAGTCCCGATTGCACAAAACAATATTTTAAAAATCTTTTTTCGACGATACAACCGTACGGTTGTTAATATCTAATGATTTTAGTGATATACACAAAAAATTAAAAAATTACAAGCTTATTTGATGTGATTTTATAATATAAATCTCCAAAAAACAATACTCGCGATAACTAGTATCGTCCCGATTGCACAAAACAATATTTTTAAAATCTTTTTTCGATGATCCAACCGTACGGTTGTTAATATCTAATGATTTTAGTGATATACACAAAAAAATAAAAAATTACAAGCTTATTTGATGTGATTTTATAATATAAATCTCCAAAAAACAATACTCGCGATAACTAGTATCGTCCCGATTGCACAAAACAATATTTTTTAAATCTTTTTTCGACGATCCAACCTTTCGGTTGTTAATATCTAATGATTTTAGTGATATACACAAAAAAATAAAAAATTACAAGCTTATTTGATGTGATTTTATAATATAAATCTCCAAAAAACAATACTCGCGATAACTAGTATCGTCCCGATTGCACAAAACAATATTTTAAAAATCTTTTTTCGACGATACAACCGTACGGTTGTTAATTTCTAATGATTTTAGTGATATACACAAAAAATAAAAAAATTACAAGCTTATTTGATGTGATTTTATAATATAAATCTCCAAAAAACAATACTCGCGATAACTAGTATCATCCCGATTGCACAAAACAATATTTTTAAAATCTTTTTTCGACGATCCAACCGTACGGTTGTTAATATCTAATGATTTTAGTGATATACACAAAAAATTAAAAAATTACAAGCTTATTTGATGTGATTTTATAATATAAATCTCCGAAAAACAATACTCGCGATAACTAGTAGTCCCGATTGCACAAAACAATATTTTAAAAATCTTTTTTCGACGATACAACTGTACGGTTGTTAATATCTAATGATTTTAGTGATATACACAAAAAATTAAAAAATTCCAAGCTTATTTGATGTGATTTTATAATATAAATCTCCAAAAAACAATACTAGCGATAACTAGTATCGTCCCGATTGCACAAAACAATATTTTAAAAATCTTTTTTCGAGGATACAACCGTACGGTTGTTAATATCTAATGATTTTAGTGATATACACAAAAAATAAAAAAATTACAAGCTTATTTGATGTGATTTTATAATATAAATCTCCAAAAAACAATACTCGCGATAACTAGTATCGTCCCGATTGCACAAAACAATATTTTTAAAATCTTTTTTCAAGGATACAACCGTACGGTTGTTAATATCTAATGATTTTAGTGATATACACAAAAAATAAAAAAATTACAAGCTTATTTGATGTGATTTTATAATATAAATCTCCAAAAAACAATACTCGCGATAACTAGTATCGTCCCGATTGCACAAAACAATATTTTTTAAATATTTTTTCGACGATCCAACCGTACGACTGTTAATATCTAAAGATTTTAGTGATATACACAAAAAATTAAAAAATTACAAGCTTATTTGATGTGATTTTATAATATAAATCTCCAAAAAACAATACTCGCGATAACTAGTATCGTCCCGATTGCACAAAACAATATTTTTAAAAACTTTTTTCGACGATCCAACCGTACGGTTGTTAATATCTAATAATTTTAGTGATATACACAAAAAATTAAAAAATTACAAGCTTATTTGATGTGATTTTATAATATAAATCTCCAAAAAACAGTACTCGCGATAACTAGTATCGTCCAGATTGCACAAAACAATATTTTTAAAATCTTTTTTCGACGATCCAACCGTACGGCTGTTAATATCTAAGGATTTTAGTGATATACACAAAAAATTAAAAAATTCCAAGCTTATTTGATGTGATTTTATAATATAAATCTCCAAAAAACAATACTCGCGATAACTAGTATCGTCCGGATTGCACAAAACAATATTTTAAAAATCGTTTTTCGAGGATACAACCGTACGGTTGTTAATATCTAATGATTTTAGTGATATACACAAAAAAATAAAAAATTACAAGCTTATTTGATGTGATTTTATAATATAAATCTCCAAAAAACAATACTCGCGATAACTAGTATCGTCCCGATTGCACAAAACAATATTTTTTAAATCTTTTTTCGACGATCCAACCGTTCGGTTGTTAATATCTAATGATTTTAGTCATATACACAAAAAAATAACAAATTACAAGCTTATTTGATGTGATTTTATAATATAAATCTCCAAAAAACAATACTCGCGATAACTAGTAGTCTCGATTGCACAAAACAATATTTAAAAATCTTTTTTCGACGATACAACCGTACGGTTGTTAATATCTAATGATTTTAGTGATATACACAAAAAATTAAAAAATTACAAGCTTATTTGATGTGATTTTATAATATAAATCTCCAAAAAACAATACTCGCGATAACTAGTATCGTCCCGATTGCACAAAACAATATTTTTAAAATCTTTTTTCGATGATCCAACCGTACGGTTGTTAATATCTAATGATTTTAGTGATATACACAAAAAAATAAAAAATTACAAGCTTATTTGATGTGATTTTATAATATAAATCTCCAAAAAACAATACTCGCGATAACTAGTATCGTCCCGATTGCACAAAACAATATTTTTTAAATCTTTTTTCGACGATCCAACCTTTCGGTTGTTAATATCTAATGATTTTAGTGATATACACAAAAAAATAAAAAATTACAAGCTTATTTGATGTGATTTTATAATATAAATCTCCAAAAAACAATACTCGCGATAACTAGTATCGTCCCGATTGCACAAAACAATATTTTAAAAATCTTTTTTCGACGATACAACCGTACGGTTGTTAATTTCTAATGATTTTAGTGATATACACAAAAAATAAAAAAATTACAAGCTTATTTGATGTGATTTTATAATATAAATCTCCAAAAAACAATACTCGCGATAACTAGTATCATCCCGATTGCACAAAACAATATTTTTAAAATCTTTTTTCGACGATCCAACCGTACGGTTGTTAATATCTAATGATTTTAGTGATATACACAAAAAATTAAAAAATTACAAGCTTATTTTATGTGATTTTATAATATAAATCTCCGAAAAACAATACTCGCGATAACTAGTAGTCCCGATTGCACAAAACAATATTTTAAAAATCTTTTTTCGACGATACAACTGTACGGTTGTTAATATCTAATGATTTTAGTGATATACACAAAAAATTAAAAAATTCCAAGCTTATTTGATGTGATTTTATAATATAAATCTCCAAAAAACAATACTAGCGATAACTAGTATCGTCCCGATTGCACAAAACAATATTTTAAAAATCTTTTTTCGAGGATACAACCGTACGGTTGTTAATATCTAATGATTTTAGTGATATACACAAAAAATAAAAAAATTACAAGCTTATTTGATGTGATTTTATAATATAAATCTCCAAAAAACAATACTCGCGATAACTAGTATCGTCCCGATTGCACAAAACAATATTTTTAAAATCTTTTTTCGAGGATACAACCGTACGGTTGTTAATATCTAATGATTTTAGTGATATACACAAAAAATAAAAAAATTACAAGCTTATTTGATGTGATTTTATAATATAAATCTCCAAAAAACAATACTCGCGATAACTAGTATCATCCCGATTGCACAAAACAATATTTTTTAAATATTTTTTCGACGATCCAACCGTACGGCTGTTAATATCTAAAGATTTTAGTGATATACACAAAAAATTAAAAAATTACAAGCTTATTTGATGTGATTTTATAATATAAATCTCCAAAAAACAATACTCGCGATAACTAGTATCGTCCCGATTGCACAAAACAATATTTTTAAAAACTTTTTTCGACGATCCAACCGTACGGTTGTTAATATCTAATAATTTTAGTGATATACACAAAAAATTAAAAAATTACAAGCTTATTTGATGTGATTTTATAATATAAATCTCCAAAAAACAGTACTCGCGATAACTAGTATCGTCCAGATTGCACAAAACAATATTTTTAAAATCTTTTTTCGACGATCCAACCGTACGGCTGTTAATATCTAAGGATTTTAGTGATATACACAAAAAATAAAAAACTTACAAGCTTATTTGATGTGATTTTATAATATAAATCTCCAAAAAACAATACTCGCGATAACTAGTATCGTCCAGATTGCACAAAACAATATTTTTAAAATCTTTTTTCGACGATCCAACCGTACGGTTGTTAATATCTAATGATTTTAGTGATATACACAAAAAAAAAAAAATTACAAGCTTATTTGATGTGATTTTATAATATAAATCTCCAAAAAACAATACTCGCGATAACTAGTATCGTCCCGATTGCACAAAACAATATTTTTTAAATCTTTTTTCGACGATCCAACCGTTCGGTTGTTAATATCTAATGATTTTAGTGATATACAAAAAAAAATAAAAAATTACAAGCTTATTTGATGTTATTTTATAATATAAATCTCCAAAAAAACAATACTCGCGATAACTAGTATCGTCCCGATTGCACAAAACAATATTTTTTAAATCTTTTTTCGACGATCCAACCGTACGGTTGTTAATATCTAATGATTTTAGTGATATACACAAAAAAATAAAAAATTACAAGCTTATTTGATGTGATTTTATAATATAAATCTCCAAAAAACAATACTCGCGATATCTAGTAGTCCCGATTGCACAAAACAATATTTTAAAAATCGTTTTTCGACGATACAACCGTACGGTTGTTAATATCTAATGATTTTAGTGATATACACAAAAAATTAAAAAATTACAAGCTTATTTGATGTGATTTTATAATATAAATCTCCAAAAAACAATACTCGCGATAACTAGTATCGTCCCGATTGCACAAAACAATATTTTAAAAATCTTTTTTCGACGATACAACCGTACGGTTGTTAATATCTAATGATTTTAGTGATATACACAAAAAATAAAAAAATTACAAGCTTATTTGATGTGATTTTATAATATAAATCTCCAAAAAACAATACTCGCGATAACTAGTATCATCCCGATTGCACAAAACAATATTTTTAAAATCTTTTTTCGACGATCCAACCATACGGTTGTTAATATCTAATGATTTTAGTGATATACACAAAAAATTAAAAAATTACAAGCTTATTTGATGTGATTTTATAATATAAATCTCCGAAAAACAATACTCGCGATAACTAGTAGTCCCGATTGCACAAAACAATATTTTAAAAATCTTTTTTCGACGATACAACTGTACGGTTGTTAATATCTAATGATTTTAGTGATATACACAAAAAATTAAAAAATTCCAAGCTTATTTGATGTGACTTTATAATATAAATCTCCAAAAAACAATACTCGCGATAACTAGTATCGTCCCGATTGCACAAAACAATATTTTAAAAATCTTTTTTCGAGGATACAACCGTACGGTTGTTAATATCTAATGATTTTAGTGATATACACAAAAAATAAAAAAATTACAAGCTTATTTGATGTGATTTTATAATATAAATCTCCAAAAAACAATACTCGCGATAACTAGTATCGTCCCGATTGCACAAAACAATATTTTTAAAATCTTTTTTCGACGATCCAACCGTACGGTTGTTAATATCTAATGATTTTAGTGATATACACAAAAAATTAAAAAAATACAAGCTTATTTGATGTGATTTTATAATATAAATCTTCAAAAAACAATACTCGCGATAACTAGTAGTCCCGATTGCACAAAACAATATTTTAAAAATCTTTTTTCGACGATACAACCGTACGGTTGTTAATATCTAATGATTTTAGTGATATACACAAAAAATTAAAAAATTACAAGTTTATTTGATGTGATTTTATAATATAAATCTCCAAAAAACAATACTCGCGATAACTAGTATCGTCCCGATTGCACAAAACAATATTTTAAAAATCTTCTTTCGACGATACAACCGTACGGTTGTTAATATCTAATGATTTTAGTGATATACACAAAAAATAAAAAAATTACAAGCTTATTTGATGTGATTTTATAATATAAATCTCCAAAAAACAATACTCGCGATAACTAGTATCGTCCCGATTGCACAAAACAATATTTTTAAAATCTTTTTTCGACGATCCAACCGTACGGTTGTTAATATCTAATGATTTTAGTGATATACACAAAAAAATAAAAAATTACAAGCTTATTTGATGTGATTTTATAATATAAATCTCCAAAAAACAATACTCGTGATAACTAGTAGTCCCGATTGCACAAAACAATATTTTAAAAATCTTTTTTCGACGATACAACCGTACGGTTGTTAATATCTAATGATTTTAGTGATATACACAAAAAATTAAAAAATTACAAGCTTAATTGATGTGATTTTATAATATAAATCTCCAAAAAACAATACTCGCGATAACTAGTATCGTCCCGATTGCACAAAACAATATTTTTAAAATCTTTTTTCGACGATCCAACCATACAGTTGTTAATATCTAATGATTTTAGTGATATACACAAAAAATTAAAAAATTACAAGCTTATTTGATTTGATTTTATAATATAAATCTCCAAAAAACAATACTCGCGATAACTGGTATCGTCCCGATTGCACAAAACAATATTTTTTAAATATTTTTTCGACGATCCAACCGTACGGCTGTTAATATCTAAAGATTTTATTGATATACACAAAAAATTAAAAAATTACAAGCTTATCTGATGTGATTTTGTAATATAAATCTCCAAAAAACAATACTCGCGATAACTAGTATCGTCCCGATTGCACAAAACAATACTCAGTTTTTCGGGGGGTAGTACCACCACAAAATTTGTTGTTGGAAGCTGTCGAAAAAGATAAAAAATCAAAACATCTCAATTGAGGGTATAATAGAGGATGCCTCAGATGATGATCAAAATGAAAGAGTGCAGGAGCATGAAAGCGGGGTACCACATGGTATGCCATACGGCTTGTAGAACACCGGGGTGACCTATCACCTAGCAGATGGTGAATGGAGAATTGCCTCAAAAGAGTTCACAGGGAAGCGAATAAACCAGAATGAAAGCCGGGAAGCTATAAAGGGGCTTCTAGTTGAAATTGATATTGACCCTAGGATGTCGGGTACCCTGGAAAAGGAAGGGGCTACCGAAGATAATATTCCCATACTTATGGATGTTGAAGATCCAAGTAAGGTCTTGAAAATTGGGAAGCAGCTAGATAAAAGGATGAGAGAGGGGTTGACACTACACCAAACTGGCAAATTACTAACAGATAAAAAAAGCCATTAGTAACGGATATATCCGTTACTAATTAGTAACGGATATATCCGTTACTGATGGCATTAGTAACGGATATATCCGTTACTAATTAGTAACGGATATATCCGTTACTAATGGCATTGCATCATGCAATGCACATATATCCGTTACTAATTAGTAACGTTACTCGCGATAACTAGTATCGTCCTCTTCAGTAGGTTCCTCTGGCAACTCTATTATCATAATGGCATTGTATGATGCTTTCTCAAATTTCTGTGGCTCTAGGCCATGGCTTCTCATTAGGGCTTCCCCATTTACCCTTTCCTCAGCTTGGATAGACTTGTCTGCTTTCTCGGCAGCCTGAACAACCTTATTATAACATTCCCTCGATTCATACTGACATCCTTTTACGCACCCCAATTTCATTGAAAAATGGTAGATTGAGGTTACCACTCTCATGTCTCTCAACATCGGTCTCCCAAGTATTGCATTATGAGAGATGTCTTCGTTCACCACCATAAACTCAGCCATTTGGGTGGCCTTGCAAGGATCCACACCCAGTGTTAATGGTAGCTTAATCTTTCCCATGATTTGAAACGGGTTGCCGGTAAACCCAGATCGGAGGTGCTCATGCCAAACTCCGACGTACCCGTCTACCGGTCTACGGTAGATCCTCTCCCCAAACTGGGGCCATCGCCACTAAATCTCAGGCCCTAAGTGGAAAACACCCCGGACTGCATCATCCATCTCAGCCTTCGAACACTTCTCATATTTATTTGCTAAAGGATAAGGGACCTCACTCAGCACCATCCCGGAGAAAGTGGCATCCAACCTAGCCTGGTCATATGGTTCGGGGATTCCCTCGGGTTGCCTATGCTTATAAGAAAAGTTGTGGTCCCTATAGAAGAAAGTCTCATCAACCTCGTATCTCCTAAGGAACATATATTTACTATCTACCCAGTACCCGTCAGGAGTCACGCAGCTCTGGCCCGAACCCTGGTCTTTGGTGTAGATCCGGGTCACCACCTGTTGATCGCTCTTCTTCTTCTTAGCCATTTGGCACCAATCTAAATCTACTACTGAAGGAGGTTTGCAGATGAAACTAATACTACCAGAACTACTGTCAGAGATAATGACCAAAGGGTTAGATGGAGGCTTTCCTTTCTTTGCCCAGTGTTTGATGCGAACCATAAACCTGGAGAAATAATCAAAGTTAAGTTCCTCTCCTATTCCGTTTTTAGTCCGTACTTAGTTATTTATAGTTTATTACATACCTAATCCGGATTAACAAATTAGAACCACAATCCTGATCTATTACTTCTCTTGTTAAACCTAGTCCGGGCAAAGTACTACTTCTACCTAATCAAGGTCAGCGTGATTTCAAAAAGTTAAGTCAGACAAAATTTTGTTACATACTAGTCCGGACAGGGGTTGGGCACCTAGTCCGGATTGCACACAAACAAAAACCCAAAAACACAATTCGCAAAATCTAAAACAACAAAACAAGATCAAATACCTATACATACGGATATTCTAAACCTAGAAAATAAGAACATGAAGAATACGCCCAAACCCAGATTGAAGAACAACCGAAAACCCCCATTTTCCAAACATTAAACCATCAAAATTGAACAATTAGGCCAACCAAACAATAATTTCACTTAACAAACACAAACAACATCATCAATCTTAGACAAAATAGTCGACATTCTTCAAGAAAATTCCAAAAGGACATGCAAAGAAAGAAAGTGTAATCGGAGAAAGAGAGAAGAATGAGAGTCTTACAGAGGATAAGCTTTCCAAACGGAGGTGAACGGAGATCCAGAAACCGGCGGCACAACCACAGGGGTGAAAAGTTCCGATGGATGAGAATTTGGAAGTTCCAGATAAAATAAAAAACTTTGAGAAAAAGAAGATACTTTGAGAAAAGATTTTGGAAAAGTTAAAGTAGTAGTACGAAGTACAAAGGATTTGTACTTATAGCTTCTGAAAAGTAACGGCCCAAAGGCAACGTGGCAAAGTTTTATTGGGTGGAAACAGATGAAGAGACAACCGCCATAAATACGGACAGCTATTGCACGTCTTTTTAGAGAAAATGGAGTAACATATTTTTAAAATTAACAGAGGGAAGTGTTGAAACCGTTTGGAATTCCGTCGTGGCCAGGACTCCTTCGAACCCGAATTTCTGCCAACATAAATGGTCCGGACTCCATCCAAAAAAAAACCCAGGAAAAAATTCTACATAAACTCAATCCGGATGTCTTCTATTGTTAACAATCCGGATTCGGGGGCAAAATTCAACCAATTTTTTTCTATGTTACCCAAAGCCCTTCTAGCTTTGGACTTGTGAAAAATCTACATTACCTAAATCCGGATTGCATCTATTGTTAACAATCCGGATTAGGGGGAAAAATTCAACCAAAATTTTTATAAGTTATCCAAAGCCCTTCTAGCTTTGGACTTGTGAAAAATCTACATTACCTAAATTCGGATTGATTCCATTGTCAATAATCCAGATTAGGGGGCAAAATTAAACCAAAATTTTTCTAAGTTACCCAAAGCCCTTCTAGCTTTGGACTTGTGGAAAATCTACATTACCTAAATTCGGATTGCTTCCATTGCCAACAATCCGGATTATGGGGCAAAATTCAACCAAAATTTTTCTAAGTTACCCAAAGCCCTTCTAGCTTTGGACTTGTGGAAAATCTACATTACCTAAATCCGGATTGCTTCCATTGTCAACAATCTGGATTAGGGGGCATAATTCAACCAAATTTTTTCTAAGTTACCCAAATGTAACGCCCCCAAATCCGCGGTCAGGGATTCAGGTCGTCACATCACCATTCAACCATATCATACATGTGTTAACTTTACAACTCAACAATATACCAATCCAGATCTCAATCTTTCATACATACAAGTTAGAGCCTCAGAAACGATAATCAAAAGTAACACAAAATATTACAATTCATCTGTACAATCCAGAATCTTACACAATCTTACTTATACAAACTGCACCTGAGGGCAAGTCTTACTAATAACAGTCGGAAACCTATCAGACTTACTCTGTAGTATTTATCCGGAATTGAATCATCCCAAAGGTAAATCTTCTACTCTGTAGTTGGAAAAATAATGTAATTTGTCTCGAAAAGATTTCCAAATGTATAAGCATATATCTCATTATATCAAAATATAACTCGACAATATATATGTCCGAGTTATGAATGAAATATTCATACTCAATATGAAGTTTTAAATACCAAATGAACCATTAAGTTCACAACCGTAACAAAGCATCCTTAATATAGCAAAATAGTATCCACTATAGTTTTTACTAATCTTTTAGGAAGTTTTTCAAAATACGCGGTTCAAGATACTGCTACGATAATTAATTTTTCATCATACGCAAACCGAACCATTTATAAGGTTCCAATTCAATATTTCTCAAGTTTGAAAATATATACATATATGTATATCATTTTCGTCAAAACGCCCTAGAGTTCAATATGCTATACAGGGAGTACATTATTCTTAAACCTTTTTCCTTCATTTCCTTTAGAAAGCTTGCAATTCAAAATATCGAATACTTTGACAAGTTCATAACAATATCAATACTATCGGTAATTGAGCACCTAGGCTTTCATTACAGTTTTGTAGTATAATTCTAATTGGAAGAATGAGACTATGCTGGAGTTGGCCACGATACATGGTGATCAGCCAATGTATCGCAACTTAAACTTCTCTACTAGTAGAAGGATGACGTTCCCTAAACGGGCTTGCACCCTGACCGCATACGGGCCTTATGCTGGATGACTCCTGACAACGTCGACTCTTACGCTTTGCTGGACTACGCCTGACAACGTCGCCTCTTACGCTTTACTGGACTACGCCTGACAACGTAGCCTCTTACGTTTAGTGGACTACGCCTGACAACGTAGCCTCTTTCCTCTAGTCCCTTGAAGAATCATATCCATATCTCGAATGGAATTTAATCCAAGTTCCCCAAACACAGAGCTTATTGATAGGTCTGATAACAATTATATATTTTACTTCCAGGAGTATTTGAGGAAGTAACATCGCAATGTGGGTTAACGTTAGCCAACAGATTTTATTTGTTTATGAAGTTCATTTCAAAACATAGTTTGGGACTTAGTCGGAGTTTTCATGCAATTAACTAAGTCTGAACCCCTCCTTACTAGGTAGGGTTGTAGTTCTGAAGTTATTCATGTAGATAGCGAAGGGAGAAAACACTTTATCTACTCCCAAAACCCTGGGTTTCCAAGTTTTGATGAGTTCGAAAGCAGTTGCGGTACTCTTTGACTAGTGGGTTTATTTATAAATAATAATTGGGAACCCTTATTATTTTTAAATAATTTTCTGAAGGTCAGAAAATATTTAAAATAATTTTTAAAAGCATTAAATAATTTTAAATAATTAATATAATTTTTAAATAATTTTGGAATATTTAATAAATATTTAATAAATATTTATTAAATAATAAACCATTAATGACTATTTTTAAATTAATACTCAAATTAATATTCATTTAATTAATAAATATTCAAATAATATTTATTAACATCATTTAAGATAATCTTTAATCCAAATATATCCAATTTATATTTATTGGAATATTTTTAAATCAATATTTAAATAATAATCTGTCTCCAGCGATTCTCGGGTTTTTATGACAGTATTATGATAAAGTATCTCCGACACTATAGAGCCGTAATATATATATATACACACACATATACACTTCCATCGGTTTATATCCCTTAGGCATATAAACCAAACCACAATTGATAATTCACCAAAACAGTTTAAAACAGTTTATAGCAGTCATATCACAACATCAACAGTTTATAAAGTACTTAAAGTTCAAGGTTCGAAAACTTGCATAGGCAAAATTAAGGATATAATATTTTGAAAATAATGCTTAGGGTTGAAAAACTTGCCTGAAATCCAAAGTACATCCCCTAGGTTTCACTCGTTCCGGATAGTTCTGGAAACAGACATAATAATCTTGGTTAGCCTTCCTAAACGAATAGCTACCCATACTAGTAGTAAGTATACTCAACTTCGTTAACCAATTACTTGATTGCTAACATCTTTTGTCTTTACGAGTCCTTAGTCATTTTCTATTAACACTTATCTTTGCCTGGCATTTCACCTCCTCGGGTCTATTTTAACCATTCGTAAAACTACCTTGTCAATAACCTTTAATCCAATTCTTTGCTCCAATATGTAGTCATGATGTTCCTCAACAATTTTCGTGTTTTAACCGACTTGTAATTATCCTTTTACCTTGGCCAAAATGGCTCGTCAAAACAGTGCCCTTAGAGTTGACTTTTCAGGGAGTTACTATTACGCGACACACATTCCAACATTGTTAATAAATTGAAAAACCCATAATTAATTATGAAACAACCTCAAGGAACTTCTTGAGTATTTGTAATATTTATCAAAATTGCTTCGATTTGGAAAACACGTGTGTAGACAGGCGAAACGCATTTTAGAAACTTCGTCAACTACAGAGTTGTACTATTTGCGCTAGTTTCACTAAAATGCTCCTAACTCCTTAACCGTTAACTCAAATGATACACCGTTTAACTTAACAAGAATTTGGTTCTGGAAAGAAGACTTATTTTCCCGAATTTACTGTTTTTGCAGAAGCTTCTGTGATGAATAATGTCGTCGCGCAACTTTCGCTCCGACATTTTTATAAAATCGAAAAATTAATATTTTTACATAATTATTTTTGGGTTGTCTTCTTAACTGACCAGTCGTCATACGATCCAAATTTCATGATTTGTAAATATAGTTAAGCGGTCCGAACACATTTTACAATTTGGTACTTTGTAGCAGTTTGGTTCCTCGAATCGACTTCACTAAAACAAACATATCTCTTAAACCGTAAATCGCCTCGGCACGATCTTTATATGGATACAAACTACAAAATAAGCTCTAAAAGTTTCTGGACAGGAGTGTTCAAAAATACCACTTTTACAGTTCGTGAATCTTTGTTTAAAACAGTCCTAAAACCAAATTGGCATTATGACGGCTATAATCGTAACGATTCCCGAATTTAACTACGTTAAATCCATTAAACAACAACCAATTCATCAACCCAACATTTTTAACATCATAATCAGTTCATAAATTCAAGAACTCATTACCAACATCAATCCATAACAATCAATCATCAAGATTCAACCATTTACATACCCAACTTCTTAAATCAACATATTCTTAAACATAACTCAAACTCAAGCTTATAACTCAAGATAAATCAAAGGGTGGATGATGTTTATACCTTCCTTGAATCTTTAAACATACTAACAAGAGCTAGTAAGCCTTAAGGGAGCCTTGATCTATGTTTATCATCCTTAAACTTGCAAAAGAAATCAAGAAGCAAGTTAGAATGTTCGGATACCCCTATTGAAAGAACTGGAAAAACGAGGGTCTTACCATGCTTATTTGGAAGAGACTTGTGAATAAGAAGTGTAGGTTATCTCAAGACCTTTCCAAAGAGCTATAGAACATGATTTTCCAGTTAGAAATGAAGGAGATATGGCAGTTTTAAGCTGCTGCCTCTGTTTTGGCCAAGATGAAAGAAAAGGGAGAGAGAAGGAGTGTTTGCTTGCTTTGTTTTGTGTTATAATGTATTTGTAATGATATGTATTGGTTATATGCAGCATGTAGTACCTAGCTAGCTAGTTTTCCAAGCCTACACTTGACCATAATGCTTGGTGATCCACAATTTAGTGAACTATGTTGCCAACTAGTTTGGTTGAGTACTAACTAGCTTCTTAACTGCTTGGTTGCTTGCTTGTTGACTTGGTTAGATGGTTTGACTAGCCAACTTGCATGGGTTTGCATTGAATTTACATAAGCTTTACCACCTTTCCATTATCCAATATTTATCTCTTAATTTTCTATACTAAGTTTGCTTCACCCCTAAAACATTTTGTCGTGGAGATTTCTTCGGGCAACCTTTAATATTCCAAGTACCTCACTTTAATATGTTTATACCATGGAGTTTCCAAATTGTAATTTCCCCTGGTCTTGGCATAGTTTTCGTATTTCTCGATACCTCGTAAAATACGGCCATTTGAAATAATGGGTTTCGTCGAAAACTAACGACTTTTACATACACTCATTTCCATCGTAAAGACGTAATATCAATTTGAAACCCTCATTTAATAATTCGTACATAGCGTGGTTGCAAAAGTTTTTCGTACACCCATAGAATCACTATTCTTCCCGATTTCAAATATTCACAAAAATTAGGGTTATTACAGTCTCCCCTCCTTAAAAGGATTCTATCCTCAGAATCTAAAAAAAATAGTTGTGGTGCTATTCCAGCTTCACCCTCTCCAACACTCAGGTTGACACTTCAATCCTTTCATTCTCTCACAACACTTTCACCAGCGCTTCAGTGTTGTTCCTTAACAAATGTTTTTTCTGACCTTTATTCTTTATTGGTTGTTCTATGAACGACAACTCCTGTCCTACTACCTATACGTTTATGTTCCGGCACATTCATATCATCCGTGTCGAGTCTTCACATCATTGGCACGTGAAATATCTCTTGGTCATAATTCACATTCTGAGATAACGTCAATACTTACGACACTCTTTGTATTTCTGGGCTTGATTAGCACACATGTGTTGCCTCCCTTCCGCCGCTACCACTTGCTTTGGGTAGTGTATAGCCTTCTTTGTTCGTTCGTTGACTTCTCCGTAACGCAAGGAAAATCAAAACTTCCTTTCGTAGTAAGCTTTACAAGTGACATCCTCAAGCTCGCATGGTGACTATCGAGATAACAAAATTCCTATTATTGATAAATGATTACCCTTGACTACCCTGTGAAATCTAAGGCACGACACTCATCATAAATTCGATCATTTAGATAATTCTTTTGCTCTGTCCGTCTGTCACGGATCCTAATAGTGCACACGTTCAATCTCCTTTTTAAACACATTTGAAAGCACCTTCAGTTTTCGAAATTCAATCTTAGGTTTCTACCTGACACAATCGCTACACAAGCTCCGCATTACACCACCACCTTGTTCGTATATAAATCGATAATCTACTAAATGGAAAGTCTCTCGTTGGCAAGTCAACTTGGTTAGTCTAACGATCATAAATCACATAGTGTCATCGCTTGACTCGATCTTTGGTGACCCGATCATGAAATTTATCATAATACTTTTGTCCATGTTCAGGATTCTCTAGGGGCTGAAATAATCCAATAGGTCTCTATCATTCTGCTTTTGACATGTCAAGTTTGTGCTTAATAATTCTCCAATCCATTCTCCACATTCAGTCGCCAAATGTTCTCTTAACTATCTATACATCTTTGTCCTTTCCATAATCTAGTCATTTTCTTCTATAATTATCCTTTATTGTATTTACTCAATTTTCTTAGTCAATACTGACTGAATTCTGATTTCGAATAATCCCACCCATAGGTATCGACCACCACATTGGCCTTTCCTGGGTAATAATGAATTCCTTTATCATGCTCCTTGTTCACTTCCACTATTTTCTCTTCTTTATATTTAGTTCTAATATGAAGATATACTTATGGAACTTGTGGAAAAATTTAAATTCATACTCTTCCTCATAGGTCACACCTACTTCTACTCCCCCATCCGAAAAATCCGCATAAGGGAGTGGGGGGCAAATGATAGGATATAAATAGTCCGGACTGTACCTAGCCCAGGCGGACACTAGTCCCGTCTACCGCTAGTCTAGACTATGCCTAATCCAGAAGACCCGCAGCCCAGGCCCAAGGTGCGTGAGACAACACCCTTCCACACTACCAGGTGTGTGTTACGACCAAACTCAACACGCAAGTGCACGTGATCTCAAGTAATACAAATAGCAAATAAGGTTCGTTCCTATAGGGACTCGTTGTATTGTCTAGTTAATTTACTCACCGATGTATGATTATTATTCGATGCTAAGACAGATTAACAATTGGATTTTTGTTTATCACTACAATTATTCTAAGATTTATAACTAATTACCAACTACTTGAACTGAGAATTATGTCGAATTACTTATGAAAATAAAACATGAGATTTTAACTTCATTATACAATCCATCTATAGTCTCCAATTCCCTAGCCTTTTCATGTGATTTATTAATACCTGATCGAACACACAAAACTGATATAAACCAACCTTCGTTGCACAAATACCATCCTAAGTAATATCCACAATAAAGATAGAAATCACTTAGTCTCCCAATTATGCTTAATCACTATATGTCTATAAAGATTGAAAACATAATGCGTTAAGAACAAGTATTCAATTGATCACATAGTCGTCATAAAATGGTTAGAGTTACGACACTAATTACGAATGATATTCTCACGCATAAACCTATGCTAGCATGGCAAGTTCTAAACCCTTATATCCACTTTCGCTTCAATAAGAATTAACACACAATTACAGGAGTTAGCTACTCTCCTATAACGAATTAAAACAACCATGATAGGATATCACATCAATCACACTATAGGCATCGAGAAGATTTAACAAATAAACTTCATGAATAAATCTGCTAAAACCCCATGACAACGAATTAGTTCATAATCAAACTAATCGTCACCATGGGTTCCAATGTAAACATGATAGAAGAAAACAAGTAATAACTGGAATAAATATTAAGGGTTTTAAAGAGTACACCCAATCAAGCATCCACAAACTAGGAAGAATACAAGAATAAATTGAAATCTATCTTCTTCCTTGCTTCCTCGTGCTTCAAATCTTCGTAGATAGAATACGTGGTCTCTCCCTCTCTAGGGTTTGTTTCTTCCTTTATATAGGCCTCCAGGTGCAGTAGTTCGTAAGGACTTTCTATTTTTTTACTCGACTCGGAAAATCAGCAAATCATAAAACAGGAATTTTCGTCCGTGCACATGGCGCTGCCGCGCCATTTTTATACTAGGCCGCGGCGCTGCCGCGCCACAAAGCTGCTGTAATGACTCGGCGCTGCCGCGCCATCCTCAAGCCCTAACACGGCGCTGCCGCGCCGTGCCTTCTGTCCAGCAACTTGAATTTTCCCTTTTCTTCGTTATAACTCCGATTTGCGCTCCGAGCACTCCGCTTCATTCCTTTAACACCTGTGATTGATATTCCTGCACAATACCCTTAAAAGAAATCAAAAATACCACAACTCGAGTACAAGCATTAGTTTTAAGCCAAATGGAAACGTTTTAAGTGAATAAAATACCCACTCATCACACCCCCAAACTTAAACCGATGCTTGTCCTCAAGCATAAACAAACAAATTATTTACAACTAACTAGTACCACTTCCGTAGGTGATCACGGTTGCATTTAGCAAATGCAACAAGCCCTTTAAACCCCTAGGCGGCCCTAGTGGACGAGTAAGGTCTCGTGATGGCCTATAGTGAATGTACCCACAAAATCCATCTAATAACGCAACTATAATGCAACTAACTACATGAATGCAACTATATGAAATGCAAGGATCCCCTTTAGACTAACTTAAACCAACTAGCAAGCACATATCTCAAGGAATGCAAATAAATCCAAATAGAGCTTGACTAAGTTCCCGTATACCAACAATACATGACAGAAACGTGCGTGTGTGCGATGCTCATCAGAAATACTCCCAACACTAGGTCAAAAATCATACATGTCCTTAGCCAAGACAATCACAGGTTTATACATAGAATAGACTGTAGACACTTGATAACCTAGGAACACCTCCACCCTTACCCAAGGTAGCCAGAAACTCATGCTTTATTACTAACAACTACGACATATAAAAATATATACAGGCATGCTTATTTAACCGTGCAATGGATGAGACCCCAAAAGGCTTATACAATAATACCCATGTAGCGAGCTTTAGGTTAGTGTATCCCAAACCTCAAAGGGCCTTAGGTCACTAGGCGCATTGCCCCCATTGAACTTACTTGCTCGAGTTTTAAAGAGCTCATCCTGGTTAATTTTGCATTAAACTATTTACATGACTCTTTTTTTTTTCTTTTTTTCTGTTTTTTTTTCTTTTTTTTTTATGCAATCTGGAATGAATTCCAACCCAAGACTACTCATTAAAATCTCGTCTCCTTGCCTAGTCCGAAAGCCGTAGCCATCTCAGACTTTTCTTTTGTCGAGTGAAGTCCTGGAGCTGAAAAGCTCCCAATTGGGTATGAGCCGGCTACTAGCCGATTGACACCTAGCCATTATAACAAATATATACAACTAGCATGAAATCCCTGGTTTCCCCCAAACTTAGATTTTAGTGCTCCTACGCCATCAAGGGAATAACGAAAATTCTACATATAATCAAGCGATTAAATCTCTAAACGTCCAAACAAGCATGACCCTAACCTAGCCCAAAAGCACCTAATGAGACTGTGTAAAAGTTTTGTTTCTGAAACACGCAAGTCAATTCCATAGGAACTATAAATCAACCCTCTACTCATCATTACCACACTCAATTAGACATCTACCTACCAATCAGAATCAGCTCGTCCTAAGGGATCATGAAGAATGCATGCCATGAAAATGCAACTATATGAACATAAATATCACAATAAACGGAATGTCCTATATGGCATACATAAAAAAAAACAAAATACTCTAAACTAACATGCAAATATGCTCTTAACATGCAACACACCTATTATACAAGTGCACCTTTTATCCCCACCCCCAAACGTAAAATTTTCAATGCCCACATTGAAAGTAAGAATAAAAAGAGTGCAAGGCATACCTACTCGTCGCCTGAGTCACTCCCATCGAGAGTGTCCGGTGGCGGATAGACAGCGCCAGCTCCTGCTCCAAAAGGTGGAAAAGTCACGTCCACCCCACTCGCACGAAGAGCCGTGCTCAAAGCCTGTGCAAACTGACCAAAATCTGCTGCAAAACCTGCCTGCATATCGTGCACCGCATCGATACGCCTCATCAACCGTCGATACTGCTGCTGACTAATAAAAGAACCTCCCCCCTGAGGCTCCTCCTGCTGCTGCTCCACTACATAACCAAGACCCCACCACTCTGGCTCACCGCCATTCCACTCAGCCAGCCTCCCTATACTCTGATGATCCAGCGCCTCCTGTGGCTGCTGCACAACCTCATGTGCTGACCAACGAGCACCACAATCCTTAGCCAACCTAGCAATAACCGAACCATACGGCGTCGCCACAGTGGTTCTCCCTTGCATATACCGCAGAATACCCTGATGGATCAAATTGCCCAAATCCACAAACTCTCTGCTACATATAGCGTACAACAGGATAGCTCTCTCAACTGTCACCTCACTCGCATAACTAGCCGGATAAGGTTGGCACAAATGAACAAGTGCCAAGTACGCCCAAATCGATTCAGAGCCGTCGCCAAGAACGAGGTGGGCTCAGTAGTGCCCCTCCTCAAACGCCACTCTGTACCTGGAACACACAACCGCTGAATAATCAACTGAAGATCCACCGCATCGCGAGTCCTCCCTGAATAATCCTCTTGATTCCTCCTAGGAGCCGGAAGCCCAAGAACACGACGAATAGCAGACGGCTGATAATCCACTCGAAACCCATGAACCTGGCTAATCCCATTCCTTTCCACACTAGCATTCGCATAGAACTCGCGAACCACAGTCATCGGAACAGGTTCCGGACTCTCACAGATCTGCTCCCAACCTCTCTCCTGAATATTCATCAACATGTACCCATCCGAAGTAGTAGGCAACAAACCCCTCTCACGGGCAATAGGACACCCCATCAATCGATTATACTCCTCACGAGCCCCATTATTAAGAAATTGAGGCCCACCATTGCCTCCCCCAGAATCAGATGAAGATGAAGAACGAGGGTTCCTCCCACCAGCCCCACTACCACCAACACCCTCTCGGTTACCAACTACAACCCTTTGTCGCTTGGGTGCCATTGAATTGAGTGGAAGATGTGTTTAGGAATTTTGAGATTTGTAAGTTGTGTATGTATAGGTAGGGTTGTATAAGTGTAGGTATATATAGGGAATTTTAGGTTTAGTGGGTGTAGGTAGTGGGTCACTAATGACCACAACTGATTTTTTGTTTTTTCAATTTTTCTGTTTTTTTTTTCAGCAGACGGGATGGCGCTGCCGCGCCAGGAATAAGCTTGGGAACGACGCGGCCGCGTCGTGGCTACTGTTGAAATTTTTTTCTATTTTTTTTTAGAACAAATAAAATACAATAATACAATTACCATCCAAGTGGGTTGCCTCCCACGAAGTGCTCTTTTTAAGTCATTAGCTTGACGTAGCTCCATTTCCTTACGTTGTGCAAATTAGAACCGCGGTCTCAACTTCACGATTCAGCTTCTGGCCAAAATATGGCTTTAACCGCTGTCCATTGACCTTGAACGACTGGTCCGGTAACTTGTCGAAAATCTCCACTGCCCCATGCTGAAAAACTGTTTTAACTGTGAATGGACCTGACCAACGTGACTTCAACTTTCCAGGAAATAACCGAAGTCGAGAATTGAACAACAACACCAATTACCCGGGCTCAAACGTCTTAAGAACCAACCGACGATCATGCCACCTTTTTAATTTCTCTTTGTATAACTTGTTGTTCTCATAAGCTTGCAATCGAAACTCGTCCATTTCATTCAACTGAACCATACGCTTCTCACCTGCTGCTATAAGATCAAAATTCAGCTTCTTCAACGCCCAATAAGCCTTGTGTTCTAACTCAGCTGGAAGATGGCATGCTTTCCCATACACCAGCTGAAATGGTGACATTCCTAAAGGTGTTTTATAGGCTGGCCGATAAGCCCACACCTCTTCATCAAGCTTCAACACCCAATCCTTCCTAGAAGGACTAACTACCTTCTCAAGAATCCGTTTAATTTCACGATTAGACACTTCGGCTTGCCCATTGGTTTGAGGATGATAAGCTGTAGCAACTCGATGATTGATATTGTAACGTGCCATAAGAGATGTAAACTTTCAATTGCAAAAGTGCGTACCTTCATCACTGATGATAACCCGTGGAGTGCCAAACCGAGTAAATATATTCTTGTGAAGAAAATTAAGCACCACCTTAGCATCATTCGTTGGAAGTGCTTTTACCTCCACCCACTTAGACACATAATCCACGGCTAGAAGAATATATTGATTACCACATGACGGAATGAACGGTCCCATGAAGTCGATTCCCCACACGTCAAAGATCTCTACCTCCAACATGACATTAAGAGGCATCTCATCCCTACGAGAAATATTACCAACTCGTTTACATCGATCACATCTCAACACAAACTGATGAGCATCCTTGAATAGAGTCGGCCAATAGAAATCTGCTTGAAGAATACGTGTGGCTGTCTTTTCACCCGCATAGTGGCCTCCATAAGCTGTAGCATGAAAATCACTAAGAATAGCCTCGGTCTCACTGTAAGGAACACAACGCCTAATAATCTGATCAGCTCCTTGCTTGAACAAAAACGGTTCATCCCAAATATACTGCTTGACATCGTCCAAGAATTTCTTCCTTTGAGCATAAGAGAGCTCAGGTGGAATGATGTTGCTTACTAGATAATTCACAATGTCGGCAAACCATGGTTCTTCATCTTGCACTCTGAATAGTTGCTCATCAGGAAAAAACTCATTAATAACCATGTTGTCCTTAGGTGACTTTCCATGATCTTCCAATCTAGAGAGATGGTCTGCTACCTGATTCTCCGTCCCCTTTCTATCCTTGATTTCCACATCAAATTCTTGCAACAGAAGAACCCAACGAATCAACCTTGGCTTAGCATCTTTCTTTGCAAGGAGATAGCGAATAGCAGCATGATCTGTATAAACTGTCACCTTCGTACCAAGCAGATAAGAGCGAAACTTTTCAAATCCATAGACAATAGCAAGTAGTTCCATCTCAGTGGTGGTGTGTTTCAACTGAGCATCATTGAGAGTTTTGCTTGCATAATAAATAACATGGAACACTTTTTCTTTCCTTTGGCCCAGAACGGCCCCAAGTGCATAATCACTAGCATCGCACATCAAAGCAAATGGTTGGCTCCAATCAGGAGCTGTAATAACTGGAGCAGAAATTAGTTTCTTCTTCAAGATCTCGAACGCATGTAAACAAGCCTCATCAAAATTGAATGACACATCTTTTTCCAAGAGATTGCATAGCGGCTTAGCAATTTTTGAGAAATCCTTTATGAAGCGCCTGTAGAACCCCGCATGACCAAGGAAGTTGCGAATACCCTTGACTGAGATAGGGGCAGGAAGGTTCTCAATAGTCTCCACCTTTGCCTTATCAACTTCTAACCCTTTACTCGAAACCTTGTGTCCCAGAATGACACCTTCTTCTACCATGAAGTGGCACTTTTCCCAATTAAGAACAAGATTTGTCTCCACACAACGTTTTAGAACCAAACTCAAGTTTTCCAAGCACTCATCAAAAGAATCCCCAAAGACTGAGAAATCGTCCATGAATACTTCCACATTATTTCCAATCATTTCAGAGAAAATGGCCATCATGCACCTCTGAAAAGTAGCTGGTGCACCACATAACCCGAAAGAAACACGTCTGAATACAAATGTACCAAATGGACAAGTGAATGTAGTCTTCTCCTGATCCTCGGGTGCTATGCAAATCTGATTGTAACCAGAATACCCATCAAGCAAGCAATAGTACTGATGTCCAGCCAATCTATCGAGCATCTGATCAATGAACGGAAGTGGGAAATGATCTTTCCGAGTGGCCTTGTTCAACTTTCGATAATCCATGCAAATCCTCCAACCAGTAACTGTTCGCGTAGGAATGAGCTCGTTCTTTTCGTTAGTAACCACTGTCATGCCTCCTTTCTTAGGCACACATTGCACCGGACTCACCCAAGAGCTATCCGAAATCGGATAGATAATGCCTGCGTCAAGCCATTTAAGAATTTCCTTCTTCACGACTTCTTTCATAACAGGATTCAGTCTCCTTTGATTATCAACTGTAGGTTTAGCTCCCTCTTCCAAAGGAATTTTGTGCATGCAATAAGAAGGACTAATACCCTTGATGTCTGCTATAGTCCACCCAATGGCTGATTTGAAATCCCTTAAGATTCGCAATAATTTTTCCTCTTCTATGCCTGAAAGGTTAGATGATATAATAACAGGTAAGGTAGAAGAATCACCAAGATAGGCATACCTTAGATGTTCAGGCAATGGCTTAAGTTCCAATGTAGGTGCTTCCTCGATGGATGGCTTAAGTCTTACATGAGACTTCTTCAATTCTGACAACCCCAATGATTCAAATGGAATCCCAAACTTCTTCCATGGAGATGCATTAAGATATTGCAAATGTCTTTATCCTCTTCGTTCTCAACCTCTAAGTCATTAGCAAGAACTCTTTCCAACACATCAGCTTTTATCAAGTGTTGAGTCGCGGAGTTAACCACCTTGTCGACCATATCAATTTTTAGACACTCTTCATCGTCAGTTGGAAGCTTCATTGCATTGAAAACATTAAAAGTAACGTTTTGATCGTGCACCCTCATAGTGAGTTCTCCCTTTTGGACATCAATAAGAGTTCGGCCTGTAGCCAAGAATGGTCGTCCCAAGATGATAGGAATCTTCTTGTCTTCCTCGAAGTCAAGAATAACAAAGTCGGCTGGAAAGATAAGCTTGTCGACCTTCACCAAAACATCCTCAACTATCCCTCGAGGATAAGTAACTGAACGGTCCGCAAGTTGTAGAGTCATGGTGGTAGGCTTTGGTTCCGGAAGACCAAGTTGCATGAAGACTGATAATGGCATGAGATTAATACTTGCACCCAAATCACACAAGCATTTGCTGAAAGAGAGATCTCCAATAGTACATGGAATGGTAAAGCTTCCGGGGTCCTTCAACTTCGGTGGCAACTTTTGTTGCAAGATGGCACTACATTCCTCCGTCAAGGCGACGGTCTCTAGCTCCTCAAGTTTCAATTTCTTCGAGAGAATGCCCTTCATAAACTTCGCATAGCTCGGCATTTGCTCAAGAGCCTCCGCAAATGGTATGTTAATCTGAAGCTTCTTGAAGACATCCAAGAACTTAGCAAATTGCTTGTCGAATTTTTTGCCTTTGAATTCGTTTTGGGAATGGAGGAGGTGGAAACACCTTATCTTCTACTTCTTTCTGAGAATTATCATTTTTACCTGTTGTAGGAGTTGAGGGAGTAGCATTAGGTAGCAATTTAGGACCAGATTCGACCCCAACATCAAAATCAAAATTTTCCTCCAGAAGTTGCGGCGCCGCCGCGCCGTTTTTACACTGGGGAGCGGCGCTGCCGCGCCGTGCAGTCTGCCCAGATTTTTCAGATTTTTCCTCGATTAATTTTTCCTCGTTCTGACCTTGTAAAGTTCTTCCTGATCGTAATGTTACTGCCTGGACCTGTTCCTTGTGATCTTTCTTGCCTGGATTCATCTCTGTGTCACTCGGAAACGTTCCTGGTTGACGGTTCAACAATGCATTGGCCAGCTGGCCAATTTGATTCTCTAAAGTTTTCAATGACACCGCCTGACTTTTGTACATCATTCGAAGCTCTTCCAATTCAGACTTCTCAGACTGATTCAATGAAGTCCCTTGAGATGGTTGAAATCTCGGTGGATTGAATGGTTGCCTTGGAGCATAAGGTGGTGGTTGAAAGTTCTGATTATATGGCCTAGCATTGAACTGCTGATTTTGTGGTTGCTGAACACCACCCTGATTGTTGCTCCAACTGAAATTAGGATGATTCCGATTGTTGGGATGATAAACATTAGGCACTGGTTGCTGAGTTCTTTGAAAATTACTAACAAATTGTGCGGATTCAGCTGAGATAGCACACAGATTCGTGTCATGAGCCCCTGCACACAATTCACACACCATAGCAACCTGGTTAGTCCTACAATTAGAAAGGGAATCTACCTTCATTGTCAACGCTTTGAGTTGGGCAGCAATAGCAGTAGCTGTATCCAAGTCAAGAACTCCAACCACTTTCGCAGGTGGCAAGCGTTGAGTAGGATTCTGAAACTCATTGGCCGCCATCATTTGAATAAGATTATAGGCATCCTCATAGCTTTTTGCCCATAGTGCACCTCCAGAAGCTGCATCTAACATCGGCCTGGACTGAGCTCCCAACCCGTTATAGAAATTGCTGATTATCATCCAATCCGGCATCCCATGATGAGGACAACGTGCCAATATCTCCTTGTACCTTTCCCAAGCCTCCCCCAAAGATTCCTGAGGTTGTTGAGCAAACTGGGAAATAGAATTCCGATAAGCTGCTGTCTTCGCCATAGAGAAATACTTCGTCAAGAACTTTTGAGCACAGTCTGCCCATGTTTTAATAGAGCCCGATGGCATAGAATTTAACCAACTCTTGGCTTTATCCCTAAGAGAGAAGGGAAATAGCCTCAATATGATTGCGTCATCTGTAACTTCGTTGAATTTGAAGGTGTCACAGATCTCAAGGAAGTCCCTAATATGAGCATTGGGATCTTCAGCAGGACTACCCCCAAACTGTACTATATTCTGAATCATCTGAATGATGTTTGGCTTAAGCTTGAAGTTATTAGCCCCGATAGCTGGACGAACAATGCTGGTATGAATGTCCTCCACTTTTGGCTGAGAGAATTCACTCAAAGCCTTCGCTGGTTGTGCTTGATCTGTCATATCTTCTATTGATTGAAGATCGTCTTCTAAACCGATGTTCTCAAAGTCAAGTTTTCTCCTTGCTAGTTCTTCTCTACGTGCTTGAGCTCGTGTACGCATACACTCTCAAAAAGTACCTGAAATTCACCAACAAGAAAATTGGTGAGAAACGTCCTAGTCACCGAACTTTAATGACCACTGATGGCAAATACTGAAACTAAACAAATAAAACCGCGTCCCCGACAGCGGCGCCAAAAACTTGTTACGACCAAACTCAACACGCAAGTGCACGTGATCTCAAGTAATACAGATAGCAAATAAGGTTCGTTCCTACAGGGACTCGTTGTATTGTCTAGTTAATTCACTCACCGATGTATGATTATTATTCGATGCTAAGACAGATTAACAATTGGATTTTTGTTTATCACTACAATTATTCTAAGATTTATAACTAATTACCAACTACTTCAACTGAGAATTATGTTGAATTACTTATGCAAATAAAACATGGGATTTTAACTTCATTATACAATCCATCTATAGTCTCCAATTCCCTAGCCTTTTCATGTGATTTATTAATACCTGATCGAACACACAAAACTGATATAAACCAACCTTCGTTGCACAAATACCATCCTAAGTAATATCCACAATAAAGATAGAAATCACTTAGTCTCCCAATTATGCTTAATCACTATATGTCTATAAAGATTGAAAACATAATGGGTTAAGAACAAGTATTCAACTGATCACATAGTCGTCATAAAATGGTTAGAGTTACGACACTAATTACGAATGATATTCTCACGCATAAACCTATGCTAGCATGGCAAGTTCTAAACCCTTATATCCACTTTCGCTTCAATAAGAATTAACACACAATTACAGGAGTTAGCTACTCTCCTATAACGAATTAAAACAACCATGATAGGATATCACATCAATCACACTATAGGCATCGAGAAGATTTAACAAATAAACTTCATGAATAAATCCGCTAAAACCCATGACAACGAATTAGTTCATAATCAAACTAATCGTCACCATGGGTTCCAATGTAAACATGCTAGAAGAAAACAAGTAATAACTGGAATAAATATTAAGGGTTTTAAAGAGTACACCCAATCAAGCATCCAAAAACTAGGAAGAATACAAGAATAAATTGAAATCTATCTTCTTCCTTGCTTCCTCGTGCTTCAAATCTTCGTAGATAGAATACGTGGTCTCTCCCTCTCTAGGGTTTGTTTCTTCCTTTATATAGGCCTCCAGGTGCAGTAGTTCGTAAGGACTTTCTATTTTTTTACTCGACTTGGAAAATCAGTAAATCATAAAACAGGAATTTTCGTCCGTGCACATGGCGCTGCCGCGCCATTTTTATACTAGGCCGCGGCGCTGCCGCGCCAAAAAGCTGCTGTAATGACTCGGTGCTGCCGCGCCATCCTCAAGCCCTAACACGGCGCTGCCGCGCCGTGCCTTCTGTCCAGCAACTTGAATTTTCCCTTTTCTTCGTTATAACTCCGATTTGCGCTCCGATCACTCCGCTGCATTCCTTTAACACCTGTGATTGATATTCCTGCACAATACCCTTAAAAGAGATCAAAAATACCACAACTCGAGTACAAGCATTCGTTTTAAGCCAAATGGAAACGTTTTAAGTGAATAAAATACCCATTCATTAGTGTGGCACATACAAGTCATGACTAGGGTCCCATATGATAATGATAGATAAGGGAATCCTATGATTGGCACAATCACGTCCCTGTCAATCCATAATCACTATGGATTGAACAGTGTGTGTGCCCTATGCACCCAAAGTAACTTTAGGTTTCTTCTTCCTCACAAAGGTTTTGGTTGGTAATGTATGGCTAGTAGTGTCCCTTACCCTCTTGAGCATTGTTCCTGGTTGGGAACTCTTTTCAATAACAACACCCTGTTGAGAGGATGCTGCTAGGGATGTGTTTATATCCATTTCAGCACTAACACTCTTTTGGGAGACTGCAATGTGGCTTGGCTGGGACTCACTCACCTCTTCAACCTTATCCTTAGGTTTCTTTGATGTTCACCCTGTCCCTCACCTCTCACAACCACCTGTTCACTCCCCTCAGAAAGTTTGGTAGTTTTTACAACAGATGCCTTTTGTGAGACACCTGAGGTGGTTTTCTTTGACTTGGATTTGGAAGTTTTTGTTTTAGCTACTTGGGTAGGAGGCTGTGGGACATTACCAACCTCCATTGTAGCAGTTGAAGACAAAGAAATTTGAGGTTGAGTAGGGGGAATAGGGTTAGAAATTGTTACCTTTAGCATGGATAATTAGACTAAGTCTAAATTGCTGTTGGAATTCATCTCTTTGAGTATATTAAGTCATGAACAGATAAGTTAGTCATAGTAATTATGTGATAATCAAGCATTAATGTTTGAATTCATCTCTTTGATATTGTTAAGTCATGAACAAAAATTAGTTGTCATGATGAGCATGTTAATTAGGGAAATAATAACCTCATATCAATGAATCAAGAGCAGATACTGAAATCTCATGCAACATTCATACGGCAAATAATGAACTCAATTAAATGAAAGAAATAACTTCATTAAAAACCAACAAGCATAAATAACAATTTCGGTTTTGATTTAAAATTAAAATTACATAAGATTAAAATAAATAGAAGCCCTAACTATCCTAAGAACTAGGAGGGACTTCTAGGTTCTTCTTCTTGGAGGCTTGTCGATGATGGAAGATCCTGGACATCGTGACAGCGAGACCAATGATCCTCTCTTGTTCCTCTAGCGCTCTCCGGTGCTCCTCAGCCACTCTCTCTTGTTCTAACACGAAATGCATCAACAGGAACATCATTTCGACCTCCTGTTCGAAAGAAAGCTTGGAAGTGATGTCCCTTAGGATGTTATCAACTGGATGGCTTACTTCGTTAACCACCATAGTGAAGTTTACATAGTTGAAAAAGATGTTGTTAATGAACTTTGAGGGAGCAACGAAAGCCATTTTAATAGAACAAGGTTTGAGAAGACGGAGGTTTTGAGTGATTGAAAGGGTGAGAAAGAGGTTTGTTAGGTTAGGGGACTTACACAATCCGAGATTCACAAACCACCAATACAAAACACACATATAACCAATCACATAACCAATCAATCAATTAATAAGATCTACCAAAGCACAAAACAAGAACAAACAAATGCTTGACGTGGAAACACCCACGTCCCAAACTTGTATTATTAATCCAATCAATAATACATCAAAACAATAACACCTTACGGTGTCCCAACCCCGATACTTGAGCCAACAATGCTCAAGCACCTCCCAAACAATACTTAAGACTACATCTCTTAAGCTTTCACCACATAAAACAAATACAATATGACTATGTATATATAGCCACCCAAAACTTAGTCACCAAGACTTACCATACTTGTTCTACAAGTCTTACCATACTTATTATACAAGCCTTCCAATTCTTGGCACCTAATTTCCAAACTTTGTGATCAAGACATACCATTATAATAATTGTCTACACATACAATTATTACCTTACCATATATATCTTGGACCACCCAAGCCCATAAAAATCACATTGGGTTGAAACCCAACAAGGTTAACTGATATTGATTTAAATAGAGGTGTGTTATTGGAAATACAAAACGACGCACAGACACACTCTCCAAATTCTAGTTATAGATATATGTAGGCTTATAAAAGTAAATTCTCTCTCTTAGATTCCCTAGAAAGTGTCATAATTAATCCTAATTTATTTATTTATTATTAATTACCAGATATACACAAGTCTAAAGAGACAAATTCTAAGTAATCATATTGAAAGATCAAATAGCACATATAGCACATAAGCATGAAAAAAAAGATTCGTTCAAAATAGTAAAAGTAAGATTTGACAACACAGATATGAACGGTTAAAAGGTAAAAGAAAAATACCCAACATATAATAGGATAAACCCTTGAAATACGAGTCATCCATTGACATGCATTATTGAGCTAATACAGCCAAAAGAAACTCGTTATCCATCGAAGTATTAAAACCCAGAAATGTGCTAGGCACCAACGGATGTGAGCATCCGTTGATAGACAAATTTTGACTTAGACAAAATTATCATCTGCTCCAAAATAGAAACTCAACACATTTCTGGCTGCATTTAAACTAAGCAAATATCTGAGATAAAATTAAGAGAGATTCAGCATACCTAGCTCACTTACCAACCTTGTGAATGTTGATTTATCAAGTGGCTTGGTAAAGATATCTGCCAGTTGTTTTTCACTTGAAACAAAATGCAATTCCACAGTGCCCTCCATCACATGTTCTCTGATGAAGTGATATCTGATATCTATGTGCTTTGTTCTTGAGTGTTGCACTGGATTCTCAGAAATAGAAATGGCACTAGTGTTGTCACAGAAAATTGGAATATTTTCAACTCTCAAACCATAGTCAAGAAGTTGATTTTTCATCCAGAGAATCTATGCACAACAGCTCCCAGCTACAATGTACTCAGCCTCAGCAGTAGAAATAGAAACTGAATTTTGTTTCTTGCTGAACCATGAAACCAACTTGTTTTCTAAAAATTGACAGGTGCCTGTAGTACTTTTCCTATCAATTTTTCAACCTGCATAATCTGCATCTGAATATCCAATTAGATCAAAACCAGAATCTCTAGGGTACCAAATGCCAAGGTTTGGTGTTCCCTTGAAATACTTGAAAATCCTTTTAATAGCTACTAAATTAGATTCCCTAGGATCAGCTTGGAATCTAGCACATAAACATGTAGCAAACATAATATCAGGTCTACTGGATGTTAAACAACCATGCCTCTATAGCTTGAAATGTCCACTTTCTTTTCCTTAGTATTCAATTCAAGCTTAGTGGCAGTGGCCATGGGTGTTTTTGCAGAAGAGAAATCCAATAAGTGAAATCTCTTTAAAAGATCATGAACATATTTAGTTTGACTTATAAAGATTCCATCATTTACTTGTTTAACTTGTAAACCAAGAAAATATATTAGTTCACCCATCATGGTCATTTCATATTTACTTTGCATAAGCTTGGCAAACCTTTTGCAAATCTTCTCATCAGTAGAACCAAATATTATATCATCTACATAAATTTGGACAAGTATCACAGAGCCATAAAGTGCTTTGATTAGGAAATAAACATAGTCTGGAAAGTCTGGATATTCAAAACCAGGTGGTTGACCAACATATACCTCCTCTTCCAAAATCCCATTCAAAAATGCACACTTGACATCCATTTGATAGACTTTGAAATTGGCAGGGGCTGCAGAGGCAAGAAAGATTCTGATTGCCTCCAATCTTGCAACTGGTGCAAAAGTTTCATCAAAATCAATCCCTTCTTCTTGACAATAGCCTTTAGCAACCAATCTAGCTTTATTCCTTGTTACTATGCCATTTTCATTCATCTTGTTCTTGAAGCCCATTTTGTCTCAATTACAGATTTACCTCTAAGTCTGGGTACAAGCTTCCATACTTTATTTCTCTCAAACTGGTTTAGCTCTTCTTGCATTGCTAAAACCAGTCTGGATCTTGAAGAGCATCCTCAACCTTCTTAGGTTCTTCTTTAGACAGAAAACTGCTATATAAGCATTCTCCTTGAGTTGCTCTTCTAGTTTGGACTCTTGCATTTGAATCACCAATGATTAACTCGAAAGGATGATCCTTAGTCCACTTTCACCGTGGTGGCAGGTTTGATCTTGATGATGTTGCTTCGTTCTCTCTGTGTTGATCATTATGATTTGTATTTGAGTGATGACTCTGTGATACTCCCCCTGAGTGTGTGGCTCTTGAATTTGTATATGGTGGAGATCTGCCAGAGTAATCAATGGATGTATCCCTTTGGCTCTCAATGAATGTACCAGAATGATCACTAACGGATGAAGTTTCCTGAGTATCAATGGATGGTGTATCATGCTCTTCAACTGATGGGTCAATTTGAGCATGTCAATTTCTCACACCAGTTGACACTTCTTCCTCATCATCTTCACTGTCTTCACCACTTATCTCATTTTCAAATGAGAGTGCTTCATGAAAACCTTCATCTATCAATCCTTGGATTTTCTTATCATCAAAGACAACATGTATGGATTCCATAACAATATTAAGTCTTAGGTTGTAGATTCTGTAAAATTTCCCAGCTGAATATCCAACAAAAATAGCTTCATCTGCCTTTGAATCAAATTTCCCTAGGTTTTCACCATAATTTCTCAATACAAAACATTTGCATCCAAAGACATATAGAAAGATAATTATTGGCTTCTTTCCTTTGAATAATTGGTAAGGTGTCATGCCTCTTGCTTGATTGACCAAAGAAATATTCTGAGTGTAGCATGCAGTGTTAACAGCTTCAGCCAAGAAATATGTCGGCAACTTTGATTCTTCAAGCATGGTCCTTACAACTTCAATAAGAGTTCTGTTCTTCCTCTCCACTACACCATTTTGTTGAGGAGTTCTAGATGCAAAGAATTCTTGGATAATACCTTCTTCTTTACAAAACTCTCTCATCACAGAATTCTTGAACTCAGTTCCATTGTCACTTCTAATTCTTTTGACTTTGAATGTTGGATTATTGTTGACTATCTTGATGTGATTGATAATGATTTCACTTACCTCATCTTTGGAGTGCAAAAAGTATGTCCATGAATATTTCAAAATAATGCTAGGGCCAGCTCTCTCTCCTCGAACTTAGTGAGCAGGGTAGAATCTCCAGTCATGTGCCTAGAACAACCACTATCCAGGTACGAAAGACTCTTTTTGTTTCCCTGCACACATCAAAACCAAATTAAGTTGATTTTGGTACCCCAAGTTTCCTTGGCTCCTGCCTTATTAACCTTAACTCTTGTTGTAGGTCTTTGAAAAACAAGGATTGACAAATGCTCATATGCATCATAGTTAGATTCATAATTAGACATAGGTTGTGCAAACATGTTATTCATAGTAGGCATTATCCATGGCATCTGAGGCATATTGAAAGCATTATAATATGGATTATGCATGAATGGCATGTTGGTAAACTGATTTAATGCATGAGTAGTTTGTACAAACACATTAGGCATAGCAGACATGGCAGGTGTTGTGAGAGGAATTTAGCATAACAAACTAGGAGGTCGTTGCTGGAATAGCGCCAATAAACATAGAATCGTCTAACTGCCCAGAAAGGCTCACAACTAAAGATCAAAGACTAGCTGCCCGGAGAGGCTCACAACTAGGGGTTATCGACGAACATAGGATGTGATTCCTCGAAAGGATTGGACTGAATTTACGGGAATTAGAGCTCAAGGACCGTATGTTGGCCTACCAAGAACCCTAATTAAGTGATGTCACACGAGAGTGTATGTGCTCTGAGCTACTCAAGGTGTTAAAGTGTCTAAGAGAACCCGTAAACTGCCTACATACTCCTATTTATAGGAGATCAAGTCCGTATGTAGTTCTTCAAATGATATGTTCAGTTTTTTATGATTAAATATCCCCTCTCACGTAGGATTATGATGATTATTTCTGATAATAATCGAATATGATGTATATTATTAGGTTTCCCAGCTGTTTTAGGTATGTAGGATATTTATTCTTTGATAATTATCTTGATTTATCAAGTGATTGTGACATATATACTCTAACAACTATACATTTATCTGTTTAGAAGTTTAAATCGACTGTAGAGACGTGTTCCTAGAAAGTAGGAGGTATGCCTTATCCGAATCCGTGGTCTTATCAGGCTTCCGGGGGAAGCTGGGGGTACCGCCTGATAGCCTGGCTCCGGTAGCCCCTGCGGTAGCCCAATTACGAAAGCCTTGCTGGAAGCCTTATCTGATGGCTGCCAGTGATTATAGGTTATCTACATGAGACAGCCCTTGGGACCCTAAGCCATGTATTCGCTCCATGTCAATTATATGGTAGCCCCTACAACTGCCATGGGCCCTCGGAAGCCCATCTGATCACTTATTTTCTTCATGAACTGGATCATAATCCTCTAGTGGGCCTAAAATCTAACCCACGCAAGATTTTGGTCACAACAACTACCCCCAGGTTCCCTGAAGTACTGAGTATAAGGGGAACCAATCATCTGTAGGCTACAGTTTCCTGAATTTCTCTGTAAAAAATTCGTGTCCTCATTACCATATTAATTCAATATAAAGAGAGGCGTGAGTACTAGAAATTCTTGATCGTAAATATCAGAAGTAATATTGGTATTTCTATTCGATAATTCATGATTATGCCACGGAAGCTCGAATTAAAATCAATAAGAATGGGAGCTTCCTAATTTATTTGTTAAACACCAGGTTTATCAATTTCATTTTCTCGAAATAAAAAGATAATCATAAAAAAAGAGGTAAGTTTGTACTCTACCGCCACTCTTAGATAAGCTAGGGACGGTTCAATCTCCACATAGAAAACGCTTCCTTTCCCGCCTAGTTTTCTGTGTCACATTCATTGGCTAAAGGGGGCACACCTCTTCTTCCTCTGTTCCTATATATCTATGCATTTAGCCTTTTCACTTTTCTTTTTATTTCCATATAGCATCTTCTCTCAAGCTAGAAAAGGAAATTAAAAAAGGGCCCAAGAGTTTCCGATGAGGCTTCTTCGGTGAAAGCTAAGATCTTCACACACCCATCTTTTCATCTCTTCTTAGGTATGTTTCTGATTCTCTCAATTTGTTTCTATGCCCAGTTCTGTCATTACATATATGGCATATATATGCACACACTAGGTTCCGTTCTTGTGCGTTTGTATACATATGTTAATTTTTGTCTTCGAATCGATATTTGATTTGACATCCCAAGGGGGATTGCATGTTATTTGTCTTAATTTATCCAAGTCTTATATTCTTAGTCGCAAATGCTTGCTTGCTGCGTTTCTCTCATTTAGGCTAGATTCATATACCTGAATCTTAAATGATAGATGCATGCCTAAATCCCTGTTTATTAAGTGTATGTCGGAGGGTTGATGTGCTTTATACTTCGACTACCTGTGAGTGTTTATCAATATGCTTTAACATCATTTATATTCGTTCTCAATGACTTTTGCTTGTTTTTAAACCTGTCTCGTTGAGAAAATATTTATAATTTGTCGATTTGGGTGTGTTCATGGTACCTTAGGCTTGCGTTCCCTTCTTTGTTCCGTTTGGGTAGCCTTAGCACCACCATATTAGGTTGTTATGTCGACCACCACCCCTTAATCTAGTACTGGAAGCCTTTATTCTCATCAACTCCCGTCTACCTAGCTCCAATCCCCTTTATTAATCTGCTTCATCCCTGTGGTTGCAGATGTCAATCTCTTCTGTTTTTGGAGGCTCCAGCTGAACCGGTATGTATGTTCTTTATCATCAGCACTTTGCAGTTTCCCTATCGATAAGAGAGCTGGAGTACTTCTACCAGCTCAAAGAGGTTGGGAGGAAAGTCGGGATATTCTATCTTACATCTTGGAACAACCGTCAAGGTCAATGTGTCAAGGGGAACAAGCGGGGAATGTATGATTGGCAGGAACTATTCCTGTATTGTTACGAGTGTGAGGAGATTAAGAAGAACTTTAACCTGTCCCCCAGTAAGTGTCTCTTTCCTTGTAGCCTTCGGTTTTTCTCTCTTGTTAATTTCCATTGCTTTTACTCATCTTTGTACTTCTTTGCTAAATGCCATATGTACTTTTCCTTGTCTTTTAAATATGATGTGTGCTATTTATCTGACACTTGCTCTTTGCACTTCCTTTTTCAGGTATGTCTGGATCCATGCCTTCATTCATTCAGCCTTCCGAGAAATACGAGGACTTATTTCCTCATGATTGCTTGGTTATGCTTGAGACCCCTATCAGTGCTACCCCTATTTCTCGGGTTCCTGCTTCCGCTGCTATCAAAGTTGAGCACCCTGCTTCAGACAAATGTAAGTTATCTCAGGTTTCTGGTGGCCTGACATCCACTTCGGAAACCCGATCCTCCAAGAGAACCAAAATTTCACAGCAAGGTTCCCCCATAAATGATGTCGAGCAAGGTTCCCCCAAAATTTCAGGGAGGTCTAAGCAGAAGAACTCTGATGTTGCTAGGTCCAAGTTGGCATCTAATTAAGCCATACACGAATCAGTAATAAATCTTGCAACTGGACCTAATATATACCAGGTAATCATTACGAGAATCGATATTAATCTTAATGTAATCTTTATGGATTATTACTAATAGAATTTTATGTTTTATTTTAGGAGGCGGAGATGGGAGAGCCGAGTCGAGACCCTCAGTGGCTAGGACTGTTAGAGCAGGAGCTTATAGATTTACAGTTAGCAGGTGTAGAGGTTCCAGAGTATGATGTTGATGACCTCAGAGAGAGACGTCGCCTGAGAGCTAGAGCGAGGTTTGATCAGGGACTGAGAGAGGAGGAGTCGGAGGAGCGCCGATAGAGAGATGCCCTTGCTTTGGTGCCATACACTGATAGGCCTTTTGTAGGACCTGATGGGGCCGGACCTTCCCGAGTTAGATCAGAATTCCAGAGGAGGATAGGCCATTACGTAAGAGGCCTAGGTTATCGACTATACCTGAGGAGCAGATTGAGTGGAGGGATATCCACGTGATACCTACCCCTATCTTACCCGATCCAGTGCTACCATTATTTCCATCTCCCCCACTGAGTCCTGATCCTTTAGAGGCCCCAGTAGAGCAGTTTCCTCCGCCCGGACAGTTTTTCTTTTCAGAGGATGAGGCGGAGGAGGATCCTTCTGAGGACACTGTTACAGAGACACTCCCTCCATCCCCACCGATAGCTGCACCTCCCCTAGCGGCTGTCCCTCCACCTGAGCCAGCTATACCAGCGGGTGACCAGCCTTCAGCGATTTTATTGACAGAGTATTTTGCACTACAGGGACAGTTAGAGGAGTCCCGTAGGATGATTGACACACTTCTACAGAGGTCTGATAGGGGGAGGGGAGGCACTATTCCTGATGGCTTATCTCTGGGATTAGTTAGCATCGAGTTACGAGCTCTTGGGGACATTAGGAGGTTGTTGGGAGACCGAGGAGACCCCGCGTGGAGAGCTCAGATAGTGGATACAGTCACATCCATGGTAGTTCAGATTCGAGATGTTGTTAGAGCGGCATTGCCGTGAGCCAGGGTAGTAGTTGTAGTCACTAATCAGACTAGTCATCTTATGGATGTCATTTTGGGGATTTGGATATTGGTTTACTGTCTTAATCCCAGTCTGATTAGAGGACAGTTAGTAGTATTTTGTTATAGCGGAGTAGTAGGCATGGTTATATTTTGAAGTCTTGAACTCGGTATTGTATGATGTATATTATTAGCAGTAAAAGACGTTGTATCCAAGTTGTAAAATATTTATGTGAAGTAATGAAGTTTATATATTTTGTCTAAATTTTATCGTATTTCGATACTAAAGGTGGAGATTCATATATATTAATGCATATAAGGTGATTGACTTAAATGAAAAGGTTATTGTGCTAAAAATGATAAGTTTATTTACTAAATTTGTATCGTAATTAGATGTTAAATGTATGGAATTGAAATTATTACGATATATGTATAAATGAGTTAACTGGCGTTATAATTGTGCATATGGGGATATATATATATATATATATATATATATATATATATATATATATATATATTGTACCCTAAATTGGGTAAATAATGGAGAATATTGTTATGTACAGAATCATGCCGCCTAGACGTAATATTAGAGTGAATGCAAGAGTAAATAATAGAGATGAAGGAAGTCAAGTTAGACAGAATGATGAAGAAGAAGATGACTCAACTGGCCAGCAAGGACCCCAGGGAGGGGATCCATTTAACCAATTCATGGACCTATAAAGCCAGAATTTAGCTAATCCACCGAATCCACAATAACCACATGTTCCCCCGAACCAGGTAGCTAATTCATTTCGTGCCTTTAAGTCACTAAAACCTCCAGAGTTTGAGGGAACCGTTAATCCTGTAGTAGCCAGAGCATGGCTGAAAGAGATGGAGAAAGCTTTTGAAATATTGAGGGTAGAGGAGGATCAGAAGACAATCTTTGTAAATTATCTTATAAAGGGAGAGGCGAATTATTGGTGGGAAGCTAAGAAGAATCTAGAAGCAGCGGGAGTGATAACCTGGGAGCGTTTCACTAGGGTGTTCCTAGAAAAGTATTCCCCTAGGTATCTAGAAAACCAAATGGAAATGAAATTCTTGGAGTTAAGGCAGGATAACCTAACAGTGGCGGAATATGATACTAAATTTACTGAACTGTCTAGGTTTGTCCCAGAATTAGTACGTACTGAGGAACAGCGAGCGAAAAGGTTCCAACAAGGATTGAAACCATGGCTACGAACTAGAGTAGCACCATTCGAGTTAACTGACTATGCTGCAGTGGTTCAAAAGGCATCTATTATAGAAGCCGAGAGTGAACAAGTTCAAATTGGACGAGAGAATAGGAAAAGGAAATTCGAGGGTCAGAAAGGAGGTTCAAGTGAGGGAAGTTACTTTAGCAAGGTAGGTAAAGGACAAAAATCTCAGTTTGTGGGAAAGTCAGGGGTTAATAGGGTTGTTAGTGAAACTGTGAATCAGGGTGGTAAATCTTCAGGAACAATTCAGTCTAATCAATCACGACCACCATTACCAGATTGTAATACGTGTGGTAAGAAACATGTGGGAGAGTGTATGGTGTTGGGAATTACTTGCTTTAAGTGTGGACAAAAAGGACATTATCTTAACCAGTGCCCATCAACTGATACAAATCCTAAAAGAGACGTCAAGTGTTACCAGTGTGGGAAACTAGGACACATAGCTAGAGATTGCCGTTCCGGTGGGTCATCTACGCCAGGACAGAGTATGACAGCTTCAAATAGACCTAATGCCAGAATATATAATATGACCTTAGGAGAAGCATTGAAGAAACCAGGTGAAGATACAGGTATTATTTCAATTTGGGTAATTTAAATTTTAGTATAAAGCTGGTTAAGAGTCGACTTGGTCAATGAATGGTCTAAATAAGTTAATAGAATAAATAATAATAATCTATCTCATGAGAAGTAAGATATGTGGGTCCAGAGAGAGAGCGAGTAAGAATATTTTGGGGAAGGTACATCCTTGTTTATGTATGAACAGGAAATATATATTATAGTTAATATTTTCTTACAATTGTTTCAAGAAATAGTTTTATAGACAAATTTCTGGAAAATTTTACAGAGATGGAATGTAGTAAGATTTGGATATTAATATTTTATGTCATGATAGAGATCCACGTATAGACAAACCATAAGTGAGATACACTACCATTCAAGAAAGGCCAATGGGGTGGCCGATACCCTTATTTGGAGGAAAAGGAGAGATAAGATAATATAGAATGACCGAAAATAAGAGGAGAATTATAAGGAAAAGTTAGGAAAGTACTACTGTTGATAAGCTAAATGACATGTTGATGAATAACAAGCAAGTTGATGATGGTGTATTTCTGCGCAAACAAGATAAAGGTATTATGAAAGGATTAAAGGATACATGAGGTAGTGTAGGAGTTAGAAAGTGCTAGATGAGAAAGGTATTCATGGATATTTTCAACATGATTCCGGGACGGAATCCTTTTAAGGGGGAAGGATGTAATAACCCTAACTTTAGAAAGGCTACAGTGTTTAAGTGAATAGTGATTTTTGGGAAATTAGGAAAATGGTGTGTAGGTACTCTATATTGGAAATAGAAAATAAGTAAACAGAAACCATAGCAGTGTTGTACTAAGGAAATAAGTGACTCGAAATGACGATGAATTTCAGAAATTCCTGAATATGGACTTTTGAGGATTTTAAGTTCGAACGAGCTTCTATTTATTGGATGCCAAGGAGCATAGGAATATTAGAAAGGATTATATATATATATATTGAGGAATTAGTAAATTTAGGTTAAACCAAGGGATTATTAAGTCAAGAGAATGCCAAGGGAATTTGGATTTTTAAACGATTTTAAAACAAGTGAGATAACGAAGTGTATTCGAAACGAATCGTGATTAGACGAGTATGGAGATCAAACAACCAAGATTAGTATCATACCAAGGATACATACCATATTAGTAATTACAAGAAGCATTAACACATTGTTTGGATAATCAAAACAAAATCAAGAACAAGTTTCTAGAATTTAAATTTCATCATTCATTAGATCATCTTCCACCCACTTTAACCAAAGCTTATTTGGTAAGCCTAGATGATAATTATCTTATAACAAATCAAAATATCTACCAAAAAGTAGATTAGCCAAGATAAGATTGGCCAAAAAACAAAACACTCTCCATTATCTCTTTTCTCTAGCTACAAACTGCCCAGCAAGAGCAAGGAGGAAAGAAAAATTCATATCTCCATTTATATCCATGATAAAATCACCAAATTTAAACCACAACCTATCCACTCCATGGGCATTATTCGATCCAAATTTCATAGCAAACCAAGTAGTGTAGCCTAGCCAAATCATCTCCCCAAGTTGATGAAGCAAACTGTCCAGATTGTTGACAGTTTCTGGGACGATTTTAAAACAGCCATATCTCCTTCATTCCTCAATGAAATTTTGTGTTCTTTATATGGTTAGAAAGCTGTTAGGATGCTCTACAACTTTCATTTAGAAGCCTCCTCCAGAAAACGTAGGTAAGACCTTCGTTTTTGCAATTCTTTCAGCGAGTGAACAGTAACTTCGAATTATTAACTTCGTTTTTATGGTTTCTTTAGTTGATCCAAGCTAGTACAAGGTTGTTTAAGGATATTCCAAGGATTATTAAGTGTTGTGGAAGCTTCAAGAAGGTATAAATCTCAAGAACCTTTAGTACTACTTTAATTATATGATGGATTATAGAAAGTTTAATGATTAAGATTGTGTTAAGTATGAATTCATGAGGATATATGTGTTTATAAGTGTTTGGATTGGATATGAAAGTATGTTTGGCTTGTAACCATGGTTGGGATGTAGACCACATGGTGTAGGGCTTGGAAGGAGTATGGAATGATGGTTTTGGAGTGACTAAAATAAGGAAAGTATGAAAGTACAACGGTTATAATGTTCGATTGTCGTTAAACCGGAAAACTGCCCTGTTTTAGCACCTGTGCACGTTCGGTACCTTACTGTCCAGAACACCAAGTGACCATGGTAGGGTAGAGCATAGTTCATAGATCGTTTTGATATAAAGTACGTTAAAATCTGATGAACGGTTTAGGAGAAAAGACAGTTTTAGTAAAAGACGTTCGCGAACCGAGAAAATGTAATTGTGACGACTTTGAGGCTATAATTACCATACTTAGACATTCTTAAAAATCATGAAATGTTGGGATATTGTAGTAGGGTGGTCAGAGAGCCATTACCAGTTGACCTTGTGTCAAAATTCGAATTTGATATTTTCTGAGAATTTTTACAGTTGAGTGTGGTTGTTAAGGAAAATGGTGTGAATCGCTAAAACTTTGATCGAGTCTAAAAATGATTAAGTTCTTGGAACTCTTGGGTTATTAATAATGTGTTAAACATATACTAAGTGTCAAGGGTATTGTTATATAAAGGTGAAGTGAGTAAGGGATATAGTATTCTAACGAGGATCCTTTTCGTGTTTATAGAAACTCAGGACGAACCACGGGTCGTGCCACTGGGATATAGAGATCGAGGCAAGATTTCTTCTATCCTTACCTTGGAAATTATATATCTTCAAAGTAAAATGATTTCATGGAATATATATATGTGATCCTGTAGTTACTATATTGTTAAGAAATTATTTCCTGTTTATATGGGAATTAAAGAGAGATGGATATGGATCATGGATTATGATTATGAATATAGGGATGACTATGAATGGAGCGAATATGCTTTATGTTTAAAGAGATATGAAAGAGAATGGTATCAGTTGTTATCTAGAGTTATATGGTTATAATGTTATGTTCAAAATATTCTTTTTAAATATTGGTGACTTAATACATTTTATTTGATTATTATTTTAATACTGTTAAAATAGATGGAATATTTTATGTATATAAGAGAGTATTTGATTTCATTGAATACAAAGGAGATGTTGAGTCATAATCAAAGTATTATGACATATATGTTTTAAAAGTGATGATAAATGTGAATGGAAATGGAAATGGAAATGATATATGTGAAAAGAATTGTGAAAAGAAATGTGAATGGAAAAGTGAATGTGAAATGGTGTTTTTATAAATGTAATGATGATTTGTCAAAAAAAAAGGGGGATTGCAACAGACTTGCGTAAGAGGCGATGTCAGGGCTGTGTGCGACATAGTCCAGCATTCATTATTTATTACGGCCCAGGAGTTGTCGAAGGGGGATGTAGCAGGTAGCCTTCCTCCAGGGATGATTGTTATTCCTTCTACCGGTAGTAAATAGAGAGCAGGTACGATTAGGCGACTGATCATCGTCCTAACGTATCAGGCGACAGCAGATATCCCCAGATTTTGAAAGAAGGAATTGAAAATGGTTTTTAGATTGGTATACTGAAAAAGGGAAAATGGTATGAGAGTATGGTATTATTTTTATAGTTGAAGGTAAACTGATTTTATATTATTTTTATATAATCGTTATAAAAAAGGGAATGCAAAGATTTCTTTGACAGATTTTGTCCAAGTGATATATTATCTTGAAATATTATGCTGAAATGGTGTATTGATTGTTATACTACTTGAGAAGAGAAACTGATATTATATTATTTTTGTGTAACTGTGTATAAGGGAAATTGAGAGATTATATTGAGAGATTATATTGAAATATTATATTGTCTTGAGGAATTATATTGAGATATATATTAAAAGAGTTTATTGAAAGGTTATATTGAAGTGTTATAATGAAAGGTTACGTGGAGTAATTAAGGATAAATTCTTCTCTTAAATTATTATAGTGAATTTTCAGTTTATTTATATATATGTATGTTTTAACTTTGATTTCTGGTTTACAAAAATTATCTTGCTGAGCTATTATAGCTCACTCTTGCTACTTATGTATATACAGCTAGGTCTCATGCCGATACTCCGTACCACACCCCGCAAGAGGGTAAGGGAAAGACGACCTTCTCAGAGAGTGCTGGCACCGATCCCCGAGGTAGATGATATGCGCCTGGGTACTAGTAGACTTATGTATATTAAGTGTGTAAGTGATGTAATAAACTTTTGGTTGTTGAATTACTTCCTGTAGAAGTAATATTCAGCAACATACTTAGTAAGATTCTGGGTTTGTAATAACTACTTAACTTTAAACTTTAAATATTGTGGATGTTGTTCCCTGAGCTTATGACTGGTGTGTAATATTATTGATTGTGGGGTCCTTTGTGTGAGTTTTATTACGAATTTATATTCCAGCTGCCAAGGATAAAGTGTTATTAAATGGAAATTGGTCCGTGACAGCCCAGATCCTTGACCCCGGATTTGGGGCTGTTACAGTTGGTATCAGAGCTAAGAGTCATAATGCTCAGGAACAAAAGTGATAATAATAAATATATCAGTAATAATATAAATTTTGAACTCCCAACGAGTTCAAGGGTGGTATATCGCAGGTAGCATTTATTTTAAGTCGTGATTATAAATTTATGAATTATTACTAATAGAATTTTATGTTTTATTTTAGGAGGCGGAGATGGGAGAGCCGAGTCGAGACCCTCAGTGGCTAGGACTGTCAGAGCAGGAGCTTATAGATTTACAGTTAGCAGGTGTAGAGGTTCCAGAGTATGCTGTTGATGACCTCAGAGAGAGACGTCGCCTGAGAGCTAGAGCGAGGTTTGATCAGGGACTGAGAGAGGAGGAGTCAGAGGAGCGCCGACAGAGAGATGCCCTTGCTTTGGTGCCATACACTGATAGGCCTTTTGTAGGACCTGATGGGGCCGGACCTTCCCGGGTTAGATTAGAGATTCCAAAGGAGGATAGGCCATTACGTAAGAGGCCTAGGTTATCGACTATACCTGAGGAGCAGATTGTGTGCATTCAAATTAATGCTATCGATTCCAAATTCCTGTTGTGCATTCAAATTCCTGCTATCGATTCCAAATTCCTGCTAGTGCATCCAAATTCCTGCTATCGATTACAAATTCCTGCTAGTGCATTCAAATTCCTGCTAGTGCATCCAAATTCCAGCTACTGCATCCAAATTCCTGCTATCTTTTCCAAATTCCTAATACTGCATTCAAATTCTTGCTATCGATTTCAAATTCCTGCTATCGATTCCTAATTTTTGCTAGTGCATTCAAATTCCTACTAGTGCATTCAAATTCCTACTAGTGCATCCAAATTCCTGCTAGTGCATTCAGATTCCTGCTATCGAATACAAATTCATGTTAAGACATTCAAATTCCTGCTTTGTTTTATAAATTCCTGCTAGTGCATTCAGATTCCTGCTATCGAATACAAATTCCAGCTAGTTTATTCAAATTTATGCTAGTGAATCCAAATTCCTGCTAGTGCATTCAGATTCCTCCTATCGAATACAAATTCCTGCTAGTGCATTCAAATTCCTGCCAGTGCATTCAGATTCCAGCAAGTGTGCTTACATATTCCTGCTAGTGCATTCAAATTTCTGCTATCTTTTTCAAATTCCTTCTAGTGCATTCAAATTCCTGCTATCGATTCCAAATTCCTGTTGTGCATTCAAATTCCTGCTATCGATTCCAAATTCCTACTAGTGCATTCAAATTCCTGCTATCGATTCCAAATTCCTGCTAGTGCAATCAAATTCCTGCTAGTGCATCTAAATTCCTGCTATCGATTCCAAATTCCTGCTAGTGTTTTAACATTTCTGCTATCATTTCCAAATTATTGCTAGTGCATTCAAATTCCTGTTATCTTTTCCAAATTCCTGCTAGTGCATTCAAATTCCTACTATCGATTCCAAATTCCTGCTGGTGCATTGAAATTCCTGCTATCGATTCTAAATTCCTGCTATCGATTCCAAATTCCTACTAGTGCATTCAAATTACTGCTATCGATTCCAAATTCCACCTAGTGCATTCAAATTCCTGCCAGTGCATTCAGATTCCTGCTAGTGTGTTTACATATTCCTAATAGTGCATTCAAATTCCTGCTATCTTTTCCAAATTCCTGCTAGTGCATTCAAATTCCTGCTATCGATTTCAAATTCCTGCTATCGATTCCAAATTCCTGCTAGTGCATTCAAATTCCTGCTAGTGCCTTCAAATTCCTACTAGTGCATCCAAATTCCTGCTAGTGCATTCAGATTCCTGCTATCGAATACAAATTCCTGCTAGTACATTCAAATTCCTGCCATGTTTTCCAAATTCCTGCTAGTGCATTTAGATTTCTACAATCGAATACAAATTCCAGCTAGTTTATTCAAATTTATGCTAGTGAATCCAAATTCCTGCTAGTGCATTCAGATTCCTCCTATCGAATACAAATTTCTGCTAGTGCATTCAAATTCCTGCTAGTGCATTTAGATTCCTGCTAGTGTGTTTACATATTCCTGCTAGTGCATTCAAATTTCTGTTATCTTTTTCAAATTCCTGCTAGTGCATTCAAATTCCTGCTGTCGATTCCAAATTCCTGTTGTGCATTCAAATTCCTGCTATCGATTCCAAATTCTTGCTAGTGCATCCAAATTCCTGCTATCGATTCCAAATTCCTACTAGTGCATTCAAATTCCTGCTAGTGCATCCAAATTCCTGCTACTGCATCCATATGCTATTAAATATAGTTTTAACATCGAATATAGTGAAAATTCATGTCAGGTTCATGCATGTTCACGAACATGAACATAAACATATACTCTGCATAAGACCCGGCAGGACATAAACAAGATACAGAGTATTCATTTTACTTTTTTCTTTCTTCTCCTTTTACATGAACATTCCTCATATGCTCAAATAACATTCCTCATATGCTATTAAATATAGTTTTAACATCGAATATAGTCAAAATTCACGTCAGGTTCATGCATGTTCATGAACATAAACATATACTCCGCATAACATTCCTCATGCTCAAATAACTTATATGAGTTGTAAGCATAAACATATACTCCGCATAAGACCCGGCAGGACATAAACAAGATACAGAGTATTCATTTTACTTTTTTCTTTCTTCTCCTTTTACATGAACATGAAAAAGGATAAAGCTCTCATAAAAAAAAATTCCAAACCAACTATTACTTTGGGAAAATTCCAATTTTTCCAGAAAAACCAATTCAAGGTCGAGCAACAACAGCAAGAAACATTACTTTGGTGATGAATCGCTTCTTTTTATGAGGAATGTTATTTGAGCATTTATTTAATTTAATGAATATTAATCATAATATTCATTTAAAGAGGATTTATGAACTGTTATTCTTATTGACCATGAGTCAGTATCAGCTATATTGATAAAGTGATTAAAATCCGAAACTGCCGGAAGCGTAATAGTTTGATTTTCGATTAAAATATTCCAAGAATTATATTCTTGGTATTTTGAGGTTTTTAAATGTTTTATAAGGTTAACAAATATTATTTTGACTATTCAGTTAAATAAATGAATATTATTTTGAATGTTCATTTAAAAAGAAATCAGTAGATGTTTATTAGTTAATAAATATTATTTGAGTATTTATTAAATGCTCTAAGGGATGTAAAGGTTATGTAATACTATTTATAATTTGTTCAAGGACTTTCATAGTCATTTAAGTTAATTTCTGATTCTCAGCAAATTTATTTAAAAACATCAGGGGTTCCCAAGTTGTATATTTTTGTATTTAAATCAATTCTCTTAGCTGAGAACAAAAGTCTTTGACTCGTCAGAGAATTGGGAACTCAGTTCAGAAAGTGAATGAATGATTATTTTTATCTCCTCAGTTATCGAAACCAGTTATGTTTTGGGATCACTGCCTGGCATTAGCTAGAGTGTTCAATTTATCAAATCAAAGAAATTCTTCGACTAACTCCCAAGTCGTGTTTTGAAATGAACTTCATGAGTAAAGAAAAATCTGTTGACCAAGGTCAACCCACATGTCAAAGTTACTTCCTCAAATATTCCTGGAAGTAGAGTTATGTAAATGTTATCAGGTTTATCAACAAGCTCTGTGCTTGGTATAGAACTGTTATCAGACCTATCAACAAGCTCCGTGCTTGGGGAGTTGGATTAAATTCCATTCCGACGATGGATAGGATTCTTCAAGGGACTGGAGGAAATAGGGACTTCGGTCCACCCACGCTTAGAAGCCTACACTCACGTGTGGTTACGACAGCGGAAATAGGGACTACGGTCCAACTAAAGGCCCATATGCGGTCAGGGTACAGCCCGTATCAGGGATATCCATCTACTAGTAGAAAAGTTCAGTTACGATACATTGGGTGATCACCAAGTATCGTTGTCAGCTACTCCAGCATTGTCCCATTCTTCCAATTGGAATTGTACTGCAACACTGTAATGAAAGCCTAGGTGCTCAATTACCGATAGTGTTGACAGGGTTAAGAATTGTTCAGAGTACCTCAGAATGCTTTTGTTAAGGTGACAGAAATTCGATATTTCGAATTGCTTATGTTTCTAAGATAATGAAGGAAAAAGGTTTTATGATACGATTCAAGAATCAAGTTTTCAAACTCCAGTTGTTCTACTGAGAGGTGTTATCAAATTTAAAACTCTGCGGACTAACGAGTTATAAACCGTCGGTCTCGCTCTCGATGAAAAGAAAGTATTCTAAGTATATGCTCCTCATACAGTATCTTGAACTGTATGGTATTTAAACAGAGGTTTCCTTCTAATATTTTGAATCATCATGTTAGCATTCATTGCTGAGTCTCAAGTGTTTTACTCCAAAAACTTTGACTCTTTTACTGTCAGTTATTTCTGAGTTTAAACTATTCAAGTGGTTAAAGAAGTTATACCCTGTACTAAAATACTGAGCTGTAGGGTGTTTTGATGAAAGTGATGTACGTATATGTATATGTTTTCAGACTTGAGGTATATTGAAAGGGAACCTTATAATGGTTCGGCTTATGTATTATGAGAAGTAACTGTTGTAGCAGTATATTGAACTGCGTATTTTGAGAAGCCCTTCCAAAAGATTAGCAAAGCTATAGTGCTTACTATTTTGCTAAGGTATGAAGATTACTATTGTTATTATGAACTTAATTAGTTCAGTTGATGTTATTTCAGAAGATATACTTTTCCCCTAGTGGAAGTTTCATGGTTATAAATGTGCAAGAATGATATTAAATATCAGTTGAATGTTCAAAACCCCATGATTATAATGGGATATTTTGCTAAGCTCTAGTAGTAACTTGCTGAGCAATTCTTTCGCTCATACTTGTTGTTTTCAAATTTTAACCTTTCAGAGGAAGGTAGACAGATGAAGCTTAACTGCGTAGCTTGGAAGAAGCAGGCAGTATGCCTGATGAAGATGATGTGGTCGAGAGAACCTATGACTAGAGTAAGTTATGTGCATGTATTGATGTGTATTATATATTACTTGTGCAGATTAGTACTAGTTGCTGGTGTACTTCTCAACGAAGCTATACTAGTAGTATAAGATTTGTAAGACAGTGTGATGTAATTGAATGGATGTAATGAAGAATGTAGGACTTTAGTTCTTGTTTCTAGCCCTATGACCTAAAAGATGCTTGGTGGTTGGGGTCACAGTTTATATTCAGTTTTAATGATTACTGATGGTTTGATGTTGTTAATCAGGTAATTTGACAATGAGGATTTCCGCGTGACAACCAAATCCCTGACCCCGGATTTGGGGGTGTTACATAAATGGTATTAGAGCTTAGGTTATAGTAAACTAGAAACGAGAGTGTGTAAGATTGTGTATAGTTATGTGAGAACGTCGGAACTCGTGTAGAGTTCGTGTTGGACTATTGGATATAGTACCAATGGTTAAGTTAAGATTGGAATGCTATGATGGAAGAATATGATGATATAGACCTCACTTCTTGTGGTTATGGATGTCTGCTAAAGAATCCTCAGAGACAAGTATTGGTCGGTAAGGGCATAGATCGCCCGAGACATAAGATTAAGGTGATTTTAGGGGATTCATGGAAACAGTTATGTACTCCCCGAGCTACAGAAAAATTTCAAAATGATGTGAAGGATGGAAAGTTGGCATCCTTATTATGAGAATGATGTGTTGAGGTTGTACTCGCATTGTTGAAAGCCCGAAAGGGAAACAAAACAAGATCGCTATGAAAGATCATGAGCCGAAGTTGCTGCTATTTAAATCTCCTCGAGCTAAGAGAGCTGGAGGTAATATTATAATGGATTGGTGGACAGACACTGATCGTTTCAGTTGATGGTAGAGATTAAATGATGAAGTTAAGATTGGTCGGTAAAGACCGGATGTATTTTAAGGACCAAGACAGATTGAGAAAGCCTAAGGATGATGTAAATAAGAAGGATGTTATGCCAAAGGTGTTAAGATTATGTAGCCCACGAGGTTGATGCGATAAAAGGAATGTGTGGTATAAGGATGATTGTAAAAGATACAGGATTTGAGTACGTATGTCCTAACGATGTTCCGGAGTACCGCCTGCCCGAGATGTGCAATCCCTCATTACTAGGGGCGGCACTAGTATCGAAGTCTTATTACGGAATAGAATGCTTGCTTGAGATGCTTGCGTCGAGTCAGATAGAACTCCTTGCGACTGTATATGTCGATGGGTGAATTTGGCGATTGTTACGAGTCGACGATGACGTGAGTTATCGAGCACCTTAAGATGTGCATGAAGAATAAAGGTTTTAGAATTGAATGATTACCCATCAGAGGAGCCAACATAAAAGGCATCCGTGGAGACCTTGGCAATACCCTCCCCATTTGCAAATTGCTTTGATTACCTCCCCAATCTATGAATTAGTTGACATCTCTCCAAGCGAGAGTTTTGATAAAGAGTATATTCCCTCTTCCAAGTTATATTGTCATACTTGTGTTCACCCGTACTGGGTTTCAGTTGTGCCAGAGGCTGTCATGATACCTATTATCAGGTTTCCGAAGCCATGTTGAAGATGTTATTTCCAACTTCCACTTTTCTTCAATAAGTGGATAATCCTATGGTGATATAGCACCACTTGCTTGTTATATACCAGTTTCTTCTGGTTATTCTTTTCTTTGGAAGTCGCACCTTGGAATCGGTTCAATTTTAATCCAAGGTGTCCATTTGAGAATTATTCGTCAAAAGACAATAATTTATTAATTCGACTTCGAATTGTTTTCATATTTCTTTACTCTCACTGAGATGAACAACCCTATACTTATAGGGGCCACAAGGACTATCTGTCTCTGTGATAGAAGTCTGATGGGACGCCATCACTTGTGTGTTGTGAAATACAAGAAGGCTAACTACCTTTAGTAATGTCTTAAATGAGACACGCAACGATAAGTTCTTTTGATCATATTGATCTCTTAGTAAATTATCTTATCTCAAACGAGGTTACTTCAAAACTCACAATCTCAGGATCACCATTGTGTGACATTTGTCATGATATGGCAGCTGTCTTTTCAAAGCTCCATGATTATTGTTATCTCTAATGACTTCCAAGGGCATGCCAGTCAGGTCAGATTGAGCGAAATTCACTGATAGAAATTAGATTCGCAACGGAATCGCCTAGTACAAGAGTAAACCCCAAAGCGATGAGAATGTCAGTGACATTTCAATAGAATTAGTTTACTCTCTCTCAAGGACGTTATGTTAATGGAATCAGTGAACTCTCTCTCAAGATGTTATGTTAATAGGATTAGTGCATTCTCTCTCTCAAAGACATGATGTTAATGAAAAGTTGATGAAGCTATATTTGAAAGGAATGACGATGTGTTGTGACACTCCAGTGAGAACGGTATCAGATAAAAACTCCCCAGTTGAATTGAGATTATGGAAAAGTTGGTTTAAGAATGGACACTGGTTTTGTAAAACAAGTGTTGATGATGAAGGAGTTAAGGAACCTCAGTAGTTGCCTCAGTTGATTCCGAGGACGGAATCCTTTTAAGGAGGGTAGACTGTAAGAACCCGGATTTTCAGAGATTGATTTTATTATTATTTTTTTATAATAATAATGGTTTTCCTAAAACGAGGAGGAATTTTTTTTATTATTATTCATTATTCCAGTTCAAGGAATTTCAAAAAAGAATTATGTAATTATTTTCCGGTTCAGTGAAATCGGGTTCCTTTTGAAAATTTTACTGTTCGAGTAAGTATCTCGAGTCGGTATTTTATTTTGGGCAAAGAGTTAAATTTTTGGAAGTATGGAATTATTCAGTAAAGGTTTTGTTTTACAAGTACTGAATAATTTGGGGATTTTAAAAATCCTTGGAAAATGATTATTTTAATTATTTGAGGATTTAAAGAAATTACTCGATTAATATAGAATAATCGAGAATTCGAGATTTTATTAACACAATTATATTTGTGGTATTTTACGAAGCCCTGTAATTATTATTTTAAAAAGTGCATTTACAAATTATTATTAATTTGTAAAATGTATATTAATTCAGAAAATTCGATTTAATTCTAATTCTTTCTCCAAAAGTCTTTAAAAATATTCTAGTATTTAATTTTGCTAGAATTATTATTTTTACAGATCGGAATTTTATCCCAAAATTATTATTTTATCCGAGATATATTTTTGCAGGTTTAAAATTTGAAATGTAGTAAAATGTAGTTTTTTAAATAGTAATGGGCTTAGGCCCATTAGGTTTTAAAGACAGAGCAGCTCTTATATACTTACGTTATATCACCACAGCCGCATATACATACACATCGGAGAGAAGCAAAACGGGGGAGGGGGAAAAGAAATAGATCGGAAAAGAAAGAAAGAAAAGAGGGAAGAAAAGAGAAGGTGGGGAGAGAAAAGAAAAGGAGGAAGAGAGAAAGGGGATTGGGGGGATTCGGGTTTCAGATGTGGGAGGAGGAAGACCACCGCGTGGTGGCAGGTGGCCGGCGGTGGTGAAGGTTTTGCTGGCAGCAGGCGCGGGGAAGGGGCGCGAGGAAGGCTGGGGTAGTGCAGCGAGGAAAGAGGTGGCAGGAGAGATTTTACAGAGAGAGAGAGAGAGAGAGAAAGAGCAATGAAGAAGAGAAGAAAAAGAGGATTTTTCGATGGGTTGATTCGGAATCGAAATGGTAGCCTCTCTTTTTCGGATTTAATTTATTTAATCTCCATTTTAGATTAAATTGCAATATTATTGTTTTAATTTTTGAGATGTAATTCAGAGAGGCTATACTTGTTAATTATTATATTTTTGTAATTTAATTAGTTAATTGTGGTAATTTAATTAGTTGATGGTTGTAATTTTAATTAGTTTTAAATTACGAATGTGTTAATTCTCGTAATTTAAATCGGCGAGGTTAGTGGTTAGTTTATAATTAAATTGGATTAGTTGTTATTTGCTAAGTGCTATGTGGTATAATAAATGGGAGTCTATGTGGCTTTACTTGTTATAAATGGTTATCAATAAATGTTTATGTGCTAAATGTTATAAAGTCAAGTCGAGTAGATGTCGAAAGTTGTCAGAGCATGTATAGTTGTTTAAACAGTATGTTTGGTATAAATCAGGTCATAGTATATGTCGAAGGTATAATAGTCAACTACGTGGTGTTGGATTATATGTGGATAGTTTTCAAATGTGAATTTCGATAAGAATAAACTATTAGTTTATTTTCTTTACATGTTGAGGTGCCGCATGTCTGGGCGGTTAAATTTCCTTATGTGCTATGTGCCGCAAGTCAAGGCGGGTAAATTTCCTTATGTGCTATGTGCCGCAAGTCAAGGTGGGTAAATTTCCTTATGTGCTATGTGCCGCAAGTCAAGGCGGGTAAATTTCTTATGTGATAGTTGCTGCAAGTTGAGGCAGCTTGGTTTTCTTTTAAGTACACAGCTGAATTGTTGAATTGAAAAACATGTGGATAGTCCTATTTACGAATATTTCATGCCGAAATTTTCTAAAAATCCCCTGCATTTAAATCTTTTTAACTTATTTGAGTTCAATGAGCTAGAGGCATGTTATGTTGGTCAACTGTTTATGAATATGTGTTAAGTGGTTTTCTCGAGGGATTTATATTATATATTAATCCGAGGATTAAATGTTGAATGGTTTTGAGGTGTTTAACACCAGGAAATGTCCACTTTATAAAGGGGACTCTGTCCATTTTATTTTCTTCTACTAAATGTGTTATGTACATTAATTGGTAGTAGAGTAGTCCGCTATAGGGAGGACACCTATGGTGTGACAGTATGTGACTTAGCGAATAGTTGAGTTGTCTACTCGAGATACGAGGTTGGACTGACAAGTACTCGTGACAATTACAGTACCGTTAGGATATGATCAAGTTGGAACGACGTGCATCACAAAGAGAAGATCGAGACGTCGTGTATGGTTCATGGAACTGCTTGGGCGAAACGCCAAGAAAATGTTTGCGTTTTCTGCTTTATGCTCAAGACGAGAGGCAAGTTTATTTATGCATACTCTATTTGTTCAGAGTATATATTTTGAAAGATATGAAATGTGCTGGATAAGTTTTAATCCATAATTGCAAGATTCCAGCCTAAGCTTTGTTTCCAATATCAGTATATTCTTTGTCAAGATAGTAAATTCTGCTTATGCAAATGATCAAAACCCCCAACTTATAATACAGTTGATGGGCTGAGATGTTCTTATAATTATATACCTTTATACATATGGTATATGCAAAAATCTTTCGTACTGAGAAAATAAATTGTATATGACGAGGTATGTCAATATGAATATTTATGATAAAGGCTCTGGAGGTAGAGCAGGTAGTATGTTTTGAGCTCAGCCCGCGAGTCGGGATTATTTTTATATTGAATATTGATTTAAAATATTCCAAATACTATACTTTGGATATTTTGAGATTATATTATATTAATAATACCTTGTGAGTATTTATTTAATTAAATGAATATTATCTGAATATTCATTTGAAGAGGATTATCGATTGATAATAGTTATTTTCATAATAAGTATTGAGAAAAAAACCCGGAAGAGTACCGGAGGCGAAGTATTTAAATGATGTTCAAGAATACTCCTAGTATCATTATACTTTGGATATTTTAAGGTTAAGCGATGTTAATAAATATCATGTGAATATTTATTTTATTAAATGAATATTAATTTGAATATTCATTCAGAAAGAGTTTACGATTTGTTAATGAGTGTTTTATAAACACTGTCAGATACATAGAATATTACCGGAGATAGTTTATTTTCGACTTCGGTCTACAGAAATTCCAATATGTATAAATTGGATATTTTTGATTAAAAACAATTGAGATGATGTTGAGTAATATTATATTATATGATGTCGATCGAGGAATGTTATTTGAATATTATCTCATTCGAGAAATATTATTGTAAATGTCAATCGAGTAATGTTATTTGAGCATTTATTTAATTTAATGAATATTAATCATAATATTCATTTAAAGAGGATTTATGAACTGTTATTCTTATTGACCATGAGTTAGTATCAGCTATATTGATAAAGTGATTAAAATTCGAAACTGCCGGAAGCGTAATAGTTTGATTTTCGATTAAAAATATTCCAAGAATTATATTCTTGGTATTTTGAGGTTTTTAAATGTTTTATAAGGTTAACAAATATTATTTTGACTATTCAGTTAAATAAATGAATATTATTTTCAATGTTCATTTAAAAAGAGATCAGTAGATGTTTATTAGTTAATAAATATTATTTGAGTAAAAACTTGTATGAAAACAACTAGGATTAATGATAAAAAAACTTTGTAATTCTTGAAATGCTCTCTCCTTCAACCTTTTCATGGCTCCTCTCCGGTCATCTTTGACCGTCTTTTTCTTCCCTTTTTTTCACTGCACTTCCCTCACGTTCTCTTTTTTCTTACTTACCTTCCCATTCTCTTTCAGATCCTGTGTTTGTTTACCTCGATCTGTTCTCATATGGGCTCTGTAAACTCGGAGCACTCCGGCTCCATGAACTCAGAAGAGTTCACCAACTTCATTGGCCTGAACTATGCTATTCCTTTGCCTAATGTGCACCATCATCCTGAGCTTGAGGCTGACTATGTCATGGGAGAACCTCTTTCTCCCCAAGCTCAGCAAAGAATGCGAAAACAGATTAATCTGATTCTTAATGATGGAACTGAGTTACTCAATAGCGGACCAGTAGCTGAAGCTTCTTCGAAATCAAGTCATGTTCCTCCAAACACTTCCCATGAGGAGGTTAAATCGACATCTCCAAAACCAATTCTGAATGATTTCCAAGATGATATGCATCCTGTGGTACATCTTGAGGAGGGCGAAATTGCCAATGAAAAACAAGAAAAGGGAGATGCAAGTAAAACTCAAGAACCACAACCTCCTAAGACAGTTACTTGGAGCAGTATTGTCAAAAAAAATGTGGTTAATGAGGATCCTAAAGTTGGAAATGCAGAAATTACATACAACAATGATGGTACTGCAACGGTTAAGTTCCCAGATGACTTCTTTATTAAAGCACAGAAACAATGGGATACTAGCATTATTGGGTATTTCATTGGAGGGTCCTTTGCTTTCAAATATATCCGGGAACAAGCCCACCGATTTTGGAAGAATCGTGGATTAACAGGGGTTTACTACAACACGAAAGGATACTACACTTTCAGGTTCGGCACATTAGAGGAAAAAGAGAGAGCTTTAAGCTTGAATACAATTCAAATAGGCAAGAAAACTATGTTCTTGTTGCCTTGGACAGATGGAACTAATTTCAAACGAAATGTTATTGATAGAGTCCCCTGTTGGATTCGATTGGTTGATGTCCCAGAAATATTCTGGTTTAAGGAAGGCTTGAGCTCGATTGCTAGTTCGGTGGGCAAACCTCTAAAATTTGATGCAGCCACAGCTCGTTTCGAACCTCTCAAGTATGCTGGAATCCAAGTAGAGCTTCTATACTCTGCGTTGCGACCTGACTTTGTAAGAGTACCTTTACCAAACTCATCTGGAGAAGCAAAGATTGAAATACAGTATGGTGAGCTTCCTTATTCTTGCAGTCTTTGTCAAGCGTTCGGTCATTCTTTGGCTAGATGTAACAACAATCCTGAGAGAGTTAGTAAGAGACCTAAAAGGCATGACAATAAGAAACAAAGTGATGGGCCTTCTGGTTCGTCTACATTCCCTGTTTCTCCTACCAAGAGTGATTATCTTACCAACATGGAGATGGTCCCATATACGGTGGGGAAATTCTGTGGTTGTGATGTGGTTATGGATGAAGATGACATCTTAAATAAACTCGACAAGGAGCTTGAGAACAAGGCTGGCAAGTTACAAGCTGATACCAACAATGTAGAATTAGACCAGGGAGAAGACAATTTGGAGGAGTTTGACAGAAATCCTAGTCCTACACCTCTTGCTGTTGTTAATGTTAGTGTCCCTCATCCGAAATTGGTAATAGATTTCACTGAAATGTGTTACGACTTTAATGGTAACCAAAGAAATCGTAGCAAATCACCAGTTGCTACTAGAGGTGGTAAGACACCTACATAATTTAGCAGGAAAAAGATTACAAACGAGGGTGGTTCTACACCTCTTGTTACTAGAAATGGGTTTGAGGCCCTTTCTGACCTACCAGACGACAACCATGTTCAGCAAGCTGTAAACTCCCCAGAAAAAAGAAAGAATGTGAACTCATCAACTCAAGTTTCTAACAGGAAAAGTTCTAGGTTGGCAGGAATGCCAACGTTTCTCACTAGTTTATCATGAATTTTACAGTCTGGAATGTGAGAGGTATCAATAAGAGTCCTCACCAGCAAGAAGTAATTAATTTCATTTCAGCCAATAAAATTTCTCTTATGGGCTTGGTAGAAACTAAAGTTAGGGTTGACAATTCTATGGATTTTCAATTATGATGAGCATGATTTTGGTCGTGTGTGGGTTGGTTGGGACCCTTTTGTTTGGCATGTCACTGTCTATTTGAAAATTTCTCAGCATATCACTTGTTTTGTGACATTTTTGGAGAAGCAAATAACTTTTTGTGTAACCTTTGTCTATGCCTTGAATCAACCTCATCAGAGAGAACCCCTGTGGAGAGATCTTGAAGATTTGAGTAGGACTATTTCAATGCCTTGGTGCATGAATGGAGACTTTAATAGTATCTTAGCCTTGAACGAGGTTAAGGGCGGTCGTGAACACTGGACGACGGGTATGCAAAATTTTCTTGATTGTGTTTCTGTCTCGGCTCTGGGGCATATTAAAACTCTAGGATCTCTTTATACGTGGACTAATAAAAGATCTTCTCTTATTCATAAATGTCTGGACCGTATGCTAGCTAATAAGGATTGGTTTAATGTGTTCACAGAAGCTACAGTTATGGTAAAAAACAAGGGAATAATGGATCACAGCCTTTTGGTTTGTTCTGTTCCTTTACATCTTGAAAAGGTCATCAAGTCGTTCCAATTTCATAACTACATGACTGAAGTAGAAGGGTTCATGGAAACTGTTTCAAGAGCTTGGGCTAATCAGTGGTATGGGGATCCCATGGCAATCCTGGTTCGTAAACTGAAACATGTCAAAAGTGCTTTGGTTGCTTTAAATAGGACTCATGGTAATGTGCATAATAATGTAATAATGGCTCGGTCATCTCTTTCAGCAGTGCAAGATAAATTGGTGAATGACTGTGAAAATGTTAGTTTGCTTCAAGAAGAAACTCACTATTCTGGGAAGTTGCAGACGGCTTTGCTAGAGGAGGAGAGATTTCTTATGCAAAAATCGAGGGTGAAGTGGCTTAATCACGGTGATGGTAATAACAGCTATTTTTTTAATAGAACAAAAGCTAACTGGAATGTGAACAAGATTCTGGCTATAGAAGACGATGAGGGGCTTCTGGTTTCTGGTCATAAAAATGTCTCAAAAGTGGTAGTTGATTTCTTTTCGAGCACTCTGGGTTCGAGCTCTAACCTGGCGCTGTGTGACTTTGATTCTTTCGATTGTGATTCGATCTCTCCTGCTCAGGCTACCTTGCTAGAAGCCCCTATTTCTGATGACCTTATTTTCGCAACTTTAAAGGCAATGAAGAAGAACAAGGCACCGGGGCCTGACGGCTTCACAGTCGAATTCTTTTTAGCATCTTGGGAAGTTGTTGGCAGCACCTTTTGTGAGGCAGTTAAAAGCTTTTTCTCCTCTGAATCCTTTCATAACTCAGTTAATGTTACAAGCATTGCCCTTATCCCGAAGGTTCCAACCCCTACAACAATGCGTGATTTTTGTCCTATCTTGCTATGCTCAATTCCTTACAAATGTATTGCCAAGATTCTTGCTTCTCGACTGAAAATAGTTATGCCTAGTATCACTGACATATCCCAATCTGCTTTTATTCCGGGACGTAATATCTCGGAAAATATTCTCATGGCGCAAGAGTTGTTTCGAGGATACCATCGGGATACGGGTTTACCTAAATGTGCTTTAAAGCTTGATTTGCATAAAGCATTCGACTCGTTAAATTGGAACTTTATCATGGGTGCTCTCCGCAAACATAATTTCCCTGCAAAGTTTATGAGGTGGATTTTTCTATGCATCTCTACTACTGCTTTCTCTGTCAAAGTTAATGGTTCTTTATGTGGTTTTTTTCCTGGTAAGAAAGGTCTCAGACAGGGAGACCCTATCTCCCCATATCTTTTTGCTATTGCTATGAATGTTCTGTCTTCTATGCTTGCAAAAACCTCTGCTGATTTCAGATTTCACTGGCATTGCAAAGACATGAAGCTTATGCATCTTTTCTACGCAGACGATGTCTTATTATTCTCTAATGGTGACATTGTGTCCGTTACTCATCTTATGGATTGTGTCTATCGATTTGCGGATGTTAGTGGTCTTCGCCCAAGCACGGTTAAAAGTACGGTCTATTTTGGAAACTGCAAAGAAGATTTTATTGAGTGGTTTGATTCAAGATATAGTCTTGAACATGGGGAGCTTCCTGTCCGGTTTCTTGGGGTACCTTTAATATCAACGAGGCTGAGTCATAATGATTGTATTCCTCTCATCGACAAGATAACTGCTAGAATTTGTTGTTGGACTTCTTTACTGCTGTCTTTGGCAGGTCGTGTGCAACTCATTAGGGCTATGATCTTTGCTGTTCAAGGTTACTGGTCTAATCATTTTATCCTTCCTGCTTCTGTGCATAGTTCCCTTCAATCACTCATCACTCGCTTCTTGTGGAAAGGGAATGTAAATTCGAAAGGTGGAGCGAGAATTAGTTGGGACTCCATTTGTTTACCTCTGGACGAAGGGGGGCTAGGTCTTAAGCAACCCAAAGACTGGAACCAATCTCAAATCATGCTTCATCTTTGTAAGGTGGTGTCGAAGAATAAAGCTCTGTGGCCTCGTTGGGTAAACACAACTGTTCTTAAGAAGTATAACATCTGGACAATGGCAATGCCCAATGATTGCTCGTGGATTCTCAGAAATGTCCTTAGGCTTCGATCAACAGCTCGCCAATTCATTTCTTTCAAGCTTGGGAACGGTCTTGGTACGTCATTATGGTTCGACCCCTGGTGGAACTCTACTTGCTTGGCTGCTAACAAGCATGCTCTTATCATTGCTCAATCTGGTCTTCATAGTGATGCTACGGTGAACACCATTATCCATACAAGAGCTTGGGTTCTTCCCCGAAACTCAAACAGAATCCATCACATCCACCCTGATCTGAGCCTCTGGACGCAACACTTTGACTTCCCAGATTTTAACCTTTGTTCTACTGATGCCATTCTCTGGGATGGTTTGCCAATTCACAAGATCAAAGCGCGTAATATCTGGCAGTCTCTCAGAACGCATTCGAATGAAGTTACCTGGGCAAAACATGTGTGGCATAAGCTCAAAATCCTGCGCTATGCTCACCATGAATGGATTCTATGCCATGGTCGCTTGCCAACTTTGCACAGGCTAGCCTATTTCGGCTTGGATGTGTCTCAGTTCTGCCATTTCTGTGTAGGGGGCATCGAAACGGACTCTCATCTGTTTGTTACTTGCCCCTATAGTAGTTTCATTTTGGCAAAGATGTTTGGCTTGCTAGACATTGTTTATGTAGGTTCATCTTGGGTGGAGCTCCTGCACTCTTTGGGGTGTATTTCTGATCACACTCTTTGTAGTGTTGCTTTACTGCTTGCTTAGACTTTCTCTTACCACTTATGGAGAGATAGGAACTCGCGTTTGCATGACAAGGGTTCATTGGGTCCAAATTTTCTAATCAAGGGAATCATGGTTGATGTAAAAATGAAGTTGCGGAACATGGAATGGTTCATCAAAAATGCGAACTTAGAAATGTATAGATGGGTCTTTATTTAGTTTTCATACTTCGGTTGGTTTCTTTATGTTTTTTCTATTTCCGATTTTTCTTCTAAGTTAAATCGGTCTTAGATAGATCTCTCTTTGCTTTGGCTTAGAGCAAGGGTCAACCCCTGTATTTTTCTTCCCTATTATTTATAAATTTAGCAAAAAAAAAAAAAAATATTATTTGAGTATTTATTAAATGCTCTAAGGGATGTAAAGGTTATGTAATACTATTTATAATTTGTTCAAGGACTTTCATAGTCATTTAAGTTAATTTCTGATTCTCAGCAAATTTATTTAAAAACATCAGGGGTTCCCAAGTTGTATATTTTTGTATTTAAATCAATTCTCTTAGCTGAGAACAAAAGTCTTTGACTCGTCAGAGAATTGGGAACTCAGTTCAGAAAGTGAATGAATGATTATTTTTATCTCCTCAGTTATCGAAAGCAGTTATGTTTTGGGATCACTGCCCGGCATTAGCTAGAGTGTTCAATTTATCAAATCAAAGAAATTCTTCGACTAACTCCCAAGTCGTGTTTTGAAATGAACTTCATGAGTAAAGAAAAATCTGTTGAATAAGGTCAACCCACATGTCAAAGTTACTTCCTCAAATATTCCTGGAAGTAGAGTTATGTAAATGTTATCAGGTTTATCAACAAGCTCTGTGCTTGGTATAGAACTGTTATCAGACCTATCAACAAGCTCCGTGCTTGGGGAATTGGATTAAATTCCATTCCGACGATGGATAGGATTCTTTAAGGGACTGGAGGACATAGGGACTTCGGTCCACCCACGCTTAGAAGCCTACACTCACGTGTGGCTACGACAGCGGAAATAGGGACTACGGTCCAACTAAAGGCCCATATGCGATCAGGGTACAGCCCGTATCAGGGATATCCATCTACTAGTAGAAAAGTTCAGTTACGATACATTGGCTGATCACCAAGTATCGTTGTCAGCTACTCCAGCATTGTCCCATTCTTCCAATTGGAATTGTACTGCAACACTGTAATGAAAGCCTAGGTGCTCAATTACCGATAGTGTTGACAGGGTTAAGAATTGTTCAGAGTACCTCAGAATGCTTTTGTTAAGGTGACAGAAATTCGATATTTCGAATTGCTTATGTTTCTAAGATAATGAAGGAAAAAGGTTTTATGATACGATTCAAGAATTAAGTTTTCAAACTCCAGTTGTTCTACTGAGAGGTGTTATCAAATTCAAAACTCTGCGGACTAACGAGTTATAAACCGTCGGTCTCGCTCTCGATGAAAAGAAAGTATTCTAAGTATATGCTCCTCATACAGTATCTTGAACTGTATGGTATTTAAACAGAAGTTTCCTTCTAATATTTTGAATCATCATGTTAGCATTCATTGCTGAGTCTCAAGTGTTTTACTCCAAAAACTTTGACTCTTTTACTGTCAGTTATTTTTGAGTTTAAACTATTCAAGTGGTTAAAGAAGTTATACCCTGTAAGCTGTATGGTGTTTTGATGAAAGTGATGTACGTATATATATATGTTTTCAGACTTGAGGTATATTGAAAGGGAACCTTATAATGGTTCGATTTATGTATTATGAGAAGTAACTATTATAGCAGTATATTGAACTGCGTATTTTGAGAAGCCCTTCCAACAGATTAGCAAAGCTATAGTGCTTACTATTTTGCTAAGGTATGAAGATTACTATTGTTATTATGAACTTAATTAGTTCAGTTGATGTTATTTCAGAAGATATACTTTTCCCCTAGTGGAAGTTTCATGGTTATAAATGTGCAAGAATGATATTAAATATCAGTTGAATGTTCAAAACCCCATGAGTATAATGGGATATTTTGCTAAGCTCTAGTAGTAACTTGTTGAGCAATTATTTCGCTCATACTTGTTGTTTTCAAATTTTAACCTTTCAGAGAAAGGTAGACAGATGAAGCTTAACTGCGTAGCTTGGAAGAAGCAGGCAGTATGCCTGATGAAGATGATGTGGTCCAGAGAACCTATGACTAGAGTAAGTTATGTGCATGTATTGATGTGTATTATATATTACTTGTGCAGATTAGTACTAGTTACTGGTGTACTTCTCAACGAAGCTAGACTAGTAGTATAAGATTTGTAAGACAGTGTGATGTAATTGAATGGATGTAATGAAGAATGTAGGACTTTAGTTCTTGTTTCTAGCCCTATGACCTAAATGATGCTTGGTGGTTGGGGTCACAGTTTATATTCGGTTTTAATCATTACTGATGGTTTGATGTTGTTAATCAGGTAATTTGACAATGAGGATTTCCGTGTGACAACCAAATCCCTGACCCCGGATTTGGGGGTGTTACATACTCTGTTAGAAACTCAGTTGATTGAGTTTGAGACAATGAGAAGAGATTGCCAGGATGCTAAGAATGAATTAATTGAGGCTCTTAAAAGAGAAGAATCTTTGAAAGAACAACTGAAAAAGGAACAAGATTTAATTGCTAAGTGGAAAGGATCAAGGGTTGTTACTGAGGAAATTATAAATGTTCAAGGATTGATTCTTTTCGCAAGTTAGAAGAAGCAAAGTTAGAGGTTGATGGAGAAGTTGCTTCAGAAAGTGACCAATCAACGAATATCGATCATCCGTTGAAGACTGACAAGTCAACGGATAAGAAGTATCCGTTGAAGGCCAAGACTATCAGTAAAGCAACTTTAGTTAAATTGAATAATCAATATGGACCCATCAATAAAAACTTTGTTACTGGTGAATGTAGCAAGACTAAGAAAGTTGAGAAAGGAAACATAGGCCACTTATCCAGCAAGCAATTGAAGGATAAGTTAGAGAAGGTTGAGACTAAGGCTGAGAGTAAAAAGAAGAATAGAAATGGCAAGGTAGGTATTAACAAACACAATAACTACACACCTGATAAATATGCTCCTAGAAAAGTGTGTGTAAATTGTGGTAGTTTTAATAATCTATCTGCTAATTTTAAAAATGTTCAAGATGCTTCTGTTCCTGTCATGCCTATGTCTGTCGTGCCTATGCCTGCCATGTCTTCTATGCCTAATATGTTTGCACAAACTGCTCATGCATCAAATCAGTTTGCTAACATGTCATTTATGCATAATCCATATCACAATGTTTACAACATGCCTCAGATGCCATGGATGATGCCTGCTATGAATAACATGTTTGCACAACAAATGTCTAATTCTGCACCTCGCTGTAATGCATATGAGCATTTGTCAACCCCTATTTTTTAAATACCTATACCAAGAGTTAAGGTTGATTTAACTCAATCAGAACCTTTGGAGGAAAAGTCCTTGAAGAACAAGAAGAAGGCTAACAAGGCAGGACCCAAAAAAACTTGGGTACCAAAATCAACTTGATTTGGTTTTGATGTGTGCAGGGAAACAAAAAGAGTCTTTGGTACCTGGATAGTGGTTGTTCTAGGCACATGACTGGAGATTCTACCCTGCTCATAAAGTTTGAGGAGAGAGATGGCCCTAGCATTACCATTGGAGACAACAGCAAAGGATATACTAGAGGATATGGCTTGATATCACAAAATAATGTTGTCATTGAGGAGGTAGCACTGATTGATGGTCTTAATCATAACTTGCTTAGCATCAGTCAACCATGTGATAAAGGACAAAATGTGTGGTTCACATCAGGAGTTTGTGTTATCTTCAGGAAAAATGACAACAAGGTAGTGTTGACAAGAAATAGAAAAGGGAATGTGTACATTGCTGACTTCAATTCAACAAGTGCAAACTCTGCTACATGTCTCTTCAGCAAGGCAAATGTAGATAAAGGCTAGCTTTTGTACAAGAGACTGTCACACTTAAATTTTAAAGCAATGAATGAGTTGGTAAGAGATATTCCAAAATTGGATTTTTCCAAGGATGGATTGTGTGATGCATGCCAGAAAGGGAAGCAAAAGAAGGCCTCATTCAAATCCAAGTCAATGTCATCAATTGATCAACCCTTACAGCTACTGCATATGGATCTTTTTGGACCAGTCAATGTGTTGTCTATTTCTAAGAAGAGATACTGTCTTGTGATTGTTGATGATTTCTCAAAATATTCATGGACATACTTTTTGCACTCCAAAGATTAGGCAAGTGAAATCATTATCAATCACATCAAGATAGTCAACAACAATCCTAATCTCAAGGTCAGAAGAAGTAAAAGTGACAATGGAACTGAGTTCAAGAATTCTGTGATGAGAGAGTTTTGTGAAGAAGAAGGAATTATCCAAGAATTCTCTATACCTAGGACTCCACAACAAAATGGTGTAGTGGAGAGGAAGAACAGAACTCTACTTGAAGCTGCAAGGACCATGCTTGAAGAATCAAAGTTGCCTACATATTTCTGGGCTGAAGCTGTTAACAATGCATGCTACACTCAGAATATTTCTTTGGTCAATCAAGCAAAAGGCATGACACCTTACCAATTATTCAAAGGAAAGAAGCCAACAATTGACTTCCTGGCTCCTGCATGTCTTTGGATGCAAATGTTTTGTATTGAGAAATTATGGTGAAAACCTTGGGAAATTTGATTCAAATGCAGATGAAGCTATTTTTTTTTGGATATTCAGCTGGGAAATCTTACAGAATCTACAACCTAAGACTTAACATTGTTATGGAATCCATACATGTTGTCTTCGATGATAAGAAAATTCAAGGATTGGTAGATGAAGGTTTCCATGAAACACTCTCATTTGAAAATGAGATAAGTGGTGAAGACAATGAAGATGATGAGGAAGCAGTGTCAACTGGTGTGAGGAATTGACAGGCTCAAAGTGGTCCATCCGTTGAAGAGTATGACACTCCATCCGTTGATGCTGAGAATACACTAACTGTTAGTAATCATTTTGAGGCATCTATTGAGAGCCAAAGGGATACATCCATTGATCACTCTATTAGAACTCCACCTTCTACAAGTTCAAGAGCCACACACTCAGTGTAACAGCCCCAGATCCGGGGTCGGGGATCCGGTCGTTACGGTCTCAATTTCCATAAATAATACTTGAACTTGAGTCCAAAACAAATAAACTGCATATTGTGACCCCACAATAATAATACATCACACAACTAGTTATAGTCCCAGAGATTAAATTGGAATAAGTATCTAGTCATAGGATTCACAAGTTATAAGTTATTACAACCCAAAATGATTACAGAGTACGCTTAATAGTTCTTGCCGTTGCTTAACATTAATCATAAATATAAATAAATCTGATACACAAAAGCTGTAGCCTAGACTACTGGTTGCTACTACCTCAGCAATGGCGACTAAGACATCAGTGGGTAGATCTCTGACGACTGACACCTGCTTGCGCCGAGTGCACTTAGTGCGGGCCATCTGCTCTAACTGTTGTTGTGATATAAATAAATAAAGCAAGGGTGAGCAATAGAGCCCACCAAAAATATTTTATGACTGATCAACATTATATAATAGTTCAAAAATATCTTTATGACCATATGCTATGCCTAAACAAACAAGATACTAGTATAGTATAAAAGATGAAGTTACAAGAAAAATTAATCTAATTTTTCCATAACCAAAGTCTTCTATGCATAGATAGTATGAGCAAGGTATCAACAGAGTCATAAAACATAACATAAAGGTGAAGTTACAAGGTGATTCATTGTAAATTCAGTTTTTTTAACACTTTTCACACCCCTGCCAACTTGATCAGAAGTCTCTTCGACACGTGTTACGGAATTACCCGTCAACCTGAAAGAAGTCTCTTCGATACGTGTTGCAGGATATATCCACCTTTGGATGATGAACTAATACTGGAGTATTAACAGTGCCAGTTGTTCTAATCTACGATGATCAGTCGCAGTTGTACAACACATAATGGTTTTACTACCGGTAGAAGGAAGAACTGACGGATTTACTTGTCTACCGTCTCTCTAGTAGCTCCCTGGCCAATGGTTGGGCCTTGGACCAGCGCTACTCAGCCCCTTATACGACTCCTAGTTCGAATAGAATCCATCACTCTGAAATATAAAGTTCGTCCTCCTTTCCCCAAGTATATTACTTGTTGATAGGACTCAACAAAGTAGTCGTATCTAATTGGAAGGAAAATTCACTAATATTTCCCAAGTTGTTGCTTGTTAATGGATATTGAATTGTTCCATCAATCTTACTCCTCGAGTGTTGAGGAAGTAACAAAAGACTCATTTTGATTAGTGGCAACCAGAGTTGCAAATGAAAATAATACTTTTTAGAAATTTATGATCGGGCAGTCAACCATAATAAATAACAGATCCTCAAGTATGGTTCCCTATATTTTGGAAGTTTAAGCGAGCATTTAAATCTTCCTAAAAGATAGATTTAAATGGAAAATAGAGTTTTGGGAACCTCCCCTTGATAAAATAATCATAATAAAGCTCAGAAATATTCTACATAATTTTTGGAGGTCAAATATAAATATTTAAATGATATAAACCATTTTTAAAACAAATTTTAAAAGTATTTAAATAATATTCAAATACTATTTATTAAATCTTTAAAGTTTAAAGAATATTTTTGAACCGAATAATCGCTCATAACTAGATGTTTAAATGAATATTTAAAATAATATTCACTTAAAGAAATAAGTCCTTAAATGAATATTCAAAATAATTTTCTAAATAGAAATACGACCTTAAATGAATATTTAAAATAATATTCATTTAATAATTAAACCTCAAATGAATATTCAAAATAATATTCATTTAATAAAATAGTGATTGAATAATATTTATTCAATATTTTTATCAGAAAATAATCACAATAAACATGAAACTATCGACTCCCGGTCTATCTTAAAGAGTAAGAATCATACGCCCTAAGCTAAGGGCCTTTGCATAAATCCGGCTTATAACTAATAATCCATATCTAGCTTATAAGCCCATAATCAAATCATAACCTCGAGTATCGCAATGTATATAGCAATTTGAAAACAAGCATGCATGATATATATCGCAATGTACTTGGGAAAACATGCATACATTTCATTTGCATCATATATATGAGAACAGTTTATTATCACAACAACAGTAAGCATAGGTTTCGAAAGCTTGCCTGATATTGGGGTAGGGGTAGTGTGTCTCGAGTCGATCCGGCGATCTATAAATAATCAAAATATCCGAGATTAATCACTTAACACTTTTAAGAAACTAAGTATGTATTTTACTTATGTTAAAACAGGTTTTCAAGTTAACTCGCCCGGCACACCCTGACATAACCCTTTTTAACCCCGACATTTTTCGACACTAGCTTGCCATCAAGGCCTGTCATTATATATACACTTGGTAGGCATTTAAGTCATATAAGTTCTAAGGTCGATCGCTTATTCGAAAACATTATACCTCAAGATTTATTGTCCATTTTCTAAGTGATTTTCCAAAGTTATAACCAAGTGCTCTTTTAAGGGTTCCCTCGCACTTAACCTTGATTCGAACATTTTTATAAAATTGAAAAACGATCCTATTAACATGAGGTTTTCTCTCACACCTTCCTTATGATCTCTAATATTTAATAAACTCAATTTGTCACCAAATATATCTCTTTAAGGGGTTCAATTTCATCCACAAACTTAACACTTACGTTTTCAAACCACTTTTACGAATTCGACCATAAATCCTAAATCGTAAATCAGAATGTTATGATTCTCATGCCCAAACGAACCTTAAAACATGAACTAACTTATTATGTCAGTGGTGACTTAAGGTCAAAAGTTAAAAGCTATGGCTATACCATGTTTTTAAGGTCTAACCAAATTTCGGCATTACGACGGCTATAAATCGAATAATTCCAAAATTCAAACCCTCCAAATATCATCCTCTCCACTCCAAACAACCCATACATGTTATTCAACATTAAACTAAGGCCAAACAATGCCTTTACATCCATCAAAACACTTTTAACCTTAATCAAAGCCCAATCGTAGCACTTATGCTCTAAACATGCATCAAATCACTAAAACTTAACTAAATCATCAAAACTCAAAGTAAGAGCTAGGGTTTCATGAGAGTTATACCTTCCTTGATGTGTGTATGAACTTAATGAACCTTGTACAGCCCTTATCTAGCCTTAATCTAGCTTGGATCATCCAAAGAAAACAACAAAACAAAGTTAGTTCTTGAAAAACACTAATCATCATCAACTTTGACCAAGATTTTGATCATGTTAGACTTAAAGGATGATGTTAGGATTCAAGATATACCTTCTACTCTTCTTCCTCTTTGATTTAAGCTATAGATGGTAGGATTTGGATGGTTGAAAGTTCCTCTTCTCCTCTTCTTTTTGAGCTAGGCCGAGAGCATCCTTTATGGGTGTTCTTGGTGTTTGTTGGATAAATGAGCTATTACATGTAATATATATCTATTATGCTTGGATGCATCTTCTCTTGGTGTGTTGTCAAGCTCCCATTGGTCCTTTTTGGATTTCCTTATCCACACAATTGCAACTTAGTCCTCATCTTTGCTTGTTTTTTATGTAAGTCCTTTGGTCAATTGCACAAAGTCCTCATCTTTGTTTATCTTTCATATAGGTCCCTTGGTTTGTTTTCTTTTCCACCAATTGATTTCCTTATCATCGTTTGAATAAAATTAATATGCTACAACTTATACGTTGCATTATATAATCCCACTGTGGCACAATCCTTAATCAAATATTAACTCCAACATTCCTCGTTTATTCTCTCTTTATTCTTATTCTTAGAAAATGTTCTCGAATAACCTTAATCTCCTTTTTATAGAGTTCCCTGTCTCTTAACAGATATTGATTTGGATGACATGAGCTACCAGATATCGATTGGATGACATGAGAATACTTCCTTTCTTTCTTTTGAGGAGATAGATTATTCTTATCTAGTTTGTCAATCCACTTACACTACACCATAGAATGGATTTTGCAACCAACACTGAAAAAAAACTCAAAAAGCGTTGCTATTTCCTCAAAAAATTTTACAATTTCAAAGATATTGTAACAATTTTTAAAAGCGTTGCAATTGAATTCAGAAATTGTTACGTTAGACAAAACTTGATATCAGTCGCAACGATATTAGAAATTGTTGCTGTAGAGCTAGAATTTGGGCCCAAATTATTGGCGGGCTGAAGGAAAAATAAGCGGGATTTGTGAATTTTTTTGCCCGGGCTTTAATAAATCAGCTGGATAACTAAAACAAATGAACAAAAAAAAACACTCAAAAAAAACATACTTAAGCAAAAACACACGAACACGATAAATCAAAAATACACACACTCAAGTTCGAAGAAGAGGGGAAATAGGCGAATTAGGGTTCTTCCCTAAATCACCCCAAATCAAGCTCTTGTCGTCGTCATCGATATTCTTCTCTTTCGCCATCAATTTCTCGTCGTTCTTCTCTCACGTTGTTCTACTAAGAGGGGTTTCGATTTTTAGGTTTGGATTTGGGATTCAAGGTATTTCAAATTGTTTCTAAAAAATCCTCCTGTGAACTTCAATTTTGTGCTCTTTAATTATTTTTTGATTTAAAACTAGTTTTGCTTTTCAGTTTTATATCCGCTCTTTATTTTGAATTTGAGCTCTGAACTTATGCACGCATTGGGGTTCGACTTCTCAGTTAATTGTGTAGCTACATACTTTGCATATGGGTTTCTGAATATGGGTTTTGATTGTATTTTCTTTTTGTATTCAATGATTTTGTTGGGTCTGAAGAAACAAGTTAATTCGGTACTGAGCTCTTGAATGACTATCTTCAAATGCGAACTTGGTTGTATATAGTCAAGGACTACTAATGCTGACCGGTCAAGGACTACTTGCTATGTATATTCGACTTAAATGACACTTGTTAGTTTTGTTGTATGTTTTCTTGCTCTTCTTTCTTGAATTGTGCTGCGTGCTTTCAATTTTTCCTAGTTAACAACTCTGAACCTTTCGGTGTCCATTACGTAAGCAAAAACCAGTTGCGGTGGATTAAGGAAATTTACCACCAGTTACTCTGCTGCTCTTTTGAAAGTTAAAAATATAAATTTAATAAATAATTCGTTTGAAAACTCAGTGGTACGCTGTAGTAGATCCTCTGTAATTACCCCTAAAAGTAGTTACTGGTTCTTAAAGGTGATGTAAGCATTCCAATATTGTTCTGGCAGCTCAATAATAGCTTAATCTGAACTTTTAACATTGTTCCAACAAGAACGTGTGTTGAATACTCATAGTATTTAGAGTCCACAAGCATATGTTAGAAGGTCATACAGTTTGTATTACAATATGAGTATTCAAATGGCTTAATCTGTGTGTGTGTGTTTCTTTTTTTGCCTCTTAATCTATGTATATCTGCAAACAGCTCCCCCTGAACAGTGTCCCATTGTAGCTGGTCTACTTCTCCAACTTGACATTCCTGTAAATCTATATTGAGGAAGGAAAAGCTTCACAAATCTCCTAGTGAAGAAATTCTGGTTAGTTCCATCTATTTCTTGCTTTCCTGTTGTGATATATGTTCAAATTTATGCGCATTAAAGATTTCATTCCTCCCTTTTACCCACAAGAACAATTGTTATTATCTTTGAAAGTTGAAATGTTGAAGGATATTCATTTATGCAAGGGCAGCTCAATTCTTCATGGATATTGTAAGGCTGGAAATCGGTACACTCTGCTCTTTGATGATACTGCATCTGATGCACTTCACCTGACATGTCCCAGTTGAAACAAACGTCAGCATTTGCTGCAATTCCATCATAGTCAGGTAAGGAACTTTCAAGTTCAGTTAAGCTGCTAGAGACCTCACTTGCATCTGGCTGATCATCTTCTCTAATAATGCCTAATTGCTAAAGAAACTCATTCAGGTCAAGTTGAGGCTTCTCTTTATGGTTTCCCATCACATTTGCAGGGAAGTTAACCTCTTTACACTTGGCCCCAGTATATTCTAAACTGGATTGGCCACTCATAATAGAAGCTTCATATCTCGGGTCATTACAGGATGAACTAGATGAAGATGACTGTGGAAGCATAGTACTCTTCTTTAATTCTTCGAGCCTCTGATGTATGACATGAACACTTGGCTGCGCACTCAGATTTAACAACCCATTGGAAGGTAACAATGAGATGAACTTGTTGGAAGGAAAATATTTAAATTTCTGGGATTTGTTTGAAGGATTAAAGCTGCCTCTCAGATGGGGTAAATTGAGGTGAGTATCTGGACCGTATAACTTCCTTGCAGCTTCGTCATAAGCCATAGCTGCTTCTTCAGCGGTAGTAAAAGAACCTAACCATATTCTATTTCTTTTCATTGGCTCCCTTATTTCTGCAACCCATTTGCCCCACGTTCTCTGTCGAATTCCTCGATACTCACAAGTAGAATTCAAAGGCCTACCTTTGCCTCTTCAGCTGCTTCTTCAGCTGGTTACAATGTAATTGTTGCAACATCAATTGGGGAAGAAGGTCTAGATATCATGGAAGTTGATCTTGTCCTATGTTTTGACGCTAATGTATCTTCCCTTACTGCATTTCCCCACTTCCAGGCATTTCCCTCCAGAGTGCACAATGCCATGCATTCATTCCGATCAGAAATGTTGATTGATGCAATGCAACATTTACAAGGATCATTATATTCAAGGGACAACGGAGCCTGCTTAGACCAGGTCTGATCTTGATATATGTGATTGCATGCCAGTTATTTTTTTCTGCTAATTAATTTCATGCTAGTTTATTCTTATTCTTCAAAGTATTATGCTTATTTCCATTGGTTCAGGTTGAAGTCAATTCAGATCAGCAAATTGGAGATTTGTTTAGAGGCCGCTGTGTTGATTCTAAGAAGCTGAGAATTTCAGAATGGAAGAATCTTGTTAGTAATCCCCAGGAAGCAGCAATTAGTGGAACCAGTACTAGCTCTTCATCACAGTCTAATTACTTGGAAACAAAGATACCCTTTGAGAAAACTAAAGAGGAGCAAGAAAGAGGAAGAGGAAGCAACACCACGATGATAGGCCATGACTCATGTTTACAAAATGTTTATTCTTAGGTTTATGTATTACTAATTAAGTTAGATTGTGTGTCACTTGTACTTAGTTATTTTACTTGAACTTGGTCATTTTATGTATATTGATGTTGGAACTGCTTGGTTGGTTGGTTGTTATGAAATACCAATTAAAATTGGTGGATGTTTATAAAATCTAAAGGTCATGCCAGATTTTTTATTCAGCGTTGCAATAGTTACATAAATTTTGCCATATACGACATATTCTTTAAAATATTTGATTGCATTTGATTCAAAATTCGTTGCAATTGGGCATATATATGTTGCCTTAGAGCTACATGAGTCCATGTATTGCAACAATTAACACACAAAAAATCGTTACAAAAAGTAAGCCATATGTCCTCCAAGATATTGCAACGGTGTTAAACATGTTGCTATAGCCATTAAATCGTTACCATATACCTTAATTGCAACGATAATACAACGTTGCAATATGGTACTAAATTCGTTGCCATAAGGTACCTATGGCAACCAGAGCAAACCTTACGCCTGATTTTTCAAAAATCGTTGCCATATACCCTATTGCAACGCATTTAGGGCATATTGCAACGTATTTCAGACGTTGCTGTATCCATTCTATGGTGTAGTGTTACACCATTTATTGAATATAACAACACTGGAATCCATATTCATTAAAATACTCGTCCACTAAAATCACTGATACATTGTAGACATAACCACTATTCATTCTTACATCAATACATGATAAAATTTTAATTCCTCCAAAAATCTGGGTTCTTACACTCAGGGGGAGTATCACAGAGTCATCACTCAATAACAAATCAAAATGATCATCACAGATGAAGCTACATCATCAAGATCAAACCTGCCACCACAGAGGAAATATACTAAGGATCATCCATTTGAGTTAATCATTGGTGATTTAAATGCAAGAGTCCAAACCAGAAGAGCAACTCAAGGAGAATGCTTATATAGCAATTTCTTATCCAAAGAAGAACCTAAGAAGGTTGAGGATGCTCTTCAAGATCTAGACTGGGTTTTAGCAATGCAAGATGAGCTAAACCAGTTTGAAAGGAATAAAGAATGGAAGCTTGTACCAAAACCTAAAGGCAAATCTGTAATTGAGACAAAATGGGTATTCAAGAACAAAATGGGTGAAAATGGCATAGTCACAAGGAATAAAGATAGATTGGTTGCTAAAGGCTATTATCAGGAAAAAGGGATTGACTTTGATGAAACTTTTGCACCAGTTGCAAGGTTGGAGGCAATCAGAATCTTTCCTATGCAGCCCATGCCAATTTCAAAGTCTATCAAATGGATGTCAAGAGTGCATTTTTGAATGGGATCCTGGAAGAGGAGGTATATGTTGGTCAACCACCTGTTTTGAAGATCCAGACTTGCCAGACTATGTGTATTTCCTACTCAAAGCACTCTATGGACTGAAGCAAGCACCTAAAGCCTGGTTTGACACTCTGTCACAGTTTCTTATAGAGAATCACTTCACTCGAGGTACTGTGGATAAAACTCACTTTTATAGAAATGGCAATGGCTCTATGATACTTGTTCAAATTTATGTAGATGATATAATATTTGGTTCTACTGATGAGAAGCTTTGCCAAAGGTTTGTCAAGCTTATGCAAAGTAAATATGAAATGAGCATGATGGGTGAACTAACCTATTTTCTTGGTTTACAAGTTAAACAAGTAAGTGATGGAATCTTTATAAGTCAAACTAAATATTTTCTTGAGCTTTTAAGAAGATTTGGCCACTACCACTAAGCTTGAATTGAATACTAAGGAAAAGAAGGTGGACATTTTAAGTTATAGGGGCATGGTTGGCTCACTTCTATATTTAACAGCTAGTAGACCTAATATTATGTTTGCGACATGTTTATGTGCTAGATTCCAAGCTGATCAAAGGGAATCTCATTTAATAGCTAGTAAAAGGATTTTCAAGTATCTCAAGGGAACACTAAACCTTGGCATTTGGTACCCTAGAGATTCTGGTTTTGATCTAATTGGCTATTCATATGCAGATTATGCAGGTTACAAAATTGATAGGAAAAGTACTACAGACACCTGTCAATTTCTAGGAAACAAGTTAGTTTCGTGGTTCAGCAAGAAACAGAACTCAGTTTCTACTTAAACTGCTGAGGCTGAGTACATTGCAGCTGGGAGCTGTTGTGTACAGATTCTCTGGATGAAAAATCAACTTCTTGACTATGGTTTGAGAGTTGAAAAGATTCCAATTTTCTGTGACAACACTAGTGCCATTCCTATTTCTGAGAATCTAGTGCAACACTCAAGAACAAAGCACATAGACATTAGATATCACTTCATTAGAGAACATGTGATGGAGGGGACTGTGGAACTGCATTTTGTTCCAAGTGAAAATCAACTGGCAGATATCTTTACCAACCCACTTGATGGATCAACATTCACAAGGTTGGTAAGTGAGCTACGTATGCTGAATTTCTCTTAACTTACTTCAGATATTTGCTTAGTTTAATGTAGCCAGAAATGTGTTAAATTTCTATTTTTGGAGCAGATGATAATTTGGTCTAAGTCAAAATTTGTTTGTCAACGGATGCTCATATCCATTGGTGCCTAGCACATTTCTGAGTTTTTAACACTTCGACGGATAACGAGTATCTTTTGGCTGTATTAGCTCAATAATGCATGTCAACGGATAGATCGTACTTCAAGGGTTTATCCTATTATCTGTTGGGTATTAACATTTTTCTTTTAACCGTTGATCCTTCCGTTGGTATATACGTATACCCCTATATGTATATATAGCTGGCACAGTTTGGGACACCTTTATTCATGATATCTCTTAACGGTTGCTTTTTATACCAAATAAGTAATTTCTTTTATTTCAATATGCTCATATCCATTGGTGCCTAACACATTTCTGAGTTCTTAATACTTCGACAGATAACGAGTATCTTTTGGCTGTATTAGATCAATAATTCATGTCAACAGATAGATCATACTTCAAGGGTTTATCCTATTATCTGTTGGGTATTAACATTTTTCTTTTAACCGTTGATCCATCCGTTGGAATATACGTACACCCCTATATGTATATATAGATGGCACAGTTTGGGACACCTTTAATCATGATATCTCTTAACGGTTGCTTTTTATACCAAATAAGTAATTTCTTTTACTTCAATAATTGATTTTACTTAACTATTTGTGGGTAAGTACATATTCATTCTCAGATCTGTCTAACCCTTTCTTATCTTATTCACAAATTTTACCAAGGCAAAATACTCTTTCTCTCTCTCTCTCTCTCAAAACTCAAAACCCCTTTTCTATGTTCTTAATTTCTTTTAGCAAAAATGGCACCAATCATCAAGATGAGTTCTGCTTATGGGTTTGTTTATGAGGAGAACAACTTTGTTGCCATGGTAGACGTAATCACAGCACAACCGAAGTATCACAAAATGACGGAGTTCATCAAGAAATGCAAACTGGCTTATGCCATGACTGAATCTCCATTGTTGTACCATGAAGTTGTAGAAGAAGTTTAGTCCTCCGTCGAATTCGACTCTACAAATGGTATCATTTCATTTTCTCTCAAGGGAAATGAATATGTTGTTAATTCTGATGTAGTGTCTACTTGTCTTAAATTGCCTGAGAATAACTGTGATGCTCCACCAACTGCTAATGAAATAATTACCATGCTAAATACCATAGGTTATGGTCTACCCACTGATTACCTAAGTAAAATTATTAGAAAGGGCATGAGGAAGGAATGGAATTTCCTTTCTGATGCTTTCATTAAGCTATTTTCTGGTAAGATTAGTAATTTTGATGTGATTACCTCTGTTATGCTATCCATGTTTTACATGCTCTTAAATGATAAATTTTATGACTTTGGTGCTCTAGTTTTAAATGAAATTGGTGCTAAGTTAGGAAAGAAATAAACTTGGGGCAAGAAAATCTATTTTTCTAGATTTTTTAATGTTATTGGCTAACCATGTTTTTGAGGGTCCTATAGCACTTGAGCAGCCAGCGAGCAGATTCACCTGTTGGATTCAAGAGAAAAGGGTTCTTAGTGACCTAATTCGAATAAACCTTAACTCACAGGTGCAGTTGGTATATCTACTAATTATTGTGGTAACTATTTCTAACCCTATTCCCTTTACTCAATCTCAAATTTCTTTGTCTTCAACTGCTACAATTGAGGTTGGTAATGTCCCACAACCTCCTACCCAGGTAGCTAAAACAAAAACTTCCAAATCCAAGTCAAAGAAAACCACCTCAGGTGTCTCACAAAAGGCATTTATTGTAAAAACTACCAAACTTTCTGAGGGGAGTGAACAGGTGGTAGTGAGAGGTGAGGGACAGGGTGAACATCAAAGAAACCCTAAGGATAAGGTTAGAGAGGTGAGTGAGTCCCAGCCAAGCCATACTGCAGTCTCCCAAAAGACTGTTAGTGCTAAAATGGATATAAACACAACCCTAGCAGCATCCTCTCAATAGGGTGTTGTTATTGAAAAGAGTTCCCAACCAGGAACATTAATCAAGAGGGTAAGGGACACCACTAGCCAAACATCACCAACCAAAACATTTGTTAAAAAGAAGAAACCTAAAGTTACTTTGGGTGCACAGGGTACACACACTGTTCAATCCACAGTGATTGAACCTTCTCAAATTCAGCTTGATGTGGCTCCAGTAAATGTGGAGTCACAGCCCCATTCTCTTTCTATAACCACACCACAAACTCCAAACTCACCCACAATTTCTCTGGATGTGGATATGATCGCCACATCACATACAAATTCTCCCTCTTTAACTTTAAGGGAGGAGCCAAACTCAGAACCTGGTGGTCATCATCTCTTAGATGACTTGTTGGATCATCAGCCTAATTTTTTTGAAACTTTGATTGTATCTGTGCCTCCTTCATTAAAATCAATCTTCACAGATTTAACCATAGTTTTTCCTTCAACTACTACTCTTTCTTCTTCATCGACGGATATCTCTCATCTGTTGATAAGTGTTTGTTCATCGATGGATGTGCTTAACAACAGTCATCCGTTGATAGCTTTGGCTAGTGCATCAATGGATATCTCATATCCTTTGATCAATATTCATTCCACAACAACTTCTGCAACTACAGGGAATGAATCACTAGCCATACAAGCACTTTTAGGTATGAGGGAAGTGAGTGAAGCTACTGAGAGTGAGAGGCTGCTTTGTGAGCAGGCAAAAAGAGAGAATGAGTATGAGAGACAGGCTATTTCTTCCAGCCTGGCAAAAGGAAAGCAAGAGAATACCACCTTAGTAGGTGAAGTTGAGGGTGTGAAAGGTGTGAGCCAGGGGAGCCCCTGATGCAAAAAAAGAGAAAGAAAATGAGAGAAAATTAGGTACTGGAGACATAAGGGTGGATGAAGCCATTGCAAGTAAGTCAATGGAGGTTGATGATGTTGGAACAATCAGATCGTGGCCCTGCGATTTTTGATACAATAAATTAACGAGTACGAACAGAAAATTAACCTTAATCGCTACGGCGTAAGCGATTCAAGTCCATGTCTTCTGCTGTAATCCTTGATTCCCCTTGAGCGAAGTGTGGCCTTCGTGCTCCCAAGTTTGCCTCTCTTCTTGCTTCAAGGTGGCTGCCTCCAAAAACCCTAATGTTTTTCAACCCCTTGAGCGAGAAGAGAATAGGAATATATATAGGCTACAGCAGGGATCATGGATAATTAGGTTAGGCCTCCCAATGACATTCCGGTCCTAGCCCAATGACATTAAATATTAATTCATTCCACTAAATAATTAATATTTGCACTACCTTTCCAAATACCGTAATGTAATTAATTAATTCGGTTCCAATATTATTTGCTTGTTAAATTCCCCATGTTTAAAATATCGCATGTCCATTAATTAAATAAATTACTGATAATTCATTTAATTAATACTCCCTCCGTCCCTTTTTAGTTGGCACATTTGCAAAAAACACACATATTAAGAAAGAATTAATTATGTAATTTGTTTCCATGTTTGCCCTTAATCTTAACATTAAATGATGATTTATAAGTATGTGCATTAAATACAAAGTCAAACATTGGTATTAGAAATAAGGGGTAGATATGGAAAAATTGGTAAAAATATGTATTGGAATAAGGAATGTGACAACTATTTAGGGACAATTTTTTTTTGCAAATGTGCCAACTAAAAAGGGACGGAGGGAGTATCTTTTATCCTTGATTATCCACTCAACCTTATTTAATTATGCTGGAATAAATCCACCTGCAGGGTTTCACATAATTAAATCTTTTAAGCTTTCAAGGGGACATTATTAACCCGAATATTATCAGGACATGAATTCCTTCTATAAATAATATCCACCATGTATATAATTCCATCACCCAAAATATAATGATATAATTCAAAAGAATTATTTCATACATAAATCAAAGCATGTAAATAATATACATGTGTCAATTATTATATCCGGATTAAGAACCTAAGCATTAATAATAACATAGAATCTTAGTTCTCCTTCTTAATCAGTATTAGAGAACAATTCTAAATTTGATCTTGTTCAATATACACAAAGTATACTAGTATTTTTTAACAGTCAATATAAACTAATCTAAATAATACTACAGCCATACCAGTGGATTGTCTAACACCACATGTGCTGTGAACCTCATTATATTATATAAACCGTATTTAACAATCTAATATTCTGTATCCCATTTGATACTAGATTGTCCACAATATATAATATTAGACAGAATGTAAACATTTAAATGATTCTCAATAAAATTGGCCAGAAATAAATGTATATACTGCAAATAAATATTTTCAGTATACACTAACAATCTCCCACTTATACTCAAAATATTCTACAAGTACATCAGTGTTTATTTAATCCACTATTACACAAAAAAAAACTATGTGTCCATCCATCTGACTCCTATCGCTTCCACATGCCTGTCAAAAACCTTGGCTGACAAGCTCTTTGTGAAAGGATCTGCCCGGTTGTCTTCTGATGATATATGAGCCACAACTATATCTCCTCGCTTTACGATTCCTCGTATGAGATGATACTTATGTTCAATATGTTTTGCTGTTTTGTGGTCTCGTGGTTCCTTCGAATTTGCCACAGCACCAGTGTTCTCACAATACACTGTCAAGCTTCTAGGCAAATTAGGTACCATATCCAAGTCTAAAAGGAAGTTCCTGAACCATACAGTCTCCTTGGCAGCCTCAGAGGCCTCCACGTACTCGGCTTCCATGGTGGAGTCTGCAATACATTTCTACTTTACACTCCTCCATATAACGACTCCACCTCACAAAGTAAAAACATATCCCGAGGTTGATTTCCTCTTATCCCTATCTGATTGAAAATCTGAATCAGTATATCCCAAAGGAAATAGATCTGAGGGCTTGTAATTAACATGTACTCCTTAGTCCTTCTCGGGTACTTGAGTATAGTTTTTACTGCACTCCAATGTTCCTATCCTGGGTTCGACTGATATCTACTAACCATGCCTACAGCAAAGCATATGTCAGGCCTCGTACATAACATAGCATACATTAAGCTTTCACATGCCGAAGCATAAGGAACTGCTTTCTTGCTCTCTATATCCTTAGGTGTCGAAGAACACTGTTTCTTAGATAGAGTAACTCCATGCTTAAAAGGTAGAAAACCTTTCTTGGAGTTCTACATGTTAAAACGAGCTAATACTTCATCAATGTAGGGCACTTGAGATAAAGCCAACATCCTTTTCTTGTGATCCCTTATTACTTTGATCCCAAGGATGTATGCCGCTTCACCTAAGTCCTTCATGTCAAATTATTTGAATAACCATGACTTTACTGATGACAACATCTCAACATTATTTCCAATATGTAAAATGTCATCTATATATAGTACTAGAAAAACCACTGCATTACCCTCATTTCTTTTATACATGCATGATTTGCTTAGACTTTGATCAAATCCATATGACCGGACTGCCTGATCAAAACGAATATTCCAGTCCCTAGAAGCATGTTTAAGTCCATAAATAGACCTCTTAAGCTTACATACCAGATGCTCTTGGCCTTCTTTAATGAATCCTTTTGGTTGCTGTATATAGATGGTTTCCTCAAGACTTCCATTAAGGAAAGCTGTCTTGACTTCCATTTGCCAAATCTCATAATCGAGATGAGCTACTATAGATAAAAGAATCCGGATTGACTTAAGCATAACAATCGGTGAAAAGGTTTCCTCATAATCGATCCCTTCTTTCTGAATATACCCTTTCGCAACAAGTCGTGCTTTCTAGGCTTTCACCTTTTTGTCAGATCCTCTTTTCTTCTTGTAGATACACATACATCCAATGGGTTTTACACCTTTGGGTGGTTCCACGAGCTCCTAGACTTGATTGGAATACATAGATTCCATCTCAGATTCCATTGCCTTTTGCCATAGATCTGCATCTTTATCTAGAATTACCTCTTCGTATGTCCTGGGATCCTCATCATGCTCACCAGAGACCAAGTCCGAAGACTCTCCCAAAAACATGAATCTATCAGGTTATCGAACAACCCTCTCACTATGACGAGGCATCGGTGCGGTATTAGTGTCAAGTTGTGCATTTTCTTGTGGTTGTTCTACTTGTACTATCGGCTCTTTAAGATTATCTGTCCCTCCTACTAATTCTTCTAAAACAACACTACTCATGGGTTTGTAGTTCATAATATTGTCTTCCTCTAAGAATCTAGCATTGGTACTAACAATGATATCTCGATCCGTAGGACTATAAAATGAATAACCTTTCGTTCCCATGGGATAGTCTAAAAACAGCCTTACTTCTGTATGAGATTCTAGCTTGGTCACGTTCTTGTTCAGCACATGTGCTGGACAACCCCAAATCCGAATATGTCTTAGACTTGGTTTGCTACCAGTCCACAATTCTATTGGAGTCTTGGGAACCGACTTAGAAGGTACCAAGTTCAGAAGGTAAGCCGCTATTTCTATAGCAGATCCCCAGAATGACTTGGGTAAATCTGAATAACTCATCATCGATATAACACTCTCTAAAAGAGTCTGATTCCTTCTATCTGCTACACCATTCTGCTGAGGTGTACTAGGTGCAGACAACTGGGATGTGATCCCATTTTCTGATAAATATTCCATAAATTCTCTAAGCAAGTATTCGCCACCACGATCTGATCGTAGTGACTTGATACATTTTCCAAGATGTCGCTTTTCTGCACTTGCTTTGTACTCTTTGAATTTTTCAAAGCACTCAGACATACGGCACAACAAATAAATGTACCCATATCTAGAATAATCATCAATGAAAGTGACAAAATACTCATAACCTCCTCTTGCTTGGATACTCATAGGTCCACATAAATCAGTATGAACTAATTCTAACACTTCTTTGGCTCTATTCTCCTTTGCTTTAAAAGGTCTATTAGTCATCTTACATTCCAAGCAGGATTCACGAACTGAAAATGGCTCCACTTCCAACGAGCCTAATGGCCCATCTATTACCAGTCTTTGAATCCTCCTCAAGTTAATATGACCTAATCTTAAGTGCCAAAGATATGTTTGGTTCAATTCAGAAGGTTTCTTTCTTTTATTGGAGCTAGAAAGAATGTTATTAGTTTCCTTTTGTTGCAGCACTGGTTGGATATGATTGATAATATATAAATTGTCTTGCAATGTACCAGAACATATAACTCATTTATTCATCATAATAGAAACATTACGATCTAAACAAACATTATAACCATCCATAGCAAGTTTAGAAACTGAAATCAAATTCCTTCTAAACGAAGGTACATAAAGACAATTGTTCAAAACCAAAATCCTAACATCGCCAAAAGATAAAGTAATTATTCCAACTGGAACTACTACTACTTTCGTAGCATCTCCCATGAACACATATATCTCGCCATCTCTAAGCATTCTGGTTCGCTGGAACCCATGCAAAGAGTTACAAACATGGTCAATGGCTCATGTATCTACACACCAAGTGCTCGTAGATATAGCCGCTATATATGTTTCTGTAACTAGAGAAAGAGACATACCAGTATTGTTTTTCTTCTTAGGAAGAGGACAATCCTGTTTCCAGTGACCTGACTGCTTGCACCTGAAACACTTGCCCTTAGGCTTTTTCACAGCACCTTGAACTCCCACTGCATTAACAACTTTTCCAGCTTTCTGTGTCTGAAACTTTTTCTTCTTCTTGCCTTTTGGCTTAGAGGAAGGAGCTTTCTCAGCCAAATTCACTTGATAGTACCTACCTTGGAGCTGAAACCTTTACTCACCCTATATCTGCCTATGATACTCTGGCTAAACAGGGAAATGAGGAGGCAGAGTACATGCTCAAGTTAGTGTACATAACAACATCCATGCACAGGGCTAAAAAAGCCATCACTAACCTGTCTCCTGGCACTGGTGAAGACTTTGAGTATGACTCTTAATTTGAAAGTGGAGGTGAAGATGAAGGGCCTTCACAACAACCTGGGGATTTGCCAGAATGGTTATTGTCAAATTACTTTATCCCCTGGGATGCACACAGGGAGCTAGTAGTACAGTATGGGAAGGTTGTGGCTACTTTACAAGATGCAGAACCCGCTCTAAATCAAGTGCAAGAGAATTTTCTGGCTACTCTTAAATTGCACAAATTTCTTCTCAATCAAAGGGCTCTGGACAAGGATGAATTCAAGGCTGAAATCAAAAGTGCTATAGATAATAAAAAAAACACTTGGAGATCATGTTTCCAGACCTTACAATGAGGCAACTTCAACAAAGATTGAAGAAAGATGCAGATATTGACAAGAAGGTTGATTCTCTTTCTGCAAAAGTGGACAAGTTGGAGTCTCAAATGAGCAGTGTGATGGCTGATCAGAAACTCATCCTTGAGACTCATCCTTGAGACTCACAATCAATAACTTGCCCTTCTTCAAAAATTGTTTAACCTACCTACTGCTGACACCCTTGATGCTAATAAAAAGGGGGAGAAGAGTAAGAGTAGTGTAGAAGAAGTGGAGAAGAGTAGTGAAATGGAGCCAACTTCAATAATTCAAAATATGCCAACTAGTGAGGGGGAGTCAACTGCAATACCTGAAGAATCTATTGTTGTAAGGCTAGCTGTTAACCCTCAAATCTTTCAAGTGCCAATTCCTACGATAAACACATCAATCAAACAAGTGTTGATCCCAGATTTTGTGCTTCCTAAGTCAATAGCCAAGGTGGAGCCATCATACTTGTCTGAGTTCAAGCCTATGCTCAGTAGTGATAAGTCACCTGTAAAGAGACATAGTAAAAACACCATGAGAACTGACTTTTCAATGCCAAAACCAGATGAACTTAAACCAATGAGCAAGTAACTGGCTGAATTTAAACTGAAGGTTGTAGTTGATGTGGAAATTAGGGATAACCTAGCTTTTTTCTATAGAGATGGTGTGGAGATTTGTGTACTTGCAGGGCATCCAAACTTTGGAGTGGCCAAGGCTAAAGAAACTGCAAGGTTACTACAAGCTGGTCAAATTATAAATCCACCATCTGAATTTACTGAAAAAGAAGTTAGAATGGCCCAAGAGTTGTGGCAAGAATTGGATGAAGAAATGGAGTAAGAGGTTGCGGAAGAAGAGGCCAAAGAACAAATCAAGAAAAAAATGAACACCAAGTCCACAGGCAAGAAAAGGAAGAGCATTGTCAAAAAAAAAATCTAACAAGCCTGTGAGTCCAGAATCTGAAGTGCTGAATGAAACTACTAAACCTCAACCTACCACAATCCAACATCAACCACAAACTTTACAGCAACTTACCCAACCTACTTTTAATTGGGAGAACATCAAGCCAAAACCAATGGAGTTTGATTTTGACATCAATAGCTTGAATTTTCCAAAGATCAGAGTATCTTCTGAAAGGAAGAGAACAAGAACTAGGAAACAGCCTACTAGGTCAATTCAGATTACAGAGGTTCCACAAGTTGCAAAGGAGCCATCCAAGAAAGATACAAAACTTTTTATTGCTGATATTGAAGAATACTCAAGTATCAATCTGTTCTTGGATGATGTTGATGAAGTGTTTGCTATAGGTCCAACTACCTGGTTGCCAGAGTGATTGATTTTCAAATATAAAGGAGGTAATCAAAGAACCTGGCCCTTGAATCAAGTGTTGAAAGAAAGTTATGGCAAATTGTTCAGGATTTGGTCTAGCATGAAAAGAATTGGTGGATACACCCCAGATGCTAAGGCTATATTCTCCGACAAGATTCAAGAGATAAGGACCAATTGGACTGCAAAGGGTGGCTTTCCAAGGAAACTGAATATTCCATTTATCCCTGGATAGAAAATTAACTTTTACCCATTTTGGATAATAGAATTCAGAGACAAGGATAACCGTAGAAGATTTTTCAAACTGGAGGATCAGTTGAAGAAGGCTAGCAATGAGTACTTACAATACTTAATGGCTATGCTGAATCCAAATGGCCATGAGGAAGGAATTTTCTACAGAACCCTAGAGAAGCAAATACAGGAAAAAAAGACACGATGTATGGTATGAGGAAAGCAAGGGCTAGAAAGAAGTGATCAGCTCAGGCTAGAGGAGCAACCCTTGTGGAAGTATATTTTCAACTTAACTCCGTGCTTAGTTCATTTTCACTCAGTTTTATGAAGCTTAATACAATTATGTTTGTCTTTTAAATTTTGTAATTCTTAGAAGGTGTTTTGTTATCATCAAGGCTCTAATTTATGGTTGTACTTCTATCAGTCATAAATTGGGGGAGATTGTTAGGAATTATGTTGTACTTGATGATAATGTCAAAACACCTGAAAACACTTTTTGTATAAGCCATTTTGTAACTCATCAATGGATGACATGCTTATTAGCTTCCGTCGATGAGGTAGCTTATCAATGGATAAGTTCATAGCATACTGTTTAAGTCTCAATGGATAAGTTATCCGTTGGTGTCATAGTTGTTAGTTCTCTGAGTCATGTTGACTATAAATGGATATACATGATAGGGTAGCTAATTGTAAATAGGTTGTGCTATGTAATTCTGTATAAGTGATGTGGTATTTCAACTAATAAAGATTCTACACCAATGGATGTGACACCTCAATGGATAGCATTCAACCTATCAACGGATGTCAGCTTCAACGGATAAACCACTACAACCAATAATGTCTTGATTCTAGCAGTTGATAGTGACCTAACATGCCTGACAGTTCACATGGGTTAATGGACTTAAAAGAAGTATGGTAACCAGTATTGGAAACGAAGAAGAAAAAGAAACATTCCTTGTTCTCACAAGCAAATTAGATGATCAAATCTAAGAGAAATATATCCAAGACAATCAAACAAATTTGTATCACATGGAGACAAGGAGTGGCAGCAAACCTGTAAATACTTTGACTTTGTAATATTCCTTTTATTTGTAGGGTTTATAATCTTGGAGTATAAATACCTCCAAGTGTAGCATTGTCTTAGTAAGAGAAAACACTGAGCAGAAAATATAGAGCATTAGGTTTTCTTATAAGCACTAAGGCATTGTAAACCAGTAGCTGTGTATTTCACACATATTACTTTTCTTCAATACAATCCTCGGGTGGAGCAGAAAAACCCCACCTGAAATTTTTAATTACGTGTTGCAATTGCTTTAGTTTCTTAGCTTACATTACTTGTTCTTACTTAAACTGTTGAGCCCTCAATATTTCGAAAAGAATTTTGTCAAGATTGTATTCAACCCCCTTTTACAATCTTGTGGTGTACATCTGGGAATTATCAAATTTGTACTGAGGTCAGACCTAATCTTTTCAACCAATTACAAAGAGAAGTGGCAGAGGCTGAGGAGAAAAAAACTGATTGAAATTCCACTTCCCCTACTACTCTTACTTCATCGGATAGTGCTTGGAAAGCAATTGAAAAAATGCCAATGGATGGTTCTAAAAGAAAAGCAGTTGACATGAATAATCCCATCAACAAAGCATTTAACATGGAAGTAAGAGCACGGATAGATGGTGAGATTGCAAGGGCATTTTATTCTGGAGGTTTACCTTTCCATTTTGTTAGAAACCCCCACTACATCAGATCATATACTATGGCTGCTAATAGTAACATTCTGAGTTATGTTCCTCCAACTTATAATGCTTTACGAACGACTCTACTACAAAAGGAGAGGGTTAATGTTGAAAGAATGTTGGCACCGATAAAGACAACTTGGAAAGAAAAAGGTGGAGGTTAAATGGCATTTTGGTCATTCAACTAACCACAAACTTGCAACTAGGTCATCCAACTGAAAAAACTTTCAATTAGATCACTCAACTGAAAAATATTTCAATCGGGTCACTAAACTACAAAAATAGCTTACAATTAAGTCACTAAAAAGCTATTTTTAATGACTTAATTGCAAGCTATTTTTATAGTTTAGTTACCTAATTGCAAGCTATTTTCAGTTGAGTGATCTAATTGAAATCTTTTTCAGTTAGATGACCTAGTTGCAAGTTTGTGGTCAGTTGAATGACCAAAATGCTATTTAACCCGAAAAGGTGTGACTATAGTATCCGATGGTTGGAGTGATAGTCAAAGAAGACCGTTGATAAATTTTATGGTTGTCACAAAGAATGGTCCCATGTTTTTGAAAGCGGTCAATTGTGAAGGTGAAGTGAAAGATAAGTTCCACATAGCCAACCTAATTAAAGAAGTGATATTGGAAGTGGGGCCTTAGAATGTCATTCAAGTCATCACAGATAATGTTCCAGTTTGCAAGCCAGCAGGTATGATTACTGAGACTCAGTATCCTCATATTTTCTGGACTCTATGTGTAGTGCATACACTAAATTTGGCATTGAAAAATATTTGTGCTGCTAAAAATACTAGGGGAAATTATGATGTTTATGATGAGTTCCATTGCATTACTGAAGTGGACGATACAACAGTCATGATAAAGAATTTTATTCTCAATCACAACATGGTATTGACTATAACGCCCTAGAAATTTTTGTATTTATAAATGTTTATTTAATATTAATTGTGAATTCTATTATGTGAATATTGTTTAGAAGGTGAAATATGTGTGATATTGTATTTATATATTTAATTGATGATTTATGTGTGCCGTATAAGTCCGTGTATTTTATTTGTATTTTTGACGATTAAATCTATTTAAATTATGCATTATTGATCTTCTGAGAATTTTGTAAAATCATCGGAGTTATTAAAAATAATGAAATCTTTTGTGTTATCATCTTTATAAAATTATTTAGTTTTTAAAATTATTGGGAGAATTATTTTGGGTGTTTCAGTATTTTAAAATGATTTTAAGAGTTTTAGGGCATTTAAAGGATCCAAATTTGCAAAATTCACATTTAATTCAGTTTTGATCCTATAATTATTTTAAAAATATGGGGGAGACGATATTTTTATGATCTTTATTTTAAAAATATAAAAACTATTTTTTAGTAATACCCAGCCTTAAATAATAATATAAATTGTATCTAGTTTTAACAAAAAACAAAAAAATTTGTTTATCTAAAACTACCCCCTGGTTCCAGAAAACTCGAGAGAGCTCCTCTCTTTTCTTCAGAGCTCTCGGTGGTATCTCTCCATTTCTCTCGTGAATTCCTTGTCTCTCTCTGGCAAAAAAAAATTGATCTCTCTCAACCTCTTTCTCCCTCTCCTCTATACCCCTGTGACCCGTATGCACTGTGTGCTTCGCGTGTGTATTACAGGATGTATATACGAACTGTTGGTGTTGAAACTTGGGGCTTTTAATGGTTTTTAGCTCGGTCTGTGTTGTTGTCAGTAATTGGGCGAGTTGCGGTGTTAAGCCACCCATTTCGGGCACTCCACCGTGAACCCCCTTCTGGCCGGCAGCGATTCACTGAGTTGGTGGCTGGATTTGTTCGAGTTGATATTTGTAAATGAATTATTACATAATTTTACAGTGATTTGTGATGTTAATTACTCAAAAATATTGAGGTGTGAATTGCGAGATGATTGGGTAAGGAAACCCTAAATTTTTGGGGCACCACCGAACACCTCCGGTTTATACCGCCGTCAGCGATGTGCTTCGGCGAGCCGACAAGGACGATGATGGTACCCTGAGTCTGAATTAAATTACTCCCTCCGTCCTTTTTGATTGTTAACATTTCACTTTTTCAAAACTTTCTGGCACGCATTTTAAGGTGCATTTTAAGGATAGTTAAATAACTTTTTTTTAAAATTTTCTTTTTCTGTATAAAAATTTAATGTTTAAATTTTTATACAGAAAAAGAAAATTTTAAAAAAAAGTTATTTAACTATCCTTAAAATGCACCTTAAAATGCGTGCCAGAAAGTTTTGAAAAAGTGAAATGTTAACAATCAAAAAGGACGGAGGGAGTATGTAACACAATTTTTTGGATATAAATTTTATTTATGTCGTAAAGTTTAAGTGCATATTGTTAGTGTTAAATTTAAATTTATGTGTGTTAGTGATTCAGTGTATTAAAAGGTGAAATTAGGGGTTTAATGTACGAGTAACTATAATTGTTGATTTTTCTTGATTTTTTCAGTTATGTTCCGACTGGCAAAGGGGGTGCTGCCCAAATTTTCTAAAAATAATAATTATACATTTCTCGAATATAATATATATATATAGGGGCTTGCTCAAATGAGACCCCTCTTATAATGAGACCCTCTCTTATAATAAGTCCCTCTCATATTTCTTTTATTCTAAAGGGCCCCGCTAGGGGCACCCAATACGAAAAAGGCTTATAATTATACTCTCTATCTATTCATCAAAAAAAAAATTTTAAAAAAAATTTAAAAAAAAATAAAAAATCTGCTGCCACGTCATCATATTTTTTTTTTGAAAAAAAAAATTAATTTTTTTAAATTTTTTTTGATGAATGAATAGATGGTAGAATTATAAGACTTTTTCGTATTGGGTGCCCCTGGCGGGGCCCTTTAAAATAGATGAAATATGATGGGGACTCATTATAAGGGAGGGTCTCATTATAAGAGGGGTCTCATTTGAGCACCTCCCTATATATATATATATATATATATAACTAGATCCCTACTCATATATATGTGTATATATATATATATTATTAGTTTGAGACAGTATTCGAATTATATTTTATCCTCGTGATTATATATTAAATGTTATTTGTTATAATTGTGTGTCCGTAAATGTGATGATAATCGACATTATAAGATTAAGTAATTAATTAATTATTTGGTCAATTTTAAATTCATACTGATTTCATTTAATTAAGGTAAATTATTTAAAGTAGATATTTGAATTCAATTATATGATACGAGGGTTATAATGATAACTGATTTTTTGGATAATAAAAATTATATCGTTAGTGAAAGTCATATGTTTAACTTATTTGTAAACATCGAGGATTCAACTCAACTTAAACAAGAATGTAATAGTAAATAGTACATACCTACTGTCAACGGGATCTCAAATGCTCAACTGTCAAAAAGAAGAAGACAAAGACAATCTATAGTTTTGATGTTTTACTCCATTGAAGAAATTCATTGTTTGATCAAGCGTCAATCAACAGAAATTCAGTGGTAATTCTTTATTACTTTCAGTGGTTCGAGAAAAAGATTTTGCTGTCAAATGATAGATATTAATTCTCATTTAATTAATATAATTTTGTAATTGATTTAATTAATAAATTAATTCATTCTGAATGAATTTATTTATTAAATTAATTATCATGTTAATTAACTTTGAATTAATATATTAATCTAAATTGATTTAATTTATTAATGAATTAATCATTATTTGATTAATTGATTTATTAATTAAATTAGTTATGTGATTAAGGAAATAAAAAAGGTTCGGCTGTTTTTGACAAAGAATTGAAAAGGGAAGCAAAGTTGTTGTCGGCAAAATAATTAAATAAGAACTGATTTACAAATAAAGTGCTTGTTTGGTACGCCTGGGGAAATGACTTCCTTAGTTAAGTTACACTTCCAGTATAAATAAAGTTCCAGGGAAATATCATTTTTCTGTTTGGTTGATACCAAGTTAATTAAACTTCCAGGGTATTCATTTCCCATGACCCGTTTGGTTCAACTAATCTACTTCCCATGTAACATATATAAAATGACTATTTTATCCTTCCCATAATAATTGTTTTTTTAAAGCTAAACATAAAATACACACAAGAATGTTGAACACAACACTTGCTTTCATTTCTGTTATAACTAGCAAAATATTAAACAAAAAACTTTGAGTATAATAATTTGAGGCTCAAAGTATTTTAATGGATATTTATCTCGATTGGGTTTCTCAATTAATCTTCCATTCGATTTGTAAAGTCATACTAGTAACAAGAAGGTTACATAAAGTACTGATATTGGAATTAGTAAGATCTTCAAAATAGAAAATGCAGAGGTTGAAAAAAGAATTTAACATGTCCAAAATGTTTCAAAATAACACCTAAAACTAGAGTACAAAACTTCAAAATAAACAGAGACCTAAACATTATAAGCTAGAGCAAACAACTTCTAAATAAGCTGACCTAAATATTCTTACACCTTAGTCATTAGCTCATTTTCTCAAGCTTGCTGGAAAAAGATTTTAAAGCTTCAATAGTTTCAGTCCTTGCCTTCTTTGTCCTAGCAGACGAAGATGTACTTGAAAGTGGAGTCTCTATTTGACGCTTCTGTGTATTAGGAACATGACTATCCTCGGTGTGTACATTGGGTACTTCTTCTTCTATATCTCTTTCTTCTTCCTCCAGTTCATCAAGTGTATCCATTGCACTTGCAGACTCATTTCCTACAGCTCTATCTTTCCAAAATATTCTGCGTAACTCTTCAAATAATGGGAAAGGCTTATTCCTCATACTTGCAGCATTTGGGTGACTCTACAATGCACAATCAACACCATATCAAATAATAATTCATTAAAATTATCAAAGCAATGAATTTTTCAAGTTATGGTAGTGAAACGAGATGTCTCGAACTCTGGCGGACAACTGATGAGGGTATAGTTTTTATAGTAAACAGACTTGAAAGGTGAACCTGTGAGATTGAGTTCCAGAAGCCTTTTTGGAAGGCATTTGTATGGATCATCGAGTTCTATAACTTGTTTGCGGTAGTTGATACTTTTGACGAGAAAATCCCCAGAATAAGGAAGATTTACAACAGTTTTACGCTGACCGTTACAATGAATATTGAAGCCGGGGTAACCACAGGTTTGAGGTTGCTGAGGTGACAACTGGAAGGGAAATCGAATCGGAACTTCATAGTAGTCACATGCAGAAACTTTGCAATTATATGCAGAATAAGTACTAGGAATTAAGAGCAAATGAATGAGGAACAATATTACGATATCCATATGTTCAAATGAAAAGTTTCTGCTCTGGGTTCTCTACTTAAGGTATACTCATGTTATGACTTTAAATAAAACAAATGCAGGTATCTAAAGTCAAAGGTTCATAAAAGAAGGTTTCGCTATTATTCAATAGAAGCCACATTAATAAAATACAAACCATACATAGACGACCAGGATGTGTAGTTAAAATAAAAGCTATTGATAATTACCTTTACCCAATCATCCCAAACTGATTGTGGACATGTGACAAACTTTCCTTCATCATTCCAGCCAAAACCACTAGCACTTGGACTTAACATCTCTGCAATAGCATCATATTGTTTTCTTAAGAGCTTAACTCTAGAGTCGATATGAGGCTTGGCTTTTTTGTCACAACCAGGTAATTTCTGTTGCATAATAGCCTCCACTTTAGCCCAAGCACCACTTTTAAATTGACCGTTGTCCGCTTTCCAACCACCCAAATCCAATAAATCACTTATTGCATTAACAAGTGCGCGATCCTCTGCAGGTGTCCATCTCGAACATTTTCGAGTGGAGATGCTATCATTTTCTTGAGAATTTCTCATGATCGCTGTATTCATTATTTAAGTTAGATAAAAATAGAACTTCAAGTTGTCAAGATGCTGCATATACAATTATATTTACAAGCAAATTTATAATCTCTGCCTCTAAAGGAGAAAGTAATTTGATTAGTTTAAAAGACTCCTACACATGTAAAAATATATGTGTTAATAACTTGTAAAACAAATTCTATTATAAGTTTGTAAGAACCTGATTATATAATGTTCAGATTGTAAATATCCAGAGCAACCTGTGTATCACATCCAATCCTGCAATAGCAACTAGCAAACAAAGCTAATATTATAAAAATACTGGAGTACATAAAACATGACACACTTTACACAAACAGAAGTACACTTTAGCGCATCACTGATCTACTAAAACTAGAGTTCAGTTTTGAAAACAAAATGCAAAACATATCATTTAAGCTCATTCAATAAGCAAATAAATCCTAAAACTACATAGCTCCACGCCATATATGTCAATACTAGGTGAACACTTTTTTTGACAAGACTATCAGTGCCTTGACTGAAGGTGTGCATCATACATTTCCTTTGCTAAATTATTTCTAAAAGTAGTCCATGTGCTGCTACTCTCCATATTCCCAATGTTGTTCTCATTGGAATCTTCAATGTCATCTCTAAGCAAATGTTCCATGGGGCAACAACGCACATGCCAAAATAATTCTACCAACACTCTTTCTAGAGTACCAAGTAGTGTTTTTTAAAATCCCCCAACGCATTTTAAGCAACTCAAAACATCTTTCTATCACGTTTCTAGCTTGAGAATGCTTCATGTTAAAATACTCTTCAGCTGATGTTGGTTGAGTACCATTCTTCCACACACTCAAATGATATCTTTGGCCTATAAATGGGGTTAAAAATCCCTCGCAATTCATATATCCAGCATCACATAAGTAGTAATATCCTATAAAATCAAATACGTAAAATTACTAATTGCTAAAATAAAAAAAGAATTTTATATCAAAAGATCACTAATCTTATTACCTTGGGAAACTTCAAAAGAATTTTTTCTAGAAAGTGCATCACGGAGCACTCTATTATCATGTGCTGAACCCTCCCAACCTGGTAAGATATAGGTAAATTGCATGTCATGAGTGCACGCTGCTAAGACATTGGTGGTGAGTTCTCCTTTTCTATTCCTATATCTGACTTTGTCTTTATCGCCAACCCGAACTTTAATATGTGTTCCATCCAAAGCACCTAAGCAATTCTGTAAAATAAAACAAATATTAACAACACATTTTTTCCCAAAAAAAAATGCTAAAATTAATTTAATCTTTCATATTACCTGAAACCACATCCATCTCTCATCTTGGCAATCTTGTGTCACTGGTTGGGGTTTTTTCAATAAAAGATTATGGCATCTAAGAATTGCCCGAAGCACGGAATTGAAATGTCTAGATACGGTCTCAGCACTTCTTCTAAAATGCAACTGAACTCTCCTATTTTTTGTATCATGAGCAAGTGTATACAAAAATATTGCAACTATTTGCTCCAAACTCGAATTTTTATTCCCACGCAATCCTCCAACATCTCTAAGCATCTCACATAACTTATAAAAACAAGCTCTATCCATTCGCATATTATCTAAGCAAGCTATGTCACTATCTTGAATTATCGGTTTAAGGTTTAAATATCTAGCAGTCAATCTTTGTTGAGTAGAAACATCAAACACATAGGTTAATGGTGTGGGAATGTTGATGTTTAAAATAGCAATAAGATGAACTAACTCAGCTATAATTTCCATTAGCATAACCATAATATGTTTATACATTACAACACATGAAGTCAGAATTTGTTTACGATTACTCACAGGTGCATGTTTATACACCACAACACATGAAGTCAGAATTTGTTTACGATTACTCACAGGTGCGCGCGCCATGACTATAGAACACACAAAATATACATGTAAAACTGAAAAGGTTAAGAAACAATTGTCACAAAATAAACTGAATTCGTAACAGAACACAAGCACTTAATCCCTTTTCAACGAATTACTAATAAACCACATAGATGATATACATATAGCAAGAAGAAGTAAATAAAATTACATACCTGAAACCTTTTTTGCAGATATGAATACAAAGAATGATAAGAGTGATTTATTTTAGCAGAGAGAAAAGTATATATACATATACCCACACATACAGCTAAAAATTAACCCGCCACTTCAATACAAAATACGCGCCTTTTCCATTTTTTAGGGATAAATATGGTATTTTATGATATATCTTGATGGGGAAGTGTGAATAACCGTGGAGGGTGTGGGGGAGTCACTTACCATGTTAGGTGGGTATTTCAACTGACTAGGTAATTCCAACTTCCTGTTTTTCGGTCAACCAAACAACTCTATCAATTATGAATTCCTAGTAACTTGAAATACCTGGGTAAGATAGTGCTAACCAAACAAGCACAAAAGTTGAACAGAAGAAAGAATTAAACAACCAAAGTTGTAATAGAGACAAAGCAATCAGACAAAAGTTAAGTGGTTCAGTTCCTGTCGGCCGGGAATATCACGTGCCTGCTCGCGCGTGTATTGCATGCGCCAGAACAAACCAGAAGAAACAGTTACGCGTGTGTTGTACTTCCCTGTCCCGAGACTAGTTTTCAGCTAGTGTTAGCATGATGTTTTGATGATGAATACAAAGGTTGCTTATGAATACTTCATGCTTTATTATCTAACCTTGTTTTTGCAGGAAGTATTGATTATGGATTTATGGGAGTTTTACTCTCATTTAAATTATTGAGTAATAATCATAAAGGGGGAGATTGATAGCCTCCTAGTTTTGATGATCACTCTGTCAGCAAGCTAAAAAGCTTGTAACAGAATGTTATAGCTGGCTGTTTGGTTGTGTTCTAACTTTGTTTTGCAGGACTTAATTAAATAGCTGAGTACCTCATTGTCAACAAGCTGGGACAGTGCAAACCTGACATAACAGTAAGCTGAGACGGTGAAAATAGAGGGTAACAGCAAGCTTACAGTCACCACCCATAATCAATTTGGACAGATTCTGAAATGCTAAAATCATGGAGAAATTATAGGAGATGAGTTGTAAGGACTATCTAATATATATTAGAGCTCAGATTTTTCAAACGTCTCTTTCTAAACTGATTTCCTAAAATAAAAGATTTTGATATCTTTGAAAATCTTTTCCCAAACAAACTCTTTTATATGTTTTACGTATGTATTGAGGGCATATATTTCAAAATCATTTTTCAACCATATCCCTCTGTATATTAACGTTTTGTGAACGTTAGAAATTGAATTACTACAACAAATTGAAAGTGAGAATGGGATACAAGATCGTTGCAATATTAATTCAAATTTTATTGTATCACTATATATACTTGTGTGGCTATTTTTTTTCTACTGAACACCTTCAAGAACACAAGAGAGAAACAACTCAGTGTTTTCATAGAAAATATCCATTCACGAGCTCTAGTATTGTATACGATATTGATATATTAGAGAGTTCATAGTTTTGAGTTGTAAACACTTTTTATTCCATTGTATTGTTCAAGTGTAATTGGTGTTGCTGGATAGGTGTGCTTGGGAAACAAGGGTTCAGGGAACTAGAGGCTAGAGAAGTCTATACTTGGGAAGTATAGGGCTTAGAGAGCATAGGGTTCGAGGAACGGGGTGTTTCAGCAAGCTGCCAGCAACAACAGGGAATTGAGGGATATATATTATTGAATCTTGTAATCAGTGTTTATCTTGATTAATAATATATTCTCTTACCAGGTTTGGTAGGGGACTAGGACGTAGACCGTAGGGACTAGGGGTCGAACCTGGCTAAAATTCGTGGTGTTCTTTATTTTCAGTTCTTACTTTTCTGCACTACATTACATATCTTAGCTAGTTGACAGACTGTTTTATATTGCAATCAGCAAGCTGACTAGTCAGCAGTTTTAATATTTGGTAATCTTCAAAATCAGATATAGTTGGCCATAAGGTGTGCATTCTTATTTGGTATCAGAGCTTGGTTTACTAATATTTCTGTAACAGGAAAAGTATCGATCAAATGGCCGATAAATATCTCGAAGAAACATCAGATTTTCGGGCTCCTCTATTGCTTGGTACTGAAAATTACAACTGGTGGAAAAGTCGTATGGAGATTTATCTTTCCAGAGAGCCACTGGTGTTAAGGGTTGTTCAAAAAGGTCCATTTGAGTTCTTTGACAAAGATGGTAAGCCAAAAGATGTTGATGATCTTACAGAGGCTGAACAAATCAAGTATGGCTACAATAGAAAGGCTCGAAATTCACTCATGAATGGATTGTGTTCAACTGAATGTGATAAGATATCCTCATGCAAAACATCAAAAGAAATATGGGATACATTGTAGTTATGTCATGAAGGATCTAAAAGTCTAAAGAAGGTGAAATTGAGCAAGCTAATGAATGAATTTTGAAATTTCAAGCTCAAAGATGGTGAATCTATCCATGAAAGTCAAGTAAGGTTCCAGACTAATCTGAATGCACTAAAGCAACTTGGTAAGGTCATTCCCCAAGAAGAAATCAACATGAAGATACTTAGTGTCGTGCCATTTATATATGAACCAAAGGTTACCGCTTTGGAAGCTTCACCAAACATTGATACTATGGATCAATTGGCTGTGTTTGCTGAATTGGAACAATTTGAAAGCAAAAGTCTGGAAAGCAAGGAAAGTGATACTCATGCTCCAGCCTCTCAAATGAAGAACTTAGCACTTCATGTTGATTCTGTCAGCAAGCTGCAATCTGATGATGAATCTGATGAAGACCTTGCTATCATAACAAGGAAGATCAATAAAATGATTGAACTCAGAAACAAGATGAAGAAGGAGAAGAGACTCTCCACCAATAAAAAGTTCTCAAAAGAAACCAGCGATCAAGCTTGTTTTGAATATGGCAAATTGGTTCACTACAAAAGGGGTTGCTATAAGCTGAAAAATAAGTCGAAGCAGCAAGCTGCCTCAAAGGACAAAAGGAAATCTAAAGCACATTTATCATGGAGTGATAAAGAGGAATCAACGTCTGATGATGAATCAAGTGATGAAAGGATCAATCTAGCACTTATTGGACTTAATGATGAGGACATCATACAAGGGGACATGGAAGAAGTTCTTATCGAAAGTGATGTCTCGGATTCGGAGAGCAATAGTAGTGAGGTAAATTCATTAAACTATGATTTGTCTATTAGTACTCCTATATTGGAAACACTAACTGTGCAGGAACAAAGTAATGTGTCTATGGAGGAATTTCTAGCACTTAAAGCTGAAAATAGCAAGCTGAAAGAGAAGAATGCCCATCTTAAAAAGGTGGCTTATGATCTCATGGCTGAAAATGTCTCGAAAAATACTCATGATAAATTTTCTGACCTTAAGGCCAAGGTTACCCAACTGGAAGGATTGAATAAGGTCATTCTCAAAAGAAATGATATTCTACAAAATGAAGTCAGCGAGCTATAATCAGATATCGAAGCAAGAGATATATGTCTTGAGACATTCAAGATTGGGGAATCTACTTCAAATGAGTGTTCTCAACATTCAGAAACAATCAATGCCTTGAAATCAGAAATTGAGACACACAAACTTAAGGAATCTACAACAAGGGAATCATCTCAGCAAGCTGAAATGGTATCTCAGCAAGCTAAAGGGGTAAAAGAGCTGGAACAGGAAGTGAAAAACCTTCAAAAAGGAATGGGGAAATTTTTTCAAGGAGAGGAATTACTCAAATCTATGATGAAGCAAGCTAAGGTTCCTTTGGAAAAGGAAGGGCTTGGAATAGCTTCAACTTTAAAGGATAAGGCTCTCAAATATGATGGGAAGTATGGTATTCCTTATGATTATGCTATGCCTTGGAGAATCTGCAACAAATGGGGAAATAAAGGTCATTTGTCAAAGTATTGCAAAATTCAGAAAGCAGATCCAGCAAGTTGGAACAGACAGACAGCTTACCGACAACGAGCTGACATAACAAAGAGAACAAGGTATCAAGCTCCAAAAGTGATTCAAAAGTGGATCAAAAAATCTGATCTACATGTTCTTAATGTTCTATCTACTGACCATGATGGATCCAACCAAATATGGATACCCAAGTAGTAAGTATGCTATTTGCCCGTGTACATTTCCTTGAATTTGAGTATATTATAATTGTTGTACTAACAAGATTCCTCTAGCATATAGATGGGATAAATATATGTATACAAACATTATTTTGTACAGGAAACAAAAAAAAAGGGGAATTTTATTTTGGTTGATTGATTGTGAAATGAGATGAAGTCACATTCATGATCATTTAGAATGTGTACTGCCTAAGCAACAAGCTATTATGCAATCCACTAGAATAATTGCTATGGCGGAAAACCTTGAAATGTGTTTTCTGCATGCTGGTTTGATTTGTTCAACTTTATATATTTAACCAGCCTATCACTTGTTAAAAGGTTTACTTCATTTTTATGCTTACATGCTCATCTTGTTAACCCCTTTTCTGATGATGTCATAGGGGGAGAAGAACATGAATACATGTGATTAAAAGGGCTATAATATTATATTTTACACATGTTTGGATTTATCAACTAATGTTTTATGCAGGGATGATTTGTGTTTATATCTTATTGCATTCGATGTGCATTCGATGTTATATGTTAACCTGATTATATGCCAAGATATTATATTAATTAGGGGGAGCATTGTTTTAGGGGGAGCAACATAGTCTCTCCGATGTATTCAAGTATGTCATTATCAAAAAGGGGGAGATTGTTAGCATGATGTTTTGATGATGAATACAAAGGTTGCTTATGAGTACTTCATGCTTTATTATCTAACCTTGTTTTTGCAGGAAGTATTGATTATGGATTTATGGGAGTTTTACTCTCATTTAAATTATTGAGTAATCATAAAAAAAGGGAGAGATTGATAGCCTCGTAGTTTTGATGATCACTCTATCAGCAAATAACATGCCTGGAGTCTACACAGCTAATCAATGTCTCTGGAGTCTACTGTGATAGCAGGGCTTTATCACCTGTCATGTGCCTGGAACATCCACTGACTATAATCCACATGACTCTTTCTTTCTTCTTGCCCTGCAAAACAGATGAAATTTAATTTGCATCTGGTGCCCAATCCTTGTTGGGTCCTGCAGATTCAGTATCATTTTCAATTTCATCAATTTTGTCATCAGAAATAACATCATAAATTTCTTGTTTGACTCCTTTTAACACCCACCGTGGTTTAGAATAAGACTTGGTCTTTTTCTTAGTGAATGTTGCCTTTTTATTGACATCAGTAGGCTTAGAAGTCTCAGCAATTTACACATAGGAGCATTTTTCAGTTTATAGAATAGGCAGATTGAAACACGTGCTCATGGCAGTTATCTTACATGGCATGCAATTAACATTATTATAAACACTCATAGTTCTTTGCATAACGGGGGTTCTATGTAAGTTACCATTTACCCCAGTTACATTAGAATTGTTACTGGTTGGTTTTTTATAAACATGTGTTAGATATTGAGAGGAGCCACAATTATTGCAAAGTTTCCTAGGAGCATTCCTAACAGGTGCATAGTCATTTTTTATCAATGCCTAACTTGCCATTTATATTCTTAGACTTGGAGGAATCTGTGTTGACAGTATGTTCTGAAGTTGCTGTCGAGTTACCTTTGACAGTACCCTTTCCTCCTACTATCTTGACAACAGGTTTTGAAGTTACTGTCTTAGGTATTCTATTGACAGTATCTTTGGAAGTTTCTATTTTGCCTGACAGTATCTTTCCCTCAAATGGATGTGCTGCCAGCACTCTCATCCTCATCAAGAATTTCTTGCCTGATGAGTAAGGAATCCTCATCAAACTCGAATCCTGCACTTTTGAAAATAGGTTTTTGAACATTCTTGAGAATGTGAGGTTTGACATCGACATCCTCTGAGTAATCACTAACAGCAGTTTCCTTATCAGGTCTCCTATCATACTAAAATCCTACTCTAACTTTCTGATTTTCAGTATGTTTCTCATTATATCCCTGCATTAACTTGGAAGAGTTTCTAAATGCCTTAAGCTTGAATTCATTTTCAGAAATTTCATTTCTTAGAAAAACTTCTATCTCCTTAGCATAGACTAAGTCATTTTTAAGTCTAGCATTCTCCTAGGCTAACGAGTCTAGGGGACTAGTTTTCAACAAAAGAATCTCATTTTCAGAATTAAGAGTTTCATTTAGTTTAGTCAATCTAGCTATTTCTTCATTAGCTGCAGACAGACTAGTATGAACATTAAACATTTCAACAATTAATTCTTCAATGACCTGTTTGTACTCAGTCTTAGACATGTCATGTAAGACTAGAGATGGTACCTGACTTGAGGAAGGTGATGCTTCACCATCTGACTTAGCCATGAGAGCTAGATTCACATACTCTTCTTCTTCCTCATCATCTGACTCATCCCAACATTTACCCTCAGCCACATAGGCTCTACCTTGACCTTTCTTTGACTGACTGCCTGATCCTTTGTCTATCCTCTGAAACTGTTTTGGTCTTCTGCAATCTGTTGTAAAATGACCAAGCTCATTGTAGTTGTAGCATTTGAACTTTGATCTATCCACAAACCCTGTCTTGTATCCTCCTTTACTGGTTCCACCAACAACTTTGGATGAGTTGCCCTTTTTTATGGCTTATCTCTTCAGAATCTGAAATTCTTGAACTTCTTTGCCATATAAGCCATGGTTGGATTGTCCATGCCTTCCATTTCTTCTATATTGTGTAGAAGTCTTCATCTTCAACATCCTTGAGTTGCAGTACCACTTTCTTCTCATCCTCTACCACCTCTTCTAACTTCAAGGATGGTACTTGAGTCTGTTGAGGAATGTGAAGTGGTTCACTTGGCAGAGTGATCTTTGGTTCTTGAGCAACAAGAGCACCAGACATGTTAGCCATCTTGCTTTTAGAGCCATTATGGATTGCTCTCTTTTGAAAGAGTTCAAGTTCATAAGACTTTAGAACACCATACAGTGTTTCCAAAGAAACAGTGTTCAAGTCTCTTCCTTCTCTAATTGTTGTTACTCTACTTTCAAGATGTCAGGAAGAGTGAGTAAGAACTTGATGTTGACCTCCTTCTGCTCATAGAACTTTCCATGGATTTGTTGATCAGCTATCAGCTTGCTAAATCTCTCAAACATAAGAGTTAGCTCTTCACCTGGTTTGGTCATGAAGGCTTCATATTGTGACACAAGGATTTGTCTTTGATTCTCACGAACTTCTTCACTTCCTTCGCATAATGACTCAATTTTGTTCCACATCTCCTTGGCAGAGGTACATCCAATTACATTGCCACACATAGCTTTATCCAAGGTGAGTGAGTCCAACAAGATTAGTTGCAGATGATCATCTAGAGCCACTTTCTCCTTCTCTGCATCAAGAAACTCAGATGGCTTCTTGGCAACCTAGTGTGCAGGAACAACTACATCATTAACAGTAGCTGCTGGTACTTCCTTTTGAGGAATGAACGGACCATTCTCCAGGATACCCATATACAGTGGATTTTCAGCTTTGATAAATAACAAGATTTTTCTTTTCCATATATTGTAGTTCTCTTTATCAAAAGCTGGGATCTTGATATTACTTATCTTCTGTGTACTCGCCATCTTCTCAGATTTGTATGTCAATCTGTTAGCACTGATACCAGTTGTTGGTCCCGGTGAGTATTACAGAAGGGGGGGGGTTGAATGCAATACTGATAAATTTAAATCTTTATTTCAATAACAATAATAAAGATTCTAACATATCAGTATATGAAATGCAAACACAAGTAAGATCTACACAAAAAATTCTCACGAAATAAATATTTTATTTATTTTGCAATGGTTTGCTACAACCTCAAGAAAAAGTAATTTCTTGAGCTTCGTCTCCTTGAGAGATAGATGTGTTCGATACATATAGAAATGATAGTTGAATCTTCATATATCTCACTTTTCTCTATCATCACTATCTACATGGGTTGTGAAGCTGCTGTCATTTTCAATTGGCAGCTCCTTACAAATTGCCCACCCATAAGACTTTCCTAAGTTGCTATACAATCCATCTTATCAGTACAAATAAAGCAACATAGATACATTTCATTTTGAGCTTACACAATTCTAGTAGATGTTGATTTGCCATACCCTCGAATTGATAAGTTCCATCTTGTGATCTCTCAAGTTGCAGGTCTGCTACAATATTAGGATACTGCATCACGCCTAAAGATTGAACATACAGTCTGTCACATGTTTGGTGCTATCAACCTGATGTATTCCTTGAGGCTTGAACATGTACATGAACTTCTTCCATGATATACAATTATTACATGACTGTGATTTATTCGATTACAAGAACACACTCTGGCTGTGACACTATGTTCTACTTAGCCTATATAATAAACTAAGCAAATAAAATCTAGTTAAGTTGTCCTCTTTGCTATCACCCATAAATTCCAACAATGAGGAAGAGAAGTAAGATTACTAGAGATAGAGATCGTGATATTAGTGAAAAAGTTGCATTCAGAGTGACATCTTTTGGTGGAGGACGAGGGGGGGAAGTCATGTATGACACACGCTTGTTCAACCAGGAGAAGGGCATGGACTCGGGCTTTGTAACTGAAGATCAGTATAATGCGTATGACAAGGGGTTGTTCACTGCACAAAATACACTTTAAACTCTTTACAGGCCAAAGAAAGATGCAGATTCCGATACATATGACAGTGGACACGATCAGCTTGACAAGATAATGAAGACTAATAGATTCAAACCGGACAAGTCAATACTGCCACCAGGTAAGAAATCAGCAAGCAGGCACAAGGGAGAACTAAGCAGGCTAATAACACAACAGTAGTGTCTTAGAAGCAGGTCAGTATAGTTCGTTATGAATATCGAAAAGATGAATTTGTGAGTATTGAAGTTTCTGGAAAGCAAAGTTTTGTGAAAATGTGCAAAATCATGCAAAGTGGCTCAAGAACTATCAAATGATACTTCCGGCTCTTGTGTAACAAATAGTCTTGGCCTTTGTGAGGCCATTCAGAAAATTTATTGGCAAAAAAAAACTGCTGGCAGATATGATCGAGTTATAAGCAAGTGGCTTACAAATGAATTATGATCCTTCTCTTTGTGAAAATATAAGCCGAGAGCTCATTTCAGGAGTGTGCAGCTAACACAAACTGCATTGGTGAGTGTGTACTCGAGCTAATTAAACAGCTTAGTTGCATCATCAAGTTGCTGAAATTGAATAGCTTAGCTTGCATAGCTTCAAGTTGGCTAATATTTTGAGCTACAAGAAATTGAATAGCTTAGCTTGCATAGGTTTAAGTTGGTTAATATTTTGAGCTGCAATAGTCCTCTAATGGCAAGTGTAGCTAGGATATGTGTTTATCACAATCCACTAATGGCACGCAAAGCCAGGACTAGAATGAAGTTGAAAAAGTCCTTTAATGGCAAACAAAGCCAGGATTCCTCTAATGGCAAGCGAAACCAAGACTTAGATGAAGTTGAAACATTCCTCTAATGGCAAGCAAATCCAGGATTCCTCTAATGGCAAGCAAAGCCAGAGTCTTTTAATGACAAGCAAAGTCAGGACGTGAGTTTAAACTTGTCCTCTATTGGAAGAACATGGAGAACCTGTCGGGACAGTGATAAGAGCTGGAGAATACAACAAAGACTAGCTAAGAGTTTATTATTGAAGACATTATATATTTTCAAGCTAAGAGTTTCATTTCGTTCTCACTCATTAGCTTGAGGGGGAGTATTGAGGAATAAAATGCAGGGTAGTTTAGTCATTGTAGTCGAATAGATATTAGACTCTATATAAAGCCTCACTTAGTTTCACTTTTAGACAGATAGTTAATTTGTAATGTAGTCACTGAAGAGAAACATCTATAATATGTAAATAAATATTTCTTATTCTGTTATTCTGTTCTCAATTCTTCTTCATTGTTCATCTATAAAGATTTAGATAAATATGTATTAGGTTTGTCATCAGCTTCTTCACTGACCTTTTTGTTAGATTGCAACCGTGAAATTTTATTCAAAAAAAATATCATCTCATGGGTATGTATATCCAAAAAGTGAGTAATATCCTTTTGAAGTTCGTTGAACAATCATAAATGCTTTATGATTCTCTCTTTTAATACGATAGAGGTTTAATTTCTCCTCCTTCACGTTATCAAACCTTTTAAAACCTTCTTTACTGCAGATAAATATATTTTTAATCTATATATCATCACTCCTCCAAAACTTTTAAGATGAATACTTGCGGGTTGTAAATCCCAAATCGAATGGACAAATAAAATTCAACTCCAAAAAAAATAAATTCAAAACTGTTACTCCCCTGGGATTAAATAAGTTCTAATCCCCATACCAGAATCCTGTGCGATTGCACTAGACTTAGCGGAATCGGGTGTCCAAAACTCTTCATATATTTATGTACAAGTTTGTATGCATAAAATATTGAAATTGATTATGCACCCTTTGTAACTTAATATAAAAGTTGGGTGAAATTTTAGACCTTACTGTAAACGTGTTAAGGTATATTATTAAAAGATATTTATTTATTATGTATTCTGGGATATTGAGATATTGCTTTTATTTATATTATTGAGAATAGGGAATTTCCTTATGAGTGCTTGGAGTTACTTGGTATGTCTTGTACTCCAAGTCAAACTTTATGTATTTAAGTATTGATTTGGCGAATGAATAAAGTATAACCTGGAGAGCATATTTATCATGGCATCAAGAGCCTAGGTTATCCCCGTAAGAGTTTGCGGGTGCGAGAAAAATTAAATTTACTAGAGTTGGTAGGTGTGAGAATAATTTACACTACGAGAGTTCGTACGTGGTGTGTGAAAAATCCCGCAAGAGTTTGTGGGTGACAAAATAACACTACGAGAGTTCGTGGTGTGAGGGTTAAAACTTGCGAGAGTTCGTAGGTGAAAAAAATCAAAGATTATGACAGAAATCACAACGACGATGATGATAGGTTTTTGTGAGAAACTGTCCCAAACCAACAACGACAAAAAGAGGAATTCTGAGGAAAATCGTGAAGCGATGAAAGAGACGCGTTGGGAACAATGATATGACGAGGACGATGATAAAGAGAATGATCACGATGAGGAAAATGATTCAAGTGGGTCTACTGATTGGAGCAATTTCGATTACATCGATGAAGACGAGGATGAAGATCTGATTACATCGAAAGTTCATTCAAGTGGGTGATTATGTCGATTGGAGCAGATGATTCAATTTTTTTTTAATTTTGGCCAATTCTCGATTTGAGTATCATGAGTTTGAGAGGGGATGTTAAGGTATATTATTAAAAGATATTTATTTATTTGTATTCTGGGATATTGAAATATTGCTTTTATTTATATTATTGAGAATAGGGAATTTCCTTACGAGTGCTTGGAGTTACTTGGTATGTCTTGTGCTGGAAGTCAAACTTTATGTATTTAAGTATTGATTTGGCGAATGAATAAATTATAACCTTGAGAGCATATTTATCAAAACGAAAAAGGTTTTTTTGAATTATAATTTTTTAATAGAAAATCTTATACTACTTTAATTTTTAAAAATAATTTTACTATGAAAATTATAACATTTAGTAACTTAAATATTCCAAAAAGTTCCTTTATTAGATTCATTAACATTACAAAAACTATGCCCCATTTTTTCATAGCTTATATATATGGGTGTATTGTTTTACGATAAAGTTGATTTATTCTTTTTGAAAGTTTGTGATTTTGCGGTGTTTAAGCAAAATAAATTATTGTTTGGTAGTTGTTCGCTAATTCATTAAATTTTAAATTTTAAGAAAAAGTTAACTTTTTTTATATTTTTAACATTTTTTGAAGAAGAGGTCCTTAAATATTTTCATACTGACACTTAAAATTCTCATGATTGATCCTCAACATCTACACCAACTATAAATTTCATCATTACGGAATTAAACCGGAAAAATACACTTTCATCACAAGGATGGAAGAATTCAATATGATTAAACAGATAAGATCCTCTCTGAGTATAGTCATATTCAAAAAAATACAAATCTGAAATCGAAACCAGTATCTATCCGTCACAAACTCATGTAAAATCACATGCGGCCAAAAAGGCTGAGAAAATTTAAGACATTTAGATCCAAATATGACTATGACCTGCTAGAATGACTCTGGATAGTCTCCTGACTTTGGCTAAAAATCTATGCATTCCACCACTGCAAAATATGCAATCAAAATTGGTAGAGAAAGCACAGTGCCGATGATAACTCTGAAAATACAAAAACCATGCATCATATTGATCAGTTATAACAATTTTAAAAGAGACATGTATACATTATGTATGCATAATTTCATCTACATATTTGAAAGACATTAATTGGCAAGTAATTACCCAGTGCTAGTGACCTCTGCATGCAATCCATATTCTTTGGCATATATGAAAGACAGGACTGCCGGAGGAAGTGCTGCCTAAAAATATTACATTAAAAAGTCACTAAAAAAGAAAATCACTTTGTTAACACTAAATAGGTTTTTGCTCAAATCACAACCTCACTTTATGGTAAGATATGAGATCTAATCTCATCCCTTCATTTTATTCTAATCTAATGGCCCTGCTAGGGGCACCCACACTAACAACCTACACCCTCATACACACTAACCCCACCCCTGATGATGTTTTTACAAAATATGGTGATTTTTTTACAAAATCTGGTGATTTTTTTACAAAATCTGGTGATTTTTTTACAAATTCTGATGATTTTTTTTACAAAATATGGTGATTTTTTTACAAAATCTGGTGATTTTTTAATTAAAAGTTTTAAATTTTATTTGTATTCCCTCGGGGTTTCAACGGTTAACTTTTGAGGTTCAACAGTTCCATTTTGGGTTTAGAAATATTCGGAACGACGAATAAACCGTATACGAACTTAAGGTTTAGGGTTTAGGGTTGTTTACAACCCTAAACCCTAGACCCTAAACCCTAACTTATCCTGATTTTTAACGCGTTTAAAAATTAGGACGCCGGATTCAATTTTTTTAATTAAAATTTTTAAATTTTATTTGTATTCCCTTGAGGTTTCAGCAGTTAACCTTTGGGGTTCAACAGTTCCATTTTGGGTTTAGAAATATTCGGAACGACGAATAAACCGTATATATTTAGGAGAAAAAGAAAAAAAAACACTATAAAATTAATCCAAACCATACATTTTTTATATCTAAATTAAATCGTAGCACCACAATTAATATTTAAATTTTTATTTTTTTATTATTCACTTAATTCAATATCATCTTCTACCACTAACAAAAAATCACCCCACTCCGCCACCTCCGGCCACGCAACCGCCACCAACAAAAAATCACCGCCTACATACGAAAATCACCGCGACCAAAATCACCACAAAATCACTAACGGTGAGAAGAGAAGATCACTCCCCTCATATTATTCCCCTCATATCTATTCATCTCTACTCCCTCGCTTTCGAAATTTCCCCGAATCCAATTCCCCTTAATCAATCTATACATACAATCTCCCTGTCTCTATACTTTCCACAACCTCCCCTTTTAGATCTAACAACTTTTCTATGCTTTTCACATCCATCCTGATCTAACAACATTATGACTGACGCACACCAGGTCGCCGGCGATCACCGCCTCCCGGCGCAGTAACGTTCCGGCTGCTGTAATCCGGTGAGAAAACCAGGACCTGTGTCGATGGAACACGTGTTAGCAGCATTGGGAGAGACGAAAGAGGAGAGAGAGGGGAGGATTAGAAGCTTGTTTAATTTTTTCGATGGAGCTTGTTTAACAAAATCACCACCGGAAGGTCACTTTAACGCCGACGATGGAGGAGAGGTGGTGGTGGTGGTGGAAATTGGTGGTGGTGGGTGGAGAAAGAAGAGAGAGGGGGAGGGGGCGGGGACGGCGGCGGGGAATTTCCGGTGGTGGCAGGGGACGGTGGGGGTGGGGGTGGCGGTGGGGGGGCGGTGGGGGTGGGGGTGGGGGTGCTGGGGGGTCTGTGTGTTGTAAAGTTAAATGAAGGTGAATAAAATTTAAATGAGTGGTATGGATTGAATGTGTGTATAAAAAATAGAGGAAGAAGATTAGATCTCAGTTCTCATCGTAATATCTTAATAGGGGTTCTCAATGGAGCGCGATCCACACTAAATATTTGTCCCTGCGGCTTACAGTTCTTTAACATACATAATATATAGATTTACATATCATTACGAAATCGAACCTGGACTATAGCTATCCGCAACAAGTCACCACGTAATCCTAAAGCAAAACAAGCTAGGCCCAAAGAAAATGGTCCAATAATAAACCTCGAAATCATAGTCATCACAGTGGCCTTGGCACTACATGCAAATATCTTCTTATTTAAAGCCATGAACAACCCTGAAAATTACATAGCAGATAGGTAAACAGATACTGCAATATATGTGAGCAAGACAAGTACACAATGTAGTTTTGTAAAAACTAAAAAGTATAAATGCAAAAAAGTCAAATATTATCTGATCGCGAGAGTGATTAAGTAAATTATAACATGTTAGAAATTTGTTGTAATTAGTATATACCCATATTTCTTGTAGTGAAGGGTTGCAAACTTGCAGGTTTCATTAAGCATTATGTTAAGTCTGTACTCTTACTTAGCCTGATGTCAATGATGAAATGAAAATGGGTGTGTGTATTGTGTAATGTGTATGCAAACAAACAATTGTAATAAACTTGCATTTAGATATGTAGATTGCATGACGGAGTGAAGAAGTGCTTTAAACTTACCCATGCAAAACATGGAAATGCCTGTGCCAGCTTTTGACAAAACTGTAATAGATCCCTCTATAATGTTTGGCATCTCAAAGCGCCACCTACAGGTCACAAGCATAACTATCCAAAATATTTATCTAAATATTAATAATAATATAAAAATCGGATTTAGTTCTCAACAAGATTAATAAGATTTTATTTGCCAAAGGCAGTATTACAGCAAGGATTAATATATTATTTTAGTTTTATTAATTTATTATAAATGCTCTAATCAAGAAGTTGTCGTAAAGATTAATCGGGAATTTTAAAAATCGAATCGGCTGGACACCTTGTAGAGGATTAATCAAGGATTAATTGGTTGAATTAGGAATTTTGAGAACAATGATTTATTAAGTAATATGTATTTATCATATCATAAAGTATATAATAATTTATATTTAATTAATTTATTTTTTTAATTCTAATAATTTATTATAAATACTCCAATGAAGAAACATTCGTAAAGATTAATCGAAAATTTTAAAAATCAAATCGGCTAGATATTTTGTAGAGGATTAATTAAAAATTAACCGAGGATTAATCGATTGAATCGGAATTTTTAAAACAATGATCAAAGATGGCTATTATACATAACAAAATTAAAAATTACCATAGCATATATCAATGGGAGGTAGTGGTAGAAAATGAGAGCATGATATTTATCTCTATATATAATTAGGCATCAAATTTAATCTTGTACAAGTTGAAAAGGATGTTTCTAACGAGTTAAAGGGGGTGTTTGGGGAAACTTTTTTTCAGAATAAGTCAACTTATTTTAAGATAAAGTTAGAGATTCCAAACTTTTTAATGAAAAAAGTTAACTTTTTTTTGCAACTTATAGAATCTCAAACATACATTAAAATACTTGTATAATTTTTTTTTTATAAAAATATGAAATTTTTACCCAAAAATAAGTCCATAAGTCCTTAAAAAAAGTTTAGCCAAACAGGCTATTACTCTTCATGTGCAGGATTAGGGGTGGCAACAAATGGGGTTGGGTTGGGATTTGGTAATATCCACATTCAAATATTTCAGGATTTCAAAAATAAATACAAATGCTAACTAGATAAATCAAATTATTCGATCTGAGTTTCTTGGATAAGATTTATTTCGAATATTAAAAAACATTGTTTTTAAGTTTAAAGTGATACCACCCCATCCAGCTAACAATGAAGATGGGATAATTTATCACAAAAAATAAGATGTGAAGTTGAAACTCATACCTGCCAGCAAACAATGCCCAAATAAATCCAGCAATACAACCGAGACAGTTGGGATTAGTAACGAGTTTGCCAAGCACAGTTTTCATCAATACCCAGACTGGTGGCTTCACTACAGTTACATCAATTTCTTGAACACCATTATTTTCTTCCAAATCTTTCCCTGACATTTCGATGGCTGACACAGAATCAAAATGTTGCGTCGCACGTCTCATTTCTAGCATAAACTGTTAGAAACCGTTTCACCCAAAACCTTAAGGTGTTGGGTAAGGCCCTTTCAAGGATCTTATACTCATATATATTTAACATTCCCCCTCACTCGCAAGCCCACTATGGGGTAAGAGTGGTCACTAGGAGCCCATTTTTGGAGCAATACCTTAGTGCCAAATTAAATTGAGAATATTGGGGGTGGTGGGGTTCGAACTTGAGACCTCCACAAACACCAGAGCTCTGATACCATGTTAAGTAACCAACTCATCTAAAAGCTTATGTTAAATATATATGAGTATAAGATCCTTGAAAGGGCCTTACCCAACACCTTAAGGTTTTGGGTAAGGCCCTTTCAAGGATCTTATACTCATATATATTTAACATAAACAATAAAATCATAACATAAATAATCAACTGCAAAACCGCGGATTGAATCACAATATCCTCCCCTAATGAACCATACATGGCTCTCATAATAACAATTCCTAGAATGAGACTATTGGTTATAGCAGACAGAGAGAAGCTAGTTATACACCATTAGAAACCGTAATCAAAAAAATAAGTCCCACCCCATAATAATACAATAATAAAACATTTCGAAATGACGTCTCCAGTGTAGATAATAACAATATAACAATATATGTATTAATTGTTTGATATGAAGACTAAGAAACAATCACACAGATATGCTTACAATATACTTCTCATTGATATGAAAATAATAGGATTACATTGTTTAAATAGGAAAAACTAACCATTACAAACTATGGATAAGAACGATGATTTGATATCATCTTATCTCTTATCTTATTCTTACGATATCATCTTATCTCTTATCTTATTCTTGCTGCTCAAGACAAACATATTATCTTATCTCTAAATCATGCTGACCTATCAACACTTTATTTCCATAACTAAAATATCCCAACAATCTCTCCCTTAATTCAAACATGCATGTATGATGCATCGTCCACCCGTATGGCTTTAAACTGAGCCCGTATGGCTGATTCGACTGAGCCCGTATGGCTAATTCGACTGAGCCCGTATGGCTAATTCGACTGAGCCCGTATGGCTAATTCAACTGAGCCCGTATGGCTATTAAACTGAGCCCGTATGGCTAATAATATGAGCCCTTATGGCTAATAATCTGATCCGTCTGACACTACTAACTTGCCCGTCTGACTACTACTGTGCCCATCTCGTTCTGCATGGCTTTCTGCCACTCTATCTTGTTTTCTGCCTTCAGCAAGCTTCTCCATCATCACCTCGTCTTCCTCGACAGCCCCATACTACACATGCAGCCCATACTACACATGCAGCTTTGCCACCATCCTTCTGCAACGTCTACCTGAAACTATCACTATGCGCCTCCACCACCAGCGGCGGCTTCACCACCGCCTGGCGGCGGAACAACAAAACCTCGCTCGGATACCAAATGTAGATAATAACAATATAACAATATATGTATTAATTGTTTGATATGAAGACTAAGAAACAATCACACAGATATGCTTACAATATACTTCTCATTGATATGAAAATAATAGGATTACATTGTTTAAATAGGAAAAACTAACCATTACAAACTATGGATAAGAACGATGATTTGATATCATCTTATCTCTTATCTTATTCTTACGATATCATCATATCTCTTATCTTATTCTTGCTGCTCAAGACAAACATATTATCTTATCTCTAAATCATGCTGACCTATCAACACTTTATTTCCATAACTAAAATAACAGGATATATGTTTGAATTAAACAAAATATCCCAACAAAATATCCCAACATCCAGCAACAAAGATATAGTTCATCTTGAAAGGGTTTATGTGGGTGGTGAATTCAAAGATGAAAAAAGGAAGAATGAAGAAACAAGTCATGCTATTAATCGCATTACATTGTTCCGGAGTGAACATATGCCACCATTTCACAGAGGCATATCCTAAGATTATAGGTACATAGAGTGGTACCATTGCTACCACTACATTATAAACATCACTCTATCCTATCATCTTGATGATTACTAAGAAATGATAATGAGAAAAAGGAACTTATTTTAGGTTCCCTAATCTCAACGGTAATATATGACTTTGAGTTGTTCAAACTTAATTATAAAGGTGAACGTACTTATATCTCTGGAGGAAAAAAAGGTCTATTTTGGTAAGATTAAGATAGAATTAATGTATTTAGCAAAAAAAAAAAGAAAAGAAGATAGAATTAATGTAAACAATAAATATTTATTCAGAAAGATAATAACAAAATATAATATGTAAAAGATAATAGAAATTCTGTAATATGGTTTTCGTCAAATATTGGGGCTGTTTGGCTCTACTTATTTTAATGACTTATGAACTTATTTTCGGGTAAAAATTTTATATTTTGAAATTTTCTTTTTATACAAATATTTAATGTATGTTTGAGATTCAATAAGTTACAAAAATAAGTTGGAAAATAAGTTGGAAAGTTAGGAATCTCTAACTTTGTCTTAAAATATGTTGACATATTCTGAAAAAAAGTTCACCCAAACACCCCCATTGATATATCTCAAAAGATTATATGTATCAAATGCACAGTGAATTTATTTTTATCTCAAAGAATTTTTTTTCTCTATACATATAAAGATATCTTTTTTAGGTAAAACTAGCGTAAAAGCCCGTGCAAGGCACGGGCATTGAACTAATTATTTTTCCAAAACTGTATATATAATCAAATAATTTTGTAATTAAAAATATGATAATCGATGAGTATTTTCAGATTTTAAACCTAATGAGAGTCGACCCCCTTTCTCTCTCATCTCTTTCCTCACCAATCGCCTCCTCTCCCCTCTACTTCTTACGTACATACACTCATTCTAAATAACCATATCCATCGTAGAAGACCCATTTTCTCATTTCTCTTATTTTCTTTTTGTTTTTTCCTTCAATAATTTTCAATAATCTACATCTTTGGGTGAGATTTTTTATTCTTGCATCCATTTTTTGGATGTTTTATGTCTCTCCTTTGGCAGTGGTTTGTGTTTCGTATGGTTTAGTACGTCTTGGGAGTTTTGTTATTTTTGTATTTTGATAATGATTCAATTGGTGTCTTGGGAGATCTGGAAAGGCTGATTCGAGGTTGGGGTCATGGTAATTATTGCAAGACCTCACCTTTTCACAATAGAAGATCGTTCATCCTTTGGGGATTTAAGTTACGGCATGTCTATAGCTGGTACCCGGCAGCAAGTAGATAACTGGGATGTAGTTTCTCCAATCTCAATTTATGCAATTAGGGTTTCTGAATACTGGGCTACCAATTGTTCTTATGTGTTAAGGTCAATTATGATAATACTGTATTCAGGGATGTCGGTGCAATTTGGATATATTGGGATGTCTTTAATTTCATTTTTAGCTTTAATAATGTTTAAATTCTGTTTGTTAAACGACCAGGAAACAAATCATCTAATTGTGTTAGCTTGTCTATTTGTTTTTCAACCTGGTTGTATTGCGAGTTGGGGTTCTGTCCCGGATGTGTTTTGTTCTAATTAATGAGAACTGTTATATTTTCTTAGCAAAAAAAAATATGATAATCGATAATATTTCAATTTATTTAATGTTTTCATAATTATTTTTTAATTTTGCATACCAATTTTTATTTTATATTTTGAATTATTTTTTAATTCAAATTTAAAATTTTCTAAATATTCCAGTCGTTGTTAAATATGATTAAACAACCTTAATGACATGTGCATGTATATGAAATCTAAAATAAAATTTTTTGATTTTTTCGTATACGATCTAAGTATGTGTTATAACTCAACCATTATATATTATACTGATCAATTTGTCATATTATATAAAAATTCATATGTACCATAATTTATAGTCGAGTTATAGTCTAATTGATCATTGTAAATAATTATTGTAGTTTTGTAATATTTATGATTTAAAAATTCATATCTTTTTTTATTTAATTTGAATGTTAATTAATTATACACACACACACACACACACGATAGATCATATTTTTAGAGTTCTCATTTTTTTAACATAATTTTAATTATTTTTTGTGTATATTTAAATATTTATGTTTTTAGACCAATCATATATTTTAATCATATATTTAAATCGTTGAAAATCTAAATAGTTGATCGACCAAAGCCCCCTAATATAACTCATGTATTTAAATTTTTATATACCTAAAACTAATGTGATGCAATTATTAATTATATATGATTTGATAAATAATATTTACGTATTTCTTAAAACCAAATCTTATGTTTTATTTCAAGAATTTAAAATTTACACGGAGAAGCATGAAAATATATCTTTTTTTTACTCAGTTACATTATGCATAATCAAAATTTTTATTTTTATATCAATTATCTAAAATGACGAAAGAGAATTGTAGAGTATACTCAATTGGTTAGAATATTTTTTGTAATTTTATATATCCAATATTGTTGAAATAATATAAATCAATATTTTATTCAGTCAAAAATAAAAATAAAAGAGGAAGAGACAAGAAGAGAATATGTGGTTTATCTTATAGGAGTTTTAAACAAATCTCAAAATTAAATGTAGCACAGTCGGTTATGACATGAGTTTGAGAGAAGAAGATCATGGTTCAAATCCAAACATGTATAATTTCAATACTTTTCATATAATTATTAAATAATTGTATTTTGTAATTTTTGAAATTATAGGGGTAAAATAGTAACTTCACAGACATTAAAATGGCAAACTTATATTTTCTTAGCAAAAAATAATATGATAATCGATAATATTTCAATTTATTTAATGTTTTCATAGTTTTTTTTTAATTTTGTATACAAATTTTTATATTATATTTTGAATTATTTTTTAATTCAAATTTAAAATTTCTAAATATTCCAGTCGATGTTAAATATGATTAAACGACCTTAATGACATGTGCATGTACATGAAATCTAAAATCAAATTTCTTTTGATTTTATCGTATACGATCTAAGTATGTGTTATAACTCAACCATTATATATTATATTGATCAATTTGTCATATTATTTTTTATTCACATGTTCCATAATTTATAGTCGAGTTATATTCTAATTGATCATTGTAAATAATTATTGTAGTTTTGTAATATTTATGATTTAAAAATTCACATCTTTTTTTATTTAATTTGAATGTTAATTATATATATATGTATATATCATATTTTTAGAGTTCTCATTTTTTAACATAATTTTAATTTATTTGTGTATATTTAAATATTTATGTTTTTAGACCAATCACATATTTTAATCATATATATAAATCGTTGAAAATCCAAATAGTTGATCGACCAAAGTCCCCTAACATAACTCATGTATTTAAATTTTTATATACCTAAAACTAATGTGATGCAATTATTAATTATGTATGATTTGATAACTAAAATTTACGTATTTCTTAAAACCAAATCTTATATTTTATTTCAAGAATTTAAAATTTACACGGAGACGCATGTAAATAAATCTTTTTTTTGTACTCGGTTACATTATGCATAATCTAAATTTTTATTTCTATATCAATTATCTAAAATGACAATAGAGAATTGTAAAGTATACTCAATTGATTAGAATATTTTTTGTAATTTTATCTATCCAATATTGTTGAAATAATATAAATCAATATTTTATTTAGTCAAAAATAAAAATAAAAGAGGAAGAGACAAGAAGAGAATATGTAGTTTATCTTATAGGAGTTTTAAACAAATCTCAAAATTAAGTGTAGTACAGTCGGTTATGACATGAGTTTGAGAGAAGAAGGTCATGGTTCGAATCCAAACATCAGCATAATTTCAATACTTTTCATATAATTATTAAATAATGGTATTTTGTAATTTGTTAAATTATAGGGGAAAAATAGTAACTTCACAGGCATTAAAATGGGAAACTTATATTTTCTTAGCAAAAAATAATATGATAGTCGATAATATTTCAATTTATTTAATGTTTTCATAGTTATTTTTTTAATTTTGCATACAAATTTTTATCTTATATTTTGAATTATTTTTTAATTCAAATTTAAAATTTTCTAAATATTCCATTCGATGTTAAACATGATTAAATGACCTTAATGACATGTGCATGTATATGAAAGCTAAAATCTAATTTTTTTGATTTTATCGTATATGATCTAAGTATGTGTTATAACTCAACCATTATATATTATATTGATCAATTTGTCATATTATATAAAAATTCACATGTACCATAATTTATAGTCGAGTTATAGTCTAATTGATCATTGTAAATAATTATTGTAGTTTTGTAATATTTATGATTTAAAAATTCACATATTTTTTATTTAATTTGAATGTTAATTATATATATATATATATATATATATATATATATATATAGGCAAGAGTGCTCAAAAGAGAACTTATTTTTTGAAGAAAACTAAGGTACTAATCCTAGCCATTAGATGTATTAAGATCAATGGCCCCGCCAGGGGCACCCACACACTAATCAAATACACTCTCACACACAGAATCACACCTAATCCCCTCCATTTTTAATTTGATTTTTCCCGTCAATCGGTGATATTTTTTTTAAATCTAATTTCACCACATTTTTCTTCATCTCCCAACGATTAGTTTGCATACCATATATGCTATATTTCGATTTAGTTTTCTAAGTTTTCCATTAAACGAGGTTTTCCCTAGATCCTTACTCTATAAGTTCTATGGAGTACTCTTTAATTGGAGTACTTGGAGTACATATACGTTCTGCACTCAAACTATTTTAAAAATGTATTATTTTGCAAACCTTATTATATGAATATCATAATTTCATTGATAATCTTGAAAATCATGTATGTTTTGCAATATGTTCATCTTGAAAATCCTTTATGTTTTGCAATTAGAACATAAATGTTTTGCAACTCAAATGTGTTTCGCTGAACAATTCATTTTGCAATATTTTGTTAGCAAAACATTCAAAATTTTCAAGATTTTCGATGAAATAATGATATTCATGTACTAAGTTTTGCAAAATAATAAAGTTTGCAAAATTTTGAAAGCAAAATGTATATGTACTCCAAGTACTCCAATTAAAGAGTACTCCATAGAACTTTACTATATATATATACGATATATCATATTTTTAGAGTTCTCATTTTTTAACATAATTTTAATTTATTTGTGTATATTTAATTATTTATGTTTTTAGACCAATCATATATTTTAATCATATATTTAAATCGTTGAAAATCCAAATAGTTGGTCGACCAAAGTCCCCTAATATAACTCATGTATTTAAATTTTTATATACCCAAAACTAATGTGATGCAATTATTAATTATGTATGATTTGATAACTAAAATTTACGTATTTCTTAAAACCAAATCTTATGTTTTATTTCAAGAATTTAAAATTTACACGGAGACGTATGTAAATAAATCTTTTTTTTTGTACTCGGTTACATTATGCATAATCTAAATTTTTATTTTTATATCAATTATCTAAAATGACAAAAGAGAATTGTAGAGTATACTTAATTGATTAGAATATTTTTTGTAATTTTATCTATCCAATATTGTTGAAATAATATAAATCAATATTTTATTTAGTCAAAAATAAAAATAAAAGAGGAAGAGACAAGAAGAGGATATGTGGTTTATCTTATAGGATTTTTAAACAAATCTCAAAATTAAGTGTAGCATAGTTGGTTATGACATGAGTTTGAGAGAAGAAGGTCAGGGGTTCGAATCCAGATATCAACATAATTTTAGTTTTTTAATATAATTATTAAATAATGGTATTTTTGTAATTTTTGAAATTATAGGGGTAAAATCGTAACTTCACAGGCATTAAAATGGCAAACTTTGCCCTTGTGTTGAAGTTTAATATATAGTAATAGATGTCAAAGTATATGTAAAAGTGGACTAAAATAGTACTCCCTCCGTCCTTTTTGATTGTTAACATTTCACTTTTTCAAAACTTTCTGGCACGCATTTTAAGGTGCATTTTAAGGATAGTTAAATAACTTTTTTTTAAAATTTTCTTTTTCTGTATAAAAATTTAAACATTAAATTTTTATACAGAAAAAGAAAATTTTAAAAAAAAGTTATTTAACTATCCTTAAAATGCACCTTAAAATGCGTGCCAGAAAGTTTTGAAAAAGTGAAATGTTAACAATCAAAAAGGACGGAGGGAGTATGTGAAAAAATGAAACGGTCAAATAATTTATACAGAGAGAATCGCAAATCCGGTCCACTGCAGGATTCTTTTGATTGGAGTCAACAGATTTTACACCTTTATTTATGTACTACCTCCGTCCCAAAATGTAAGACCCTCTGACTTTTTCACGCATTTCAATGTGCTCGGACCGGGTACTTGTGAATTATATTTTTTAATTTTTTTCATTTTGTATAAAAATATAGAATCTATATTTTTATACAAAACAAAAAAAAGTTTAAAAATATTATTTATAAGTACCCCGTCCAAGCACATTGAAATGCGTGCAAAAAGAAGAGTGTCATATAAAATGGGACGGAGGGAATATTTAATTGATATTTTAATAGATTAATTATAATTATTGAAATTTATAAATCCATTGAGTTTTATATAAGACTTTGTATGGGTTCAATCCTATGTAGATTCTGCAAAATTATTGGTCAAGATATTTGTGGACCTAACAAAATTCACAAATTTTATTGAAATGATTTTTTGATATATTTTTAAGATTCAAAAGAATAAAGGACAATTTAGTCTTTTCACATTGTTCAAGTTGTTAGAAGTTTATTACGATTTGTTACTTTTTCCAGCTACCATAACTCTATTTGTTTGTATCATTTCTTCTCTTCTCAAGTTTGTATGAAGTATTCTAGGGGTGCTAAAGGTTGTTTCTCTTCAACAGTTTAATCACTGTTACATTTCTTTATGGTATCAGAGTTGTGATTCGATGAATTCTTGAATTAGTTACATCAATAATAGTATCTTGTAGATAGAATATAAACTGTAACAAACTTCTAACAACTTGAACTCAGAGTTGTGCAATAATTTAGATGAATTAAAGAAGGTATATGAGGACTGTAATCATATATACTTAAGGGACTTTGTAGTCATATATAGTAGGTAAATATTTACATTTATAATTTAATTATATTTATATGTGTTATATATGGGTTAAAAGTTAATCATAGAACATATTTATAAAGATTAAATAAAAAAGGGATATATTCATAAAGTAACTCATTAATTTAGGACATATTTTACAAATTCCCACGTAAATATGAACAAAACAAATAGTAGACATATGAATTAAAAGTTAGACATGGACAATATACTTATTGTCCTTTTTCTATACAAATCCGGATTGGACGATTGGGAGGAGTGCCCCAAGATCCTTTCGAGTGTCCCCTTTTATACATTGTTTTCCTTGTAGCAGCTTGTGAAGCTTATGCCTATTGCGCAACTTGACGTTTGATCTCCTCGTTTGTCTCAGTCAATTGTTCTTCTTCTTCGGGTTCAACCCTCAAAGTACGTTAGGATCCACCCCCCCCGACTTCTGCCCCCATGTACCCTCCCCGGTGTGCATTTCTTTGTCCTTGATTGTTTGCTAGTTTCCCCTACCTTCTTCTTGCCTTTATCTTTATCCCCTTTGCCTTTTCTTGCCATTAACGCAGACAATGACAAGAAGATCGAGCTCCGACAACAAAAAAGTACCAAATCAAACCCTATATATATAGTCAAACAAATACCCAAAGTGTTAACGTGTATATATATGTAAAAGCACAAATTTTCCAAATATTGTATTGATCAGGATATGGTGAGTAGTAGCCTATCATAAATTTTAAATTACTGTCTAAACACCCACATTAGAAGCCTTAGAATATCTTGGGGTGACTAAGGCTTCCAACTAAGGCTTCCAACTAAGGCTCATGCATGCAAAAACTAAGCATAAAAATGACCAACTACATAAAGCTCATGCAAACTAATTGTTGAATCCCAACAATACAATCTAAGATTGTAGAAGGGGGTTGAATACAATCTTGACTAAATTCTTTCAAATTCTTTGAGGCTAAACAGTTTGTGTTTATGTGAACAGAGAAATAAAAGCAAGTAAGAAAAAGCAAATGCAAACACACAAAAGTTAAAAATTTTAGGTGGGTTTTTCTGATCCACCTGAGAATTATATTTTGAAGAAATAACCTATGAATATGTTCACAGCTGCTTGTTTACAATGTTTTTGTGTTTACAAGAAAACCTAAGAATGCTAAGTGAAATGCTTTATGTTTTCTCTACTACAAAAGCAATGCTATACTTGGGTTATATACTCCCAAGTTTACAACACCTACAAGAAATAAAATATTACAATTATCAAAGTCTTGCAGGCATGCTTCTTCACTCCTTGTCTTCATGTGATGCAAATTGTCGGATTGTCTTTGACAGAATTTTCCTTATTTTTATCATCCAATTTGCTTGTATGAAAAAGGTATGTTTCATTTTCTTCTAGGTTCCCAATACCTGGCTACCATGCACTTTGAACGTCCATCAACTCATGTGATCTGTCAGTCAATGTCAAGTCACTGTCAACTGTTAAGATCAAGACATTATTTGTTGAAGCTGTCATCCGTTGATGGGTTGATTGCTATCCGTTGATGGGTCATATCCGTTGGTGTAGTGTCTGTATCCATTGAAGTATCATTTCACTTATTGTAGAATTACAAAGCACAGCCTATTTACAATTAGCTAACCTATTCTGCATATCCATTGATAGTCAACATGACTTAGATAACTATCAACTATGTCATCAACTGATAGCTTATCCGTTGAGACTTACAAAGCATGTTACAACACTTATCAGTTGATAAGCTACCTCATCAACGAATGCTGGTAAGCATGCCATCCGTTGATGGGCTACATTCAACTTATACAAAATATGTTTTAGGTGTTTTGCAATATCATCAAGTACAACATAACTCCTAACAATCTCCCCCAATTTATGACTGATAGAATTACAACCATAAATTAGAGCATTAATGATAACAAAACACCTCTAAAGAATTACAGAAGTTATAGAAAAACATACATAATTGTGTTAAGCTTCAAAAGTGTAGAAAATAAACTAAGTACAAAGTTGAGTTGAAAAATCATACTGACACAAGAAGTTGCTCCTCTAGCCTGAGTTGATTAGTTCTTTTTACTCCTTACTTTCCTCATACCATACATCCTTATGTCATTATTCTTCATCTGCCTCACTAGAGATCTGTAGAAAATACCTTCTTACTTGTCATTTGGATCCAGCATAGTCATCAAGAATTTCAGATAGTCATTGCTAGTCTTCTCCAATTGATCTTCCATTTTGAAGAATCTTCTACAACCATCGTTATCTCTGAGCTCCAATATCCAAAAGGGATGAAGATGAATCTTCTTTCCAGAGTGTATGGAATATTCATTGATCTTATTGAGAATTGCAGTCCTTGCTACTAGAGTGTGTCCACCCAGTCTCCTCATGCTTGACCAAATCTTTACCAATTTGCTATAGCCTTCATTCAAAATTTGGTGCAAGGCTCATTTCGTCCTTTGTAAGTAAATACCAATCTTCCTGGCAACCTGGCACTTGGACCCATACATCTTACTTCACTGAGCTCATCCAAGAAGAGATTGACATCTGAGAATTCTTCAATATCAACTACGTAGATTTCTGTATCCTTCTTTGATGGCTCTTTTGCAATCTGTGGAACTTCTAAAATTTGAATTAACCTAGCTGGTGGCTTCCTTGTTCTTCTTGTCTTCTTCCTCTCTAGTGATATTCTGAATTTTGAAAACTCCAAACTATTTATGTCAAAGTCAAATTTCATAGGTTCTGGCTTGATGATGTCTTCAATGTTGTTAGCATAGGGATTTGTGGTTTGGGTAGATTGTTGTGAAGTTTGAGGTTGAGGTTGAGGTATAGTAGGTTGAGGTAAAGTAGTTTCAACTTGTACTACAAGCTCTGGGCTCACAGGTCTGTTTGTTATTCTCTTGACAAGTGGCTTCTTTTTACACATTGTCTTTGTCTTCAACTTCTTCTTTTGAACTTGGGCCTCTTCTTCTACAGCCTCTTTCTCCATTTCTTCATCCAACTCCTATAGCAATTCTTCAACCAATCTAGCTTCTCAGTAAAATCTTCAATAAGCATCTCAGAGATAGGTTTTACAATTTGACCTCCTTATAGTAACCTTGCAGATTCTTCAGCCTTGGCCTCTCCAAAATTTGGATGCCCTGCAGGTACACAAATCTTCACTCCATCTCTGTAGATAAAAGCTAATTTACTCTTCAATACCACATCTTCAGTAGCTTTCAACTTGATTAGCTCCTCTCCCATCAGCTTAAACTCATCAGGTCTGGGTTTTGGAAATTCAATTCTCATGGTGTTTTTACCACATGTCTTCACTGGAGACTTAGCAGAAATGAGTATAAGCTTGAATTCAGACAAGTATGATGGTTCCCCTTTGGCTAATGATTTGGAAACCACAATTTATGGGACCAATACTTGCCTGATTGATGTGGTTATTGGTGGAATTGGCACTTGAGAAGTTTGTGAGAGAGAGGCCAACCTTACAGCAATGGTAACTTTAGTTGTAGATGGCTCCCCTTCACTTGCTGGCATTGATATTGAAATTGAAGTTGGAGTTGTTGAAGTAGTTGGTACCTCTACACTCTCTACACTTTTCTCCCCCTTTTTGTTAGCATCAAGGGTGACAGAAGTAGGTAGGTTCAAAAGTTTTTGAAGAAGTTTAATCTGCTCATTTTGACCCTCAGTAAGAATCTTCTGATTTTCAAGCACATGGGTCATCTAAGTCTCTAGCTGGCCAACTCTTGCAATGAGAGAGTCAACAGACTTCTGAATATCAGCATCCTTCTTTAATCTCTGCTGAAGTTGCTTCATGGTAAAGTCTGGAAACAGGAGTCCAATTGTTTCTTCTGATCATCTTTAGCAGTTTGAATGGCATCCTTGAGTTCATCCTTATCCATGGCCCTTTGGTTTAGAAGGCACTTATGCAACTTCAGAGTAGCTAGAAAATTCTCTTGCATCAACTTCATAGCTGGATCTTCAACTGATTGTGTAGCTACCGCACTTTGATAGTGTACCACTAGCTCTCTATGTGCATCTTTGGAGATATAAGAATTGGACAGCAACCACTCAGGTAAATCTCTAAAGTGTGAGGGCCCTTCATCTCCACCCTCACTTTCAGCATCAGAATCATACTCAAAACTGTCACCAGCTCCTGGAGGCATCTTAGTTATGGCATCTTTGGCCCTCTTCATTGACTCTATGGTGTGAACTAAGTTCAGTATTTACTCTGCCTCCACATTGCCCTTTTCAACTAATACTTGATAAGCTGAAACAGGGTGAGTAAATGTCTCAGCCCCAAAAGAGATGTCTTCTATGGTTTGTCTGTATTCCTTTTGGAATTTTATCTCTCTTGTGGCGTCATCAACATTCATTAACTCACTTGCATTGGCTGCTTCCTCTCTTATGTTCCCTGTACCTATTTTTCTCTCATTTTCTCTCTCTCTTTTTGCATCAGGGGCTCCCCCCTGGCTCACACCTCTCACACCCTCACCTTCACCTACTAAGGTGGTGCTCTCCATCTCTCCTTTTGGCTGGCAGGAAGAAATTGCCAGCCTCTCACTCTCTAGCTCTCCTTTTGCCTACACACAATGCAGCCTTTCACTCTCAAAAGTGACACTCCCTTCCCTTATTCCTAATTAATCAGGTATCTAAATTCTGAACGGTGGAGATCAAATTTGGAGGTGTAGAAGTATTGTTTATTGAGGTAAGGGCAGGGATTACTGCACCACGCTGTATGTAACATCCCCAAATCCGGGGTCAGGGATTTGGTCGTCACGCGGAAATTCTCATTAACAATTCACCTGTTTAACAACATTAATCCATCTGTAATCATTTGATAACTGAAATACAATCATTGAGACCCCAACTACCAAGCATCTTATAGGTTATAGGGCTAGAAACAAGAACTAAAGTCTTTACATTACTCACTTCATTACATCCATTGAATCAAATTACACCGTGTCTTACAAATCTTGTTCCGCTAGTATAGCTTCGTTGAGAAGTATACCAGCAACTAGTTCTACTCTATACAATGTGATATATATATTACACATTAATAAAACCATATGTAACTTACTACAGCTATAGATGTTCTGGATCACGTCGTCTTCATAAGGGTACCTTGTCTGCCTGCTTCTTCCGAGCTATGCAGATAATTCTCATCCGTTTACCTCTTTCTGAAAGGCTAATATATAAAACAACAAACAAGTATGAGCGAAAGAATTGCTCAGCAAGTGGTTACTAGTGTTCACAAAAATCTCCCATCATATACATGGGGTTTTCATAATACCACGGATACTTAATATCATTAATAAAATATATGTATCCAAGAAACCTCAATAGGGAAAGTATAATGATTAAAATAATCATTAAATGAACATGATAAGTTCATAATCACAATAATGACCTTTCCGTTAAAATATCTGCTATGAAAAGAAGATAAGCAAAAAATCAATATATAAATATCATCTTTCATGATATATCTGTAATCTTTATTCCAATATGAATAGTTCTGGCATTTTATAAAAGGATGAGGTTTCAAAACACACCAATAACCTTTTTGTAAAATCATGTATGCTACATCAACCATAAGCAGAATATCAGCATATAACTTAAAAGATGAAGTTATAAGGAAGGTTATTGTAACATCAGTTTCACACTTTTTATCAGTGATGGACTGATTATCAGTGATGGACTGATTCACAGCCTCATACACACATACTCCTAGTTCGAGTAAAATCCATGACTCTGAAACGTAAAGTCCGTCCTCCTTTTCCCCGAGTAATAACTCGTTGATACAACTCCACAAAGTAGTTGTATCTAATTGGAAAGGAAAATTTACCAATATTTCCCGAGCAGTAGCTCGTTAATGGATTAACACTTGTTACAGCAATCCTACTCCTCGAGTGTTGAGGAAGTAGCCAGAGTCCCCTGATTCATAATAATTGGGCTCAAAATAAGTTCTCGACATTTTTCGTGACTCAGAAGTCAGATAAAATAGAATTTCTCAAATAGAGTTTCCCAGTTTTGAAGGAAAATGACGCCATTGCAGGCTAGGAGTTGATTTAAGATCATCAGGAAAACCTTATAATACTTTTGGAAAATCGTTGTTAAGCAACATAGATTAGGTGCTCAACGTTATTTAGGGAAAACCCAGAAGATCGAAAGTATTCGAGATACTTTTAATAAAACTCAGAAATCTACTCTATAATTATTGAAGTCAAATATGCTTTTAAATACATAAACTATTCCATCTATATTAAAAGTATTTAATAAATATTCAGATAATATTTATTAAATCAAGAATGTTTAAAGAATATATTTAAATAAAATAATTACGCTTAAACCCAGAAGTGAATATTCAAAATAATATTCATTAAATAAATAATCATTAAATGATTATTCAAAAAGCCTTTAAATGAATATTCAAAATAATATTCATTTAATAAATAAATAATGAAATAATTTATAATTAACAACCTTTAAATGAATATTCGAAATAATATTCATCAATTAAATAGCCCTTAATAATAATGATAAAGTATTTAAATGAATATCCAAAATAATATTCATTAACTTTAAATGAATATTCGAAATAATGTTCGTCAAATAAACAACCCTTATTAATAATAAGGAAAACTTTAAATGAATATTTAGAATAATATTCATAAAATAAATAATCATCTAAAGATAACTAGAAACCTTTAAATGAAAATCCGAATTAAGATTCATGTAAATAAATAACTCACGTATGATTATGAAATCATACTTTAAATAAATATTTGAAACGATATTTTTCATGTAATTATAATCCTCGAATAATATTTACTAAATAAATAATACTCAGAAAGTAATTGTAATACGTATACGATATACCGCCTCGCGGTTCGTAACAAATTAGTCGAAACATATGCCCCATACTAAGGGCTATCACAAACCCGGCTTATAGCTACTAGATCACCTCTAGTCTATAAGTCGTCTAATTTAAAAATCACACTTCAAGTATGACAATATATTAAGTCAAAACAACTATGCATATACCTTGCATCGTATATCGTAAAATATTCAATAATACTCTTAATGAAATAATATTTGATTAATATTCCTCAAGTGAGATAATACTCAAGTAACAATCCTCGAGTCTTTACCAAATAATAAATACTTTTTGAAATTTTAATAATGATACTAAATAACATTCCTCGGAGTCCATAGCACTTTGCCGCTGGAATCCCTCCGGGTTTCCATGACTATTTATATATATCAAAATACCGACTCCCGGTCTAGAGTCGAACACAATAATTATGCTCTTATACTTAGAGCTACAAGATCCACCGGTTCACAACTATTCATCTCAAATCTTATAAGTGAATCAGAAGGCCAACTATATATACATGGCAATATAAGCAATAATTGCAAAACTTTGTAACTCTATACATGGCAAAACAGGAACATAGAGCCAATACTACAAAGTATGGTTTAGAACACTTGCCTGGTATTCGAGAAGTAGTAGGGCACGTGACAATGTCGAACAATCTAGACAAAGTCAAAGAAAACATTCGGTTAATCCCTTGGATACTCTATTTATACATCAACGCTTAAACACATAAGCGAGACACAACTATGGTACTACTAGCTTGCTTTAGGCTCGTACTAGGTCCATGTTAATCAACAAATACTTAGGTCGAAGATTCGTTTTAGCAATTGGATCTCGTTCGCTCGTTTTACTAAGTGGTTCTCAAAGTTATAGCCAAGTGCTCTAAGGGGTTCCTTCGCACTTAACCTTGATTCAAACATTTTTATAAAATCGGAAAACGATCCATTTGACATGTGGTTTTCTCTCATACCTTCCATATGATCTCTAGTATTTATTTACCAAGATTCGCCACTGATTATCATGCTTTACGAGGGTTCAATTCAAGTTACTAACTTTTACTTACGGTTTCGAACCAATTTTAGTAATTTGACCATAACTCCTAAACCGTAAGTCGGAATGTTTCAATTCTCACGCCAAAACGATCTATGGCTCGAGATATACAAGGACAAGTCATAACATTACCAAGGTCAGGAATTTATATTAACTGCCATGCTCGGTTTCTAAGTGTTAACAAAAATTCGGCATTACGACGGCTATAATTCGGACGTTCCAAAAATCATAATCATCCCACCAAGCCACACCGGGCATCAATACAATTTATAAACATGATTCTAATCTCAACAAACCCTAGAACCACTGATCTTAACCTCAAAATCATCATGCTTATTAAATCACATAACTAACTACATAATCATGCTTATAATCACCACTATAATCATACAAGGCTAAAACCATCAAAAACATATATAAATCTCAAATGAAATGCTAGGGTTTCAAGAGGTCTACCTTCCTTGGAGTATTTTCTAGCCTCACTAAGCTTTGTATGATCCTTGAGTGGTCTTAAGCTAGCTAAATCAACCATAAGAATCAAAGAAAACCAGATTAGTTCTTGAAGAACACTATTCATCGCTCAACTTGTAAAAATCATAAAAAATCGAAAAACAAGAGTTTAGCTCTCAAACTTTTACCACAGCTTGGGTTCTTCATAAGCTTTGTTTTGAGCTATAGATCATGAAATTTGAAGCTTGGAAGCTATGGTTTTGAACCCGTTTTTCCTACTGGATAGAAACTGGTCAGATTGGGTTTCCCAACTTTGAGCATGGATTTGACTAGGTTATACTACTTGGATTGCAATGAAATTTTGAACGAACCTTGCCCATGGAGTGGAGAAGCTATGGTTAAAATATGGTGATTTTAGACTCTCTAGATTGGGAGATATGAATTTTTATTTCATAGTGCTTCTTGCTGGGCAGGTTTAAGAAAATGGAGAGAGATTGTGTTTTCTTGATTTGTTTTGTGGTAATAATGCATAAAGTGATCCTTTGATAGATAATATCTCATCTTGGTTGTGTTAGTGGAGTGTGATGCACTAGATGATGCAATTGGGCAAGACATGTGTTGTGTTTTAAATGGTTGCTAGCTAACTTGGAGTTGGATTTAGCTAAGTACTTGTTCATTCCATAACCAAGCTAGTTACTTGAGCCCACTTGGTTTCTAGATATTTTCTAGTGGCTTATGCATGACTCTTGCTTCCACTGGTTGTTTCTTTTGTCCGGTTATTTCTCAATTTCGCTAATCGTTCGAAAGAATATCTCAAGGATTTCTACTTTGGGTTTTACCGGAAACCTTCTTAATAATAACACTAATATATTTAATCCTCCTTTATAATTCTTGGATTTAAATCCCTTAAATCTTTTTAATAAATCCTTCCTTTGACTCTTGATATACCATATCCTTAATCCATGATTCGTTCGCTCAATCGCTTAATCTCGTTTTAATAACTCAGCGGTTTCTAGAACGTGCATTTCACTGTCTCAGAGGTTTTCGTTCTAAATCCTCAAATCAAATATAATAAAATCCTAACATATTAAATCCTTAATTCCTCAAAATTAATATCTCATTTCTTGAATATAATAATATATAATTCACCGTCTGGTCAAATATTACACCAAAATACAAATTGGAATTTCTGAATTCCGATCGTCTTTGCATACACTTATTTGCTCTGTAGATCACTAATATGACTTCAGAATATCCATCCTATGTCTCGTACATAGATGACATGAAAAATTTTCTTAATCCTCAAAATCACTATTCATCCACCAAAATCACTATTCACGCATGATAAATAATATTCACGTATATACTTATTCTTAATAAGAAAAAGTTTTAATTCTACCAAAAAATCTGGGTTCTTACAGTCTCCCCTCCTTAAAAGGATTCCGTCCCGGAATCAGTTTAGGAATCACTGGGGTTACTCCTCCTTTATTTCACTCTTTCACTTCCAGGTGGATTCTTCCACATCTTGATTTTCTCACGATTTCTTATTAGTTTGAAAACCTTGTTCCTTACACTTGCTCATTTCTATTCATGATTTCCACAGGAATAACTTTAGTATCATGCATCTTCAATCTCATATTCTCTATCTTGTTTGCGTAGAAATAACCAATATAAATTGGCTTGTCATTCTGCAACATGCCATTTAGCTTATCAATAGCGGTACTATCTCCATCTATCTTGGGCTTCTACTAGCCGTTTGCTGGTAAAACCTTTTGTCTCGTTGGCTTGTCGAATTAACTCGGTTTCCAATATCTTTACCTTGCCAGCCTCCTTCCAACACAAGGAAGAGCGACAACCCTTCTCATAACGGTCTCGTAAGGTGGTATCCCTATACTTTATGGTGCCGTTTAGGTGCATCTAATATCTCGGACTATGGGTCTTGTGTAAGATCTCATCCTTGGATTCCCGAATCTTTGAAATCCATCTCCTTCTCATTTTGACTAAGGTATCGACCACCACATTGGCCTTCCCTGGGTGATAGTGTATCTGATAGTCATACCTTGATCTCTATCATGACATAAAATCTTAATACTCCGACCTTTAAATTTATCTTTTCTGTAAAATTTTCCAAAAAAATAAGCTCTAATAATACTCCTTGAAACAATTGTAAGAAAATATTGGTTATAATATATATTTCCTGTTCGTACTTAAACGGGCATATACTTTACCCTCTTTCTTGAAAAAATTTCCTTGCTCTTTCCTTTGGCATAATATATACTTGAGGCTTTTATGGTCCATATAATGTTTCCAAATCTTTTGGAGCGAAAACCATCGCTGCTAATTCCAATTTATGGGTGGGTATCTAGTCTCTTACTCTTTTAACTGTCTGAATGCATACACACTTACTCTACGGTGCTGTATCAGCACACAATCTAAACCTTTATGAGGTGCATCATTATATATCACAAAGTCTTCCTTATCATCTGGTAGGGCCAACACTGGGCTGACACCAACCTCTTTTCAATTCTTGCAAACTCTCCTCACACTTAGGAGTCCATCCCAACTTCTCAGTCTTTCTCGTAAATCGTGTCAACGGTGTTGCTATCTTAGCAAGGTCCTGCACGAATTTCCTATAATAGCCTGTCAGGTCTATAAAACTTCTCACCTCTGTGGGTGTAGTTGGTCTCTCCCAATTGAAACAACTTCTATTTTAGCAGGATCCATTAATACTTCCTTGATAATACTCACCCATCTTAGAAATTGGATTCATTAACCCAGAATTCATACTTTGAGAGTTTGGCATACCACTGCTCTTCTCATAATACCTTTAAAACAATTTTTAAATGTTCATCCTCTGGATATATCAAGACGTCATCAATAAATATAATAACGAGCTTATCTAAATATTTCTTGAACACTTGATTCACTAAATCCATAAAATTACGGGTGCCTTAATCACCCAAATGACATTGCTAAACTCTCGTAGAGTCTATACCTATCGCGAACGCAGTATTGGGTATATCCTCGGGTTCAATCTTTAACTGGTGGCATCCAGTTCTCAATTCACTCTCGGAAAATACATATCATCTCTTAGCTGGTTTAGCAAATCGTTTCTCCTTGGTAGTAGGTTGATAAACTTGTTCCACGGTCTAGTGGTAAGGACCTCAGACTCTGAATCTGGTAACCCGAGTTCAATTCTCGTTAGTCGATATACACTTTCATTATTCCATCATTCTATTTTCACAACCAACACCGAGGCTCCCCACGGTGATGCACTGGGTCTTATCATACTCTTGCCCATCATTTGTCACTGATTCGCTACTCTTTCCTTTCTACTAGGGTTAATCCATAACAGTTTCTATTTCCCGGTCCGATGGTAATCTAGGTAGATTCATTGGAATACGTTATCGAACTTGTCAATTGTCAGGGTTCTTTAACCCTTCACCTCAACACTTATTCTGCAATTTCAGAACTAGCGTCTGTTCGTAAACAACTTTTCCATAATCCCAATCCAACTATGGTGCCTCTATCGGGCACCGCTGTCACTGAAGTTTCCCATTACTTCGTCATTCCTTTCAGATATAGTTTGACCCAATTTTTATTCGTATAATCTCCTTGAGGAGGAGTAAACTGATTCTATCGATATGTCGCTGGTATACTAATCGTTTTGGGACTCGCTCTTATCCTCGGCGATTCCATTGCGAATCTAATCTATATTAACGAATTTCGCTTATCTGACCTGGTTGGCATCCCCTTGGAATTCATTAGAGATAACAAGAATCATGGAGCTATGAAAAAAATAGCTGCCATATCTAGACAAATGTCACACCATGGTGATCATAAGATTATGGATTTTAAAGCAAATCTTATTTGAGATAAGAGAATTTACCAAGTAGATCAATATGATCAAAAGAACTAACGTTGCGTGCCTTAGTTAAGACATTACTAAAGGTAATTAGCCTTCTTATATTTCACAACACACAAGTGATGGCATCCCATCAGACTTCTATCACATAGACAGATAGTCCTTGTGGCCCCTATAGAAATAGGGTTGTTCGTCTCGGTGGAAGGAGAGAAATATGAAGTAATTCGAAATCAAGGTAATAAATTATCGTCTTTCGACAAATAATTCTCAGAGGGACACCTGGAAGAAATTTCCAAGGTGCGATTTCAAACGAAAGAATAACCAGAAGATACTGGTATCTATAACAAGCAAGTGGTGTTGTACCACCGTAAGACTATCCATTATTGAAGGAAAGTGGAAGTTTGAATAGCTTCATTTGACAGGGCTTCAGAAACCTGAAAGTAGGTATCATGACAGCCTCTGGCACTACTGAAACCCAGTACGGATGAACACAAGTACAACAATGTATCTTTAGAAGAAGCTTATCCCATATAAGGAAGCTCTCGCTTGGAGAGATGTCAAATAATTCATAGGTCGGGGAGGTAATCAAAATGATTCACAAATGGGGAGGGTTACTACTAACGTCTCTACGGATGCCTTATATGTCGGCTCATCTGGCGGATAATCGTTTAATTCTAAAGTTTTTTTTTTCTTCTGCATGCACCTTAGAGTGCTCGATAACTTACGCCATTATCGACTCGTACTAGTCACCACAGTCTCAACCATCAGCATTTACAATCGTAGAGAGTTATACCCAACTCGGCGCAATCATCTCAAGCAACGTTCCATTCCACACAAAGGCTTCGATATCGGTGCCATCCTTAGTGTTGACGAATTCCATATTTCGAATAGGTGGTATTCTGGACGATCATTAGAAAAATACATGCTTAAATTCGGTATATATCCATCCCGTGTGCCACATAGCTTAACACTTTTGGCATAACAGCCTTTCATTTAAGTCAATCCCAGAATTTCTCAGTCTGTCTTGGTCCTTTAAATATGGTTCATCTTTACCGTCCAATCTCAACTTCATCATTTTATCTCTACAATCCATTTTAACAATCCGGGTCTGTCCACCAACCCACATGGCGGTTACCTTAACCAATCGACCAGGTTTGCTCTAGTTTTCACTCTCTTTGGCGACATTCTCTGATAATCAGAAAGACAAGATTTGCCAAAAATTTGTCGAATCTCTTCCCAATATCAGGGAAATTTGGTCAGTCTATTTATCCACTGTTAATACTAGGAATTCAATTTCGAAACCTGAAGAACAATTCTATGAACATCCAAATAGGTAGAATCGTAAGCAGTCATAATAACAGAATAATTGACATAAAGTTGGAAGTTTAACCACTAGAAAGGAACCAAATATACACCTCCCATAGAAGGGAAAACCAAAGTTTCACACGGAACATGCCACATTTTCCTCATATATATACGTCCGAGTAGTCTATATTACCAACAGTCAGTTTACTTAACCCCCCACTTAAAGGGAACATTACTTTATAACTAGTCATTCATCAAAACCAGCAATACCCGGATCTGACTCCGGCTTCTCAGTTCTATCCTCGTAATTTCCTCCTCGGCCGTCAGCCGGGTTCTCTAATCATTTGTCCTTGTATTTATTCCAATCAAATCAACAGCCAAGTTCCAAACGATCCAGTCGTGGGCAACAGTTGATACCACCTTTATCTCGTCTATTCTTAAATCTCTACTCCATTCACTTCATCATATCTCCTGATGAATCATAATCGACTCCAAATTCTTGTCTTGTCACTTAATCACTCTCTAATGACTCTTTCGGTCCTCAAGTAAACATATCACATCTTTATCAATCGGCTCGTTCTCTACAAGATTATTCCCTTGACCTTCCATGAGGTCCTCCTCTAGATCCTCCTCTGGATCCTCCTCTATCGGGCCAGCGTCCATCTCAAGGAACACATCATTATGTGTCTGCTCGGAGGCCTCGGGGTCTGGCATATTCGGTATCTCAACCCTCTCTACCACAATATCCGATGTCAACTTTCTATACTTCATCATCATTTTGAAAATTCCCTATAGTTCGGGGAATACATAACTGCATCCATGAATTCCCTCAAATCATCTTAAATTCATGTCTCGGGCGATCTATGCCCCTGCCGACCAATACTTATCTCTGAGCATTCTTTGGTAGATATTCATCACCACAAGAAGCGAGGTCTACATCATCATATTCTTCAACGTAGCATTCACACCTTAACTTAGCCGTTGGTACTATATCCAATAGTCCAACATGAACTCTACATGAGTTCTAACGTTCTCACATAACTATACACACTCCTACTCACTCTCGTTTCTAGTTTACTATAACCTCAGCTCTGATACCATTTCTGTAACACCCCCAAATCCGGGGTCAGGGATTTGGTCGTCACGCGGAAATTCTCATTAACAATTCACCTGTTTAACAACATTAATCCATCTGTAATCATTTGATAACTGAAATACAATCATTGAGACCCCAACTACCAAGCATCTTATAGGTTATAGGGCTAGAAACAAGAACTAAAGTCTTTACATTACTCACTTCATTACATCCATTGAATCAAATTACACCGTGTCTTACAAATCTTGTTCCGCTAGTATAGCTTCGTTGAGAAGTATACCAGCAACTAGTTCTACTCTATACAATGTGATATATATATTACACATTAATAAAACCATATGTAACTTACTCCAGCTATAGATGTTCTAGATCACGTCGTCTTCATAAGGGTACCTTGTATGCCTGCTTCTTCCGAGCTATGCAGATAATTCTCATCCGTTTACCTCTTTCTGAAAGGCTAATATATAAAACAACAAACAAGTATGAGCGAAAGAATTGCTCAGCAAGTGGTTACTAGTGTTCACAAAAATCTCCCATCATATACATGGGGTTTTCATAATACCACGGATACTTAATATCATTAATAAAATATATGTATCCAAGAAACCTCAATAGGGAAAGTATAATGATTAAAATAATCATTAAATGAACATGATAAGTTCATAATCACAATAATGACCTTTCCGTTAAAATATCTGCTATGAAAAGAAGATAAGCAAAAAATCAATATATAAATATCATCTTTCATGATATATCTGTAATCTTTATTCCAATATGAATAGTTCTGGCATTTTATAAAAGGATGAGGTTTCAAAACACACCAATAACCTTTTTGTAAAATCATGTATGCTATATCAACCATAAGCAGAATATCAGCATATAACTTAAAAGATGAAGTTATAAGGAAGGTTATTGTAACATCAGTTTCACACTTTTTAAAACCCTGCCAACATGACCGGCAAACCTTTCAGTACATGTTGCAGAAATATCCACAATTGGATGATGAACTAATACGGGAGTATCTCGCGCCAGATGTCACAACCTTACGATGATCAGTCATAAGTTGTGCATCTCCAAATTTTGTTTCTCTACATGTAGATGGAAGAACTGACGGATTTACTTGTCTACCGCCCTCTTGATCTCCCGCCAACGGTTGGGCATAGTCGGGACCGGCGCAACTCGGACCCCTTTTAATAATGATGGACCGTCCCACGGCCTCTTACACGATTATCAGTGATGGACTGATTCACAGCCTCATACACACATACTCCTAGTTCGAGTAAAATCCATGACTCTGAAACGTAAAGTCCGTCCTCCTTTTCCCCGAGTAATAACTCGTTGATACAACTCCACAAAGTAGTTGTATCTAATTGGAAAGGAAAATTTACCAATATTTCCCGAGCAGTAGCTCGTTAATGGATTAACACTTGTTACAGCAATCCTACTCCTCGAGTGTTGAGGAAGTAGCCAGAATCCCCTGACTCATAATAACTGGGCTCAAAATAAGTTCTCGACATTTTTCGTGACTCAGAAGTCAGATAAAATAGAATTTCTCAAATAGAGTTTCCCAGTTTTGAAGGAAAACGACGCCACTGCAGGCTAGGAGTTGATTTAAGATCATCAGGAAAACCTTATAATACTTTTGGAAAATCGTTGTTAAGCAACATAGATTAGATGCTCAACGTTATTTAGGGAAAACCCAGAAGATCGAAAGTATTCGAGATACTTTTAATAAAACTCATAAATCTACTCTATAATTATTGAAGTCAAATATGCTTTTAAATACATAAACTATTCCATCTATATTAAAAGTATTTAATAAATATTCAGATAATATTTATTAAATCAAGAATGTTTAAAGAATATATTTAAATAAAATAATTACGCTTAAACCCAGAAGTGAATATTCAAAATAATATTCATTAAATAAATAATCATTAAATGATTATTAAAAAAGCCTTTAAATGAATATTCAAAATAATATTCATTTAATAAATAAATAATGAAATAATTTATAATTAACAACCTTTAAATGAATATTCGAAATAATATTCATCAATTAAATAGCCCTTAATAATAATGATAAAGTATTTAAATGAATATCCAAAATAATATTCATTAACTTTAAATGAATATTCGAAATAATGTTCGTCAAATAAACAACCCTTATTAATAATAAGGAAAACTTTAAATGAATATTTAGAATAATATTCATAAAATAAATAATCATCTAAAGATAACTAGAAACCTTTAAATGAAAATCCGAATTAAGATTCATGTAAATAAATAACTCACGTATGATTATGAAATCATACTTTAAATAAATATTTGAAACGATATTTTTCATGTAATTATAATCCTCGAATAATATTTACTAAATAAATAATACTCAGAAAGTAATTGTAATACGTATACGATATACCGCCTCGCGATTCGTAACAAATTAGTCGAAACATATGCCCCATACTAAGGGCTATCACAAACCCGGCTTATAGCTACTAGATCACCTCTAGTCTATAAGTCGTCTAATTTAAAAATCACACTTCAAGTATGACAATATATTAAGTCAAAACAACTATGCATATACCTTGCATCGTATATCGTGAAATATTCAATAATACTCTTAATGAAATAATATTTGATTAATATTCCTCAAGTGAGATAATACTCAAGTAACAATCCTCGAGTCTTTACCAAATAATAAATACTTTTTGAAATTTTAATAATGATACTAAATAACATTCCTCGGAGTCCATAGCACTTTGCCGCTGGAATCCCTCCGGGTTTCCATGACTATTTATATATATCAAAATACCGACTCCCGGTCTAGAGTCGAACACAATAATTATGCTCTTATACTTAGAGCTACAAGATCCACCGGTTCACAACTATTCATCTCAAATCTTATAAGTGAATCAGAAGGCCAACTATATATACATGGCAATATAAGCAATAATTGCAAAACTGTGTAACTCTATACATGGCAAAACAGGAACATAGAGCCAATACTACAAAGTATGGTTTAGAACACTTGCCTGGTATTCGAGAAGTAGTAGGGCACGTGACAATGTCGAACAATCTAGACAAAGTCAAAGAAAACATTCGGTTAATCCCTTGGATACTCTATTTATACATCAACGCTTAAACACATAAGCGAGACACAACTATGGTACTACTAGCTTGATTTAGGCTCCTACTAGGTCCATGTTAATCAACAAATACTTAGGTCGAAGATTCGTTTTAGCAATTGGATCTCGTTCGCTCGTTTTACTAAGTGGTTCTCAAAGTTATAGCCAAGTGCTCTAAGGGGTTCCTTCGCACTTAACCTTGATTCGAACATTTTTATAAAATCGGAAAACGATCTATTTGACATGTGGTTTTCTCTCATACCTTCCATATGATCTCTAGTATTTATTTACCAAGATTTGCCACTGATTATCATGCTTTAAGAGGGTTCAATTCAAGTTACTAACTTTTACTTACGATTTCGAACCAATTTTAGTAATTTGACCATAACTCCTAAACCGTAAGTCGGAATGTTTCAATTCTCACGCCAAAACGATCTATGGCTCGAGATATACAAGGACAAGTCATAACATTACCAAGGTCAGGAATTTATATTAACTGCCATGCTCGGTTTCTAAGTGTTAACAAAAATTCGGCATTACGACGGCTATAATTCGGACGTTCCAAAAATCATAATCATCCCACCAAGCCACACCGGGCATCAATACAATTTATAAACATGATTCTCATCTCAACAAACCCTAGAACCACTGATCTTAACCTCAAAATCTTCATGCTTCTTAAATCACATAACTAACTACATAATCATGCTTATAATCACCACTATAATCATACAAGGCTAAAACCATCAAAAACATATATAAATCTCAAATCAAATGCTAGGGTTTCAAGAGTTCTACCTTCCTTGGAGTATTTTCTAGCCTCACTAAGCTTTGTATGATCCTTGAGTGGTCTTAAGCTAGCTAAATCAACCATAAGAATCAAAGAAAACCAGATTAGTTCTTGAAGAACACTATTCATCGCTCAACTTGTAAAAATCATAAAAAATCGAAAAACAAGAGTTTAGCTCTCACACTTTTACCACAGCTTGGGTTCTTCATAAGCTTTGTTTTGAGCTATAGATCATGAAATTTGAAGCTTGGAAGCTATGGTTTTGAACCCGTTTGTCCCACTGGATAGAAACTGGTCAGATTGGGTTTCCCAACTTTGAGCATGGATTTGACTAGGTTATACTACTTGGATTGCAATGAAATTTTGAACGAACCTTGCCCATGGAGTGGAGAAGCTATGGTTAAAATATGGTGATTTTAGACTCTCTAGATTGGGAGATATGAATTTTTATTTCATAGTGCTTCTTGCTGGGCAGGTTTAAGAAAATGGAGAGAGATTGTGTTTTCTTGATTTGTTTTGTGGTAATAATGCATAAAGTGATCCTTTGATAGATAATATCTCATCTTGGTTGTGTTAGTGGAGTGTGATGCACTAGATGATGCAATTGGGCAAGACATGTGTTGTGTTTTAAATGGTTGCTAGCTAACTTGGAGTTGGATTTAGCTAAGTACTTGTTCATTCCATAACCAAGCTAGTTACTTGAGCCCACTTGGTTTCTAGATATTTTCTAGTGGCTTATGCATGACTCTTGCTTCCACTGGTTGTTTCTTTTGTCCGGTTATTGCTCAATTTCGCTAATCGTTCGAAAGAATATCTCAACGATTTCTACTTTGGGTTTTACCGGAAACCTTCTTAATAATAACACTAATATATTTAATCCTCCTTTATAATTCTTGGATTTAAATCCCTTAAATCTTTTTAATAAATCCTTCCTTTGACTCTTGATATACCATATCCTTAATCCATGATTCGTTCGCTCAATCGCTTAATCTCGTTTTAATAACTCAGCGGTTTCTAGAACGTGCATTTCACTGTCTCAGAGGTTTTCGTTCTAAATCCTCAAATCAAATATAATAAAATCCTAACATATTAAATCCTTAATTCCTCAAAATTAATATATCATTTCTTGAATATAATAATATATAATTCACCGTCTGGTCAAATATTACACCAAAATACAAATTGGAATTTCTGAATTCCGATCGTCTTTGCATACACTTATTTGCTCTGTAGATCACTAATATGACTTCAGAATATCCATCCTATGTCTCGTACATAGATGACATGAAAAATTTTCTTAATCCTCAAAATCACTATTCATCCACCAAAATCACTATTCACGCATGATAAACAATATTCACGTATATACTTATTCTTAATAAGAAAAGTTTTAATTCTACCGAAAAATCTGGGTTCTTACAGTGTAGATTAAGCTCTCCGTGGTAAGATGATTTAGATCGGGTATTTTTGGCCCAAAAGTATTTTTGGGTTAATTCTTAAACTAGGGTCATAGTTAATACTATACGTAAACGGTAATGAATAAACTAGGTAGGTTTTAATTACTGTGATATATTTTTACTTGACCAATAAAATTCCTTCTTTTTTGTGCTTACTTTGATTAATGTCTTGTATATAGCTTATAAGTTGTGATGGTGGAACTTGGTGTGAAACTACATAATACATTTTCTTTTAAGGTGTTATTCCGTTGCATCAAGGGTTATCCTGGTTTGGAACCCAACCGGAAGTGCTCCTTTGATTTTGACATCGAGTTGCAGTTACGTGACAATAGTGAGGCATCCCAATAAAAAATGATTTGAGCGAGATTGAAAATTTATCATCTAATTATCATTTAATTTTGTGAATATTGTGAAAGAAGCTTGTGTTAGTATATGTTTTGCAACACTGCCATTTTTTGTTATTTTGCAAGTTTAACTATTGAAGTGTTTGAGTTGGAAAGGAATACATTGGTGCAAGTGCATCGTATTCAAACTTATCGCCAAAAAATAGAGTAATGCTATGTGCATATAATTGGTTACAGAATTTTTGCACAAAATGAGTTAGATTTCACTAATGTGAGTTTTTATTGGTCGATATTAATGTGAATGCAGGGGGGCATTGAATTATAACCAATCAAATTGAGATTTGTGAAACTTTATGTAACTCTGGCATTTTCTCACAAAATATGTTGTACAAAATTTTGAAAACATTATTTACTGGTACAAGTTATGTACAAAATGAACTTATCATCAATTCGTCATATTGAAACCTTTCATGGACTATGATTACCATCTAACAACTCTGCTCCTTGAGCAATTATATATTTTGAGTATAATACTTTAGGTAGGAGCATAGTACAATACTCCAACCGCAACGAAACCAAATAGATGCGATTTTAAAAAATAGAAATAGAATAAAAAGTGACTGATTTGGTTCGATTGGTGCGGTGCGGTTCGGTTTTAAAAACCGCAATATTAAAGAATTGCATGATGCAACTTTTTTTTTCTGCATTCCAACTATAGTGAAGATCACTATCGTTTGCCAAAGGTTTTTTTTTTTTGCTAATTAATTGTATTGAAAAAGGGAAAAATACACAATCTAGGGGTATACACCGCGAAAATAAAAGTAGCTACATTGTAGCAGAAGACTACAGCTCAACAGCAAACTAGAACAACAAGCAACCAACTAATACATCTCTTCTAATAATGCCTCAGTATAACAAGGAAATTAAAGATCTATCTCTCTTGGTATCTCTCTTGGCAGCCTTCTTGAAAGTAGAGCTACTGAACACCTTCTCTCTAACCATTCGAAAAACCAGACTCTTGAGTTGTTGCGCTGTTCGACTACGTCCTGGATTATGCAATCTTTCATTTCTTTCTTTCCAAATAAGTTACCCAGTGACAACAAAGTAGAGGAAGGATAAAAGCTTCTTCATTCCTGAATTACCTCCCATAATGAATTGGCCATTTAAGAAACTTGTCCAATCCATAGTAAAGCTGAAGCCCGTCCCTGATATAACCTCAGTAACATAAGAACAGGAACTGAATATTTGGTCATTTGTTTCGGTGGCATTATCGCAGAGAACACATCTGACATCTGTGTTCATGCCAAATCTAGACATCCTTTCTTTCGTGAGAAGCCTATTTTTAAGCGCTAGCCAAAAAGTAAAGGAACACTTCGGAATAGAGAGATTATTCCACACAGAGTGAATCCATAATGGAGTTGAACCACGAGCCCTGATTGTCTGCCAAATCATAGAGAGATTCATAAGATGGGCAGGTTGACCATCCCATTGGATGGTGTCATTCCTAGCAATACAAATGCTGGATACTTGTCTACGAAGCTCAACGATCCAGGGGTGGTTTGAGGATGGTAGGGACCATGAACCATTTTGAATGTAATTACCAACCTCTGCTAGTTGAGTAGACTTAGCCAACGAGATGATTGTGGGATGAAACTGTCTAAGTAAATGAGTCCAATCTACCCAGGGATCATACCAGAAAAGGAACCGAGAGAGCGTGCCCACCTTATATTGAACATGGTTACCACCTTATATTGAAGGGATATTCATAACCCAGAAGGCCTTTTTTTCCTTGAATGAACTTTTTAAACCAAGCAACCCACAAAGAAGATGAATTGGGCTGGATGATTCTTCAGAGATGAAATAGAAAAGCAGCTCGACTCCATTCACATAAATCGCGGATCCCCAATCCACCTTCCTCTTTTGGAAGGCAACATTCCTGCCATGAAACCTTGACCTGCTTATCATTAGAGGCTGATCCTCCCTAGAGGAATTTGGCAAAGAGAGACTGCAGATTCCTGAGAACCAGAACAGGTAGAGCCAAGTGAATAGACCAGTAGTTTTGTAGACCAAATATAACTACTTTGAGTAGTTGCAGCCATCCAGCATGGTTGAGAGTTTTGTTGGTCCATAAGTGTTGAGTATTGAATACGGTAAAAGAATACAGAGGGGGGGGGTGAATGGATTCTTGAACTTTTCTTTGATTGAGTCTATGTAGCAGATAAGTGCCTGTGTGTGTAGAAGTGAAGGTGCGGATAAATAAACAACACAAGACACAATATCACTTTAATCTAATGTATTATTAGATAAAGGTTGCTACAATCTGTGAATACAAATGGTAGTATTCTCAGCTTCGTTTTTCTCAGAGAGATATGGCTTACAGTGTATGAAAAACTTGACTCACAAAAGTTACTAAGTTATGAAGTGAGGCTGTGTCCTTATAGAACATGGATACAGCCTACTTACTGCAAATAAGGTAGCTAAACAAATTACTTTCTAGTCTGTCTATCCTTTTTGAGTAAGTGTCCAAACGGTTACAGATTTGACTTTGCAAAGCCTGTTTAGATCCACTTCTTTAGCTCCTTGTCTCTTCTATATCTCTCCAAGCTTCCTTGTAGGCTTTCCAGAGCACGTTACAGATTGTGGTCCATAAAGTGCATTGGCTTGTTGCAGGTTTCTGACTTGTACAATTTCTTCAGTATTTTGTCTCCAAGAATGTATTCGAGAAGTGACTAAGTAAGTGATTGGAGAACTAGAATTGACTTGATCGATAACTCTGAGTTCTCGAATACTGTTATAATGACATATCGAACCACTTCTCGAATAGCTCTTTTCCATCAGGATTCCTTGAGTTGTCGAATAGAACATTTGACTTATCGAATCCTCGAGTTGTCGAATAGCTTTCTGAGTCCTTGAGATATCGAATGGAACTTTGACTTGTTGACTCTTTGAGAACTCGAATACCATCTTGACTTGTTGACTTCTTGAGTTCTCGAATAGAGTAGTAGACATATCGAATCCCTGAGATATCGAATGAGATATCGAACAGTGTATTCAGAGATATCGAATAGTGTCTTGAGATATCGAATCTCTGACTTCTCGAATGCTGGACTTCTCGAATAGACAAATATACTTCTCGAATTGGTACTTAGGAAAATTCTTCATTTCTTCAAATCCCAACTTTGATTATTTGACAGTCTTTAACTCCTTGCTTGAGGCATGAACCTTGGAACTTCTTTCAGGCATTATTCTAGACTCTATTTGTACAGATACACAACTAGGATTTGATGCCTACTACAAGTACAATACAAACAGAAACTCTACAACTAGAGGTTCCCTCAGTTAAGAGGTCATGTAAGTAATGCAAAGCATTACAAACAATTAGGCTTGTTATTAGATGTGTACAGGCATGCCTCTGTAACTAACAATCTCCCCCAAATTGTGAGTGAGACCCTTAGTCACAATTTCATGTCTGATAACAAGCCTAACATACATAAAGATAAAACTTTAAAAGTACAGGTATGTATTTTGATTGAACACATAAATGAAATTACAAGATAAATACTCTTACAGTATGATGAGGTACTAGCCGTTTTCTTTTGATTGCATCTCCATTGCTTTGGCTTGTAGATCATCATATGCTTTCTATTTCCTTTCTTTCTCCTTTCTTGCAATCTCATCTACCGCTCTCATGATTTCTGTCATAGCATCCAATTCTTCAATCATAATAGAGTTTTTGAAATCTTCAAGCACTGGCTTCAGAATGTTGGCAGGATAGTGACTGAGTAGGTCCATTCTTATATTGACATTGTCTCCATTTCTTCTCCTATACTTCACCACATAGGGATCCAACTGAACTCTACACAATCCCTTTGCCCTTAGCTTTTCTGCTTCAATCTCCAGTCTATCAATTTCTTTCTCCCTTTCTAACCATTTCTCATAGCAGCCCTTTCTTATCTTCTCAGCATATTCTTTCTTCATTTTCACAAAGTCAATCAATTCCAGCTTCCATACTTTCTCCACCTTGTCTTTAGAGTCCAGCAATGCAATGATTCTTTCTATCTCATACAATTTACCCCAATGTTGACAACCCCCTTGTTTGAATTTCATTTCTTTCCCATCAGTGTACTTGATTTCAAGGTGGTCATCCACAATTGCAGCATAGCATATCTTTTGAGCTCTTAGAAATTGCAGTTGCTCTTCATCAAAGTCTTCATCAAGTGGCTGGAGTTTCAATCCTGGAATGATTGTTAGGGCTCTTGATTTGGATAGCTTCACTCTTCTTGCAGCATGTTTAAATTTCATCCTCTTGACATGATTGCTTGGCAGAAATCTTTGACCTTGGTTGGTAGACCATAGTAGTATTCCATTAGCAGATTGCTTTCTGAAACATACACATGGTTTCTTGACTTGAATCTTCTTCTCTTCTTGAGGTGGTAAAACAGTTGCAGAAGCCATAGATGTAGATTTTGCTAGGTCACTACTAACAGTATTCACCCTAGACTTAGAGTCTTGTGTTGTGGTGAGGTTACTGCTAGCATTGCCTAAGGCTTGCTGTTTTCCACTCTCCCTCTCATAGATTTTACCTTGGTCATCATCATTCTTTTTATCCTTGTCCCCCTTCTTCTTCTTGTCTTCATCACCCTTATCTCTCCTGTGATGTCTTCTCCTCCCATCACCTTTGTCTTCAGAATCATCATCCTTATTTCTCCTAGGTTGAGCCATCTCTGGAATTTCACCAGTTGCAATATAAGTTCTGAGGATGTGCAGTGCCTCAGTTTCTTCAGCATTTCTGGCTCCAACCTTCTTCTGTAATTGATCAATGATAGCAATGATCAGTCTGTGATTTCTAGTGGTGAGATCATGAGGAATGACCAATTGCTTGATATCTTCAATTCTGGTGCCAGACTGATAAATGATTGTCCATGGCTTCTTGATCACTTCTGGTAGCCTTGAAGGTTGGCCATTCCTCAAATCATCAAACAGACTTTTGCTGTTCTCATTCCTCTTCTCAATAAGCTCAAGTATGGCATCTATCTCTGAGTGTTTTAGGTCTTGTAGAGTCTGGTATGTTAGATGCCATATCTTTAATTTGGAAACCATCACTATCTCCTTGACCCATAGATTATTGATTTTCTTGGGGATGACAGTGATGTAGTCAATCTGCTTCTTCACCTCCCTCAGATAAAACTGAGTGTCACCAACCTGTTCCCTTATGGCTTTCAGAAACTCCAAGAAGGCTTTATCATGATAAACATCTGAGTTGGCAACTTCTTGCAGCTTGGCCTCAGTAACAACTTTAACTTCTACAGGCTTGGCACTCTCAGATATAGAGGTTGGAGGTTTGTCAGATGGCATACTCCCTGCAACCACTGTGGTAGTTATGGATTGCTTTTGTCCTCCAGGAGTAGTGATGTGCACAATTGGTAGAGTGACAACTGGCAAGGTAGATGGAGGCTCATCCACTTTGGATTTTCCTTTGCCATGCACATTTGGTAGAGACTTTGAAGCCCTTTGATGACCACCCTCTTTTAGTATTATGCCTTTCTCCCCCTTTGTATTTGAGTTCCTTGCCTTCTTCTCCCCCTTAGGCTTGTTGTCAGACACAGAGGCTGTAGAAATGTCCTTTGGGATTGAAGATTCATCAGGTAGAGGGAGATCCATATGCTTCATCATAGCAGCTAACATGGATTGTTGATGCAGAAGGACATCAGCTGTGGTGGATGCTTGAGTGTCCAACTGATCATTTAGCAGTGCAACCTTGTCTGTAAGATGAGCATTGGACTTGGTGAGAGTAGCCACCTCCTTCTCAAGTGCATCTACTTTGCTGAATAATTCAGTAGATTTGAAGCCAGACAGGGATTGGTCTTTGAGTCTCTGCACTTCAAATCTAGTCATGTCATGTACTGGGACCTCAGTGAGCAGTCTGTCTCCATATAAATTTTTGAACATGGTCCTCATCATGGCATTGGCATCTGTGGTCTGATCAGATAGAATTTGAAATTGATGCCCCAGACCTGTGACAGTATCCTTTAGCAGAGCTAGCCCATTATCCATCTTGGTGCAGGTAGAGTTGCAGTGTTTGATGTCCTTGAACACACTGTCTAGCTGAGGGAATTTGGCATCAAAGGTCCTCTTGATTGCTTCTACTGTGGTGGTGGTCTTATCACACACTCTATTGACCTCAGTCTTAACACCTTTTCCAAGATAATGAGCAGCCTTGAGGAATCCCTTGTGAGTATCATTTATAGCCTCATACACTTCACCAAGTGTCAGAGATTTGGCATTGGAGCCCAGTGAAGTGAGGTATTCCTCCCTGAGATACTGAAGTGCTTCATCGAGAGTAATATCATATTTTCCTTGCAACCAGGCATCTATGTTGCCATCTCTCTCAGCATCATCAATGATCTTTGACTTCTGCACCTCCACATCATCCCTATGGCATAACAGAATAGCCTCATAGTCTGGATTAGGCATGTCTGCAGTGAGAAGGTTCTGAGCAATCTTTGTGAACTCAGGAATCTGATCCACAATTAAGCTTTGAAGTGCTTCAACCGTCAATTGTTGTGGAGCAGACCCTAATCCTGAAGCACTGTCATGTTGCACAGGCTTCAGCCATTGTGACATAAAGTCAGAGCTAGAGCTAGGCAAGCTAGACTCCTCAGTTACAGATGCAACTTCTGTAACCGGATGAATTGACTCTACTACTGGTGTCACCACAGAAGTGGGATGAATTACACCAGCAGTTGACACAGGCACAGAGTCTCTAGTAAAAACTAGTGGAACCTCTGTGTTTGTGATGGTGTCATTAGGAGATGCCTCAGCATGCATTCCCTCACCATCTAAACGTGGGTTCTGAGTGGTGAACAAAGTGTCATGCACTAAGTCACTTGAAATTATTGGCTCATCAAGAGAAAAGAATTCTTGATGATCAATACCTTGCATCTCAGTTGCCTGAGTTGCAGGTTTCAAAGAAATTTCAGAGTTAGATTCTGGAAGAGAAGTGTGTTTAAGAGTAGATTTTGGCAACTCCCCCTGAGAGATAGAGGGAGTTTCAAATGTGATGTGCTCTCCACTCAGTGTTGTGCCAGCCTTATCACTCCCATGTGCTGACTCTATACAAGAAGGTGCATTGGGGAGGATGCTTGATTCTATAGGTGCACCCTGTTGAGAGGATACACCTAGTGAGCTGTGTGCCCCTGATTTTACAACTGCAGCCATTTGTGTGACTGAAGAGGTGGTCTTAGTTTTCTTCTTCTTTGTCCTGTGTAAGGGTAACTCAGGTTCCTCACTTCCTAGACCTAATTCAACAGCTAATGCTGCTTCAGACAAGATATTTAATGGTGCAGACATTACTTCCTTTCTCTTCTTTTTAATAACATCACCCTTTTGAGAGGATGATGCAGTTGGCTCAGTATGTGGTAGAGTGTTTGGTTGAGAGGGTTGGTTAGCAGGCCCTGGGTTAGCATTTTGTTCTACTTGCTTGGGCTGTGCTAACTTAGATTTTGCATCAAATGTTGGCATGTTGTGGGGATAAGTCCTAAACAAACTCTCCATATGGGGAGTTATGTTCAGTCTTACATCCACATCATTCCTAGTCTCCAAATTACCAAAAATGAGTTTGGTCATGGACTTAGGATAGCCTATTTTATTTTTATCAATCCCAGGCAATTCAATCAATGAAGCATTTTTATAATTAAGTACAGATTGAATAAAGCGAGGGAAGAAAATATCAGTACCTCTCTTGGTTGTGTTCTTACCAAGTCTCCCATATAATTCTTGGAGGATGATTTGGCCAACATCAATCTTCTTTCCATAGGCCAAAGCATATCCAATTTGCTGCACAGGTGCACTGATTTGATCAAAGCTTGATTTCCTGGCAGTGAAGACTTGGAGAAGAGTTGCAAACACATAACTCCACTCCTTTTTCAGATTCTTTCTGTTTAGCTTTCCAAGGTTAATCCCATCTGAGTAGTTTATGAACTCAAAGAATTCCTCCAACTCTGCATTAGTGGCCATTCTGTCAAATGACTCTTGTTGTAGGCCTAGTGCTTGGTTCATGTCTGCAGTAGTGATAGTGATTTCCTTATCTTGAACCTTGCAGTAGATGACATATGAAGTGATTGCGTTTTCCAGAGCTACAACCTCCACAATAGCAGTACTCCAGAATTGTTCCAGAATATCTAGATACAGAGTTGGGTTGGCAGAGAGTGCATCCTTGATATATGACTCAGCCATCCATTTCACAAAGCACTTGAAATTGGCATTAGGTGCTTCAACATCACTAGTGAGAGCGATGAAGTTGGTGTTGAACTTTACTGTTGCCATTTGTGTAGAAGAGAGGAAAGAAATTGAAGGTTGAAGAAGAAATTTGGCTTTTCGTAGCTAGGGTTTCAGGGGTTCAGAGAGTGTAGATGCTTGAGAAATCGAATGAAATGAATCGAATAGATGTGAAATTGTATAAGTAAGAAGTACTTGAATTGTCGATTAGCAGAAAGTTTTGTATCGACAAGTCAGGCATTCGAGAAGTAGAAAACAACTATTCGAGAAGTCAAGAATGGCTTAATCGATAACTCAAGTGGATAGAAACTCACAGCTGGCAGTTATCTAACTTAGAAATAATTCTAAATTAAATAATATGTGTTTTTATGAGTGAATTAAACTTTTAGACAAAAGTCCAAAATCGGTTAAAATTCAGCGAGAATTCAGCCTTTTCAAATGATTCGAGAACTCAAATATAGTGTTCGAGAACTCAATCATTCGAGAACTCAGTTACTATATTCGAGAAGTCAAGAATTCCTCTATTCGATATCTCAGAAAGACTCTATTCGAGAACTCAAGAGTACTCTAATGAGACTTATTAGAGATGTCGAATAGTGAATCATTCGAGAAGTCTGAGTTATCGAACTATACCCATCACTCACAAAAATTTGATTTTCACTATCTTTTAAAATTTACCAGACATATTCATTGAAAAATATCCTAGCAAATTAAATAGTGATTTTCTCAAAATTTCATAGAAATCTTAAGTTAATAGAAATATGATTTTCAACATATGCAACAGATTTGAAATATTTATAAATCATATTTCAGCCAACACTTACCCCAAAAATATTGAGAATTCAGATAAAGTAAGTGTTTACTGCTGCAACAATCTAGATGATGTATTCACTTAGCCAGAATCTGAAGAATTCAGCATTCCAATCTCACTTACCAACCTTGTGAAGGTGGCTTCATCTAATGGCTTAGTGAATATATCAGCTAGTTGTTTATCTGTAGAGACATAATGCAACTCAATGGTTCCATTAGTTGCATGTTCTCTTATGAAATGATATCTGATGTCAATGTGCTTTGTTCTAGAATGATTGACAGGATTGGCAACTATAGAGATTGCACTTGTGTTGTCACACATGATTGGAATTCCTTCCAACACAAGTCCATAATCTCTAAGTTGATTTCTAATCCAAAGCACTTGAGCACAGCAACTTCCAGCAGCTATGTATTCAGCCTCAGCTGTAGAAGTTGACACAGATTGTTGCTTCTTGCTATACCAAGAAACTAACCTTTGTCCAAGAAACTGGCAGCTTCCTGAGGTGCTTTTCCTATCCACTCTGCATCCAGCATAGTCAGCATCAGAATAACCAACCAGATTGAACCCTGTGTCCTTAGGATACCATAATCCCAAGTTAGGAGTGCCCTTCAGATATCTAAAGATCCTTTTTATTGCAATCAAATGTGATTCCTTTGGATTTGATTGAAACCTTGCACACAAGCATGTAGCAAACATGATGTCTGGCCTACTTGCAGTGAGGTAGAGTAGAGAACCAACCATGCCTCTGTAGACTGAGATATCTACTCTCTTGCCTTTAGCATCTTCATCCAGTTTAGTGGCAGTGGCCATGGGTGTCTTGGCAGGTGAACAATCTTCCAAGTCAAACTTCTTCAATAAATCCTTGATGTACTTGGTTTGACTGATAAAGATACCATCCTTCCTTTGACTGACTTGCAACCCTAGAAAGAATGTCAACTCTCCCATCATACTCATCTCATATCTGCTCTGCATGAGTTTAGAGAATTTCTCACATAGTTTCTCATTTGTAGAACCAAAAATGATATCATCCACATAGATTTGAACTAGGATCATATCATCACCATGCTTCTTGTAAAACAGTGTCTTGTCCAATGTGCCTCTAGTGAATTGATTTTCAAGAAGAAATTGTGATAAAGTATCATACCATGCTCTTGGAGCTTGCTTAAGTCCCATACAATGCCTTAAGCAATCTGTAGACAAATTCTGGGAAATGTGGATCCTCAAAGCCAGGTGGTTGTTGCACATAAACCTCTTCTTCCAACTCTCCATTTAGAAATGCACTCTTGACATCCATTTGATAAACTTTAAAGTTTGAATGAGCAGCAAATGCCAAGAATATTCTAATGGCTTCCAATCTAGCAACAGGGGCAAATGTCTCATCATAATCAATGCCTTCCTGTTGAGAGTATCCTTTTGCAACTAGCCTTGCTTTGTTTCTTATTATTACACCATCTTCATCCATCTTATTCTTCAGAACCCATTTTGTTCCAATAATGGTTCTATTCTTTGGTGCAGGCACAAGTTCCCATACTTTGTTCCTTTCAAATTGATTCAGCTCCTCTTGCATGGCAATAATCCAATCTGGATCCAACAGTGCATCATCAAGTTTCTTAGGCTCAACTTGTGATAGAAAACATCCATAGAGGCACTCATTTTGAGTTGCTCTTCTAGTCCTTACTCCTGCATTAGGATCTCCAATGATTTGCTCTGCAGTGTGTGATCTATCCCATTTCCTCGAGTGTTCAGCCTGACTTCTCATTCTTGATGTTGCTTCATCATCCACATCATGGTCATCCTCATTTCCTCCCCCTGTGAAGTTGCCATTACTCACAGGTGTGTCTTGGATGCTTGTTTCTCCACTATTGATTGACACAAATTCTTCTCTTGTATCATTATTCACTTGAGAATGTTGAACTTGAGTTTCAACTCCAGTTTCAGTTTCTTCATCAGAATCATCTAGATTATCAAACTTCAATGGATCTTTGTCTTCATCATTGGCTTCTTCTAGTCTAGGTAGTTTGCTGTCATCAAATGTTACATCTGTGCTTTCCATAACTTTCTTTTGACTGATGACATAAACCTTGTATGCAATTCTTTCCATAGAATAGCCAAGAAAAATTCCTTCAAATGCTTTTGCATCAAACTTTCCAACATATTCAGAATTATCCTTAAGTACAAAGCATTTGCTTCCAAAAGTATGAACATACTTTAGTGTAGGCTTCTTTCCAGTCATCAAGTTGTAAGGTGTCTTTCCAGTGTTTTTGTTGATGAGGGTCCTGTTCTGAATATAGCATGCAGTGCTCACAGCCTCAGCCCAAAAACATGTAGGCATTTTTGCATCAAGTAACATTGTTCTAGCAGCCTCAATTAGAGTTCTATTCTTTCTCTCAACAACTCCATTTTGTTGTGGAGTCCTTGGAGCTGAGAATTGCTGAGAAATGCCATTCTCTTTGCAGAATGCTTCAAGTGTGGCATTTTCTGAACTCTGTTCCATTATCACTCCTCAGTGCAATCACACTTGCATCGTTTGCCTTTGCTTCCTTGTCAACTTTCTTTATATGCTCAATAATTACTTGTGGAGCCTCATCTTTTGATGCCAGAAATTCCACCCATGTATACCTTGAAAAATCATCAACCATTACCAGGGCATACTTCTTTCTTCCAAGTGACATTATGTTGACAGGCCCAAACAAATCCATATGGATAAGTTGTAATGGCTTGGTTACTGATGTCACTGTCTTTGACTTGTGGCTTGATCTCTTCATTTTTCCTTTTAGACAAGCCTCACACACTCCTTCTTGACAGAATTCAAGTGTGGACATGCCTCTCACTAACTCTCTTTTGACTAGAGAATTAATGGCATTGAAGTTCAGGTGTGATAGTTTCTTGTGCCACAGCCAACAATCTTCATTTGATGCTTTTGAGTAAAAGCAACAAATTTTGTCCTTGTTTGCAGAGTCCATATTGGCTACAAACAGGCTTCCCTTCCTTACTCCAGATAGAGCAAAATCACCAGTCTTCTTGTGGGTGATCAAACATTCATCTTTGTCAAAATTCACTTTGAATCCTCTATCAGTAAACTGACCAACACTTAACAGATTATGCTTGAGCCCCTTGACTAGTGCTACATCTTCAATGATGACATTTCCAACTTTCAGCTTGCCATATCCCAATGTGTTACCCATGCTGTCATCTCCAAAAGCAACCATTGGGCCAGCTTTTTCCTCATACTATGATAGCAGGGCCATATCACCAGTCATATGATTTGAGCATCCACTGTCCAAAATCCACATGACCTTCTTTTCACTTTCTTTGCCCTGCAAACACAAAGGTATTACTTTTCCTTTGGTACCCAAACAAGTTTGGGTCCATGTGACTTAGAGACAGTTTTATCATAAACAACATGCTTGTCAACTTTCTTAGTGTTAGTCTTCTTGTCACTGTTGGAAGTCTTAGAACCTGAGGTTTCAGACTTAGGTGACAAAGGTACCTTCCTAGCTTTAGGAGGACTTGAAGACTTTGATCTTGTGTAGTGTGTATGAGAATTGTGACTGATACAACCATCAATGAACTGCCTTCTTAAATTAAAACAACTAGTCATAACATTCATATTGCATGGCACACAGTCAAATTTATCACAGAAAGGTGCATCTCTATGACTTAGAGGCACAGAACAATCATAGAAAGGTTTAGACACAGTACCAACAGGTTTCTTGCATGCATGAGTTAGATGATTGGTACTGAAACAGTTCTGACAAGTTTTCCTAGGGGCATTAGGCATATAAGCATAGTTGTTATCCTTGTTAATCCCTAACTTGCAATTTCTGTTCTGTTTCTTCTTAGTCACTTCCTTTTCTGATTCACTCTTCCCAGCTGAGACAAACTTAACAAACTTCTTAGGTCTTGGCCTATCTACTACTGGTTTCTTGGTCTTTGACTTGACACTCTCACCCTTAGAGGATGCTTGCTGTTCACTAGATTGTGCCTCATCCTCATCATTCAACATTTGCTTGATGAGTAAGGCATCCTCATCAATTTCATATGTTGATTCCTTAAAAATTGGATTTTCAGTTTTTCTCAAAATGTGAGGCACTTTCTCATGAACAGCTGTGTCCTCTTCAATGACAGCATAGCCTTTCCTTTGTTTGAGAGAGTCATAGTCAAGTCCAATAGCTGCTTTGGGTTTAGCTTCAATTTTCTCACAGTAGGATTGCACTAAACCAGATGATTTCTTGAAAGTTTTTAGTTTGAATTCATTCTCAGCTAATTCATCCCTAAGAGCCTTCTCTACTTGACTAGCACATAAAACCTTGTTCTTCAAATATTCAACTTCTTTCTTAAGGTTTTCTACTTGCATAGTAGTTAGCTCAAGTTCCTCATTCTTTTTGGTTAATATTTCATTTCTAGTAGACAGTTTAGCAATCTCCTCATTAGCAGCAGTCATACTAGTATGAATATTAAACATTTCAACAGATAATTGTTCAATCATGCATTTGTATTCAGAAACAGACATGTCTATAGTAGTGAGAGATGGTACCTGAGAATCAGATGAAGATGAGTCATCCTTGGAGTTGGCCATCAAGGCATAATTGCAGAATTCTTGTTCCTCTTCATCACTCTCAGAATCATCCCAACACTTCCCTTCAGCTATGTAGGCCTTACCATGTGTCTGCTTTTTTAGAAGGGCCTCATACTTAGCTTCGAGCTCAAGATAATCTCTATCCTTCTTTTTAGGCTTCTTGCATTCACTGGCAAAATGCCCTAGGTCATTGCATCTATAACACCTTACAGATGACCTATCCACATAACCGGTTTTGAACTTATTTCTGTTTGGTTTCACAGGTGCCTTGTTCTTGTTGGCTGAATGGTTTTGAGTTTTGGGTTTGAAGGGTTGATTTCTTTTAAATCTGATGTTTGGAAATTTTTTGGCCATGAAGGCATATGAGGTATTTTCCATCCCATCAAGTTCTTCCAGAGTGTAAAACTCTTCTTCTTCTTCCTCCTTTTCCTCAACAGGTTCACTTACCCCAGCTTCAGTTTCTTCATCATCTGCCACCTCCTCTATCCTTAGTTGGCTTGTAGATGCTTCTAGGTCCAGAATGGATTTGTTGACAATCAAGGCACATGATGTGTTTATCATCCTACCTTGGTTGGCTTGGATAGCCCTTTTCTGAAGCAACTCAAGTTCATGAGTCTTTAGGACTCCATAGAGCACATCATAGGTGACTTTGTTCAAATCTCTCTCTCTTAGAGAAATGACTCTTTGCTCCAGATGATTTGGTGAAGACAACAGAAATTTCATATTTAACTCCTTGGTGCTGTAAACCTTTCCATTCATCTGCAACTCAGTAACTAGCTTGTGAAACCTTTCAAACATTTCAGTGATGCTTTCCTTGGGCTGTGCCATGAAAGCTTCATACTATGTGACCAGTATCTGTTTCCTGTTTTCCTTAACCTCATCAGTCCCTTCACACAACACCTCAATGTGATCCCACATCTCTTTAGCAGACGTGCATGATGCAATGTTTGCAAACATTGACATGTCCATGGAATCAATGATAAGCAACATGAGGTGGCTGTCAAGAGCAACCTTCTCCCTTTCTGACTCTGTCCACTTTGATGGATCCTTGGCCTCATAAGTTCTTGGGATAGTTATGGTTCCAACAGTCTTCTCTGGTATCTCTTGTTGTGGAACAAAAGGACCATTCTTGAGAATCTCAGGATACAAGGGATGAGAGGCTTTAATGAACAACATCATCTTTATCTTCCAGAGGTTGAAGTTGTCTTTATCAAACTTAGGGACCTTCACCGTTCCTGTAGTCTTTGGTGTATTCGAACTCATGATCGTTTCTCTGTTTTTGAATAAACAGCCCTCTTTGATACCACTTGTTGAGTATTGAATACGGTAAAAGAATACAGAGAGGGGGGGTGAATGGATTCTTGAACTTTTCTTTGATTGAGTCTATGTAGCAGATAAGTGCCTGTGTGTGTAGAAGTGAAGGTGCGGATAAATAAACAACACAAGACACAATATCACTTTAATCTAATGTATTATTAGATAAAGGTTGCTACAATCTGTGAATACAAATGGTAGTATTCTCAGCTTCATTTTTCTCAGAGAGATATGGCTTACAGTGTATGAAAAACTTTACTCACAAAAGTTACTAAGTTATGAAGTGAGGCTGTGTCCTTATAGAACATGGATACAGCCTACTTACTGCAAATAAGGTAGCTAAACAAATTACTTTCTAGTCTGTCTATCCTTTTTGAGTAAGTGTCCAAACGGTTACAGATTTGACTTTGCAAAGCCTGTTTAGATCCACTTCTTTAGCTCCTTGTCTCTTCTATATCTCTCCAAGCTTCCTTGTAGGCTTTCCAGAGCACGTTACAGATTGTGGTCCATAAAGTGCATTGGCTTGTTGCAGGTTTCTGACTTGTACAATTTCTTCAGTATTTTGTCTCCAAGAATGTATTCGAGAAGTGACTAAGTAAGTGATTCGAGAACTAGAATTGACTTGATCGATAACTCTGAGTTCTCGAATACTGCTATAATGACATATCGAACCACTTCTCGAATAGCTCTTTTCCATCAGGATTCCTTGAGTTGTCGAATAGAACATTTGACTTATCGAATCCTCGAGTTGTCGAATAGCTTTCTGAGTCCTTGAGATATCGAATGGAACTTTGACTTGTTGACTCTTTGAGAACTCAAATACCATCTTGACTTGTTGACTTCTTGAGTTCTCGAATAGAGTAGTAGACATATCGAATCCCTGAGATATCGAATGAGATATCGAACAGTGTATTCAGAGATATCGAATAGTGTCTTGAGATATCGAATCTCTGACTTCTCGAATGCTGGACTTCTCGAATAGACAAATATACTTCTCGAATTGGTACTTAGGCAAATTCTTTATTTCTTCAAATCCCAACTTTGATTATTTGACAGTCTTTAACTCCTTGCTTGAGGCATGAACCTTGGAACTTCTTTCAGGCATTATTCTAGACTCTATTTGTACAGATACACAACTAGGATTTGATGCCTACTACAAGTATAATACAAACAGAAACTCTACAACTAGAGGTTCCCTCAGTTAAGAGGTCATGTAAGTAATGCAAAGCATTACAAACAATTAGGCTTGTTATTAGATGTGTACAGGCATGCCTCTGTAACTAACAATAAGTCATTATTCTTTCGAATTCTCATGATAAGGGGCTGGCAATCTCGCGTAGTCAGTTTGGTGGATATCAAGGGAACTCCCAAATAATGAATGGGAAGAGTGCCTCGAGTAAAACCAGTAGCATGAAGAACAGACTGAATAACTTCATCTATCATATTCGCAAAGAAGCAAAGACTTTTACCCTTGTTTGGGTGAAGGCCGGAGATATCAGAAAATAACTTGACTCCTTTCATTAAGCAATCTATCGAGGCCTGATCCCCGTGCGAGTAGAGAAAAACATCATCTGCAAACACCAAGTGAGTAATTGAAAGTTCTTTTGTATGCCAGTGGTGTTTGAAATTAGCAGAAGAAGTCGAGGCATGTCACGAATAGATACGGCGAGATAGGATCACCTTGTCTGAGACCCGATTTGACATTAAAGTACCCTTCCAACGAACCATTCACCTTGACTGATATCATACAAGAACGAAGGCAGACTGAAATCCATTGCGTAAACAAATCAGGAAAACCCATTCTACGAAGAGCATTAAGCAAGAATTCCCAATTTAAGGTGTCAAACGCTTTTCGAATATCCAATTTTATTGCACATCTTGGCTTGCCTGAATTTAAATGATATTTCGTGCAGAGAGCCTGAGCAAGAAATATATTATCACCGATAAGCCGTCCAGGAACAGACGCTGACTGGAATGGAGAAATGATCTCAGCCACAATTGTTTTCAATCGAAGAGCCAAAGTGACATGTAAAAAGTGACATGTTCGTGTAAAAAGTTTGCCTATAAAAAGTGACATGTTCGTGTTCACACACTCGATACACACATACACGCACATTTATAGTTGTCGCAGTAGCATGCAATTTTGTTTTTGCTGCTTCTCTGATGCTCTCTCCAGGATTTAAAGTCACACCCTTGAAACTCCTAGCATAATTCAATAACCATTATGGTTCTACTCTGATGCTCTCTCCAGGATTAACTAGTCTACCTTCACCCTTGAAAGTCCTTGCATAATTTACTAAACATTCCTCTTCTTTCCTTCTGATTATCAAATCAGGTAGTACTTACTTTTCCATTTGTTTAACATACCTGAAATAGTCTATCAACACCACCTACAAGTTACAAGAGCATCAACATGACTGGTATGTTCACCAGTTAATCTGTAACCTCACCAACTGAAACTGATACAATAATTTCCTCCCTTGGAGAGACTCAAATTAATTCCAAAACTAGAAATATAATCTGAAAACAGTTATTAGACTAGCGTTATCCAATTACAAAACTAGCTAGAAATATAATATTAAAACAATTATTTGACTAGCGTTATCCGATTTACCAATAGTACAGCGATATAAAACATTTTAAAAGCAAGATATCCATCCTTACACAGTTTCTACCTAGGACACGACCAAAGCATACAAATAGTTGGTGTAGATGAGGTGGTGGAAGATAAACCCATGTATGTTGTCCACGGTTTCTCTTCCTCTTGTACAGTCCACGACCATCAAGCTGGTTTCCTCGATCGACACAGCTTGACAGGGTGTTTCAACAAACTAATTCATATGGATGGTCTTACCAAACAACTGGAAAGAGCTAATACCTACTTTAGGTGAAGCAGTGCAGAATCGTGTTCCAGCTACCTCATTGCCTAAGAACTGGGCATCCTTTGGAGGATCAGCTGATAAGATACTCGACTGTGCATTACCAGTGTCCACTGCAGTAGAAACGGATTCCACAATTGGCGACATGTTGCTAACAGAAAAGGTACTGCCAGTTTGATGTGTGTTTTCGTGGATGAAATTGGATATGCCCGAAACACATATTTGATCCGGCCTGGCTCCCTGCACACCCTCAGGAATTTTACATTTCCCTGGAGTAAGTTCTCCATCTCTATGGAGTGGAAACCCTGAATGTAAAGAAATTTTGCATTTCTTTGCAGCCGGGACTTCAGAATTTTCTGGTAGTGAGACACATTCCACTTGCCAAGGGCTGACGTTCGTCATGTTTTGCACTACATCTATACATGGCCAAACCGGACCGGAACCGGCTAATCGGACCGGAACCGGACCGGGTCAAAACCGGTCAAAACCGGCCCGGACCGGAACCGGCCCGGAACCGCCGGTTTATGCATTTCTAAGGTTCAGGTTCCGGTTTATATACATTAAAAACCGTTGAACCGTCGGTTAACCGCCGGTTCAAATCCGCCGGTTCAAACCGCCGGTTAACCGTTACTAAATGTGATGTTTATTATATATATAGTATAGTTAATAGTTGCATATAGTGAAAAGAAGTGTTGCAGAGGAGAACATTGGTATGACCAAAAAGCAAAAGCATAAAGAAATACAACTCACGTGCTTGGCTTGTCTCAATTACTTTTATGTTTATTATTATTATTAAGTCGATAAAGTAATTCCTAATGATTCCTTTTTCTTCCCTTTCTTCGGAGGTGAACCTTTGACTGAGATTACAAAATTGCTTGCCTTGTTAACTATGAAATCTTTATCTTACTATATTACTATACTAGTATATATATTACTGATTGGGATGCGAGAATGTGCCACATGTTTATGGTTTTTTCTTATTTTATTTTCTTATATAAATTATTTTTTTATTTATAAGGTTCGAACCTGAACCGGAACCAGGTCTTGAACCGGGATAAAACCGGGTCAAAACCGGAACCTAAACCGTCTGAACCGGAACCGACGGTTTATATCCTGTTAAGGTTCAGGTTCCGGTTCAAGATTTTCACGAACCGGAACCGGCGGTTCACAAACCGGAACCGGTTCACGAACCGTGGCCATGTATAACTACATCAGGATCATCCCAAGTAACCTGTTGAAGCAAAATATGAGAATGCAGAACAATTAAAAAGAAATAACAAAGAAAACAAGCATTAAGACGACTTTATATTTAGTAATGTGGCTAGTACCAAACACTTTTTACAGATGAATCATGAAAGTACTTGAACATATAATTTATTCCATGTTAATATTAGATTATCCAGCATGATCATTTCAAATAAAAACCATAATGTATCTGAAACTGTACGCCCTAACCCTTCCCAAAGATGAATATGCAATGTATTGGATGAGGTAACTAGACCAATTTTTATTTATTTCTTCTACACAAATTGACAAAAATTAATAGTTATCACCAGCTAAGGACCCAGCTTTTATTACGTCCGCACAAATCGACAAACAGCAACTCATTTATGTGCATACGATACATTAGCCTCACGTAAAAATTAGGAAGAATTGGTGACGTTATCACATTCTTTTCCTCAACAACAAAAAGTATGTGCTGGATGAAACTATCTTAGCCATTTAAATAAAAGAACTTGACCATAAAAAACAGAACAACTCACGTTGCATCGATTTAATGATATCTTACGACCCACCCCATAAGTTAAATGAGCTCATGTCTTAAAGCCATGACAGGGGAAAACCACTCCACACAACCCTATGTTGCCGTTTCTCAGACTTCCTCATTTGTCGCCAAGACGCCAACCACATGGACTGGGTCCAAGAAATGAGAGAAATATTTGATGGCATTATCAGTCCCGTTGATAAAATCATTTATTATCTATAAAAGAACCTATAACAGGAAAAAAATAATTTCTGTCTTAACAATATGCCTCATAATAGGGTTCTTCACAGCATTTCAGACGCAAGGTTTCAGATGCATTTATACAATTAGCAGTACAGGTTTCATTAGATTACGGTCTTTAGCTATATGCAGGAATACAGAGTTATATAAACACACTGGGCCACATCAACTGCAACCAAATTTTCCAAGATAAAAACAAAAATAAAAGATGACAAGCAGTAATGCCTAATGATAGATGAGGGGCGTGAACAAAGAAGATATGTAGTTGTGTTCCATGGGTGACTGCCCAGGAGAGCAATGATTTTTAAGAACAAATTAATGAGAATGTCTTTGTTCCTGTCCTACTATTTACCAGATCCAAACCAGTTAATGAGCTTCCTTTTTGTGACATTTATTATATATAGAAACATAAAGTGCAAAAGAAAACATTCATACACACAATGCACTTAACTAAAAGCTAAGAAAACGCAAGAATGAAACTCCAAGGAATTTACAAGCCATACAAGAGGCGGAGCATACGATGCAAAGCAAAGAACCTCACCGGAAATTGACATAAGCACCGTGAACCAGTACAAAAATAACGGATTCCCCCTTGTTTACGTGCCACGCTTGCTAATATGTTTTCAAGAACTGACAATCTTGTTGGATTTAATCTAAACTTATTCTGTTTATTTGCTTTGAATAATACAACTATGTAAGCGATCTCTTACGCAGAAAGAATCCGAGGTAGTTATTGATTTGATATGATTTGATATCTGCTAGAATAAGGCAAGGAGAAAAATCTGGTCTGTCCCTGATTCTCTGCCATCGTTTGTCGAGTAGTTTCCTATATATATTGTATGTAGTTTCACTTAGAGAATCATCTCTCACATTGTAAAACCATTCAGTTATCATCAATCTAAAGTCTGTTTATTTCGTATATCTGTTTACACTTAACATCTGGTATTAGAGCTTCGAAGCAATGACGTCCAACAACGGCAAAGAAAGTTCTTTTGGTCTAAGTTTTCCAATGCTGACAAAGACGAACTACACAACATGGGCATTGAAAATGAAAGTTTTTATGCAAGCCCATGGTGTGTGGGATGCCATAGATCCCAAAGATCCTAAAGCGGTCATCGAAGACAAGACGGACAAACGAGCACTTGCCATCATCTACCAAGGTATCTCTGAGGATTTACTGATGTCAATCGCGGAGAAGAAAACTTCGAAGGAAGCATGGGATGCAGTTAAAACGATGTGTTTGGGCACTGATAAAGTAAAGAAGGCGCGGGCACAGACCCTTAAAGCGGAGTTTGAATCTTTGATAATGAAAGAAACAGATTCGTTGGATGATTTCTGTATGAAGATGAACAACCTGGTAACAAATATCCAGGCGTTAGGAGAGACAGTAGAGGAGACATATGTGGTCAAGAAACTGTTGAGAGCTGTGCCCACAAAATTCCTGCAAATTGCTTCAGCCATTGAACAATTCGGGGATTTGGAAACAATGTCAGTTGAAGAAATTGTAGGGTCTCTCAAGGCACATGAGGAGAGACTATGTGGGCAAGTCGATGCAAAGGAGGGACAACAGCTTTTGCTTACAGAAGAAGAGTGGTTAAAGCGTGAAGGGAGTGAAACAAAACTCCTTCTCACAAGAGAATAATGGTTGAAAAGGACACATAAAGGAGGAGCTAGTGGCAACAGTGATTTTCGCAGCAAAGATAATCGTGTGTATCGTGACAGAAGCAGAGGGAGATGCTATAACTGCCATAATTTTGGACATTTTGCTGTAGAATGCCGTAATCCCAAACGAGATAAAGAGCAGAGAGCGGAGGCTAATCTGACACAAATAAACGACGATGAACCTGCACTGTTGGTAGCAGAATGTGAGAAAGGTGCAGAAGAAACAATGATGCTACATTATACCGGAAGCAAAACCAAGACAACTGGCACGTCTGGAGAGAGTGAAACTAATATCTGGTACCTTGATAATGGTGCTAGTAACCATATGACTGGACATCGGGAAAAATTCAAAAGGTTGGATGAAACTGTCACGGGCCAAGTAAAATTTGGAGATGGCTCCTTAGTGCATATAAAAGGAAAGGGGTCAATAAACATGATGTGCAAAGATGGAATGGAACGAGAGCTTAAAGAAGTATATTTCATCCCTACACTCCGCAGTAACATAATTAGTTTGGGCCAATTATCCGAGGAGGGACACAAAGTGGTACTTGAAGGTGATTTTTTGAAAGTATACGATACAAGTGGAAAGCTGTTGATCAGAGTAAAGAGGGCTTCCAACAGGCTGTACAAAATTCAGATACAAGAAGCTAGAGGAATGTGTCTGTTAACGAAGATGGAAGAAGCAGCATGGTTATGGCATGCTCGACTTGGCCATGTGAATTTTCAAGCTATGCAATTAATGTCAAAACAGCAAATGGTGCACGGATTGCCAAGTTTTATTTTGCCTAAAGAAGTCTGCAATGGATGTCTTTTGTCAAAGCAAGCACGTAAGTCCTTTCCTCTACAGTCCAATTTTACTGCCTCAGCACCTTTAGAATTAATCCATGGAGATCTTTGTGGTCCAATTTCTCCGGACACACCATCTGGAAACAAGTATTTCATGTTGCTAGTCGATGACTTTACACGTATGATGTGGGTATACATGATCAAAACTAAGAATGAAGCATTGTCAGTGTTTAAAAAGTTTAAAGCTTTTGTTGAGAACGGTGCTAAATAGGGAATACAAGTGTTACGAACAGATCGTGGCGGGGAGTTTTGCTCAAAGGAATTTACTAATTTTTGTGAAGATACAGGGATACAACGACACTATACAGCCCCATATTCTCCCCAACAAAATGGGGTGGTGGAACGTCGTAATAGAACAGTAGTGGCCATGGGTAGAAGTATGCTGAAAGAGAGAAATGTCCCATCACAGATGTGGGGAGAAGCGATCAGACATGCTGTGTACGTACTAAATAGAATGTCCGCTCGATCATTATCAAGAATAACCCCTTACGAGGCCTGGTTTGGTAAGAAACCACATGTTGATTACTTGCGTGTGTTTGGTTGTGTTGCTAATATGAAAGTGCCTAGTGTCCATGTTAAAAAGTTGGATGACAGAAGCAAGAGAGTGGTGCACTTTGGACGAGAACCAGGTACAAAAGCCTATAGGCTCTATGATCCAGTCACAGGTGTTATACATGTAAGTCGAGATGTTGTGTTTGAAGAAGAGAAAAGCTGGAACTGGAATTCTGCAGAGATGGAAAACTTTGCACCAGGAAACTTCACTCTGGTAGGGGAGACAGTAGATACACAAGGAAATGATGGGGAACTTGAAGATGTTACCTCTGATTCTGAACAAGGAAACACAGACTCAATGCCACAGACACCACGTTCAAACAACACCTCCAGTAATAGTATGGCAACACCACAGTCGGACAGATCAGACTCTACCAGTAGTGAAGCAAGTAGATATACCAGCTCTGAAGCATCAAGTCACAGCCCCGAACCAAAGAAGTACAGACTGCTCAGAGATATATATGACAACACGGAGGCAATTGAATTAGCAGAAGAATTGCTACTATTGGACATTGATGAGCCGGTCGTATATGATCAAGCAGTTAAAAGCAAAACTTGGAAAGCAGCTATGCAAAACGAAATCGATGCTATAGAAAGAAACAAGACCTGGGTGCTAACTGATTTACCAAAGGGACACAAAGCGATCGATTTGAAATGGGTGTTTAAAGAAAAGAAGAATACCAGTGGAGAGATTGTTAAACATAAGGCGCGATTAGTCGCCAAAGGGTACATTCAAAAACATGGCATCGACTATGAGGAGGTTTTTGCACCCGTCACAAGGCTAGAAACTGTTCGTTTATTGTTGGCACTTGCAGCGAAAAACAATTGGGAAGTTCACCATCTTGATGTAAAATCTGCATTTTTGAACGGGGAGTTGCAGGAGGAAGTTTATGTCTCTCAGCCCAAGGGATACATAAAGAAGGGACAGGAATCCAAAGTATACAGACTTTTGAAGGCGTTGTATGGATTACGTCAAGCACCGAGAGCTTGGTACACTCAACTGAACAAGTGCTTGACAAGGCTGGGGTTTGTTAAATGTCCCTACGAACACGCTGTGTACGTTAAAAAAGATGGAGGAAATTCACTGATTATAGGTGTATATGTCGATGATTTATTGATCACTGGGACCAATGTACAAAATATAATCAGTTTCAAGGAACAAATGAGCAGAGAGTTTGACATGTCGGATCTGGGAAAACTCACTTACTATCTTGGTTTGGAGGTAGATCAATGCAAGGGTTACTTTGAGCTCAAACAGACCGCTTATGCAAAGAAAATTCTTGAAAAGGCCGGGATGAGTGATTGTAATCCCGTTAAGTACCCTATGGATCACAAATTACAGCTGCACAAGGATGAAGATGGAGAATCTGTGAACCCTACGCAGTTCAAATCAATGGTGGGGGGTCTGAGATACTTGGTACATACTAGACCCGACATAGCCTACGTTGTGGGGGTGGTTAGTCGCTTCATGGAGAGACCAACGGTGCTTCACCTAAATGCAACGAAGAGAATCTTACGTTATGTTAAGGGAACTCTTAAGTTTGGTCTAGTTTATGCTGGAGGACGAGGTAATTACTTATTATCAGGTTTTTCTGACAGTGATTTGGCTGGGGATATAGATGATCGGAAAAGCACGGGTGGAGTGGCTTTCTATCTGGATGACAGCTTAATTACATGGATTTCTCAGAAGCAACGTTGCGTCGCCTTGTCCTCATGTGAGGCTGAATTTATGGCAGCAACAGCTGCTGCGTGTCAAGGGGTTTGGTTGCAGAAAGTTCTCAGTGAGATTTCGGGTATAAGTTTAGGACCTGTCACTTTGTTCATAGATAACAGGTCTGCTGTTGATCTAGCCAAGAACCCAGTTTTTCACGGGCGAAGTAAACACATTGATGTTCGGTATCACTTCATTAGGGAATGTGTGGAGCAAGGTTTGATTGTCATTAAGCATGTAAGAACTAATGAGCAGCGTGCAGATATTTTAACCAAGGCATTGTCAGCTGAGAAGTTTGAAAAGATGAGGAGTTTGTTAGGAGTCAAGGAACTTCACTAAGTTTAGATTAAGGGGGAATTTGTTGGATTTAATCTAAACTTATTCTGTTTATTTGCTTTGAATAATACAGCTGTGTAAGCGATCTCTTACGCAGAAAGAATCCGAGGTAGTTATTGATTTGATATGATTTGATATCTGCTAGAATAAGGCAAGGAGAAAAATCTGGTCTGTCCCTGATTCTCTGCCATCGTTTGTCGAGTAGTTTCCTATATATATTGTATGTAGTTTCACTTAGAGAATCATCTCTCACATTGTAAAACCATTCAGTTATCATCAATCTAAAGTCTGTTTATTTCGTATATCTGTTTACACTTAACAAATCTCATATCATTAATTACTTCTAAAACTAATACAATAGCAAACACATTTTACCGAAATGCAGGTCATTTATCTTAATCGAATGTCATAAATCAATAAAAGGAACATAATTGAATGTCATGGATCAATAACAGTAACATTTAACACTAATATCGATTACAAATACGAAAACACAATCAACCTAAAAAAATGTAATTGACAGCAACATAGTCCGTAGAATCATACCTGAAGCATCTTCCATGGAGTATTCTTTGAACCTCCTTGATTAATTTTCGAAACAGTCCCTTGCATCCAAGTCATCCTTGACAAATCCTCCGTCTCAAAGGCCTTTTTCACTCTTGTCCCCACCATCCAGGGAACATCTAAAATCGAGCTCTCAACCTTCTCTGCCTGCACCACAAAATCACAAACATCAACTTTGGGATGATACACAACCTCAAACCCTACACCTCTCACTGCCTTGTCCACAGCTTCCTTTACCGCATTTTCACCACTCTTCTCCTCCTCCACTCCATCTGTCACACCAAGATAATTCCACCTGCTACTCGATGACACATTATTATTCGCCTTCACCGCCCTACGAATGCCCACAAAATTCTGTCCACTCCTTTGGCTCTTCATAAACACAACCGAATCTCCTGCTACCAGCTTCTTTCCGTTCACGAATTTACTCCACCCCGTAGTCAACAAATGCCTACGTGGCGTCCCACGATAAATGTGCCTAAACTTCCACACTGCACCAAGCACATCCTTCACTCTCAGTGTCTGAACCGGTGGATCCGCATTAAAATCCAGTGGTGGGAACACACAAGACTTCGGAACCGAAAACCCGCCGCCATTGTTCGCATCCGACGGCGTCAGCACCTTGATAACCGAGGTGAACTCGGACTGAGTCAACTCGGGTGACTCGGACCGAGACAACTCGTTCAGCTGACACTGAATCGGAAACAGCTGAATCTTAGCCAAAGTCTCATCAGTGTCCGGGTCGGTCAAGTAATCAACGCCCATCACACGACAGAGAATCAACGGCTGATATTGAATCGCAGATGAACAGGAGGAGTTCTTTGCTTGTGCATGACCCTATGGGATATAATAAGCCCTGGAGCCCACAGCCGGAACATTTACGAAATTCCCGGCACATGCACGCCAGATGGTGGGGTCCACCGGTCGGAGGTTGTTTTGCATAAGCGCCGCCATTGAATTTGGATACTTTAGGAGAGTAGAGGGGGGTGTTTTTTTAGCACGAATATCGAGGAGGACTTGAGAGGATTGTCTGCAAAGTGAGAATGTCTGTAAAGAGTGGAGAGTTGTAATATAATGGGGGAGAGAGTGGCGTATCGAGGTCGGAAACTTACACGTAAGTTTTGTAATGCTACACGTGTGAGCTGTTCTTACCTCATGCTTTTGAAATTTGACAAGCAAAAACAAACAAATTGACGTCAAATTTATAGATATGGATTATGTATGTTTTTATTGCATGACGATGTTTGTTGAGGACTTAGAGTTCTAGTACAATACCGATAACCAATATTGCTTCGAAGTTCAAAGACATTACAAAAAGAAAAATAGACGAAGAAATAGGAAAACAATGGAATTTCGAGTAGATTTAGAAAACAAAAGAGGGTCCTGTTACAGACGGAAATATGTAGAGGGAAAAAAATGTAATAAATCAAGATTCTTAGACTGTTGGTAAGAAATAAACTGTATATGGTATTTAGAATAAACTAACTTATAATCCGTGTATCGCTTCTTTTTTTCTTATAATAAAATTAAATTTTCATCTAATTTTCTAATTTAATAATAATTTTAATTTAATATATATTAGTCAAAAGCTCATGTATTGTTTAGAACTAATAATATAAATTCATAACTTTAATTTGTTGTTAATGAGATTCGAACCTTGGATATTCATTAAATTAGCACAAATATGGAATATTTCTTAGTGTTAGATCTAAAATATATATTAGTCAAAAGCTCATGTATTGTTTAGAACTAATAATATAAATTCTTAACTTCAATTTGTTGTTAACGGGATTCGAAACTTGGGTATTCATTAAATTAGCACAAATATGAAATATTTCTTAGTGTTAGATATTGAGAATATTGTATTTTGTTTCTTTTCTTAAGTCAACAGTCAAATTAGATAAAAGAGCGGAAAATTCTGTTATTCTTTCTTAGCTGTCATTGGCTGTCTAAATTGTATAAATACTTTAGATCAGAGTCAGAGAACTCTCTAGATATTCATTTTCTTCATTTTACTCTCTAACAAACTAAATAGAATGTGATGTTTTTCTTGATAATTGTTTCTCTAAGATGAAGAAATAGCTTCATCTTCTCGTGGTATCACAGCAAGCACTAGTACAAAAACTGCCATATGCGTCTGTTAAAAAAGATAATATGCGTCTGTTTTGAACAGATACGTATGGAGGAGTCGTATCAGCTATAAGTATTTGCGTCTGTTTCGCAACAGACGTATATAGTTATTTGCGTCTGTGCTCAACAGACGTATAAAGTTAACCACAGACGCATAAAGTTGGACTTTATGCGACTGCTTAGGTTTAACAGACGAATAAGAGTTTTTACATCTGTCTAGAAGTGACGCATAATGATTCAGAACAGACGCATAAACAATCTTTTTACGTCTGTTGTGACACTGACCAGACGCATATTGTGTATTTGTTTTTTTAAAAAAAATTAGCAATATTTTTTGCCTGCCACCTGTTCACAAATCTTAAAACTAAAAGCTAAAGTTCTTGAATAAAGGAAAAATACAAATTGACAAATGCTTCATAACTTAACATCCAATAATTCTGGATAACAATCATTTTAGTTTACAAGTCAAATGAGTTAACAGTGCAATAGTTTCTAAAGCTTGTCATAAAATAAAACACTAGTCTAGCTATCTAGTAGCCAAATTCCAACTTAGTTTCTAAAGCTAGTCATAAAATTGTTATATGATCTTAGTTTGAAGTTCGAATTATTAGTTAGTAAAGTTTAAGTAAATTCGAATTTATAAATTGTTAAGTATTAACTAGTTGATATGGATGATTGTTAGTGATTAGTGGATATGTTATAAGGTTAGTAACTTGTACATTGTGTTTGTATTAATTTTTTTTAGTGAGGATATTAGATGGATTTTGTGTGAAAAAGTGTAATGTACGTAGTGAATGGATTGTAAATGGTAGGAATATGTATATTAAGTGTTAAGTGCTTACGTGATCCATACATGCTATGTGCTACGTATGCTAAGTTGTAAAGCGTTATAGGCCGCGTATGGGTAGCATAGAGCATTCAGTAAAGTTTTGGTTGGTTTGGTACTGAAGTAGTACTTTACCTTGGATAGGTACGAGTAGGAGGCCCGACCAGGAGCAGTGCACGTGTAAATGGTTATTCGAGCAGGAAGATATTTATCGAAGCCGACGAATGTATTGATATGAGGACTGGCGAGTCTTAGGAAAAGATGAAAGTAGAGCCGAGTAAGAGGTCAACGTGCAAAGGAGTAGAAACTGTGGTAAAGTGAATGATGGATCGAGATGTGGGAAGTACTGGAAACTTCATGTATTGAGGCAAGTGTTTTGCTCATCACTTATCATTCAAGTGATAAAGTTCAATTTCTTGTTGCATTATATGATAAAGACAAAGTATATTTAGAAAGTGTATTGTTTCTTCAATTAGCATGAAAAATGTTTATTTACCCACCCTCAGATCAACTATGGAATTTTAACGAACCTCACAAATAGCTTTTCTACACAATGCCTTTCCTTTATTCTTCTTCGCTTACGTTGAAAATTTGTTGAATAAGAAAAGAATCCAGATTTCAAACCCTTATAAATATCTGTTAACAAAATTTCTAATTTTAATATATTTTACCCAAGTGACCTTAACTTGTTTCTGCAATGATATTGAATATTGTTTCATTAGTATTTGATCATGCAACCCTACCTCTGTAGATACATCATGTTGTGTTGATTTACTTTCTCTTTTGATATCAAGTCAATTCATTTATGCTGAATCATATTCCTTTAATCATATTCGCTTGATTCTACGTATGTTGAACCTGAATTAGTACTTCTTAATTGAAAATGTAATTTCCCCTTGTATAATCTGCTGTAGTTATAATTCGAAGTATTCATATTGATCTTGTTAATACCTTTTGAATTGACGTTCTTTATAATCTCCCTATGTGGTATCGAACTTGTCGATACCAGATGATAATGTCGTTTCTTATTAATTCCTAAACATAAGTTGATATTCTGGACGTGAGTTCCAGTTGTTGGAAATCAAGGGTGGTCGATTGTCCCGACACCTGACCTGAGTATCAAGGATAGAATTGGAAGTTTTTATTTAATAAAAGTGTTTTTATGACTGAGGACGCCAGTCATAGTATGAGTACGATATTTTAGGCCAAAAGAGGCCTTGGATCCATTTAAGTATTTGGATATACCAAGAGAGTATATCCGGAGTTTTAGTGTGACTGATCATCCACTTTAACTCGTTGCGTCGAAGTGAAAAATCCAATTCTAATCTATAATTTGAGTATCCAATGAGCATTGATTCTCATCATTTGACCTTGAGTTTCGAGTATCAGTATTGATTAGTTAAAGCCTGGTTTATTTGAATTTACAATGCTTATTCTAGTTGAACAAAACTTTTATCTGTTCTAGTTCCGAGTTGAAATCCTCTTGTTATCAGTATTGTTTCGATATTGAAATTGTTATCACTTTATACACTTGCTGAGCATTGTTGGCTCACTCTTGCTCTTGTTTGTTTTCTCCAGTTAATAGTGAAGCTTAGTAGACTTAGTAGAGGACAGTGAGTATTGATCTCCGGGCAGCGAGAAAAGACATTCGAATTATGGACTTCGCCAGGTAGATGGGTGAGAATTGTCAAGGTTGGAGGTATAGTTAGTCAGTGGTTTGTATATTCACCAAATGTATATTTTTATTATTCTGAGATTGAGTTGTAGTAATGTAATTCGATAGTTTGTTTCATACCATAACCTGTAAGAGATCTTGGTTTAAGGGGTTTTTATTATTAATGTTGTTTATTGTCAGAGAAGTATAATATTGTTTATTGGTTAGTGGCCCCATATCTGTACCCCGGATTTTGGGATGCTACAAGTTGGTATCAGAGCTACAGGTTATGGTCACTGAAACAGATTAGGAGAGTTAGGGTACGAGTATAAGATAGAAGTCGAGTAGAATGGTTTAGGATAAGGATCGCGTTAGGATACTTCGACAAGCGTGGCGACGTTAAATCGGTCTTTCGGCATATCGCGCGAGTAGAAATTCGAATCGTTTAAGGATCGAGCTATTAGCGAAACAGTGAACCTGAATCGGCCTAAGCTAAGTGGGCAGCTGGAGTTATCAGCCCGGGAGACGTTATCTCGAGATTTTTGCGTAAAATTTAGGACATTCTGCGATATTAGTTTCGATGTGAACGTTTCGGAGATGGTTCGAGAAGGTTAAGAATGTGAAGTGAGAAACGAGTAGTAGCCAGGATGGAAGGCTAAGCGTAGTTGTGCACCCCTAATTAATGTTTCGTTCAAGGTTATTACCTGAAGAAATTTCCTATTCTTTCTTTGAATTGTCATAAATTAATTCCCGGTTAGCATCGTTGTTGAGGCATTCGTTGCGTAGTGACGGTTCGAAATCGAGAATGAATTGAGATCTTCTTAATTATTCATTTCATTATTGTCAGGCCGGTTTGGCAGCTAAGTATAGTAGTGCTTAGTCGACAAGAGTGAGACTGAATACTTAGGAATTTCTTAAATATTTGCCTAATCAGTAGTTGATGCTACAGTTGAAAAGTCTAATACCCATCAATTGATGATGAGTTTCGTACATCAAATTTATTCGAATTCAATTCCATTCTTTTAGAAATATTTGTATTTCTAGATGATACTTGATCCAGTTTTACAAGGAATATTTTCAAACTCTTGAATCCCTTTTCATTATCATGAATACTTGAGCCGAGATGAACAACCTATATAAATAGGGGATTCAGGGACATCTTATCTTTGTGATAGGAGTCCAGTGGGACGCCACTGATTGTGTTTGTCATAAGAAGTACTAAAGACTGGCCATCTTTATGTACTGTGGTAGTTAGCCAAGTGACAAAGGCAACCTGAAAATAGTTCAAAAATCATATTGATCTCTCGGTTAAATTCCCTTACAAAAGCTTTATCAAATACACTCAGTGTCCATTCATGCTTAATGTCCATTCATTTCATTGACTTCTTTGCCGAAAATTAGATGATTTCAAGATTCCTAGTGATGGAGAGATGCGAAGTTAGACGTGACGACGATTTAAATGATAAACTACAACTGCATGGATGAAGAAGTGGTATGCAAGTTTGAGAATTGGTGGTTAAGGCGGATATGTTATGTCAAACTGGAATAAGTAGCGGTTCGAGGAATTACGAACAAGAATTGAGGCTAATGAGAATTGAATAAAGGAGGAAGGATAGTAAATAAGAGCCATGATGGTAAATGTTGTTAAAGGGCGAAGGGAGAATGGAAATGGGGATGTTGGATATAAGTTGTACAATGCAGACGGAAGATGATTGTAAACATCTTTTGTATGGCAGAAGTAGTAAACGGAAGGTCATAAGAATTTGAATGTTTTAAAATCAATCGTTAGACCTAAGATTTTAGAATCAAGAAGGCTAACTTGAGTAAATCAGAGTGAAGCGCAACAGAATGGTTTGTAAGAATTATCAAGAGGAACTAAGACTGAATGAGGAGTAAGGTGAATACGTGGAGTAAATGACTTATGCATGGTCAGTGTAAGAAATCATGGTTATCAAGGATGGTGGGAGGTTAACCGATATGAAGTAAAATGTCATTAAGGTGGAGGGCAGAGAAATCATAAAGTTTCCAGAAGTGACTAAATAAGACATGCAGAATTTAGTTAAGAAAAGAATGTGGAATCCCGAAGATGTGAGGTTAGAAGAGAAAAAGGGCACTGTGGTTGCCCACAGAAAGAGAACTAGCAGAAATTAACGAGATCCCATGATTAGAAAATAAGATCTCGGGAGTAGAATCCCTAGAGATTTTATTAAGAATAATGTGGGAAGTTGTGGCTGCAACCAGAAGGGCAGTATGATAATAAGTAGTAGAGTCAGAAGTCAAAGCAATGTGTTATGAGCTTGGAAAGGTTGGAATCTTTGCCAAAAATAGTATCATATCAAACTTTGTGGAATTATGAAGGAAGTAATAAGACTACTGCTATAATTATCAAAGAATTGGGAAATTCAATGCAATTATAAAGGAAGTTATCACAGAGTGGAACTGTGATGATTATAAAAAGAGTCAAATTTGAGGACTCGCCGAGTATGCAAAGTTATGAATTGGAAGAAACTCTGAGGACGCAAGGCAGTGAAGTCATAAGCGAGTTTTAAATATGTTGTACCATAAAGGAATAGGTCGAAGCCAAGGTCATGGTTTGCTAATTGATTTTTTTAAAAAAAAAATTTAAAAAAATTTGGTTCCAAAAGGCTTTTTGATTAAAACCATATTATTTTAAATGTTTTCTCTTAAAATGATTTTTTTAAAATATCTTTAAAAGGATTTTCAGTTGGTTCAAATGGCTTTTAAATTGTTTTAAATCAACAAAATATTTGAGGCTTTCTTTTAAATGTTTGAGCAAACCGATGTTGTATGAAGGTAGAAATTGAGTATTAAACCGAATGGTGGCTGGCGCAAATGCCATGCGATAAGAGTTGAGCTTGTTGTTTACGTTCAAATTGCAATTGGGAATGGATGATATAGGGTTAATTTTCCAGGATAAGTACTCAGTGAAACAATGAGATGAAGGATGGATAGAGATTTTCTGATTATTCCCTTCTCGAGTAACATTGCACGTGAAAGAGAAGTAAGAAGGATTAAAGATTTCTTAATATTCCTTATCTCAGAATTTTATCTGAGAAAGGCTCATTTCAGGATATGTAAATAAGTGGCGATGCAGGTTAAGTGGAAGATTCATGTTGATAAAAGCGGGAGTTATTGGAAATCGTTGAAGAAGTGTTTCGTGATTAGTATCGAGTGAAGTTGTGATGGCAGAAGAATTGGTAATAAATGGGATATTTCAATCTTGTGGTTGTATTAAGCGAAGCCACAATCAAGGTGACAAGTGTGTTAGTCATCCAAAGCTGAAAATGATCGAGGCTATGTTTTTCAAAAGACTTAGCAAACCAGACTATTTTATAAGAATGAGAATCCAGTTGTTGATGAACTATGCTGGAGGTACGTCTAACGACGTATATGTGATTACAGTATTTGATTGCAAGGATGCGTCTGGGGATGGACGGTATGATGCTTAAGTTTCCAGATTGGGTACTCGGTAAAATGGGGAACCAAAGGCAAGAAGAAACTTTTGATTATTCCCTTCTCAATCGACATAGTACTTGAAAGCGGAATGGAAGCGATCGGAGAATTTCTGGAGATTCTCTCTCGAAGTTCTATTTAAAGTCGTGTGGTTAAAAGTAAAGTGTGGGAATGATACCAAGTGCAAGTGTAGATCGTGGTAAATATAGGCAAAATGCGCGATAGTATTATTGCAAAAGATTTGCGTGGTGATATAAGTTTTGACGCAGAGTATGGTTCACTATGCGAATAAGTATATCGATTGTCGAGGAAAGATATTCGTTTCCGTGAGCTAAATGACTAGAGTTAAAAAAAAAGACTCGGAAGTCAAAGTTTAAAGTTATTTCGGAGTTGTAAATCTTGCAGAATGAGCTTATTAATGAATGAGTTAGTATGATAGAATCCTAGAGTTGAAAAGGCAACCTGGGAAGTGAAAGTAAGATGTTTGAGAAAATTGTTAATGGTATCCTTAGCATTGATTCTGAGGACAGAATCCTATTAAGGGGGGAATGATATAACGTCCTAGAAAATTTCGAATTTAGAATTATTTATTTTTTTTATAAATTATGAATTATATTATGTGAATATTGTTGTTAAAAGTGAAATGTATGTGAGATGATGTTTATGTGATTATATGATGACTTGGGTAAGCTGTGAAGGTTTGTGTAATTTATTTGTATTTTGAGGATTTAAATATATTTTAATCATGTATTTTAATCCTCTGTCAATTTTATAAAATTATCGGAGGGCTTAAAAATCATGAAATCTTTTGTAATATTATCTTTATATATTTATTGGGTTTTTAAAATCGTTGGGTGGATTAATTTGGGTGCTTGGTATTTTAAAATGATTTTAAGAGTTTTATTGTATTTAAAGGATCAAAACTTTGAAAATTCATATTTAATTCGTTAGTGATCCTAAAAAATATTTTAAAAATATGTTGGTATCTATACTCATTAATTCAAAATTTTAAAGTTTAATGTTTCGACTAGTTTCTATTTAATGCCGATAAATTGATTTTTTTTTTTTTGTAAGTTGTTTGAGAATTCTTTTAAAATTTATAATTACTTTTCCCTGCTTTTGCTTAATCAGGAGTCAAGACCCAGCTCTGTTTTTCCCATTTCTCATTCTCAGCTCTCTGTTATTTCTCGTGATATTCTCTCAAACTTTCTCGAGTTGTCACACCTACCTCTCTTGCTACCGAGCATAACCATCGCCTCTCTTATTCATCCTCTTCATTTCTTACAGGAATCAAACCTCCCAATATTCTAAAATCCGTTTCTATCCTCTCTTTAATTACAAGTATGTTTATATATCTATTTATTTAGCTATGTAATCCGAATTAGGGGTTTCGATTTTGGGTTCAAAGTGATTGTAATATCAATTGTCTTTGTTGATATGGTGTTTGGGGGTTTGATGAATGACTGTTGACTTTATGAATATGAAGTGTATGTATGTCTTTGGAGCTGTGATTATGGTTTAAAGTATATGAGGTGTTTGTATTGTACGAGAGGATATTGTAGATGAAGAGCAAGGTGATTGTTAGAGTAGGAGGTTCAGAGATGGGTAAAGATAAAGAAGGAGGAGGGAACCGAGAGAATGAAGGGATAGGAAGAATGAGGGAAGGAGAGCGGGAGTTGCCATAATGGGTGTGACGGTGTGGACTATATATGTTTGTGTATGTGTTCATAGTTGTGTGGTTCGGTGCAAACCAGAGGGAGAGGAAGAGAGGGTGTAATGGGTGAAGGCGTAGTGAGTGATGGCTGTGTATGTGACTATGGTTGTACGTGTGTTGTAGTCTATGTAAGTGCAGCCGAGAGTGTGTGTAATTCATGGTGGGTGTGTGTACTACCCTGTATGTGGGTGAAGAACTGCAGTGTTGTGTTAGTGATGAGTGTTGTTGGTTCAATCGCTGCTGGGCGTGTGCATCAGGAGTGTATATAAGCCTGTGTAGAGTTGAAGTTTTGATGGAGGCTGTGGGTTAGAGGTTATATGTAGAGGTCAGAAGTAAAGACAGGAAGTAAGTGAAAACAGGGGAGGATGATGGGAGTGAAAGAAGTAGGAGGGGTAGAAACAAGGGAGAATTAAGGAAGGAGGTTGATGAGGTTGTGCAAATGTGTGTAGACTGCTGAGTAACTGTGTGTGTATGTGAAATTGTTGTGTGGGTGATGGTGGTGCGAATCAGAGGAGAAGGGAAGAGAGTAAGGAGAGGTTGCGTAGTTGTTTGTGGATGTCTAGCCTGGGCATACAGTGGGCGATGCACAGGTGCTGTTGCGTCTGTGTGATTGTGTCCGTTGTGGGTGTGTCATAGTAATTGTGATGGTGGAGAGGAAGGCAGGAAGGGGTGAAGATGTTGGTTTAGAGTAAGTCGAGAGATTGGGGTGTTAGAGAAGGAGTGGCATGTGGGTGTGGAGTAGTGTGCGGGTACAAGAGTTTTGTGTGTTGGTGTGCACAAATGTGTTAAGTGGCTGCAAGTCTCGTGCCGAGTGTAGGTATTAAGAGCAAAGGCTGAGAGGTGTAAACATAAAAAGGAAATGTGGGCTTGAGGTGTGTAGTGATGTTGGGTATTGTACGAAATTTGAAGTTTCTTTTGCTGGTTACAACTACTTATGTATTATTTGCTGGTTAAATTGATGTCAAGTATTGTTATATAATCTTAGTTTGAAGTTCGAATTATTAGTTAGTAAAGTTTAAGTAAATTCGAATTTATAAATTGTTAAGTATTAACTAGTTGATATGGATGATTGTTACTCCCTCCGTCCCTAAATATCATTCCTGTTTTGACTGGACACGTTTGTCAACGCGTACTTTTGATCGTTAATATCTTTAATTTTGTATTAGTTTTAAATATAAAAACTTCACTGTATTAAAGTACTCATAAATACGAATCCAACAAGATCACTCATGACTATATTCCGTCTTATAAATTAGACGTAAATTAGTAATTTGTCTCATGTTATGAACAGGACCGACATTTCAAATCAGAAAAACAAACTGAGACAGAGGGAGTAGTGATTAGTGGATATGTTATAAGGTTAGTAACTTGTACATTGTGTTTGTATTAATTTTTTTTAGTGAGGATATTAGATGGATTTTGTGTGAAAAAGTGTAATGTACGTAGTGAATGGATTGTAAATGGTAGGAATATGTATATTAAGTGTTAAGTGCTTACGTGATCCATACATGCTATGTGCTACGTATGCTAAGTTGTAAAGCGTTATAGGCCGCGTATGGGTAGCATAGAGCATTCAGTAAAGTTTTGGTTGGTTTGGTACTGAAGTAGTACTTTACCTTGGATAGGTACGAGTAGGAGGCCCGACCAGGAGCAGTGCACGTGTAAATGGTTATTCGAGCAGGAAGATATTTATCGAAGCCGACGAATGTATTGATATGAGGACTGGCGAGTCTTAGGAAAAGATGAAAGTAGAGCCGAGTAAGAGGTCAACGTGCAAAGGAGTAGAAACTGTGGTAAAGTGAATGATGGATCGAGATGTGGGAAGTACTGAAAACTTCATGTATTGAGGCAAGTGTTTTGCTCATCACTTATCATTCAAGTGATAAAGTTCAATTTCTTGTTGCATTATATGATAAAGACAAAGTATATTTAGAAAGTGTATTGTTTCTTCAATTAGCATGAAAAATGTTTATTTACCCACCCTCAGATCAACTATGGAATTTTAACGAACCTCACAAATAGCTTTTCTACACAATGCCTTTCCTTTATTCTTCTTCGCTTACGTTGAGAATTTGCTGAATAAGAAAAGAATCCAGATTTCAAACCCTTATAAATATCTGTTAACAAAATTTCTAATTTTAATATATTTTACCCAAGTGACCTTAACTTGTTTCTGCAATGATATTGAATATTGTTTCATTAGTATTTGATCATGCAACCCTACCTCTGTAGATACATCATGTTGTGTTGATTTACTTTCTCTTTTGATATCAAGTCAATTCATTTATGCTGAATCATATTCCTTTAATCATATTCGCTTGATTCTACGTATGTTGAACCTGAATTAGTACTTCTCAATTGAAAATGTAATTTCCCCTTGTATAATCTGCTGTAGTTATAATTCGAAGTATTCATATTGATCTTGTTGATACCTTTTGAATTGACGTTCTTTATAATCTCCCTATGTGGTATCGAACTTGTCGATACCAGACGATAATGTCGTTTCTTATTAATTCCTAAACATAAGTTGAAATTCTGGACGTGAGTTCCAGTTGTTGGAAATCAAGGGTGGTCGATTGTCCCGATACCTGACCTGAGTATCAAGGATAGAATTGGAAGTTTTTATTTAATAAAAATGTTTTTATGACTGAGGACGCCAGTCATAGTATGAGTACGATATTTTAGGCCAAAAGAGGCCTTGGATCCATTTAAGTATTTGGATATACCAAGAGAGTATATCCGGAGTTTTAGTGTGACTGATCATCCACTTTAACTCGTTGCGTCGAAGTGAAAAATCCAATTCTAATCTATAATTTGAGTATCCAATGAGCATTGATTCTCATCATTTGACCTTGAGTTTCGAGTATCAGTATTGATTAGTTAAAGCCTGGTTTATTTGAATTTACAATGCTTATTCTAGTTGAACAAAACTTTTATCTGTTCTAGTTCCGAGTTGAAATCCTCTTGTTATCAGTATTGTTTCGATATTGAAATTGTTATCACTTTATACACTTGCTGAGCATTGTTGGCTCACTCTTGCTCTTGTTTATTTTCTCCAGTTAATAGTGAAGCTTAGTAGACTTAGTAGAGGACAGTGAGTATTGATCTCCGAGCAGCGAGAAAAGACAGTCGAATTATGGACTTCGCCAGGTAGATGGGTGAGAATTGTCAAGGTTGGAGGTATAGTTAGTCAGTGGTTTGTATATTCACCAAATGTATATTTTTATTATTCTAAGATTGAGTTGTAGTAATGTAATTCGATAGTTTGTTTCATACCATAACCTGTAAGAGATCTTGGTTTAAGGGGTTTTTATTATTAATGTTGTTTATTGTCAGAGAAGTATAATATTGTTTATTGGTTAGTGGCCCCATATCTGTACCCCGGATTTTGGGATGCTACAGACATCGATCATCAATATGGAATCTTATTATTATCAACTTGGCCATTCATGGCTTTGTTCAAGGTTTTACTTAGCACCTTGATTCACCTCACTAATCCCGTGTTTAGGACTAATCTTCCAATTAAGCTTTTCTTAAGCGTGCTCAGTTTTCTAAGCTCAACTGACTGCTCTGGTAGAATATTTTGTCGGATATCCACTTAAATCCTCCGTTTCTTTTCCAGAATTTCGCGAGTTATATCGACTCTTTTCTGTTCATTTTTCGTATATAATCGATACTTGACCTGTAAACTCGAACCGGGCTGTGTTTCAACCTGAGATAACAGGTCACCCTTTTCCTATAAAATGGGAGGAGCATCCTTCATTTCTCTTCACTTCTTCACTCCTCAAATTTTCTTAAGTTATAAAGCTCTTGAGTTCTCTAGCTTTCAAGCTTTCAAGCTTCAAGTTTCAAGATTCAAGATTCAAGATGGCTGACGAGCACGCTGCCGCCCCCCAACTCTCCATGGAGGAGGCTTTCAGGAAAAGGAGCATGGCGCGAACAATGAAAGGTAAGCTAAAACCCGTGCCTCCTAGATATATTGAACGTCGGTTTGAGTCTACATTAGATTTGCTCAGCACTATGGGAGAATCATTTCCCAACAGTTCAAACTTAGTTGCTTTTAACAGTCCTTCTAAGTTAAGAAAGAAGGATGTTGAGAAGATTAAGAGCACTTACGGCTTTCCAAGCGCAATCAGAGTATGCCTTCCAAAGCCAGGAGACAGAACTTGCAACTGGCATCCCGAGAGGATTTACGTCATGAAAGGAGGATTGGAGGCGGGATTTAGGTTCCCTATTCACACATTTATCATCAGGTTCTTAGCAGAACTTCAAGTCCATCCATGCCAGCTATATCCCAACTCCTGGAGGTTCCACATCATCTTCTTGTTAAGATGTCACGAGTTGAAAATCCCTTGGAGTACAACCATGTTTAGAAGCATCTTCTCAGTAAAGAACTCCCCTGAGTCTAAGCCGGGGTGGATTAGCTTTCAGCTTAGAAGTGGGCTTCCACATATAGTAAACTCTTTCTCCTTCCCGGACTCTCACCATTCCTGGGAGAGGGAATTTGTTGTTTTGGAGTGGGAAGGTGGCGACTGGGGTCACTTCTTTGTGAAGAGATTTGGATTGGTGAACGATAGTTCACACTTCGTGTGTGATCTTGACCTCAAAGGGTTGGCAGACCGAGATAGGCTACTTGCTGATGATGGTCGCACCCATTACAGAACTATTCTGACAAAAAAGAAACTTATCGAAGCTGGCCTCAGCTTTCTTTCTTTTGAGGGTAATTTTTCTTTGTTGTACCATTATAAACTATGTTAGTTCTTATTTTGATGTTTTTTTCTTCATTTTTCAGCTGCTGAGGAGTTGGATGGCCGACCAGAGAATCAGCCCCATGTTACAAGACGAATGATAAAGAAAGCGGAAGAGCAACTGAACCCTATTGATCGAAGGGTTCCTTCATTCTTGAAGGGATGTTCTCAAGGGGGAAAGAGGTCCCGGAGCGCTACTGAGGGCGTTAGAGTCCCCTTTACTCTAGATTGGGGTATTTGCGAGCAGGACTCTATCTTGGGGAGTTCTAACTTAGCTTTGTCCTGGTCCAGGCTCTCCATTACTGCCCCGATCTTCTTACAGTAACTGCATGAGATAAGATTGATGAATCCTAGCGCCTTGGAGCTCAAGCTCTATATCAGGTACCAACCTTTGCACTCGATATTCTTGTATGCACCCTTTTTTTTAAAAGAAAGAATATCCCACTAACTTCTTTGTTACAGGCCAATGCTTATCTTCAATCTGCCACTCGTCAAGGCCGAGCCTATAGAGATAGCAACGAGGAACTGAAAATCGAGCAAACAAAGTTCAAAGAGCAACTCCAAGATTTAAACTCCAGAGTTGTCCGGTCTGAGGCCAACAACTTATCTTATCAAAAGAAACTTCGCTCGCTTGCCAGGAAGAATTTTTCTGATGCTAACAAGGTAATTGCCTCGTATCACCGGTCGGAAGAGTTTATGAAGTTTATGGACAAACATGATGATGAGGTGCGACCCTTCAACATGTCAGTTGGGTGGAACAAAGCTATTGGTGCTGTGAACAACAAGTACCCTTCGGTGGTGAATCCAGCGGACTTCCCTTGCCCTACCTGGGCTATTGATAGCGAAATTCAAGATGTGGGTCATGTATCGGGCTCTGGGGGTGGTCGCTGTCCTTCTAGTATGAGGAAGGTACCCAATGTCGTTAGCTCCGATTCGACCTCTTCTCGTTCTGCTGGGAAGAAGGCTATGTCAGAGAGGGAAGCGGCTGTGAGGAAATCTTTCCCTGGCAAGCAACTTCGTATCAAAGTCAACTCTTCGACTGAGACTTCAGAAGAAGAAGGGGACGTAGTGAAGAAGGGCGGTGTGCAGCCCATGGGAGTTGAAGCCGAAGATGATGATGATAAGGGAGATGGATCCGGTGAGGACGACGCTGGTGATGGTGGAGAAGAGGCGGATGCTGTGGAGGAGCCCGAGTAGTTTTTATGGCCTTGCGCGGCCTTGTTTAGCCACATGTGGCTTTATATTTCTTAGCTTTCAATCAAAGGTCCTTCGGGACTTAACTTTCATTCGGTTATGTAACTTAACTTTAAACTTGGCCCTTTGGGAGTACTTATTTATGCACTAGTTTTATTTCCATTCATTTGCTTACTTGTTTTCGGTACTTGGTCTTTCTAGACTTACACTCAACAAGTGCTTGGTACATAAACAAAATTGCAGAATCATAGAAGGAAAACAAACTTGCATTAATAATTCGAAATGGGGGAAACCCTTACATAACTCGTTATTGTCCTACTCGGGGCGTTAGCCCTGGAATGGTTTCATCGAACCTTATTTCTACTTCTCCTAGTAAATAGATAAAAAGCTACGTCCTTGCAAGAATAGCTTAAACATAATAAATCTTGAGGTTCACAGCATGCCAAGTTCGGGGCACCTCAACCCCGTCCAAGGTCTCCAACTTGTAGGATCCTCGTCCCAGCGTCTTCTTGACTCGATAGGGCCCTTCCCAATTAGGGGCTAGCTTTCCTTTCTGACCAACTCCAGAGGCTTCTATCTTCCTTAGAACCAGGTCGCCTTGTCGAAAGAATCTCTCCTTAACCTTTCGGTTGTAGTGGAAGGATGCTCTCTTCTGATGTTCTGCATTCCGGGCATTTGCTTCATCCCTAACCTCATCAATTAAGTCTAGGGCAAGCCTCATGCCTTCTTCATTAGTCTTTGGTTCGTATGCCTCGACTCGAGGTGATGCATGCATGATCTCCAGGGGCACAACTGCCTCGGCTCCATAAGCCAACAAAAATGGGGTTGCTCCAGTTGTTACTTTGCAAGTAGTACGATATGCCCTAAGTATAGGCAGTAACTCGTCCACCCAAGTGTTCCTTGAGCGTTCGACCCTTTTCTTCAGTCCATCAAGGAATATACGACTGGCTACCTCAGCTTGTCCATTAGCTTGCGGGTGTGCTACTGAAGTGAAACGAAGGTCAATAGCATTTTCCTCACAGTACTTCTTGAACTCTTCATTGTTGAATTGCGTCCCATTATCCGTCACAAGGATCCGTGGGATTCCATACCTGCATATCACATTCTCCCAGAAGAACTGGGCAACTTGCTTGGTGGTTATCTTGGCTAGGGGTTTGGCCTCAATCCACTTAGTGAAGTAGTCGATGGCTACTATCAGAAACTTTCTTTGTGCAGATGCTACGGGAAAAGGACCAAGTATATCCATTCCCCACATTGCAAACGGAATAGGAGAGCTGATCGGAGTCAACATCTCAGGCGGCTGCCTTACAATTGGGGCGTGCTTCTGACATCTCTCACACCTCTTAACATAATCTTTTGCATCGTCCAACATCTCTGGCCAATAGAATCCGAGACGAGTGATCTTGTGAGCTAGGGCTCTGCCCCCTAAGTGCTGTCCACAGATCCCTCCATGAACTTCTTCCAATGCTTCTCTTGCCTCATGGGGCCTCAAACACTTCAGGTAGGGGATGACAAACGATCTCTTGTAGAGAATGCCTTCGATCAATGCATATCTCAATGCTCTCACTGACAACTTTGGTGCCTCAAAGGCATCGTCAGGGAGCCATCCAGTTTCAAGGTGAGCTTTGATGGGATCCATCCAACAGCTTCCTAGATTAATTGGTGCTATCAACTTAGAGTTGATGAACGGGGCCTTCAAGACCTGGAAGTAAACACTCCCTGCGTAATTCTCTATCTCAGAGGAAGCAAACTTGGACATGGCATCAGCCTTAACGTTTTCTTCTCTTGGGATGTGCTCCACATAGCACTCCTCAAATTGGGTCATAATACCTTTCGTGATCCTTAGATACTTTGCCATGGTTTCATCTTTGGCCTCAAACTCGCCATTTACTTGCGATACCACAAGCCTTGAGTCTCCACAGACCTTGAGGTTCTTGACTCTCATGATTCTTGCCAAGCCTAAGCCAGCTATCAATGCCTCGTATTCAGCTTCATTGTTGGTAGTAGGAAAATCCAACTTCAAAGCATACTCAACTGTGAACCCATCGGGGCTTTGCAACACTAAACCAGCGCCACTAGATTTCGTTTTTGATGCTCCATCAAAATAGAGCACCCAATACTCCTTCTGCTCAGGTACAAGTTCTTCATCTTTATCTCCCCTCTCAGGGGTGGTTACTATCTCCTGCCCCCCGACTTCTTGGTTGCCAATGGTACATTCAACCACGAAGTCAGCCAATGCCTGAGCCTTGATGGCTGTTCGAGGCTTATAAGCAATGTCAAACTCTCCAAGTTCAGTTGCCCATTTTATCAATCTTCCACTTGCTTTCGGGCTGTGCAATATGTTCCTCAGTTGCCGGTCCGTCAGGACTTCGATCTTATGTGACTGAAAGTATGGTCGTAGCTTTCTTGAAGCTGTTACCAGTGCCAAAGTAAACTTCTCGATGGATGAGTAATTCAATTCGGCTCCGTGGAGCACCTTGCTTACATAGTAGATAGGCCTCTGAACCTTGTTCTCTTCTTTGATGAGGACGGCACTCAGTGCTTGTTCAGACACTACTAGATACAGGTAAAGAGTCTCTCCGGGACTTGGCTTGGCCAACAACGGGGCTTCAGCCATGTACTTCTTCAATTGTTCAAATGCCTCTTGGCTTTTATCGGTCCACTCAAAATTTTTCACCTTCTTCAATGCTTGAAAGAAAGGCAAGCACTTATCACCAGACTTGGAGATAAATCTCCCTAGAGCGGCCACTCTACCGGTTAACTTCTATACGTCCCTCACAGAACGGGGAGGTTCCATGTCTAAGATTGCCTTGATCTTGTCGGGGTTGGCCTCTATGCCTCTCTTTGAAACTATCAAACCCAAAAACTTTCTAGATCCAATGCCAAAAGCACACTTGGCTGGATTCAATATCATCTTGTGGTGCCACAGCACTTCGAATGCCTCTCTGAGGTGCTTAATATGATCTGCCTTGAGTAGGCTCTTGACTAACATGTCATCAACATAGACCTCCATGGTTTTTCCAATCAGATGGGCGAATATCTTATTCACCAGTCGTTGGTAAGTAGCTCCTGCATTCTTTAAACCAAAAGCCATAACAAGATAGCAGAAAACACCAAAGTCAGTTATGAATGATACCTTAGGGATGTCATCCTTGTGCATCTTAATCTGATTGTAGCCACTGAACCCATCCATGAAGCTCAGCATCTCATGTCCAACTGTGGCATCTATCAACATATCAATCCTTGGCAAGGGAAAACAATCCTTCGGACATGCATCATTCAGATCTGTGAAGTCTATACACATCCTCCACTTTCCATTCGCTTTCTTGACCATCACAGGGTTTGCTAACCATTCGGGAAACTGAATCTCTTCAATAAACCCAGCCTCTAAGAGCTTGTCAACTTCTTGTTTAATGGCCTCTTGCCTTTCAGGAGCAAAATTTCTCTTCTTTTGCTTTATTGTCTTCCGTCCGGGATCAACATTCAGCTTGTGAGTAATGAGTTGGGGATCAATCCCTTGCATGTCAGCTGCTGTCCAAGCAAACATATCGCTATTTTCTTGTAAGAACTCTATCAGCTTGCCCTTCAAGGGTTCTTTCAAAGATGCTCCTACATAAGTTACTTTCTCAGGATTGCCCGGCTCTAGAGGGATAGGAACTAAATCCTCAGCTGGTTTCCCTCGGTGTTCATCATCACCACGGACATCCATGTCCTCAATCGGGAGTACCTGCCCCCCAATTCCATCAGATCTCAGTGCGGACACATAGCAGCTCCTCGCCATCTTCTGGTCACCCTTTTGTTCTCCAACTCCATTCCGGGTTGGAAACTTAATCTTCATGTGATAGGTAGAGGCAACAGCCTTGAACGCATGAAGTCCAGTCCTTCCTAGGATTGCATTGTAGGTTGAAGATGCCTTAATCACCAGAAAATTCAACATCTGGGTAGTGTAAGAACCCAGATTTTTGGTAGAATTAAAACTTTTTATTATGTAATAATATGGGAATGAATAGTGGTTATGACTGCGATGTAACGAAGGTCTATTAAATGAAGGGAATGGATTTGAATTCAATTATTTATATGTCATGCAGAATACTTTTGGTTGACAGCATAGATAAGAATGATCTATCTCCTAAGGATATAAGTATATTACTTCAAGTAAGATTATTCTTGTGTCATCCAAATCAATACCTATTATAAGTCCAGCGGTTCCGTAAAAAGGTTAAGAAGCACTCGAGAGTGAACCAGGTTCATTTTCCTAATTATAGGAATTAAATAAAAATAAGTGATGAATAGTGATTTTGGTGGAATTTGGAATATTATTATAATAATGTTATACCCGGTATTCGGAACGGATTTCTGAGTTCGTATTAGTGATCCAGGAAGAAAATAAGTGTATGTAAAAGCTGTCGGATTCAGAAAAAGAGCACTTTTATTTTCTCCGAGATTTCCCTGGACACTGCAAGACTTAAGGATTTATAAAAGGGAATTAAGGAATTTAAATTCGAGAAGTATTAAGAAAGATGAAGAATAGTATTAGAAATATTAAGAAGGTTTTCGGTAAAACCCTAATTAGAAACGAATGAGTTATTCCCTCGAACGATCAACGAATTAAGCAATAAACGGACAAAGAAACAAGCAGAGGGAGCAAGAGTCTTGTGCAAGCTACTAGAAAATATCTAGTAACCAATATAGTTACAAGACTAACTAGAACCATTAGAGATCAACTAGTACTTAGCAAATCAAATCACTTGGTTAAGCCTTAAACCATCCAATCTTCAACACTTGTCCTCACAAATACATCATTCTATACATCACCACTTTATTAAAGTAACAAGGATGAGATATTATCTACAACAAGTCACTTTATGCATTATTTTCAAGCAACCAAGCAAAGAACTCATCTTTCTCTCCAAGAACAAAACATTCGGCCCTTTTGGAAATTCCAAATTCAAAATCCAACTTCCAACCATTTGTTGATCTTGAAACTTTTATGGTGAGACTTACATTTCATATAAATGATCTCCTCAAAATCCTAGCTTCAATCTCTTCTTTTTCCATTTTCAAAAAAATGATTTAAAAGGAGGGTGAATAGTGTTTTCATGAACTAATCTTGTTTTTCCTTGATTTCTTTGGTTGATTTAGCAAGCTTAAGCACTTCTAAGGACCATACCAAGCATAGTGAGGCTAGATCATACTCCAAGGAAGGTATAAAAACTTGAAACCCTAGGCTTTACTTTGAGATTTTGCATGTTCTTGATGGATCTAGCATAGTTAGTATTATGTTCATGTTATAAGCATGATTATAAGCATGATTGTGATTTAGATTTGATAAATGTTAAAAATAGCTTCGATGAACGGAAAGGCATTTCTTGGCCTCAGTTCATAGTTATAAATCATGTATATGTTGTTTGGGATGGATACCTTGATTATTGGAAGGTTTGGAATTTAGAAATATTCGATTTATAGCCGTCGTAATGCCAAAATTTCGTTAACATTAAGAACACGAATTTGACAGTAGGTATAACTCACTGTTTAGCTTCGACTTTTGCCATGATTAGCTAGATTATGTTATGAGCTTCGTTTTGATATAAAGATCGCATGAAACGGACTTACGGTTTAGGAGTTATGATTAAATTCGTAAAAGTGGTTCGGAACCGTAATCAAAAGTTCGTAACCGAAATTGGATCCCTTTAATATTGCGAAATAAGTGGCGAATCTTAATAATTAAATATTAGAGGTAAAAATGTAGGTGTGGGAGAAGACCGCATGTCAAATGGATCGTTTTCCGATTTTATAAAAATGTTCGAATCTAGGTTAAGTACGAAAGTACCCCTAAAAGGTATACTTGGTTATAACTTCGGTAAACCACTTAGAAAACGATCGATAAATATCGAGGTCTAATCTTTCGACTTTAAAACTTATACGATTTAAATACTTACCATATGTAAGTGTAATGTCATGCTTTAGTAACGAACAAGTATCGGGTAATAAAAGCAATAATAAGAGTGAATTAGAGGGGTATAACGAAACGACTTGAAAACGTGTTTCGATTTAAGTTAAGTTTATACTTAACCTTTTGAAAGGTGTTAAGTGATTAATCCCGAATGCCTTGGCTAATTATAGATCATCAGGCTGACCCGGGACACGCTACTACTACCCCTACTCGTACTCGATTTCCAGGCAAGTTTCAAATCCTTTTTATAAGGCTGTTGTTGTGAATATATATATATGCTTTCTGTTATACATGTGCCATAGCATGCATGCCTACTTTCAAAGTCAGATTGATATACTTGTTCCTAGAATTTATTGTTGGCTTATAAGCTAGATAGTAATATATCAGTTATAAGCCGGATATCACTGAGACCCTTAAGCAAAGGGCAGATGAATCTCATTCTTTGATTATAGACCGGGAGTCGATATTCCTTGATTTATTGATGTTATTTTCAGAGGAAAATATTTAAGTAAATATTTTCCATTTATTATCTGGCGAATATTTTTGGAATATTTCCTTGAGATTATTCGATAAATATTATCTGGATTATTCATCAGATATTTATTCGACGAACATTATCTTTAATATTCATCTAAAGACAATTTATTATTCGAATACTATTTCGAACCCTCAGTTAAGTTATTGACTTAAAGAATATTCATTCTTATTTACTCAATAGATATTATTTTCGAATATTCATTCGAGTTATTTATTTAATGAATATTATTTTAATATTCATTCGAGCCTTATATATTCAAATGAATATTATTTCGAATATTCATTCAATCTCTATTTATTTTATAAATATTAGTTGAACATTGATTCGAACTCCAGTTATTCGACAAATATTATTCAAAATATTCCCTTGAGACGATGAATATTATCTTCGACATTCATTTAAAGTCGATTCAATTATTGAACATAATTTCAAATGTTCCTTCGATAATCATTTCTTCTATAAATAATACTGAGTTGAATATCCATTGTTTGTTCAATAAATATTGTCTCAAATATTCAGTCGATCATTATGTCATCAATGAGTATCATTCTTAAGTATAATATTCATTATTGATTCAGTGAATATTATTTCAAATATCCATTTGATGATTATTTCATCACTAAATATCATTATTAATTTGAATATTCATTATTTGTTCAATGAATATTATTCCGAATATTTATTCAAAGATTATTCCAAGCAACCCTTTTTCAATATCTTCGACTAATAAATATTCTTGGAATATTTATCTCATGCCTCTAACTCGTTCAAAAATGATTTACTTCATTCACATAGTATCATCGACCTTCGAATATTATATGAATTGTTTCAAAGTCTTATTATTTTAATATTATCAAGGAAGGTTCTCAGTAATTCCATTCTTCCTTCGATTCGACTATAAGGGATCCTGACTTGAAGAATGTTATTTATCTTGTGACTGCCCGGTCATAAATTATTCATTTCGTTCGCAACTTGGTTGCTATTATTCATGGAATTGTGTATGCCCACTCACTGTTCGAGGGGTAAGAATGTTGGAACAAGTTGATATCCATTAACAAGCGGTAGCTTGGGAAATATTAGTGAATTTTCCTTTCCAACTAGATACGACTACTTTGTGGAGTCTTATCAACAAGTATTATACTTGGGGAAAGGGAGAAGAACTTTACGTTTCAAAGTTATGGATGTGAAATGAACTAGGAGATGCGTAAGTGACCCAGTGGCGCCGGTCCAGCAAAGTGGCCCAACCGTTGGCCGAGGGGGTTCCGGAAGGCGGTAGACAAGTAATCCCGTCGGTGCTTCCTTCTACATGTAGTAAACAAGAGGTGGGGAGCATAACATGCGACTGATCATCGTGTATATGCTATGTCTCCTGGCGCGTCAAACTCTAGTATTAGTTCATCACTCAATGTTGGAAATTTTCTGCAACACCATCATAGTTGGCAGAGTTGAAAAGTATTTCAAACTGGAATTGCAATATCATTCTGCAAGTTCCTATTTTTATGAAAATGATGTTATCTTGCTTATTTTGGCATAGCATATGCTCCACGAAATATATATCTGTTGAGTTACCTTGTAACTTCATCGTTTATATTAAAATGGCAATATTTTCTCTAATGCATGGCATATGATTTCAAAACATATCTTTGAACTGTCTTATATATTACTGCACAGTTATATATTGTTGGTGGGCTGTTGCTCACCCTTGCTTATTTATTATGTCACAACAACAGCTAGGTCACATGGCCCGCGTCAGGCGCACTCGGCGCAAGCAGGTTACCCGCCCCACAGGGCTACCCGTTGATATCATCGCTGCCATTGCTGAGGTAGCATAGATCAGCAGCCTTTGATTACCAGTTTAATTATATGTATCAATAATGATTAATCAACGGCAAAACTTTTAAACTTATGATGTTATCCTTTTGGCTTGTAATAACTTTTATTCGTAAACCAGTAATGCAAGACTTATTTCAATTTCATCTCCGGGACTATAACTGTGTGTGTGTGAGTGGTTATTATTGTGGGGTCACAGCAGGTGATTTATTTATTGTGGACTCAAGTAAAGTATTAATCATGGAAAATAAGACCGTAACGACCCGATCCCGGACCCCGGATCTGGGGGTGTTACAGAAATGGTATCAGAGAGAGAGTTATAAATCCCAAGAGATGATGCGGCGCTATACAATAATAAATTCACTAAGATAATAAGAACTCTTGCCAAGTTCACTTAAAACCCTCATGGGAACTTTTAAGTATCATGATAGTAATATAATTCGTCATTGTGTAGGCGAGCGACATCTCCGATCCGGAGGAGTATGAGAGACAGCACGATGAGGCGATCCAGGCCGCCGAGGGCTCGGCGATGATAGAGGTAGATACTGATGTTGTTGAGTCAGAGGAGGAGGACCATGAGGTCCAGGTTGATGCTGATACTGATGTTGTTGAGTCAGAGGAGGAGGACCCTGAGGTCCAGGTTGATGCTGATGTCATTGAGTCTGAGGAGGAGGAGGACCCGGAGGAGGTCCAGGCAGGGCAGGACGTTGAGTTAGTTGATGAGGGTGCCGAGGGAGATGTTGATGGGCCCATGGTTGTTGTTGTAGGGGGTTCCGGACTTCATGTGCCACCCCTCTCTGATGAGAGAGCCCCTACCCCGCCACCACTACCTATGAGCCCATTGTCAGATGAGTTTGAGGCATTGACCCCAGAGCCACAGCAGGCAGAGGCTGCCCTTCCAGCAGATCCAGCCCCTCCACCCCATGGTCCGACAGGGGACGTCCCAGCATGTTTTCACCACTATGTTGTGGGCAGAATTACTTCTGAGGTAGCCGTGGCTGAGGCCAGGCTGGCAGAGTCCCGCAGAGAGCTAGTCGCAGAGAGAGAGGCCCGGTTGAGGCACCTGGGTGGTAGGCGTGCCAGAGCTAGAGATATGTATAGACAGGTGACCGGCATAGAGCTGAGGGCCCGTGTGAGGGTGCGACGGTTACCCAGTGATGGGCATGGCATGGTATCCAGGGCTGACGCAGAGGAGATTTTCCGCCTTGCTATGAGGAGGGTTCTAGATTTGGCCCGCCGTCGTGGCTGACTGCAGTGTTAGTGATGTATTGGTCTAGTTGTCTAGTCTTGTACGGTCATAGTAGTACCGATTTTTGGTAAGGGATAGTTTCAGCTTGTAGTTCCCTGTTGCAGACTAGACAGATAGACAGCTTATCTCACTTTTGACTAGTTATTATTCGGATGGTTGTATTTCCTTAAAACTGTTGTTGTATGTCAGATATTGTACCGTTTGGTACTTGGTATATATTTATTTCCCTTTTCAGTCATTTCAGTTTTCTTATGACGCGATCACTAGTTTATTATATTATATTTGCCCGTACTGCTTTCGACTAAAACTGCCATGATATATAGAACTGTGGGGATCCTAAATCCATTTATGCATCGATATTGTGAGGAAAACCCTCTAAAATAGGTGAATAAACCTAATGTATATTGTCCAAATTTTCAGTAAAATGCCTCCGAGAAGAATGGGTACTAGAGCTAACCCTCACGAATCTACTGACCAAGAAAGTCACAATCAACATGAGGAAAATTTTGAGTATAATGAAGAACAGGATCAGGACTATAATGAGCAGGAGGATTCCCATTATGGGATGGGGGATGAAACTTTCTATACTGCAGAGTTTGAAGAGGAAATAGAAGAAAGGGAAACTGAAGTCGAACATCAGGGGGAGAACCAGGGCGGAAACCCCATGGGACAATTTATGGATCTGCTCAGGCAGAATTTGAACCAACATCCCCAACCACCCCAAGGAAACAACACCACTGTGGCCAATTCCTTTAGGGCCTTCAAGTCCCTCAAACCCCCAGAGTTTCACGGATCGGCTGACCCCGTAGAGGCAAGGGCCTGGGTCAAGGAAATGGAGAAATCTTTCGAGATTCTGAGTATTGGGGAAGCCCAAAAGACTGTCTTTGCTACCTACTTGCTAAAAGGAGAGGCCAACTATTGGTGGGAAGCTAAGAAGAATATGGAGACCGATGCTATTGTAACCTGGGATAGGTTTAAACAATTGTTTCTAGAGAAGTATTTCCCAAAGTTTATGAAAACCCAGATGGAGCTTAAGTTTCTAGAGCTAAAGTAGAACAACTTGTCGGTGGCCGATTATGAAGCCAAGTTTACTGAGTTATCAAGGTTTGTGCCGGAATTTGTAGATACTGAGGAAAAGAGGGCTAACAGGTTTCAGCAGGGGTTGAAACAATGGATTCAGAATCGAGTGGCAGTTTTAGAGATTAATGATTATGCCACCTTGGTGCAAAAGGCGACCATTGTGGAAGCAGGTAGTGATCAGGCACAGAGAGAAAGAGAAAAAGGGGGATTAAAGAGAAAGCATGCCAGTATGGGCGGAGGTTCCGCAGGAGGAAGACCCCCGAATAGGTTCAATCGAGGAGCAGTATCCCTACCTGGGAGGAATGTTGAGTTTAAACCATCTGTGAGTGCAACTGTGAGCCAGGGCGGCCAGCAGTTAGGAATGTCTCGTTCTCACCTTTCCAGACCTCCACTACCAGCATGCACAACTTGTGGGAAAAGGCACCCTGGAGTATGCAATCAGAAGCAGTCCATCTGTTATAAGTGTGGATGAGTGGGTCACTACTCCAACAGGTGTACCGCGGTTAATCCTACTGCTAGTAAGAACAATACCTGTTTCCAGTGTGGACGTCCAGGGCACATGAGGAAGGACTGCCCAATGAACAAACCAGCAGCCTCAGGGGCAAGCAAAGCTGCCTCCAACAGGCCACCAACTGCTAGAACTTTTAACATGACAGTGCAAGATGCCGTGAGGAACACGGATGTGATAGCAGGTACATTTTCCCTCAATTCAGTCAGTGCAAATGTTTTATTTGATTCTGGGGCAACTAAGTCTTTTATATCTAGAGATTTTGCACATAAATTGAAACTTAAAACTCAACCACTAAGGGAGTCTTTGCAAGTAGAGATAGCTAATCAGGAAGTCGTTCCAGTTAATCAGATTCACTCCGATTGCAAAATAGAAATAGGAGGACGATCCTTCTGTGTTGATTTGATCCCTTTTAAGCTAGGGGAATTCGATGTTATTTTGGGAATGGACTGGTTATCTCGTAATAATGCGCAAATAGATTGTAAAGGGAAAAAGGTTAAGTTAAAAACCCCAGGAAAGAAGGAAATAGTGTTTAAAGGGTTACGACAGACCCAGACCATTCTAACCATGGCACAGACCAAGAGACTGCTACGAAAAGGAAACGAAGCTTATTTAGCTTACGTTATCGACACCCAGAAAGAGGCGCCCAAGATACAAGACATTCCGGTGGTTAACGAATTTGAAGATGTGTTTCCTGAAGATTTTCCTGGATTACCACCAGATAGAGTGATTGAGTTTGCTATCGAGTTAGCCCCGGGGACGGCGCCAGTTTCAAAGGCCCCATACCGATTAGCACCAGTGGAAATGAAAGAGCTAGCAAAGCAATTACAGGAATTGTTGGATAAGGGTATGATAAGACCCAGTGTGTCGCCTTGGGGCGCACCAGTGTTGTTCGTCAAGAAAAAGGACGGGAGTATGAGGTTATGCATCGACTATCAAGAGTTAAACAAGCTAACCATAAAGAATAAGTACCCGTTACCCAGAATTGATGATTTGTTTGATCAGCTAAGAGGAGCTGTGTATTTCTCCAAGATTGACTTGAGAACCGGATATCACCAACTGAAGATTAAACCTGAAGATATCCCAAAGACTGCATTCCGTACCAGATATGGACACTATGAATTCTTGGTGATGTCGTTTGGATTAACCAACGCCCCAGCAGCTTTCATGGATTTAATGAACAGAGTGTTCAAGGAATATTTGGATCAGTTTGTTATAGTCTTTATTGATGATATTCTGATCTACTCAAAGACAGAAGAAGAGCACGCTGAGCATTTGAGGATAACCTTGGAAACACTCCGGAAGGAGCAGTTATATGCCAAATTCTCAAAGTGTGAGTTCTGGAAAAATGAAGTACAATTTTTAGGGCACGTAATCAACAAAGAAGGAGTGCTAGTTGACCCCTCCAAGATAGAGGCAGTTTCAAATTGGGAACGACCAACCACTCCAACAGAGGTAAGGAGTTTCATAGGTTTAGCAGGATATTATAGACGATTTGTTCAAGATTTTGCAAAGATTGCAGCCCCGTTAACTCGACTTACCCGGAAAACTGAGAAATTTGAATGGACTGAAAAATGCGAGAAGAGTTTTCAAGAGCTGAAGAAGAGGTTGGTAACGGCCCCAGTGTTGGCGTTGCCTGATGGAAAAGGAGATTTCGTAATTTACAGTGATGCTTCGCATAAAGGATTGGGATGTGTGCTTATGCAGCACGGCAAGGTAATAGCATATGCGTCAAGACAATTGAAGGATTACGAGATCCGATACCCCACCCATGATCTAGAATTAGCAGCAATTGTTTTTGCCTTAAAAATTTGGAGGCACTACTTGTATGGAGAGAAGTGTGAGATTTACACTGACCATAAGAGCCTCAAGTACATTTTTACGCAGAAAGAGCTCAACATGCGTCAGAGAAGATGGCTAGAGCTAATCAAGGATTACGACTGTGAGATTCGTTATCACCCGGGCAAAGCCAATGTGGTGGCTGACGCCCTTAGTAGGAAAGAGAAGCTCAAAATGATAACTACGGAGAAAGAGTTGATAAAAGACTTTGAGAGGCTGGAAATTGAGATTAAGATACCTGAAGAAGGTCAAGAAAAGTTGATGGAAATTCGAATCCAGCCTCTACTGTTGGAAAAGATTAGGTTATGCCAAGAGCAAATGATGGAAGCAGAAAAGAACTCGACAGAGGAGTTAATGACTGGGGAAGAAATCAAGTGTGAAAAAGATAAAGGAGGAATTATGAGATACATGTGGAGGATATGGGTCCCAAATGATCAGGAACTCAAGGAAGAAATTCTATACGAGGCACACAACTCAGGATACTCAGTGCACCCCGGTAGCACCAAGATGTATAGAGATTTGAAAGAGTACTACTGGTGGCCCAACATGAAAAAGGACGTGGTAGAGTGGGTAAGCAAATGCTTGACCTGCCAGAAGGTGAAAGCGGAGCACCAGAGGCCCAGTGGACTTCTGCACCCCTTAGAGATTCCCGAATGGAAATGGGAACATATAGCTATGGACTTCGTAGTAGGTTTGCCAAGGACCAAAGCGAATCATGATGCCATATGGGTGATTATAGACCGACTAACAAAGTCAGCTCACTTCCTACCGATCAACGAAAGGTACACGGTTGATAGGCTTGTAGATATCTACCTCAAAGAGATAGTGGCGTGACATGGAGTCCCAGTCGCCATAGTATCCGACAGAGATCCCAGATTTAACTCCAGGTTTTGGAGGAGCTTTCAGGACTGTGTGGGGACCAAGCTAAACATGAGTACAGCTTACCATCCCCAGACAGACGGGCAAAGTGAAAGGACCATCCAGACACTAGAAGATATGTTGAGAGTCTGTGCTATAGACTTTAAAGGAAATTGGGATGATCACTTGCCATTAATTGAGTTCTCCTACAACAATAGCTTTCATTCGAGCATAGGAATGCCGCCTTACGAGGCCCTTTATGGAAGAAAATGCCGATCTCCCCTATTTGGGATGAAGTTGGAGAGCGAAAGATGCTCGGACCTGAGATGGTCCAACGAACAAAAGATGCAGTGGATTTAATCAGGGGTCGACTGGTAGCAGCACAGGATCGACAAAAGAAATATGCCGACTTAGCTCGGAAAGGAAAAGAATATGAAGTGGGGGACCTAGTGTTCCTGAAAGTGTCTCCTTGGAAGGGTTTAATGAGGTTTGGAAAGAAAGGGAAGCTGAGCCCTAGATATGTTGGGCCATTTGAGATCTTAAGACGTATTGGGGAGCTAGCTTATGAACTGGCATTACCCCCAAACCTGCAGCAAGTGCACAATGTGTTCCATGTCTCAATGCTAAGGAAATATAACCCAGATGCCAAGCACATAGTGGAATATGAGCACGTGGACATGCAACCAGATTTGACCTACGTAGAGCAACCTGTGGAAATCATAGACAGAAAAGATCAAGTGCTCCGAAACAAGGTCATCAAGCTTGTCAGAGTTTTATGGCAGAACCACAACATAGAAGAATCAACCTGGGAGCTAGAAAGTGCAATGATGGAAAAGTACCCCCATTTGTTTTCAAGCTGATTCCGGGACGGAATCCTTTTAAGGAGGGGAGACTGTAAGAACCCAGATTTTTTGTAGAATTAAAACTTTTTATTATGTAATAATATGGGAATGAATAGTGGTTATGACTGCGATGTAACGAAGGTCTATTAAATGAAGGGAATGGATTTGAATTCAATTATTTATATGTCATGCAGAATACTTTTGGTTGACAGCATAGATAAGAATGATCTATCTCCTAAGGATATAAGTATATTACTTCAAGTAAGATTATTCTTGTGTCATCCAAATCAATACCTATTATAAGTCCAGCGGTTCCGTAAAAAGGTTAAGAAGCACTCGAGAGTGAACCAGGTTCATTTTCCTAATTATAGGAATTAAATAAAAATAAGTGATGAATAGTGATTTTGGTGGAATTTGGAATATTATTATAATAATGTTATACCCGGTATTCGGAACGGATTTCTGAGTTCGTATTAGTGATCCAGGAAGAAAATAAGTGTATGTAAAAGCTGTCGGATTCAGAAAAAGAGCACTTTTATTTTCTCCGAGATTTCCCTGGACACTGCAACTTAAGGATTTATAAAAGGGAATTAAGGAATTTAAATTCGAGAAGTATTAAGAAAGATGAAGAATAGTATTAGAAATATTAAGAAGGTTTTCGGTAAAACCCTAATTAGAAACGAATGAGTTATTCCCTCGAACGATCAACGAATTAAGCAATAAACGGACAAAGAAACAAGCAGAGGGAGCAAGAGTCTTGTGCAAGCTACTAGAAAATATCTAGTAACCAATATAGTTACAAGACTAACTAGAACCATTAGAGATCAACTAGTACTTAGCAAATCAAATCACTTGGTTAAGCCTTAAACCATCCAATCTTCAACACTTGTCCTCACAAATACATCATTCTATACATCACCACTTTATTAAAGTAACAAGGATGAGATATTATCTACAACAAGTCACTTTATGCATTATTTTCAAGCAACCAAGCAAAGAACTCATCTTTCTCTCCAAGAACAAAACATTCGGCCCTTTTGGAAATTCCAAATTCAAAATCCAACTTCCAACCATTTGTTGATCTTGAAACTTTTATGGTGAGACTTACATTTCATATAAATGATCTCCTCAAAATCCTAGCTTCAATCTCTTTTTTTTCATTTTCAAAAAAATGATTTAAGAGGAGGGTGAATAGTGTTTTCATGAACTAATCTTGTTTTTCCTTGATTTCTTTGGTTGATTTAGCAAGCTTAAGCACTTCTAAGGACCATACCAAGCATAGTGAGGCTAGATAATACTCCAAGGAAGGTATAACAACTTGAAACCCTAGGCTTTACTTTGAGATTTTGCATGTTCTTGATGGATCTAGCATAGTTAGTATTATGTTCATGTTATAAGCATGATTATAAGCATGATTGTGATTTAGATTTGATAAATGTTAAAATTAGCTTCGATGAACGGAAAGGCATTGCTTGGCCTCAGTTCATAGTTATAAATCATGTATATTTTGTTTGGGATGGATACCTTGATTATTGGAAGGTTTGGAATTTAGAAATATTCGATTTATAGCCGTCGTAATGCCGAAATTTCGTTAACATTAAGAACACGAATTTGACAGTAGGTATAACTCACTGTTTAGCTTCGACTTTTGCCATGATTAGCTAGATTATGTTATGAGCTTCGTTTTGATATAAAGATCGCATGAAACGGACTTACGGTTTAGGAGTTATGATTAAATTCGTAAAAGTGGTTCGGAACCGTAATCAAAAGTTCGTAACCGAAATTGGATCCCTTTAATATTGCGAAATCAGTGACGAATCTTAATAATTAAATATTAGAGGTAAAAATGTAGGTGTGGGAGAAGACCGCATGTCAAATGGATCGTTTTCCGATTTTATAAAAATGTTCGAATCTAGGTTAAGTACGAAAGTACCCCTAAAAGGTATACTTGGTTATAACTTCGGTAAACCACTTAGAAAACGATCGATAAATATCGAGGTCTAATCTTTCGACTTTAAAACTTATACGATTTAAATACTTACCATATGTAAGTGTAATGTCATGCTTTAGTAACGAACAAGTATCGGGTAATAAAAGCAATAATAAGAGTGAATTAGAGGGGTATAACGAAACGACTTGGAAACGTGTTTCGATTTAAGTTAAGTTTATACTTAACCTTTTGAAAGGTGTTAAGTGATTAATCCTGAATGCCTTGGCTAATTATAGATCATCAGGCTGACCCGGGACACGCTACTACTACCCCTACTCGTACTCGATTTCCAGGCAAGTTTCAAATCCTTTTTATAAGGCTGTTGTTGTGAATATATATATATGCTTTCTGTTATACATGTGCCATAGCATGCATGCCTACTTTCAAAGTCAGATTGATATACTTGTTCCTAGAATTTATTGTTGGCTTATAAGCTAGATAGTAATATATCAGTTATAAGCCGGATATCACTGAGACCCTTAAGCAAAGGGCAGATGAATCCCATTCTTTGATTATAGACCGGGAGTCGATATTCCTTGATTTATTGATGTTATTTTCAGAGGAAAATATTTAAGTAAATATTTTCCATTTATTATCTGGCGAATATTTTTGGAATATTTCCTTGAGATTATTCGATAAATATTATCTGGATTATTCATCAGATATTTATTCGACGAACATTATCTTTAATATTCATCTAAAGACAATTTATTATTCGAATACTATTTCGAACCCTCAGTTAAGTTATTGACTTAAAGAATATTCATTCTTATTTACTCAATAGATATTATTTTCGAATATTCATTCGAGTTATTTATTTAATGAATATTATTTTAATATTCATTCGAGCCTTATATATTCAAATGAATATTATTTCGAATATTCATTCAATCTCTATTTATTTTATAAATATTAGTTGAACATTGATTCGAACTCTAGTTATTCGACAAATATTATTCAAAATATTCCCTTGAGACGATGAATATTATCTTCGACATTCATTTAAAGTCGATTCAATTATTGAACATAATTTCAAATGTTCCTTCGATAATCATTTCTTCTATAAATAATACTGAGTTGAATATCCATTGTTTGTTCAATAAATATTGTCTCAAATATTCAGTCGATCATTATGTCATCATTGAGTATCATTCTTAAGTATAATATTCATTATTGATTCAGTGAATATTATTTCAAATATCCATTTGATGATTATTTCATCACTAAATATCATTATTAATTTGAATATTCATTATTTGTTCAATGAATATTATTCCGAATATTTATTCAAAGATTATTCCAAGCAACCCTTTTTCAATATCTTCGACTAATAAATATTCTTGGAATATTTATCTCATGCCTCTAACTCGTTCAAAAATGATTTACTTCATTCACATAGTATCATCGACCTTCGAATATTATATGAATTATTTCAAAGTCTTATTATTTTAATATTATCAAGGAAGGTTCTCAGTAATTCCATTCTTCCTTCGATTCGACTATAAGGGATCCTGACTTGAAGAATGTTATTTATCTTGTGACTGCCCGGTCATAAATTATTCATTTCGTTCGCAACTTGGTTGCTATTATTCATGGAATTGTGTATGCCCACTCACTGTTCGAGGGATAAGAATGTTGGAACAAGTTGATATCCATTAACAAGTGGTAGCTTGGGAAATATTAGTGAATTTTCCTTTCCAATTAGATACGACTACTTTGTGGAGTCTTATCAACAAGTATTATACTTGGGGAAAGGGAGAAGAACTTTACGTTTCAAAGTTATGGATGTGAAATGAACTAGGAGATGCGTAAGTGACCCAGTGGCGCCGGTCCAGCAAAGTGGCCCAACCGTTGGCCGAGGGGGTTCCGGAAGGCGGTAGACAAGTAAACCCGTCGGTGCTTCCTTCTACATGTAGTAAACAAGAGGTGGGGAGCATAACATGCGACTGATCATCGTGTATATGCTATGTCTCCTGGCGCGTCAAACTCCAGTATTAGTTCATCACTCAATGTTGGAAATTTTCTGCAACACCATCATAGTTGGCAGAGTTGAAAAGTATTTCAAACTGGAATTGCAATATCATTCTGCAAGTTCCTATTTTTATGAAAATGATGTTATCTTGTTTATTTTGGCATAGCATATGCTCCACGAAATATATATCTGTTGAGTTACCTTGTAACTTCATCGTTTATATTAAAATGGCAATATTTTCTCTAATGCATGGCATATGATTTCAAAACATATCTTTGAACTGTCTTATATATTACTGCACAGTTATATATTGTTGGTGGGCTGTTGCTCACCCTTGCTTATTTATTATGTCACAACAACAGCTAGGTCACATGGCCCGCGTCAGGCGCACTCGGCGCAAGCAGGTTACCCGCCCCACAGGGCTACCCGTTGATATCATCGCTGCCATTGCTGAGGTAGCATAGATCAGCAGCCTTTGATTACCAGTTTAATTATATGTATCAATAATGATTAATCAACGGCAAAACTTTTAAACTTATGATGTTATCCTTTTGGCTTGTAATAACTTTTATTCGTAAACCAGTAATGCAAGACTTATTTCAATTTCATCTCTGGGACTATAACTGTGTGTGTGTGAGTGGTTATTATTGTGGGGTCACAGCAGGTGATTTATTTATTGTGGACTCAAGTAAAGTATTAATCATGGAAAATAAGACCGTAACGACCCGATCCCGGACCCCGGATCTGGGGGTGTTACAGGTAGCCTCCTTAGGTTCTTGCCCAATAGTCATGGGTAACTGAATAGTTCCTTCAACCTTGGACTCAACTCCATTGAATCCGTAAATTGGCATGTTGGTTCGGGTCAGCTGAGAGTCTGTGTACCCCATCCTTATGAATGCATCATGAAACAAAATATCAACAGAAGCTCCATTGTCTATCAAGACTCGTTTCACTTTCGAGTTCCCAATCACAGGGGTTATGACCAACGGGTCGTCATGGGGAAACTTCACCCCTTCGAGATCCGAGTCATCGAATCCAATTGCTATCTCAGTCCTAGCACGCTTCGGGGCTTCTCCCACGATGTGCATCACTTCCCTGGCATACGCCTTTCGAGAGTTTTGGGTTGTACCAGCCGTTGTCGGGCCTCCCCAAATCATGTTGATAACTGGCCCTCGGGGCTGTGGGTTACGATCCCGATCTCGATCATCATCCCTTCTACCATTGTCTTTTCTATCATAATCCCTCCTTTGAGTTCCACGATCATCACCCTTAGTGAACTTGTTCAGCTTTCCTTTCCGGATCAAGAATTCAATCTCATCCTTCAACTACCTACAATCATCTGTATCATGTCCCACATCGCGATGGAACCTACAGTATTGATCTTTGTTTCTCTTTGCGGGATCACCCCTAAATGGCTTTGGCCATCGAAAATCTTTGTCTTTCTCAATATCTAACAAGATCTGACTCCTAGGAGCATTCAGTCTTGCATAGTCGCTAAACCTTGGTCCGAAACTCTTTTTCGGTGGTGATTCTGAATCTTTGCTAGTCCGGGGATACTTGTCCCTAGCATCATACTCTTGCTCTTGCTTTCGCTTCTTAAAATCATTTGAGCCCTTACCATTGCCTCCAGCAGCTTCCTTTTTCATGCTATCCTCAGCCTTGATATACTTGTCGGCCCTTCGTTGGAGCTCGGCCATATTCTCAGGAGGATGCTTTGCCAAAGATCTCTTGAAAAAAGGGTCAGTGGTTCCGTGTTCCAAGGCTACCATGGCCACTTTATTTTCCAGATCAGTAATATTCAAGGTCTCCTTGGTGAATCGCTTGAGATAATCTCTCAGGTTCTCGTTCTTCCCCTGTACCACATACATGAGGGATGCAGAACTCTTTTCATGAACTCTTCCACTAATGAATTGGCTAACAAAGGCACTCTTCAACTCCTTGAAGGAGCCAATGAAGTTTGTAGGTAGCCTGTTATACCACCTTTGAGCCATACCCGACAGGGTTTGAGGGAACGCCCTACACTTCAAGGTGTCACTAGCTGGCTGTAGCAGTAGTGCAGTTGAGAATGTCCTAACATGGGTTTCAGGATCGCCTGTTCCATCATAGGCTTTGATCGTCGGCATCTTGAACTTCTTTGAGATGCGGGCGTTCATCACTTCTTCAGTGAACGGAGGTGTTGGATCATCAAGATCTAGAGGCATAAGATCCTTGGGGTTGTTTTTGGGGACTTCCGCCCTTGTCGTCCCTTTATTTGGGGCATCAGCCCTTCTTCGTCTCCTAGAAGACCTCTCCAGATCTATAATAAGAACACTTCCGGGGATATGAGGAGGTCGATGTAGACTTTGATTCTGTCTTGCTCTAGCGGCGTCATCCTTCAGCCTCTGGATCTCAGCCTCATGAGCCTTGATCCTTTCCTCAGTCATTTGTGGAGGTCCATCATGGATTCTTCGGGTCCTCCCGCGGGGCTCTCTACTAGCACGTCGCCTCCTCGGGGCTTCGTCATGGTCATCATCGTCATCCTCAGATGACGAATCAGTAGTATAGGGGCCAGAGTAGTCTAGGTACTCGTGATCATACTCGCGATCTCGGATCTGCAAAGCATGACCACTCGGTCCAGGCTCTCGAGTAGGAGGGTAGTTGGGCAATCCGTACATCGGGTTGGTGCTTACGGGGAGATCCGTAGTATGGATCTGTACCCCAGATGGAGGGCGGTTGGGATCGACAAGAGGAGACACCACCATCTAAAGGGAGTTGGTTCCTTGGGGATTCGTCCCTTGAGGTTGAACCGGTTCAGTGATGGGTGGGGCTGAGCTGAGAGGGAAGGCCTCAATAGCAGCCTCGGTCGTGCCTGGTGGAGCAGAAGTGACGGGACGTGCCTCAGTCGAGCCTGGTGCTGTTCTTCGTGTGCTAACCATGGTTGATGTCTTCTTCCCACAGACGGCGCCAAATGTTATGGAATAAAAACTAGGTTATCAAATTACGGTTAGGTTTGCGTGTATTTAATGCTAAGGGAGGTTGAGTTTCGAGCTTTAATGGCTATTTCCGTGTATCGAGACTGATCGGTCCTCACAGAATGCCTACGTATCTCGTATTGAGAATCAAGCCAAAAACGTAGTTATAGGATGAGGGGTCAGACCCTTTATATAGGCTGAGAAGCCTTAGAGTTATGGTAGGGTTAGGCGACTTGGTGGGTAAGTCAGCCTTGAGGAAAGTTCTAGACTCCTACGAGGTAGGAGTCTGTTTCCTTGTATGAGTATGTGCCTTGGAGGCTACTCTTTGTAGAGATAATGTCCTTATCTGACACTTATTGCTGAGCTGTTTATTACCCCTAATATTAATTACGAAATTAATATTGTAAATAGGGTTTGGGCCCATCTGGTGGGCCCCACGTTTGGACCATTCTAGGTCTAATTAATGCCACATTAAATGTGTCTTTAGGGCTTACTTTTCAGCCCATATCAAATACATACGTATAGATATAAATATTACACAAAAATTGTTTTTAACTTTTATTTAATAGAAAAATTGAAATTTATCTAATCATGTAAATCTTTTTTTGATTTTTATACAAAATTTTCTATATTGTAAGTGTTTTCCAGATTTTGTGTAATTTTTTACTATATAGCTTATTACTCATGTGATGCACAAATGTTTTTTTTAATATTTTTTTTATTATCCATATTTTCATATATATATATATTAATTAGTAGGGAAATATATTATAGAAGATAATAAAATATTATAATACATGTTTGACAATATTTTTAAAGATAGTGTTTTTTTACTAGAAAAAACGATAGTGTTTTAATTAATAATATTATATATATTTAATAGAGATACGTTGTTGGTGGGAGTCGAACTTGGAAGCTATAATAGTATTTCAAATATTAAAAAAGGATATATATATATATATATATATATATATATATATATTTAATTAGTAGGGAAATAAATTATAGAAGATAATACAATATTATAATACATGTTTGACAGTATTTTTAAAGATAGTGTTTTTTTACTAAAAAAAGGATAGTGTTTTAGTTAATAATATTATATATGTTTAATAGAGATACGTTGTTGGTGAGATTCGAACTTAGGACCTATAATAGTATTTTAAATATTAAAAAAGGAATATTCTTTGTGCATTAGATCCGACGATTCTCATTTATTTATCTTAAAATCTAACGGTTGTTATTGAGTGACCAAAAAGAGTGACAAAAAAAAAGAGTACCAAACCGACAACCAAATATACCCTGTTTTGCTTATAATAGTATAGTATAGTATAGATATATATATAGATATATATATATATATATAGGGTGTGGCTCAAAAGAGAACTCTTTTTTTTGAAGAAAACTAAGGTACTAATCCTAACCGTTGGATGTATTATAATCAATGGCCCCGCCAGGGGCACCCACACACTAATCAAATACACCCTCACACACACAATCCCACCTAATCCCCTCCATTTTTAATTTGATTTTTCCCGTCAATCGGTGATATTTTTTTAAAATCTAACTTCATCATATTTTTATTCATCTCCCAACGATCAGTTTGCATACCATATGTGCTATATTTTGATTTAGTTTTCTAAGTTCTCCTTTTAGAGGGGTTTTCTCTAGATCCCTACTCATATATATATATACGGGTGCCCTTCCATAGCCACCGTTGGTTGAAAAATGGCGTACAACCACCAACTCATACACTGCCGCAAGGGTTCATTGCGGCAGCAAAAAAAGACACATGCCGCAATGAAAGCTTGCGGCAGTGTTTCCAGCTTTAAAAAAACTTTATTTTTATGTGGAGTCAATCTCAGGTCGTTTAATAAAGGTAACAACAACATAACCACTACGCCAAATAAACATATTGGTAATTTTCCTCAAAACAAAAAAATATTACATATTATTTTACGTTATTATACTTTTACATTTATTATTTATTAAATAAATAAATAAATAACTGTAAATAAAGGTAAATTAATACATAATAGAATATAAAACTATTTATAAAATTCGAATTATTGCATAAAATTTTAAATAAATTATTATAGTTTTATATTTAATAAAAGTAATAAAAAATAATAAATTAATAAAAGTTGTTAATTGGAAATACAGAAACAAGTAAAAATATGAAATTACGTTTTCACCCTCCAAATTTCTGCCGCAATGATACAAAGGGGAGGAACGGAAATCTGAAATTACCTTTTTAACCTTAATCACTACCATTGTTTCCTTGCGGAAGGAAGCCTTAAATGCGAATTATCGCAATGAAACAATGCTGCAGGTGGTTCATTTATTACCAACCACCAACCATAATTAATGCCATTAAATTTTTCTGGGCCACAACTAAACATTGCGGCAGTAAAAGCTACCGCAATGGCTCATTGCGGTAGTGTTTTAAGATTTTTTTTTGTTTTATTTTTAAATCATCAAATATGCATCCAAATAATAAACTATATTAATTTTAACTTTAAAGTATCTTTAATAATATATTATTGATATTTTTTACATGTTATGCAGTTAAAATAATGATGGAGTGACATGTAAATCTCAATCTTAGATAACTGTTGAAAAATAAATCAGGATGGTAACATTTTTTGTTGTTTTTTCTATTTAAAATATTCAATATTATTTTTTTTAACACTTTCATTCATTTTAACTTACATTACTGTTTTATGCTATTTTTTCATTTTTAAGAATATAATAATATATATTATCATTATTTTCAAGTTTCGACTTTACATAACATTTTTCCTAAATTTGTTTTAAAAATTAATTAATTAATAATTTAAATGTGTCATGGTTGGAAGTCATTCCCATGTTCATTAACCCGTCTATACACATTTTATATGTTAATATCTATTAATTTACTATTTTTTATGAATTTTATAAATATATATATCAAATTACAATAATGTAAAATAATTTTGCTTAAACTTGCAAGAGTACAAGTTGACGGAATAGCAAATGTTTGTTTTATTTGGAAAAGGTCAAGAGTTCGAATCCAAAAGAATGGAAAAGTTTTGTTATAATTTACTAGTTTTTATTAATTTTACAAATAAATATATATCAAATTAATAATGTAAAATAATATGTAAGGTAATTTTTCTTAAATTACAAGAGTACAAGTTGGTGGTGCGGCAAAATATTTGTTTCATTTGGAAAAGGTCAAGAGTTCGAATCCAAACGAATGGATTTAATTTACTATTTTTTATTAATTTTATAAATAAATATATATATCAAATTAATAAATTTAAATAATACATAAGATAATAATGTTTAAATTTCTAGAGTACAAGTTGTTGGAGTGGGAGAAGTTTTGTATTATTTGTAAAAGGTCAAGAGTTCGAATCCAAACTTATGCTATGTTTTTTTAATTAAACAAATAATAAATACTATCGCAATGAAGGGTTGCGGCAGTATTTATTTTTACTACTGCCGCATTGAAGGCCTGCGACCAACCTGTAGCAATGAAGGGTTGCGACAGTCCTGGTGGCTGCTCCAACCAACGGTGGTTGTGGACCAAAACCCTATATATATATATATATATATATATATGTATATATATATATAGGCAAGTGCTCAAATGAGACCCCTAATTAAAATGAGAATTGAGTCTTTTAATCTAAACCACACACTTTGCTCTTTCTCTGCCTCCATCCCGTCACTTGTACGTAGTTTTTTACATTTCACACTCTTCTTCTTCTCAGTCTCATCTCATCTCTCTCTCTCTCATCAAACTCTAACATTTTAAGAGCTCGAAATTGATCGAAACACCTTCGAATAAAAAGTTTTCGAAATCATATTTCATCCTAGACTCTCATCTTCTCGACGTCGATTATAGACCATTACGGGTTACGATGGATCTTCGACAAATCTTTTGAAGGTATAAAAGAAGAAGATGACGTCATGGATCAATTAAATTTCAGTTCACCACGACGGAGGCTAACAATCAGCGAGCATGACAATGGTTATGTGGGCTAGTGAAATGGCAATGATGACTCAGATCTGGTGATTTTGATAATATTACGAACTTACATCTGATTTTTTTTTATTGATTTTGTACCCAGAATTTTTAGTGATTTGGGTGTGAAATTGGTGATTTGTCTTTTAAATTTTGGGTTGAATTTTAATTTGGTGATTTTGTAGTTGTTGACAGTGGTTGTGTGGGCTAGTGAAATGGCGATGACTCAGATCTGGTGATTTTGATAATATTACGAACTTACATTTGATATTTTTTATATTGATTTTGTGCCCAGAATTTTTAGTGATTTGGAGTGTAAAATTGGTGATTTGTCTTTTAAATTTTGGATTAAATTTTAATTTGGTGATTTTGTAGTTATTGATAGCGATTGTGATCTTAATATTGGTGATTTAAATATAAATTTGGTGATTAAGTAGCTTATAGTGTAGAGTGATTATGTCGATGTGTTTTATATTACTGATTTGGATTCAAATTTAATGATCCGTGTGATGACGATTGTGTATACATGATGTCATGGTGGTGATGTTGCGAATGGTGATGGTGGTGATCAGTGTTTGGTGATGGCGGTGATGGTGTAGTTGTGGTTATGGTGATGATTGTGGTCATGAGGTGGAATGGGTGGTGGCAAATTATTCTGATGTAGGAGAGACTCATGGGTCTGTGACGATATGCAAGGATATACAAATATGCTGGATAACATTTGTATTGTGTATTATTTAATGTATCATTAATTCCGTAACTATCCCTGTAGTTTGGTTTAAATACAAAATTGCCACCAGGGTCTCAATTCTCATTCTATTGGGGTCTCATTAGAATAACCCTATATATATATAACACAGTTAAGTGGAGACCATGTTTTTTGTGGAGTCCTGGAGTCCACCTTTGTTCTGCATACATTCATCCGCATTTAACAATGTTTTACCAATGCAAAAACGCTTTGCTCCTGAAAATGACCGTAAACTGCTCCAAAACACGCCTAAACATCTCTTGAATTAATTTTCAGAATATTGTTCTTGAACACTTGGTTCTGCAAAATTAAATTTGTTCTGCAAATTCAATATTTTTTCGTTGTGGGCAATACAGTGTATATTTGTGATGGATCGACGATATTGTTGAGAAAACCTAACTAATCTTGGTGATGACCGTAGAAAATTGTTAAATGCAATGTAAAGTGCTGATAATTGAATGCTGAACAAAGGTGGACTCCATGACTCCACAAAAAATATGGTCTCCACTGAACCTAACTCATATATATATAGGCCTATGCTCATGGGAGAACCCTGCTATGGGAGAGAACCGAGAGACCAACTTACTAGCCCTTGATCTTAGTATAATCCAACGGATCTCATATTACGTGCATTAATAATTTGTTTTACTAAATTTATAACATGAGGGTACAATCGGAATGAAAATTTACAAAACAATCGAGAATTTTGGTAATTAATCATGTGAGGCAGTTACGACTTCAAAATGATCAATCACAAATCACATCATGCTCAATTCAGGTCATTACAATTTATTACAACCGGTACAACGATAAATACTAAAATAGGCATTTTTTTTTGGATCTCAGTGTCTTTGTTTACTACTATAATTTGAATGAAACATTTATAAGAATCTCAATCTTATTATTTTTTTTCATAATTCCATATCGTTTTTAAGATTTTATTGAAGAAATTTCTTGTATGAGATTCCATTTTAGATTCTATTACAAACACTTAACGGAATCTTTAGTAAATAAGTAAAACACTTAACGGAATTATAATACATACTAGAACTCTCAATTGAATCTTATGGTTCCATTAATTTATTCACTTTATTTCAAATTATAAATTGTGAGATTCTTCATGCAAAGGCTAATTATCTTAGTGTTGTTGAATACGATACCACTCTTTATTGTTAAAAAATAGCGATACATTCTTTTATTAAACAAGTATAGAATTATAATTTAAAATATTTGAAGTAATTTTAAATTTTTTTATAGTACGAGAAAATAAATTTAAAATTTTAAAATTTGGATTTGCTTTCTTTTTAAAATTTATTCGTTTGAGTACATTTTTTTTTGGACACGAGTCCTCCCACATCTTTTCAAACATTCTACTTGCCAAAACAATTTAAGTTTCGATTAAAATTTGAAAAGTATTTAAAATATGTAAAAACAAATTGTATATTATAGAAACATTAGTAAAATAAAATTTTGTATTTTATCGTAATTATGTTTCATTAAAAATTTTGTATATTATTTTTGTATATTTTATTTAACACTTAAAAAATCCTTTGTAAATTAATAAAAATGAAAAACACTTAACGGGATCTTTAAATATATGCGTAAAACACTTAACGGAATCTTTAATCGAATAATAAAAATACTAAACAAAATTTCAAATAAATTGGGCAAAATACTTAACGGAATCTTCAATAAATTAATAAATATACTTAACTAAATTTTTAATAAATTAATAAAAATGCTTAACTGTATCTCACCACATAGAGTTTTTTTTTATATATTTCATAGGTTTTTGCATTTTTATCGAATTTCTCAGCACATATATATTTTTATTTTTATTTTATATTAATTATAATAATAATTTTTTAAATTTACCAAGATTTTATTTTGTGTGTAACCGTAATACAATATTTTCTTTTTAATTTCGTGTTCAGGATAGAGAAAATGACCAAAATGCCTCATCTGAAGGATCAATGGCCCGAAATACCGTTTTCCAAAATGCTTGGCCCGCACTACCCACGGGATATGCCGTTGGTAGTGGCGTATCCCAAATTCAGTTTTTTCAAAATTTTCGCCAACTCCAACTGTGAGCTCTCCACCGGATATCGCCATGGCCGTCGCCTTGACCTCGATCTTCCCTCATTTTCGGCTTCGTCCACACATTCCATGCACATAGAAACTATCACTGCACATTGCTCTTCATCTCTCCCTATAGAGTTTTCAATATCTGACCCTGTAGTGGTGTGTAAAAGGAGATCGGGAAATGAATCGGAAAAAATGGTTGGATCTGGGGTTTCAAAATCCGGGAATATAAATGAACAATCACTGACATAGGCGTGTAGAGGATGTTGTGGAGATTCTATTGACATAAAAAACGTAATGGGAAAGTGTTTGGAAGAGGGTGAACGAGCTTCGCCGGAAAAAGCTCGAAAAATCGCCCGGTGAATCGCCTCCCCCGCGTTTCTGGACAGGACGATGATGATGTCATCACGCATCTTCGTCATGCGTATCCTCTGTTGTGGGCTTTCCACTGGCGTATCTGCTGCTACAGTAACTGCGGATACTCCTCTCCCAGCAGCGTGACAGGAGGATACTACTCTCCCACTGACGTATCTTAAGACACGCATCTATTAGAATCGTATTTAGTGGGTATTTAGGGCCGCGTATTTGGATCAACCTCTCTCCCAAAATCGGGTAGATAGGGCCATCACCCTTCAGGATACCTAAAACTATTTTACAATTGGTGTAATGATATTTCGCTAAAAATTTTGTATATTAGTTATTGTATATTTTATTTAACACTTAATAGAATATTGATAAATTAATAAAAATTACAAACACTTAACAAAATCTTTAATAAATAAGTAAAACACTTAATGGAATTTACAATACATGATAGAACTCTTAATTGAATCTTATGATTCCATTAATTTTTTCAATTTATTTTAAATTATAAATTATGAGATTCTTTAATAGGCTAATTATCTTAGTGGTGTTGAATACGATACCATTCTCTATTGTTTAAATTTTTTTAAAAATTAGCTATAATTTATTTTATTAAAAAATATAGAATTGTAATTTAAAATATTTGAAGTAATTTGAAATTTTTTTAATAGTACAAGAAAATAAATTTATAATTTTAAAATTTGGTATTGCTTCTTTTTAAAATTTATTTATTTCTATAAAATTTTTCTTGGGCATGAGTCCTCCCACAATTTTGCTTACTTGATCATTTCAAACGTTCTACTAGAAAAAAAAAATTTAATTTTTATATTATTATTTGAAAATTATTTTAAAAATGTAAAAAAATTTGTATTTTACATAAAATTTGTATTTTATCTGAAATGTAATGATGTTTCGTTAAAAAGTTTGTATAGTAGTTTCTTTATATTTTATTTAACACTTAAAATTATCTTTTGGAAATTAATAAAAATGAAAAACACGGAATCTTTAAATATATTAGTAAACACTTAACAAAATCTTTAATAAAATAATAAAAACACTAAATGAAATTTCTAATAAATTAGGCAAAATACTTAATGGAATCTTCAATAAATTAATAAATATACTTAACGAAATTCTTAATAAATTAATAAAAATACTTAAGTGAATCTCAGCATATAGAGTTTTTTTTATAGGTTTAATAGGTTTTTCCATTTTTATCGAATTTCTCAGTACGTATATTTTTTTATTTATATTTTATAGTAATTATATTAAAAATATTTTTTTTAATTAAAAATATACTTTTAAATGAGTTCTACCAAAATTTAATTTTGTGTGTAACTGTAATACAATTTTTTTTAAAATTTCGTGACCTATTTTCAAGATTCCTAAAACCCATTTTTCAATTGGCGTAATGATATTTCATTAAAAAGTTTGTATATTATTTATTGTATATTTTATTTAACACTTAATATAATCTTAATAAATTAATAAAAATTAAAAATACTTAACGAAATAATAAATATTTTTTAATAAAACATGTAAAAGAATCTTTGTCTTCTCGTGGAAATAACATATGCTATTTTAATTATTTTTTTGATGAAATACTTGATAAATATTTAGTAGAATCCTTATTAAATTTACGTAAAACACCTTTCAAGAATCTTATTAAATACTTGTGAAAATCAAATAATTAATATTTTTTTGATAAAACACGTAAAAGAATCTTGTCTTTTCGTGAAAATATCACATGCTATTTTATATTATTAATATTTGTTTAGTAAAACAATTAAAAGAGATTCTATTAAGCGTTCATTTTATAAATTACTTTTTTTTTTGTTGAATACTTTGTAAAATATTTAGTTGAATATATCCTTATGGGATTTTATGTAAAACACCTTAAGTGAATCTTATTAAATACTCATGAAAATCAAAGAATTAATTTATTTTAATAAAACACGTAAAGGAATCTTGTCTGTTCGTGAAAATAACACATTCTATTTTGAATTATTAATATTTTTTGATAAAACACTTAAAAGAGATTCTGTTAAATGTTCATTATATAAATTACTTATTTTTTTATTAAAATAGTTTGTGAAATATTTAGTAAAATTCTTTAGTAAAATTCTTAAGAGATTTTACACAAAACACCTTAAGAGAATATTCTTATAAAATACTCGTGAAAATGTAAAAAAAAAAAACAAAATAGAATACTTAAATTAAAATTAACATAAAACACTTTCATTCTTCTTTTCAAGGAAAATAGAATTAAACAATTGATGAAGTCATGGTTGAGTCCAGGCATGAAAAAAATAATCAAAAACTTAACTGACCTGCAAACTAGCAAGCAAAAAAAAAAAAAAACCTTAAGTATAGCAAAGAAAACAACACAGCTGGATATGATATGAAGTAAATAAAAATATTTCTTCATTAGCTGCCACCAGATTCAATAGACCAACATTTCAGCTAGAAACATAGTTTACAACAAACAAACCTCGTATAGATTATAATACCTTGGAGTTATAAAGAACACCTTGCAGAATTTCATAACGAACATCTAAAACTATCTAAAGAATCGTTTGTTACAAGTTAAACATACAAAATTTTTATGTTTTAAAGGCACCAAATTACAATGAGGAATTCACCATTGTTAAGATTTCTTCTCTTTCAAAGATTTCTTTTCTCTTTCAAACTTTAGATGGATATTTCTTTACACGTAATGGTATCACTTATATAAAGCAATACAAACTCATAAATGGTTACCTAAATTAGTATGACTGCGTTTGTTTCCGAACTATATAGATCAAATCAATTAGTCCATAGATCACGTTGTTGACAGCCCGATCAATATATGTCTGAATAATCAATTGATTTGCCCATCAGAAGTGCCCACGATTCTTTGATAAAATAACAAGATTGCCATTGAATTATATCGATTAAGATATATAATAATAATAATAAAGAATCAATGGTGTTAGATTGGGTCTCTTGGTTTTCTTGATGGGGAGGTTCTCCCTTGAACCCTACTCATATATATATATATATATATATATTGCACTCCATAACAAACACCTTATATAAAGAATAATGAAGAACGCCTCATATTTAATCTAATATAAGAGTTCTGTCATGCCACCCAATACAAAATGTTATTATTTTTTTACCCTCTATCCATCCAGCAAAAAAATAAAATAAAAAAAAAAAATACTGTTCGTGATGACGTCAGCAGTGACGTCATCATGAGCAGTAATTTTTTTATTGTTTTTATTTTTTTGCTGGATGGATAAAGGGTAAAAAAAATAACAACTTTTTGTATTAGGTGCCCCTGGCGGGGCCATTGGATCTATTAGATCTAAGGTGTTCTTTATTGTTTGTTATATAAGAGTGTTCTGTATGGAGCAATGGCCAATATATATATAAGTTGCACTCCATAATAAACACCTTATATAACAAACAATAAAGAACACCTCATATTTACTCTAATCAAAGAGTTCCATCATGGCACCAAATACAAAAAGTTGTTATTTTTTAGGCTCTATCCATCCAGCAAAATTTTTAAAAAACAAATTAATGTTCATGATGACGTCACTGATCACATCATCATGAACAGTAATTTTTTTAAAAAGTTTTTAATTTTTTTTTTGCTGGATGAAAGAGCCTAAAAAATAACAACTTTTTGTATTGGGTGCCCTTGGCGGGGGCATTGGATCTATTAGATCTAAGGTGTTCTTTATTGTTTGTTATATAAGGGTGTTCCAAAAAAGAGGTCGAAAATGACAACTGAAAAATGGAACTTGAAATTAGAAATTTAGTTGCATATGGTTGCATTCAGTTGAATGTGGTTGCATTCAGTTGAATATGCCCCTGCGGGGCCATGTAACCCAAATCCACCAAAACAACACCCAACCTTAAAAAAAAGTTGAAGTGGGTTGAATGTGGTTGCATTCAGTTGCAACCCAAAAAAAAAGTCGAACTGGGTAGTAGTGTAAAAATCCTGATTTTTGTACTAGTGTAAAACGACTTGGATGAATAGTAATTTCATTACTTAATGGAAATGATTCTAATCACCACTTATGTATGATGAATATTTAAGATTTGAGTTCATATTATGATTTCTTAAGCGAAATAAGTGTATGTAAAAGTCGTCGGAATTTGAAAAATCCTAACGACCCACGTTTTATGAGATATCGATAAATGCGAGTATTATGACAAGCCAAGAGTTATATAATTCAAAGCTGATTATGCAACCAAGGTATTAAGTTAAGGAAATAAGAATATTGGAAGGTTACTTGGACAAGTTTTTACACCAAAAGCATTTTTAAGGATTAATGGAGATTAGCATGGAAATTAAAGAATAATTATGGAAAAATGATAAAGATGGCAAGAGCTTAGGTAAATTCCATGCAAGCAAACCCCATGCAAGCTCCATGTAATCCATGCAAACAACCTAGTTAGAAACCAACCAAGTTATTAGAATTTAGTTAGAAAACAAGTTCCTTGAAACAAGCTTAGTTGGCTACTTTGTCAAAACTACTATTTTGCTTTTAGACTTTGATGACCACAAGGACATACACCATACCTTGGCAAGGCTAGCAGCTGATATACACCACAATACATATCATTTTTTTTGACAAAATGCAAATTCATTCCATTAAATTAAAACAAGTCTAGCCGGGACAAATCCCCAACTGACAATGCAATTAGGTTGATAAACAATAAAACGAGATAAACAAATAGGCGCATTGTTTCCAGACTGCTTAACACAATGAATCCAAGGATTCTTGAAACTAAAAATGAATACAAAGGCTTCTCGAGTAATCCAGACTACATCAGTCCCGAATATGGTAGCTTCACAATTGACCTTCACAATAGTTCCATGGCTGTTGTTGTGTTCAGGCGACTCAGTTGCAAAAACTAAGCAATGAGGAATAAGAGTCCTCGAATAATGAAAAACTATAATTTGTGAAAGGTGAGCACATGCGATCGCAATCGTTCCAAGCATACTCCAGCTATCTACATGTCGGAAGCCAACTATAGACATGCCGAAAGTATTAATGATGTGGTAATCCAGATCTCCCAAAACTCCATCCAAATCATTCTCATTGATAACACACAAAGACATAACAACCACAAATATAACAACGCAGATCAACCCAAAAATTGGGTACTAAAACACACGCCAAAAGGCGAGACGGGAAAACAAAATCGGACCTTTGATTCAAAAGATCTGATTTATTCACAAAAACAATCAAGCCCAAGTTCAAATCTGAAACAGATCCGATAATAAAACTCGATTGAAATCTTTGAGGTTTAAACAACACTCGATTTTATTGAATTAGAAAACAAGCAGGGGGTGGAGGGCAGCGGAGGGCGATAGGAATGAAGGGGTGGGGGAATGATAGATTGGGAGAGAGAGGATGGAGGGGGTGGGGGGCCGCGGCGGTAGATAGGTTAGTCGACTCTCATGAGAGAGAGACGAGAGACTAGGAGTACAATACATATCATTTTATTACACCTTACAAGTAGCAAAAGCAAGTTCTTTCCCTTTGTTTTTCAAGCAGTTCGGACTTTTCAAAGGCAGGGGTCTTGGCGATTTTTTTTCACCTAGTTCTACTCATCTAAAAATCATGAAAAACATCACGGAGCTTCTACAAATCAAGATGAAGTTGTGGATTTAATTTCATAAATTTTGAAGATCGTTTGGATGGGTAAATAAATTCGAGAAGTTCATCCTGTTTTTCCCATAAGCACCTCGAATTTTTGGAGTTTTGAGATTTCAAAATCCATCTTTCACCCCTTGTTAAATCTCCAAACGTTTATGGTAAGTATTACATTTCATATAATAGATCTCCTAGAAATCTTAGCTTCAATATCCACTTTTTCCATTTTCAAATAAATCATTCAACTGGAGGGTGAATAGTAACCTTCATGAACTAATGTTGTTTTTCTTGATTATTTGGTTTATCTAAGCTAGCTTAAGCACACCCAAGGACAAATCAAGGTTTATTAGGTTCTTAACACTCCAAGTAAGGTATAAAATCTCACACCCATCTTAAGTTTTTGAGTTTTAAAATTTATATGGAATTTGGATGAAAGATTGTACTCCCTCCGTCCCAAAATACAAGTCCCTTTTCTAAAAAAAATTTGTCCCATATTACATGTCCCCTTCTTCTTTCCATACAAATATATCTTCTTTCTATACAAATTTAAGTCTAAGTTTCCCAAATTATTCCTATATTTGTATTTTCAATGCTTGACTTCTTTAAAACTTAACTCTATTCTCATTTTTCGATGCATTTATTAAGGTTATTTATTGAAAAACCTTATCCAACCAATCATTTTCTTAATATGCATATTTTTTTTCAAAAGGGACAAGTAAATTGGGACGGAGGGAGTACATGATTAAGTGGTTCTTGAAGTTATAACCTCTTTAATGATTGTGTAAATCTTGGATAATGATAAGTGGATAATACCACTGGTCTTAGAGACCCTAGATGATGTTTATATGATCTTGATGTGGTGTGGTTGCTTTAAGTGGTTTAATGGAATTTATGGAATTTAGAAATGATCGATTATAGTCGTTATAATGACAAGTTTCCATTAGATCTCTAGGGCAGAAACTCACGAATGGTTAAAGCATGAATTATGGACCAAACTACTTAAGAACTTGAAGATCTGACTTTGTAGTGTATTTGAGAATTTGAATCGACTTGAAACGATTTACGGTTTATGAGAAATGCTCGTTTTAGTGAAACCGGTTTAAAATGGACGATTCGTAAAATGGACTGACTTTGAAAAGCCAAACGAGCCCTGTAAAAATGGTTTTTATTCATGAAAATTTTATGAGGAGTAACCTGGAAAGTAGTTAAGGTCCCATAAAAATTTGGAGTGAAAATACGAAATTTTCGATTTTTTAGAAATGTTTAAGTCAAGTACGCGCATAAGAAAACACTGTGTTAAGGCTAATTTTCGTAAGCCCTAAATTGAATTTATAATTAGGGTTGAACGTATAGAATAGGGTTTTTATGAATTTGGGGCTGAGCTTGAGAGGTATTATCCGAGTGTATGGGATTCTGAATGCCCTCTCAAGGTGCCTACGTATCCTTTATATAGGAAATCAAGCCCACGTAGTTCTAGGGTTCGTTCGTCCACCGCCTTTATTCTTCACGTGCAAGTAACGGATTATTCTTCATGCGCAAGTAACGCTTTGATTGACATGTTTCCTTCCATAATAATATTCATACTTGCCTTGGAATTTATATACTTGTGGCGGTGGAACGAATGGATAATAATTAATGTATTTGGACTGGGCTAATGATTTTAATGAGCCGTCCGAACGGACAGTAAGGATTCGTCAGCCCAAGTTGGCATAATTGAATCCAATAAATTCAAACTAGTCTTAGGCCTGACCCGAATTAATATAATTCGGATAACCTAAATTTTAACGAGTCTATCCTGTATCAACAAGTCCCCAGTCTTTTTTAGAACTTGTTCTGAAAAAGACTTAAATAATTTGTGAGACCATAAAATTTATTCGAAGTAAAATAACTAACTTCATTTCAATTTTATGTTCGTCTCGCCATTAAATTTTTCAACAAAAACAAATTCACCGTCCTCCATTTTTTCGCCTACAATTGTAATAAGCAGGCGGGCAAAATTGTAGGCGGGCGGAAGTAAAGATCAGGCGAGCGAGGGACTTGAAATATATGGCCAGGCGAACTTATGACATTAAATATTGATCACATTCACATGCAACTCTTTTGTACTAACTTATGCTAAAAGTAGCTCACTTTGTTTTTGTATATTAATTTAAGAACATGCTTATAAATGACAACTTGCCTTTAACATACCATGAACTTTATTAAACCAAGTAGGTGGATGGGATAACATAACACATGCACGAATATAATTTGTGATCTAAAATTATTTTGCATGTAAACTTAGGTCAACCTTGGCCCGTCCATATGTGTAAAGGTCATTTTAATATTACTAATGGAAGCAACATAATGTGACAACTTTAGCACCCACTATAATCGTTATAATTGAATTATTTCATGGACATCACTAAAATTGTACAATAGATGCAATTCATCCCTCTGTGATGTTGACCATTTATTTATTTATTTATCCATAGGCCCACTATCTATAATAATATAAATATAACGTACCTTCACTTTGCAGCTCCTTCTTTTGCAAACGAAACTCTATCTTTTGCGAAACTCAAAAAATGAAGTTGTAGTTTCTGACTTACCGGAACAAATTTTGGTGTGGGCCAAAATCAGATTTTCTCCTCTTTCTATACCAGATCTGGTACCTTATTTCCTGAGCATCAGTAAGTAAGTTACTATTTTCTTTATTGTCGATTTAATCTCTTGTTCTTAGCTCTTAAAGCTCTGAGTTTCCGATATAATTTCATCTTTTGCTTCATGAAATTTCTCCTGAATTTATTGTTTTCCGGTGACTTTTGCATTTTCCGGCCAGCTTCCATTTCTTGTGAACTTGCTTGTGTTTAGTACTTAAGTTCTCAAGTTCTTATTTTTCCGGCTAGTTTCCGAATTTTCCGACAACCTGTAAGAAATGTGTATATACATACTTTAAGTTTCTATTTATTCACATATATATGGCCTACTAGTACTGCATATGAATGGAGACCTTCCTCTTTTTTTCTTGCAAAATCGTTCGCTCGCCCAACTTGAGCAACCCATTCGCCCGACTAGAGCTCGATATGCATATATTTAGGCCTTCGTTCACACGTACTAGAGAAGTTAGAATTTGATAAAAATAGAAAGTGTATTCATATGTCCCTTTAGATATAGAAGAGGCAACATGATTGTTTACTATTATCATTCGGTCGGCCAATTATGTCATATAATTACCATCCAGATGGATTTTATATGTCCATCAACTCATCTGTTGTTCGAACCTTTCGTCCATTCGTATTTAAATTGTCCTGCAACCCTCTGGGTTTATCCCTTAGGTGAAGTGTCAAGTCCCCGGGCGATTACTTTAAATATTTTTTGTTGTAAATATTTTTTGTACTTCGCTCGGGCTCACTTTGACTCTTTCATGCAGATGACTTCCAAACGGACGAAAGATAATCTTTCTATGGCTTTAGTACCAACCCCAGCCATACATGAAGTTGGACCTAGTCATCCGGTAATTTTGAATGAAGACATAGTTGGTAATGCTGGTCGATTTTCCAGCTTCAATCGGCGAAGCAAAATTAAACCAGAAAAATTTGATAGGATGGGCGATGATTTTAACTTCGCAAATGAATACTTTGTTATGATGCCTGATGCTGACGATAAGGTGTATACCGAGGTAAGGTATCATAATATTAATGGGTTAGGAATTTCTCGCCCGTCCTTCTCTTGTGGCCTTCGAGTCCCCATTCATCCATTCGTCCGAAAGGTTGTTCTTGAAACTGGATTGGCTCTCGGCCAGATTGCACCCAACAGTTTTTATCAGATAAACGCCTTCATCTATAGGTGTAAACTTAAAGGTGTTGAACTATCCACCCGACTATTCTGGCATCACTTCAATCTAACTTGCTCAAAGAAATGTCCTGGATTTTATGCTATCGGGCTTCGTCCGAAAATGGACATATACCGTCTCAAATAACAAAACCGCTTACACAGAGTGGGTTTACTTGTTTGGTCCTGGGTTGGATGGACTTAACAACTGGGCAGCTGAACCAATGCCCATCCCCAAACACTCATTGGAGGACGATGAAAAAGTTGAATATGCTAAACTTCTTAAGGATTGGACGGAAGATGACATCATGTCAGCGTCCGAAGCAGTAGATGAACATCACTTACTTAAAATTCATGGTAAAAGGAGTCGCTCGTACATACCTTAGAGTCAGCTTTTGCTTTTTATTTATCTACCATGCTCTCTTGTTTCCTTTTTTCTCTTGCATCTTCATACGTCCTTATTGACTTAGTGTTGCCATGACTAATTTGTTTTCTGGTTTTCTTTTTCAGTGTCCGGACGAAATGCTGAACTTGAGAAAAAGAAAGAACAGATGAGAGCCAACACGAAAGCGAAAGCACTTGCAAAACAATCATCATTTGCTGTTGACAAAGCATTGGGTGTAACATCAACCGACAACCGAACGGATGATCGAGACATATCTCACATAGATGCTACAGAGGCAGTGCAAAGCATAAGGAGGCACAGGGATGTTATGGACTTAACAGCTGAAGGTTTTGTGTCCAAATGCCTTAGGATTAGTGAAGATGAATTCAGTGTTCAATTGCCTCGTTCTGCTATGGTTTCAGCCAGCTCTTCCTCCGTTACTTTCGATCATCAGGTCTCATCACTCATCTGCCTTCCGGACGACCAAGATAAGAGGGATCTTCCTCTTTCGGTAGGTAATGAGCAAGCGCTCGCCCATGCTACTCAGGTATACTATTTATTCATCTTTCTTGTTTTCATTAAGTCATATACTTACCATATCTAAGTACTCCTTACTTTTCCCAGGCTGTGATGTGGATTGCCTCTCAGGCGAAGGAATCCTTACAGGCGAGTGAAGCAAGACTCAAACTTCAAGAGGATTTGGAGATGGAACGCACACTCAAGATCAAAGCAGAAACAAAGCTAACTGAGGTAAACTCTTTGAAGGAAGACCTACAAAATTCCATGTCAGAAGCTACTACTTCTCTTGAGAATTTGAAGTTAGAGGTAGCTAGGGCCCAGAAGAGCGAAGAGGAAGCTCAAGAAATCTGGTATGCCGAGGGGTTGAAGGATCATCTGCTCAAAGTTCGATCCCTCGTAGGGGACAAGTACACAGACTTCCTTCTTGAGGATGAGATAGATCCCATTAAGGATACCCCTGCCGAGCAAGGGGACGAGTCATAGGTCTCCTTTCCGTATTTACTTTCGTTCGGCTCGACCAAACTTTTACTAGTTTATTTTCCTGTTTGTAACGGGATTATTGTCTGCAAGCCTTTATTTAGTTGTTCGCCTATCTAGGCCCAACTTACTTAAGAACTTTCATAAGTTATCCCAGCTTTGCATTTTGTTCTATTTCGTACACATGACTTACTCTCTTAGTATTTCCAGGGGAGATCCCAAATAACCAAGCACTTAATCACTTTGTGTATATAGACGATAGGATACACCTTTATAAGGTATTTCTCCTGTTAGCACTTTTCATAAATTAACATCCGTGAGAGGTTTTACGATTAATGCCCTAGTTTCCAAGCATCAAGCAATTCGACTTGGGCCCAAGTCATGCTTGATTCTACTTGCACTATTTTGTTTTAAGCTAATAAAACATTGTTTGACTATACATGCTCGTTTTCGGATGTTAGCACAATACTTTGTTGCTTATCTAAACAAATTTATGATCGATCGTACCTTATCCCCCCAGTGATCGTTCTACTTAAAATGCTAGAAGATCACTAGTCTAAGGAAGGTTAAGAAGTATTTCTAAAACACATGTAATAACAATAACATATGAAGAAAAACCTCAAAAATTTATTAATAGTAGGAAACATATAACTGAGTTTGATGTTGGGAATACATCAAAACATAACTTTAATAATAATCCTATATGCGGGACAACATGTCCTTCAATAAATAAATAGATAAGTAAATAGATATAAATATCACCAACCTACTGATAGTATTTCTTGAGTCTGGACGCATTCCAAGTATTTTTAATTGGTTGGCCATCCAGGGTAGCTAATTTGCACGTTCCTACCTTTGGCATCCCAATTACCTTGTACGGTCCTTCCCAATTTGGCATTAGTTTGCCCTGCTGGATAGGCTTCGAAGCAGCTACTTCACGAAGGACCAAATCTCCAACTCTGAATAACCTCTTTTTTACGCCTGAATCAAAATACTGAGCCACCTTTTGTTGATAAGATACTGTTAGAAGGGTTGCTTCATCTCTTATTTCTTCAATGAAGTCAAGGTTCGCCCTTAATCCCTCCTCATTTTTGTCCATACTGAAACATAAATTCCGGTACGATGGCAAACCAATTTCCACTGGAACCAAGGCATCCGTTCCATAAGCTAGCCGAAAAGGCGTTTCATTGGTTGCAGTTCTAGGTGTCGTTCGGTACGCCCAAAGCACATGCAGTAATTCATCCACCCATAAACCTTTGGCTTCCTCTAGACGTTTTTCGATACCATTAAAGATTGATTTATTAACATTCTCAACTTGTCCATTCGCTTGAGGATGAGCGACTGAGCTAGTTCTATGGTCAATCTTATACGTCTCCATCAGCTCACGAAACTTGTCACCTGTGAACTGGGTGCCATTGTCCGATATCATAACCTTCGGAACTCCGAACCGAAAAATAATGTGCTCTTGGACAAATTTTACAGCTACAGCCTCTGTAATCTTCTGAAGTGGTTTTGCCTCCACCCATTTAGTCATGTAATCAATTGCAACAATGCAATAGGCCGCCTGACCTTTTCCAGTTGGAAGCTTTCCTACAATGTCTATCCCCAACATAGCAAAGGGAATGGGGAACATAATGCTTGTAAGCTCAGTATGAGGTTTTTTTGGCACGTTCGCATGTATCTGACATTGATGGCATTTCTCCACGTAACTGACAGCATCCTTTCGAATGGTCGGCCAGAAGTATCCCTCTCTTAGAATTTTATGGGCTAGAGAACGCCCTGCTAGGTGGTCTGCACAAATGCCCTCATGTACCTCCTCGAGAATGAGTCTCGCTTCTTCCGGACTAACACACCTTAACATCGGTTGAGTGGCTGATCTTCTGTAAAGTAAATTGCCCACCATAGCATAACTGGCCGCCCTATAGAGTACTTTCCTTGCTTCCGTACGATCAGGAGGAAGAATTCCCTTTTCAAGATAATCTCTAATTGGAGTCATCCAATTCATAAATTGAGCAATGAAATTTACTTCTCCTCGAATCACCGATGGTTGTTGAACAATTGTAAAATAAACCGACCCATCTAATGATTTACCCTCAGCAGTGGCCACTCGGGACAATTCATCGGCTCGTCCGTTGTCCTCCTTTGCCACACCTAGCAAGTCGAATTGTTCAAATTCCAAAGCGAGCTTTCGTACAGCCTCTGCGTACACCTTGAGTCTTTCTTCCTTCTGCTCATATTCCCCCGAAAAATGTTTAACAACCAATTGGGAGTCGCTATAAGCTTCCAAGTACTTTACCTCCAGACTCAGGGCTAATTTTATTCCAGAAAACAGTGCTTCATACTCTGCCTCATTATTAGTAAGTTTGAAGGTAAAACGAACGGCTTGACATACCTCAAACCCCTCAGGACTGGTTAGGACCATTCATCCACCATACTTATCTTGGCTTACAGAACCATCAACGTAAAGAGTCCACAATTTAGGAATATTTGATAAGGGTGGATCTGGTACCTTGTCCACGCCAGTGTTGTTAGCCTGGAAAGAGCATTCCACCATAAAATCTGCCAATGCCTGGGCTTTAATCGCAGTCCTTGGCCTGTAAACAATGTCATATTGCCCTAGTTCGACCGCCCAGGCCACTAGTCTTCCCGATGCCTCTACCTTCTGCAAAACTTTCTTGAGGGGCTGATCAGTAATGACCTCAATAGTTCTGCTCTGAAAGTAATGTCGAAGCTTCCTTGCGGCCATCACCAATCCCAAAGCAAACTTCTCAATGTTGGGATACCGTGTTTCAGCGTCCTTCAAGGCATGACTTATATAGAACACCGGCCTCTGGATGTCTGCTTCTTCCTTTATAAGGACTACCCCGACCGTTCGATCTGTGGCTGCTAGGTACAATTGCAATGTCTTCTGCTCGTTTGGCTTAACCAGGAGTGGTGGTTTCGACATGTACTCCTTTATTTGCTGAAATGCCTTTTCACACTCTTGTGTCCATACAAAATCTTTCACTCCCCTTAAAGTATCAAAAAAGGGAAGAGACTTTTCTGCACTTCTTGATATAAAGCGACGTAGGGCTGCAAGTCTCCCGGTCAACCGTTGAACTTCCCGCTTGGTCTTAGGAGCTTCCATATTTATGATTGCATCAATTTTCTCTGGGTTAGCTTCTATACCTCATTCACTTACTAGGTATCCAAGAAACTTACCCGAACGAACACCAAATGTGCACTTAGTTGGATTCACCCTCATCTGATGCTTTCTGAGCGTCTGGAAGCACTCTCGAAGATCGGATACATGACTTTGATCACTACTCTTAACAATCATATCATCTACATAGCATTCCATGTTTCTCCCAATTTGATTTGCAAATACTTTATTTATCATCCTCTGGTACGTCGCCCCTACATTTAACATCCCAAAGGGCATCTTGATGTACTGGTATGTCCCATTGTGAGTGATGAACGAAGTCTTTGGTATATCCTCATCTGCCATAGCGATCTGATGATATCCTGAGAAGGCATCTAAGAAACTTAACATAGAGTATCCAGTCGTTGCATCGATGAGCTGGTCAATGTTTGGCAATGGATAGTGGTCTTTCGGACAAGCTTTGTTTAAGTCCGTATAGCTACACACATCCTCCATTTGCCATTTGCCTTTTTCACCACCACGACATTCGCCAGCCACTCTGGGAACTTGGCCTCTTCAATGAACCCGGCTATTAGAAGCTTTTTTACTTCCTCTTCGATCACCTTTTGCCGATCAGGAGCAAAATTTCTTTTTTTCTGCTTGACAGCATTGTAGTCTGGCTTGATGTTCAACTTATGGACTGAGATGTCTTTGCTGATTCCTGGCATATCCTCCGGTCCCCAGGCAAAGATTTCTTTGTACTCTTTCAAAGTGGCAATCAACTCCGTTTTGATGAAACTTGGAATATCCTTACCAATGGACACCGTCCGTTCGGGTTTCCAAGGTTCCAATTCCACATGCTCTACTTCATTTGAAGGCTCCAGCCTTGACTTTGTCAAATCAGCACCGAATCTTTCAAGTTCAATATTCATTGTCATTTTCTTTTCCCCAATCTGATCAACCACAGCTCTACCCTTCTTTCGACCACCCGCACCTTTAGTAATGGCTTTGTCACTTGGCTCTACCTCCTTATCCACTCATGCATATTGTTCGTTCATCTCTTCGAGAGTTAGAGTTCGGGCAGCAGTCTGATCCCCTCTAACCTCTCCGATTCCCTCTTCTGTTGGGAACTTCATCTTTAAGTGTGGCAATGAGTAGGTCGCCTGGAAGGCTGTGAGCATGGGTCGTCCCAAAATCATGTTATAAGGCAAATCAACATCCACCACATAGAACTTCAACTCTTTTTCTGCTGTCCTTGGGTCAGTCCCAATTTCAACTTTAAACATTACCATTCCTGCGATTGAAACAGGCTGGTTGCCAAAACCGAACAGAGGTGGCTCATTACAAGTTTCCATTTCCTCTCCGTCCAACATCATTCTATCATAAGCATTCTTGAACAGGACATTCACTGCACTTCCACCGTCAATCAATACCTTGCGGATTTTGTGATTATGAAGCATGCATGTAAACACAAAAGGATCTTCATGCGGCCAGGTGACTCCCTCATAATCGTCCTCCGTGAATGAGATAGGTAGTAGCTGTTTTGGCCGGTCGACCTGCTTATAAAGATTGTAAACCTCTCCGGCATACTTCCTTTTAGCTATTTTAGTGCTTTTTCCAAGGATGGTTCCTCCTGAGATAGTGTTAATCTCCCCCCTAATCTCTTTCTTTTTCTCCTTCAGCTCCTGACGTTCCTCCTTATCTTTAGCAATGAATTTTCTCAGCTCACCATCCTTAATCAACTTTTCAATTAGCCGCTTAAGGTTAAAACAGTCTTCGGTTGTATGGCCTGTATCCTCATGGTACTCGCAGTACTTCTTCTGGTTCTTTCTATTACTGGGCACATTCATTTTCGGAGGGCGTTCAAACCCGGTCTTGTTCTTGATCTCATTAAGGATTCTGGACCTAGTGGTATTAAGTGGCGTGTATATCATATCAGCCTCCTTGACAGTATCCTTCTTGATAAACTTTACTCCATTCGTTTTCCCTTTTTTTGAAGAGTCCACTGCTTTGTCCTTCTTGATGTCATGTGTCTCCTTTTCTGGGCTATATGGAAGAGCGCCTAGAGCTTCCTCTTTTCGACGTATATTTTCAGCCCTTTGGTACATATCATTAAGACTCTGTGGAACAATCTTATAAAAGGAAGAGAGCAGTTTGCGACTCTGTATGCGGTCCAATCCACTGTAGAAGAAACCCATTGCCTGTGATTCGTCCAATGACGACACCTTCTCACATTCTTGTTTAAAGCGCTTCATGTACACAGCCAGTGACTCGTCCGACCTTTGCCTCACATTGACAAGTGAAGCGGTCAGTTGTCCAGTCCTCCTATTGTAATCAAAGTGCTTCAAGAACTTGCTCCTTATTTGTTCATACGACGTAATTGAGTTGGGCAACAGAGTACGGTACCACCCTTGAGCACCATCCTTTAGGTAAACTTCAAACATCTGGCACATGGTAGTCTCATCATGCCCAGCTAGCCTCATCTGTCTCTCATACTGGGTCACATGCTCGTATGGATCCCCCTTACCATTGTAGTATGTCATCTTAGGGATAGTTCATCTAATTGCTGGCACATATTCACGAACATATCTGACCAAGGGAGATTCAGTCGAATAATTACTCGTGCCTCCTCCAAGCATAGCACGCTCCATATTCTCTAACTTCTCCCTCAAAAATGCAGACTCATCAGCGTGCCGGTCATATCTGCGCCCATAGTATCGGTCATCACGTCTTCCATCCTCATCATACCTTCGATCATCATACTCCCTTCGTTCGCTCCTCCTATGTTCATCGTTGTCCCTTCGACCATCATCACCAGGTCGGGATCGGTCACGCGGAGGAGAACGTCCTCCATCTTCTCTCCTTCTAGGCGATCTGTCTCTGGACCTTCTCCTAGGGGATGGAGATCTTCGTGGGGGCGAAACTCTCGGAGGAGATCTCCTGGGTGGTGAGCCTCCTCGAACTAACCTTCGTTCCAAGCGTTCACGCTCTCGAGTAATTTCTCGCTGCTGCTCATCCAATGCCCTCATTCACTCCTGGAGTTGATCTTCATCATCATTAAGAGTTCTATCACGCACTCTCTCAAAGTCTCTCTCCAAATTGTGACCCCTAATAGGGCTTGGATCGCGACGAATTCTTTGTTCCTCTCGTGCGGCTGTTCGGTTCAATGCCTCACGACGATCATCACTCAAAGCGGCCTGAGCACTTAAATGGATCGGGTGGTTCTGAGCATCTGCCTCACTCCGAGTGATGGTTGAGCGAAGACGTGTGGAGGTCTCCCCTTGGATGAGGTTTGTAGAGAAAGGTAAGATGATTGGAGTTTTGGTTGGTTGAGCCATAATGGAGAATTTGTGTTTGCTTTAAAGGTTTAAGGTCTCTATACGCCTTCCCATAGACGGCGCCAAATGTTAAGGCTAATTTTCGTAAGCCCTAAATTGAATTTATAATTAGGGTTGAACGTATAGAATAGGGTTTTTATGAATTTGGGGCTAAGCTTGAGAGGTATTATCCGAGTGTATGGGATTCTGAATGCCCTCTCAAGGTGCCTACGTATCCTTTATATAGGAAATCAAGCCCACGTAGTTCTAGGGTTCGTTCGTCCACCGCCTTTATTCTTCACGTGCAAGTAACGGATTATTCTTCATGCGCAAGTAACGCTTTGATTGACATGTTTCCTTCCATAATAATATTCATACTTGCCTTGGAATTTATATACTTGTGGCGGTGGAACGAATGGATAATAATTAATGTATTTGGACTGGGCTAATGATTTTAATGAGCCGTCCGAACGGACAGTAAGGATTCGTCAGCCCAAGTTGGCATAATTGAATCCAATAAATTCAAACTAGTCATAGGCCTGACCCGAATTAATATAATTCGGATAACCTAAATTTTAACGAGTCTATCCTGTATCAACACACTGCAAAAAGAAGTTACTTTTAGAGCAACAATTGAGATATCAAAGAAACGTTTTTTATTATGAAATTTGGATGAAAAATGATATGGATAGTTAAGAAGAAGTGAGAAAAATAATTTCATGAAGAAGTTCATTTTTTGATTTTATAGAATTTTTCGAATCAAAGTTACGCGAGTGAAAAACCCTTTTAGGGGACGAAATGAGACGAACATTAGTGTTCGTTAAAAATGACCTTTAACTTAAATCGTTACGAAATCAATAATTATTGGAAGTGGTTAAAAGATATCATGGACTTATAATAAGCCAAATGTGTATTAAGGATGTATCGTTAAGAAGTTGTGTATTTACGTGAATAGTCGATTCGGCGGGATCGTTTAAACGAACTAACCAAACGTTATTGGTTGTTATAGATCATTACACTAGAGCCAGAGCCTCGATGATTCAGACACTATCAGGCAAGTTTTCGAAACTTGAACCTCCAAATATCTTTAAACTGTTGTTGTTGTGGTATAACTGCTTTGAACTGTTTTAAAGTATTTTGCGGATCAACATGAAATGTATGGTTTATTTACGTCGATTTATAAACCTATTTGTTAGTACGTATGCATAACTCTGAATTACATATGTATACGATGATGTGTTAAAAGTTCCAAGTAAAGTACGATAATACTCTTTCTTAGTAAGGGAGTCGGAGATATTTTGTCCAGATAAGGACATAAAAACCCGGAAGTCACCGAAGATGATATATGACGTATAGTTCGATTTTAAAAATATTCCAATAAATATAAATTGGATATTTTCAGATAAAAAATCCCTTTGATGATATTAATAAATATTATTTGAATATCTATTAAATATTCCAGGATGATTTAAAAATCATATTAATTACTTAAAAATCATTTAAGACTTTAAAAATTATTTTAAATATTTTTTGAACGTCGGAAAATTATTTAAAAATAGTATGGGTTCTCATTTCTTCACCGACTATAGCTTCACTCATCAAAAAGTATCGCCGTCTCACTCAAACTTTTCAAAACTCGGGAACCCAAGGTTTGGGAGCCAATATTAAACGTTTTCTCCCTTCGCTGCCAATAAGAAATACACCATATCTGGTAAGGAGGGGTTCGGGTTTCACTAAGCACTCAAAAACTCCGACCAACTCCCAAGTTATGTTTGATGATGTGATTCTTAGTAATCAAAATCTGTTGACTAAAGTCAACCCAAACATCAAAGTTACTTCCTCAATTATTCCTGGAAGTAAAGCTAAGTAAAGGTTACCAAACCAGTCGTCAAGCTTTGTGCTTGGGGAACTGGATTAAGTTCTACTCCTATTATGAATAGGATTCTCTAAGGGATTGGAGGAAGAGGGGACATAGCCTTCGGGCGTAGTCCAAATATTAAGGCCCATATGCGGTCAAGGTGCAACCAGATAAGGGAACGTCGTCCTTCTACTAGTAGAGAAGCAGAGGCACGGTATATTGGCTGATCACCAGATATCGTGGAAGAGGCTCCAACATAATTCAATTCTTCCAATTGGAATTGTACTGTAACACTGTAATGAAAGCCTAGGTGCTCAATTACCGATAGTGTTGACAGAATGATGAATTATTCAAAGTACCTCAAAAATTCCTTGTTATATTCCGGGACAGAGAATGAAAATGTTTTATGATGGAATAATATCAGTATACGATATGTCATAAGGTTTATGTTAATAAAAGTACTTTGAAAACTATTATCATATGGCTGAGCTGTATTGCTCACTCTTGCTTTTCTTTTATATATATACACCACCACACAACAACAGATAAGCATGGCAAGGACAAGGTAGACACTTCAAAAATGTGTGCTCACCGGTCAGCAGTTTAGGAGTCTGTTTACGAGGTAGATGCCGGGGCAACACCCAGTAGTATTACCACAGGTGAGCAGACTAAGTCGGATAGGCTTATAGCTTAAGTTGGTTAGATTTATTTACAAGCATGACTTGTGTAAGTTTTTGAAAACCAAACCTCTTTTTGGACGCAAGTGCCGCCTTAGATGGTAATCCCTTTTTAAGTATGAACTTTTAAGATAACGACAATTTGGGTTGTAATAACTATTTCAAGATGGTTGTAATAACTTAGTAATGTTTTAATTTCGTCTCTGAGCCTATAATCTGTGAATGTTATGTTTGAATGAGGGGTCACAACATGTTAAAATTGAAGAATAAGAATAATGTTTATTAAAATGAGAATTAAGGACAAAGTGACAACCTGGATCTCCGACCCCGGATCTAGGGGTGTTACAGCAGGCTGGGCAGTCTGGGTAGGGGGGACGGGGTGCCCTAATTTCTAGTATTTTTGCAATTTAGAAACTTACTTTAGTAAAATTGCAAATAGCTATTCTTAACAAAAGTAAATGTGCAAAAATTTACTTTTCCTATTTATTTATGAAAAGAGCCTTTTGAAATTTTCCTATACTAATAATGAATGAAAAAATGATGTTTTGTAGACTAGGCAGAAAAAGTCGGTCAAGATGTTTTGAAAATGTGGATGGATCAGAATAAAAGCATGATGAACAATTATATAGGACACTAAATCATATAGATATATTATTAGAATTTAGAAATTAATATTTATTTTATATAAGAGAAAAAGGATTCTGAAATTAATTTCATGAAAATTTCGTGAGATACTTTAAAAATAAGCTTTAAAATTTAAATAAATCCTAATTTGAAATTTGCAACAAATTTAAACTTTAAGTCCGAAAAACAACAAACTTAAGGAACAAATTAATATATTTTTTTTCATAAATATCCAAATCCAATTTTTTTATATAAATATATCTTTTAGGAAAAATATTTTATAAAACATCAGTTTTTATAAAATATTCGCAAGCATACGTTATGCGACTTTGCAACCATCTATGCAACTATTTATAGCATATGTTATTGCATACAATTGCTATTCAGCTACATGCCTACATATGCAAATTCAACTTTAAATTTTTCAGAAAATCAGATAAAGTCTACCAACTGTAACACACCACTAATTTTCTGATTCTATAGTATAATCAAAATTTTATTTTTTGGTTTTATAAAAGGAAAAAAACCAATTTTTTGATTTTATAATAGAAAAGACCAATTTTTTTAATTATGTGGTAGAACTAAATGATAAAGTGGCTATGACATCACTACCGCGTCATCAATGCTGACGTGACAGTGGCATATGGCAGTGCCACGTCAGCAGCGACACCATCAATGATGAAGTGTCACTGACACGTGTCGCCGCCATGTCAGCAATAACGTCATCCGATGACGTGACACTACCACATCAGTAGTGACATCAGAAATGATGATGTGGCACTACGACGCCGAAGTGCTTTCACCACTGTTGACGTGGCAGTGACATGTGACAGTGCCACGTCATCAATGATGACATGGCGGTGATGGCGGTGATGACGTGGTAGATGGCAAAATTTATTTTTTTAATTTTTTTAATTTGTTCTTTTAAAATTTAAAAAAATACTTTTAAAAAAATAAAAAAAAGGTATACGATTTTCTATATAATTTGATTATCTCTAAAACAATGACCTTTGTATACGTATATGCATATGCAAATTTTTAACTAATTAACTTACAAATTCGTGTAAAGATAAAAGGCTTTTTTGTATAGAAAAATATTACTAGGAATGACCTAAATGCCTCAAAATCAGACTCCCATGTACCAAAATAGCCGTTTATGGAAATTTGGTCCTATCTACCCACGGGATACGCCATTTGGAGTAGCGTATCCCAAACACTGTAGCAACCGAAAACGACCTGCTCTGTCTCTCTCCAGAACTTTCTCTTTCACCAGCGACTTCTCGTTGTCTCCTTCCTCGCGTCGTTTCTCGTGTCCTCCCCATCACCACAGAACCCCCACACCACCACAGTATCATCTCTCCCTTTCTCTTTAACCCTCTCTTCGTCTCTATCTGTTTCCGGCCCCACATGGGCGAACAGATCGGAAAATAAAAAATCTAGGTTCGAATTGGGGGTTTTAAAACCAGCATTAGAACTGATAAATTGATGATATAGGATTGTAGAGGGTGAGCAGGTGAATTGATTAGCGTATAAAACTGGACTGGAAAATGTCGGGATGGTGGTGAACGAAGCTCGTCGGAAAAAGAGGAACGAAGCTCATCGGGAACTGGTTGTGTAAAATCTGGCATTAGGAATGGATTAAATTTTGTATAGGTTTGTAGAGAATCGAATGACGATTCTAATGGTATATGCTAGATGATGAGAAAGTTCGGAATATGGATGAACGGAGAGATCGTAAATTATCATCGGAATCACCTATCAATCGCCTCCAAAGTCGCGATTTTGGATCTCTGAAGATGACATGAGATACGCATGTGGTAGATGCGTATCTCTTGATACGGTGTCTCCACATGCGTATCTCAAAATAAAGTTCTCGTTTGGTAATAACGTATCCTTACATACGTTTCCCCCAATAGCGTGTATGCCTAATACTCCTTCCCCAGTATTTTGGCGGTGGGTATTTTGGTTACACATATTTAATTTACTAGCTTATAGCCCGTGCAAAGCACGGATTAATTTAAATATTTTTTTTAATTTACTTTTAGTGTAATTACATAATATTATAAATATTTTACTTTTGTACATAACAGCTTTTAGTATTAAATCTAAATTAATATGTTCTTGGCGTGAATCGAATCTTCAACCTTTCTATGTAGCATCTTTTAATATTAATTTTAAATTAAAATGTTGTTGACGGGATTCGAATCTTAGACCTATGTATATAACAACTTTTATAACAATTTTAGTATTGCATCCAACGATCATCATCTATTTGAGCTACCGATCTAACAGTTGTGAATGAAAGGGATAACCAAAAACAAACTACAAAATATATCTCATTTTGCTTATTATAAGTATAGTATAGATAGATTGTATAGATTTTGTAAAAAATTATATAAGTAACCAATAATAAGTATTTTTTTGACTTTTTTGTTACATCTTATTATTACCTGATTTTTTTCAATATTAACGTAAATTTATGCACATATGAAGTACATAAGACAAACATGAATTTTTTGTTTTGAACCAGAACTATTTAGTAGTTAAAGTCGGGTTTGATTTGGATTGTTTCCCTAAAACCGGGGCGTAGTTGTTTTCTATAGAAGATATGAGGGCTGCTTCGTACTTATGTACTCGCAATTTTTCAATGCTATCTTGTAAATTAAATTTTTGGCGTGTACTAATATTAAATTTAATAGATGAAAATGAGTTTCTAATATTAAATTCAATAAATGAGATGAGTTTTGAAAAGTGAATTTTATTATATTTTTTATTTTGGATTGTTTCCCGAAAGCCAGGACGTAGTAGTTTTCTATAGAAGAGATGGAGGTTGCTTCGTGCTTATGTCTCGTAATTTTTCAATGCTATCTTGTAAACTAAATTTTTTGTGTGTACTAATATCAAATTTAATAGATGATCGGTGAGTTTTTAATATTAAATTTAATAGATGAGTAATGAGTTTTGAAAAGTGAATTTCATCATATTTTTTTATTAGTATATTTATAGTTAAAAATATTAAATTTAATTATGCCGAAAAGTGAATTTTATCATATGTTTTATTAGTATATTTAGAGTTATAAATATTAAATTTAATTATGTTGTTAGTGATAGTCGAACCCTTGATCTATGGTAGTACTCGCTTATTATCCCTTTTACTCTTATTATATACCATTTTTGCTTATTATACTATATACTATAGATGGTTATGTATTATGTTGTTACATTTATTCTTTATTCTTGAGAGTATTGTTATAATTTATTTATTGGGAATTCACCAAAAATACTAGATTTAAAATTCATATTTGCAAAAATACCATCTTCTTTAATTCATTGCAATTTTACCAAACTAAGTTTCAAAATTGCAAAAATACTAGGTCCCCCTTTCCCTCCCCCTTTCCCTCCCTCCCACGTCACCTTTCCCCTCCCCCCTTCCCTCTCAATCCACGTCACCTCATCATTCCACAGCCTGTGTCCTTTTTTTTTTTTTTTAAGGCGGGATGCTATTTGGGTTTCATGGCCCCCGCCAGGGGCAATATGCAACTGAATGCAACTACATTCAACCATATTCAACTGAATGCAACCACATTCAACTTTTTAAGATTTTGGTGGATTTGGGTTGCAAGGCCCCGCCAGGGGCAATATTCAACCAAATGCAACCACATTCAACTTTTTTTAAAGGTGGGTGATTTTGGTGGATTTGGGTTGCAAGGCCCCGCCAGGGGCAATATTCAACCAAATGCAACCACATTCAACTTTTTTAAAGGTGGGTGATTTTGGTGGATTTGGGTTGCAAGGTGTAACGACCCGAAAAATTACGTGTAATTTATTATATTAAAATATATTTTTAGTTGATTTTAATGTGTGTTAGTTTATTTTTAATGCATTTAAACGCGTTTTGATTTTTATTAAATAGGAAAATTATCCCATACGTGTTATGTGACTTCTGTGTATCATGGAATATTTTATTCTATTTTTCTGTAATTTTTATATTTTTATAATACAGTTATTTTGCATTTTAAATTCCGGACCCAGCCCCTGTACTGGATTCGAGGCCCTGTTTTTCATAAAATTATTTTCATATAATAATGGGATGTTCAAAAATGTATTATGTTGTAATTTTTCTAAAATTCATAATTTTTGGGGAATTTTGACATATATATTGTATTTGTTTAAAAATAAAAATTTTACATTTTTATCCCATAAAAATTATTTTTAGGGCTTAATAATTTTAATTAGGGGTTAAAAATATTTTTGGGGTATTAATTTTCAGATTTATATAAATAGCAGAATTTTATTATTAATTGTTAAAATTAATCAAAAATCAGATTTTTGATTTTATTTTCTGAAAATTCTGGAAATTGTGTTCTTGGTGTTCTTGAGAATCAAACCACTTTTTGACAGTGTTACCGGAGTCCAAATCAATCATGTGAGTAACCAAACTGAATCTCATGATCTGTACTATATGTTTATGTAGGTGTTGATATGTGTGTATGTCTCGATCGAAAATTTTTATTTTTTATTTAATTTTCGTATGAATTAAATTTGGTATGGATTGTAGGATGATTTGTTGTTGATATGGTTAGTACCTACAGATTGCTTATGCTTCCAGGAGATTTATCATGATTTTTCCTTGATTTTTCGTAGCTTAAATATGAAAATCGAATTTTTTGTGTGGGTGAGAAATTTTGATTTTTATTTCTGGGTTCTTGAGTGATTTGTTGCTGTTGTTGATGATTGGTATAGCTTGTACGAGTAATAAGCTTCATTTTGATATAAAGAACGACTGATTTGGTGGTCCGATTCGTGTCGTCGGAAAATCTTTGAAGGTCGCCGGATTTTATTTCGGTTTTGGCCGGAATTTTGTTTTGGTCGAATCTGGGAAGGAATGAATGGTATGGTTGAGTTTAGAATGTGATTTGGAGTGATTTGGTGCTTAAAAACGTAACAAATGGTACGTTTTAGGGGAGGCCGGAGTTTGGCCGGATTTGTTTCCGGTCGCCGGAAACTGGAGAACCTCCATTGTTGGAGGTGGTTGTTCTTCGAGCATTCATACGAAGAACAACGAAGATGGTGATGAACAGTACCCATTTGATCCTAAAAAATCTGTTAACCTCTTCTGAAAAATGATTTTGGAAAATTATTTTCAAAATTTTATTATAAATTCGAATTTTATTTTCAGAAATTCGAAAAATCATTTTTAAATTTCGAAAAATTATTTTTAATTTCGAAAAATAGTTTTAAAATCTGAATAAATTATTTTTATTCGAAAATTTATTTTATTTGATTATTTTTAATTTATTTAGCTAATATCTTAATTAATTTAAATTGATTGGTTAATTAATATTAATCAATTAATTTAATTAATTAAATATTATTTAAATATAATTTAAAATAATCAGATTTAATTATTTTGGAAAATAAAATGATTTATTTATTTTCTAAATATTATTTTACCTTTAATAGTTACCTCTTTAATTGTTTAAAATGTAATAAAATTGTTTTAAAATTCTAAAAATAATCCGGGAACGGTAAAAATATTTTTAAAATTCTAAAATTATTTATAAACCCGGATTAAATATTTATTAAAATATTTTGGAGATCCAATAATTAACCAAAGGGTTTATTAATGATCCTTTTCGATTCGGGAAGAGTTATTTAAATCTTTTAAAATTCTTTTAATTATTCTAAAAATACTTTTAAATATTATAATAATAATTTGAGTGCTCTTTTAATGGTGAGTCGTATCCGTGATATGTGTTGATTGGTTACGTGACAAGTATATATGTATTTGATTTGAGGATTAATGATGTATCTCCAGGATTAATTATTGTTTCGAGGAATAATCGTGTCTTGAGGATTAATTGATTATCATGTTTCTTTATCGAAGAATAAGATAAATGTTTTGAGGATTATCTATCAATTGAGTTGATTAATAAATAATTAATTTGAATATTCAATTAATTTAATTATTAATTGAATTATTCTTATTAGTTGCGTATTAATTAAACCGTTTGTCCGTTTTCAACGAGAAAAGTATTTCTGGAATTAGAAAAATGACCCCGTTCTTATAAAAATAGTTTTAAGTTAAAGTTCAACTTTTAAATTTTGGTCGACTTTTTACCAAACCTTTTTATTGAGTCGGTTATATCTGATAATTAGGGTTTTGACCCGTTTTCTGTTTTAAAAATATTGGATAAAATCTTTTTATGATCTGATCAACGTGCTATGTGATTATGTGATCTGCTTATTGAGTCTCTTTACGTGCAATGTGAATTATTAAGGTATTAAGTAGCGAAGGTTATGATGTAAATCGAGTTTTGATTGATATATATAGTTAATGTGTGTTAATTGTTTATATGATTTATGCGATAAGTTGTCGTTAAGAGTAGACGACGTTTTCTTTGATTTACTGGCAACGATGACGATATCGTTTGTTTTCAAGGATTAATTGGTAAGTATTGATTTAGGTTGTCAGCGAAGATAAGAAGATTTAATGAAGAGGGATTGGAGATGGATGTAATATTCTTTATGGGTTATGAAGAAGTGGGAGATGGATGCAGTATTGTGTGGATTGTAATAAAGAAGGTTGGAGATGAAAGTATTGTTTGTGGAATTGCTGGTTTACTTGTGAGGTGTTTTAACACCGGGAAAACGTCTATGCTCAAAGGGGGCATTTCCAATTATTTTCTTCCGACAGAGATATTGAAGTAGACACGCGGGGTCGATGTCGACGGATCAGACTCGTGGCAATCGCAAGAGCGTCAAACCAACGAGTGATGAACAGAGGATGTGATGACGTGAGATAAAAGAAGATAGTTGTATTACTTCGGCATTACGTAACAGCTAAGGACCAGAGGCAAGTATTTTCTTTATCATCCTAAACACTTTTTATTTTATGTGTCATTGATTCATATCATGATGAATAGCTATTGTTCAGAGCTATTTGTGATTCTTAAATATTTTTGTGCGGAAACAGTTGCTTGATATTGGTATCCTTGATGTGGGGAATTGTTTAAGATAAACTCTTCATATCCTTATTATCGTAGTAAATAATAGGGATGTGAACTGTATGTGAAACTAAGCATTTCCTGTTGAATTCGGAAATTGCTCTATTGGATTGGAAGATGGTAAAGCGTAGGAGGCCATGATTGCTATCATGGTCCAGCAATGTTTATTGGTAAAGCGTAGGAGGCCATGGTTGCTACCATGGTCCAGCAATATTTAAGGAGGATATGGTAACCATTCCATCTTCCTATAGGCTAACATTACTTGCCTATTTTGGTACCCTCATGAAATCCGGGTTATACACACGGGTATAGAAATGTACCGGTGGTAGTATAAAGGGTCCCATTGCTTTTGAACCTGATCAGGGGGCAATGGTGTTTTGTCTTTATTTTTATATATCCAATCCATATCGCCAGAATGGCTATTATATATTGTGAGTTGGCAGATGATTCATTTTTTATGACATGCCAAATGATTTCAGTTATGATGTGAATTATATCACAGTTGTTGATTCAGTTTCTCTATATACTGTTTTAGATTTCAGTTGATTTTATGCCCCACTTATCCTGGTTTTATATCAAAAATTTTTATACGCTTGCTGAGCATTTCTTTCGCTCATACTTGCTGTTGTAAATTCTAACATTTCAGTAAGGTAATTTGACAAGACGTATCCGCACAGTTCAGAAAGAGAAGAAGCGTGATGCTATTTCGAAGATGACTTGGCTCAGGATGTCTGGATTTAGAGTAAGATCTATTTTATATAATTGAGTTCTAATATTTATTATTATTATGTAATTGTCTAGTTAGCCTGGTGTACTTTTTATCGAAGTTACACCAGTGGTTTAAGATTTGATCAAAGAGAATGTTGTAAGAAGGAATGCTTTTTATTTAATGGAATTTGGATTCTTGTTTCTAGCCCTATAACCTTAAAAGATCTTGGTATGTTGGGGTCACAGATGTTATATTTCCAGTGTTGGACAATCACAAATGGATGATTATTATTAACCAGATGTTTTATTTTGAGGATTTTCGCGTGACAACCAAATCTCCTGACCCCGGATTTGGGGGGTGTCACAGTTGGTATCAGAGCAGGGTTATAGTAAACTAGAAACGAGAGTGTGTAGGACTGTGTATAGCTAAGTAAGGAACGTCAGAGCTCATGTAGAGTTCCTGTTGGACTATTGGATATAGTACCAATTAGTAAGTTAAGATTGGAGTACTCGTCTGAGATAGTTGTGCTGAACTGGATAGACCGCCTTGCGAATGGAGATGTTTACTGTGGAATCTTCAGAGATTTTTACGAGTTGACGACGACGTACGATATCGATGTCCTTAAAACGTGGAACGGAAGAAGCTTAAATTCGAATGACGAGCTATCGAAGGAATTGGCAAAGAAGGCATAAGTAGAGACCTTGGCAATACCTTTTCTTTCTATGAATTATTTTGATATCCCTCTGAAAGAGGTATTCGTTAAAAGATATATCTCATCTTCTAAACAAGTGACATTTTGACACTTGTGTTCAGTCTCCATTTTGAATCTCAATTGTTTTACTGGTTACTATGAAACCTATTTTTAAATTTCTGAGACTTTCAACTTTTTGTTTTCTCCAATAATTAATAACCTTATTTGCAATATAGTACCACTTGTTCGGTACTTTCCTTCTGGTTCTTCTTTTCGGAAAATAACACATTTTGAATTCCTTTCATATTTTTCTACTCCTACTGAGACGAACAACCCTGTTTATAGGGGACACCAGGTATATCTGTCTGTGTGATAGAAGTTGGATGGGACGCCATCACTGGTGTGTTGTGTATTACAAGAAGGCTGATCACCTTTAATTGTAAATGTCGGAGCTAAGACACACAACGTCGGGTTCATGTGATCATATTGATCTCTCAGTTATTCTCTTATTTCAAATCAGGTTGCTTTAAAATTCATAAAGTTCATAACCACAATTGTGGGACATTTGCTATGATATGGAATCTGTTCACCTCAGAATTTCATGATTCTTGTTATCTCTATTGAATTTCAAGGGTATGCCAATCAGGTCAGGATAAGCGAAATTCGCTGCTAGAAATTAGATTCGCAACGGAATCGCCAAGAGCAAGAACGAGTCCTAAAATGATTAGAATATCAGTGACATATCAATGGAATCAGTTCACTCTCTCTCTCTCAAGGATAATGTTAATGGAAAGTTGGTCGAGCCATATTTGAAACGAATAACGATGGGTTGTACGACTCCAGTGATAACTGTGTCAGATAGAGACCCTATAACTGAATTGAGATTTTGGAGAAGTTGTTTACGAAAGGAACACTATCCCCAGTTTTGTAAAGCAAGTGTTGATGATGAAGAATAAAGGAACCCTACTAGTTGCCTTAGCTGATTCCGAGGACGGAATCCTTTTAAGGGGGGAAGAATGTAACGACCCGAAAAATTACGTGTAATTTATTATATTAAAATATATTTTTAGTTGATTTTAATGTGTGTTAGTTTATTTTTAATGCATTTAAACGCGTTTTGATTTTTATTAAATAGGAAAATTATCCCATACGTGTTATGTGACTTCTGTGTATCATGGAATATTTTATTCTATTTTTCTGTAATTTTTATATTTTTATAATACAGTTATTTTGCATTTTAAATTCCGGACCCAGCCCCTGTACTGGATTCGAGGCCCTGTTTTTCATAAAATTATTTTCATATAATAATGGGATGTTCAAAAATGTATTATGTTGTAATTTTTCTAAAATTCATAATTTTTGGGGAATTTTGACATATATATTGTATTTGTTTAAAAATAAAAATTTTACATTTTTATCCCATAAAAATTATTTTTAGGGCTTAATAATTTTAATTAGGGGTTAAAAATATTTTTGGGGTATTAATTTTCAGATTTATATAAATAGCAGAATTTTATTATTAATTGTTAAAATTAATCAAAAATCAGATTTTTGATTTTATTTTCTGAAAATTCTGGAAATTGTGTTCTTGGTGTTCTTGAGAATCAAACCACTTTTTGACAGTGTTACCGGAGTCCAAATCAATCATGTGAGTAACCAAACTGAATCTCATGATCTGTACTATATGTTTATGTAGGTGTTGATATGTGTGTATGTCTCGATCGAAAATTTTTATTTTTTATTTAATTTTCGTATGAATTAAATTTGGTATGGATTGTAGGATGATTTGTTGTTGATATGGTTAGTACCTACAGATTGCTTATGCTTCCAGGAGATTTATCATGATTTTTCCTTGATTTTTCGTAGCTTAAATATGAAAATCGAATTTTTTGTGTGGGTGAGAAATTTTGATTTTTATTTCTGGGTTCTTGAGTGATTTGTTGCTGTTGTTGATGATTGGTATAGCTTGTACGAGTAATAAGCTTCATTTTGATATAAAGAACGACTGATTTGGTGGTCCGATTCGTGTCGTCGGAAAATCTTTGAAGGTCGCCGGATTTTATTTCGGTTTTGGCCGGAATTTTGTTTTGGTCGAATCTGGGAAGGAATGAATGGTATGGTTGAGTTTAGAATGTGATTTGGAGTGATTTGGTGCTTAAAAACGTAACAAATGGTACGTTTTAGGGGAGGCCGGAGTTTGGCCGGATTTGTTTCCGGTCGCCGGAAACTGGAGAACCTCCATTGTTGGAGGTGGTTGTTCTTCGAGCATTCATACGAAGAACAACGAAGATGGTGATGAACAGTACCCATTTGATCCTAAAAAATCTGTTAACCTCTTCTGAAAAATGATTTTGGAAAATTATTTTCAAAATTTTATTATAAATTCGAATTTTATTTTCAGAAATTCGAAAAATCATTTTTAAATTTCGAAAAATTATTTTTAATTTCGAAAAATAGTTTTAAAATCTGAATAAATTATTTTTATTCGTAAATTTATTTTATTTGATTATTTTTAATTTATTTAGCTAATATCTTAATTAATTTAAATTGATTGGTTAATTAATATTAATCAATTAATTTAATTAATTAAATATTATTTAAATATAATTTAAAATAATCAGATTTAATTATTTTGGAAAATAAAATGATTTATTTATTTTCTAAATATTATTTTACCTTTAATAGTTACCTCTTTAATTGTTTAAAATGTAATAAAATTGTTTTAAAATTCTAAAAATAATCCGGGAACGGTAAAAATATTTTTAAAATTCTAAAATTATTTATAAACCCGGATTAAATATTTATTAAAATATTTTGGAGATCCAATAATTAACCAAAGGGTTTATTAATGATCCTTTTCGATTCGGGAAGAGTTATTTAAATCTTTTAAAATTCTTTTAATTATTCTAAAAATACTTTTAAATATTATAATAATAATTTGAGTGCTCTTTTAATGGTGAGTCGTATCCGTGATATGTGTTGATTGGTTACGTGACAAGTATATATGTATTTGATTTGAGGATTAATGATGTATCTCCAGGATTAATTATTGTTTCGAGGAATAATCGTGTCTTGAGGATTAATTGATTATCATGTTTCTTTATCGAAGAATAAGATAAATGTTTTGAGGATTATCTATCAATTGAGTTGATTAATAAATAATTAATTTGAATATTCAATTAATTTAATTATTAATTGAATTATTCTTATTAGTTGCGTATTAATTAAACCGTTTGTCCGTTTTCAACGAGAAAAGTATTTCTGGAATTAGAAAAATGACCCCGTTCTTATAAAAATAGTTTTAAGTTAAAGTTCAACTTTTAAATTTTGGTCGACTTTTTACCAAACCTTTTTATTGAGTCGGTTATATCTGATAATTAGGGTTTTGACCCGTTTTCTGTTTTAAAAATATTGGATAAAATCTTTTTATGATCTGATCAACGTGCTATGTGATTATGTGATCTGCTTATTGAGTCTCTTTACGTGCAATGTGAATTATTAAGGTATTAAGTAGCGAAGGTTATGATGTAAATCGAGTTTTGATTGATATATATAGTTAATGTGTGTTAATTGTTTATATGATTTATGCGATAAGTTGTCGTTAAGAGTAGACGACGTTTTCTTTGATTTACTGGCAACGATGACGATATCGTTTGTTTTCAAGGATTAATTGGTAAGTATTGATTTAGGTTGTCAGCGAAGATAAGAAGATTTAATGAAGAGGGATTGGAGATGGATGTAATATTCTTTATGGGTTATGAAGAAGTGGGAGATGGATGCAGTATTGTGTGGATTGTAATAAAGAAGGTTGGAGATGAAAGTATTGTTTGTGGAATTGCTGGTTTACTTGTGAGGTGTTTTAACACCGGGAAAACGTCTATGCTCAAAGGGGGCATTTCCAATTATTTTCTTCCGACAGAGATATTGAAGTAGACACGCGGGGTCGATGTCGACGGATCAGACTCGTGGCAATCGCAAGAGCGTCAAACCAACGAGTGATGAACAGAGGATGTGATGACGTGAGATAAAAGAAGATAGTTGTATTACTTCGGCATTACGTAACAGCTAAGGACCAGAGGCAAGTATTTTCTTTATCATCCTAAACACTTTTTATTTTATGTGTCATTGATTCATATCATGATGAATAGCTATTGTTCAGAGCTATTTGTGATTCTTAAATATTTTTGTGCGGAAACAGTTGCTTGATATTGGTATCCTTGATGTGGGGAATTGTTTAAGATAAACTCTTCATATCCTTATTATCGTAGTAAATAATAGGGATGTGAACTGTATGTGAAACTAAGCATTTCCTGTTGAATTCGGAAATTGCTCTATTGGATTGGAAGATGGTAAAGCGTAGGAGGCCATGATTGCTATCATGGTCCAGCAATGTTTATTGGTAAAGCGTAGGAGGCCATGGTTGCTACCATGGTCCAGCAATATTTAAGGAGGATATGGTAACTATTCCATCTTCCTATAGGCTAACATTACTTGCCTATTTTGGTGCCCTCATGAAATCCGGGTTATACACACGGGTATAGAAATGTACCGGTGGTAGTATAAAGGGTCCCATTGCTTTTGAACCTGATCAGGGGGCAATGGTGTTTTGTCTTTATTTTTATATATCCAATCCATATCGCCAGAATGGCTATTATATATTGTGAGTTGGCAGATGATTCATTTTTTATGACATGCCAAATGATTTCAGTTATGATGTGAATTATATCACAGTTGTTGATTCAGTTTCTCTATATACTGTTTTAGATTTCAGTTGATTTTATGCCCCACTTATCCTGGTTTTATATCAAAAATTTTTATACGCTTGCTGAGCATTTCTTTCGCTCATACTTGCTGTTGTAAATTCTAACATTTCAGTAAGGTAATTTGACAAGACGTATCCGCACAGTTCAGAAAGAGAAGAAGCGTGATGCTATTTCGAAGATGACTTGGCTCAGGATGTCTGGATTTAGAGTAAGATCTATTTTATATAATTGAGTTCTAATATTTATTATTATTATGTAATTGTCTAGTTAGCCTGGTGTACTTTTTATCGAAGTTACACCAGTGGTTTAAGATTTGATCAAAGAGAATGTTGTAAGAAGGAATGCTTTTTATTTAATGGAATTTGGATTCTTGTTTCTAGCCCTATAACCTTAAAAGATCTTGGTATGTTGGGGTCACAGATGTTATATTTCCAGTGTTGGACAATCACAAATGGATGATTATTATTAACCAGATGTTTTATTTTGAGGATTTTCGCGTGACAACCAAATCTCCTGACCCCGGATTTGGGGGGTGTCACACAAGGCCCCGCCAGGGGCAATATTCAACCAAATGCAACCACATTCATCTTTTTTAAAGGTGGGTGATTTTGGTGGATTTGGGTTGCAAGGCCCCGCCAGGGGCAATATTCAACCAAATGCAACCACATTCAACTTTTTTAAAGGTGGGTGATTTTGGTGGATTTGGGTTGCAAGGCTCAACTTTAGTTGAATATGCCCCTGCGGGGCCTTGGAACCCAAAAGCAGTCCACCTTAATTTTGGTGGTTTTGGGTTGCAAGCCCCAGCAGGAGCATATTCAACCGAATTCAGTTACTGATTTCAAGTTTCATTTTTCAGTTGTCATTTTCGACCTCTTTTTTGAACTCTAATATATATATATATATATATATAATATATATATATATATATATATATATAATATATATATTAGAGTTCAAAAAAGAGGTCGAAAATGACAACTGACAAATGGAACTTGAAATCAGAAATTTAGTTGCATTTAGTTGAATGTGGTTGCATTAAGTTGAATATGCCCCTGCGGGGCCATGCAACCCAAAATCATCCCACATTAAAAAAAAAAATGGTTTTGAAGTCTGTTGCAGTTGATGTGGTTGAATGTGGTTGCATTCAGTTGCAGATTTCAAGTTCCTTTTTTCAATTGTCATTTTCGACCTCTTTTTTGAACTCTAATGTGTGTGTGTGTGTGTGTATATATATATATATATATATATATATATATATATATATACACACACACACACACATTAGAGTTCAAAAAAGAGGTCGAAAATGACAATTGAAAAAAGGAACTTGAAATCAGAAATTTAGTTGCATTTAGTTGAATGTGGTTGCATTAAGTTGAATATTTCCCCTGCGGGGCCATCCAACCCAAAATAGCACCCATCTTAAACAAAAAAAAAAAAAAAAAACAAGTCGGCTGACTTTCCTGGACAGGTGGAGAGAGAAAGTGAGGGAGGAGGGGGGACCTAGTATTTTTGCAATTTTGAAACTTAGGTTGGTAATATTGCAAATAGCTATTCTTAAATATAGTAAATTTGCAAAAATTTACTTTTTCCTATTTATTTATGAAAAAAGCCCTTATTTATTTTATTAATTGAATTTACATTCAATTATATCCTACTAAACTTTTGACAAAAAAAAAAATTTATATCCTACTAAAAGTAGGCTTCGATTAATGTTATCGTTAGTACTAAAGAATGTGATTTATATAGTTTTGGTTACTGTTTTATTTTGTAATGTATCGTGTTTTGTTACTGTTATTAATTAATTATTATACGATTTTGTTAGTCTTATAGTTCTATGTATTATTTAATTTGTAGTCGGTAAGAATCGAACCCTTAACCTATGGTTGTACATCTTCATTATCCCTCTTACTCTTATTATATAATAAGATATAATGGATATTCTGGGCCTTCACCCATGTATAGCCGAAATCGAATAGAAAATCATCAAAATCCAACCAATTATTTTTCAAAATATGTTATATTTGATTGTAAAATGTATTTTCGCAAATATTTTATAAAAATTGATATTTTCGCAAATTTTTTTTAAAAAATATTCTATAAATATATTTGAAAGAATGGTAAAATCATAATAAAAACTAAAAAACATGATATTTTTATTAAATTCCCATTAATTATACGTAAACTTTGAATCTTAATAAAATATATCAAGTCTCAATTAAAAAAAATTGATCAAATACTGTGTTGCGGAGAAAATTTAGTAAAGTTGTTGCTTAACTTGACCAATTCAAAATCGGATGTTGAGATATACAAAGGGATATACATAGAGATTTACAGGATATATATGAGCAGATGAATTGTATGAATGAGAACTCCGCCATCGCTTCTTTCGCTAGCAGTTGACTCAGCTGTCCTTAATCTCTCCACTTTCTCCGATCTCTCTTTTCTACCTGAACACATCCTCATTGATCTCTTTCTGGTAATCTCTCCTCTCCTCTCTTCTCTCTCTCCCCTCTCTGGTAATCTCCCTCTCCCCTCTCTCTCCCTCTCTCTCTGGTAATCTTTCTCTCCCCCTCTCCCCCCCTCTCTCCCTCTCTCTCTGACACAAGATTGTATTTTTCATGTTGATATCTACACATTGTGATGTTATATGAAAAGGGTATGCTGCAAATTATAATTTAAGTAATGGGTTTTTTTCTTTTCTTGGTTCTTGTTGTGTGCATCTCAGTTTGAATGATTTATTAATACTTGTGTATGTTGTTTTCTATCCTTGCACCTTTTTACTATTAAATGTTAATTCTTTCTTAATACAGATTACCCTTTGTTCTGACTTTGATGCAAAGCATATGTTTGTATCGTATATGAACAAAATATTTGGTTTTTAAACTTTCATTACAAGTCGTATATCTATCTAATTTTATTCTGTTTCTATATGTTGATTATCTTAATTAAGTGGCAAGGCTTGTTTGTCTACCTCTGAAGTTAGATGGACAATATTAAGAGTCCAAGAGTATTAGATATTTAGATCTGAGCTTGAGCCATAATGATGGTTCTATGATTATATGTTTCTTCATGATTCTTACTTTCGGAAGAGCAAGAGTTACTTACATTATTGTCTCCAAGGTGTGCAACTCTTCGAGTGTATTCTAGGGATAGAGCTTCATATTTGACTAGGGAGTAGTAATTGTTGATAGTGAAGGTGTTGTTAGGCACAAGTTGGAACAGGACTTGACTGAGGTGTGCAGTCACTAAAGTAAGGCGACCGGTTGAGGTGACCAAGGTGCCAGTTCGTTGTAAGTGGGAATAGAAGTAAAAGCTGTAATTTCTATCTAAAGAATTAGCCTTTATTTTATGAGGAGATCAGAAGTAGCAAAGGCATAGACACAGTCTATATATAAGATACTGGAATTGATAAACCTTAATAGTTTAATGTATAAACATTAGATATTCCAACAGAGGAGTTTAAGTTTAAATAAATGAAACAGGTAAACATAACTTGCTGATGGGTGATGGCAAATAAGAGGAGAAGAAAAACTACAAATGGCACATCATGCAGATTCCTCATTCCAGTTCTAATTGTTTTTATTTTTTGTGCAACTTCGTTCAGTTAGGTGCCTGAACTCCCATGGAGGGCATACATGTCTCCTAAAACTTACCAACTGTCAGTGTCATTATGACATCAAAATGTAGCCCTGCAAGAAGTGTAGGTTCTTCCTAGCTGTGACTTAACTCCTCTATAATCTCGACTACTGCAATATTTCAACTCCTCTCCTCTTTTCAACTTCGCAATCAGTCTGCATATTCTATTATTGTCTGTTTAATTCTTCTTATTAGTACATCTTTTTTCTATCATCTTTTCATCTTTTTTTGCTGAAAAATATATGATCCCTTAAAGGCCTTCCTCTAACACCATAAGGTTTTATGGGTTGGTTCCTTGACATGGTATTATACTCGGTTCAAGGAGGGCTCTCGGAATTTTTGTTTATCTTTTTGGTCAGTCTGTTGTATGTCTGATGGGGAGTGTTGAATAATATATGATTCGTCAAAGGCCTTCCTTTTACTTATTGCTAGTTAATTACCCAACATTTTTTTAATACACATGCCAATTTTTGAATTTGGGATTGGTTATTGGTCTAATCTTTGTATCACTAGGCTTCAAACATATGTTAAGTTCTACCCCATCCTTTGATAGAAGATTAATTGTTTTTTAGAGCGAAGGAGCTATTATGCGTGTCTTTTGGGGTTAGGTTGTAGTACTCTGATTGCTGCATTAAGTAGATCATATTTTTTTCCATAAAAACTAGCCATACTTTCTTAAAAGGACAACCAAATAAATTATGGACCTTCAAATGTTTCATGTTCATAAATCATAAGGGAACATTTTACCCAGTGAGCTGTAAATATAAGCATCAAAGCCAGAGAATTGAGCATGATGTGCTAACTAATTTGTACTTTTGCTAAACTTTCATTACTAGAATCTTCTTTAACCTGCATGAATTTTGTATCAAGATCATTATTTAATTTGAGTGGCATATAAATTTTGTAGATGGCAATTTTTTGTGTCTTTTTAATAGATATAGTTGGCAAATTTCCGTTATCCTGTTAATTGATTTCTACAAGGTGGTGTTTGCTATAATGTGCTACTTCTTGTGACGTGCAAATATTTGTTATTGTTAAGGTTTGATGTGTTTAGTTCATACTCTTGTCATGTGCATGGATCATGTTAGTTTTTGGGTGCTAGGACCTCAAGCAACGCTACATGGATACTGCTTTCACAACATAATCTTATGCTGTCAATTATGCTTGTATTTATGTTATTGGATGCATAATGATGTATAATTAGATTAAAATTTGCTATAATAATTAACAATTTAATGAAAGAATCCATGTTATTCTCATAAATATCATTAAAAAGGAATCATGATCCACTTTAGTATAATAATAAAAGTCTAGATATGTATTAGTTGAATTATTTATAGCAATTAAATACTTTTTATTGATAATATGTTTTTATAATCATAATTTGAATGAGAAGTCAATGAAGAGAAAAGAGTTGCACACATGGAGCACAAAGAGAGAGGAAAAAATAGATTAGAGTTGAGAAAAAGAGTATAGATTTTGGTATATGGAGACGAACATGATGGGAAGAGTTGAGAAGGAGAGGAGAAACAGAAGCAAAAGGTCAGTGAAAGAGACGGGGAAGAATAGATATACTAATCGCACCCAACAATTGCAACGATCTCCTGTGGGCTCCCATTGTGTCGGTGGGAGCCCCCTTTCACATGGTAAAAGTGAGTTCTTGGCAGGTGCAGCCCGATGCGTAAAGGGGAAGGTTGTTGGATCATCTCACATCAGTTGTGAAAGGGGAAAGTGCTGATTAATTAGTTTGGAAGAGGCAGGTTCTAATTAATAAGTGTGGGGGTTGTGACATGATGAATAGCGCCCAACACCTATTATTTCTGCTTCAAATTATTAACATTATTTTTTCTGCACCGTGTTATTATTTCTCTCTCTGTATTGAATATTTTTAAACACCTATCACAAATGAAAGATAAAGATGTCAGTTCCTATGTTATGTACTGAGTTGAAGCCTATATGACAAACTAGATGTTAGCTGAGTTAAATGTATCCTTATTCAGTTGAGTAGCTAAGAAATACATCTTAGTAATATTTGCATCCTTTCTTTTGCTGGCTTCATCTTTCATGTTTATGTTTGACAGAGAACTTTAAGAGCTGGAAAACTGACTGAGAAGATTCTCAAGCTTTTCATTGCAACTGGTAAAGAAGAAGTACATTCACTCATCCAGGCGCTAAATATTAAGCATGTTCTGATTCCTGTTCTACCCACTAGTAAGTCACTTATGATACCAATTATGTCCCAATTCAATTGAAAGAGCTGATTTATAATACTTTTGACAGGATGCTCTGAAAAATTTTGATATCCAATTTTTTCGAGTCTTGTGAGATTTCAAAATCCAGATTGTTGCTGAAGTTAGTACCCGGGTTGTTTACATTTATTGAAATATCTCGCAACATGTCCCAAGTAAGCATCAACGAGAATGAGGTTGATATTGTGATTGGTGCGCTGAATGCGGACCTTACATCTTTTATGGAGGACTGGAGACCTGTCTTCTCCCGCTTCCACCTGATTATTGTCAAAGATCCTGATCTGAAAGAGGAACTTAAGATACCTGAAGGCTTTGATGTGCAAGTCTATACAAAAACAGATATAGACAAAATTGCCGGTTCCTCTTCCACATCTCTTCTCTTTTCTGGTTACTCTTGTCGTTATTTTGGCTACCTAGTTTCTAAAAGAAAATATGTAGTTTCAATTGATGATGATTGTGTTCCTGCAAAAGATGACATGGGCAACTTAATAGATGCTGTTTCCCAGCATGTCCAGAACCTGGAATCTCCAGCCACTCCTTTCTTTTTTAATACACTCTATGACCCTTACCGTAAAGGAGCAGACTTTGTTCGTGGGTACCCATTTAGCTTGCGTTCTGGGGTGACATGTGTCCTCTCATGTGGTCTGTGGCTTAACTTAGCTGACTATGATGCACCTACACAAGCCCTTAAGCCAGATCAGAGGAATTCACGATATGTTGATGCTGTTCTTACTGTACCTGTGAGGGCCATGATGCCTGTAAGTGGAATTAATATAGCATTTAATCGTGAGGTAATGGGACCTGCTCTGTTGCCGGCTTTAAAGTTGGAACAGGAAGGAAAAGTGAGGTGGGAAACAGTAGAAGATTTATGGTGTGGAATGTGTGTAAAGGTAGTAAGTGACCACATGGGGATGGGTGTGAAAACTGGTCTTCCTTACGTGTGGAGGAATGAAAGAGGAGATGCCATTGCAAGTCTGAAAAAAGAGTGGGAAGGTGTAAAGCTCATGGAGGAAATTGTCCCTTTCTTTCAGTCAGTGAGGTTCTCGGAAGCAGCAATTACAGCTGAAGAGTGCATGATTGAGTTGGCTGCAGCGGTAAAAGAATCCCTTGGGCCATCGAATTCTGTCTTTGAGCGTGCTGCAGAAGCTATGGTGAAATGGATCAAACTCTGGAAGGTAGTTAAAACATAAATGTCACATTTTGGCACTACATGAGCTCGTAAAAGCTTGTTTCTCCCAGTAATTTTCTTGTTTTCCTGTGAAATTATTTTTGTAACGTTCTTAACTATCACTCAGACAATGAGTAGTAAAAATAAATTTCTCATAGTTATTGGTGATTTGGTACGTGTTGTGATATTGTATTTTCACTGGGTTGTAAATATGTTTGTGCCATTTACCGGAATTCTGGTACCATGTCAAAATATGAATGGGATATGGAATAAATATTTTTAAACTGAGCGTACAATAAAATTTTGTTTACAGCCTAGTTATATCGATCAATTGGAATTTGCTAAACAATGATAAATTTTAAAAACAACTATATTTATTTGATGATATAATCGTACAGGATGTTAATATTTAACACACGAGGGAGCAACTCAATATATTGCACTGCCGGTACAAATAGTTGGATTCTCACTCATGCTCAAATTATTTAAAAATGAATACTAATCATTAATATTCAATTTTTCTTTTTTAAGAACATACATTACAGAAAACTGAGATTTTGATAGATGATCTTTGGACTGATCCAGGAAACATGTTCATTTGAGGAACTCTTTGCCATTTGGCATGCAAGTTCTTTTTCTTTCAGATTTAAATACAAGTCCTTAACGTTCTTTCGTGATAAAATTATTAGTTGGTTCAAGTTCGTCTCTCTCTCGCCACTGTTTCAATTTCTCCGATCTAAACCCTAAATTATCGATCGCTTTCAACGTGTCGTTTTATACAATAAATCAAGTCTCTCTTCAATTCTTTTGTTCGATGAATCGTTCAATTAGGCCAAGGGTTGGTTTAATCGAAAAGATTTTGACGATCAACCAAAATCGTCTCAATCGATTTCGGTTTTCAGAGTCAAAAATAATCGACAGTTATATACACTAAATATATACATAATCTCAATTTGTATGCTTAAATTTTCGAAACTCTAAATTGTTTGTTGAGATTTAACTGCAGGTATTATGTCTTCTGGTCTTCGAAATGATCATATGATGTTTGGTTATTCGAAGATATTAGCTTATATTGACTGATGTATTTCGTGATTAAGAAACAAATATAGCTGATGTATCAATACAGTTGCATACGGTTTGCGAAGAGGCCAAGTGTCCGAATTTGGGGGAGTATTGGTCTAGGCCATTCACTTTTCTATGTGTTTTTCTTAAGGTGTTTTTGTTTTTAATGGGCCTATCATTTCTGATTAGTACCGGCGATTACTGTTCCGGGGGGATGCCGGCGATTACTGTTTCGGCGGAGTTGTATCCTTGATTATTTTGATTTTGGATAGTTTAGTTTAATTTCCGTATTTTTCGTTTTGACTTTGATTATTATTAAATGTTAATTAGATCCTTAAATGATACTATCATGTTTTTTGTTAATATTAAATGCTAATTGATTTTTTTTTCTTGATTGAGGTTTTTGACTAATCTTTGATTAACTAATTATGTTCATGATTTATGCTTGATTTACGTTTTAGGTTGGTAGAATTGGAATGCATTTAATTGTTTTGTGATATTAAAATACATACTTTTAATTTGCCTTTAATTAGGTTTAATTGTATTAAATGTGAGGTATAATTATAATTGAAATGGTATTTTTTATTATTTTTTAGTTTTTTTTTATCATTGGTCATGATTGATGACTTTTGTACCATTAGAGCATATGCACCCATTAACTCCATCAATTCATCAATTCATGGATTGAATTGATGGAGTTGATTACTATTCATCAAAAATTAACTTTTTTGTTAGTTTTTATGCATTCATACAACTCCATCAATTCATCAGTTACTATTCATCGAATTAATAATTATATTTTTATTATTAATTTAAATTCATCTCTTTATTTGATGGTCCCACAAATAATATCCAATGATATATTGTTGGATAATTTTAGATTTTTGATAAATTTGTGGATAAACTTAAATTTTGGATAAGATTTTCATTCAATCACGTAATGACAAATTATGCATATTAAGTTATCACACAAATAATATTCCCATTATTATTCATCTCCTTGAAATAATATCCTTGAGCTTGAGTTATCTAAATAAAATAACAAATTATGCATATTAAGTTATCACACAAATAATATATCATATAAAAAGTGAAAAAAAAAAATCCTACCTCATCCACCAAATTGGTTCCGCTTCCACTGTGTCTGCTAGCTTGATTTTTGGCACATTCCCATTTTTTTAGTGCTCTCTTCAACGGTGCAAAGTGGGATTCGAGAGCAATTTTTGAACGAGGCTCGGCATGAGGATTTTCGGGAGTGCCACACCAATTTTTTGCATAATCCTCATGAATTCGCCCCCATAAATTTTTTTTGTTTGAGTATCGACCGGTGATCGAATCAACAGATTGTCGAGCCCACGAAACACATAATTGTAAATCTTCGGAAGGGAGCCAATTGGTACCCATTTTTTAAAAAATGTTTATGTAATTATATAAAACACAAAATATGTGGAAAAAATGGGTGTGTAAAAATTTATGTTACAAGTGAATCTGAAAATTACAATTTATAGGCCAAATTATATGACCGTTAAAAGTTAAAATTATAGCTGTTATAATTTTATAGCCGTTATATATTCGTTGGAAGACACAGCAGGACAAAAAAACAAGCATAATTTGATTTATATGTGTAGGCCCTACCAATTGATGGCCATCAGCAACTCCATTAATAATTAAAAGAGGGAGTGATGAATCAATGGACCATTAATAATTGGTGGAGCAAAAAAGATTACGCTGCATTGGATTTTTGGACTGAAGCATTAATAGAATCAATGAATTGCTTTTTCAACGGCTCCGGTGCATATGCTCTTATGGGTGACCATGATTGATGGTTTTTTTGGACCTTTAAGAGGTTGTTTTGTGCCATGTAGATGGCTTGACTAGTTCATAAATTTTTTTAGACTTTATTTTTAATTATGTTACTAATATATGGTTATTTTAGTTGTCTAATCAAAGGGGTCTCCCTTTGGTTAGAAGTGAGCATCTATTTTGTCAATATTCAAAATAATTTTAATATATCATATCTTATATCCCCTAAGTGATATTTTGATTTTATTCTTTTATTAACGGGTTTGTTTGGTATTTTGCAGTTCTAATAATATCAAGGAAGTCCCAAAAAGATTCAGTTCTGTCTTTCAAAATGAAGTTATGGAGAGCTAAGGTGCAGAGTAATTCTTTGGCAAAAAAGAAGGCTAGTCTTTGGCAAAAACGGATGGCAATGAGGGACACATATAGTTATAAGTTCTAGTCTTTTTTGTAGCTATGTTGTATAGCGATGTTTTTTTGTGGGCGCTCTTTTTCCCATCTTGAGTTTTTTTCTCATAGGGTTTTGCTCTTGGGGGGTTTTTTAACGAGGCTCTTCTTTGTGGGTTCATCCTTTCAGACTTGAAAGTATTATTGTCTAAATGTCTGGGGGCAATATGCGTGCCTTTCGGTTAGATGGTGTACGTTTCTTGATCGAAGGAAACTCTTTTAGTTTGTATCTAATTATATTTCATTAATGAAATATATGTCCTGACAAAAAAAAAAATCTTGTTAACTTTATATCGCCATACCAAAAAGTTATATTATTGGGGTGGTCGGGGAACTTATTTTCTAGAATAAGTCAATTTATTTTAAGATAAAATTAGAGATTCCTAACTTTTTCCTAAAAAGTTAACTTTTTTTTTTTGCAACTTATAGAATCTCAAACATGCATTAAATACTTGTATGAAAAAATTATCAAAATATAAAATTTTAACCCAAAAATAAGTCCTTATGCATTTATTTTAAGTTAGTGCCAAACAGGCTCTATATACTCCCTCTTTTTTTATATAGTTCATTTGACTTTTCTGCACACACTTTTAGGTGCATTGACCACATAACTAAAATTATTATTTTTGAAATTCTTTTTTTTGGAATAAAAATATGTAATCAAAATTTTAATTCACAAAAAAAGTTAATTGAAAAAATAATTTTAAGTATGCAGTCAAAATAATTAAAAGTAGAAAAGATGTGGGTCCCGAAAGGGGATAATAAGTTAGAATGGAGAGTTTTTTTTTTTGCGAAAAGTTAGAATGGAGAGTTGAATAGCTTAAATAATAAATATTGATAGGTCACTTCACTTTATCCATTTTTCAGCTAACTTTGTTTTTTTTTACTACATTTTTTCAATTTCCGTGAAAGTCAAACAAGCTTATATAATTCCGGACGGAGGGAGTCAAACATGCTCATAATATAATTTCGGACGGAAGGAGTAGTATTTTTATACAAAATAAAAATGTTTGATAAAAATAAAATACATGAATAATTCATATTTTTTGGATCGAGGGAGTAGTTTTTCCCGCCATATCATCGCTATAGGTATTCAGATATCAATGTGTGTATATACACACACATCAAAAAGAGGCAGAAAATAGAGAGAGCTTCAAACTGTGAGAGAGAGCAAAGTGTAATCATCATATTTGTGTAATTCAATCAAATGGGTGGTGCTAAAAAAGCCCTATTTCTCCATAGAACAAGACTCAGTAACCCTAATTTCATCTTCACTCACTTTTCAAACTCTCCAGACACCAATTACAGGTCATTTTTCACCTTTAATTACCTTAAAGATTGTATCTTTATGCCATTTTATTCATTATATTTCATGGGTTTTGTGTGTTTTAGCTAGTTGAAGTTTATTATAGCTCATTTTTTCACTTCTATTTCATTAAAGTTGGAATCTTTATGCCATTTTATTCATTATACTTGATGGGTTTTATGTCTTTTAGCAACTTGAAGTTTAATTATAGGTCATTTTTCACCTTTAATTTCATTAAAGATTGTATATTTATGCCATTTAATTGATTATACTTGATGGGTTTTGTGTTTTTTTAGCAAGTTGAAGTTTATTATATCAAGTTCTGTAACTGAGGCTTGTAACAATTCTGTTTTGCTTCTTGGTCCCCGTGGTTGCGGCAAAGCTGCTGTAAGTCTTCAAGTTCTTACCAATTTTATTGTTGATTGTTTTTTAAAAATTACTTGCTGTTTAATTTTTTTTTTTGTTTGGGAAATGGGTTTAGGTGTTGGAGCTTGTTCTTGATGATTTGCTGAAAGAATTTCCCGATATGATCACCACGGTATGTGTACCACTTGTTATTACCTCCCTTTCCAAATTCAATGATGCCCCTTAACCTGAAAGTTTGGAACCTCGTGATGTGGATTGGGAATTTCGGTGATATAGTGCATTAGAATTATAGATTGATATTGCATTACTTTTGTGATTAACTCAAACTCAGATCTATCCCTTGAAATACAAAACCAGCAACCAGGATACTGAAAATTAAATTACTATCTTCAAATAAATCTGAAATGATATTCCTGAACTTAATTAAAGATTACAACCCTGGACAATTCAAGAAGTCCAGATTTCTCCTTATCAAAAGAAAGTATACTTACTCATTCTATAAAACCTTATTTCCCTCATCTCATTCCTTTTATCCCCTCAGCTGCTTCTCATGTGCCCACCACTATTACCCCCTGCAATAATTCTTTATTTTTCTTCTGCAATTTCACCAGCTGAATTTACTGTTTTCCCCTTCTGTTTTTTCCTCGTGTACGTTAGTAAGTTTTTGGGCTGAATGCCACAGTGTATGACAGATATATGCGCAAGAAATTTAGTTTGGAGCTCTATTTGTATTTATGGATTATTTTTTGATTTCAAACAGGCTATCCAAGTATGCAAGCAATGTTGAATTGTGCATTAGATTAGCTTAAGAAAGGGGTTGTTTCATGAAATATTTTTGCATTAGTACAAGCATGTATTACTCTTAAAAAGGAATCACTTGTGGATATTTCGAAACGCTTGTATGGAAATATCACATTGCTTTAAGTGTGGTCTAGTGTTTGCTAGCTATGCAACTACTTTATGTGTGTTTGCTTTTGTAAATAGATTCTTTTGTTTTCAGATTAAACTGAATGGTCTTTTGCATTGTGATGACAAATGTGCGCTTAAGGTTTGACTTCCTACTTCCTTACTCTGAATTCCTGATACCTGTCATTGGCGTTTTGGGTTACTGCTTTCCTTTTCAGAATTTAATTTTTGTGAACAGGAAATACATAGCACCGCTTAGTTTTTATTTTCCGTATCTTTTATCTTAGAAATGACACTATATAATTAGGACCGCTTAGTTTTTTTCCCCTACCTTTTGTCTTAGAAATAACATTGTTGGGCATGCAGGAAATTGCTAGACAATTATGTGCAGAGCACCAGTTATTGTTCTCCAAAGTGGTAAGATGCATACTCTGAAATCGATCACAAGGAACTTTACTTGAATGATTTTCGATTGAGTTGTTTGTGTGATTCGGAATTACTTTTCAGGCATCATTTGATGATAATAACCAATTCATGATAGACATATTGCGGTGAGTATAGTGTTCGGCAAACAGACTTTTTTTTAATTGCAACTGCAGTGATTCACCATACTTATTAAACTGTAATTGTTTTATATGTATTTTGTTGTAACGTCTGCAGGGAGTGTGGATTAGCACATAAAACAGTCATTTTTGTACTGGATGAGTTCGACCTCTTTGCGCAGGTAACATGGTGCCTCACCACTTTTTACACCACAACACCTAATGTATGCATTTGTAAACACATGTTTGTTTCTTTAATTGACATAAGTATTCTTTGAATTGACATAAATCATTATTTATGTCAAACGGAGGTACCAGTACATATTATGGCAATGTTTTACAATGTGTTGATTTTTTCTTGTGACAATTTTTTTGCTTCTTGTCAACATTAAACTTTTCAGGGAAAACAACGATTACTTTATAGCTTGCTAGATGCAATGCAGTCTGTGTCATCACAAGCTGTGGTCGTCGGCATTAGTTGTCGCTTGGTAAGTTGATTGAACTTTTTTCTAAATTTGGGATACACAATCATTCTGATACTTAGGGTTCTCTTCTCTTACAACATCTACCCACGTATTGGGAGATGGAAACACTTGATAAATTTATTTAGAAATAATGCTCCATCTTTTGGCTGAACTGTTTGTTGTGTGTGCTTGATTGTTGACATTATTGTAGGATTAATTTTTTATAGAATCCTAATATGCATATAAATGAAATACAGGATGCTGATCAACTCCTGGAGAAAAGAGTACGGTCTCGATTTTCACACAGAAAATTGTTGTTCCTTCCTCCCTCAAAAGAAGATCTACAAGGGTAATTACCCACTTTCTGACCAAGCAGGGCAACTTTATCACTCAGGATTGGGGATGCAAGATTATAAAAATCTTTCTGATGTTTTTTGTGCAGGTTGATAAAGCACATGTTGCTATTGCCTACAGATTCGAGCATTCCTGACGATTACACAACCAAATTTAATGCAAGGCTTCTGGTATCCTGACTGTTACCTCTTACCATACAGCATGCATAAGTTCATCTAACTGAAACATCTAATGTTTTTGAAAAATAGTAATTATAAGCTTCAAAATGAAGATGACTTAAGTTGGTAAATCAGTTTCTTCCAAGGTTTGAGCATAACTTCTATCTATATTCTGTTCCGTTCCCTCCATCCCAGAAAAAAACACAGATAGAAAATTGATTTTTGAATTTTTTGTCTTACAAGTCTTATTACATAATGCATGAAGTCCTTGACATGCTACAGAAATTATTAGAAGATGAAAGATGCAAAGGTATTATTGATACATTGTCAACTGCAGATTCCACCTTCAACCATCTGAATAGGTTTCTGTAAGTTTTTCATTTAAAATGTTTGAGGGTAAATGGTGTTGTGAACATATGATGCTGCTCCTTTTTTTCTCTTTTCTTTAATATCCCAAAGCTTACTCTGGTTTATGCCACCAGGTTTATTGCTGTTTGTCATATGGATATGAAATTAGGTTTCTTGACTTTGGAGAACTTCAAAGCTGCACTTACAGGTGTGCAAAGGCAGCCAAAGCTAGAATGCCTGAAAGGTACAAGTTTTATAAATGATCACGGACCAAAAAACTGTTGCGATGCCATTTTATGCATGATCCAAAGACTAAGAGACCTGTAGGCATCCCTAGTATAAAAATATCTATTCTCTTGGTGCCCTTCCGGCCTTACCTCATGTTTCAGCTGCAGGAAACAATTGTGTCAGGAATGCTGCCTATTATAACTAGTAGTACTGAATATGTAGTATGAGTAGTATTATTAGTACAGAAGGGTATTAAAGTCTTTAGACAGTGTTTACTAAATGTACTAGTATAAATACTGGACATGTATTAGCATTCGATGTATGATTTGATATTCAGAAAATGGAAACATATTTTCCACCAGCTATGCTCTTTCTCTCTCCTTTCTGTTATTCTCTCTCTCCTAGGGTTACTTTCTCTCTCTAGAATCTCTCTAAATTCTCTTTTCTTCTGCTGATCTATCTCTGTTTCTAGCTCTAAACTGCTGTAATCTCTTGTTATTCACCTAGATCTACTGCTATTTCTCTTCTAAAACACAGAAAACACCAAAAATATACAAAAACTATCAAACTTACTTGTCAAGGCATGACAAATTGGTATCAGAGCTCTCAAATCTGATCAAACCACTGCTGTAATCAAGTTGTGCATCTCTGAGCGAGCTGAACAAGCTGAGAATCACAGTAATCGCAACTCAAAGTTCTGAGATTTGTTCAAATCAGTTCAGGTGCTCTGTTCTGTTCTTATATTCTCAGATCTGTAGATTTACTGTTATTTCTAGGTAGTTTTGGAGTTGTTAAAGCTGTGTAGAGATCGTTTACTTGCTGTTAGTTGAAATCTGTTGAGATTAGTAGAGAAAAGTACAAAAATAGCAAGTTGACTTCTGTGTTAGTGTTTTCTGTGCATTCACTGATTGTTTGGAGTGAAGATTGAGGTTCTGTTGTTACTTGTTGTTGATTGTTGAGTTTGTATTTTGGAGATAGTATTATTCTGAGAAAGTTTGCAAGCAAATTGTCTGTGAGGATGAGTTATTACTGGAATAATGATAGAGCTGGGAGTTCTCAACAAGGAACTCTAAACATGTTCCAGCAAGACTGGCATGGTCATATGTTGGGAACTGAAGAGAAGATAGGCAAGCTCCAGGAACAGATTGAGAAACTGGTGATAGGATTAAACAACAGGGATAAGAAGAGTTATAAGGAACCTCTGTATAGTGAAGAAGTTGAGGATGCTTACAAGGAGAATGTAGCTCCTGGAAATGGAAACAAAGGACTGTTTAAGGATCCAGTACATGCTGCTTTTGAAAGACAGAGATACTTCCAGGCTACATCTAATGAGGAAGATGAGCTTAGAGGTTCAAGACTGTTTAGAGATTCAAGGAATGATAATCAAAGTCTGAAGCATCTCAAACTGTCATTTCCAGTGTTTAAAGAAGGGAGTGACTCTATGGATTGGTTGAGAGATTGTGAGGAATATTTTAGCATCTATGAAGTGGCTGATCATAAGAGAGCAGCAATTGCTGCTATGCATTTGTCTGGAGTGCCTAGATCATGGTATAAGTCCTTCATGATAGGCAGAGATGGAGTAAGTTGGCTACAGTTTTCTGAGGCATTTATAGCTAGATTTGGGGAACTTGACACTGATCTTGTGTTTGAGAAGTTTAAGAAATTGCAGCAAACAAGGTCAGTAGAAGAGTATTATGATGACTTTGAAAAATGCAGAGGCCAACTCCTGAAGAAAATTCCAGGCTTAACTGCAGAGTACTTCCTGGAGAATTTTGTGGGTGGTTTACAAGGTGATATCAAGGGGATGATAAGGCTTTTGGAACCAAATACTCTGTCCCAAGCCTTGAAACTGGCTAGATACTATGAACAGACTCTTAGCAGCCAGCCAAAGAAGTTCAGTGGCTTTGGTAGCAACTATAAACCTGCTGCTGGTGTGCAAGCTACTGTGAAGACAACTACTAATTCTGCAGGAGGAGCTAGTTCTGGTCAAGGTTCTTTGTTGATACAAGGAAAATCTGCTGAAGTCCTTAATACAAAACCTAAGCCTCTAACATTTACTCAGAGGGAGGAGAGGAGGCAGAAGGGGTTATGTTACTATTGTGATGAGAAATTCTCAAGAGGGCATGAATGTAAGAAGCCTCAAAATTTCCTCATGGTGGCAGATACAATTCCAGAACCTGTGGTTTATGAAGAGGGGCTTAGGTATGATACATATCCCGAGGAAGAAGAAGAAGCTGGGCAGGATAATGAGGTCATACTGACAGCTCTGGGTATGGAAGGGGGCAAGTTAACACCACCATTACAGTTCAGAGGACTGTATAAAGGCAAAGTTGTGAAGCTTTTAGTAGATAGTGGCAGCACTATGAATTCGGTAAGGGAGAAACTTTGTAAAGAGTTAGAACTATCAACAAATGATCATGAAGGTGTGAGTTTACATATGCCTAATGGTGAAAAGCTGCACTGTAAAGCTGTATGTCCTAATTTCACTTGGTTATTGGATGGAGTGGAGTTTAAGACTGAGGTGGGAATAGTGGAATTGGATGAGTGGGATATCATTCTGGGGGTGCAGTGGTTAACTCAATTGGGTGATCTGAGGTGTAACTATAGAACTCAGACTTTACAATTTTCATGGCAAGATAGAAAAGTGGAGCTGAATGCTGACTCTAGTTTGGAATTAGCAGGTTCTTGCAATCAGCTATCAGCCATAGTACCTGTGTGGCAAGAGCAAATCCTTGAAAGTTATACAGGGGATTCTGAGATTAAGGATATAATAACAGAGGTGGCTATTGCTAAACGGGGCCCTCAACAATACTACTTGACTCAAGGATTATTGCAGTACAAAGGTAAATGGGTCCTTGGTTGTTGTGGTGATCTCAGGAAACAGGTTTTTGAAGAACTGCACTGCAATGCAGTAGGAGGACATTCTGGCATAAAAGCAACCATCAGAAGGGTTGGGGAATACTTCTTTTGGACCACATTCAAGCAAGATATCGGTAGGTGGGTCAGGGAATGTGGGGTGTGCCAGGAAGTTAAGGGTGAGAATGTGAAGAAACCAGGTTTGTTACAACCTTTGGCAGTACCTCAGGAACCTTGGAGGGATATAGCAATGGATTTTATCTCTGGTCTGCCTAAATCATCTAGTTTTGAGATTATATGGGTTGTGGTGGATAGATTCAGTAGGTATGCCCATTTTGTGGCCTTGCAACACCCTATATCAGCTAAGACTCTGGCTCAGACCTTCTTTGACCACATTTATAAACTACATGGGCTGCCAGAATCTATTGTGAGTGATAGAGATAGCTTGTTTTTAAGTGACTTCTGGCAGAGTCTGTTTAAAATCTCTGGAACCAGGTTGTGCATGAGCACAACATACCACCCTCAATCTGATGGGTGTACTGAGAGGGTGAACCAGTGTTTGGAACAGTATCTTAGAAGCATGACCAGTCAATCTCCAAAGAACTGGGCTTCATGGTTGCCTGCTGCAGAATGGTGGTACAACACCACCTTCCACACTACTTTGCAAACATCTCCTTTTGAAGTTGTGTATGGCATTAAGCCAAGGTATGTTCCTGGTGAGAATAGGATGCATTCAAATATTTCATCTCTGGAGGACATGTTAGCTAACAGACAGCAACAGTGGGCTACACTTAAAGACATTTTAGCCTTGGCTCAAGAAAGGATGAAGACTTATGCTGATCAGAATAGATCTGAAAGGGAATTTGTTATGGGAGATTGGGTTTACCTCAAACTCCAACCATATAGACAAGTTACTGTGGCCATTAGAAAGAACCTAAAGTTGTCAGCTAAATTCTTTGGTCCCTACAAGATACTTGAGAAGGTTGGAAGTGTTGCTTACAGACTGGACCTACCTGCTACCTCCAGAGTACATCCAGTCTTTCATGTGTCACAATTGAAGAAGGCTGTGGGTCAAGCTAGAGTGCACAGGCAATTACCTCAAATTAATGAACATGGAGTCTTTGAGGTCAAACCTCTGAGGAAGCTGGACAGCAGGAGTATAGTCAAGGACCATAAAGTGATCTATCAACTGCTTATTCAATGACATGGGTGTAGTGTAGATGAGGCTACATGGGAAGATGAAGATTTGCTGAAAATCAACTTCCCTGATTTCTTGGTGATACCATGAGGACATGGTCTGTTTGAAGAAGGGAGGAATGTCAGGAATGCTGCCTATTATAACTAGTAGTACTGAATATGTAGTATGAGTAGTATTATTAGTACAGAAGGGTATTAAAGTCTTTAGACAGTGTTTACTAAATGTACTAGTATAAATACCGGACATGTATTAGCATTCGATGTATGATTTGATATTCAGAAAATGGAAACATATTTTCCACGAGCTCCGCTCTTTCTCTCTCCTTTCTGTTATTCTCTCTCTCCTAGGGTTACTTTCTCTCTCTAGAATCTCTCTAAATTCTCTTTTCTTCTGCTGATCTATCTCTGTTTCTAGCTCTAAACTGCTGTAATCTCTTGTTATTCACCTAGCTCTACTGCTATTTCTCTTCTAAAACACAGAAAACACCAAAAATATACAAAAACTATCAAACTTACTTGTCAAGGCATGACAAATTGCAATACCAATCAACTAATTGGAATAAACACAACAACCTTTTTTATTATTACTAGCTTATAGCTCGTGCAAAGCACAAGCTACTTTTTTTTTAATTTACCTATAGTATAGTATGAATAATACTATAAATATTACTTTTAGTATGTTAAAAGAATTTGAACCTTAGACCTTTGTATATAAATAATTTTTAGTATTAAATTTAAATTAATGCTCCCTCAGTCCCAGCCAATTGTATCATTGGGGGACGGGACCTGACATGCATTTTAAGGTGCATTTTAAGGATAGTTCCATAACTTATTTTTAAAATTTTATTTTTTTTGTATAAAAATAGGTATGTTAAATATTTATACAAATTTTTTTTTTTTTAAAAATAAGTTATGGAACTATACTTTTTAGGAGCCTTAAAATGCTTGTCAAGCAGTGAAAAAAAACTGTAAAGAAATGAGTGAGACGGAGGGAGTATGTTGCAGTGAAAAAAAACTGTAAAGAAATGGGTGAGACGGAGGGAGTATGTTGTTAGCAGGAATCGAACCTTCAACTTTATATATAACATAATCTAGTATTACTTTTATATTAAAATGTTGTTAGTAGGATTCGAACCTTATACCTCTGTATATAACAATTTTTTAGTATTTATCCAACTGTCATCATCTATCTAAGGTGTACATCTAACGGTTCTATCTAAGGTGTACATCTAACGGTTGTGAATGAAAGGGATAACAAAAAATAATGGGTTAACCAAACTACAAAATATACCCCTTTTTGCTTATGGAAGAATTTGAACCTTAGACTGATAAATTGTATATACTTATGGAAGTAGAGAGAATCAGATGAGAAGTAATCAGAAGGAGAGATTTGTATTGATATATTGTGTGTTACAAGAGTACGTAGACATTCTTATATATAGACTAACTTACTACAATAACGTAACTGCTTACATCATATATACTACTGTAGATCTTCTGACTACTACTAACTATGTTGACAATTTGACACTCCCCCTCAAGTTGATGCATATATATCACTCATGCCCAACTTGCCAATAAGAGGATGGAGCATCTTCTGATTTAAACCTTTGGTAAATATGTCAGCTATCTGGTCCTCCGATTTTACAAAATGAATACCAATGGTATCATTATTGATCTTCTCTTTTATGAAGTGTCGATCAATTTCGATATGTTTGGTCCGATCATGTTGAACTGGATTATGTGCAATGGCAATAGCGGCTTTGTTATCACAATGTAGCTTCATTGGAGTTGCAGATGCAAGTCCCAATTCTTCTAGGAACAATCTTATCCACAATAATTCACGTACACCTTTAGCCATAGCTCTATATTCTGCCTCAGCACTAGATAAGGCCACCACAGGTTGTTTCTTGCTTCGCCAAGTAACCAAATTGCCACCAACAAATGTGCAATATCCTGAAGTAGATCGTCTATCGTCTTGACATCCGGCCCAATCTGCATCTGTATAGCTTTCAACCCCGAGATGATTGTTTTTAGTAAACATTACTCCTTTTCCAGGAGCAGCCTTAAGATACCTTAATATCATATAAACTGCATCCAAATGTGGTTGACGAGGATCATGCATATACCTACTGACAATTCCCACTGCATATGATATGTCTGGCCTTGTATGTGCAAGATAGATTAGTCGACCAACTAACCTTTGATATTGGGATTTCTCGACAATTTCACCAGCATCTCCACAAAGTTTATGATTTGCTTCTATTGGAGATTCTGCAGGTCTACATCCCAACATCCCTATTTCATTCAGAAGGTCAAGTGTATACTTCCGTTGTGAGAGGAAGATGCCACCTGAACTTCTAAAGACCTCAATACCAAGGAAATACCGTAGTTTTCCTAAGTCCTTCATCTCGAATTCAGAGGCAAGCTTGCGTTTGACATTAGTAATCTCAGAGGTGTCGTTGCCGGTGATCACAATATCATCGACATAGACAATCAACACTGTGATTTTTTCATCTCGTCTTTTTACGAACATGGTGTTATCTGAGTTGCTCTGTTTGTAATCAAATTTAATCATTGCTCCCTGAAATTTGCCAAACCAGTCCCTTGGAGATTGTTTTAGCCCATAAATAGTCTTCTTTAGCTTGCATATTTTCCCAGTGGTCGCAGCTGTAGAAAAACCCGGTGGAATATCCATGTAAACCTCTTCTTTCAGGTCTCCATGTAAGAATGCATTTTTTACATCCAATTGCTGAAGTTCCCATCCAAGATTTGCTGCACATGATATCAAGACTCGGATAGAGGCCATCTTTGCTACTGGAGCAAAAGTTTCCTGATAATCAATCCCGTAAGTTTGAGTATACCCCTTTGCTATGTCAAATTGTCAACATAGTTAGTAGTAGTCAGAAGATCTACAGTAGTATATATGATGTAAGCAGTTACGTTATTGTAGTAAGTTAGTCTATATATAAGAATGTCTACGTACTCTTGTAACACACAATATATCAATACAAATCTCTCCTTCTGATTACTTCTCATCTGATTCTCTCTACTTCCATAAGTATATACAATTTATCATGGTATCAGAGCATCAGCTATCCTAGGGAAACACCTATCAAAGATACAGAAGAAATCAGAAGTACAGAAAAAAAAAACCAACTGTCAAGAATTCGAGAAATTCGAAACATATCAAAACAAAAATACAAATATACCACTGAGTAGAGCACTGGAAGAGGAGACTACAGGAACAAGCAAACTGGAAAACCTTCAAGTCACGCGCCCTCACGCGCCGGCAGACGCGCCGCTGCGCCGCCAGACGCGCTCACGCGCCGGCGCGTGAGCCCTGTTCCGGCCATTTTTTGAAAAATTGTCTTCAGGGATTCTTGTTCTCCTCCTAATTCCGAATCTAATCGTGGTACTATTTCTTGAATCTGAGAAAATATTTTTTCTGTCAAGTTTTTCTGTCAGTGTGTGTATAGATTATATAGATACATTGAATTTGCTGTCAGTGTGTTAAACATAGTATGTTATATAATAGGGTATTGCTGTGAATTTGATAGAGAGAAAACACAGACCCATTTTACTAATATAAACTATATTATATTAGTCATACGCATCTGTTATATATAGACAAATAGTATATATTATTTGTGATGGCGGATACTGCTGACTCTACCGTCGTGAGTGAAGATACTACTTTAAGGAGTAATAAATCGGGGTTTCATAGTACTCCATTCGTGAGTCCTAAATTCAATGGAAAAAATTTTCTTGAATGGTCAAAGGCGTGCACAATGGCACTAAAATCTCATAAAATGATGAAATACATCAATGGGAAAGCTAAACAGCCTGAGGAGAATGATGCAAACTTTGATGATTGGGATTCTGAAAATGCCATGGTGTGTTCATGGTTATCTAACTCCATGGAGGTAGATATTCGAAAAAGCTATATCTTCATTGATACCGCTGAAGATGTGTGGAATTCTCTTACTCGGACTTATTCCTTCTCCGGGAATGTAGCCAAGCGGTTTGAGGTGAAGCGAAAGATGTGGGCATTGACTCAAGGAAGCTGCACACTAGCTCAGTATTATTCTGAGCTAACATCATTATGGAGTGAATTGGGACACTACACTATATTTGAGTGTAAAACTGCTGAAGATCAAGAAAAATATCAGAAGATGATCACTGAAGAAAAAGTGATGAAATTTCTTGATGGATTGTCGGATGAGTATGATTCAATTAAAAATCAACTTATCGGACAAGTCCCATTTCCCACTGTGGAAGAGGCCTATGGTCGTGTCAGGCTAGAGGAAAGCCGAAAGCAAAGTATGACCCCAATGGTCTCTTCTGATCGATCCGCACTCTTAACTAAAGATGTCCAGCAATCAGAACCAGAACAACCAGAGCATGTATCAATAGCTGTAATTGGAGAAAGATCTATTCAATGTGACTACTGCAAAAAGTTAGGCCACACTCGTGAGACATGTTTTATTCTGCACCCTCATCTCAGAATTCGTGGACGAGGTGGACGTGGCCGAGGTGGTTACCGTGGTGTCTCATCTGGAAGAGGCATGAGTAGGGGTTCCTTTAATGCCCATCATACTACCTCAGAATGCGAGCCTGACTCTACAACAGGGACAATGACCGCTTCAGAGCTCAACGCCTTCCGCCAATTTATGTCACAGATCAAGACCCCTTCTCCTACAGCTAATTCTGCTCATGCAGGTATATCCTGTCATCTTACTTCCGATAAATATCCAACATCTTGGATCATTGATTCAGGAGCATCAGCACATATGACTGGAGATTCTAGTATTCTGGAATCATATCATGACAAAACAGGCAATATACGTGTTGCCAATGGAGATCTTGCACCTATTCATGGACAGGGCACCTCTCTTTGTCTTTCATCATCATTACCATTATCAGATGTTTTGCATGTTCCTTCTTTATCTGCAAATTTACTATCTATCCACAGTATTACTGACAACCTCAATTGTTCAGTAACCTTTTTTTCTTCCCACTGTGTATTTCAGGATCTAATGACAAGCAAGGTCCTTGGCAGTGGTAAAGTGGTCGATGGTCTTTATGTTATGGAAGGGAATTCTGTTTCTCCTTCAAATTATCAGGTGTCATCTAATTCTGTTTCTGAATCCTTGTATCAATGGCATAGACGGTTAGGTCATCCATCCTTTGGTGTTTTAACACATCTATTTCCCGCTTTAGTAAAACACTGTAATAAGGAAGATTTTTTCTGTGAACCATGTGAATTGGCTAAACATAAAAGATCAACTTATCCGCCCAGAAATAAAAGAAGTTCTATTTTGTTTTCTATTATTCATACTGATGTTTGGGGTCCATTTAGAAATCCTACACATGATGGGTATAGGTGGTTTGTTGTCTTTGTTGATTGTTATTCTCGATTAACTTGGGTTTATCTTCTAAAACAAAAAAATGAAGTTTTCGAGTGTTTTAAATCTTTTCATCACATGCTACAAACACAGTTTGATGCCTCTGTTAAAATCCTTCGAAGTGATAATGGTACTGAATATGGAGGTCCATTTACATCTTATTTGGACACATGTGGTATTATTCATCAAACTACATGTGTTAAAACTTCTCAACAAAATGGGGTAGCCGAAAGAAAAATTGGCCACTTAACACAGGTTGCACGGTCTCTTATGCTAACCATGCATGTTCCTAAATATCTTTGGGGAGAGGCAGTCATGACTGCTGCTTATCTTATCAACCGTCTTCCTACCAAGGTTCTAAAATTCAAAACACCATTGTCATGTGTTCCTGCACCCTCTTCTCATCCACTTCCTCTTCGGGTATTTGGGAGCATATGTTTTGCTCATAACCATGCACCCTCTCGAGATAAGCTTGATTCTCGGGCCCTTAGATGTGTCTTCATTGGATATTCCCCCACTCAGAAAGGGTATAAATGTTACCATCCTCCCTCGCGTCGGGTATTTGTCAGTTACGATGTTACTTTCTGGGAGTCCATTTCTTACTTCTCTCCGGGCTCCTCCTCTTTGCTTCAGGGGGAGATAAACAGACATAGTCTTGATAATGAAACAAATGAGTCAGATCACAGTCCTCTTGATAGTGAATCACTTCCGTTCATGAATATACCTATTCCAAACATTAGCTCAAAATCGTTGCCGACGAATAATGAGTCGGATGATTTAAATAGGTTTGGCATACCAGATTTGATTACATACTCTAGACGAAGAAATGATGATATCACCACTTTACCACATCCAGAGACCTCTGACCTCGAATCAGATCCTGCAGATCCTACAGCTCCTATAACTGAGCCCGATAATGGTAATACTCTTGATCCCACTTTGGATCTTCCTATTGCTATAAGAAAGGGTGTACGTTCTTGCACTAACCATCCTATCTCAAACTTTGTATCTTATAATGCATTATCTCCATCTTCACTGGCTTTTGTGTCATCCTTGTCTAGTGTTTCTGTTCCGCATACTTGGCAGGATGCTTTATGTGATCCTAAATGGAAAGATGCTATGATAGAAGAAATGAATGCCTTGAAACATAATGGCACTTGGGAGTTAACTCATCTTCCCGCTGGAAGGAAGGTAGTAGGATGCAGATGGGTATTCACTGTTAAACAGAAACCTAATGGACTGATTGATAGGTACAAGGCAAGACTTGTAGCAAAGGGGTATACTCAAACTTACGGGATTGATTATCAGGAAACTTTTGCTCCAGTAGCAAAGATGGCCTCTATCCGAGTCTTGATATCATGTGCAGCAAATCTTGGATGGGAACTTCAGCAATTGGATGTAAATCTGAATTAATATGTTTTTGGCAGGAATCGAACCTTCAACCTTTATATACAACATAATCTAGTATTAATTTTATATTAAAATGTTGTTAGTAGGATTCGAACCTTAGACCTCTTTATATAACAATTTGTTAGTATTTTATCCAACCGTCATCATCTATTTAAGGTGTAGAGGTCATCATCTATTTAAGGTGTAGATGTAACGGTTGTGAATGAAAGGGATAACAAAAAATGAGAGTAACAAAAAATAAAGGGTTAACCAAACTACAAAATATACCCCTTTTTGCATATTATAGTTTAGTATAGATTAGTTTATCTAAGTCCATTTTAAAATTTTTAACCAAATTGAGGACACTAATTTCATAAAAGCAGATTGCTCTGTTCTTGAACTCTATGTTCTGGTATGCATGATGAGGTTGGAACTCAGAGAGCAAGAATCCTACAACTTTAATACCATAATGAAAGGTCTGCCTCAAGCATCTCTATTTTTATGTAATTTCCTAAATTGCCTAATGTCAGTTTGACTAACTTGAATTGCATATCACATGTGTCAGAATACAGTAGCATACGTGACTCATATCGGACATGCGACTATTATGCACACAATGTTTGCTTGCGGGTGCGTATAGTGCAGTACTTGTCTTTGTCCATAAAATGCACCATTCCTTGTAAATGATTTTATGATGTGCAATTCGTACCTTTGCAGGCCTTTGAGCACCTTCTACAGCGTGAATTAATTTCTCTCGTGAACAGTAGAGGACACACTCAGTCACTTGAATTTCATCCAGTCAGGCTACTAATTTCAGCCCATGAGTTACATCTTGGTTTGAAATCTTACCGTTGCTGTCCAGTAAGTTGGCAAAAAGAATATAGGGACAAATCTAGTCTAACTTTAAGTTTCTTATAAAATTTTTATGTTACATTCTTCTGTTGTTTAGGATCGGAAATCACTTGCAAATAAATGGATAATTGTTTAATTGTCAAGTTCAGTCAATATTAAAAAAATCAGGATATATGCTTTAAATGTGCAAATTGTCACATTACAATTCGTAAGTAAACTTTTAAGCATTGTGTGAAAGTTGGTACAATCAAAATGAAAGTTTGTTTTGACCATACTTGTGTTTTTAGAAGCTTAACTTTCTGCTCTCTTCTGTAGGCAATCCTCCAGAAAATTATCGATCGAGGGTGAACTAAGGAAAGGTGACTTATTTCGATGTTAGAAGATTATCTCATTGGCCAGGAACAGGATTCAGCAGCTCTCATTTTCCTCTGGTACTTTTCAAGAGAAATTATCTTGGAAAAGATTACTCATATGCAAATAAAATTCGAAACATCTGTTGAATTCAATTGGAATACTTGTACTCGAAACGACATAATTATAATTCACCAATTTTTTTTTAATATTATATATATTAGTGCAGCACCTGGTTTACAAATTCTAGTATTGAAAAAGAAAACTCAAATAAGTACATTTTACATTGACCTGAGGAATATACAATTTTAATTCATCTTCTAGCTGATTATTGAAAAATGAATTATATATATAAATTAATAGTAGCTTCATACAAAAATGAAAACAAAGAAATGAAGAATCAGAAGCAAGTTAAAAATCAAATTTTTTCCTTGTTTTATCTATTTTTTTTAAATACCTGCTAAACACGGTATTAGAGATGATTGGAAGCATCATCACCTTCTGGATTCTAAATTTGAATTAGCTAGCATTCTCAAATCTGCACCCATTGGTTTAATTCCTAAGGCATGGCATGTCATGGTGGCTTCAGTATTAATATTATGGACCATCTGGCTATGTCGAAATGAGTTAATTTTCCATATAAACAGAAGAAGATATTGATCTGAACTAGTTACTATTTCATATACAAAGTTGAGTATAAATAGTTACAGAGATGATTACAACCATGACAAGAATCCCTAACTATGAGGGCAATCAATCTGTTACAATAATTCTGAAGATTTGATTGACCATGAATATACAGCTAATATTACAACTAATATTCACACTTATATCTTCTGGATAATACCCCCCGGCAAGCTCAAGTGCGGGACCGAACTTGAAGCTTGGATCGTAAAGTACTGAACGAGGATGAGCCAAGTGGTTTAGTGAAAATATCAGCCACTTGATCTGCAGAAACAACATGGCTAACTTTGAGAAGACCAGCATCAACACGCTCCCGGACAAAATAATAGTCCAAGTGGATGTGCTTTGAACGAGAACTAATAACTGGATTAGTGGACATGAAAGTGGCTCCTATATTGTCACACAAAAGTCGCGGTGGTTGTGGTAAAGTGACACCAAGTTCATCAAGAAGTTGCTGGAGCCAAACTAATTCAGCGGTCGTGTAAGCGAGGGCACGAAATTCTGCTTCAGTGCTACTACGAGCTACAACACGTTGTTTGCGAGAAGTCCAACTAACCAAGTTAGAACCAAAATAAATAGCAAAGCCGTACTGAGAGCGACAATCATCAGGATCAGACAACCATCCAGCATCAGAGTATGCAAGAAGTTGAGGTTGAAGACATGGACGAAGAAGAAGGCCATGTTCAATTGTTCCTTTAAGATACCTAAGAATTCGTTTGACTGCCTTCCAGTGATCTTCTGTAGGAGAGTGCATAAATTGGCAAACTCGATTGACAGAGTAGGCAATCTCAGGACGAGTGATAGTTGCGTATTGTAAAGCCCCAACTATTTGACGGTAGAGTCGAGAATCTTTAAAAGGAGTTCCAGACTTATAAAGTCGAGAATTAGAGTCAGCAGGTGTTGGTAGGGGCTTCACATCACCCATTTTGCAGCGGGAAAGAATGTCCCTTATATATTTGGATTGTGATAGAAACATACCAGATTCATGCTTGATCACTTCAACACCCAAAAAGAAATTTAAAGGCCCCAAATCCTTCAAAGAGAAGGTACTATTAAGCAACCCAATGAATCGAGAAATATGGGAGTCATCACTTCCTGTAACAATGATGTCATCAACATATACAAGTACATAGATAGTTGTTGTTGGTGTGTGATGAACAAATAAGGAAGTGTCAGAGTAACAAGATCGAAATCCATTCGATAAAAGGAAGTTCTTGAGCTTAGTAAACCACTCAATGGGAGATTGCTTGAGGCCATATATAGTTTTGTGAAGCTTACATACATGGTGCGGGAAATCAGAATTAACGAACCCTTGTGGCTGTTCCATAAAGACAGTTTCCTGCAACTCACCATTGAGAAAGGCATTGTCAATGTCAAGTTGGCGAATAGACCAACCCTTAGAAAGGGCTAAAGAGAGCACAATTCGAACTGTGGTTGGTTTGATAACCGGACTAAATGTATGAAAATAATCAACTCCTTCCTCTTGCTGGAACCCTTTGGCAACCAGGCGAGCTTTGTAACGTTCAATGGAGCCATCTGCTCTCTTTTTAATCCTGTAAACCCACTTACAACCAACCAAATTAGTATTATGTGGACGTGGTACAAGAGAACAAGTACTATTACGAATTAAGGCACTATATTCAGCCTGCATAGCCTGTTGCCAGCAAATGTGTTTATTCGCTTGGTGATAAGTTGTGGGTTCTTTGAAAATAGAAGAAGCAGGATCTGGGGTGATAGGATGACGAATGGTATGAAAGGTTTTGGGTTTGAGAGTGTTTGTTTGGGCTCTAGTTGTCATCTTATGTGTGTTGGTATCTGTGGCCCTAAAATAGGATGGTGCTGTAGGGTAAGGCCGAGAGAGTGTAGACTGCGAGTCATCACTTGAGGAATGAGATGGTGGAGTAGGGTTATGAGTGACAGTACGTCGAAGTGGCTGTGAGTTGACAGCCTTTGCTGGGGGCTGGTCATATTGTGGAGGTGAAGGTGTGACATGTTCAAGGAGAGAGGCTGGTGCAGGTTCAGGTTCTGGAGTTAGAATCGGAGAAGGCACTGTTGACGAACCAACATGGTTAGCATATGGAAATACATCCTCATTAAACACAACATGACGAGCAATATAGAGGCGAGAAGAAGGAATATGAAGACAAAGATAACCTTTATGCTTGGAGCTGAAACCTAAAAATACACACGGAAGAGATCGAAAATCCATTTTATGGTTGTTGTATGGTCGTAAGAGAGGGTAGCAGAGACACCCAAATGTTTTAAGAAAATCATAATCTGGAATTTTTGAGAATAATTTTTGATATGGTGATTTATAGTTCAATAAAGAGGTGATAGTACGGTTATGGAGAAAAGTAGCAGTATGAAAGGCTTGTTCCCAGAATTGGAAAGGTAAGGAGGATTGAGCAAGAAGAGTCAAACCTTTTTCCACTATAATTCTATTTCTGCGTTCAGCAGCCCCGTTTTGTTCCTGGGTATGAGGACATGAGACACGATGAGAGATGCCATGAGTAGAGAGAAAGGTTGATACATTACGAAATTCACCACCCCAATCAGTTTGCAAGGACTTGATAGTACAACCAAATTGTGTTTGAACCATAGCTTTAAAATTAAGAAAACTATTAAATACTTGAGATTTGTGAGTCAAGAAATAAATCCAAATAAACTTAGTAGCATCATCAATGAAGAAAACAAAATATCGATTTCCACTAAAAGATAAAATTGGGGCAGGACCCCATACATCTGAGTAAACAAGATCAAAAGGTTTATTTGAAGTAATATGTGAACTAGGGAGATGAAAACGATGACTCTTCCCTAACTGACATGCTTCACAAACAGTAGGAAATTTATTTGAACTAATCGGAAGATGAAACTGAGATACAAGTCGGCGGAGAATGTTTTCATGAGGATGAGCTAAGCGACAATGCCAACCATGTAGAGTTGTGCGAGCACCAAACAATGCAGTGGGTGGAGGTCGAGTGGACGGTGAAGGTAGCTGGAGACGATAGAGGCCGTGATCAATGACCCCGCGAAGAAGGGGTTTGCCCTGTAGAGTTTTAAGAACACAATGGTCAGGATAAAATTCCATGTAAGTGTTGTTATCACGAGTGATTTTAGAGACACTTAGTAGACTTTTTGTGAGTTTAGGAACAATAAGAATGTCTTTAAGGCATACAGAAGCAGAATTAGACACTGCAGGCATAATAGTAGAGCCAGAATGCGAAATAAATAATTGGTTACCATTACCAACGGAGAGTTTGTCGTTACCACGATACTCATCAGATATGGTTAACTTGTTGAGATCTGGGCTTACATGATCAGTAGCTCCAGTGTCGAAGTACCAAGAAGGGTCAATGATGCTAGATGGAGATGCATAGTTGGCTGACCGTTGAGCAAGACGAGATGGAAATTGGCGAGCCGGATAATCATTATGATTGTTGCGGTTAAAGCAATCAATGGCTGAGTGCCCTATTTTTCCGCAAATTTGACATAGAGTGCGACGACGAGATAAGGTAGAAGATGTGTCAGATGAGCGGTTGTTGTCACGCTGACGACTATTATCACGACCCCGAAAATCATTGTGGTGAGTCGGAGAACGATTGTTGCGGGAAGAATTGCGGGTATAAGCAGTATTTGCCGAGGGAGCAGTGATTAAAGAAGGCGGTGGTGATGGTAATATGGCAGGTTGGGCTTGACGCTGAGTCTCAAGTGCAATTCGCTCCTCTTCCTGAAGTAGAAGGCCAACTAGTTCATCGACATGGACATCTTCGGTTCTCATCATGAAGGCAGTGACAAATGGGCCATAAGAGCTATCAAGACCATTGAGAATGTGACCGACAAGGTCTTCATTGGAAATGGGGTGAAGATTTTCAGAAAGATCATCAGCAATACTCCGTTTCTGTTCAACATACTCCTGGATGGATAAGGAGCCTTTCATAAGTGATTGAATCTGGTTTTTAAGGGCCATACGACGAGCCCGAGTTTGAGCCTGAAATGTCCGGTCAAGGGTTGTCCAGGCTTCATGCGCAGATGTGGCACGAACAACAAGTGATAGGGTACGCTCAGTCAATGTGGATCGAAGCCAGAGTAGAACAAAACGATCGCGGCGGCGCCAAATAGCAAACTCTGGGTTAGGTTCAGGAGGAGTGGTAACATTGGCAGCCTGGGGTTTAAATTCAGAGGGAGGATTATAGTGTAGCACGGAGTCTTCCAAGTCAAAAGCCTGGAGAGAGGCCAAAACCGTGTTGCGCCAGAGAGAAAAGTTGTGGCGGTCAAGCTTAATGGTTACTGATGGGATCTGAAAATTAATCGGAGAAGCTGAACTAGCAGCCAAGAGGAGCTGACCAGCAGTGTTGACAGTGTTTGGGTTGGACATATTGAAAGAGTTTTGTATTTGATCGAAAAGAAAGAGTTTTGTATTTGATAGAAAAGAAACCTAGGCTCTGATACCATATAAACAGAAGAAGATATTGATCTGAACTAGTTACTATTTCATATACAAAGTTGAGTATAAATAGTTACAGAGATGATTACAACCATGACAAGAATCCCTAACTATGAGGGCAATCAATCTGTTACAATAATTCTGAGGATTTGATTGACCATGAATATACAGCTAATATTACAACTAATATTCACACTTATATCTTCTGGATAATATTCCACAATACTCGAATTAAGCGAGAAAATTGTCTTGAGATTATTAAATTAAGGACGTTCAAATGGCTTGGTGCAGTTGGCATGCTTAGTGGTCAAATGTCTAATATTTGGGAAATTAATCCTGTTGGTGCACTACGTTTGCACTTATTGGAAAAAAGGCATTATTCTGGAAAAACCTTCACAACAGCTACGATAAAACCTTAAGGTGTTAGAGGGATACCTGATATGAATTTTATATTATATTTTAACATTTCCCCTCATTCGAAACCTTATATGGATCTTATATTATATTCTAACATTTCCCCTCACTCGAAAGCCCACGGGCACTCATCTTTGGAACATAATAAACCTTATATGGATCTTATATTATATTCTAACATTCCCCCTCACTCGAAAGCCCACGGGCACTCATCTTTGGAGCATAATTTATCTTTCGTGTCCATAATAAATTGTGAGAATATTGGGGGTCGCCTTATATGGATCTTATATTATATTCTAACATTCCCCCTCACTCGAAAGCCCACGGGCACTCATCTTTGGAGCATAATAAACCTTATATGGATCTTATATTATATTTGTAAAGCATAATGTAATGTAATATGTAATAGAGGACATATATAACTCAACTAGGATAAAAGATAAATAATATTAACTCTATACAGGGATCGTGAAATTTGAAGAACAGGCACCGACAAGGATCAAGTCGCTGAAAGAAGTTCATTAACATGATCAAGCTTCAGTGACAGAATAAGATGTACAGATGATTCAGTTGAAGGGCCAAAAGATTCTATGTATTTATATTATTTGAAGATACTGCTGCAGGCTAATCAATTGGAATGTAACGAAGGTGTGAAGATCAAGATCAGTGCTAGTCACTTGTGAACCAGACCAGTGCACTAAGTGTCAGCACATACGAGAAGGATCAACACATTAATTCACAGAAAGAATTGCAAAAGCCTATTGACGATCAAGGACAAACATAATATCTCAAGGTATTGTCAAAAACTAATTTACTCTGAAAATTAACTAAGTAACAGATTAATTAATTATTTATAATAAATAATTAAATTAATCTGGTACTTGAACTCTTTTCGGAGAAGAATTAATTCAGCAGAATATTTGAAACAAAAGAGAGAAGCCCAAAAGAAGCAGCCAAAAATAGTAATACTATTCACGGTTACTATTCACGGCTACTATTCATATGGCGGCTACTATTCAAAAAGTGGCTGGAGGGGCCCACGGGGGTTGTTGAAATAGTACAGCATAGTAACTTTCTATAATCTATAAATAGGCATGCTGTATTTCATTTCAAAACATACCTCAACACACAACTCTCTCTTCTCTCTCTTATATCTTCTCCGTGTAAGCTGCTAGACAGTCCATCTAGTAGGAAAGCCGGCTTAGCCCGCTTTTAGGAAGTGTCGGGTAGAAGGTCCTCGTGCCTAAACTATCCTTAGGAGTGTTCTGGTTTTTGAAGCTAATCCACTAGATTAGAAGTTGTAACACCCCTCGATTTTTATCAATTCAAAGATATTTTCCCGAATTGATTGTGTTATTTCGATTCAGTTGTTGACCTTATTTTTCACATCTCAAAAATCCAAATATTTCGAAATAACGTATTCAACCCCCCTTCTACGTTATTCTGGACCTAACAATTGGCATCAGAGCTTGTTGATCGACATACAGATCAGATCCGCGTTCGTCATCCAGAATCATGAGTACTCAAAAAAGTAGCAGTATTAAGGTTCCTTCATTTAAGCGTGATAATTACAACATGTGGAAAATGAAGATGTTACTGTTCATGCAAGCGTCAAATCCTAGATACATGGAGACGTTGACTGAGGGTTGGTTTAAACCAATGAAAGCTACTTCTGAAACTACTGAGGATGGTGAAAGTAGTGCAGTTGTTGGAGGAATGATTCCAAAACGTCCATCGGAGTATACCGCTGTTGAAACTGAAAAAGATGGATTGGATACCAATCTTAGACTAATCATAGTTGACTCCATGGATGATGAAATGAATCATCAAATTATGAACTGTACTAGTGCGAAACACATGTGGGATACGATTGGAATGATAATGGAGGGAACTGATGAAGTTCGTGAAAATCGACTGGATTTCTGACGTCTCACTACGAAGCTTTTAAATCTCTTCCTGGTGAAAGTATCACTCAAGTTTTCGAGAGATACAATAAGCTACTGAATGAGTTGAGCATTCACGGGAAGAAGTATCCTCTAAGAGAGACAAACAGGAAATTCATGCTGACTCTACCACACCATGTAGAACATAAAGCATCATCCATCAGAGAGAGAGATGACTTATTGAAGACAACTGCTCTTACTGCAGCCAGCCACAAAGAACCTGAAACAAAGGTTGTGAAACCGCAGAACAAGAAGGATGTGTTCTTTGAAGCTGAAATGGACAATGATGATCTACCAGGTGACGAAAGTGAGTATTATACTCTTGAGGAGTTGCAGCAACTGGAGGATCCTACTATGGCTACATTAGAAGCTAACTTTAGCCGAATCAGATTCAGGAAAAATGCCAAGTACAGATCTTCTGGAAGTAGCAGCAGATCGCAGAGAACTGGTTCATCTTCTGGGTCTGAATCAGGAAAGAGTAACAAGACAGGGATGGTAGACCGTAGCAAGTTTCGGTGCTACAACTGTGATAAAATGGGGCACTTTGCCATCGAATGCAGAGAACCCAGGCAAGAAAATGAAAGGAAGAACGTTTTTCAGAAAAGGGACTCTAGCTCTCAGAGAAAGTATCCTGTCAAGTCATACATTGCCGAGGGCAAAAGCTGGGATGACACTGACGATGAAGAGGAGTATGGCAATCTTGCGCTGATGGCAGACTATGATCCTACTTACGGATATGAGGTAAAAAAACATGCCTGCTTCTATGGCTGATTGATTTAAATGTCGTAATCGTGATTGTGTCAAGCATGTGATAGACTCTAGCAAATCTATAAGTGATCTTAGATGGGATTTAGAATATGCTTTAAAAGATATAACAACTGCTAAATCTGAGACTGAAAATGCTAGGGCTGAACTTAGTAAGATACAAGCCAGGAATGAGGAACTAGAACTCACTAATATGCAGATAGAAAATCTAAAGGAAAGAAATGAGTATCTAGAAAACAAATTCCAGGTTAGTGTCGAGACAGAGAATGAACTTAAAGAGAAAATAGCTGACATAGATGGTAAGCTATATGCTTTTCAGAATTCAGCTAACCTTGCTAGGGAATTGTTTGATAGTCAAATATCTGGTCCAAGAGTTGCTATTGGATTTGACTATAATGTTAAGAAATGTAAGAAACAAGTGGTGGATCCTGAATCAGCTAAGGCTACATCCAGTAATGCACCACCTGTTCTTAAGAATGCAGATAGTCCCCTATATAAGGAAGTTACCTCTGAGCCCTTTGATGTTGATGCTTTATTAATTAGAAATGAAATACTTGTTGAGGACATTAAAAAGCAAAGAAATGAAAAGGCAATGTCACCTAGTAAGTTTGTCAAATTTGTAAAACCTAAAACTGAACTAGGTGATCAAAATGAGTCTAAGGCTAAGAAGAACAGAAATGGAAGGATAGGCAAAAATGGTCCTAGGAAGTTATGTAACAACTGCAACTCTGTTGCTCATCTTACTCATGCATGTAAGAATGTTAAAGTAGAGAATAATCATAATATTAATGCTCATGTTCATAACATGTTTGCCATGCCTGTTCATTCTAAGTATGCTTCAACTGCTTGCATATCATGCACTGTTAATCTTATGACTGCTTTTCTAAATGTGACACATGCATCTCCTGCTGTTAATAATTGTTCACATGATGATAAAAGTAAGAAAACAAAACATGATAGAAATAACAGACCTAAGACTGCTAGTCCACCTAAATCTAGGAAAGAATCCTTTTCTCCCAAGCCTAGAAGCAATTCTGCTGAGGCCTCTGTAAGAGAAAAGGAGACAGTCAAGACAAATACTAAATATGCTAAATCTGCACAGAAATCTGTTAAATATGCAAATGTGTCTAAGCTCTCTGGACCCAAACAAGTTTGGGTACCAAAGAAAACTTAATCTCCTTTGAATACAGGGCATGAAGAAAAAGCGAGTCATGTGGATTCTGGACAGTGGATATTCGAGACATATGACCGGTGATAGAGCCCTGCTATCAAAGGTGGTTGAGAAAGCTGGCCCAGTGGTTACCTTTGGAGATGACAGCAAAGGATTCACTACGGGATATGGCTGTTTGGAATTTGGGAATGTCATCATTGAAGAAGTCTCTCTTGTTGATGGTCTAAAGCATAATCTTCTGAGCATAAGTCAATTTTGTGATAAAGGATATGAAGTCTTGTTCAAGAAGGAGAAGTGTCTGATCAGTAACAAGAGGATGAGAAGCTCGCTTTGCAAGGAGTGAGAAAGGGTGATTTGTTCGTAGCTGACTGGAACTCTGGCAATGATGAAGTCAAGTGCTTCTATGGTAAAGCATCTTCAGAAGACAGTTGGTTATGGCATAAGAAGCTTTCACATCTTAACTTCAAGACTATGAATTCTCTAGTCAAGAGGGAACTTGTGAGAGGATTACCCGAGATGGAGTTCTGTCCTGACGGACTATGTGCAGCATGTGAAAAGGGAAAGTCCAAGAGAGCATCACACAAAAGGAAGACAATATCAGACATCACTGAACCACTGCAACTTCTGCATATGGATTTGTTTGGTCCAGTTAATGTCATGTCTATGTCCAAGAAGCGATACTGTTTAGTAATTGTGGATGACTATTCCAAATACACATGGGTGTTATTCTTGCATTCTAAGGATGAAGCAGCGCAGATGATTATCGATCATATCAAGAAGATTGAGCTAGAAGCTAGAGTGCCCGTGCGTAAAATCAGATCAGATAATGGGACTGAATTCAGAAACTCAGTTCTCAATAGCTGGTGTACTGAGAAGGGTATCTCAAGACAGTTTTCAGCACCCAGGACTCCGCAGCAGAATGGAGTGGTTGAGAGAAAGAATCGAACACTGATTGAAGCTGCCAGAACAATGCTGAATGAAGCTAAACTTCCTACCTATTTCTGGGCTGAGGCAGTCAATGCAGCTTGCTATACTCAGAATAGAACCCTGATCAACAAAATGTATGAGAAGACACCATATGAGCTTATGGCCCTCACTAAACCATCCGTGAAGTACTTTCATGTGTTCGGAGGAAAATGCTATGCTCTTAAAGATGGCTATGAGCATCTTGGTAAGTTTAATGCTAAAGCAGATGAAGGCATTTTCCTAGGGTATTCATTGGAGTCTAAGGCGTACAGGGTGTATGTGATCGATAGTCAGAAGGTTGTGGAAAGCCTTAATGTGAGATTTGACGATGCAAGATTTCCTAGTATTCAGAAAGAAGATGATGATGAATCTCTAGCTTTTGAGAATCTTTCTGATGATGAGGATGATGAAACTGAACCTGAGGTTGCTGTTGATAATGTAAATAATAATGGTAATGATGATAATGATGATCCAGATTCTGGTAATGGCAGTGGGAACACAGGATCTCAAAGTCAGACTATTTCTGGTTCTAGTCCTCAAGTTGAAGAATCTACAGATCAGACAAGCAGCAACTCATGGGGAGCAGGAGAATGATCCACTAGTCAGAATGCTAATAATGGGGAATCATCCAGATCTTATCTACCAAGGCAAACTATTTGGAATCGAGATCATACTTTTGATCTGATCATTGGTGATCTTGACTCAAGAGTTCAGACTAGAAGAGCTACTCAGAACGAATGCTTGTATTCTGGTTTCTATCAGAAATTGAACCTAAGAAGGTTGGAGAAGCTCTGGAAGATCCAGATTGGGTGATTGCAATGCAAGAGGAACTCAATCAGTTTGAAAGACAGAAAGTTTGGAAGCTGGTACCCAGACCAAAGGACAAATCTGTAATTGATGTAAGATGGTATTCAGAAATAAACTTGACGAGAATGGAATAGTTACAAGGAACAAGGCGAGACTGGTTGCCAAAGGCTACACTCAAGAAGAAGGTATTGATTATGATGAGACCTTCACACCAGTTGCTAGACTAGAAGCCATCAGGATGTTTCTGGCATTTGCTGCACATTCAAACTTCAGAGTATATCAGATGGATGTGAAAAGTGCTTTCTTGAATGGTGAGCTTGAAGAAGAGGTCTATGTTGAATAGCCTCATGGTTTTATTGATCCTGAAAGTGAGGACTTCGTCTACCTTCTATTCAAAGCTCTCTATGGTCTTAAGCAGTCGCCTAGAACATGGTATGACACTCTTGCTGAATTCTTACTTGAAAGTGGTTTTACTAGAGGTGTCATAGATAAAACTCTGTTCTATAAAAAGCATAAAAATGATATTCTACTTGTGCAAGTTTATGTTGATGACATTATATTTGGCTCTACGAATGATGAACTTTGTGCAAGGTTTGCTAAGTTGATGCAGAGTAGGTACGAGATGAGCATGATGGGAGAGCTGAACTACTTTCTTGGATTGCAAGTAAGCCAAAGAACAGATGGTATCTTTATCTTTCAATCCAAGTATATCAAGGATCTTCTTAAAAAATATCATCTTGAAGATTCAGCACCTGCAAAGACTCCCATGGCCACTGCCACTAAGCTTGATCAAGATAAATCTAGAAAATGAGTTGACATAACAAGCTATAGGGGCATGATAGGTTCTCTACTCTACCTCACTACAAGCAGACTAGATATAATGTTCGCAACATGCCTATGTGCGAGGTTCCAAGCTGATCCTAAAGAATCACATTTGATAGCTGTGAAGCGTATCTTCAGATATCTTAAGGGTACTCCGAATCTTGGTATTTGGTATCCTAAAGATGCGGGTTTCGACCTAGTTGGCTATACAGACTCTGATTATGCTGGTTGCAAGATTGATTGCAAGAGTACTTCTGGAAGCTGTCAATTCCTTGGAAGGAGATTGGTTTCCTAGTTCAGCAAGAAGCAGCATTCAGTAGCCACATCTACAGCAGAGGAAGAATACATTGCAGCTGGTAGCTGTTGCTCACAAATCTTGTGGATGAGGAATCAACTCATGGATTATGGTCTGTTGCTGAACAAAATACCCATATTCTGCGACAACACAAGTGCCATAGCAATCTCGAATAATCCAGTACAACATTCTCGAACCAAGCACATCGACATAAGGTATCATTTCATTCGTGAACATGTTATGCATGGTACTGTGGAACTTCACTTCATTCCCACTGAGCAACAACTTGCAGACATTTTCATGAAACCACTTGATGAATCTACATTCAACAGGTTGGTTAGTGAACTTGGCATGTTAAACTTGTCCTCTTAACAGGAAGTCAACAAATGCAAGTTGTTGTACATTTTCATGATTTTATCTACTAATTAGTTGCCATGTGTTTAAATGTTAGAAATTTGTGGTAATTAGTTGGTACTACTGAGGCGATACTTGAGTATTAACAGGTTTGCATGTTATATCTTTGTGTAATACTCGTGTACTCAATATTTATTTTAATAATTGATATCATGACTGAAGAAATTCAAGATTGGATCTCACCTGTTCTGATATTTGATTATTAAAATAAATTGTAGCATAATTAAATAAATATTTTATTGACATATATCAATTAATGATATTTTGTTAATTTTATGTCTATTTAATTGTGAGTTTATCTGATTATTGTGGATTAATTCTTGATTTACTGTGTGATTATTTTTAAATCCATAATAATTAGAAGTATTAAATATGTGTATGTGTATAGGCTGATAGATTTCGGCGATAAGATGTTTTTTCGGCCAACAGGTTTTGGTGATAAGATGTTTTTTTCGGCCAATTAGGTAGTTAGGTGAGAAATTATTGAGCGGTGTTATTTTTCAAACATAACCTGTCACTATTACACCTAACCCACTAATACTTGAAACCTTATAAATGATGAGTTTTTGTTTGTGTTTAACATCATTATTTTTCAGATATACAGAGCATATACACACAATTGCTGAATATTTCAAGCTTTGACCGGAAAAATCTCACAATCTAGCTGGTGGTTTTTAGAGCGGATTTCATATTCTTGTTATACGCACTAACCCTTGTTTTCGAATTTTCTCAAAGTTTTGAAAATGGCATTGCAGGGAAGCTTTTTAATTGCTAAAGTTAATCCTATTTCCATTCAGCAAATCGAAACCATTCAGGATGAGCAATTTCGGGCTTGGACACAATTTCTGAATGAACATTCATTAATTCGCTATGCTTTAGTTACACATGTGCCCCTTAAACATGATGCATTGTGTGAACTATATTGCAGTGCAGTTAACACTTCTGGACAGGACGGGTGTGCATTCACATATCGACTATTTGGTAGGTCGATTAGGGTCACTGAACGAGATGTTAATCGAATTCTTCATTTTCCTATAGAAAATTTCGTTTCTGATCCTACACCCGAACAGATTGAAATGTTCTTTCGTTTTATAAGGTACCAAGATGGCAATTTCAATACTGGTAATCTATCTAGAATATTTCTAACCCAGTATTGGAATTTCTTCTTTCACACTCTTAACCATGTTTTTTCCTCAGATAGAACAAATCAAGATCGAATACCTGAATTTATTCAAATAATAGGGTATGCGGTCGCCAATAATTTGAGGATTAATTTTGGAAAAATAGTGCTTGGTCAAATCATTTTAAAAATGAAACGCTTGGGAACAAGAGATGTTCGGACTCAAAATGTCAAATGTCTATATCCAAGGTTTGTACAGTTAATATTAAATGATTTTTTGAATGATGAAGACAGGATACGCTTGGAAAATGGTCAAAAGGTGGAATGTTCTTCTATGAAGACGAATGTAATAATTACATAAGCAAAAAGAAATATACGGATGTACCTACAGTCCTAACTGAATATCTAAAGACTGTCCCACTTCCGTTGTTACCACGACCAGTGAGAGCAGGTATACGACAAGGTAATATTTCAATCCCTACTATTCCAACCTCTGTATTTCCTATTGTGTCACAGGAAATACAATTTCTACCCAACCAAGAGCAGGAAATCCCACCGAATCTAACACAGGTCGAAGAGCCCATTCTACAAATGCAAACACAAACACAAACACAACAAACTCCTACACCTCATTTGTCACTTAAACGGCCAGTCATTCAAATTATTGTGGGAGATAGTGCCTCAGCAGCACCACATAAGGAGTTAGTTACATCAGTCGCTCTACCTCATTCTAAACGGAGTAAACCCAATAAACCTGAGGTAACGGCAACTGTTAGTGAAACAATTCTTTCTTATCCAATGAGTGAAAATGTAAATAAGGTTGAATTGACGGGAGCAACTGGTGAATCTTCCATTTTACGGAAAGATCCATTAGTAGGAGGTTCTTTTATGAACCAAGTGTCTTCATAGACATACGAGGGAAACTTGGGTTTTGTGCCATTTAATCGATTCAAGTTTAACCTCCCAGAGGAAAAATCTCTGGATCTCTTTCGAGATTTACCACTCTTTACCAGTGGTCGGCAACTCACTTCACGTGAGGACGAAAGCTCACGAACTTTCATTGCACCATCTGTGACCTCTGAAAAAGGGGCTAGGATGATTTCATTTGCAGGTACACATATTGGTGGAAGCTCTAGAGGAGAGTTGAGGGAAACACAAACAGAACATGTAAGTGTAACCCAAACCACTAAACCGAGTGAATATAGAGTGTTGAGTGAAACACCTGCAGAACGTACAAGTGAGCAACCTACTAAACCACATGCACCTGTAACCAGAAAGGAATACATCAGACTCCTTACACGGGTCCAAACAATGGAGAAAGAGTTGCAAAATATCTGTAAGTCCATTGCAGAAATCAAAAATTTGCAACTTATTCAACATGATGCATTCCAGGTTCAATTAAGTTCCATGACATCCCAGTTTAGTCATGCAATTCATTCCTTGGGGAAGACAGCTTCGTCTAATTTACCAACTCCACATCCTACTACTCTGGAGGATAACCCAATTGAGGGGGAGAAGGTGGATGACCAAGAAAAATCTACTAGGCGTAAGGGCAAAGAAAAGGTTGTTGACACGGAATTAACTTTATTTTGGGAAAGAAAAAGCTAATGGGAGTATTAGTGCTATGTGGAAAGAAAGCAAAGGCAAACTTGAAGATATGTTCAGTCTACAAGAACAATTGTCTTGCACTTGGTTAATTTTTAGAAATCTGGAAAATGTATATATATGATACAGAATGCACTTTAATATTATTTATCTTTGTATTTCATTTTTCTTGTATCAGTTGAGTTATCCTCTAGGAATTTGTTTGTCAAACCCTAACAATCAAATAGGGGGAGATTGTAAAGCATAATGTAATGTAATATGTAATAGAGGACATATATAACTCAACTAGGATAAAAGATAAATAATATTAACTCTATACAGGGATCATGAAATTTGAAGAACAGGCACCGACAAGGATCAAGTCGCTGAAAGAAGTTCATTAACATGATCAAGCCTTAGTGACAGAATAAGATGTACAGATGATTCAGTTGAAGGGCCAAAAGATTCCATGTATTTATATTATTTGAAGATACTGCTGCAGGCTAATCAATTGGAATGTAACGAAGGTGTGAAGATCAAGATCAGTGCTAGTCACTTGTGAACCAGACCAGTGCACTAAGTGTCAGCACATACGAGAAGGATCAACACATTAATTCACAGAAAGAATTGCAAAAGCCTATTGACGATCAAGGACAAACATAATATCTCAAGGTATTGTCAAAAACTAATTTACTCTGAAAATTAACTAAGTAACAGATTAATTAATTATTTATAATAAATAATTAAATTAATCTGGTACTTGAACTATTTTCCGAGAAGAATTAATTCAGCAAAATATTTGAAACAAAAGAGAGAAGCCCAAAAGAAGCAGCCAAAAATAGTAATATTATTCACGGTTACTATTCACAGCTACTATTCATATGGTGGCTACTATTCATATGGCGGCTACTATTAAAAAAGTGGCTACTATTCATATGGCGGCTACTATCCAAAAAGTGGCTGGAGGGGCCCACGGGGGTTGTTGAAATAGTACATCATAGTAACTTTCTATAATCTATAAATAGGCATGCTGTATTTCATTTCAAAACACACCTCAACACACAACTCTCTCTTCTCTCTCTTATATCTTCCCTGTGTAAGCTGCTAGACAGTCCATCTAGTAGGAAAGCCGGCTTAGCCCGCTTTCAGGAAGTGTCGGGTAGAAGGTCCTCGTGCCTAAACTATCCTTAGGAGTGTTCTGGTTTTTGAAGCTAATCCACCGGATTAGAAGTTGTAACACCCCTCGATTTTTATCAATTCAAAGATATTTTCCCGAATTGATTGTGTTATTTCGATTCAGTTGTTGACCTTATTTTTCACATTTCAAAAATCCAAATATTTCGAAATAACGTATTCAACCCCCTTCTACGTTATTCTGGACCTAACAATATTCTAACATTCCCCCTCACTCGAAAGCCCACGGGCACTCATCTTTGGAGCATAATTTATCTTTGAGTTGAACCTGGGACCTCTGCGTGCCTGAGCTCTGATACCATGTTAAGTAACCAACTCATCTAAAACCTTAAGGTGTTAGATGGAGACCTTATATGGATCTTATATTATATTCTAATACATCTCAAGTAACAAGATATACATTTTTTGGGCCAGTCTTAGCATCTAGTGCTTTGGAAACTGAGTTGGTGGCAATTTGGTTCGTTATTCAAGTGCTGCAGCATGTTCAGCGTGAGCATGTAAAATTTGTTATATGTTCATACTCCCTAGAGGCGTTAGCATGTTTTAGAGAGAATTGGATACATGAAGATTTGCAAAGTGTATTCCTTCCTACTGTTACATTTGAATTTTCACATATCCCGAGGGAATATAATCAGGAGGCTGACTATTTAGCTAAAAGGGGAACACAACAATCGCAGCTAATTGGTTCATGGTTTTAAAAAAGTGGTCTAGTGTTGGTTACCCATTTCTTGTCAATAGTTACATGCAAAAAGTGGAATCTTTGTGTAGGATACTCAATATTTCTGTCATTTTCAAGGTGCATGCACTCTCTAAGTCGGCTGGGTGTTCCTGTTGGACCATGAAGCCCAATGAAGAGAATTGTAATTAGTTAAAAGGCTAATTTAGATTGTATTAGGCCCATTAAGCATTATGTATATTTTAGGGCTTTGAAGCCCACATATGTAAAACTTACTAGCCAAGTAAATTAGGGTTGGGGGGACCCACAAGGGATCCCCTATAAATGTAAACCAAATCCCACTTGTTTAGGGGTTGGCAATTTTGATAATTAAAGAGTTGAACCTCCTTATGGAGAGAAAACTTTTTATAGAAAACATACTTCTCAAGGTCTCAACATTATTATATTGTTATTATTATTAGATTAAGTCACTCTCCATCATTTGGCGCTAAAAGGAGCTCTTTGATTGAAAATTCCAACCAGAAATGCAAACGAATGAATCGGTGATCGAACAAATCGGTTCGAAAACGGAGATGTTAACGGCCCCTCGTGCTGGGGACCAAATGGCACCTCCTCCTCCTCTAAAACCAAGACAATTATTCCCAGCGATAGAAGATAATGAAGGTGGATCCAAAAGACCCACTGAATCAGAACATTTGGATGTGAGAAGAAATGCGCAGCCAGACACTCGTATGAGAGTCACCACGGATGCAGGAAAGAAGGTGTTAACAAGTGATGCACGCTTGCACTTGCAAAAGCTTCAAAGAGAAAAAGAGTCTGTTGTAATGGCCGAAGATTGTCCCCAGGACTCAGACGAAGAAATATTTAATCTGGAACAACAAAAGCGAGCCCTGGAAGAATAGCTAAGGAGGCACCGACGAGCTCGTCAGTTAAAACGTGGATTAAATACAACGACCCTGCCACATGACGATGCTGCCGATGTCCAACATTATATGCCATATAATTCTCTTCATTGGGCTTCATGGTCCAACATTTTGTCCCCCATAGTAAAGAGGGTATCTTTTAGATCCCTTGACTTTTGCTACCTGCAAAAAAGTAATAATAAAACAGGGTAGAGTTAATTTCTTTATTTTCAGACTTTATTCCTGAGAAATTAACACTCGTGCAAATGGCCTGGGAAAAGCCAGCAGACAGATTTTACAAAATTAATGTGAGTGGTATCTACGCCTGGGAGAAAGGCGTCTGTGCTATTGGGTGTGTCGTGAGGAACGGCGATGGTGATTTCTACCGTGGCTTCGGGGGAGTGATCCCTTGTTCCGACCCTGATCTAGCATCGTTACAAGCTATATGCTATGGGCTTGAGTTTGCCCGGAGGGAGGGTAAGAGAAAGTTGATTCTTGAGACTGACGATGCTGTAGTTTTGGACAGGGTTCTTTATCCTGATTGGAGTTACAAGTACTGGATGCTTGTTGGGGTTATCGACCAGCGCATGGACGACGATTGGGACGATTTACGGATGCTCTGTGTGCCTCCCTCTGCCAACGTCGCTGCCGAGGCTTTGACCGACTACTTTTTACAGAATGAGTTGGATTTTAGCGAGGTGGATGAATGTCTCGATGTCGTTCAAGCGATTATCGAGGCTGAGAAGTGATGGGTTGTTTGTGTGTCTTTGTAATGTTGGGCTACATGTGTCTGTATTGTTATTGGTCCCTTCAGGGCATTTTTTGAATGAATTGTTTGCTTAAGTTTATTTTTATTTAGCTTTAAGCTTTTCTGATTTTGAGAAGGCTAGGTCCTGTCAAACAAGCAAATTAAGTTAAAAAGTGAAACATTAGTCTTGCACGTGGTATCCTGTCATAATTTGACCACATATATACGATTTGTTTTCTTTTTTGCTTATATATATGTTTGTTTCCGTTGTGACGGTTCATTTTTTTGTTTTTTTGATTTCGAGACGTGCAGCAGGTGCTCTCAAGAGGACTTATATCCATTTATTGCATTTTTCCCCCATTTCTATTGTGAGGTACATTTGCCCTTCTTATTTTCTTATTTCTGTTTCTGGGTTAATTAGACTCTTTTTCTCTTGTGTGCATCAACTGTTGATTGTTTGTAAATGAGAGAGATGTCGTTTTCTTCTTCCTCTTCCCGTACCTTTAGTGATAGGAATCCTGGGAAATTACCTATCAAAGATGTGAGTGAAGGATTCGTTAATTTGGATCATTTAGAGATCCCTGAGCGCGTATCTGATCATAGTTTTGATTTCTTAGATTGGGAGGAGAGTGAGACGGGAGAGGCTTACACTTTGTCCCCCCTCAGTCCTCGAACGATAGCATATCGTCAGAAGGTCGTGGACGATGCTTCGGTCTCTGGCTCTACCGAGTTACGAGATAAACCTAATCTTAATTATGCAAGCATTTATGTTAATCGTTCCGTTAACGTAGATCTTCGTGCTTGGATCGATTTAGAAAATGGTCATAAGTGTAAAGTTCCACTGGCTAAGGATCGTATTTGGGAGATGCACGAGTTTGGTATGCAAGGAATTCCTATGATCCATTTCGAATTAGGGTTGCGTTTGCCTATGCACCCTTTTCACTTGGCCATTTTTGAGGCTGTGGGTTCTGGGGTTTCACAGTTAACCCCTAACTCAGTGGCCAAAGTGAGTGGATTTATCGCTCGATATGCTGAGATGGGATATGTTCCCTCTATTCGTTTGTTTTTTTCAATATATGGTTTGAAGTATTCTCGAGGGCAAGTTTACTTTGATAAGTTGTCTGGTCAGTCTAAGCTTGTCGATGTGAAATCCTCTAATTCCAGGTGGCATGGGAAATGGATGTATTACAACGGGCCTGATCTTGAATTTGTTCCTCCTTGTCAGAGGGTTTCGCAAAAGACAATAGACTATTTGACTAATATGGTGAAATATAATAATATCTTTTTAGATAGATTTCAGGGTGAGAGCCCTTTATATACCCATCTCCAATTGAAGGATGATGTGTTCTTGGAGAAGCATAACTGTAAGGTTTTGTTATCATATCTGCTTTGCTTTTTGGTCTACTGTATACTCACTTATTGTTTTGCTTCTTTGTAGTGGCTGGAGAATCTTTGAGGGAAGTTCTGAATAGTGGTATCAGAGACAATATGCATAAGGCTATGTTAGTCCTGGCAAAGCGATCTACCACGAAGCGAGATTCGGCGGTGAAGGAAGTTTCTAAGGTTGATGGCTTAGTTCCTGTTGATGGGATTGTAAATGATAATATTGTCTCTGTTGATGGTGACCTCACTGTTGGTGATGCTCATGATGTTCGTGATCGAGGGAGTAAGAGAGCGAGGGCAGATTGCGGTGAGGATTCTGGTAAGCGTGTCTCGACAAAGAAATCTACTGAACCTTCCCATTTTGGGCTTGGGAAATCCCTGACCTTTACTGGGATCAATAAAGAGGCTCTTCCCCCTCTGTTTCAAGGCTGCTCCTCAGACAAACCACTACACATTGAGATAAATGCGAACGAGCGTTGGACCGCTGGGTCCCGATTCCCAACTCAAGTTTTTCAAGCGTTTGACTTACCTCAGGATAAGGGCTCCTATATTGACAAGTCTCGGGATGAAATAGCGGTTCGCTGCTTGGCCCGTGGAGGACGGGTAATTATCTTATGTTTTTCTATCTCTTCTTCCTTTACTTATTGTTTTTGTCATAGGTGTCAGTTAGCTTTTGTTTCATTTTACAGCTCCTTAGCACACATAGTGAAAGACTACCGAGCTGACGTCGACCACGAGTGGCGCACAAACACAGCTCGTGAATTAAATGAAGCTAAGGAGAAAGCAAACGCTGCGATGATCCGAGCCGTCGAGGCCGAAGGTCGAGAAAAGAAGCTGATTTTGGATTTTGAGATTTTGAAGAAGGAATGTCAGGAATCTAAGGAGAGTAAGAAGATTTGTGAAGATGAGCTCCTTCGTTTGAAGGGCGCTGTGGAGGTGGATAAGGGGAGGATATTGGCCCTCGATAATGAAGTACTCATGCTTCGTGGGAAATGTGACGGTTTGAACATCGAGGTGGTCTCCTTGAAGGCTGAAGTTGAAAAAGCTGTTGAAGATTCGGCGAATGCTATGGCCTCGGGCTATCAAGGGTGTTATGACCGATTAGAAAAGGCAGGAGTGGATTTGACCGGGCATTCCCTGGATGATTATCGATCTATCAAAGACCTTAGTGGAGACGAAGGATGATGACTCAAATATTGCAGCTTGAAGGCGAGGGATGGCTCGTAAGCTATGTAATGCTTTTTAACTGAATTTCACGTGTTGGATTTGTTTGAGTTTGTTTTGTTGTGGGTTAATTTCTAACTTTATCTCACTCTATCGTTGAGTGAGTCCTAATCTTTATTGTGGTTTTTGAGTTCTTCTAACACTATCACGGGCGAGGTATGCCTCGTGGATGACGTATTTATGCTTATCCTTCGTCAGTTGGCTTTAACTATTTTGGAATCGGTTTATTATATGATTAGTTTAAGATTTCCTCAGTTTATATTGAAATGTGCATTCTTTCATCTGAAAATGAGTTTTGTTTGCTTGTTTTTATTTTTCTATTTATGAATCATTGTGCTTGTAAATGGTTGCTTAGCTGTATTCTATGATTAAGAGCATTTTTATATTAAGATGTACGTTGACAACGACGTGTTTAGTCGTGTTTGACCCATCAAACTTTGAGGATTTTTCCTTGTTTTCATATTTAGAAGTTATAGTATTTGGAGAATTGGAGTTTTAATTTATCAAATGACGTTATTTTTTCATGTCATTTTGATTTTTGGATCTTCCAAAGTTTATGTTAAACTTTGAGATTGAACCAAGAAGGTCTTTCTTAAATGAGATCTTGTAGTGTTGTTTTTGCCGTTACTTTCACCACTTATTTTTGATTTGGGTGAAAGGTAACTTGGTGATGAAGAACTCTTTCGAAAGTAAAATTGTAGACTAAAACAAGCTTTTATTTAATAATTTAAAGGAACTTGAAGTGGGAACCTCCTATCGGCCCCTTTTCAGCTTAACATATTGATGGAAATAGAAAGATAAGAAATTCGTCTTTGTCGTACTGAGATATAATTACTGATAGAATTTTTTTCAAATGTATGCCATTCCAGGCCTTCTTGATTACCTTACCATCGAGCTATGCAAGTTGGTAGGTTCCAGGTTGAATCACCTCTTCACATATACATCAATATTATACTTATTTAGAAGATTCATTGAGTATGATATCGATTATTCTTAATAAAGATTGCAATGCGACATCGAGTATTTTTGGCGTATTCATAAAATTTATACATTTTCGAGTTCAAGATTGATAATGATCATGTTTTATGACTTTGGTTATCTTCATTTTAAAGCATGTCTTAGGCTAGATAAAGAGAGTTGTTTTGGCGTTAGTAAACGTTGCCGAATATGTTGCTAGAAATAATGTAAAAGACGTAGGCAAAGATGTACTCTTCTTTAATAAATTAAGGAAGTTAAGGTGGGGACCTCATTTCAGCCCCTTTTCACCTTAATACATTGATAAGTGATGCTATCTTTGTCAAGATAGAATTATAATTACTGATAATACTTTTTCAAATGTATGCCGTTCCAGGCATTCTTGATCACCTCGCCGTCGAGCTGTGCTAGCTCGTAAGTTCCTGGTCGAATTACTTTGTGGATTTTGTAGGGACCTTCCCATGGAGATTTGAATTTTCCCGAGATTGTGGGCTGTGACGAGGCTGCTTCTCGCAGCACAAGATCGTTAACCTGAAACTCTTTTGGCTTTATGCCCTTGTTGTAGTACTTCGCTACCTTGGCTTGATACTTGAGTATTGATTCCGTTGCTTCATTTCTGGTTTTTTCCAGGAGATCGTTATCCAACCTCAATCCCTCCAGCGAGCTGGTTGTATCAAACTTATCAATTCTGGGAGAGTTAAAGGATACCTCGACTGGAATGACCGCATCTGTGCCGTATGCGAGGCGGAATGGGGTTTCCTCTGTTGCAGTTCTCGGAGTTGTCCGGTATGACCATAGGACGTTGGGGAGCTCATCTACCCAGCAGCGAGGACAATCTTGGATCCTCTTTTTAAGACCTTGGAGTATGGTTCTGTTAGATACCTCGACTTGGCCGTTGGCCTGTGGGTATGCCACCGAGGCCTTAAGATGTTGTATCTTTAACTCGTTCAGCATTGCTTCAAAGTCTTGGCCAATGAATTGGGTTCCATTGTCGGTAACGACTGATCGAGGTATACCAAATCGGAACACTATAAACTCCATGAAGAACTCAATCATTTCTTTCTCTCGAATCCTTGCGAGGGGTTTCGCATCTATCCATTTCGTTGCATAGTCCACCGTGACCACAATGTATTGAAATTGTCGCTTTGTTTTTGGAAATGGTCCTACGATGTCGATGCCCCATTGGAAGAAAGGACATGGGCTTAATACTGGAGACATCAGCTGCGAGGGTTTATGGCAGACAGGGCCGTACAATTGGCAGGATGAGCATTTTTTCACATATTCATCACAATCCTTACGGATCGTGGGCCAATAGAGTCCTTGTCTTAGGATCTTGTGTGCCAAATTTTTCCCACCGAGGTGTTCTCCACATATCCCCATATGCACCTCGATGATTGCTAGTTCCGCTTCTTCGGGACCGAGGCAACGAAGAAGAGGTTCTGTCAACGCTCGCCTATAAAGCTCTGAATCGACGACACAGTAATTCCTTGCCTTAAACATTATTGATCGGGCTTCAATCTTGTTCTCGGGTAACTGATTTTCAGAAATATAGTTGAGAAACGGGATTCTCCAATCAGGTTTTGCCAGGATGGCATTTACCGTAGGAGCATCCACAGACGGTGTTGTGAGAATTTCCACGTACACGGGCTCTCCACTCGTGGGTATCGATGAAGATGCGAGCTTGGACAGAGAGTCGGCCAATTGATTTTCAGTTCTGTTAATGTTTACTATTTTCCATGAGACAAATTTACTCAGGAGAATTTGAGCTTGTTGCAAGTATAATGCCATTCTATCACTACGCCATAGATGGCTTTATACAACACTTAAGGGGGGGTGTTACCTTCTTGGGTGTTACCATAGCTATGAAATTTTGGACCTATCACAACACTCTAGCTTTGGTGTTACCATATCCTTAAAAGTATGTTACTATAGCCCTTGAAGGTGTTAAACTTAATAACACCATGGAGTGTGTTACCTTAGAGTATAACTAACATATTTTTGAATTCTATTTATAATTAACGATTTAATAATTATTAAATTTTAATCCAGTCATTGAAATTATTATTATAAAAATAATATTATATCAAATAATTGAATTATTTATATTTTTATAATAGGAATATATTTTAAAAATATTTTCATAAATTTAAAATAAATAGGTTTTAAAATAAAATATTATATAAAAACTAATAATTTTCTGTATAATTATTAAAAAATTTATCATAAAAAATAACAGCTTATAACAACTATGGATTTTTATAAATTAATTAAATAATAATGTTGTAATAATATTAATATCAAAAAATTAAAATAAATTTATAATATTATTTAAATAGAAAAATTAAAAGTATTGGTAATGGCACAAATATCTATGAATTCTGTGAATTGTGTGGGCGGTGGATGAAATATTTGAGCAGTGACTGAGCGGCAAAACTAATTTGGGGGAGCGGCAAATTGGGGTTAACAATTCACTCTCTGTCTCTCATCTCCCTCATCTCCCTCTGTACTATCTCTCTCTTTAGTCTCTCTCTTTGTACTGTCTATCTCTTTCGTTTTTCTCAATCACACACACCCATTGACAAACATACAAACACAATAAAAGCCCTTAATCGAGCAGACGATGCAAGCCCTAATTCGAGCCCTCAATACTCTGCAATTAGCTCTATTCTATACTAGATGATACTTTGAAAGATGATACAAGCCGTAATTCGAGCCCTCAATAACTGGTCTCTCTCCCTCTCTCTACATCTCTCTTTCTCTCTCTCTCTCTCTCTCTCTCTCTCTCTCTCTCTCTCTCTCTCTCTCTCTCTCTCCCTCCCTCTTTCAGAAAAACTCTACAAACATCAAGATAATTTGTAAGAGATGGGTGCTATGTACCCTGTTATGGAATAGAGTTTGTGTTGTATATATTTGCAAGTATAGGTTTGGTATTGTTTGCTGGGATTATGGCTGGTCTTACTCTTGGTCTTATGTCTCTTGGTCTTGTAGACCTTGAGGTTCTTATCAAGTCTGGTCATCCTCAAGATCGTAAGCATGCTGGTGAGTATTACTATTTTCTTGAAAATTTTGTTGGGCTTTTTAATTTTGTCATTTCTTGATTTGGGTTGTGTTATTTTGATCAGAAGATGAGAATTTGGTCAGAAATTGATTGTATATGCTTTGCACACTTTTGATTTGTAATTCTTTAGCGATGGAGGTTAGACGAGCTTCTAATTACTTATTTGATTATGCTGCTATTTCTTGACATATATAACAATTAAGTCTTCTATGTCTTGTCCATATTCCTGGACAAGCTTTTACCTCCATGGGCAGCGATTTTGCTTTCAGTGACACTTATCCTTATGTTTGCTGAGGTAAAATCTCTTTATAATGAATTAAAAAGCAATTTTTAAACGAGGGTGTTCAGACAACAGATCACTTTTATTTCCTTATTATTCTTTTGTTTAACAGATTATGCCTCAAGCAATCTGCACCCGTTATGGATTGACTATCGGAGCAACAGTGGCACCTTTGGTCCAGCTCCTTTTATGGTTGTTCTTCCCAATTGCCTACCCTATCAGTAAGGTGTTGTTATGCTAAATTTACGCAAGCGCAAGTAGTCACAAGTAATATATGATTAAATCAAGTTCGTTCCCACAGAGATCTAGAATGGTGTTCAATTCAGTAAATATGCCTATGCAACAATGTATGGTTTTAATTCACTGCTAAGAAAAATAACAAATATGGGTTTAATTACCTAAATTAAACTAAAGTGCAAATTTATAAACTAAGAATTAAACAATTAACGAGAATAACAATCGAATTACTTATGTGAGAATAAACATGGAATCCTAGTTTCATCATCTACTTCACTTAGAGTTGCAGCCTTTAATTAAAACATGCGATGGTTTTGATATCTGATCGGATAACACGAAAAGAGTAAAAGTTACCTCTCGGTATACTAGTACCAATCTACACATACATCCACAAAAGAGATAGAAGATGAATAGGCACCTATTATGTTTAGACCCTATATCTCTATAGAATTTGAAAACATAAAGGTTGAAGCACAAGTTATCCACTTAGATCACATAGGGTAGCATAATATCTCTATTCATGCCACAAATCATGATGCTTAACATCAACCTATCCTATGCTAGCATGGCAAGTTCTAAATCTCAAGATCCACTCTCGTTTAGCAAGAGATTAACAATTCAATTTAGATGTTAGCTACGCATCTAAAAGCATTAAGATTAACCATACGAGGATATCAAGAATTCACCACACATAAATCTCTAAGGCATACAAACTACTAAGCTACATAGATAAATCCACTAGGATCCCACGATAACGATTAGTTCATAATCGAACCTTTCGTCACCATGGGATTAGACGAAAGCATGATATTAAACAAGATAAAGAAGATGAATAAATAAATAATAGAATAAGGTTTAGTGAACAAATTCGTGAAAGTAACAAGCATCCAAAAGATACGCCTCCACAAAGGAATACAAGAAAAACTATATCTAGATCTTCTTGTCGTCACGATCCTCGCCTTGGCTTCTCTCTCTCGTGCTTTGAACGAATTGTGTGTGTAGATTGTGTAGATGATTATTTTTCTGTGCCCCAAGGTGTGTATTTATAGCCCCCAAGTGCCTCCTTGACCAAGCAATTACCGTATTTGAAATAGGATAGAATTCCGGTAATTTTCCTTCTTTGATTTGATTAGAATTACAATTCCCATGTTTAGAACTGATTCTAGAAGTTTCAGACCGTCCAAGACAATTGCCATCTTGATTAGGAGAAGAAAACGGCAAGTTTCCCAATTAGAATCCAATTCCAGGAACCTTCTGTCGACATCCCGCGCGGCCGCGCGCCTCACAGGTGCATTTCTGGCGCGCCCGCGCCCAGCCAGTGATGCTACTAACTCCCACGCGCCCGCGCGCAGCTTCAACTCTATTCTCGCGCGCCCGCGCCCATGGTAGGCTACACAGGCTGACTTTTGCTCCACTTCTGATTTCTCGTCTAATTCCAATGCAATTCCCGACACCTGTTTCTTTGAGTTTAAAAACACCTCATATTTACTAGAAAACCTGTAAATGATATCCTGCACACTCGACACAAAAACACATTAAAACACTCAATTGCTTGAAAACAAAGCGATCAATTTAAGTCGAAATAAGGCGTTCCAAGTGAATAAAAATCCACTTATCACACCCCCAAACTTAAACCGATGCTTGTCCTCAAGCATAAACAAACAAAAATATATACAACTAGCTAGTACCACTTCCGTAGGTGATCACGGTTGCATTTGGCATATGCAACAAGCCCTTTAAACCCCTAGGCAGCCCTAGTGGACGAGTAAGGTCTCGTGAGGGCCTATAGCGAATGTACCCACAAAATCCATTTAACCTAATGCAATGCAATGCATGAATGCAACTAATATGAAAAATGCAAAGATCCCCTTCAAACTCACCAAAACCAACTAACAAGCAAATATCTCAATGAATGCAACAAATCCAAGCAGAGCTCGACTAAGTCCCCGTATACTAACAAAACATGAACAGAAATGTGCGTGTGTGCAATGCTCACCAGAAATACCCCCAGAACTAGGTCAAAAATCATACATGCCTTCAGTCAAGACAATCACAGGTTTATAAACAGAATAGACTGTAGACACTCCATAACCTAGGAACACCTCCACCCTTATCCAAAGTAGACAGAAACTCATGCTTTATTACTATGACACACAATACTATATACAATACGCATGCTTATTTAACCGTGCAATGAATGAGACCCCAAAAGGCTTATACAATAATACCCATGTAGTGAGTGTTAGGTCAGTGATCCCAAACCACAAGGGCTTTAGGTTACTAGGACTAAGTCCCCTCAGACTTAATTACTCGAGTATTAAAGAGCTCACTCTGGTTAATTTTGCATTAACAAACAAAACTTGACTCTTTTTTTTTTCTTTTTTTTTCTTTTTTTTTTCTTTTTTTTTTTCTTTTTTTTTTCTGATTTTTTTTTTCTTTTTTTTTTTCTGCAATCTGGAATGAGCCTTTCTCATTTCCAACCCTAGACTACTCATATAAATATGAGCCGGCTACTAGCCATTTGACGCCTAGCCTTTATTGACAACTAGCATGAAATTCCTGTTTTCCCCCAAACTTAGACTTTAATGTTCCTACGTTATAAAGGGAATAACGAAAATTCTAAGAATAAACAAGTGATTAAATCTCAAAACATCCAACAGGCATGACTCCAACCTAACCCAAAAAGCACCCCAATGAGACTGTGTAATAAATTTTGTTCCCGTAACATGCAAGTCAATTCCATAGAAACTATAAATCAGCCCTCTACTCATCATCATCACACCCAAATCAACATCCACCTATCAATCAGAATCAGCTCGTCCTAAGGAATCATGAAAAATGCATGCCATGAAAATGCAACTAAAATGAACTCACATGGTAAAACAAACAAAAATAACAGAATGTCCTATATGAAACAAACATAAATAATACGAACAAATATATGCATGAATTACTACTAATATGCAAAGCATGATATCCTACATGAACACATAAATACTACACATAAACTACGCATCCCCCAAACTTGAAAGATTCAATGTCCGCATTGAATGGAAGTAAATACAAGGGATAGCAGAAAACATACCTAAAAATACCGAAACACATGGGTTGCCTCCCACGAAGCGCTGTCGTTAACGTCATTTAGCCGGACAAATATGATTCAAATCATGGTGGCTAGAAGATTGCATTCGACTTGTCCTTAGCAGAAGGACCATTCACCCATTGTCTGACAACCTTCTTGCTATCTTCCCACATCTTCTCTAAATCATACTTCACTTTGCCTCTTCCTCCAATCAACTTTTTCTTTTTCTTCTTCACGCCTCTAAGGTGCTTTTGCTTCACAGTTGATTGAGAAGAACACTCCTCTACCTCATCATCCATGATCCACCTTCTTAACACATTATCTGAACACACTTTAAAAATCACCAACTCATCATTCAGAAGGACATATTTCAAATGGGATGGAAGTTTTCCAAGCTTGACATTCGAGAGATCTCGAACTGAAGAACTGTCAATGGAATCAGTGATGTGATGTTTTAGCATGCTCATATTCGAATTTTCGCTCAACAATTGATCCAACTTCTTTCTCTGACCCGTATCAACCGTTTCCACACTGAAACACTCTTCATCCTCTGTTGGAAATTTCATAGCCTTGAACACATTAAAGGTGACACTCTGATCTTGCACCCTCATTGTAAGCTCTCCTTTTTGCACATCAATCAAAGTCTTTCCTGTAGCCAAGAATGGTCTTCCCAAGATTATGGGAATCTTCTTATCTTCTTCAAAATCCAAAATCACAAAATCAGCTGGAAAGATGAACTTATCAACTTTTACCAAAACATCCTCTACTATACCCCTCGGATAAGTGATCGTCCTATCAGCCAACTGCAAAGAGATGTTAGTTGGCTTCGGCTCCGATAAACCAAGTTGCTTAAAAACAGACAAGGGCATGAGATTGATGCTAGCTCCCAAATCACATAAACATTTGCCGAATGAAAGGTTGCCAATAGTACATGGAATAGTGAAACTTCCCGGATCTTTCAATTTCGGAGGCAATTTCTGTTGCAGAACAGCACTACACTCCTCCGTCAAAGCTACTGTTTCAAAATCTTCCAACCTTCTCTTCCGTGACAAAATATCCTTCATGAACTTTGCATATCTTGGCATCTGCTCCAACGCTTCAACAAAAGGAATGTTAATGGACAGTTTCTTGAAGACATCCATAAATTTCTGAAACTGTTTCTCTTGACTTTTCCTCAAACGTCCAGGAAATGGTGGAGGTGGATAAATCTGATTATTCATTGAAGATTGCTCCGGAATAAACTTTTCAACAGGTTCCTTGCTCTTCTCACCATCAAGCTTATCAGCCACTAAATCAGATTTCACAATTACTGGCACTGCAAATTTTTCAACCTGCCAATTCTGAACATCTTCATCTTCTTCAGTTGCTGATTTAGGATCACTCGTGACTTTTCCAGATCTCAAAGTAACTGCATTGACCTGTTCCTTGCTTTCCCTCCTGCCTGGATTTACCTCCGTATTACTAGGAAGAGTTCCTTGAGGCCTACTAAACAAGGCACTTGCAATCTGTCCTATCTGAGTTTCCAAGAGCTTCTGACCAGCTTGTAGGTTCTTTAATGCTATCCACATCTCATCAGATTTATCATTAGATGATTGCCCCGCATGAGTCTGAGATTGTTGCTGCTGAAATCCCGGGAGTTGATATGGTGTCCTTGGAGCATAAGGCTGCTGATAGCCTTGATTGAATGGCCTTGCTTGCTGATAAGATTGTTGAGTATTTTGATTATTGCTCCAGCTGAAGTTAGGATGATTCCGATTGCTGGGATGATAAGTGGCTGGAACTGGTGCAGCAGGTCTCTGGAAATTACTCACGAACTGTGCTGATTCAGAAGAGATAGCACATTGATTCGTCTCATGTGCGCCCGCACATAACTCACAAACACTAGCCACCTGCTGAACTCCATAATTAGCCAGAGAATCCACTTTCATAGCAAGAGCCTTCAACTGAGCCGTAATCATTGCAGCTGTATCTACTTCCAAAATTCCTGCTACTTTGCCTTGAGATAGCCTTTGGGTTGGATTTTGATATTCATTGGCAGCCATCATCTCAATAAGTTCATAAGCTTCTACATAGCTCTTCGCCCATAGAGCTCCACCTGATGCTGCATCTAGCAAAGGCCTAGACTGTGCTCCCAATCCATTGTAAAAACCATTAATAACCATCCAATCAGGCATGCCATGATGAGGACACTTCCTTAGCATCTCCTTGTAGCGTTCCCAAGCCTCACACAATGACTCACCAGATTGCTGTTGAAATTGAGTCAACTGGTTCCTTATTGCTGCAGTTTTCGCCATAGGGAAGAATTTAGTAAGGAACTTCTGAGCAAGATCTTCCCATGTAGTAATGGAACCAGGTGGTAAAGAGTGTAGCCAGCTCTTAGCCTTATCCCTCAGAGAGAATGGGAAAAGCCTCAACCTGATAGCATCATCCGTCACACCATTACACTTGAAAGTGTCGCAGATTTCAATAAAGTCCCGAACATGCATGTTTGGATCCTCTGTAGAAGCTCCCCCAAACTGGACTGAATTCTGCACCATCTGAATTGTGCCCGGCTTGATCTCAAAGTTGTTCACTGCAATAGCTGGCCTAACAATGCTAGACTGGATGTCGTTAAGTTTCGGTTGAGAATAGTCCTTCAATGCCTTAGCTGCTGCTGCATCTGCCATTGCTACCGTAGTTTCAGTCTCCTCTTCCTTATTCTCTAAATTCTCTACAAGATCGTCTTCTGCCAGTCTTTGTAAACGAGCTTGCGAACGTGTTTGCATACAAACTCAAGTACCTGAAACACCACGAAACAAACAAAGTAAGAATCCGAGTCAGTGAACGCTAACGACCACTATTGACAAACACATAAACTGAAATAAAAACACCGATGATCCCCGGCAGTGGCGCCAAAAAAACTTGTTATGCTAAATTTACGCAAGCGCACGTAGTCACAAGTAATATATGATTAAATCAAGTTCGTTCCCACAGAGATCTAGAATGGTGTTCAATTCAGTAAATATGCCTATGCAACAATGTATGGTTTTAATTCACTGCTAAGAAAAATAACAAATATGGGTTTAATTACCTAAATTAAACTAAAGTGCAAATTTATAAACTAAGAATTAAACAATTAACGAGAATAACAATCGAATTACTTATGTGAGAATAAACATGGAATCCTAGTTTCATCATCTACTTCACTTAGAGTTGCAGCCTTTAATTAAAACATGCGATGGTTTTGATATCTGATCGGATAACACGAAAAGAGTAAACGTTACCTCTCGGTATACTAGTACCAATCTACACATACATCCACAAAAGAGATAGAAGATGAATAGGCACCTATTATGTTTAGACCCTATATCTCTATAGAATTTGAAAACATAAAGGTTGAAGCACAAGTTATCCACTTAGATCACATAGGGTAGCATAATATCTCTATTCATGCCACAAATCATGATGCTTAACATCAACCTATCCTATGCTAGCATGGCAAGTTCTAAATCTCAAGATCCACTCTCGTTTAGCAAGAGATTAACAATTCAATTTAGATGTTAGCTACGCATCTAAAAGCATTAAGATTAACCATACGAGGATATCAAGAATTCACCACACATAAATCTCTAAGGCATACAAACTACTAAGCTACATAGATAAATCCACTAGGATCCCACGATAACGATTAGTTCATAATCGAACCTTTCGTCACCATGGGATTAGACGAAAGCATGATATTAAACAAGATAAAGAAGATGAATAAATAAATAATAGAATAAGGTTTAGTGAACAAATTCGTGAAAGTAACAAGCATCCAAAAGATACGCCTCCACAAAGGAATACAAGAAAAACTATATCTAGATCTTCTTGTCGTCACGATCCTCGCCTTGGCTTCTCTCTCTCGTACTCTGAACGAATTGTGTGTGTAGATTGTGTAGATGATTATTTTTCTGTGCCCCAAGGTGTGTATTTATAGCCCCCAAGTGCCTCCTTGACCAAGCAATTACCGTATTTGAAATAGGATAGAATTCCGGTAATTTTCCTTCTTTGATTTGATTAGAATTACAATTCCCATGTTTAGAACTGATTCTAGAAGTTTCAGACCGTCCAAGACAATTGCCATCTTGATTAGGAGAAGAAAACGGCAAGTTTCCCAATTAGAATCCAATTCCAGGAACCTTCTGTCGACATCCCGCGCGGCCGCGCGCCTCACAGGTGCATTTCTGGCGCGCCCGCGCCCAGCCAGTGATGCTACTAACTCCCACGCGCCCGCGCGCAGCTTCAACTCTATTCTCGCGCGCCCGCGCCCATGGTAGGCTACACAGGCTGACTTTTGCTCCACTTCTGATTTCTCGTCTAATTCCAATGCAATTCCCGACACCTGTTTCTTTGAGTTTAAAAACACCTCATATTTACTAGAAAACCTGTAAATGATATCCTGCACACTCGACACAAAAACACATTAAAACACTCAATTGCTTGAAAACAAAGCGATCAATTTAAGTCGAAATAAGGCGTTCCAAGTGAATAAAAATCCACTTATCAGGTGTAATTGATAATCTTACCATGTATGTATTCAGTTATTTTTGTGCCAACTACATCCATTAAAATGTGAAAAAGATTGAGTTAGTTATCTTTCTATATATATATATATATATATATATATATATATATATATATATATATATATATATATATATATATATATATATATATATATATCTTTGTGTATCTGTTTGTATGGGGGATGTGATTGATTTTTGTAGTTAAATCTACACTTGTTTCTTCAAAAAATTAAATTTTAGGTATGGTGGGGTGTGAATGGTGTTCTTATAGAAAGTCTTAAAATGTTTCATTATTAACTAATAAATTCAATCGTTTTTAGTTTTCCTGATTGAAAACTGAATCTTTGAGCTGTCCACTAAAGTTATGCTTATGTATATGTTTACGTGTTTGTTGTGATTTTGTGTTGTCGTTCATTTTCATACAATTTGCATATATTTGATGTAGTCCTGTACATTTTGTGCTGTTGACCTGATTTTTTCATATGCTATGTGCACAGAATCTTTTTCCCCTGTATTTCAATTCTTTGAGATGATTTTGTGTTATACTTTATAACCTTCTTGCGCCTGTGCACTCCTGTACATTGTAAGAGATTAAACTTTTTAAAATGTTAGCAAAATGTATTTCTTGTTATATGTGTTGAATATTCTGAACCTTGTAGTTGAATTTGTTGTGTATTTGGTTACAGTAACTAACAAGGAGCTCATTAGTGCTGGGAATAAGATGATGGATGTAACACCCCCAGATCCAGGGTCAGGGATCTGGTCGTTACGGTCTCAATATCCAACCACAAAACCAACATAATTTAAATTACAACCTTGTGACCCAAAACAACAACATAAAACACACCCGTTATAGTCCCAGAGATGAAATCAGAGTAACCAACAATATTATTATTCACAAGTTTGAGTTCTTACAACCCAAAGAATTACAATTGTACAATTACATACTCTTTGCCATCCATTAATAGATACCATAATATAAATACATTTGAGACTCAATTGCTAACAACTAGCCTACCCGTAGTTGCATCCTCAACAAAGGTAGCCAAGACCTTAGCGGTAAACCTCTGACGGTTGACACCTGCTTACGCTGTGTGCGCCTTGCGCGGCCATCTGATCTAGCTGTTGTTGTGATATAAATAAATAAAGCAAGGGTGAGCAATAGCCCACCAAAAATATAATTGAACGACAATAATATATGACAGTTCAAAATATCTTTGAAACCATATGCCATGCATTAACGATGTAGTACCAATATAAGGTATGAGATGAAGTTACAAGGTAACTCAAAAATATATTTGTTTTGAATAAATATCTGCTATGCAAAAGATAAGCAAGATATTCTCAATTATCATAAAAGAGGAACTTGCAGGAAAAATAATGCAATTCCGGTTTCAACACTTTTTCACCTTGCCAACACCAACAGTGTTGCATAAATTTCTCACTTTTAGAAGATGAACTAATACGGGAGCATTGCCGCGCCAGATGCCCTGACATTTACGATGATCAGTCGTATGTCATGCATCTCATCAGTCGTTCTCTACATGTAGAAGGTAGCTCCGACGGAATTACTTATCTGCCGCCCTCTGGAACTCCTCAGCCAACGGTTGGGCTATTGCTGGACCGGCGCCACTCGGCCACTTACGCGTCTCCTAGTTCGAATATCATCCATGACTCTGAAACGTAAAGTTCGTTCCCCTTTTTCCCCAAGTGTAACACTTGTTGATAGGACTCCACAAAGTAGTCGTATCTAATTGGAAAGGAAAATTCACCAATATTTCCCAAGCTGATGCTTGTTAATGGATATAAACTTGTTACATCAATCATACCCCTCGAGCGTTGAGGAGGTAACCAAAAGACTCATATCGATGCTTGAAAGAATCAAGATGTGAGTGACAAGATAGTTTTAGCAAGTATAGGACCGGGCAGTCCAATAAATAACATCGCTCAAGTGAGGTCCCCTTATATACGTTTGGAAGTTGAGCGAGTATTTAAATCTTCTTTAAGATAGATTTAAATGAAATTAAAGTTTAGGAACCTCCCCTTGATATAAATAGTCATAAGATATTCCGAAATATTTTACACCATATCTGAAGGTGAAAGATAATCTTTGAGTAATATGAATTATTATAGAAAGAACTTAAAAGAATTTAAATAAATATTCCAAGAATATTTATTTTATCAATAATAATTAAGGGATATGATTAAATCATAATATTTCTCGTAAGTAATCCTCAAATAAATATATAGAATCGTTTACTAAATAATTCTCTTCTTTAAATGAATATTCAATATAATATTCATTAATTAAATAAAACTCAAGTAAATATTTAAAATAATATTCACTAAATAAATCAAACCTTAAATGAATATTTGAAAATAATATTCATTTAATAAATAATATTCTAAATGAATACCCAAATAATATTCTTAGTACTCAAAACTTTAAAGGAATATTCGAAGCAATATCCCTTAAGTAAATAGAATTTCAAATGAATATTCAAAATAATATTCATCAAGTACATAATATCTTAAATGAATATTCATAATAATATTCATTTAATAAATAAATTCCAAATGAATATTCAATTGATATTCATTAAACAAATAATATTCTAGAAAAAATATCCAAATGATATTCATTTAGTAATCGAAACCTTAATATTCGAAGTAATATTCCTTGCGTAATTAGAACTTCCAAAGAATACTTTAGAAATAATATTTATCAATTACATAAAACTTAAATGAATATCCGAAAGTGATATTCATTTAATGAATAAAATTCCAATGAATATCAAAGTAATTATTCATTAATAATTAAATCTAATGAATATTCAAAAATAATATTCATTTAATATTTCTCGACTGAGATAATACTCAACTAACATTTCTCGAAAGATTTCCAAGTATTTGATACTTTTATGGAAATATAAATAATGTTTAATAATAACATTCATCTTAAATGAATATTCATAATAATATTCATTTAATAAATAAATTCCAAATGAATATTCAATTGATATTCATTAAACAAATAATATTCTAGAAAAAATATCCAAATGATATTCATTTAGTAATCGAAACCTTAATATTCGAAGTAATATTCCTTGCGTAATTAGAACTTCCAAAGAATACTTTTGAAATAATATTTATCAATTACATAAAACTTAAATGAATATCCGAAAGTGATATTCATTTAATGAATAAAATTCCAATGAATATCAAAGTAATTATTCATTAATAATTAAATCTAATGAATATTCAAAAATAATATTCATTTAATATTTCTCGACTGAGATAATACTCAACTAACATTTCTCGAAAGATTTCCAAGTATTTGATACTTTTATGGAAATATAAATAATGTTTAATAATAACATTCCTCAAAAGGAATACTAATCTGTCGCTGGAATCCCTCCGGGTTTCCACGACTACATCTATATCTCAAAATACCGACTCCCGGTCTATATTCAAAGAATACATATCATATGCCCTTCACTAAGGGTCCTACCAAAACAATCATGCTTATATCTGATAATCCATATCTAGTCTATAAGCGAATATTAATTCAGGGAACAAGTATTCCAATATACTTGAAAGTAGACATGCATGCTATGGCATATGTATACAACAATCATCATATATATATTATCACAACAACAGTTCCAAGTATTGGAAACTTGCCTGAGAATCGAGTGCGGGTAGGGGTAATGTGTCCCGGTTCAGCTCGACGATCTATAAACAATCAGAATATTTAAGATTAATCACTTAACGCTTATTAAAAGGCTAAGTATAAACTCCACTTAAATCGAAACATATTTTCGAGTTATCTCGTTACGTCTCTTTTAGTGTAACTCTTTTTATCACCGATACGATCCGACCTTCGTTCGTTATCAAGACATGTCATCATGCTTATACTTGGTATATACTTAAGTCGTATAAGTTCTAAGGTCGGTCGTTTACGAATCAAGATTATACCTCGAGTGTTATCGCCCGTTTTCTAAGTTATAACCAAAGTCATACTTTTAAGGGGTTCGTTCGCGTTTAATCTCGATTCAAACATTTTTATAAAATCGAAAAACGATCTTTTTAATACGAGGTATTTTCTCACACTATCCTTATGATCTCTAATTTTTAATTATCAAGATTCGCCACTGATTTCGTGGTAATAAAGGGATCCAATTTCAGTTACGAACTTTCGTTTACGGTTTCGAACCACTTTTACGAATTTAATCATAACTCCTAAACCGTAAATTGAAATGCTTCGATTCTTTCGCCAAAGTGATCTATGTTCAAAAATCTAGCAGTAGGGTTCATTATCTTGCCAAGAACAGAGAGTTATGGCTACTGTCCAGTTCGGGTTCTTAGTGTTAATGAAAATCGGGCATTACGACGGCTATAAATCGAACGTTCTACTAATCGTAACACTAAAACCAAGACACACCGGGCATCCATAACACTTATACACATGGTTCTTATCTCAAAGAGTCCAGGAACATCATGCCTTACTACCATATGCATCATATTACATAAATCACTAAACCACTAACTAAGCATGCTTATAACATCACCATAATCATAACTACTTAGATCCATCAAGAACATCATCAAAACTCAAAGTCAAACTAAGGGTTCATAAGGTTTATACCTTCCTTGTAGAGTGTTAAAGACCTTGCTAAGCCTTGTATAGACCATGCCTATCCTTAACCATGCTCGGATCATCCAAGAAATCAAGAAAACCAAGATTTGTTCTTGAAGAACACTATTCATCCTCCTCTTTAGTGATTTTTTTGAAAATGGAAAAAGAAGAGATTGAAGCTAGGATTTTGAGGAGATCATTTTTATGAATTATAGGACTCACATAAAAAGTTTCAAGATCAAACAATGGTGGGAAGTGAGTTTTTGATTCTTGAATTAATCAAGAAGCCGAATGGCTTGTTTTCAAGGGGGGAGAGAGTGTTGCCTTGTTTTCTTGCTTGGTCTCATCTAATAATGCATAAAGTGACTTCTTTGGATAATATCTAATGTCAAGTGGCTTTAATAAAAGTGGTGTGTCAAGGAAGTTTCCTAATCAAGTGGACAAGTAGCATTTTAAGAGATAATATCTTGTATGCTTGGTTTAATCCTAAGTGTGCTAGTTACTTCTTGCCACTAGCTTAGTTACTTACTCCATCCACTTGCACATGTATGTATCTTAGTCCTCTGCTTGTTCTTTTGTCCGTTTATTGCTTAATTCGTTGATCGTTCGAGGGAATAACTCATTCGTTTCTAGTTAGGGTTTTACCGAAAACCTTCTTAATATTTATAATTACATTCTCCATCTTTCTTAATACTTCTCGAATTTAAATTCCTTAAATCCCTTAAATAAATCCTTAAGTTTGGCAGTGTCCAGGGTATTCTCGGAGAAAACGAAAGTGCTCTGTTTCTGAATCCGACAGCTTTTACATACACTTATTTTCCTCCTGGATCACTAATACGAACTCAGAAATCCGTTCCGAATACCGGGTATAACATTATTATAATAATATTCCAAATTCCACCAAAATCACTATTCATCACTTATTTTTATTTAATTCCTATAGTTGGGAAAATGAACCTGGTTCACCCTCGAGTGTTCCTTAACCTTTTTACGGAACCGCTGGGCTTAAAATAGATATTGATTTGGATGACATGAGGGTATCTATTTCTCTCTAGGGAATCTTATCTTACTTTCTAGGAGATAGATTATTCTAATCTAAGTTATCATCCAATAGCATCCTTCAGGCCATATAACCTTGGAGTATATATCCTTTCATTATTCATTCTTTAAAAGCCAGTATTACATTGTAGTTGTAACCACTGTTCACTCTTACATCAATACATAATAAAAGTTTTAATTCTACCCAAAAATCTGGGTTCTTACAGTCTCCCCTCCTTAAAAGGATTCCGTCCCGGAATCAGGTAGAAGGCAATTGGGTACTTGTTGGTTATTTCGCTTTCCAATTCTCTGGTCGATCCTTACACATTCCAATCTTTCTAAAGCACATCGCACTGGTGTTACAATACACCCTTTATCCGTTCTACCAATTCTCTGATACTTTCGCATGACACATTAACCGGTATACGCTCTTGTCCGGTCTTATACTATTAACCTTATTGGTACGTGCAGTGACTTCGATATCACTAACGCGCTACGAAATTCGGAGATACCCTCACTCGTAATTTTGCAATTCCTAATCTTCGCAATCTCGATGTATATATATTGAATTAGAAGAATTTATTGAGAGATCACTATGATCAATGAACATTTGTTATATTGCATAGCTAGTACAGAAGGGGGCCAGCCTTTAGTACTTGACAAGCAATTAAACAATTAATGGCATTCCACTTAGACTCCTATCACACAGACAGAGAGTCACGTAGTATTACCTCCCCTCCTTAAAGGGTTGTTCTTCTCATTTTAGAAGAAGGTAAATAAGGGAGAAGAAAAGGAGCGAATTTCAAAGAATCATATAAGAAAGTTTTCAGGATTGTCAAAATATCATACTTAGAATTTACCTCTGAACTATAGAGGTTTATTAGAGAAAAAAAGTAATCATATTCGTATTAAATACTAATTTTTTTCGTAATCTCACATATCACATGTCCCTGCTATTCAATCCATCATTGTATGGACCTATACTCTTGCTTGATATTAGCACCACTTACTTTTTGGAAAATTCTTCAACCTCTCGGTTAAATCTTGGATTTCCCGCTTGACATTATTATTACTCACATTTCACGCCCCGACACTGGCTCTTTCATACTCATAATTCTAACACTATCAGGTTGTCATTCCGAGTGCTCGTTAGGAAAAACCCATTCATCAATCCATTCATAACATTTCTTGCTTCACATTCCATAATTATTTCCCATTCTTTTCTTTATCAATCACATCCATCTTATCATCTAGTTCTCATTCACTTCTGTTATTGAACTCCACCGTTACCTTATTAGGGGAACGCGTGTTACCTTTATTCAATATACGTGGCACGTTTGTGGTCAAACTTTCCTTTGTTCAACCATCTAGATTTCACTTTCTCATTCCATGAGTCTCTTTTATCGCTCAATCAAAATATTCCATATTTCCTCGGATTTTCCAAACTTAAAAGGAGTCAATTTGTATGTCATTCATGCTCCTAATTCCAACTTTCCGTTTTGGCCAATACCCTTACCTTGCCAATTCCATACTCTTCTCGCTTCATTACTGGAGCTTCTCATGAGTCTGCCTATCTGACTCTCTTATTAATTCCCAATTCTATTTCCATCTCTATCAGTCTCTTGTCTTTATTTCTACTATAATCATTTTATGAACCATCGTAACCTAATTCTTCATTTCAAATATCCCGTCGTTCCAGAAATTACACCATCCGAAATAAACCTGGATGATTTCTCTAACTTAGATTCAATTCGACATTTCCACAGTCGTTACCACCTAATTTCTCAGAAGGATCACCATCGCTTATCGTTTACGCAGTGCTTTAATAACTAAGCATCATAATTATCAATTCAAGATCCTCTAGGAAAACAAAATAATCACTATTTCCTATCCATAAGGAACGCTTCCTGAACTTGACGTAGATATTACATGAAGCAGATAAAATTGTAGGAAAGCTTCCAGCATCGCAGCTGGAACAGGCTGGTGAGATTATTAATCATATATCTCCGGTAGAAGACTAAAAGCTTATCGGTTTGCTTAATCGCTTGCCAACCTCGTAATTCTCTATCTTGTTGCACAGAAATACACCAACATAAACTTGCTTGTCATTCATTATCGTGCCATTTGGCTTATCAGTATTTGTACCCTCTCTATTTCTGGTCATTTACTACCAATTCATTGTTACTTAACCTCCCCTCTCTCTTTCCAAAGAAAAGGCGAGTCTCTTGGGGAATTTGGTCTGGTCTGTCGTAGAGCCTCCTAATGTCGGTAATGTGCTACTGGCAACATCAGGAATCGAATCTTTACTTAAACTATTCTTATAGTTGATCCTGGCAAAATCATTAGACGGAATGTAACTTTCTCTACCACATTATGACCATCAAGGTCCTTACATTATCATTCTATTTCTTTGGTCTGAGCATTTATACTTACTCCCCCATACTTAAAGTGTCGGCCACCTCGTTGGCCTTTCCTGATTATAATAATTTCTTGGGATCAATGTTTTCTAGATCTATTCCAACTCATGGTGGAAGCATTCTCCCTTAAATTCTGCTGAATGAGAGATAGCATCTATCAGTCTTTTCCAAAAGTCATTGCTTCCACCTTTCTAGTGCGATCTTGACTACAGGTACTCCAAATCATACCTAGGATATTTCCTTACTTAACTCCCTTCTTGTTTTTAGGATAATCTCAACCTTATTGGTTCAATCCATACTTTTACATGGTTTCACACATGCTTCCTCTGGCCTTATGGTTACTATGTCATACATTCCTTACCAAACTTCCCTTTTGAAGTTCAGAATATTACCTCTTCCCTTGTAAGGTTTCTTAGGCCATCCTCATCATTCCTCCTGTATCTCCTGGTTACAGGGTATATCAAACATCATTAATCAATTCGATAACAATTCTGTCTATGTACTTTTAGAGACTCCTTTCCACAAATCCTTACAGGTTATTGATACCTTGGTCGATTCCACTTATATCGTCTGATTTCACAATGTCTATATTAGGGGTAATGCTATCCTCTGTGCATCCCCCAGGGTTCGTATTAATCTATGGACATTCTATCCTCAATTCCATTTTCAAGGAATACTTACATCCTGTACTTGGCAATCATATATCCATAATAAGGGTCTCTTTTCAATCATTCCAATCTTGATAATCTATAGGTAGCTTAATGTTACCTCTCCTTTCAAACGAATGTCAGTCTATATGACTTTCCCAAAAGACAACGTATGTCTAACTGTCTTTCTTACAGAACTTGGTAATGGTAGCAAGGATGTTCTGGAAGATATTGGTCATGTTCAACGTGAATCTCTTAATGCCTAATGCTCCTCTTGAGGACACCAAGTTTCAGATAACATTTATGCATCATACTGCACCATCTCTGACAATCCTCATAACCTTTACTGGTCACCATCCTCATTCCTAACACATCCATGGTATTTATAAAATCCATTATCATGTATCTCAATTCGTTTTATGTCAAAAGTCCTTGCGGTTGGCACTTGATTAGAAGCACCCCGCTTTGTCCTTACATTGCTGGTTCCGTCACTTGATATTTACTTGTGACCTGGCCTCAACAGCCACATTACAATATGTGAGTTTAGTTACTATCATTACTTTTCTAGCAATTACCGACATAGTGTCTTCTTCTTTGATACCTTTTGATCTTTTCAAAATTTTACTCCATATAAGTCTCACTTGACTTCTCGGTACCGTCTTCGGTCACCTTTCCTTTATTTTTATCATTTCAACTTCTCTTATCAATTTCACGTACCACAAAAGCTTAACACTTCTGGCATAACAACCTTTTCATTTAAGTCAATCCCAGAATTTCTCAGTCCGGCTTGTTTCTTAATTACATTCAACTTCATAATTTTATCCCTACATTCAACTGTAACAATCGGGGTATGTCTACCCACCTGTATAGCGGCTACTTTACCCAATCCACAGGGTTCGCTCCAGTTTCCACTCTCTTCAATGACGTCTTTTGATAATCAGAAAGACAAGGTTTGCCAAAATTCGTTGAATTCCTTTCCAGAATTTGGGAAAATTTCAGTTAATCTATTCACCCACTAGTAACATGCTACATCTTCCCGATACATATTCGTCTGATTAGTCGATACTACCAAATACCAGCCTTCTCACGTTTATCTTGTCCATTCAAACTTTTATTCTTATAATAAGTCGGGTTACGGGACTACACTTTCTGTAAAGTCCTGAGCAAATCTTTGGTAATACCTTGTGAATTTTATGAAATTTCTCACCTTTGCCAGTGTGGTTGGCCAATCTTCATTTGAAACTGTCTTTAACTTGGTAGGGCCGACCAACACTACTCCTATTGATCATGTGTCCTATTGCTGGACTTCATTTTGCCAAAACTCTTATTTCGAGAACATGTCTTACACCCGTTCCATCAGGTTGCACCTAGAAGCATTCTCAATTACATCTCGACCACTGCTCGCCTTGCCTAATCCATTTATGATTCAGTGTCAGAATAAACTTAAGGTAACTACCATAATCCATTCAAGGAAAAGAAGGAATTTAATATTCCTTTGAATCACATGCATCTGATGTTTCTAGTTCATCATTCCACTGAATTGAATTAGACTTTACTTGGTTCCTGACGGTAGCCTTATTACTAGTTTATCACAGACTCATTGGTCTTCTCCTCTTGTAGGTTCTGAGATCCTCGTCTCGCTTACTACTTCCTTATATACTTTATCCAATCATGCCATCACCGTTCAATGTCTTTTTTTTTTTTTTAAGTTGATCCATTCATAAAATGGGCGTTTCCTTGAACCCCACCCACCTCATCAATCTAAGTTTGACTTTACAAATTATCACTTATGAAATCTCCCTTTTCATGGCGAATTATCATTAACAATATTCACACTAATTCATTTATCACATGATATGGCACTTGCTGCCTCTATCTTAACTGCTCCCGGAGACTCTGCTCCTTGTCCTCTATTGTTGTCTTTGATAATCATGCATCATTCTAATTCCTTTCTCATTAATCTGAAAGTCTCCAAGGATTCTTATCTATCCTTACATACGATCTTGAGTAATTCCTCAAATCCATCTTACTTGCTAGCACTTCATTCGGTAGTTCGGCTATGAATCCAATATGCCTCTTTAATTCTCTTAATAATATCTCAATTCTTTAAGCTCACTTTTATGAGCTCTATACCTTAACTCTTACAGTCTCTCTGGCTGTAGCCCTCATTTCCTGAAGTGTAAACTCCTTATACTTATTAATATTTCCTTCTTCTGCTGGGACCTCAACCGGGCCCTCAGTAGGGTGCTCTATCGAATCCATCATCCGATCTTCAACATCAAAACAAGCATCATTATGTTACTGCTCGTAATCCCCAAGGTCTGTCGCCTTACTAGTCGATACAAGAACGAGCTAAGTTACTATCATGATACTTAAGGGTTCCCATAAGGGTTTTATATGTCAATACTACATTATGTAGTCTGACTATGAACTTGGCAAGAGTTCTTATTATCTTAATGAATTTATTGTTTTAACGTCACGTCATCTCTGGGATTTATAACGCTCTCTCTGATACCATTTCTGTAACACCCCCAGATCCAGGGTCAGGGATCTGGTCGTTACGGTCTCAATATCCAACCACAAAACCAACATAATTTAAATTACAACCTTGTGACCCAAAACAACAACATAAAACACACCCGTTATAGTCCCAGAGATGAAATCAGAGTAACCAACAATATTATTATTCACAAGTTTGAGTTCTTACAACCCAAAGAATTACAATTGTACAATTACATACTCTTTGCCATCCATTAATAGATACCATAATATAAATACATTTGAGACTCAATTGCTAACAACTAGCCTACCCGTAGTTGCATCCACAACAAAGGTAGCCAAGACCTTAGCGGTAAACCTCTGACGGTTGACACCTGCTTACGCTGTGTGCGCCTTGCGCGGCCATCTGATCTAGCTGTTGTTGTGATATAAATAAATAAAGCAAGGGTGAGCAATAGCCCACCAAAAATATAATTGAACGACAATAATATATGACAGTTCAAAATATCTTTGAAACCATATGCCATGCATTAACGATGTAGTACCAATATAAGGTATGAGATGAAGTTACAAGGTAACTCAAAAATATATTTGTTTTGAATAAATATCTGATATGCAAAAGATAAGCAAGATATTCTCAATTATCATAAAAGAGGAACTTGCAGGAAAAATAATGCAATTCCGGTTTCAACACTTTTTCACCTTGCCAACACCAACAGTGTTGCAGAAATTTCTCACTTTTAGAAGATGAACTAATACGGGAGCATTGCCGCGCCAGATGCCCTGACGTTTACGATGATCAGTCGTATGTCATGCATCTCATCAGTCGTTCTCTACATGTAGAAGGTAGCTCCGACGGAATTACTTATCTGCCGCCCTCTGGAACTCCTCAGCCAACGGTTGGGCTATTGCTGGACCGGCGCCACTCGGCCACTTACGCGTCTCCTAGTTCGAATATCATCCATGACTCTGAAACGTAAAGTTCGTTCCCCTTTTTCCCCAAGTGTAACACTTGTTGATAGGACTCCACAAAGTAGTCGTATCTAATTGGAAAGGAAAATTCACCAATATTTCCCAAGCTGATGCTTGTTAATGGATATAAACTTGTTACATCAATCATACCCCTCGAGCGTTGAGGAGGTAACCAAAAGACTCATATCGATGCTTGAAAGAATCAAGATGTGAGTGACAAGATAGTTTTAGCAAGTATAGGACCGGGCAGTCCAATAAATAACATCGCTCAAGTGAGGTCCCCTTATATACGTTTGGAAGTTGAGCGAGTATTTAAATCTTCTTTAAGATAGATTTAAATGAAATTAAAGTTTAGGAACCTCCCCTTGATATAAATAGTCATAAGATATTCCGAAATATTTTACACCATATTTGAAGGTGAAAGATAATCTTTGAGTAATATGAATTATTATAGAAAGAACTTAAAAGAATTTAAATAAATATTCCAAGAATATTTATTTTATCAATAATAATTAAGGGATATGATTAAATCATAATATTTCTCGTAAGTAATCCTCAAATAAATATATAGAATCGTTTACTAAATAATTCTCTTCTTTAAATGAATATTCAATATAATATTCATTAATTAAATAAAACTCAAGTAAATATTTAAAATAATATTCACTAAATAAATCAAACCTTAAATGAATATTTGAAAATAATATTCATTTAATAAATAATATTCTAAATGAATACCCAAATAATATTCTTAGTACTCAAAACTTTAAAGGAATATTCGAAGCAATATCCCTTAAGTAAATAGAATTTCAAATGAATATTCAAAATAATATTCATCAAGTACATAATATCTTAAATGAATATTCATAATAATATTCATTTAATAAATAAATTCCAAATGAATATTCAATTGATATTCATTAAACAAATAATATTCTAGAAAAAATATCCAAATGATATTCATTTAGTAATCGAAACCTTAATATTCGAAGTAATATTCCTTGCGTAATTAGAACTTCCAAAGAATACTTTTGAAATAATATTTATCAATTACATAAAACTTAAATGAATATCCGAAAGTGATATTCATTTAATGAATAAAATTCCAATGAATATCAAAGTAATTATTCATTAATAATTAAATCTAATGAATATTCAAAAATAATATTCATTTAATATTTCTCGACTGAGATAATACTCAACTAACATTTCTCGAAAGATTTCCAAGTATTTGATACTTTTATGGAAATATAAATAATGTTTAATAATAACATTCCTCAAAAGGAATACTAATCTGTCGCTGGAATCCCTCCGGGTTTCCACGACTACATCTATATCTCAAAATACCAACTCCCGGTCTATATTCAAAGAATACATATCATATGCCCTTCACTAAGGGTCCTACCAAAACAATCATGCTTATATCTGATAATCCATATCTAGTCTATAAGCGAATATTAATTCAGGGAACAAGTATTCCAATATACTTGAAAGTAGACATGCATGCTATGGCATATGTATACAACAATCATCATATATATATTATCACAACAACAGTTCCAAGTATTGGAAACTTGCCTGAGAATCGAATGCGGGTAGGGGTAATGTGTCCCGGTTCAGCTCGACGATCTATAAACAATCAGAATATTTAAGATTAATCACTTAACGCTTATTAAAAGGCTAAGTATAAACTCCACTTAAATCCAAACATATTTTCGAGTTATCTCGTTACGTCTCTTTTAGTGTAACTCTTTTTATCACCGATACGATCCGACCTTCGTTCGTTATCAAGACATGTCATCATGCTTATACTTGGTATATACTTAAGTCGTATAAGTTCTAAGGTCGGTCGTTTACGAATCAAGATTATACCTCGAGTGTTATCGCCCGTTTTCTAAGTTATAACCAAAGTCATACTTTTAAGGGGTTCGTTCGCGTTTAATCTCGATTCAAACATTTTTATAAAATCGAAAAACGATCTTTTTAATACGAGGTATTTTCTCACACTATCCTTATGATCTCTAATTTTTAATTATCAAGATTTGCCACTGATTTCGTGGTAATAAAGGGATCCAATTTCAGTTACGAACTTTCGTTTACGGTTTCGAACCACTTTTACGAATTTAATCATAACTCCTAAACCGTAAATTGAAATGCTTCGATTCTTTCGCCAAAGTGATCTATGTTCAAAAATCTAGCAGTAGGGTTCATTATCTTGCCAAGAACAGAGAGTTATGGCTACTGTCCAGTTCGGGTTCTTAGTGTTAATGAAAATCGGGCATTACGACGGCTATAAATCGAACGTTCTACTAATCGTAACACTAAAACCAAGCCACACCGGGCATCCATAACACTTATACACATGGTTCTTATCTCAAAGAGACCAGGAACATCATGCCTTACTACCATATGCATCATATTACATAAATCACTAAACCACTAACTAAGCATGCTTATAACATCACCATAATCATAACTACTTAGATCCATCAAGAACATCATCAAAACTCAAAGTCAAACTAAGGGTTCATAAGGTTTATACCTTCCTTGTAGAGTGTTAAAGACCTTGCTAAGCCTTGTATAGACCATGCCTATCCTTAACCATGCTCGGATCATCCAAGAAATCAAGAAAACCAAGATTTGTTCTTGAAGAACACTATTCATCCTCCTCTTTAGTGATTTTTTTGAAAATGGAAAAAGAAGAGATTGAAGCTAGGATTTTGAGGAGATCATTTTTATGAATTATAGGACTCACATAAAAAGTTTCAAGATCAAACAATGGTGGGAAGTGAGTTTTTGATTCTTGAATTAATCAAGAAGCCGAATGGCTTGTTTTCAAGGGGGGAGAGAGTGTTGCCTTGTTTTCTTGCTTGGTCTCATCTAATAATGCATAAAGTGACTTCTTTGGATAATATCTAATGTCAAGTGGCTTTAATAAAAGTGGTGTGTCAAGGAAGTTTCCTAATCAAGTGGACAAGTAGCATTTTAAGAGATAATATCTTGTATGCTTGGTTTAATCCTAAGTGTGCTAGTTACTTCTTGCCACTAGCTTAGTTACTTACTCCATCCACTTGCACATGTATGTATCTTAGTCCTCTGCTTGTTCTTTTGTCCGTTTATTGCTTAATTCGTTGATCGTTCGAGGGAATAACTCATTCGTTTCTAGTTAGGGTTTTACCGAAAACCTTCTTAATATTTATAATTACATTCTCCATCTTTCTTAATACTTCTCGAATTTAAATTCCTTAAATCCCTTAAATAAATCCTTAAGTTTGGCAGTGTCCAGGGAATTCTCGGAGAAAACGAAAGTGCTCTGTTTCTGAATCCGACAGCTTTTACATACACTTATTTTCCTCCTGGATCACTAATACGAACTCAGAAATCCGTTCCGAATACCGGGTATAACATTATTATAATAATATTCCAAATTCCACCAAAATCACTATTCATCACTTATTTTTATTTAATTCCTATAGTTGGGAAAATGAACCTGGTTCACCCTCGAGTGTTCCTTAACCTTTTTACGGAACTGCTGGGCTTAAAATAGATATTGATTTGGATGACATGAGGGTATCTATTTCTCTCTAGGGAATCTTATCTTACTTTCTAGGAGATAGATTATTCTAATCTAAGTTATCATCCAATAGCATCCTTCAGGCCATATAACCTTGGAGTATATATCCTTTCATTATTCATTCTTTAAAAGCCAGTATTACATTGTAGTTGTAACCACTGTTCACTCTTACATCAATACATAATAAAAGTTTTAATTCTACCCAAAAATCTGGGTTCTTACAATGGATGAGACTGATCAGGCCATAGAACGTTCGAAACAGGTATTTGTCAGCTTATGATATCATGAATAGTTACTTGCCATACTTTGTGTTGAATCGTCATCTAACCTTTTAAGTCTCACAGGTGGTTCATGAAACAATTGAAGTAAGAACGCAGACTGCTTCTACCTTGAAGGGACAGGTGAGTAGGCATAACTAGTTCTCTCCAATCTCCAAAGCTATGTATTTGCCTTATTTTTATTATGGACTCCGTGTAATCCCTGTTTTCAAAAATTTGCAGACTGACCAAATGGGGCGTATAGTTAATGAACTGGATACAATCCAGTTCTCTATCAAGAAGGAATCACAGCTTGTAAAGGAGATCGGTAGGCAGATAGCTATTTCTTTTTCTATAGCAGATCACATCATCCTGATGCATTTTTACAAGCATCAGGTGGCCATTGATGCATTTTGCTAACATTTAAGCTTTTCCTATAGCTAACCTGTGCTAACCTGTCATTCTGAATTTTCCTATAGCTACCATCAAGTGACAAAATGATGAATTCATTAAGAAAAGAAAATGAATGACAAAGAGTTTTGTCATGTTAAAGGGAAGAACATAAAATGGGTCATCTTGTTCAGTACAAGATGAGACTGTTTGGGTTGAGGGCCTTATCCCTGCTTTAGATTTCTGCAATCATGGTAATTGTAGAACTTCGATATAATTATGATTGCTAATTGTTTGGTTTTCTTAACATAATCTTCTGCCTACTTATAAAGCTTCTGTAATAATCACTCCATGTTAAATTGTTAATGCATGTGCACATGTATTTCTCAAGTCATTGACTCCATTTCTAACTTGCACGAGGTCTTTACCAGTCCAATTTTCATTGTAACATGTTAATGCTCTAAAGTTAATATACATTTTGTGAATTGCAGGAGATGACACTGGAAGAGTACGAAAGGTTTTGGAATAGAAAAGAAAAGGGTCTTAGAAGATTCTACCGTAAGGCATCTAGGGAGATTGAGTAATAGATGAGCAATAATTTTAATTCCTACAGTTATGTATATGTTATGAACTGATATTGTATTTATGCCCAGGGTCTTTATCTCTCTTTCCTCTGTTTACTGGTATATATATCTATGTTTTTTTACTTAATTTTCTGAGTATTTTATTTTCCTAGACAAGAATTGAAGAAGAAAAAACAGATTAAATGTTTAAGCTTCTAAATTCTTGAAATTATTTTAATCTACTTAATTTATGGCGATTTTAAATGTTGGGTGTACTTAATTATTTGTTAATTTAAGAAGATGTATGTTAAGTTAATGCTTTCTTTAATTTGCTTTTTTGCTGAGTTAATTTAATGCCTTGTGTTATTGTATTTCAGGAATTATCTTATCAACTGAGTGGAGTTCATGTCCTTGTAACTGGATATCTCACTGGAAAGGACAATGTGGTGCGCGATTTTACTCAGTCTTTCTTCCTTGCACAACAAGAACGAGAGAGCTATTATGTGCTTAACGACATGTTTCGATATCTGGATAGAGCGAATCAGCCTTATGCAAATCAGGTTCCCAGTACAGAGGTTGAGGTTCTTGTCACTGTTGAGCAAGGTGACCAAATTTTTACTTAATTTGTAGAATGACTTGGAGCTTAAGTTCTCAAATTTACGGCATGAATTGATACGAGTTAGACACATAGCAGGAGACAAATTTTTGTACGATTAGTTTTTGTTTGGATGTTCAAGTAAATGTAATCGGTTGTACAAATTGTAAATTTTTCTTTAAATTAATGATATTTACATTTTGTAGTTTATTTTAGATTTGACATTTGTCTGTTTTTTATTTTTTGTTTATCTATGCATTTTTTTATGAATATTACAGGAAGGAAATGGTAGAAAAATAATTAAATCTGAATTATTAATTTTAAAATAGACAATGTCTGTGGGGCCACATGTGGGACCCACATAATTAATTAATAATTTTTCAAAATTATAACATCTGAGGTAACATAGATTTGGTGTTGCTATAGAATTGCTTAGTGTGTTACCTTATAGGTCTAAGGTAACGAATTTGCCTATGTTAGCTTATGTGTGTCGAGGTGTTACCTTAGACCCCAAAGGTTACATAGAACAAAACTATCCCAGCTAAGGTGTTACCTTAGCCTTTTTTTGGCCTTTGGTAACGTTTTTTAGGATCTAAGGTAACACAGTCGTGGTGTTACCGTAGACTGTTTATGGCGTAGTGTATCATTGTGAGTTTTGAATTCTCCCAAAACTTGCTTAACCACCAACTGGGAATCACTAAATATGTCTATGACGTTAGCCTCAAGACCGAGGGCAAGGCTTAACCCAATAATTAATGCCTCATATTCGGCCTCGTTGTTTGTCGCTTGGAAAGCAAAGGTGCTTGCTTGTTGAATTTTGAATCCCTCGGGGCTGATGAGTATGATGCTTACCCCGCTCCTCTCTGAAGTAGATGAGCCATCAACATAAAGGGTCCATGACCTTGACTGACACTTATCGTCGTTGAGGTAGAGAGGATCAAGTTTATTAAATTGGCATTCGACAACAAAGTCTGAGAGTGCCTGGGCTTTCATTGCCATTCGAGGTTTGTATTCGATATAAAACTGACTGAGCTCAATTGTCCATGCAGCCAGCCTGCCTGTCATGTCAGGTTTATGGAGAATTCGCTTCATTGGTTGATTTGTCATGACTTGGATCTCTCGCCCCTGGAAATAATGCCTTAATTTTCGACTAGCGACCACGAGGGCATATACCAACTTCTCGACCTGTGGGTATCTGGTTTCTGCATTGCGCAAGGTGTGACTGATGTAATATACAGGCATTTCATTCCCGGAAGAGGATTTAACTAATACCGAAGCTATTGTTGTGTCGCATGCAGACAAGTATATTCTTAGGGGTTCTTGAGGGTGGGCTTGAGTCAAGATCGGGGGCGAGCTCAGGAACTGTTTTAAATTTCGAGGCCTTTCTCACACTCTTCAGTCCAATTGATTTTTGACTGTTTCGAGGCACTCTTGATGGCTTCAAAGAAAGGAGCACACCGTTTTGATGATTGTGGGATGAATCTTGGAAGGGCTGCGATGCAACCCGTCAAGGTTTGTACTTCCTTCAAAGTCGTTGGATTTCGCAGATCCATGATGGCTTTAATCTGGCTAGGATCGGCCTCGATTCCTCTTTGGGTTAGGAGAAATCCTAGGAATTTTCCCGAGGTCATTCCAAAAGAGCGTTTAGTTGGATTCAGACGCATATTATGGCGTCGCATATTCTTGAACGTTTCCCTTAAATCTTTCACATGATCGACAGACCTTTTTGATTTTGCAATAAGATCATCAACGTAGACCTGGAGATTTCTTCCAATTTGTGAAGCAAATATGGTGTCCATCATTTGCTGAAAAGTTGCTCCAGCATTGATGAGGCCGAAGGGCATGTTTTTGAATGCAAAGACACCTCTATGAGTAATAAAAGCTGTTTTTTCCCAATCCTGGCTGTCCATTTTTATCTGATTATAGCCCGAGAAGGCATCCATTAATGATAGGAGCTCGTGGCCGGCAGTGGTATCAATTAACTGGTCAATATTTGGTAGTGGATAAAAATCTTTTGGACATGCTCGATTGAGATCAGAATAATCGATGCACATTCGCCACTTTCCATTGCTTTTCTTAACCAGTACTGCGTTAGCGATCCATTCGGGGAACTGTACAGGCTCAATAAAACCAGCCTCAAGGAGTCTATCAATCTCGGCATCGATTGCCCCTTGGTTTTTTCTTCTGAGAATACCCGTTTCTTTTGTTTCACCGTGCGTCCTCCTGGTTTGACATGGAGTGAGTGACGGGCGATTGTCTCAGGTATCCCTGGCATATCTTTGGGGTCCCATGCGAAGATGTCCGCGTACTCTCGGATAAGACTAATGATTTGTTGGCGGAGGTCGCCCTCGAGATGTTTGCCAATCTTAGTTGTTTTCTCAGGATTACCTTCTTCCACCTCAATCTCTATAGTTTCTTCTAAGGGAATGCAATTGGATTCCACTGTGGATTCCACTGTGGATTCCATGGTTGCGCAAGGATCTATTTCAATAATTTGATTGATAGAAGCGTCGTCGGCGTTCTTTGTTCTGGGAAGTACGGCAGATAGATAACATTGGCGAGCTGCATGCTGGTCGCCCATGACCTCTCCCACTCCAAACTCGGTGGGGAATTTCATTTTTAGATGAGGAATGGAAGTAATGGCCTTCAGGGCCGTTAACGTGGTCCTGCCGAGAATGGCATTGTAACTCGAACTTACATTTACCACATGAAACTTTACGACCTGCCATGTCTGACACGGGAGCGATCCAAAAAGAACGGGGAGATCGATGGTGCCAACGACATTGATCTCGTTCCCGGTGAAGCCATATAGGGGCATGTTCACATTTTCAATTTTTCTATCGCCATGATTCATCCTTGCAAAAGCATGATGGTACAATATATCAACAGAGCTCCCGTTATCAATTAGAATCTTCTTCACTGTGTTTGTGCCGACCTTAGCTGTAATTACCAGTGCGTCTTGGTGAGACTCAATCAATCCTGACGGATAGTCGTCATCGGAGAATGAGATAATCGGAGTAGGATTGGGTCTAAGGCGTTTGGGCGCCTCGGGATTGATGTGAAACACTTCTCTAGAGTATAGCTTTTTAGAATTGTTTGATGTGCCTCCAGCAACGAACCCTCCTGCTATGACGTCGATGACCCTATCTTGATCACGGGGGCGATCATTTTGCCTTTCTGCATCTTGGTCGATATAATGAGTCAGCTGTCCCCTCTTGATTTTGGACTCGATAAGATTACTCAGTTGATAGCATTGGTTTGTTGTGTGACCAGTATCCTTATGGTATTCGCAGTAACGGGAGCTTGGAGGCCGTCCTGGCTTCATTGGCCTCGGCGGTCGGTAGTCGGGTTCTGACTTTAGGATAGCCAAAATTGTAGCTTTGTCTACAGTGAGCTTTGTGAACTCCTTTTCTTGCCTTTCTCTTGGCTTCCATGTTTTGTTCTGATTATCTGACTTCTCAGGTCGTGGTTTTCGAGGGCTTCTATTATCATTCGTCCTCGAGTATGAGTCATAACTTTGCTTATAGTCAGTCCTCGGGGAGCGACGCCGAGGGCTTCTGCTACGCTCTCGTCTGAAAGCCTGTCGAGGAGATTGAATACTCCCAACTGCTTCTTGCAAATTCATTCGATGTTCGACCACTTGGAAGGCTGATTGAAGGGTTCGAGGATTCTTTTCAAAGAATTCTTCTAACAAGTGGGCGTGGCGATGCTTATCAATTCCTGTAGCCAGATAATTTATTGCCAATTCCACGATCAAATTAGGAATATCAGAGATTTCATTGTGGAATCTGACTAAGAAATCTCTTAGAGATTCATTGGATCGCTGTCGGACAGTCATCAGTGAGGCTGTTATCTTTCCTCCTTTGTAATTGCTTGAAAATCTAGTTTGAAACTTCGTCTTTAAAGACTGCCAGGAGTCTATGGAACGAGGTGGGAGGCTGTTATACCATCGTAGAGCTGTTCCTTGTAGACATGTGGAAAAGAATTGATATCTTGCGACTTCTGAGTGCCCGAAAAATGCCATTCGGCCATCAAATGTGTTAAGGAAACCGCTTGGGTCTGATGTCCCATCAAAATGATCTAACGAGGGCATTTTCAACGTCCTATCGATACGGGCTATCTCAATGTCTTTCGATAATGGGCTTTCTGTGGATGTGATTTGGCCTGATTGATTTCGAATGAACTCTCTACACGCGGCCAGGTCACTTCGGATGTCAGCAATGTCTTCGGGACTTACTGATTCGTTGGAGTCACTCTGCCAAGACGAATGGCTCGCGGACGGCATAGGTCTTCTTCTGCTAGCCGAAGGTCTTGAGTAAATCGACTCTGTTGATTCTTCATCTGCGAAATCATCATAATCATTCTCCTCGAGCTCATTCCCGACATCGGCAACGTCGTCATGTGGCAGGGTCGTTGTATTTAATCCACGTTTTAACTGACGAGCTCGTCGGTGCCTCCTTAGCTGTTCTTCCAGGGCTCCTTTTTGTTGTTCCAGATTAAATATTTCTTCGTCTGAGTCCTGGGGACAATCTTCGGCCATTACAACGGACTCTTTTTCTCTTTGAAGCTTTTGGAAGTGCAAGCGTGCATCACTTGTTAACACCTTCTTTCCTGCATGCGTGGTGACTCTCATACGAGTGTCTGGCTGCGCATTTCTTCTCACATCCAAATGTTCTGATTCAGTGGGTCTTTTGGATCCACCTTCATTATCTTCTATCGCTGGGAATAACTGTCTTGGTTTTAGAGGAGGAGGAGGAGGTGCCATTTGGTCCCCAGCACGAGGGGCCGTTAACATCTCCGTTTTCGAACCGATTTGTTCGATCACCGATTCATTCGTTTGCATTTCTGGTTGGAATTTTCAATCAAAGAGCTCCTTCTAGCGCCAAATGATGGAGAGTGACTTAATCTAATAATAATAACAATATAATAATGTTGAGACCTTGAGAAGTATGTTTTCTATAAAATGTTTTCTCTCCATAAGGAGGTTCAACTCTTTAATTATCAAAATTGTCAACCCTTAAATAAGTGGGATTTGGTTTACATTTATAGGGGATCCCTTGTGGGTCCCCTCAACCCTAATTTACTTGGCTAGTAAGTTTTACACATGTGGGTTTCAAGGTCCTAAAATATACATAATGCTTAATGGGCCTAATACAATCTAAATTAGCCTTTTAACTAATTATAATTCTCTTCATTGGGCTTCATGGTCCAACAGTTTGTTTTTATTTTTAATGAAAATAATACATATGTGTTATAGGATTTGTAGTATATAAATGGTTTGTAGTATAAATTTTTTTTTGGTAAAGGGTTTTCCTATATAATTTATTTTTTAAAATTTAGGCTAACATATATTTTAGTATTTCATAATTATTTTTTATTTTTGTTATTTTATTAGGTCACATATTATATACTTGAAACATATAGGTACTATATTCGTGTAATAATTTATAATTTTTAAAAAAAATTGATTATGTAATTTAATAGTTATTTTAATTTTTTTTTGATCTTTGTTATAGTGTTTTTATAGTTTTTAGAGGTATTTTTAACTTTTTTGGAAATATGTGTAGTGTTAAATGTTTTTATTTGTTTGAATATTGATTATATTTTCATGTTAATTTTATATTTTTGCCATGTATGGTATTTATTATGTGTTTTTATTTAGAGTAATCTTATGGATTTTTATGTTGTATTATATTTAGATATTAACATAAATTTATTTTGTGGGTGTTTGGATTGCTTTCTAATTTAAAATATATTCATTTATTGATTATTTGTGTTCACATTTTTTAATTTAAATTTTTTATTTGCAAAGTAAGAAATTGCTTTAATTTACATTTTAGAAATATATTTGTTGTCAAACCTAAAAATGAATCTTTAATGATTTTTATGAAAATAATCTTTTTAAAGCACTTTTATTTGGTAAACGTTTTTTTTAAAATTATATTTTAAGGTTTTTCCTAACATATATTTTAATAATTTATATTTTTGGGATGTTTTCTTCAATTTTATTAGAATAAATATAATATATTTAGACGTGTGAAATTATTGGTTTAAGTTATTATGAACACAAATCCATTTGTACTTTTTTTAAAGAAAGTTTGTATTATCTTGTTTTTGTGTTGTTTTATATTTCTTTTAAATGCATTATATTAAAATTTATTGTTGATTTTAATTTTCGAAATTCAGATCTTTTTTTTGAGTTAGGCGTTTGTTTTCTTTTCGTCTATTTATTAGAATATATATAATATATTTTAGACATGTGAAAATTTATTGTAATTTAACATATATGTTAACATTAACACATATATATTTGTACTTTTTTTAAAAGAAAGTTTGTACCATCTTTTATATTTTTGTGTTGGTTTATATTTATTTAATTTATGGGCATTATATTAAAGTTTATTGTTAATTTTAGTTTTCTAAATTTAGATTTTTTTTAATTATCATTTAATGTATATTTTCTTAAAAAAAATTTGTTTTGTAATTAAATTTAATTCTTGTGTTTTATAAAATTACTTTTTGAATTAAAATTCTGATGGTATGCTTTGTATACTTGTTGATTATATATAAAGAATGAATTTGTGATTTATTATTCATTATGATTTTTTGCTATTTTATCCTTATTTGTTAATTATGTGTAAGTTTTGTGCTATTACAAGTCTTTTTCCTATAGTAATAATAATTAATAAGTTTATGATGAATATTTTATTAGTTTTATTCTTTATTAATTTACTTTTTCTTTTTCTTTTTTAGAAAGGCCAGGAATTGTATTGATAACAAGGGGACAGTACAGCAGATGTCCAATCCTGGACGATAAGGCTAGATAACAACGACCTAACGAACTAAGCAAAAGAAGACCTGGCTAGCTAACTATTAGACAATCAACTAACAGGACTGAACACTAACATTACGACTAAAACTATCTGAAGAGAACCTCAATGCATAATGTTCATTGGATGATCACCAACAAAACCATCAGCGTAGCCATTACCAAAGATATAGTCCTCAACCATCACATTATGAACATTCACTACTTCAGGAGCTTCCATCATCTCGTTGTCCACAGCTAAGAAATCCTCATGGCCGGAATGCATACCCTCCATGCATAATACCTCCAACTTGTGCTGGGCCAAAGTTTACAGGGTCATGAACGGGATAAAAGGTGTAGTAGCTCCATGTACATTAATTTTGACTGTGTCTGGGGGAGGTAATAGCCAGTGAAATTCCATGGCTCGAGAGAAGAGAGTGATTTGTAGGGTTAGAGCAAAGGAGAGAGCACAGGTGCTTTTTATACCCAATAAGGATCAAAACGATTTGGAACCCCTTGATCTAATAATCCCAGTTGAAATCATGAAAATATGTTGTATACGATGTACTTATCTAATAGCAAAAGTAGAGGCTCTTTATGTTGGGAATGAAAACTTTTCTGGACAGGTAATAATTACCTTCTTTTTGCAATATCTATAAAACTGGCGTGAAGGGGCGACAATCAACGCAAGGGCGTTGATATAACCAAGATATTCATGCAAAAGTGGAATCATTACAGAGATAGATTGTGAGACAATCTAGGAAAACTCACTGCAGAATATTTCAAATTGATTCTGAAAATCCACTCTGAGGTTATTTTTGATAATTTGGACCCATTTTTGGCAAGGAAATCAGCTAAGTCTCTTGCACATTGTATTACGGATAATTCAAATTTTGCGTCTATCAGATCCCGCCTTTCGTTAATCCAAATCTTAATTTCCTGTAGAAGCCCGTAAGAGTCGATACAGATAATCACCTTTTTCTTATGGGACTCAGGATCTGTGAGCAGACTTATTTATTATATATAATGATTTTGTTGCATTTTGGTGTTACTTCCAATAATGACATTTTTTTTATTACTTTTTTAATATATTTTTTGCCATATATTTTCTTAAAAAATTTAGTTTTGAATTATATGGATCTTATATTATATTGTAATACATCTCAAGTAACAAGATATACATTTTGTGGGCCAGTCTTAGCATCTAGTGCTTTGGAAACTGAGTTGGTGGCAATTTGGTTCGTTATTCAAGTGCTGCAGCATGTTGAGCGTGAGCATGTAAAATTTGTTTTAGAGAGAATTGGATACATGAAGATTTGCAAAGTGTATTCCTTCCTACTGTTACATTAGAATTTTCGCATATCCCGAGGGAACACAACAATCGCAGCTAATTGGTTGATGGTTTTAAAAAAGTGGTCTAGTGTTGGTTACCCATTTCTTGTCTAGTGTTGGTTTTAAAACCCTCAATATTTCTGTCATTTTCAAGGTGCATGCACTCTCTAAGTCGGCTGGGTGTTCCCTTTCCCTTCCTATTGTTGCATTTCTGTATTCTTCAGCTGGCCTATTTAAGGGTTTCTTCAGACCTGTCTTTCTTCATCATCTTTTTTCTTCAACCTTTCTTTCTCTACTTCATCATCTTTTTAATTTCTTCAACCTTTCTTTCTCTACTTCATCATCTTTTTTCTTCAACCTTTCTTTCTCTACTTGTCCAGTATGAACAATTTGTGGTTCCCCCCTCCTCATAACGTCACTAAAATCAATGTGCATGGAGTGTTGGAAGAACTCCCGATGCCAAATGGGAATATGAATGGAATAGGTATAATTGCTCGCGATAATGACGGTAAGTTTCTGTGGGGGGTTATGGGCCCTCTCCAAGGTATGGAAGGCTTCCAATCTCAGGTTTGGGCAATACACTTGGCAATGAAGCTAGCTTTTGTAAGCATGATTCCTCATGTTCACATTGAATGTGACAATGTTGAGGCGTTTGAAATGCTTTTGGAACAAGATGAGGAAGAATTAGAGGCTGAAGGTCTCACCATGGCAGTCCAGCAAATTAATGTGCTGTTTGCAGAGTATAATAAGCTCAGAGAAGACTCATTACCTCAAAGGAGCTGTAAGCTCTACCCGGTGTTTGCTACTCGAAACAGAGCTCCTTCGTTCATGGCGGAATATGCTTTGAGGAATTGTTCAGGCCTAGTGGAAGTAACCGCTCCTTTTGGTAACCTCGTGGAAATTCTGGACTTAGACAATGGTCTTGGTCCCCATCTTCCTGCCTTTAACATCCTACCCAACTTTGGCTTAGGTGAGGTCGTCTCTCAGACTTTGCCATCTCCAGCCTCTCTTAACATGTCACATGTGCATCTCTCTTCTCCTACTAGTCTTCCTCCTCATATCAGTAATCTCGTTGGCCCGTTTTCTGAACCTGTCGTCTCTCAGCATGCGGTGGATGTTTTTCCTAACTGGGATTTTCATCATACTATCGAGCCAAGTGTTCCCTGGTTTGTCAAGCATAATAATACATCTCATGGTTCGGCATCGCTAACCAGGGCGGGTTCTGGCCACCCTAATGACAAGGGTAAAGGAATCATGGTGGAAAATGAAAGTGTGTTCCCATCTGGTTTAGATTCATGTGAGTCATCTAAGACCGTAGCCTCTTCTTCTGCTGGTGTTCTGGGTGAACCTTCACAGTTGGGTGCTAACTGTTTTCAGGAGTTACTAGTAGATTAATCAGTTTTTAGCTATTAGAGTTATCTTCCAGTGGTTTTACTTGTTCTAGTGGCTCCATGTCTTTGTTTTAGTTTTATTTCTTCTAGTAATGGTTTGCAGTGGTCTCAGGGTCTCACCTTTGCTTCTGTAAGTGCCGTTAGGCCTTTTCTTAATGTTAATATTCCTGCCTATCAAAAAAAAAAAAAAACACGGTATTAGAGATTTAATGTAATAGTGTTTTCCTTGAGAGTAAAAAATGTTGACAGCTAGTTATAACTTATAAACATTTTCCTTGTTTAAAAATCAAATTTTTTCATTGTTTTATCTTTTTTTTTTTTTAAAAAAAACCTGCTAAACACGGTATTAGAGATTTAATTTAATACTGTTTTCCTTGAGAGAAAAAAATGTTTAGTTATAACTTATAGACATTAAAAAAAATCCAAGTTGATATTTACGTTTACTTTTATTTGAAAAAAGAATATATACTCATAGTTTTATATTCCTAAATTTTTAAATATTTATTGCTAAAAACTATCTTCTAATAAACAATTCAGTTGTTTGTAAAATAAAGAAAAAAATGACAAAAAATTAATATTTTAAGACTAAGTGAAAAGATTATCCATATTCAAATTTTTGGTCAAAAATATCAGTGATATACGCATTTCATATCTTGGTAATGATATGCATTTAAGAATGCGTATCAATGTTTTTAAAAGTTAAAAAAATAATATTAATTCATGATACACATTTGAAGCACCTAATATATATTCAAAGAATACGTAATGCAGTGACATATATGATCATATTCATGAGAAATGGTATTTGTTGTATCAGTTAATTTTGGTAATTATGGCCTTCGTCCCTACATGTATCTTTCTAATTCCATGGTAAGGGGTCTACTGTACTATTTAAAAATTTCCATTTAACCTATTGTAATATTGAAGGCGTCATTGTACTTTCCATTTTTTCTTTTTTCCTCATCGCCGTTAGTTAAAAAAAAAACGCCGTCCGTTTGCCTAACGGATGGCTGACGTGGCTGTACAATCACCACTCCACGTAGGGCAACACATCAGTAACACAAAACCCCAAATTAAACCCCACGATAAACCCTCAATTAAATTCAAAATCTCATCTCCTTTCCCCATTCTTCTTCACTTTCACCACCATTCCTTCTGCCTTCACCCTCCTTCTACCACCACAGCACCGACCAACTCTCCCGCCTCCGACCTGCACCTACGCTGCAAACAACTCCGCCCAGCACCTCCTTTTCCACCCATCTCCACCAAACCACCACAGCACTCCACCAAACCACCACAGCTCTCCACCTGCACAAACCATCTCCGCCTCATCCCCTTTCTTCTTCGACCGTCCGTCCACCCATTCCTCCGTTCACCACACCTCCTCCGCCCGCATCTAATATAACACCACTACCCATTCAAACAACTCGACAAACTCACCATCTCCGTTCACACCCCGCTGCCTCTCCTTCAAACATCATCACCGCACCACCAATTCAAAAGAAACCCGTGCTTCGCATATAATTGAAATCCGTATACAACGAATAATTACCAATAGAGTTTCATCAAAAAAAATCAAAACCGTTAAATTTAATGATTAAATATTTTATATGATTAAGTTACTTTACAAAATATTCAATATACGAATTTCGTCAACAACGTATTTAATATTTGCTTAGAGTCAATGTTCTAAAAATATATTTTATATAAGTAAAAATATAAATATCTTCATTTTATTATTAAATATGATGAGTGAATTTATCTTTTCATACGTAAATTATATTTTTCATTTAAAAAATTATATTTTTAAAATTTTATTCTTAATTTGACCAGTTTTTTAAAATTTGACCGAATTCCGATTAATCGCCGCCTAATCGATTATTCCCGCTTAACTCATTAAACCACCAAATACCGCCTAGGATCGCCTAGGTACCGTCTAATCAAAAAAATATCTAATGATCGATTTTTATAGATTTTAGACGTTTAGTGGCCGCCTAGCACCTGCAGGACACCGATTAATCAACTGCTTAGACCGATTTTTAGAATACTACTTACAGTATATTGCAATCCATTATACTTATTAGGGCTGCACATGGGTTCTAAAAACCGACCAAACCGACCCAAACCGACCCTATTTTTAACCGATCAAACCGAACCGTTTAAAACCATGGGTTAAACGGGTTAATTTTTAAAAAACCCGAACTAATTGGGTTGGGTAAGGGTTTAACAAATTTTAACCCTTACCCAACCCAACCCAACCCGTTTACATAAAATGCAGATTTTTTTGCATATTTTATACATATAATGTATATTTGTGGCATATTTTCTTCAAATTCTATAAATTTTCTGCACTATTTAAACTTTTTGCAACATTCTGTAACACTTTCTGACTTCTGCAAAACTTTATGCAACATTCTGCAATACTTTCACCAACATTCTGCAATACTTTTAGCAACATTCTGCAACACTTTCTGGATTCTGCAACACTTTCTACGAAGTGCAGAATTTTCTATAAAATTCTTCTGATTAGTAAATTTAACCCAACCCAACCCGAATCAAACCGAACTAATTGGGTTGGGTCGGGGTTGGGTTACAAAATTTTTTGTCAGTTAATGGGTTGATTTCTTATAAAACCGAACTAATTGGGTTGGGTCGGGATTTGACAAAAACCCGACCCAACCCTACCCATGTGCAGCCCTAATACTTATTATAGCCCAACAAGGTTTTTCAAGCTATTTAGTAAATTACACATTTACCCCTCTATTTAGTAAATTACACATTTACCCCTCTATTATATTAATGTATAAAAAAATGTTGGCCATGAGAATTGAACTTATGTCCTCCAAGTTTTAGGAATGAATTATGTACCCACCTCCAACTGCTATACCAAAGAGATTTATAATGACATTCTAAAAATCATTAACTACATGCACAAATGCACAAAGAACTCACATGCTTTATTCTATTCCATATTTATTTTAAGATTTAATCAAGTTAAAATTATCAAATATTACTCCCTTGCTAATAATTAAAAATTTTATTAAAAAAATTATTTTGTTTATCTCTTATGTTTAATATAGGCCAACTGATCTTTTGACCAATTATATAAAAAGACTATCCTTTATATTAATTTAAAACATGGTTTTGTGATCAGTTAAATTATTTTAATAGGAGATATAAATATTGTATTGATTGTCAATTAAATAAAAAAAGCGTTATTGGGTTAGAACAAAAATATTATAAACTATATTATAGATGTAGTACAAATAATTATAATATTAATATGTATAGCTATGTTGATGTAATATAGATATTTTAGCAATTACTCGGAAATCGGATTTACGGTAAGAGGACAAAAAATGAGATGAATGAGTTATCGAAGGTGTGCTAAGAAATGTGATTGGAATTCGGTGACAAACCTGTTCGTAAGTTATTTTTAGAGTAGCAATCGATCTGATGACATGAGGGAAGGACTGTGTGACTGATAATGTTGATGTAGAAGACGGTGTAAATAATCATTGAAATAGTAGAGGTAGTAGTGTAAAGGTGGAGATGTAGATTATATTTGAATGTGCACCATCACTTACACCACCAAACTCAAAATAGAATCACAAAAAATTCAACTTGAATCACCAAAATTTGAATCCAAATTATACAAAAAATTACTCCCTCTGTCCCCCTTGGTTCTTTACCTTGGGGGACGTAATTCTGGCACGGATTTTAAGGTGCAATTTGCGGATAGTTTCATAACTTATTTTTTAAATTTTCTTTTTTTGTATAAAAATAGAATTGTTCTATTTTTATACAAAAAAAGAAAATTTAAAAAATAAGTTATGGAACTATACTTTTTAGGAGCCTTAAAATGCGTGTCGAGCAGTGAAAAAGAAATGTAAAGAAATGGGAGGGACAGAGGGAGTATAAACAAAAAATACTAAATATTTCCAGTTCTAAAATTTTGATAGTGCTTGAAGGTGGCAGTGATGGCGTTGACGGTGGTAAAGTGGGTGAAAACGACATTAATGGGGATTTATATACTTATTTCTATTGTGAGATGAAGAAAAATGAGATGAATGAGCTATCGAAAGTATGATCGGGAATGTGGCTGAAACTCGGTGACAAAAGTGTTCGAAAGTTATTGCTATAATGGTAATCGATTTGGTGACATGAATAAATGACCGAATTATGATGGTCTGTATATGCGCGCGCGCACAAGCTATACATTTATGTATGTATGTATCATGAACGATGATGATGAAGAAGGAGATATACAAGTGGAGGATAGATAGTGATAACATGGGTGTATTGCCAAAAAAAGTGTAAAACGTTTCTAGAAATGTAAGAGACGGGAGGATAAAGGTGGAGATATAAAAATGTGCGGGTATATATAAATATATGTATAAACAAAAGAACGTGAGGTTAGTTCTCGGTTCTCAGTATAATATTAAAAGTTATCATTTGAGTACTTGCCAATATATATCTACATGTGAGTCTATTACCTTAAGGGTAGATTTTTTAAATGTATGCATTGTTTAGACTTTCGAAGTTATGTTTTTAAAATTATTTATAAAAATTCATATAAGTTCTTAAATGTGAGTAAATTGTTACGATCATATATGTGTTTAAGCTAAGAAGTTCAAGCTATTATCAATATTCATAAAAAATATATTTGTCGAATGTATCACTCTAATAACATAAGAAATTCCAAAATTACGAGTAATCTATTTCAAAAATCAAAACAACTAAATTCAAAAATTACAAATCATCTATTTCAAAAATCAAAACAACTAAATTATACGAATTTAAATGGTGTCTGTGCTTCGCACGGGCTATCATGCTAGTATATATTATTCTACGACACAATTTATACTCATGTTTCGATTGCAGTACATATGGTGTTTCCGGGTCTCCAATTGAAAAATGTTATCCATTCAATTTTTCCTGTATTACATTTTGACCAATTAATTACTCCCTTTGTTTATTTTGATTCTTAACATTTTTTTTTACCTTTCAGCACGCATTTTAAGGTGTATTTTAAGAATAGTTTCATAATTTTTTAAAAAAAATTTCATTTTTTGTATAAAAATTTACGGAGTAATATTTAAATTTTTATACAAAAAAAGAAATTTTTTAGAAAAAGTTATGGAATTATCTTTAAATAACATCTTAAAATAAGTGAAAAAAAAATGTTAAGAATAAAAAGGAGGGAGGGAAAAGGGACGGAGGAGTACAATTTTTGACCAATATATCCGTTTTTTAACTGACTTTTAAGGAAAATTAGAAAAAACAATCTTTTAGACTTGTTACTTGTTAGTGATTATTTAAGCAGATTATTTAGCTAAAAAAGGAGCCTTTTTAGCTAAACCAACTGTGGAATGGAGCCAAAGTTTTTTCTCCTCTCTCACCTGATCAGATAATCATTTTGCTTCTGCTGACAGACCCTTTCTTCGAGGTTGTTTTGCTCAAATATTCCTCTCTCTCTAGGTCTTATTACAGTATCACTCTACTGCAGACATATAACCTTATCTTCTCTCCTGCCATTGGTCACTGCCTCCACGCCTTTTCGTTATAAGAGCATATCCCAGCATGCATTGCATTTTCAGATTTATTACAGTTCCAAGAAGCTTTAGCCATCATGAACCTTGTAGCTATGTCTCTCATATTTGCATGCATTCTCAATCCCCTGGGTATAAATAGATCCTTTCTCCCTTCTCCCTTCAAGCCTCTTCCATATCCTAGCCTTTCCACCAGTCCAAACTCTTTTCAGTTTTCTCTTCATCACCAAGATGGAACACCACTGGCTTCTTCCCCCCCCCTGGTGTAGTTAAGGTCAATGTCCACGGGGCCACACAGTTTATCCCCTTTATGAATATTGGTAACGAACATGGAATAGGGATGATAATCAGAAATTCTGAAGGTGGATTCCTCAAGCTCTCCACTGGGGTACTTCCAACATCCTCATCACTGGAAAACAAACTCAGAGCTATTCATCATGGACTCATCAAGGCGTTCGATGACAACTACAAGGAAGTCATACTCGAAACTGATAACAAAGACCACTACTACAGATTTGCACTTAGATAGCGTTTTTTTTAGCTCTTACATAGCGTTTTTAAACGCTATCTAAGGAGCCGCTATTGAAGTGAAAATCACTTACATAGCGTTTTTTTTGCCATTCTGTAAGTGCAGTTCTCATATAGCATTTTCAGAAACGCTATCTAAGTAAGTGTTTGCTAAGTACATGTTTTTGTATAGCTCTTTTTAAAGCGCTATGTAAGTGACAATTTTTTTAAAAAAATATATATATATTTATTTTCCTGCTTACTTTTTACCTGTACTATTCTTCCCATTTTCAAAAATAATAAACATAAAAAGACAACAATATACTCCGCGATATATTTGGCAAAAGAAAGTCATAAAATTTTGATCACAAAATGCATAAATAAATTCTGCTATTAAAAATTTCCAATTTAATGCTTACATCCACAAAACAAAAATATAGTTCTCACTTATATAATAATAGCCTTCAGATTACAAAAAGGCTGAAACATTTTACACTAATATTATAGGAGTTCATGAGGTTGCTGACTCCTGGCCACATTTCCTCATTTGGAGTGCCCAATAACCTGTATGATATATCCCAAAAAAACTGTTAAGAATTTTCGCATTATAGGAGGCACATACATATGAAAAATGATAATAAATCAATCAACCTGAAAATGTGAAGCAACTGCTGCAGCTCAGAATCTCCCAGGAACAGTGCTTTCGTAGTTACCAGCTCAGCTAGAATTCAGATAAAGATGATTTTTAGTACTCAGGCAAATTTAGCATTCTAATTTGCAATGAGAATACAATTAAAGGAAAAAAAATTCAAGCTCGATAATCTAGTGAAAATTTTTCAAAAAGTGATGTACCAAATATACAGCCAACGGACCACATATCCACCGCTATGGAATAATGGGTAGCCCCCAAAAGGACCTCTGGAGCTCTTTACCACAGAGTCAATATCTGCAATCAAAAAATATTAAGTCGAAGCAGAATCACCATCTCCACAAGGTTTGTACCAATTTTTAGGATGATTAACCACTGATGAACCAAACACAATTCCTCATGTGTATACTTCTTAATATGTACAGTAAATGCTCTAGCCAATCCAAGATCTGCTATCTTAAGCATGGATGTCTTTTGGTCCATCAAGAGATAATGAGGCTTAAGATCCCTTATGTGGACCGGTGAAAGGACCATAATCAATTTAACTACAAAGAATTTGAAGAATTGATATTGGATGAAAGATGATGTGAATGAATGATTTACCCTTACATACCTGTGCAACACACCGTGACCATGGAAGAAAGCAACCCCCTTACAAAGTGGATACATCAAGCTCTGCAAAAAGTGTAGTTTAAAAAAGGCTAAATAATCGACCAAATCCTCAACTAATTGCAAAAAGGTTTCGTATGCTATGCGCTAAATATATTAACGTGATCAAAGCCACAAACAACAGAGAAGTAATATATACCAGTATGAGTAAACGATTATTGGACCGCAGATAGTGCTAGTTTGCATCTTTTACTGGAAGTACAGGTGGTACTTCTCGTATCCTTTGCTGAGCTTCAACTACAATATCATTTAGTTCACTACAAAACACCAGAGAAGATAATGCATTTAGATGCATTTGACTTGAAATCATAATTTTTAATTTCCATTTCCAATCATTGTACAACCTAGTGCAGAATACTAATATATTTTATAAATATACAAACAATTTGTTAATGATGGGCAGAAAAACACAAAAATAGCAGAAAAATCACAAAATACAAACCCTAGGCATGACACCATTGAATACAAAGAATAATTACCAATAGAGTTTTAGCAAAAAAAATCAAAATCGTTAAATTTAATGATTAAATATTGTATATGATTAAGTTACTTTACAAAATATTCAATATACGAATTTCGTCAACAACGTATTTAATTTTTGCTTAGAGTCAATGTTCTAAAAATATATTTTATATAAGTAAAAATATAAATATCTTCATTTTATTATTAAAAATGATGAGTGAATTTATCTTTTCATATGTAAATTGTATTTTTCATTTAAAAAATTATACTTTTAAAATTTTATTCTTAATTTGACCAATTTTTTAAAATTTGACCGAATTCCGATTAATCGCCGCCTAATCGATTATTCCCGCTTAACTCATTAAACCACCAAATACTGCCTAGGATCGCCTAGGTACCGTCTAATCAAAAAAATATCTAATGATCGATTTTTATAGATTTTAGACGTTTAGTGGCCGCCTAGCACCTGCAGGACACCGATTAATCAACCGCTTAGACCGATTTTTAGAATACTACTTACAGTATATTGCAATCCATCCTTAGACCGATTTTTAGAATACACTTACAGTACACATTTACCCCTCTATTATATTAATGTATAAAAAAATGCTGGCCATGAGAATTGAACCCATGTCCTCCAAGTTTTAGGAATGAATTATGTACCCACCTCCAACCGCTATACCAAAGAGATTTATAATGACATTCTAAAAATCATTAACTACATGCACAAATGCACAAAGAACTCACATGCTTTATTCTATTCCATATTTATTTTAAGATTTAATCAAGTTAAAATTATCAAATATTACTCCCTTGCTAATAATTAAAAATTTTATTAAAAAAATTATTTTGTTTATCTATTATGTTTAATATAGGCCAACATGATTTTTTGACCAATTATATAAAAAGACTATCCTTTATATTAATTTAAAACATGGTTTTGTGATCAGTTAAATTATTTTAATAGGAGATATAAATATTGTATTGATTGTCAATTAAATAAAAAAAGCGTTATTGGGTTAGAACAAAAATATTATAAACTATATTATAGATGTAGTACAAATAATTATAATATTAATATGTATAGCTATGTTGATGTAATATAGATATTTTAGCAATTACTCGGAAATCGGATTTACGGTAAGAGGACAAAAAATGAGATGAATGAGTTATCGAAGGTGTGCTAAGAAATGTGATTGGAATTCGGTGACAAACCTGTTCGCAAGTTATTTTTAGAGTAGCGATCGATCTGTTGACATGAGGGAAGGACTGTGTGACTGATAATGTTGGTGTAGAAGATGGTGTAAATAATCATTGAAATAGTAGAGGTAGTAGTGTAAAGGTGGATGTAGATTATATTTGAATGTGCACCATCACTTACACCACCAAACTCAAAATAGAATCACAAAAAATTCAACTTGAATCACCAAAATTTGAATCCAAATTATACAAAAAATTATAAACAAAAATTACTAAATATTTCCAGTTCTAAAATTTTGTTAGTGCTTGAAGGTGGCAGTGATGGCGTTGACGGTGGTAAAGTGGATGAAAACGACATTAATGGGAATTTATATACTCATTTCTATTGTGAGAGGAAGAAAAATGAGATGAATGAGCTATCGAAAGTATGATCGGGAATGTGGCTGAAACTCGGTGACAAAAGTGTTCGAAAGTTATTGCTATAATGGTAATCGATTTGGTGACACGAATAAATGACCGAGTTATGATGGTCTATATATGCGCGCGCGCACACACAAGCTATACATTTATGTATGTATGTATCATGAACGATGAAGATGAAGAAGGAGATATACAAGTGGAGGATAGATAGTGATAACATGGGTGTATTGCCAAAAAAGGTGTAAAACGTTTCTAGAAATGTAAGAGACGAGAGGATAAAGGTGGAGATATAAAAATGTGCGGGTATATATAAATATATGTATAAACAAAAGAACGCGAGGTTAGTTCTCGGTTCTTAGTATAATATTAAAAGTTATCGTTTGAGTGCTTGCCAATATATATCTACATGTGAGTCTATTACCTTAAGGGTAGATTTTTTAAATGTATGCATTGTTTAGACTTTCGAAGTTATATTTTTAAAATTATTTATAAAAATTCATATAAGTTTTTAAATGTGAGTAAATTGTTACGATCATATATGTGTTTAAGCTAAGAAGTTCAAGCTATTATCAATATTCATAAAAAATATATTTTGTCAAATGTATCACCCTAATAGCATAAAAAATTCCAAAATTACGAGTAATCTATTTCAAAAATCAAAACAACTAAATTAAAAAATTACAAATCATCTATTTCAAAAATCAAAACAACTAAATTATACGAATTTAAATGGTGCACGTGCTTCGCACAGGCTATCATGCTAGTATATACTCCCTCCGTCCCTATTTAGTAGTCCATTTTGAGAAAAAAAATTGTCCCTAATTAGTTGTCTCTTTTCATATTTCAATGCATGTTTTTTAAATTTTTCCAAAAATACCCCTACACTTCTATTTCCAATGTTTGACTTTATAATTAATTATACATTCAAAAGTTATTATTTAATGCAATAAGTAGGGGCAACTATGAAAACAAAATATGACATTAAATATTTCTTAAAATGTGTATTTTTTTCAAAATGAACTACTAATTAGGGACGGAGGATTATTATTCTACGACACAATTTATACTCATGTTTCGATTGCAGTACATATGGGGTTTCCGGGTCTCCAATTGAAAAATGTTATCCATTCAATTTTTCCTGTATTACATTTTGACCAATTAATTACTCCCTCCGTTTATTTTGATTCTTAACATTTTTTCATCTTTTAGCACGTATTTTAAGGTGTATTTTAAGAATAGTTCCATAATTTTTTTTTAAATCTTTTTTTGTATAAAAATTTAATATTTAAATTTTTATACAAAAAAAGAAATTTTTTAGAAAAAGTTATGGAATTATTTTTAAATAACATCTTAAAATACGTGTCAGAAAGTGAAAAAAAATGTTAAGAATAAAAAGAGGGAGGGAAAAGGGACGGAGGAGTACAATTTTTGACCAATTTATCCGTTTTTTAACTGACTTTTAAGGAAAATTAGAAAAACAATCTTTTAGACTTGTTAGTGATTATTTAAGCAGATTATTTAGCGGAGCCTTTTTAGCTAACCCAACTGTGGAATGGAGCCAAAGTTTTTTCTCCTCTCTCACCTGATCAGATAATCATTTTGCTTTTGCTGACAGACCCTTTCTTCGAGGTTGTTTTGCTCAAATATTCCTCTCTCTCTAGGTCTTATTATATCACTCTACAGACATATAACCTTATCTTCTCTCCTGCCATTGGTCACTGCCTCCACGCCTTTTCGTTATAAGAGCATATCCCAGCATGTATTGCATTTTCAGATTTATTACAGTTCCAAGAAGCTTTAGCCATCATGAACCTTGTAGCTATGTCTCTCATATTTGCATGCATTCTCAATCCCCTGGGTATAAATAGATCCTTTCTCCCTTCTCCCTTCAAGCCTCTTCCATATCCTAGCCTTTCCACCAGTCCAAACTCTTTTCAGTTTTCTCTTCATCACGAAGATGGAACACCACTGGCTTCTTCCCCCCCCTGGTGTAGTTAAGGTCAATGTCCACGGGGCCACACAGGTTATCCCCTTTATGAATGGTAACGAACATGGAATAGGGATGATAATTAGAAATTCTGAAGGTGAATTCCTCAAGCTCTCCACTGGGGTACTTCCAACATCCTCATCACTGGAAAACAAACTCCGAGCTATTCATCATGGACTCATCAAGGCGTTCGATGACAACTACAAGGAAGTCATACTCGAAACTGATAACAAAGAAGCTTTTTTGATCATCAAAAACTTCCCTTTTGGAGTGCCCCCTGAAGTGGCAGAAGTGGCTCAACAAATTTACATAAGGCTTAATGACCCTCGCTGGAAATGTGTGATGGCTTATGTTTTTTCAGGGCGTAATGGTGCAGCAATCTACTTGGCAAGACTGGGAGCAGAAAGATGCACCCAGTTATTCACTCTAACCCGTCCAGTAGGGGCTATTGAAGAACTTCTCAGCTTAGACCTAGGCTTTGGTCGCATCAACCCTCACCTTCAAGATGTGGAAATCTTCAGTGATGAAGAAGATCCAGTTGACTTCGGCCCAACCCAGTTGCAAGATCCGGGAACCATTCATGGAGGATACGCCTTTCATGAGGATTTTTCTGCACTAGATAATGAATCAACTAATGGGCCAGTAGTTCTCCCCATCCATGAGGTGGAAGTGGAAGAAGTAGTTCAAAGCAATGGGAGAACTGCTTACCCCTGAATCATCTGCAGCTTCTCTCTAGAATTTCAAGCTGTTTCTTCATTAATGTCTTAGTACTTGCAGTCTCTAGTTATGATATTGTCTTGGTAGTATCTAGTTTCTAGTAGTAGTCTTAGCCTTGCAGTAAGTAGATCATGTCAAAGGTCTTTGCAGTTAGTAGGTCATGTCAAAGGTCTTTGCACCTCTCCTCAGCAGTGTATTTTCAGGCTCTTTATTAATGCATTGGCTTTTCAAAAAAAAAAAAAAAAGACTTGTAAGTGAGTTTGAAAATTGAGCAATGTTGGGTAAATCACACTCCAAGTGAGTTATCCTAGCTCCTTTGTAAGCATGCTCTTCTTTGATTAGTATAATTTTCTTTGATTAGTGTAATTCTCTTTGATTAGTCACCGCTTTTTACACGAAGAATAATGGTGGATATTGATCAATTATCTATTATTTGTATATTTCTAGGTCTTACACGAGAAAAAATAGAGAAACGTAAGGTATGCACACAAATGAAGTCCCGTAGTTAAAGATAAATCATGCAATTTAAAAAGCGATCATGTACCACAAATCGATATATTCATTTTATAATGAAGTATAAATATTAGATTAAACCCATACAATATTAAATAAATTACGTACAAGGGAGTGTATATTAGTGAATATGGGTAACAATAATAAGATAGTTGTTGGGGTGGTGGTGGTGTTGTGTGTGTTTGCAATGGGATCATTTGTTGACGTGGTGAGCGCTGCTAGTCCTAATTGTAAGGCACATTGCTTTAATGAATGCATAATAAATGAACAGTTTTCGGATGCAAGTACTGAAGATGGTTGTACAAATTTGTGTGAGAAAAAGTGTGTTTAGGTGCCGGTCAGTTTGTAAAAATGATAGAAAGATGGGATACGATGAATATTGTTATAAAGGTGAAATGGTAGGGTATATATTCGAATTCGATTCTGTTCGTTTACAACCCTACTCCAATCCAATTGGAATTAATAGAAAGAAGACAATGGGCTTCTCGTAAACTTGTATAGCTATCACTCATGTATGCTATATTCAAGTGTTTAGTCTGGTAAGGTAAGTGGTTGTAATTTGCTTAAATCCCATTTATTCTAATAATTTCATTGAAATGTAATGTTGTGTATTGTTCGTATATATGAACACATACGTAGTTACTTTAAGTTGGCACTTGGCAGAGGAGACTGGTGAGGTTGAACTACATTAATATTCATTGTTTATCTTTTTGTACGTTTTTTCCTGGAGATTTTTGCTCCATGGAACTGTCATTTGTCAGCAAAACAACTACTTCAGACATTGTTGGCCTCACTGAAGTTGGTGACTGAGTGCACATCAATGCAATCTCTATGATCCTTTCAACATTATCCATGATATATTCCTCAGGATCCAGAGTCTTATCGATCAAATCCGAATGCATGCCCTTTTCGTACAAATTCCATGCCTGTATGTGTCATGACAAGTAAAGTTAGCTGATGCATAGATTGAATATTGATATGATCATTACTTAATTTCAATTTTGTAGCACAAGAACATAATTACATGTTTTTATTTAGTAATTTAGCTGTGGTCAATTGCACGAATTTGATTACTTATAAACAATTACGTCCACCATGACTTGAATCCTTGATCTCTTATTACCAAGAGAAGAGAAGATGGGTGTGCGACTGTTCGCTAAGCCAAAGGGTTGCAGATAATTCACTCACATGTTTAAGGAGGGGACTGCTGACAGGGTCCAACTCGGTGTCGGTGCACCTTCGGCCACATACAATTTCAAGAACTACAATACCAAAGCCGTAGGTATCAACTTTCTCAGATAAGTGTCCATGGATTGCATACTCTGGCGCTGTGTAACCCCTGGCAAGTTAACATAGACCAGTAAGAAATGTAAGAATTTATGTTTAATGATTGCCAAACAGAACTATTAAAAAAACAGTGAAGTGATTGTTTGTTGACTTACGAAGTCCCAGCAAATATAGTGGTAAGATGACTCTGATCATCGCGCATAAGTTTAGCTAACCCAAAATCTGCAATTTTGGGTTGAAAGTCATCATCGAGTAGAATGTTGCTTGGTTTTATATCTCGATGAATGATGCGTCTATAAAAGTGTTCGTGAAGGTACACAAGACCCCTGGCTATGCCAAGAATTATGTTAGCACGTTGTTTCCACCTGAGAAGCCCTCGTTTTTCGCCTGTCACATATAACTTCAGAAGTCAGAATAGAATATTCAGTACATAGTGTGTAGCTAATAGTATAGCACATACATATATATTAGAGCTCATATGTAGAAAGTACGTCAAGGAATACTCACCGTATAGGAATATATCAAGGCTTCTGTTTGTCATGTACTCGAACACAAGAAGTAGCTCCGAACCTCTGCTACTGCAGCCTAGGAAACGGATGATATTACGGTGATGAACATTACTTACTAGCTTAATTTCACTCTCAAAATATTCCCTGGCTTTGCCTGTAGCAGCAGAAAGTTTTTTTACTGCAACTACATCTCCGTTCTTTATTTTGCACTGTTCATATTAACATAACCAGATACAAAATTTGATTCAGTAGAGACAGTATCGATATTGCATTAGGTAAGGCTGGTCATAAAATTAAGATCACGAAATCACCTTGTATACATCTCCAAAACCTCCCTCTCCTATTTTGTAGTCATCACTAAAGCTCTTTGTTGCGGATTTCAATTCGGTAAAACTGTATATCATGGCCCCTTGCAGTTCGGATACCTGCAATATATTACCTAGTATGCAGAGAAACAAGTTACATACAAAAGCTAGCTTGTTCATACAAATCCATGTGACTTGATATAATTGACCTACAGACCTCTTATATTCGGACTTCTTACTAATTTGTACCATATACCAACAGCAAATATGAGTAACAAAAGACACACACCACCAACTACACCTCCGATAATAGTTGGCGTTGAGCGTGTCGTTGAGTTTGTCGTTCCTGTATCATAAAATATCACCAATTACATTGTTTTTCATATTGGAAAGTAAAATGAAATATCTCTTCATCCTGAGTTTCTTTTCTGAAGAACTTGGGTAAATGGTTTGTAGGCTAATGAGACATATTCCAATTTCAAATAAAAAAGTTGGAAATTATAATTTTCGTACCTCCTGTGATATTGATTAGGCTGCTGTTGGCAAAAAACGAGGCATCTGAGTATCTAAGGAAACAACCAGTATCAGCAGTACTGCCCTCCGATGCAGGAGGGCAGTTTTGTATGTTATTATACCCAATTGTCAAGCAACGTTTGCAATCCTCGGGGCTTATAGTTTCAACACATTGTGCAACAGCATAAATTGTTGTTGTTTCACCCCTACTAGCCACTGGCCTTGTAGTTGCTGCAAAGTAGCCAGAAATCTTTGGCGTTGCAGTTACAAGATCAGTTAATAACTCCTCCACCGCCGTAGTGAAGGTTCTTGCCTCTGACTTGCTTTGATCAAGGCCACATACCACAGCAGAGGCATCAGTTGAAACTAGCAGACTCTGTGTGTAGAAGTTGAGGGCCTCGTACCTTATAGGAACAGAGAAAATAATTAGAAATGAATATATAGTTTCTAGATGCACAAATGAATATGGCAAAGGTAGAAGACCTGAGGAAGCAGCCTTGGTACATGACACGACCACCATCGTATGTGGCCTGCTTACCACCATCAGCAGTGATACAATATCTTCTGATATTATTCAAGGCAAAATCTAGGCAAGCAACACAATCTGCAGTAGAAAGATAATTCCTGCACTGGACCATTCCATACAAATCGTTCTGAGATGCCGTTGCAAAGTGAATGTTGCTGTTGTTGGACAACTGTTTCCTGATGTCTCCAAAGGTTTTGTTAAATTTGCTCATGAAATCCGACATTTCAACGCTAATTTGGAAATTACTACACCCATACCTTAAGTATTCCGTTTGAGGGTCGGATACAACTCCCACTATAGTTACCATCAATATAATCAAGAAAACTATCCATCTCATTTTTCCACAACATGGATTTATCATCTTGTAAACTACTGCATCACTACTACCTATCTCTTATTATAAAATGACTAAATTTTATGTTTTTCCACCCAATTTAAGCATTCCGTTTACTTGACTTCTCTTATCAGTCATGAGTGTTAAGCTTGACTCAGTCATGAGTGTTAGGCGGGAAGGAGACTGCCACTATATTTTCCTGGCCCAGTCATCATTGCATTAATATTACTATCATATCAAGACATGTAGCCGGCCCAGAGAGTGTTTTTTTTGTTAAAGTGTTAAAATATATGTTGATATATTATTATGTGAAAATATAAAGACTTACCTTTAATATTATTGTTAGTTAAAAAGGGAGAGTTCCGTTATTATGTTAATTTCTATTATTGAGAATTAGGGATTTGCTACATAAATAATTGTGATTATTATAATAAATTTGAGGCGAGTGTCTCCACCATTGAATTAGAAGAGAATCTTGAGAGCATATTTATTGTGGTATCATGAGCCAATAGCGGGCGAAGAAAAACCTACAAGAGTTTGTGGGTACGGAAAAACCTACGAGAGTTTCTGGGTGAGAGAAAAAAAATAAAAAGATCCCGCGAGGGTTCGTGGATGAGAGAAAAAAAATCATACGAGAGTTTGTAGGTGCGAAGAAAAAAAGATCCTGTAAGAATTTGTAGGTGAAAAAAAAATCCGTAAGAGTTCGTAGGCGTGAAAAATCTTGAAAATTCTTATTTTCTATTTGTTTCAATTTTACTTTATTTTCAACATTAAGGGCTAATTTGTCTTTTCAATATTATTGTTTTGTTTTTTTAATTTTTCCTTACTTTGTATTATTAATAATTCAAAAAATTTAAATTTAAATCAATAATAAAAATAAAATTATTGATAATATTATTTATTGTAATAATAAATCTTTTTTTTTCAATTTACTTTGTTTCTATATTTATTTATTTTTTTAATTTATTTGACAAACTAGTTAAAAATGAGGAAAATTATTGAAAGTAGAGTACATTCATCACAAAAATGGTGAGGATGACCATTGGTTGTGTATGAATTTTAGTTTAAAATTCGATCTTTTCCTATTTTTATTTAATTTTTTAATTTATTTTACAAACTAGTTAAAATGGGGGAAAAATAAAAAATATGGAAATTTAGTGAAAGTAGGGTAACATTCATCACGAAAATAGTGAGTATGACCACTGGCTTGTCTATGAATTTTAAGTTCAAAATTTGGCTTTTTCCTAATTTTATTGAATTTTTTAATTTATTTGACAAACTAGTTAAAAATGAGGAAAAAATCAAAAAAATGAAAAATTAGTGAAATTAGGGTAACATTCATCACAAAAATAGTGAAAAATTTGGCTTTTTTATATTTCTATTTAATATTTGAATTTATTCGACAAAATTTGATCATTTGAAGAAATTACTCCTAGCGCAATGATACATTGCACCAGGCGCAATGATACATTGCTCCTGGTGGTTCACAATTTTGTAGCCACCCGTGGTTGTGGAAGGGTATATATATATATATATATATATATATATATATATATAGGGGGCTGTTCAAATGAGACCCCTCTTATAATGAGAACTGCACACTGGACCACCTAAAAAAAGCCCACCTGGACACAACACCCCCGTATACAACAGTTATAACTCTGAAAACGTACACAACTCAGATTAATCACTCCGAATAAATCATACACCATTCAACCACAGTTTCAAAATTAATAACATTACACTTATGACTACACACAAATCAAAATATGCGGCAACTGCAAGAATATTACAGGACCTGGTCGATTTATAAGCAAAACTCACCCATCAATCCTATGTACACACGCAGGCACAACATCCATATACAGACAACCAAAAATATCCCTAATACATTAGAATCTTTCACAATCATACTACCACACCAAACCAATCTGTCAATAACATAATTTCTTGACCACAAATAACATGAACCCATGAAGTATTCTTAAAAAAACTCTCACCCATCTCCAATGAAATACTCAAACCATCAAAACTTATAGCAATAAAACACTCAGATCCAAATATTCCCCAATATATAAACTGATCGTCTGATATAAAACCCTTTACACACACCAAGAAACCATAAATATTCAAATCAAATCACCAAAAACTTAAAGCAAATCACCAAAAAATTAAATACAAATCATCAAAAATTCGAGCATAATCATCAAAAAAATTCAGATCTGAGACAAGGCAAATCACAACACCACCATCTCCAGTCGCCACCACCACCAAATCACCGAAAATTCAAAGCAAATCACCAAACAATTCAGTACAAATCATTAAAATTTCAAAACAAATCACCAAATTTCAACGCAAATCACCGAATTTTCAGAACGCAGATCACCCAAAAGTGCACCTATATACAGTTAAGAATCATTAAAACGCCAATTTTCAAGGTAATAATCACCATCGAACCTTAAGCTCTGGTAATTTCTCATGCCTTCATCTTTCAAACCATCGATCTCATTTATATCCAAATTTTGCCTTTCTTCGATATTTTCCAAATCGGAACCATCATCCAAATCCATTATTTTACTTTAAATCTCTAATAGTGATACATGAGTGGTATTCAAATGAAACAAAATAGAAATAAAAGGCTAAGAAATTGAAATCAGAAAGAGATAAAAAGAAGATAAGAATGAGGGATCCTGAAATAGAATTAAAAGAGGAAAAGGGGATATATACGAATTTACAGTAGAGAGAGAAACATATGTAGTGATGAAATGAATAGATCGGGGGAGTGGGTGGATGAGTGAAGTGAGGAGAGAGAAATAATTTAAATTTTAAGATATGTGTGTTTATTTGTGATCCAGATTAAAAGTACGTGTAAAAATTGAGTGGCTGAGATATATTCTCAGTTCTCATTTTAAGCTAGGGTCTCATTTGAGCACTTGCCTATATATATATATATATATATATAGAGGACTACTCTAGTGAGACCCCTGTTATAGTGAGAACTGCACATTGGGCCGCCTGAAAAAAGCCCAATAAAAAAAAGATGCGCGCCCCTTCTTCTCTGCCCTTTCTTTTAATCTCTCCTCAGTTCTTTCCTTCTTTATCTTCTTTATCTGTTGACAACAGAGCTTCTGTATCAAAACTTTTGTCACCACCTCTATCAAAACTTCATTGGTGTCGTCACAATTATAACATAGGTCCCATCATCAACACCATTAAAACACAGTCACCACACCCATCACCGTAACAATGATCAAATCCAAACCACGATCTATAAATATAAACTGAAATCATCAAAATTTATACAGTCAGAAAGTAACCACCACCTATAACTACAAAATCGTCAAATTCAAACACAAATCACCAAATCACCAAAATTTCAACACGAATCACCAAAATTTCAACACGAATCACCAAAAAAATTAACACAAATCTCCAAAATATCAACAGAAATCACTAAAATATCAACGTAAATCACTAAATTTATTGAAAGTAAATCACAGTTAAACTACAATCATCACATCACAACCACAATCACCAAAATATTTTTCAGAATAACCAAAATTAAAACCCACTAACACCACCACTTATAGAATCACCCACCCTCAACCTTTGCCGCCACCTTCTCCATTAATTCCGACGACCTCTCTCTCTCTAACCTCTGATCGCCGACATCTCCATTAATCCCGATGACCTCTCTCCCTCTTTCTCTTTTTGACCGCCGCCATATCCATGGATCCCGGCGACCTCTCTCTCTCCCTGATCACTCTAGTCGGTCGGAGAAGACGCCTGCTATTGGAGAAAAGCATTGGTGCTGACGATGAGGTTGTGATGATGATGGTAGCTGGTGATGGTGGCGGCAATAAGATCAATCAGGAGCGGCGAAAAGATAAGATGGCAGTATCGGAGTATATTGGAGATGGAGGACAGAAGGAATGACGACAGGAAAGAGAACAAGCAGGGGGATGAGAAGTGTATGAAAATGAACTCGGTTTCAAATGAAACTTAGAGGAGAGAGAATAAATTTAGATATATATTTGGATGGTTAGGATTAAATGTAGATATAAAAATGTATGGCTGAGATTCAGTCTCAGTTCTCATAATAAGTGGGGGTCTCATTTGAGCACTTGCCTATATATATATATATATATATATATATATATATATATATATATATATATATATAAGTTTTGGTCCACAACCACCGTTGGTTGGACCAGCCACCAGGATAGCCGCAACCCTTCAATGTGGTAGTACAGTCGCAACCCTTCGTTGCGGTAATTTAAGAAAAATTATCTTACATATTATTTTACATTATTAATTTGAGAGTTGGGCTCTATGGAGACCCAATACTTTTGGAGACCATAGAGACCACATCTCCTACCATTGGATTTAAAAATCATCTGACGGCTAATTAAGATTAAAGGATAGTGGCAGTTAAAAATTATATTCATTAAATCAAATGTTTATATACACTTCTATCTCATCCGATCCATCTGTAGTTTCTGGTCGCCAACTCCTGAACACATCTGTTCAACCGTCTTCACCTTCGACGCATGGAATCATTTAATATACACACAAATACAATGTTGAGTGCAGAACAAAGTCAAAATTGCAGAATAATTAAAATACAATCTGCACAAGTGAATTTTTAACATATCTCTTTTGCCTACATCCAAACATGATAAGAACCTACAAAATTTACATAAGATAAATTCATAATCAATGATCGGAGAATCATGATAAGATACATAAGTATATATATTTTTTAATTAACATCCACAATTTAAATAAAAGTAATATCGTAGAATTTACATTTATACCTGAACAAATTATACACGGGATGTGACCAACTCGATTAAATTGAATCAAGTCGACCCTTTTTTTCGTCAATTAAATCAATAAAAAAATTACCCATTCGTTGTTTGATTATTTTGTGTTGGAAAAAATTAATATTCTAATTAAACACATTCTTATACTATTACTAATCAATTAATCATGCATGTATGTTATGAGATGGGAGACGGTGTTTAAAATCGTTAATTAATTATATTTAATATTTGCAAATTTTTATTATAGGAATTATGTTGACATTATAGTTTGGTATGGAAAAAAAAGTAAAAGGTGTTTAAGGAGTTGATTTTTGCTATTTTAAACAAATTCTCACTATTTGAGCATTAAGTAAGGGTGTTATAAAACGAGCATCGGCTTTAAAAACAATTATATGTACAAATTTATTATAAAATTTAATAAAAGAATATTAGAATATGTGAGTATCACTTTGATGTGTTCATGAATTTAATTTTAATGTTACAAACAAAACATTTCTTATAAAATGCTCTGAAAAATTAATTAAATGTAGAGATACGGGTGTCGGATCACTCCAAAAAAACATGAAACATGACTTACAATATGCATTTGAATTCTGCTTTTTTCGTCATAAAACCAAATATATCGACAAGTGAAATCAATCACACCTCTCATCACATTTACATTCTAATTCTTTTCATCGTACAATCAATTTTACTAACAAATAATTTAATAACAAAATAAGCAATCTCGTCTTTTATGATGTCATCGACAATAGAAAAGATTCACAAATGTTATTTTTACTTATTCAATGTCAAACTTTGCAAATGTTTGTCAATATTGGATTTCAAAATAATTTTTTATGCGACAAAATAGGTTCGTCAATATCTTCAAAATTATTATTATTATTATTATTAATATTCAAGAATTTAACTGAAACATGTTTTTTTTCACCTAATTCTTTTCTTTTTAATTTTTAAACATTCAAATTTAATTACATTTCACATAATTTTTAATTTATCATATTAACTTTCAAATAATAAAATTTAACAAATAATAATATTATGTGTATAATTTTTAAAAAAAATTTCGTGCCGTGCGTAGCGCGGCTTTGTTACCTAGTTTATCTTAAAAAGCAGCAATCATGTAAGAACAACACACCATGGTTCTAAAAATTCCCGATTTAGTCGATTAATCCCCGATTAATCTTTTCTTAGGTAACTAATCGATTCGATTTTTGAAATCCGATTAATCCAATGAATTTATTTAAAATGATATGTTTAATTGTAAATTAGACTAATATATTAAATATTATTATAATATCCGATTAATACTCCGATTTATCCTACCGATTAATCCCCGATTACCCGATTAATCTTAAATCGGTACCTAAACCGATTTATAACGATTACCGATTTTTACAACCATGCAACACACACGTAATGAAATAAAGATGTAAAATCCAAAGATGTAAAATCCATTACACCCACCTTGTTTTGTTTCAAAGTCAAAAACCCAACCCCCCACTTCAGTTTGTTTCAAAGTCAAAAATCCAACCCCCCACAGCCCCACTTCAGTTTGTTTCAAAGTAAAAACCCAACCCCACACTTCAGTTTATAACAAGTACTACTCCACAATACAATTCATCAGTTGAGTCATGAGTGTCTTCTTTTTTTCCCATATAAATATTATTGAAAAAATGACAAAAAAAATAACCATTTTTCAACACTAAGTGATAAGAATATCCATATTCAAAATTTGGGCCAGAAATACTAGTGGGATACATATTTCTGGTTTGGGTATCTCAAGAACTGAATGACACGCATCTTCCAAATTTATACTATTATATAAAAGCCGAAACATTAAAAGTTTGATTCAACGGTATCATGTAATACATATTTGGCCAAAAATATCAGTAAAGTACGCATTTCTCGTTTGAGTATTTCAAGAATGCGTATTAGTACTTTAGAAAAAAAAAATATATTAAATTATGATACTCTCTTCTGGAATGCGTATATAAAAAATAAGCATTTAAATAATGCATAATCTAGTGATCGGCTGCTTCGAGAAATTCGGCAATTTGGCCTTCACCTTTAAAAATAATTTAAAAAAATAGTACGGGGTTGGGAAAAGAAATGTAAGGATCGGTTTGGGACCGTATCATTCTTAACGGAGCATATCACTAGGGATGTCAAAAAAAACCGATCCGATAGATACCCGATCCAATTCGATCCGATTGGATCTTACCGAACCCGATTTTTTGGATTTGGATTTGGATTTGGATTTGATTTTTAAACCCGAAAGAGTTTGGATTTGGATTTGGATATTAGCTATATCCAACCCGATCCAAACCCGATCCAAACCCGAAACCCGAAAAAAACCCGATATATATACATATATAAATTATAATATATATATATAGGCCTTTGCTCCATACAGAACACCCTTAAATAAAGAACAATAAAGAACACTTATTTCTAATCTGGACCGTTCATTTTACTTTTAATCTAACGGTTGTGATTATAATTGTTAATCAGCCATATACGGAGTAATTAATTATTGCAACTGTATGTACAACACATATACATACAAATTATTCTCTCATTAGTTCGTATAGATCGATGTCGCCTTCTGATTTCTATCTTCATCAACAATTAAGCTAAATTTATCGATATTCCGTGATGGCTTCTTCTTCAAATCATGCTCTACTTACTGTTATTGAATGCTCATCAGGTTCGTAAGTTTTTAGCTTTGTTGTTGAATTTATCAAATATGTTTTTGTGGGTATAAATTGAATTTTATCATTTTTAGATGTTATTACAATTTGATTCTATGCTAGATTCTGCTCTGTTATGAGTTGCTTCGAACTTTTATAATTTCAGTTTTGTTAGGAGTTCTGTATATAAAGTGTTAAAATTTGTATGATAATGACATTTGATTCTATAAATAGCTCTGCTTTATTTATTTTGAATCGAAAATCGTTAACATCTCTATTTTATTTGTTTTATTGCGTTTCTGACTTTGATTCTACATTAGATTCTATGTTAGTTTGCATTCTGGTAATTTTCAACTTGTAAGCGCTTCTTTTGTGACTTGGAATTTTAGCATTTTAAGGATTTTTATAAACTGATTCTATGCTAGATTCTACTCTATTTGCTATGAGCTACTTTGAACTTTTATTATTCTATTTTTTGTTAAAGATTCTGTATATAAAGTGTCGGAGTTTGTATGATAATGACATTTGATTCTATAAACAACTTTGTTGCATGTAGTTTAAATATAAAATCATTTCATGACAAAAAAAATGGAAAATCACTACGTATATGATATCAAAAACTAGGGTTGCAATCGGATAACAAAAACTACGCCAGCAAATATGAATAATAAAAAATCTCCGTGTTTGTGGTGATTGCCATAATGCAATGAAGATCATCTCAAAACTGGTTGGCAGGGAGCTCATATGCGAGATGCTAAGAGGTTCCACCATTTCAAAGATGGGGTGTAAGTTGTCGAGATTATTGGTGAAGACTGAAGAACATTGGTTCAGAGGCCTATCAATCCAGTTAGTTTAGTATATTCTTTTTAGCAATGGTTTGATCATCCCATACTTATTGTTAAAGGATGACTACAATCTTTTAATTCGCGGTGCATAATTTGATGTGAAATCATATATTTGCAAAGCATTGCTAGAAAAAGATGTAATCAAAATGCTTTTATCCTTCTATTCCAATTGAGCACAACAATATGTAATTTTCGTTTCGATTGCGACATAGTCAACTTGATAGTCTCTTTCCTAAATAGAAGATGTTGTAGTTTAAGATAAAAAAATTGTGACTTTTTGAATGAAGGCCCAATTCTAGTCTTGCAGATATTAATTCACAGTGTTAATTTGTCTTGCTTGTCTTCTTTTTGAGCTTCTTGATCCCGTTGAGATGGTAAACGTCAACTCATACCTTGTCACTTTATTCATCTAGTTAATAGTATACACTTCAGTTCAAGGTTATCACATGAAGGTGTTTAGCAACTTCTATGTTAAAAGCCCATACCATGACAAGAACAATGCGGGTAAATTGAATAGCAGCATTGCCTCATTAGATATAGCAATTTATGCGCACGTCAGATATATACTTTGTTGACATGAAAATTGGATTGTACAGGAGGTATGGCTCATTCTTACTGGAGTAAACAATCAACAATATGAATCATTATTCAAACTTTAATCACCCAATCCTGTAGCAGAAAGCAGCTTGCACCACACCTAGGAAAGGGTGATACTCGGTTTGTGTTTTTTATATACATTTTTTTAGGATAGGTCTGAACATTATTATCATTTAAAATGTCAAATGTGTGTGTTTTTTCTATGATTCCACATTAGATTCTATGTTAGTTTGCATTCTATGTTACTTATAATTTCTATGACCCTGAATGTGAATTTTATACATTATGTTTATAATACTTGTATATTCATTATGTTTCTATTTTAGTAGGTGGCAAAGGATAAATGGACGCGAGGTTCTAGTTACTACCTGATGGGCCTTGTGGATTATGTCAAATAAATGGAAGTACAAATATCATTCAGATGCATCAGCTTTTTGCTGGAGACGGATTCTTGATGATACACCTGCTTGGATTCTCAGAAGTATATATTCTGTGTAGGTCTATCTGTCCTCTAATTTTGAATTCTAATAATTTATTGTATTGTCTTACATATTAAAGGTAACGTGTTCGTATACAATAAATAATTGTTATTTAAAATTCAAATGAATTTTAATGAGAAGGTTGATGTGTGGAGTGCTGGTGTGATTTTGTATGTAATGCTAAGTGGTGTTGCTCCGTTTTATGGTAATTCGGCTACGGAGATTTTTGAGGCAGTTCTTAGGGCGAATTTGCGGTTTCCGGGTAGGTATTTTTACTCGGTGTCACCGGCTGTTAAGGATCTGTTGCGGAGAATGCTGTGTAAAGATACTTCTAGAAGATTCTCTGCTGAGCAAGTCCTTGGTGAGTACAATTGAAGCTACGGTTGATTCCGATAAATTAATATTTTTTCTCGATAATTTGATAAGTACGATTCTCCAGTCTACAAATGAAACAATAAATTTATAGAGATTTTACTGCATGTAAGTATTTTTTTCACTTCATTGTTAATCTGTTTCTTGTTGAAGACTGAAGTTGTAGTTCATATTTTTTCTTCGATAAATGAATTTCACTGTACAGTCTCTAATATGTGTACTTTCGATGTGATCATGCAGGACACCCGTGGATGCAAGGCAACCGAGAGATGAACGTATAGGCTTGTAGAGGCATCCTTGTTTGTATAATGATCCACTAAACTTCCTACTAATTGGGTGCTAAAGAGTGTAATTCTCTGTTTAAAGAATCTTATGACTTATCCTTTGTAATATATGTGGTGTGCTTTCAAACAAAAAGGATTACCTTGAATTTTCATATAAATACAATTATCAAGTCTTCCATTCAAATTCTATGTCAACTTAAATATTACAAAAGAAAATATCAAGTTCACCTTCTAAAATTGTAACACAATGACATTTTCTAAACAGAGAGAATCTTCGGCTTCATGGATGAGAAAATCTATCTACAATTTTATAGATAAATGGAATCCTAAGCTTCTGTTGTAATACTTAATTGTAGCTTCGAACTGAGATTTAGCCTGAGGGCCGCTTTGAATATAAACAAAAGTGCATTCTGAGCCAGGTTTTAGTACTTTGAGCCATTACGGTAATTCCTAGATGTTCTTTTCATGAGTTGGAGAAACCCCCATGAAGATCCGCTCAAATTCTCAACTAACAACCTGAGAAATGCTGCTGACACTGCGGATTGCAGATTGTTCCAGTCATTTATGTATAGTAGTCCACCTAGTTACATAAATCAGTACAGGATGTTAACACCCTTAGTCAAGCTTTCAAAAGTAGTTTGACAAATAACTAGGAAACTTAGACATTACCAGGGGTCATTGGTGCATTGTAGCCATCATTCTTTTGTTGACAAGCACATGCAAAATAATCTGCCTTGGCCTGATATTGCTTTAGCGTGGATGTGTATGCTCCTCCAATTTTATATCAATGAATGCCACAGTAAACCAATAACCAAGGATAGTACTGCAGAGAGCTATAAGAGTTTGGGCCCTTGCAATTTTGTAAACCTCTTCAATTGCATTCATAGTTTCAGTAGGAGGAAGCCATCCTATAGTAGTGAAAATGTCTTTCTAGAAAAGATTGGAGCGGTAGAAAGCAATGTCCAGCAAGAACCATGTACTAGTGGTCCCAAGCAAATGAAGACCGTGGCATCGAAGAAACTCTCTGCTAAACAAACCAAAATCTTTAGTTTTATCAACCTTATCCTGTTCTGCTTCTATCTCAACATGCAGCACTTTAGACATATCAGAAGCTATATGTTGGGCAATTTTGAGTAAATTGCAAAATAGTGGCTGTAGTTTACACTGAATTGCAAAAAAGTGGCCGAATTTTCAGATTTTCATTTTAGTTGCTATCGATCTTTTTTCATGTATTTTTTTGAAAATTAAAAATAATTTTGGCCACTATTTTAGAAATCAAAACCAATTTTGGCCACTTATTTTAAAAATAAAAAAAATTGGCCACTAATTTAAAAATAAAAAACAAAGTGTGGCCACTAAAATGAAAATTTGAAAGTTCGGTCACTTTTTTGCAATTCAGTGTAAACTACAGCCATCGTTTTGCATTTTACTCGGCAATTTTTGCCACCAAAGTTGTGTACCGTGCCGTTTCAGGCATTTTCATGCGCCAATAGTATGTCATGGCGGCAAGAATTGCACCAAACACTAAAATGATTTACCACACATAATTCGCTTGATCAACAGTAAAGCCCAGAGCACTATCTTCATATGCTGGAGCTTAGAAACTAGACTTAAAAGAGGCAGACACCTCCTGCCAAAATTCCAAATCCCTGCATTGAGAAAAAAAATGCAATGTAGACTAAATGACATTTAAATTTGTCACAATCATGCATCATTTATCTACATACAGAAAGTTTTAATGATGAGCACTAGCATGATTAAATCCGAAATTCCAGACTAACTGACATTTATCTTAGACTGAAAACAAAAAAATGCTAACTACCTCAACCTCTGCCATGCAATCTCTCCGCATTTTTTTGACACTTCCTTAGGAAATAACCATCCGGAGTGGTAGCAAATAGCTACTACTAAAATAAATCCTGCAACACCTCCGATTGCGAAAGGAATACCAATAACAGAGTCCTCTTCATCTTCTGGATCAACTGGATTCTTTCCTGGGTTTTGTCCAGGTACAGGCAAGCAAATTTTTGATTCGTAGCCACAGAGATCTTCATTTCCTGCAAAGCTGGACTCTGGGAAAGTCAAAAATTGACCTCCAGTAGGTACGTGTCCTGACAACTTATTGAAAGCAACACTAAATTTTGAAAGAAAGGTTTAAACCTCCTGCCAAAATTCCAAATCCCTGCATTGTGAAAACAAATGCAATGAACACACCACGTTTATTTTTGTTATAGCATATTTGGACATAATTTTAGCCGATATAGTGTAATCACCACCAATGCCAAAGCCTAACCAAAACCTAAAGAAACACAATGTGGCGATAACAGCTTTGGGGTTTTTACTAAAAGAAAGGCCATAACTAATGGAGCATATGACCATAATCATAAGTGTCATATCATAGACTCTTTTTCTCCCCATTTTGTCTCCTAGCCATCCAGAAAACAGCTAGCCGGCAATGGTGCCAACAAAAGTGACACCATTAACCGCGGCTGCTATCAGGTCTCTCATTTCGTACCAAGTCGAATCACAAACTAAAAGGAACATAAATTCAACTATAAAATTTTAAATATTCAACAAAGTAGTGAATTTGTTACATTTAAGTCAGAAATTAGAAACACATTATCTTGCATATGAAGCCCATTAGCATCGATTTGATCCCTGATCCACTTCACATCTTGGGCCCTAGTAGTCAAGATCCGCTCATCTGGGCTTGATGTAGAACAAGAACAAGTAGCAGGAGAAGGCCCGGAAGAGAGAGAAGTTAAGAGAAAAAACAAGACATCCGAATAACAAGAGTAGAATCTCACTTTAGCTTTATATTAATATTTTATATCTGGCTAACAAGAGTAGAACCTTAGCCACTTGTGTAAATTTCAATAGATATATAAAAATAAATCGAAAAATCAACCACTCAAATGACACAGAAACTGACATTTAGCTCAATATCATCATAAGTCATCTGTTAGAAGGCCCCGCAGGGGCACCAATCAACTACACTTATCTCCATACAATCAAAATAATCAACTACAACATACAATGTAAGCACTAGTATAGTATTAGCTAGTGGATATACTTCTTTCTGTTAGCTATAAAGTCGATATTAGATAATATAAGCACCAGTCATGAGTTATGCAGATGTTAAAAAATCAAGGACAAAATCACTATAAATGAGTCAAAAATTTATATTATCAAAGAATTAACATACATATTAACATATTTTGGCATAGAATTTACTATAGCATCTAAAAAATGTGATCAATATAACACAAAATCGACATAACCATGCGTATATAGGAGGATTAAGCAGAGAATCATTATCTACTTTAATCGGTCGATATATTATAGAATCTACTTGAATCATAGAATCACTTGTTATAACGTAAACACTTTAAAATTTATAAATTTAAAGAACAGTCTAATCAAACTACTGATGATATTACAATTTAATCAATTAAAAAAAAAGATCATATGTTGTGCTTCTATAATATGGATCAAGCCCAAAAGGGGTCATCTGCTTTTAGAATAAGTGAGAACGAGTTTGAGGTGGAGTACATTATCTAAGTTGGGTTCTTTTTATATCGCAATAAGGCAATAGGTAGAAAATTTTTGCTAGAAAATAGGTAGAAACATTTTGCTTATTTTTCTAGGAAAAAGTCCATCATGAAAGTTGCTAAGTTGCTAGTAAAGTAGAATCTATCATAGAATCAAATTACTCAAATAAGTATCGAGTTTAATATCGTCGTCGTCGTCATCTGTTATAAGGCCCCGCAGGGGCACCAACCAACTACACTTAGTGGATAAAATAAGCAGAAGTTATCAATAAAATAAGGGAAATGATCCGTTATATAACTTAATCTGCTACGACACCCTTAGTGGATATCTACTTCCAATCCAAGCACAGATACAGAACCTTAGCCACTTGTGTAAATTCCAATAGATATGTAAAAATAAATCGAAAAATCACCCACTCAGACATAATAAGTAGAATCTAACATTGATGTAGAATCTAAAGTAACTTAACTAGTGGGGATCATAAAGTGAAACTCATGTAGAATCTAATATGTATCAACGATTATACTTTATACAACTAACTTACACTCACACACATGATTAAACATAGAATCTTAAGAATGTTAATTTAGAGCAGGAGCAAATTAATCTAAAATACAAATATAATTACCTCCAAGAATGTGTCAGCACCTAATATAGCATCTCATTGTATCACATTTACCATAGAATCTAGTATAGCATCTCATTGAATCATATTTACTAGAATCTAATATAGCATCTCATTGAAAATAGCATCAAAATGAAATAAGTTCATAAAACAAATTTATTACAAATTGAGAAACGCTTTAAACAGAAAATCATCTAGTTTAAAATCTAATAAAAAATCAAACAAAGAATCACTTGTAAATTTAACAGAGAATCACTCGCACTCTAGAAAAAACACTTTAAACAAATATTCATCGTCTGGTTTAAAAAACAAATATCATGCGTATATTGAAGAATCTCATAAAGAATCACTTGTAAATTTCTTATAGAATCACATACATGTATAGATACATATATATATACATACAAAATTTGGATAGATTCGTCAATCGCAAGTATCATGTAGATATTAGACACAAAATCATAAAATTAAACTTTTTAAATCATTACCTCAACGATTTCGCATAGTTTGGAATGATTCTGAACGACTCTTCGAGTTTTTGACTATTTTTCCGACAATTCCACCCTAAATATTGAAGGAATTAACTCTGTTCTCGATTATGAGCTTGGATTCTTTAATTTATGCTTCGATTCTTCAATTTCTGCTTCAATTCTTCGATTTCTTCTTGGATTCGATGATTTCTGCTTGGTTTGTATGATTCTGATCTTTGAATCTTCAATTTAGGTCTCGATTTTTCGATTATGGGCTTAGAATCTTCAATTTCGACTACGATCCTATGTGAACTTTGTGTACCGGTATGTTTGGCTACCAACAACGCATGCTACGCAGCGTAAATTTTGTACGTTTTTGTTAATTATCTATCTTTTAATCATCAGCGTCCATTTTCTTACTTTAATTGAATGGTAGAGATTGATGTTCTGTATTGTTCTTTATTTAAAGTGTTTGTTATGGAGTGCAACTATATATATATATATATATATTATAATTTATTCCTTAAAAATAAATACCCGTTACTTAGTTACACTAGGTAATTTTGTTCAGGCAATTTTGATACACATGCTGTGCTACTATGAAATTTCTTAGTTCAGGCAATTTTGATACACATGCTGTGCTACTGCTAGTCTTCTAGTCTACACTCTGCCTATGTGGATATTTATTTGCAATTGTATTTTAATTTTTATGTCTTTAGATATTAATAGTGGTGTAACTTGGACTTATTTATTTTCATGTCTTTGAAATCTAGATATTTATTTGCTATTGTAATTTTAATTTTTATGAAATTTAGATTAAAAAAATATTACTACTTTTTTACAAAGAATTAAAATTTTCGGGTTTGGATAAAACCCGAACCCGATCCAAACCCGTTGGATCGGATTTGGATTTTGAATTTCCAAATCCATTTGGATTTGGATTGGATTTGGATTTGGATTAAGGATTCGGGTTTGGATTTGGATATCACAAATATCCAACCCGATCCAACCCGTTGCCATCCCTACATATCACCTTTAAATAACCAGTTTAATGAACCGAACCAAACGCAGCCTTGTAATGATCATCATCTTCTACTCGTTCTTGAATTATTCTTCAAAATCACCAACAAATTAACAAAACCCTTTTCTCAAAATCAGATCTTTAGAGTTTATTTAATGTAAAATCTCACTAAAACCCATAAATTTTATCATTTTTTCAAGATTATTAATTTATAAATAATTATTAACTTATATATTTAAGATAATTGTTTCAGGTTTTAATTTGAATCAGTTATGGAGCTGGAGTATGCTGTAGATGAGTTGCCAGATGAAGATAATGTTGTAAGATCACTCTTTTTATGTGTGTGTAATTGTATATATTTTTGTTGTTTTTAAATATGAAAGTTGTGATTTTTATTGTTGTTGTTGATAAGTAATTACTTAGCTGTAATGAAAACTGCTAAAGATTTTTACTCAAGAAAACCCAAGAAGAATCGGAAGTGTTTCTGTTTTATTTTTTCGGGGAAGTTAGTTATCGAAAGTGAATTGTTTGAAGAGAATGTATGAGAAAAGTTTGTGTTTTTGAATCTTGAGTTAATGAAATTGTTTATGATTTTGAAGTTTTGAGCTCGATAATTAAATTGTTTGATAGAGGAACGTATGATTAGTTGAATGCTGTAGATTTTAATTAGATAAGATGTCGTATGCTGTGTGATATCTACATTGGTTTGAAATAGTTTTGGTTTGTGTTTCATAATTGTACTTGTTATATGGATGAAATGGGGCAGGATTACTCGGGGTTTGAAGGCGAAAAATGTGGGATATGCATGGATATTGTCATTGACAGGGGAGTTTTGGATTGCTGTCAACACTGGTATATATCTTCTTTCTGTTTTTAATTTTCATGATAACATAGGGGTTGTAGTTTATCACCTGTGGATACTGGATATGAATGGCTTCCTCTTAGTTACTACTCTATGTCAAAGACAGAATTTAAGTTCCTTTAATTAGTTTATGCGCCTAGGTATTGGACTGTTTTGTTAGGAAACATAGTTTAATAATTCTGGCTAGAATTTGTAGACTGTGCACTTGAACAACAAATCAGTTTTTTAGTTACAATATTTTAATTTGCTTCAGCATTATGGTCCTCGTTACAAATTCTTATACTTGTATAACATCAGCAACGAGTTTTAATCACCTATCTTTAATATGTTAGTGTCTTGTGAGCGTGAAGATGTAATTGTTGCTTATACAAAGTGTCTGCCTTGTGTGCTATGTTCTGCAAACAAATTTCCAAACTCTTTGTACAAATTTTCATGGACTTCTTGATTGACGTTCAAATTTTCAACTGACGGCTATGTCTTAAATTTTGCTTGAGTGGAGCTGCTTGATAGCATAACAAAGTAGCTGGTTGTCCGATAAAAATATTTTATCAGGATGCTGCCATTATCACATCAAGCCAAAAAAAATTGTAGGTTGTTAATTATTGCGCAAGTGATATATACATTATTCTCCTTGTAAGAATGAATGCTACTTGTGTAATATGGTTAGCTTAAGAAAATTACTTGTAGAAAAAGGTAATATCGTACCGTCACATATTTTAAACTCTCTATTATTAACTACTGTTGGATGTTAATGTTGGTCATACTTTCAGTAATTTTTTATGATTGAATTTAAAAAAATGCAAAGTGCTGCTTAGCTTTCATGTGTTCTTTGTGAATTTGCATCAATGTATTTTAAACCCTTTCTATCATCCTATGCACTATTTATGATGAAAAACTTTGAACATTTTTTTTGTTTGTTCTACAACTAAGAACTTTAGAAAGCTATTTTTAAGAGGCAAAAATAGTACTATAATGCCCTTGGTGAACCCTTCGAATTAAACAACAAACTTATAATCTAGAGTCCTCGCCTTACAAATTACAGTAATATTTTTTCTGTCATAAATAATCTTCTAAATTGCAGGTTCTGTTTTTCATGCATTGATAACTGGGCTACCATTACAAATCTATGTCCACTTTGCCAGAATGAGTTTCAACTGATCACATGTGTGCCTGTAAGTAATAAAACTAATTGTTCCTTTCCAGATGTTAATGTTATTCTTTTGTCTTACGTTTCCTTCACTTGGTGTTCCTTCACAACTGCATTACTTGGTCCTACAAGTGTTTAATCTCTCGCCTTTTTGCTTTTACTTTTTCTGACTTTGAAGGTATATGATACCATTGGAAATAACAGCGTTGATGAGGATTTGCAATCCAGGCATGTGATTTGTGTTATTTATTTTTTGCAAGAATAAATTTCCAAATGCAACATCTTATACGGTTGTACCCAAATGTGCTTTTGTCATATCAAAACCATCTATGTAATTGGTGATCTTAGCTCATAACAATATGTAACAACATTTACCATCTCTAAGGATGCTGTGCTAATTAGTTAGACTTACTGTGAAACATCTAGAAATATATCATAGGCAATAAGGACAATTGTGCTGTTTTGATGGTTAAAAAAGTGCGGTGCTGGTGTATACCCTGGTCAAGTTACTATGTCAGGATGTTGTGTGTGTTTTATTTGCTATTATATTCCACACTTTTACATGTTATATCTTCTTCATTTCTGGTAAATTTGGTTGTAATTCTGATTAGATTGGATACTGGATTTTGGTTCAATTGATTTTCTTTAAGTGCGTAATGCATTTAGATGTTTTACTTCTTAGTTAGGATAATCGGAGTTATATTTCCTGAGCTTGACGATCTGATTGGACATGTGATGTGGAAGGAGCTAAAAATCAATGTGTGTGACAGAATTTTTCTCTATGTGATCTTTTTAACATAAGGATTGTTTGAACATTAGTGCAAAATAACACCTTATCTTTTCCATCATACTATATCGATTCATTGTGCTTTTGCTCGTGTTTTAAACCTGTTTATGATGTTATATCTGCAGAGATGATGATTGGTGCATTGAAGGAAAAAATAACACCTTATCTTTTCCATCATACTATATCGATGAAAATGTGAGCAACTTACAGTTTCTACTTATGTTAGTAAGATAATGGATTTTTCTCATGTAAAGTCATGACTATTAGCAGAGGGCTCGTTTTAGTGTCTTTTATTTACTTGGTTTATATACTCAAGTTAAATGTCAATTGATCCAGTTAATTCAAGAATAAAAAGCATTAAAGCCTTCTTTGGCATGGATGGCAGCTAAATGAGAACATGTTTCAGATTTCAAAGAGAAAAAACTTAAACCTTAAATTCAAGATGACAGCAAAGTCTTGAGTGTAAGACCTTTGCAGATCCTAAGGCTCAAAGTTGGGCAAAAATCTCTGTAGTTAAAGTGATTCTGAATATTTTCAATACTGAATTGCTTAATTACCTACTGTGCTGGATTTCTTGGTGTGGCTCTGTTTTAGAGAAGAAATTGGGTTAAGTTTCTCTCCAAGGTGTGTTTCATGTTCTTTATAATTGGAAGTGAACAAAGGAAGGGTGAGAGTATCTTTTCTCTTCAGGTGGGAAGACTGGGAATTAAAAGAAAGGGGCTCTTAAGTTATAATCATGTACCAAACTCAATCCTGCTATTGAAAGTTACAATACCAATTTTTTTTTTTTTTTTTTTTTTTTGTATCCTCAAGTATCTAATTTATGGTTACAAAGACATAACTGTAATGTGAATGTATCAGGAAAATTTCTTTACTTGTTTCCCTTGCTGAGGAACGTAAGAAAGAAATTAATGTGATACTTCCTTTTCTTATTAATAAACCGAAAAGGACACAAAAGAGATTGTTTTGATTTTTTTTCTTTTCATTACCTTATTTTTAAGTTCTATACTCTGTCATCTTGTAGGCAGTTGTCTGTTTGGATGGAGATGCTTGCAAGGTCAGAAGTATGTCAGCATCAATCGAAGAGTACTCGAATCTTGATACATCAATTGCTTGTGATTCATGTGATATATGGTAACTTTGTATATTTATGATTGAGCGAACGTTATCAATCTTTTTACCTGGAAGATATCTGGCAGAAATCTTCCGTTTTTAGTACATCATAAGATTCAGTTTAAAGTCGCATCAATAGTGCATATCTATTAGTTAGTCTGATTTCTGTGACTTCTTCACTAGTAGTTAACTGTAATCTAAGTTTGTAACTGTATCCTAAGTTTTGTAGACCCTATGCCCTGATCTTAACAAATGAAAGTGAGCAACTTGAACTGAATTTCAACATCTATTAATATGGTAGAAACTTACCGCAACCAGAAAGACCTTGGTGGCAACTTGTTTTGGATATGATTTTCAATAGGATTTTCATGAACTGTTTCATGGTAGAGTTTCTGACCTAGATAAGCAACCACAAGTACTATACAAGACTTATCAATCACTACCTCTTCCTTCCCTTCCTAGTCAGAGTCTAGCTGTCATAAAGAATAATTTGAGTGTAAACTCACTTTAGAAGTTTGCCCAAAATGTGATTTCATCCCAATATATACGTTATTGGCATTGCATGTTATGTTTTTGTCAGCGTAATATCGTGTGACTATTATTTTCTCAAGGAGCACATTTACATCCTCTTAATGCTTTAATTGTGTTCACTTATTTAGTTACCTAAATCGTTCATATTTTCATCTGAGGTGTTATGCTGATTATACCATTGAAGGTTTTCTCATCTAGTTGTTTCTTGACCTTCATGGACTCAGGTATCATGCTTTCTGTGTGGGATTTGATACTGAGGGCACATGTGAGAACTCATGGTTATGCCCAAGGTAATGGCCAAGGTATTTGAAGATTTAGCACAAGAAGTTTACATGTCACATGCTCCCAGTTGGACATCAGATAAACATGTACACAGTGCATCTCCCTCATGAAGTGCATCCTTCACTTCATGTTGGAATTGGAATTAATTATACCGTTACTTTTTAGCACTGGGTTTTATGTCAGAAGAATTCATCACATATGGTTGCAAGCTAGGAATAAGAATCCAACTAGTTTAAATTTTGTGTCGGGTCGCTAATGTCCCAGCAAGGACCTAATTAAGATCAAAAGAGAAGTCATCTTGCTGTATGTTGCAGTCATCTATCGAAATTTATTTTACAGCCATTCCATTAGTGTGAAGCTTTCTTTCTTTTTTAGTTTAGTAAAGATCATTTACAAAAATATAATACTCACACATACATGCCTCCACTGAGGCTTGAACCTTGAACTTTTATTGCCATGAGTGGGGTATCCACTATGCGAAGCCTTGCAGATCATGCAGCTCCAGCTTGATACACTTGAGTATGATTGATTTTTTTCTGGCAGTAATGTAGCTCTGAACAACTTTTCTGACACAGTACAACGATGCAGGTGTACAGTGCAACATAGATTGGAAAAACAGATATTGACTGGGCCCAGCAACCAGTGTGCTTCAGAAAATTCAAGCGATCAATGTCTTGTCGACCCTGGTTTGTCGGGGAAAGTAGTGGTATCTGTTGCTGATGCTGGAGAAACAGCTGTTGTTGTGTCGATGCTTGAAGGGAAGCAAGAAACTAAGAAACAAATTCAAACAACCATGTCAAGTTTAGAAATGTGCGAGATGAAAGCACCATATCAAGTGTCAGATTCTGTTAATGATGCTGGAAGGAAGTCTGCTACAGTAGCAGTTGAAAAAACTGAAGAGCAAGAAAGGACAATGGTCTTCTCAAGTTCTAATGCACCTGAGGATGTGAAAATGCATGCACCTCTTCCTGGTTCTTTTGTTAACAAGCAGCAGTTGGAAACACCATCAAAGGACAGCCTTAATGTAGGAGCAAATTCAGTGCCAGAGGAACTTAAATTGGCTTTATTACAAGAGTCAGCAGACATATTACCTTCAAATTCTGAATCTGCTTTTAGTCATAAAGTAATGAGTGCACCATCTACTGGATCTGATATTTCTTCAAGCAAGTTACTAGATCAACATTGCAATAAAGCAACTTTTGAATCTGGTATAAATCTTTTTGTCTTGTTTTATTTGTGAGTTCTTTTTTGTTGCGTTAAAGAAACTTCTCAGTATTTTCAGTGGGTTTCCAATTGACTTTCATGTTGATAAAGAAATTAAAAGTTCCACATTTGATATCCTCTCTTATTAATCGTAGTCGCTAAAGCGAATGACAAACCAGCTGAAGACCAAGTGGCTGTAGATGACATTGTAAAAGAATGCCCAATGCAAGGTACATCTTGCCCATGTATGACAAGATGAAAACCAGAACTAGTCAGTGTTTATAAAGCACTTCTGGAATATAATAGATTTGATTCTTATTTTACTGGGTACTTATTGCCTCTATTTAAAATACTTACAGTGGATGAGACTATAGTTGATAGGAAGGATGTTAAAGGAAGTCACGGTACAAAGAGAAAGGATAGAGATTTGAGGTAATTACTTTTTAACTACCATTATACATTCCTGTATATATCAACCAAAGTAGTTGCAGCTAATTTGAAATTTTTTTTTCAACAATTTTGGACTCTAGATTCACTTTAATGACACCTTTATGCTGCAAGTTTTTTCTCTTAAAGCAGTGAGGTTTTCATATATGATGGGGAAAGCTCAAATGTGATCTCCAGGGTTGCTGGATGTCTTGTATTATCTGGTCTGATATAAATGTGGGGTGACGGCTAAAAGTACCCTTCTTTTAGAAAAGTTAACAAGAATCACCGGTCTGAATATTTCGGCCAGAAATACCCACAAGATATGCATTTTTTTTTTTGCTAAATCACAAGATATGCATTTGTATCCGGGTATCACGAGCATTATTACAGTGATAAGCATTCAATGTGCATGACAGTCAAATTGTTTTTTTATTAAAATTAAAATTACCCCCAAAAGTGAAAAAAAAATATCGAGATACCCATGTGAGAAATGCGTATCCAGTGGGTAAAAATGGCCAGAAAATTGAAAATGAGTATTCTTGTAACTTAGTCTAAAAAGGTGGTGTTTTTGTCAATTTTTCATAAACGTGTCGCATACACTTTTTTGTATGAAGAGAATAGTTTAGTTGTCAGTTCTCCTAAAACCTCAAGGTGTTCAGAGGGAGGCTTTTGTAGATCATATTATATCTTTAAGACTTTAACACTGTCTCTCACTCGAAAGCCCATTTTTGGGTTGAAGAGTGGATTGCCATTTAAGTTACTGGTTCTCCTAGAGCCTCAAGGTGTTGGGAGTTCTTATGATGGATATATCGTTAACAAGAGTATATGGCATTTAATGACTAAGAAACTCTAGCTGCAGTTGACATGATCTTTAATATCGTCTTCTTTTTCTATATTCTAAGTTTCTTGATTATACTGCAAATTCAATGTGGTTGTGTTTACAGAGGTACTGTGGGAGAAACTAGAGCTAAGACTGGAGGTAAAACTACTACAAAGAAAGTCAAGGCTGAGGGGAGCATGCAACAGATTCATGCAAGGGACCAAGCTGATGAGTGTGTTAAAGAAAACATTCCGAAGGTATCTGGTTTAACTGTCAAGGCTGAGGGGAGCATGCAACAGATTCATGCAAGAGACCAAGCTGATGAGTGTGTTAAAGAAAACATTCCGAAAGCATCCGGTTTAACTGTTGTTTCTAAAGATAGAAAAGTAAGGGCAAATTCTGACAAAAAGACAGTCACCACTAGTATAATGGACGTAGTTCGTGAGACAGAACGACTTGCAGAGACTTCCTGTAGGAGCCGAGAAAGTGCAGCTGGCTTAAGGGTAAAAAAAATATTGAGGCGACCTACTGAGGACAAGGAGTCATCAATCCTAGTTCAAAAGATAAGAAAAGAAATCAGAGATGCTGTCCGAAACAAAACATCCAAAGAGCTTGGAGACAACCATTTTGATCCGAAACTTTTGACCGCTTTTAGGGCTGCGGTGGTAGGACAGGTGCCTGAATTTAGAAATTCTTTGCCTGTGGATATAAAGGCAAAAAAGTCATTACTGCAAAAGGGAAAAATACGTGAAAATCTAACCAAAAAAATATATGGTATGGGTGGAAAAAGGCGTAGGGCTTGGACCCGTGATTGTGAAATTGAATTTTGGAAGTATCGGTGCTCAAAAATTTCAAAGCCCGAAAAAATTGAGACCCTGAAGTCTGTTCTCAACCTTCTGAGGAAAAGTCCAGAGGGCAGCGAAACTAATCAAAAAAATGAAAGCGCTGGTCCAAGTTCTATCCTTTCACGATTATATTTGGCCGATTCATCTCTTTTCCCTCGAAAGGAGGACATCAAACCTGTTTCAACTATGAAAGCTGCTGGTAATGCTGGACAAAATAAAGATGCTAGATCTACAGAAAAATTTCCTACTTCAGGTTCCGGAAACAACTGTTCGGAAACTCTGTTTACGAATGTTATTACCTCACAGGTGAAAGTTTCTCAACTTAACAATGCAACCATTACGTGTACTGTTCCAACTTTGAAAGGTGAAGTTCCTTCCCATAAATCAAAGTCAAATAGATGTACATTAGGATCGTCAATATCTTCTATAGGTGCTTCCAACTCCCAGAAGGAAACAAATGGTAAACCTGATGATATCCAGACTGACAAAAGAAAATGGGCCCAGCAGTTTCTTGCACGGAAAGCTGCAGTGGCTGGAAATAATGCATCGCAAGAACAAGATGACACTGCTGTGCTCAAAGGACAGCACCCTTTATTAGTATGTCATTATATTAATACTCTTTTCCTACTGTCCACCTATATATGCACCCTCTGTTAATGTTTTTATAATGATTTGATCAGGCTCAGTTACCAAGAGATATGCGGCCAGTTTTGGCAGTCAGTCGTCATAATAAAATCCCCATATCGATTAGGCAGGTAAATAGAAAAACTCTTTGAGAATTGTAGGACAGGCCTTGTCCTGCAGAATGATATATTGAACTATCAGATTTCTATGCCTTCCTATGACGACGAGTGACCTGAGGAAATAAAAATGACCTCTTAATTTCATTATATCACAATAGAGATGTATCTGTTGTCTTTTATCCGTTTATTAAGTTAAAGAAGTGTTTGGATTCCTTTAGAATATATGATTTGTTACATCTCAATCCGTCAATCTTTAGTCACAGGAAAACAGGAGTGTTGCTCAAAATTTCTGTGTTTTTACACTTGTTCACTTATTTTTCTTGCTTTCTTCTTTTTTGCTTCTCCTCTCCACCCTGCTACCACGTGGACCCTCAGTAAAAGCATTACTATATACAATCATCACCCATAGTAGTCCTGTCATTTTACTGTAGTCACTTGCACTGCTCTTCTTGCTTCAATATCCCTCCACTAAACAGTAAACACCACCTTGAGCCCGTATATCCGTATTGTTGTTTATTGGAATAAATGTTGTTTTTCTCATCTAGACAAATCAAGTCATCTTCCAAAAAGAAATATCTATCTCTCTTTGACCTTGTAAAATCGTGGACTTTTATCGTGAATATTAGCAACTGTAAATCAGTAATTTGACCGAGTTGATATAGGCTGCATATGACTTGCTGGACCTCTGTCATGCAGGCTCAACTTCATCGCCTCACCGAACACTTTCTAAGAAAAACAAATATGCCAGTCAATTGCAGAACTGCCGAAATCGAGTTGGCTGTGGCAGATGCAGTTAATATAGAAAAAGAGGTTGCTAACAGGTCAAACAGCAAGCTAGTATATGTGAATCTATGTTCGCAGGAGCTGTTACATAGATCAGATAGCACTTTGTCTGGCAAATCAGTGGAGTCAAACCCTAATCCAGTTTCAGAAATTCCTGCTGATAGATTGGTTGAAGCTACCAATGATCTTTCGTCCAGATTGGCTGTTGATGAGGCCTTAAGGAATGCGGGCCTTTTGTCTGATTCCCCGCCAAATAGTCCACATCACCAATTGGATGAAATCATGAAAGCTGATGATTCAAAAAGGCTTGTACACGAGGGACCTGAAAATGTATTTGAAATTGATTCTGAACCAGAACTGGATATATATGGTGATTTTGAGTATGATTTGCAAGATGAAGACTTCATTGGTGCTAGTACATTAAAAGGATCTGATTTGCAAGCTGAAGAACCTAAACTGAAAGTGGTTTTCTCCACCATTGGACCAAGTGATACTCTGGAATTGGAGGATGTAAAGAAGCCAGCAATGGCCGTGGAACCCAGCAATTCTTCCAGTTGTATTGACGGTAGTGCTAATACAAGCACTGGGACTTTAAATATTAATCGTGAGGCAGGCAAGTCTGATCCTCAGAATTCTTTACTTGATGATGAAGGTGAAGAGCTTTCTCTTGCAGAATGTGAAGAGTTATATGGACCGGACAGAGAACCTCTAATTACAAAGTTTCCAGAAAGTGTCTGTATGAAGCCATATGAATCAATACTCACAAACTTGGTCCCTGATGATAATAAAGACAAGGGATCGAGTCAAACTCTTGAGGCATCTGACAAAGATAAAGACGCTTTGGGAATAAACCCATCATTGACTACTGTTGTTGGCGATGTAGAAGATGTGTCCAAGCAGTCCAGAAACAGCACAAAAATTAAAGAGAAAACAGATAGCGGAAAGCAGCAAGATCGTTGCAACTCGGTTCATAAGAAGGTATCGACAAGCTAGTATACAGAGGATCATAAACTTCATTCTTACAAATTGATTGTTTCTTAGGAAGTGCCAGAGCTTTGTGTTGTGTTTTTGCGAGCAGTACATTTTGTGCTTTTGTTTTGCTTCTCACTATTATCTATTTGGTTACAGGTAGAAGCATATATAAAAGAGCACATCAGACCTCTCTGCAAAAGTGGTGTAATCAATGTTGAACAGTACCGATGGGCTGTAGGGAAGACAACTGATAAAATCATGAAACATCACCAGAAAGACAAAAATGCAAATTTTCTTATCAAGGAAGGTGAGAAGGTGAAGAAACTTGCTGAGCAGTATGTCGAGGCTGCCCAAACCCAGAGGGCATAATACCAAAATCAAGCAGTCGGATTTTTAAATTTGCCAGCTTTAATTGTCTATTCTTCATCAAAGTGTAAAGATGTACAATATAAATCCTATCCATTCTGTTATTGTAGATACAGTGGCAGATATATATGGGTGGCTTCAAAAATGTAACGCGGAAACTATTTACTTCTAAGATTAAAATCAAGTTTGAGCGTAACTGGGGAGTCGTTTTTAAGCAATCACTGTTTTGATTATCTTACTCTGCATTTGAACATCTAAGGCTGTCGTGAACCTCACTTGTGCTAAAATCAAAGATTTGAGCATAGAAATGTACCAGCTAAACAATGGAAGAAGGGTATCATTTGGGCGATGAAAGGGTTACTAAAATTAAACAAAGATCCTTGTCAAAAAAAGAAAATAATAATAATGAATGACAGAGTATTGATGAGCGTGGTTAATGCAAATCGGAACCTTAACCTCTATTCTCTTCCACATTAGAAATCGAAATCGCCCCCATGTAATTCCACATTCCATGTCTCCCCCATTTAGTCTGAAATAAAGTTGCAAACCAACAAAGGGGCAGTTAATATATTATATGCCGTAATTTCCCAGAAAAGTTGTTGAAAGCTCAAGTGTTTCGCGAATGGCACTGTTGCATATATATACTGGACGATCCCCAGATATCTGGTTGAATATCCTTTTGTAACCAAGCCAGAGAGCAAAAAGTCTAGGGAGACATTTTCATCTTATTACGACAGGGCTCAACTTGACACCAACACAAAACCGGAGTAGTCGTTAACTTGCAGAAATTCCTACATTCATCTTGTTGTAATATTCATGAACAAAGAACCCCTCTTGCATCAGATTGTTGACAAAAACCAATGGCTCAAAAAAAAAAAATGTAAACCAATGGTTACAATTGAAATGGAGCACAAAAGACTTGCACATTTAAAGATAAGAACCAAAATCCAAAGCAGAGTGGGAGAAATTAAAAACCCAAGATTAAGCAAGTACATGAAATATTTAATCTGTAAACCTTTTCAGAAAAGAGCTGGGGAGATTTTAAGAGAAATGTCTATTACTTTAAAGGAAAAGAAGCTATCTTGAGAATTTCTGCTAGGCCATGCAAGTCCATAAAAAGACAACCCCGGAAAGGAAAAAACCAGGTAAAAGCCTAAAAATGGAACTCAAACTTCTACATGGCCATTTTATTTTTGGATGACAAAAATATATATGAACCATAAAAAAAAAGGTAGAATGCTAAACATGCTCTTTGAGTTAGCTGTACTGCTATTAAACAATTAAACTGTATTACCCTCGACCAATTCAAAACGAGTAAATTGTGTTCTTAAAGAAAAAAAAAGAAAAAAGAAACCTCTGCAAGTCTGCATCACTAACAGAAAATAAAGGAGACTGATGTTGGTGGATTTCATGACACTGAGCAAGTTTGAATCACAGTCTAAGTGTTTAACACTAACCAGAAGAAGCTCGATCTATAAAATATGTTCCATCTATTGATTCACAGATCCAACAAATCTAATGCAATACTTTGTATTGAGAACCCAACCAACTGAATAAAACAAAGAAGAAATTCTCAAGGCTTAACACGTTCTCGGATGAATAGCTCCAGTTGAGTTATTTCTCCTGTCCCGCCAGAAGCTTCTGCAACAGTCACCTTGTTACGACAGTGAGAAAATGCAAATGTCTCTCCAGGAATACCAAGTGTAAACTCATTAGAGACATCAGCTTCCGATACCACATTTCGAGATGCTCGAAGTTTGTCACTGTTTAATAACCAAGCAGAACACCAAGAAATCAGAGAATTTAATTGGAACTTTGTGTCACACAAAATGCAAAATACATTCGATATCACTTTGTAGCCTTTTCATACTACCAATTGCATGCAAAATTAGAGATTCATATCAGACATTACGTAAAATATTTCCTAATATAGGTCATTGCAAAACAAATAAATTGATGTTTTAATTCATTTATACACTTGGATTGTGCTAACTAATCAAACAGTAGGAAGAAACAAAAAGCGATTAATGCAGACATTTCGGATCAAATAATATAACTGTGAGTATCTTTGGGTAACTGGTTGCTCTCTGCCCATTTTTCATATCATTTCATACAAATTAACACATTTTATACAAACATTTACATCATACAAAGTAATGTCACATGTCTTGACAAAAAAAAAAAAGTAATGTCACATGTTGTGCTTGGTTGATTGAAACAGGATGGAGGCGAGAGTAATATATGCGACAGCGTGATAAATTTTATGACAAAAACTGTGAAGGATATGAGTGCGAGAAAGGAATTGTCTTGAATTTTAAAATTGAAAGCAATGTAGATTACACTATATATATACAAGCCTATATATAATATACCTATTCATAGAACAATTTAAATTCAAGTTATCCAATTAATCCAACCAGAAAAAACCTTTAAGACATGTTGGACAACATAAACTAGTAACGAAAAGCAAAAGTTAAAAAAATATATTTTAGGTTTAGATGGAGAAAGGCATACATTTCCTTCTCCAGTTGTTTTCTAATGAATTCCTTGGTATGTGCAGTGACCTTATCCACTTTGTTACATAAGATCAGTACTGGTATATTTTTCTTGACCACACTTGCTTTTGTCAGAATGTCATATAGGTACCTAACAAAAGGAAAACACAGAAAGGTGTTATTTTAAGCCAAACTTCCGCATTTCATACAAAAACTACATCTTGAACATACTCCGACACAGCACGGGACTTGGGAAGAAATTCCACAGCATCCACCACAAAGACTACTCCAGCTGCTTGAGGCAAGAAGTCATCAAGTTTAGTTTGAAGACGAGAGTGTCCAGGAACATCAACTACGTGAACAGGTTTTGTCTTGCCCTTCTGCCAATGACAAAAAAGGGGAGCACTATAAATAAAATATAACACATCACTGTCAACTAGTGCAGGCAATGCCAAAGATTCACAAACCAAATGAGTCCAAAACTCTACTCACTGACAATCAAGCTTCAATATTTTGTAATACAGATAGCTACGACATTAAATTATTTATTAATGGAATATGTTACCAAAGGAAAATCAGTTAACCTTAGTGGTCTCTGAGTGTAGCACAAAGCTTCCCTCATTTGGTTCCATCGATGTCACTGTACCCTGATGAGCAGAACCATCTCGAAGCTGGCATATGATTGAAGTTCAGTCATAAAAGTGCATTACAAACATAAGCCTGTACTAAAATTTCTTTCTGGAAATTCAAGGCAGCAAGTACTTTAGCACCAAAATAAGTAAATTGCAAGCTTTTGAAAAAATATAAATCACTCCTCAAGCTAAGCAAATGATATCTGGAGATGTTATTAAAGTTTCTAATGTAAATCAGTACCAAAGACCTTAACATTAAGTCATCAATTATTAAAATTAGGGTAAAATGAATATCAGCAGTCAGCGAAAACGAGGATCTCAAATGTTGTTTGCTTCTTATATCAAATTAGGAAGAATATTTACTTGGGGAGGGAGCGGGGGATTTTCCACAAGCAACACTAGAATGAAGCCATCTAGGTTCTTACCTGATAGAAAAGAACTGTTTTTCCACTCCCACTTAGCCCAGTGAGTACAATGGTATTAGATGTCTTGCGGTTAAAGAGCCGAACTGCAAAATACAAGAAGATAATATGACAGATAAAGAAAAGTTCATCATGTGATTTTCTATAAATTTGACGTTAAAGGTAGACCAATATTTTCATATAGAAAGTTGAGCTGCCGGGTACACTTGGCCCTCTAGCAACCATTTCCCATATCCATACCCCTACCCCCCACCTCCATCTTCTGCACCCACAGAAACCAAACCACCACTACCTGCTCCAAAAAATAAAAAATACGAAAAAAATGGCCTAACCAGCTGAAACCTACAAGAATGACTTTCCAGTAGAAGCAATACCTTTAGTGTATAAGCAATACCCGAAACAAAGTTGAGGTAATTATATCCATTTAAGATGGACTGCACGTATTAACTAGTGAATAATTTATAATATTTGCATTTGCTGTTTACAGCCATTATACATTTGCACACGTGTGTCTGCGAGAAAATACTAGATGTGTTACATTATTTCTTGTACATACCACCAAGTTTCTTACGCTCCACATTAGAAGCACCATTCCATTCTAAACATATAAATCGCACTTAACTAACATCAGCCTTAACCCCATCCATATCTCTATTATATTTTGCTCACTAACATACTCTACACAGCCCAGACTTATTATTGAAAAATTATATCAGCGCCATTAGTTCTAAACATATCAGCAAGACACAGTGGACAGGTGCTTAACTAACATCAGCCACAACCCGTCTATCTATACTATTAAATTATGCACACTAACATAATCTACAGTCTACACAGCCCAGACTTATTATCGAAAAATTCCATAATGTTTAAAGGCTAATAAATCGATAAAGAACAAAAGAGGGTTACCTATAAAGAAGAAAAGCATAGTGAGAAACAAGACCAAAAGAGCAACATAAAGTTGAAGAGGAGGTACATTCTGAACCATCCATTGATTCTTGTTAAGAAAAGGAGGCAACTTTTGAGTCCACTCTTGTTCATTAATCTCCACACTTAAATGTTGAACCCAATCTTGACCCTTCTTTAACAAATCTTGAAATTCTGACTTGAAAATCTCTATTTTCTCATTCATATCCATTCCTGTGAAACCCACAAAAATAATAATCATTATTATCACTAAAGATCCAAAACCCATATCAAAAAATACCATAATAACAAGAATTGAACAGTACAAGTAGGGAATTGAAAAACCCTAATTCAAGAAAGTGAGTGTACCTTGGTTGTGTGTATATGTGTATGTATATGTTTCTGAACACCTTGGTTCTGCTCAGTTTTGTCAAAACCCAGCGGCACACCCCTTTGTCCAGGTTTACTTGTACTAGCAGAGAATGGAATAAAATTATAGTAACTCGTTTTATGTAGTGTACACTGTACATTATTGACAACGTATGAAAATACGTTTTCTCAAAAATATATTATTAAACATTTGTTTTTTTATAGAGCCATTCGATAATCATCTCATAATCAAATGGTAAATTATACGCTTTCTCACAAAACGATATCACTAAACATTTGGTTTTCTTTAAAAGAGCGATTCGATAATCTCATAATCAAATGATACATTAATTTTATAGCATTTTGAATAATTTATTTTTACTTTTAATTATAATAATACATATATTATATGATTTGTAGTATATATTTGTTTTTTTTTTCAAATGATTTTTTTATAATTTATATTTCAAAGTTTAACACTAACATAATTTTTAGTATTTTAAAATTATTTTTGATTTTTTAATTTTATTAGATTACATATGATATACTTGAAACATATACGTACTATATTCGTGTAACAATTTATTTTTTTTATCTTTTTGATTATGTAATTTAATGGTTATCTTAAAATTTTTAGATATTTTGTTATAGTATTTTTATAGTTTTTAAAGGCATTTTTTAAGTTTTTTGGAAATATGTGTGATATTAAATTTTTTTATTTGTTTGAATATTATTATTTTTTCATGTTAATTTTATATTTTTTTCATGTGTGGTGTTTATTATGTGTTTTTGTTTAGAGTAATTTTACGGATTTTTCGTAGGAATTTTTATGTTGTATAATATTTAGATACTAATATAAATTTATTTTGTGTGTGTTTGGATTGCTTTCTAATTTAAAATATGTTCATTTATTAATTTGTGTTCACTTTTTTAAATTTAAATTTTTTCTTTTATTTGTTGATTTGTGCTCACATTTTTTTGATATAAATTTTAGAAATATATTTGTTGTCAAACCTAAAAATAGAATCTTTAATAATTTTTATTAAAATAATTTTTTCTGAAACCACTTTTATTTGATAAACGATATTTTTTTGTAAATTATATTTTAAGATTTAGACTAACTTATATTTTAATATTTCATATTTTTTGGATGTTTTCTTATTTTATTAGAATATATATAATGTACCTTAGACACGTGGAAACTTATATTAATTTAACTATTCTTTATATATACGTGTGTGTGTGTGTGTTTTTTTATATTTTGTTGAATTTTAGTATCATTTTTAATTATGACTTTTTTTAATAATTAGGTTTTCTTGAAACACTATTTTGTGGTAAGGTATTTTTAATTATATTTTAAACTTTAGTCTAAAATATCTTTATAATAATTTTAGTTAATAATAATTTTTAGTTGGTAGCATAATTTTAGCTTTAAAACCAATACTCCGGCCCACTGACCCATTTCTAATTTTAATGAACTTACTTTTTTAACCTGACCACCATACGCGATCACCGATATAACGACTTAGAATTTTCATAATTTTTAAATGCTTATTTAATTGCTAAATGTGAAAGTATGTGGAATATATGATGAGAATATTTTGATGAAGTCAAAATATGTGTGAAAGTATGATTATGTGATTATATGATGAGTGGTTTATGTCTTATATATTTGTGGAATTTTATTTGTATTTTTGGAGTATTAAAAGTATTTTAAAAATGCATATTTAATCTTTTAAAAACTATATAAAATCATTGGAGTTGAATTTAATCATGAAATTTTTTGCATTATCATATTTGTGATATTGTTGAGCTATGAAAATTAGTTTGGATATTTAATTGTATGTTTTGGTATTTTTAAAATGATTTAAAAAGCATTATTTTTTTTAAAGAGCTCTTAGTTCAAAAATTCGTATAAAATTCATTTTTGATCCAAATATTATTTTAAAAATATTGGGATGCTTCTAATTTCATGAACTTTGTTTTAAAAAAATTTATGAAATATTTTCTCCTCATTTCCTATTTTATTTCAATTTAAAAGTAATTAAAATTATAGTTTTTCAGAAAAGTAAATAGTAATTAGTAAATTACCATTTTACCCCTGCAAAATTGGTAAAAGGCGATAGCCGCTTCTTTATTTTCTTTTGCAGTCTCTCACGAATCTCTCTGTTCTCTCTCTGGGTTCTCTATCTCTCCCTTAACACTCTCTCTCTTCCTTGTTCATTCGATTCCGACCTTGTTTGTATGATCTGAAACCACAGTTGTGCTCGGTTTTTGATTCTCTATCTAGTACTATCGATGCATATTGATTTGGTGATGATAGTTTCAAAACCCATTTCGAGTTTTGACTGATTTGCTTCGGTTTTAATGTTAAATTGATGCCCATGAATTCTTGTGCTTATTTTTATACTTGAATCATGTTGGTATTGAGTTTATCAGTTCGTGTTTGAATATATATATATATGCATGTATGGCTTGTTCGGTGGTGTTGTTCGAGTTCTTGACTCGTTTTCCTAGTTGTCCAGTTCGACTTTGATGCTTATACATGATTATATTTGATGGTAACTGCTTATAAATGGTAGAATTTTCGTGTTGGAGGCTCAAATTTAGAGTACCATGGAAATTTTTTGCCATGCGGCTATGATTTTCGTAATGAGCCGGTGAATTGACGATGATGAATATTAGTCGAAATTTGATTATTATTCGTATATGAAGTTTTTAAAAATTATAAGATTGCATGATTGATTTTCGAAATTATTAATTCGAATTTATATGATTTTTATGAGAATTATTCGGGTTATTAAGAGTTATGTGATGTTAGTAATTCGTTAAATTATGAAATGGTAATTTGAGATATGTATGCATGAATTATTCGAATTATACGATTTGTATGATTAGAAGTTGATTCAAAATTATGTGTGATTATGTATTCCATTGGAAGTGTAGGTGGATAATGAATCCATCGTAGGTATTTGATTGTGGAGTGGAGTCGGATATATTTCCGACGGGATAGTCCATATTATAAAGGGGATTCTATCCGATTTTCATGAAATTATAAATAGTAAAGTATATATCTAAATGCATGACTGCTTATAAACTAGTTTTATCTGTTAAGTGACTTATATGAGATGCATGTTCTATGTGCTACGTGCTTAAGTGAATATTTGGTTACGAGGTAATTCTAGTGTAATGTCAAGTACGTATGCTATATGTTGAGTATCGATGCGTTATAAGAATCGTTTGGGTAGAATAGGATTAGATGACTATGAGGTATAGTATTCTAAAGTAGTGATTATGATTTATGTAGATACGAAGGACGTAGGCCCTAGCAATAAAGGGAAAACTAAGGTTGAGTTTCAGTAGGCTGAGCTGTGAACTGTTGCATTCTACCAGAGGCAAGTAACTCTGTCTTTACTTGCAGTTACTTTTCTTAAACTGATATACCATGTTGATTCAAGCATGCCTAGAGGTGGCCAAACAGCCGTGCCGTGCGGGCCGTTCCGGTTTGGCCACGTGCCGACCTGTATGAAACCGGGCACGGGCACGCACGCACGGTTTGGACGTGTCGTGACGTGCTGTGCCGTGCCGGTTCGTCGACTTTGCAAACCGTGAATGGCACGCGGGTTGCGGCGTGTTGGCGTGCTTTTTTTTTTGAAGGAAAATTCGAAGGTTACTAAAAAATTTACATAAAATTTGAATTTTTTTGTTAATTTAATATTTATTTTTAATATTCTCAAAATATGAAATGTGTCAAATTAAAATGTTTCGAATTTGTAACTCTTTTCATCTAATTTTATTTCATATTTTATCTTTCGAATTTTTAAGAAAATACGAATCATATTGAAATAAAAAAGGGGTGAAAGAGGACGGTACCTCTACTAAATTTTATTAATTAAAAAAATATTTTACAAATGATGTGAGAGGACTCCTCTCTAAAAAAACGGAACAAACCGCATTAAACATGTTTACAAAATTACAAACAAATAAATTCTAAATCTAAAATAAATTTAAAAATACAAGATAATCAAATTCTACACACTAGTCTTCTTCTTGTTCGGCCCCCGAATCCGATGAATCCATTATCATCCACGGATCGTCTTCTCCGTCCGAATCATCCGCTTTTTTTCCTTGTTGTCTTTTTTCGGCTTGATCCCAATCTTTTTTGCAAACACATATTTTTATTGAATCGGGTGCAAGACTTGATCTCTTCTCGTCTAACACTCTTCTACCCGCAATAAAAGCGGATTCGGATGCAATTGTAGAAGTGGGGACTACTAAAATATCTTTTGCAATTTTTGCTAAAACCGGAAATGGTAACTCATGATTTTTCCACCATGTTAACATATCGAACTCATCATTTAACTCATAATGATACGAAAAAAATGCATGCAACATAGTAAAAGCAGTAGTGGGAGTACTATTACTAGATTCGGAAATCAAAATTTTTGGTCTTTTATTAGTTAATATCGATGCAATTGTTTTATTAAATCTACTACCACCACTACTACTACTTTTAGGTGGCATAGAAATTTGAGTTTTAGCATTATATATATCAACAAGATGATACAAATAATCTAAACAATTTTGAACATATAATTCCCAATTATTTGAAACATTTAACGTTTCGTAATAATGTTTTAACAAGACTTCTAAACCATCCTTTCTAACACCCGGATCAAGAAGACATGCAATGCCATAAATAAAAGGAAATTCATCTAAATATTCGATCCACTTTTTCTTCATTTCCTCTATAATAAAACTAAAATGAGGATCTTCTTCATAATTAGCTAAAGTGTTAACAATATTAATACATTCAATAATAACGTGATGTGCATTTGGTTCATAAACATAAGAAAAAACCTTAGTAGCATGTGAATAACAATCAAGTATATCACGTACGGTAGATGCCAATTCCCAATCATTTTCGGTAATATGTGAATCTTCATTTTGGTGATTTGGTTCGCTATTATATAATTGCGTGAAAATATCCTTATAAATAATTGCATCACTTACTAATTTATGAGTCGGACAATCAATCCCCCATTTTTTCGCCTTTAATCCTCTATCTTTACACATTTTCTTGTATTTTCGTTTAACATGACCCGCATAACGTAACCACTTAACTACTTTTCTTATAGGTTCTAATAACGTAGTTAAATGTTTAATTCCAATTTGACAAGATAGATTAAGGGGGTGGTATTGTATTAAGATTTTCAAAGACTTTCAATGATTTTAAAAGTCATGGGGTATTCAATTCTAACTTTTAAAGAGTCTTTAAAAGTATGGTGTTATTCAATTAAGACTTTTAAGAAGTATTTAAAAGTAGGGCGGTATTGAATTTAGACATTTATAGACTCTTTATAAGTATCGTGTTATTCAAAAAGTCAATGACTTTTAATGAGAATGACTTTTAATGACTTTTAACAAAAATTATAACTACATCCCTTGAAAAAAAAGTCATGAGCTTTTTGATAAGATTTGACATGACTTCTAATAATTCTATTAAAATCATCTTGAATAAAATTGTTTCATCTACTGCCAATAATTTTTTTAAAATTTCCTGTCGCTTTTCTTCTCTTTCTACCTCTTCCTCTTCTTCCATCTCTTTTTCTTCATCTTCTTGGTTTTTCAATTTCCATATTATATTCATTTTAGTAAACAATATTATTGAGGGTGCGATCTTTTGCAATTTTGTAAAACTAGATCATCTTTTGTAATTTTGTAAAACTAGATCATAACACACAAAGTAAAATAAGAATTCATCAAACATTATAGTAATTCATGGGCTTCTAAAAATATTGTGCTTGCAAAAATTCACATAAAACACCAATAAAATAGCTTTGCATCATAAAAATATTGCTGGCTAATGACATAGTTCTGCATCATCATTAGCTATGAATAGTGACAAATATATAATTCTTAGATAAAAATATGCAATGAATACTCAATTTAACAAGAAATATACCTTGTACTCAATTTTTTGGTGGCCGGATTAATCAGAGAACACACGATCGAAATTAGATTGCAGTGAAAAAATGTTAAAGGATTTCACAACATAGGCTAATATATAATCTTTGTAGTTAGTCTAGTAAACCACAAAATCTATCAAAAAGTCTATGAAAGTTTTTAGAAGTCATTTCATTAGGAGTCATTAAAAGTATTTCGAAATTTTAGTGACTCACCAAGAATCATTAAAAGTCATTAAAAGTCTGTAAAATCCATAAAAGTCAATATCCCAAAAATTGTCATTAAAAGTCATAATACAATACCACCCCCTAACTATGTGAGCACAACATCTAACATGTAAAAATATTCCATTACAAATTAAAGGAATATCACCCCTAATATAATCGATAGCTTTGTTATTAGCGGCGGCATTATCTAACGAAATTGAAAAAACCTTTTGATACAAATTAAATGCCCTAATTGTTTCTAAAATTCTTATTTTTATGTTAAAACCGGTGTGTGACTCGTCCATAATATCAAAAGCAATAATTCGTTTTTGTATTAAGTAATCATTATCTATCCAATGAACCGTAACACAAATAAAAGGCTCACCTCCACTCGAACTCCAACAATCGCTAGTTAAGGAAACCATACCATCAAATGTAGCAAAATAATTAATTAAATCATTTTGTTGAATAGCATATTGATTTTGTGTGTGACGTTTAAGTGTGTTCCTAGGAATTCTATTAAATGCCGGATTTACCGCGTTTTTCATCATATATTCTAAATTATGACTCTCACCGTGGGAGAAAGGCAACTCGTCTAATATAGTATATCTATCAAATTCATTAACCATACGTTCTCGATTATAGTGAAAAGGCATACCTCCTCCGGGCGACGAAGTCATGAAACCACCGATTAATGTTTGTTGCTCCGTTGAAGTTCCGCGTGCCGTTCCACTTTCGTGACTTTCCTTCGTAATATTATGTTTAGAGTGCAAATGTCGATCAAGTGTACCCGTGCCGCTTCCCTTCCGATGTACAAATGGTTTTTGTTGTCGATTAGCTTGTATACATAATAAACAATAACATTTCGCTTCGGTGGGATCTTGTTCCATCGGCGCCGGTACTCTATTAAAATAATTCCAAACATACGAATTTCTGCTCGCGGAAGAAGAACCACCTAAAAAACAAAATAATAAATGATTAATTTTGGAATCAAAAAATACGAACATAAAAATACGAATCAAAACCAGAAAACAGAAAAAACAGAACAAAAAAATATGAATCAAAAACAGAAAAAACAGAATTAATACGAAGCAATTTATTTGTATTATTTTTTGAGATGAGTTGGATAAAATATAGCCTATCAAAAATCAAAAAATAAATTATAACCAAAAATTAAAAAACCAAATTATAAACCAAAAATTCGAAACAAAAATAAAAAATAATCTTACCAGCTTCAGATGGTGGCGGCATGGAGGAAGTTGCTTGACTTGAACCTTGCGAAAATAATGTCCCCCTTCCTTCTTCCATTTTCAGCTCGTCGGAAATTGAAACTAAATAAGTAAGCTAGCTCGCCGGAAATAAAAATAAGAACAGAGAGTAGAGAGAGACAGTCAGACAGCAGAGAGAGTAGAGAGATTAAGAACAGAGAGTAGAGAGAGAGGTTTTGGTGTGCATGAAACTAAATTTACAACTCGGTATTTATAGAGAATGAGATTGGATTGGAACGTTGGAGACAGTAGCCGTTGGAGCCTTGGTCCTGCAGTAAAGAGGCGACCGTTGGAGCTGCAGCCTGCAGGCGACCGTTGGAGCAGCAAACCCCGCGTGCCGTGCGTGCCGAACATGTTGTTTTCATTTTTTTTTTGTTTTTGCTAATTATGTCAAACATGTTTATTCATTCATTCCAGCTTTTTTTTAAACATGATATATGCTAAATATGTATTATGTCAAATTAAAATGTTTCGAATTTGTAACTTTTTTCATCTAATTTTATTTCATATTAAAATCTTTTGAATTTTTAAGAAAATACGAATCATACGATTATATTGAAATAAAAAAGGAGTGAAAGAGGATGGTACCTCTACAATTTTTTTTAATTAAAAAAATATTTTACAAATGGTGTAAGAGGACTCCTCTCTAAAAAAATGGAACAAACCGCATTAAACATATTTACAAAATTACAAACAAATAAATTCTAAAATCAAAAATAAATCTAAAAATACAACCTAATACAAATTACAAATGAACGTGCCGAATGAACATGTTTACAAATAAACATGCCGAACGTGTTTACAAATAAATCTAAAACAAATAAACATGTTTACAAATGGTGTTTTTGACGTGCTTTTGGCGTGCCGAACGTGCCGAATGAACGTGCCGTCTGCTTTCCATTAACCACGTGCTTCCGCGTGCCGTGCCGTGCCGGTCCGGTTTTTCGAATTCATAACCCGTAACCAGCACGTTTCACTGTACGGGCTGGGCGTGCTTTAATCGACACGTACTGTAACTGGCCGTGCCATGCTTTTGGATGAATAATTCACGTGCGTGCCGGGCCTAACCGCCCGTTTGGCCGGCTCTAAGCATGCCTATCTTATACCATGTTGCTCATAAATCTTGTTTGGCCCATTTTATTCATATAACCAGAATTCTATGATCAACTGTTTTTTAAACAAGAAGTTTTAAAGTAGCCTAATTCTTTTTAACTGCTTCTTGACCAAATATGCCATACTACTTTCCAGAGTCAAACCTAATTGACTGATGGATAAACCACTACCTATGTTGACCTTAAAACTAATAAACTCCATTAAATTTCCTTAACACTTGAAATTCTGATCAATTGCATTAGTGGTTTGAGTCTATATCTTCTTGATCCAGACTTGCATCCCTGATTCTTTAATGTCAGAAAACCTAGTCAAACCCTTTGACTTTTATCATTGCAAATCAAAATGAGTTGTTTTCTTAAAACTACCTTAAAGCTACGTAGACTGGGCTGATTTGTTATCAGAGAGTCGAAAGTACTTCGAGGTAAGGGTTTTGAAAAGATTAAGAGTTGAAGTGTTTTACGAAGATAAAAAGAGTTTTATGAAGTGGAATGGTTTTAAAATGAGATTTTTATAAATTTTTAGGAACTCCGTCAAAATGGTTTCTACGGATTCCTGACGATTGGAGAGACGGAACGAACGGGTAATGCTTGTTCCGTCAGTTTTGAGGTGTATTATTGTGTAGTTCTGGTTTGTTCAGTTCGACACCTTTATAGGCCAATGTGTTGCGTCTTGGGAACCCAAGCTATCCTAATGAAAGGATATGATGTCGAGAGGGACTTTGTGTCCGGTATGGGGACTTTATGGGCTGATCACCCGTATTGTCTGTTAAGGTGAAATAAAAACTCCAATCAGTTTTCTTAAAATGATGATTACTTTTATTTACTGAAGAATGAAATTGGTTTACCATTTGAAATGTCTATTGTTTCACACAGTTTTGAAGTATATATATATATTGCTATCCTGCTATCGGTAAATTTTATGTCAAATGCCATATCAGGACCCTTGCTATCGCTTTCAGATAACCATGCTATATCTTGATGTTTTGTCATCCTTTGAAATATCATATTATGTTGTTCAGTTGAGATCTTAGTTACTTGCTGAGCGTTGGCTCATTATTATTTTTGTCTAACCCTTTTGACAGTAAACTAAGAATCATGGTCCGTACCATGCAAACTGCAAGGAAGCGCACTTATCGTGGACCCGAGTTGGTTCATTTCCATATAGCTCCCGAGGTAGATGCAATAATAGCTCAGTAAGGAGATCTTAGAATAGTTGTGAGATCTGGCAGTAGTGCTTTTGAGAATTTGGTTGTAATAATATTATTTTGAATTCAGGTTTGTATAATAATTTAGTTAGATGATGGCTTGCTTGTTTCATACCATTACCTGTGAAAGATCTTGGATAGTAGAGTAGGGGCCAGTCAGCATGTTATATTTATATTCTTATATTAGATTGTATGCATCTACTTGTGTGTCAGTGACCCTCCGATCTAGGCCCCGGGTCGGGAGGGCATCACAGGTTGGTATCAGAGCTACGGGTTTTGGTCACTGAAACAAGCCAGGAATTTATGATCATTAATAAAAGGAGTAGATACAATTAGGTTTCAAGAGTGATAGATGATATGGAGTGATTATAGGTTTAGGTTTTTCCTTTCGCGCTAGATTTTTAGGACTACTTAGTTTAACCCGTCTATATTCTGCGTGTATATATATATGATTGCTTCAGGACATGGATCTTGTTGACGATGCACCTCCTCTATCTTCCAATTCTGGTAGCTCTTCCGAGGAGTCTGATCCCTCAGAGATGATGTCTGACGCTGATGCCGAGATAGAGTCCGATGTGCTAGTATCCAATTCTGAGGTCGAGTGTCCCGCGGCCCGTGCCGACATCCCTGTCCCAGTTACCGAGCCTGTGCCTGAGTCTGACCCTGTGTCTGAGCCTGTTTCTAACCCCGTGCCTATTTTTGTCCCAGCACCAGTCTTGACCCCTTCTGTCACTGAGCACGAAGAGTCATCCATTGGATCTTGCTCGGTTCCCGAGCCCGCACCGGAGCGCACCTTTGAGGATATGGTCCGCGAGTGCGAGAGGTTATCAGGTCAGAATGCAGAGTTGAAAGAGCTGATCGAGAAAATGAAGGTGGAGGCCCAGATATGAGTAGATTTGACTGCCATGGAGAGGACGTATTAGGATGCTCGAGGAGGCCGTGTGGGACCGTTTGAACCGAAACCCGTCTTTTGATACCTTAGCAGAGGCTCGTAGGCTCTCGAGTGTTATCTGTTGGACTTTGTGTGAGCTTCGCTAGACTCGTGGATCTCGTAAGTAGAGATGTGGCTGTGGAGATGGCATGAGTGGGACATATGGTGGAGCCCATTAGTTTCAGTGGAGTACTACTAGTATAGGATGTTTTCCAGTTTTCCTAGTACTAGTAGACGGATTGTTGTTGTTGTTTTAGTTATTTTCTTTCAGTTTTGATATAAAAGTGTTGAATACCCTTGACTTATGATGGTGGACCTTTTATGTCGGATCGTTTTAGTCGTAGTAATGCATGTCTATTCGTATATCCCTGTGGTCTCTGCTTTGTTTACCGCTTTTTCATACTGTCTTCGCATACCATATTTCCATATCTATTGGCATGTTCATATAAACTATGTTGCATAATTTTCTACTGTACCCATATCATATTGATTGTTGGAACCGGTCGTCTAGTGGTATCAGACGAAGGAACCCTCTTCCTTTTGAATATATATCTACTTGTTGTTTACCAAACTGTTTACCTTCTTATCAGAAAGATGCCTCCCAGAAGAAGATCTACTACCAACAATGATAACCAAGATCAACAAAACCAAGACAACCCTATTATGGCCCAGATGTTTCAATTACTTCAACAACAAACTGCTTCTTTTGTTCAACACCAATAACATCAAGCTACCCAATCAGCTTTTACTTTTAAATCTTTTTAAGTCGTTCATCCTCCATAATTTAAAGGTACCCTTAACCCTATCGAGGCCAAGTCATGGCTGATGGATATTGAGAAGTCTTTCGCGTTAGTTAGGGTTGATGAAATTCAGAAGGTAGAGTTTGCCAGTTTTTATCTGAGAGCAGAAGCGAACTTTTGGTGGGAGTCTGTTAAAGCCTTAGAAGGAGATGCAATTACATGGCCCAGATTTGTGGAGTTATTTACTGAAAAGTATATGCCTGGTTATTTACAAGATCAGTTGGAGATTCAGTTTATGGAATTAAAACAGGAAGGAATGATTGTTGCAGAGTATGAAGCTAAGTTTACTGAGTTGTCTAGGTTTGCACCTCAGTATGTAGGAAATGAAGTTCGTAAGACTAAGAAATTTCATCATGGATTGAAGCCCTGGTTAAGGAGTAGAGTTGCTGCATTTGAGTTGAGGACTTATGCTGTTGTTGTGTAGAAGGCAATGATTATTGAGGGGGAAAGTGAGTTGAATCAGAAGGAGAAAGCTGGTAAGAAGAGGAAGTTTGATAAAGTTGAGAAGAGTCAAGAGGCAGAAGGTCATAAGAGTTTTCCGAACCGAGGAGGGTTTGGAAATCGACCAGGAGGTCAGAGGAATTTTCAGAAGTTTGGGGGTGGTAACGGAATGCAAGACCGTAGACCCCAAGGAGTAAACCCGCAAGCTGTAACAAGACCCGTACTACCAGAATGTAAAATTTGTGGAAGGAAGTACCCGAGTATTTGTAATAAGCCTAATATCAATTGCTACAAGTGTGGGAAGAAAAGACACTATGCTCAAGAGTGCCCTGAAGCGAAGTAGGTGGGAATGATTTGTTATAAGTGTGGTAAGGGTTGGTCATATAGAGAGGAATTGCAAGGAGCCTGTTTAGACTTCTAATGTGTTGAGAATTGTCGCGCCACCAGTTCAGCCACAAGCACCGTATCAAGCACCTCGAACCAGAGCTCGTACCTTCAATATGTTTGTTAAAGATGCTGTCAATGATGTCGACGTGGTTGCAGGTACGCTTCCTGTCAACTCTTTTGAAGCCAAAGTTTTAATTGATTCTGGAGCAACTAGATCATTTATATCTGAAAGATTTCTTGATAAGTTGCGTTGTGAGATTTTTCCATTAGAAAGACCATTAATAATAGAAGTGGCTAATCAGGATAAGATTTCCGTGGACCGGGAGTGTCCTAATTGTAATATTGAGATAGAAGGATTTCTTTTCTATGCGGATTTATTACCCTTTAAGTTGGGAGAGTTTGATGTTATTTTAGGAATGGATTGGTTAACTGAGTGTGATGCTCAGATTGGCTGTAGAAAGAAGCAAGTGAAGTTATATACTGAAGATGGTAGTGGAGTGGTGTTTCAAGGATAGAAACAAGATAAGAGATTTCTGACGTTTATGCAAGCAAAGAGATTATTGAAACAAGGATGTGACGCTTATTTAGCACATGTAATTGATACCGAGAGGGAAGATATTCCAGTAGTGAATGAATTTCCCGATGTATTTCCAGACGAGTTGCCCGGATTACCTCCAGATAGAGAGATTGAGTTTCCAATTGAGTTAGCACCCGAAACTGAACCAGTGTCTAAAGCACCGTATCGAATGGCACCTGCTGAGATAAAGGAGTTAGCGACTCAATTGCAAGATTTATTGGATAAAGGAGTAATAAGGCCGAGTGTATCCCCGTGGGGAGCACTAGTGTTATTTGTCAAGAAGAAGGATGGAAGCATGAGGTTATGCATCGATTATAGGGAGTTAAACAAGTTGACTATCAAGAACAAGTATCCATTGCCAAGGATTGATGATTTATTTGACCAGCTGAAAGATGCTGCATACTTTTCTAAGATTGATTTGAGGTCAGGTTATCACCAATTGAAGATTAAACCAGAAGATATCCCGAAGACTGCTTTTCGCACGCAATATGGACATTATGAATTTTTAGTTATGGCTTTTGGATTAACGAATGCGCCAGCTGTATTTATGGATTTGATGAATAGTGTAATCAAGAGATATTTTGATAAATTCATTATTGTATTTATTGATGAAATCCTTATATACTCAAGAAACCCTGAGGAGCATGCTGAGCATTTGAGAATAGCATTGAAAAACCTGAGGAAGGAAAGATTGTATGCAAAGTTTTCAAAGTGTGAATTTTGGTTGCAAGAATTGCAATTCTTAGGTCATGTGATTAGCAAAGATGGAATAAGGGTGGATCCTGCCAAGATTGAAGCTGTGGTGAGTTGGAGTAGACCAAGAACTCCTACTGAAGTGAGAAGTTTCTTAGGATTGGCTGGTTATTATCGAAGATTTGTGCAAGATTTTTCAAAGATTGCCACGCCATTGACAAAGTTGACCAGAAAGAATGAGAAGTTCATTTGGAGCAATAAGTGTGAAGAAAGTTTTCAAGAATTAAAGAAGAGGTTAGTTACCGCACCAGTGTTGGTATTGCCAGATGATAAAGGAAACTTTGTTATCTATAGTGATGCCTCATATAAAGGATTAGGATGTGTTAAAATGCAACACGGGAATGTTATTGCGTATGCTTCAAGAGAACTTAAGCCGCACGAGCAAAAGTATCTGACGCATGATTTGGAATTGGCCGCGATTGTATTCGCATTAAAGATTTGGAGACATTATTTGTACGGAGAAAAGTGTGAAATTTTCACCGACCATAAAAGCTTGAAGTATATCTTTACCCAAAAAGAGTTGAATATGAGATAGAGAAGGTGGTTGGAGTTGATTAAAGATTATGATTGCACGATAAGTTATCATCCCGAAAAGGCGAATGTTACTGCTGATGCATTGAGTAGAAAGGAGAGATTGAATGCCTTGACAATGCCAAAGGAGTTATTTCGAGAATTTGAGAAATTGAATTTAGAAGTTTACGAGTCAAAGAATGCAGATGAGTTTCTTAGTACAATGACTTTTCAACCAGAGTTGTTGGAAAAGATTCGAAGATGTCAAGAGGAAGTGATGAATTGCGAAATGAATACGTTGACTGGATAAGAGATTTGTACCCAGAAAGATGATCAAGGTATTTTGAGATTTGGGAAAAGGATATGGATTCCTAATGTCATGGAGTTAAAGAATGAGATTTTAACTGAAGCCCATAGTTCAAGATATTCCATTCATCCTGGAAGTACGAAGATGTATCGAGACTTAAAAGAAAATTTTTGGTGGCCAGATATGAAGCGTGAGATAGCCGAATGGATAAGCAAGCGTTATACCTGTCAGAGGATTAAAGCGGAACATCAGAAACCAAGTGGATTATTACAACCATTAGATATTCTCGAGTGGAAGTGGGAGCACCTTGCCATGGACTTTTTAGTAGGATTGCCAAGAACTAAAGCGAATCATGATGCGATTTGGGTAATCATTGATCGACTAATGAAGTCCGCTCATTTTCTGCCAATTAACGAAAGATTTTTGTTGGACAAGCTGGTACATTTATATTTGAAGGAAATAGTCTCTCATCATGGAGTTCCTGTTTCAATAGTATCTGACTGAGACCCAAGGTTTAACTCGAGGTTTTGGCGACAATTTCAAGAAGGTTTATGAACCCAATTGAAGATGAGTACAGCTTACCATCGGCAAACGGACGGACAAAGTGAAAGGACTATTCAGACAATAAAAGATATGCTTAAAGCTTGTGCCTTGGATTTCGAAGGAAGTAAGGATGAACGTTTGCCATTAGTTGAGTTTTCATATAACAATAGTTACCACGCAAGTATTGGGGTGCCGCCATATAAAGCTTTGTATGGAAGAAAGTGTAGATCCCCAGTATATTGGGAAGAATTGGGTGAAAGGAAGATATTAGGACCAGAGCTGCTTCAACAGACGAAAGAGAAAATTGAAGTTATCCAGAAAAGATTAGTTACTGCCCAGGATCGACAGAGGAAATATGATGATTTGAAGAGAAAGTTATCCAGAGGATCGATAGGTGATCAAGTGTTGTTAAAAGTGTCACCGTGGAAAGGAGTTACAAGATTTGGTAAGAAAGGAAAGTTGAGTCCAAGGTATGTAGGACCATTTGAGATTTTAAAGCGAGTTGGAAAGGTTGCTTACGAATTGGCGTTGCTACTGCACATACACCATATTCACAATGTGTTCCATGTATCTATGCTTATGAAGTATAATCCAGATGCAAGCCACGCAATCGAGTATGAGCCTAACGAGATTCAGCTAGATTTGTCTTATGAAGAGCAGCTAGTAGAGATTCAGGATAGAAGTGATAGAAAGCTTAGAAATAAGGTTGTTCGTTTAGTTAAGGTTTTGTGGAGGAATCCTATAGTCGACTTGGGAATTTGAAAGCGAGATGCTTGCCAAGTATCCTCATTTGTTTGCTTAGGTGAGATTCTGGGGACAGAATCCTTTTAAGGAGGGAAGGCTATAACGACTTAGAATTTTCGTAATTTTTAAATGCTTAGCTAAATGTGAAAGTATGTGGAATATATGATGAGAATATTTTGATGAAGTCAAAATATGTGTGAAAGCATGATTATGTGATTATACGATGAGTGGTTTATGTCGTACATGTTCGTGGAATTTTATTTGTATTTTTGGAGCATTAAAAGAATTTTAAAAATGCATATTTAATCTTTTAAAAACTATATAAAATCATTGGAGTTGATTTTAATCATGAAATCTTTTGCATTATCATCTTTGTGATATTGTTGAGCTATGAAAATTAGTTTGGATATTTAATTGTATGTTTTGGTATTTTAAAAAGCATTATTTCTTTCAAAAAGCTTTTATTTCAAAAATTCGTATAAAATTCATTTTTGATCCAAATATTATTTTAAAATATGGGGATGCTTCTAATTTCATGAACTTTATTTTAAAAATTTTATGAAATATTTTCTCCTCATTTCCTATTTTATTTCAATTTAAAAGTGATTAAAATTATAGTTTTTCAGAAAAGTAATTAGTAATTAGTAAATTACCATTTTGCCCCTACAAAATTGGTAAGAGGCGATGGCCTCTTCTTCATTTTCTTTTGCAGTCTCTCACAAATCTCTCTATTTCAAAACCCATTTCGAGTTTTGACTGATTTGCTTCGGTTTTAATGGTAAATTGATGCCCATGAATTCTTGTACTTATTTTTATACTTGAATCATGTTGGTTTGAGTTTATCAGTTCGTGTTTGAATATATATGCATGTATAGCTTGTTCGGTGGTGTTGTTCGAGTTCTTGACTCATTTTCCTAGTTGTCCAGTTCGACTTTGATGCTTATACATGATTATATTCGATGTTAACTGCTTATAAATGGTAGAATTTTCGTGTTGGCGGAGGCTCAAATTTAGAGTACCACGGAAATTTTTTGCCCGACGGCTATGATTTTTGTAATGAGCCGGTGAATCGACGATGATGAACATGAGTCGAAATTTGATTATTATTCGTATATGAAGTTTTTAAAAATTATAAGATTGCATGATTGATTTTCGAAATTATTAATTCGAATTTATATGATTTTTATGAGAATTATTCGGGTTACTAAAAGTTATGTGATGTTAGTAATTCGTTAAATTATGAAATGGTAATTCGAGATATGTATGCATGAATTATTCGAATTATACGATTTGTATGATTAGAAGTTGATTCAAAATTATGAGTGATTATGTATTCCATTGGAAGTGTAGGTGGATAATGAATCCATCGTAGGTATTTGATTGTGGAGTGGAGTCGGATATATTTCCGACGGGATAGTCCATATTATAAAGGGGACTCTGTCCTATTTTCGTGAAATTATAAATAGTAAAGTATATATCTAAATGCATGACTGCTTATAAACTAGTTTTATCTGCTAAGTGACTTATATGAGATGCATGTTCTATGTGCTACGTGCTTAAGTGAATATTTGGTTACGAGGTAATTCTAGTATAATGTCAGGTACGTATGTTATATGTTGAGTATCGATGCGTTATAAGAATCGTTTGGGTAGAATAGGATTAGACGACTATGAGGTATAGTATTCTAAAGTAGTGATTATGATTTATGTAGATACGAAGGACGTAGGCCCTAGCAATAAAGGGAAAGCTAAGGTTGAGTTTCAGTAGGCTGAGCTGTGAGCTGTTGCATTCTACCAGAGGTAAGTAACTCCGTCTTTACTTGCAGTTACTTTTCTTAAACTGATATACCATGTTGATTCAAGCATGCCTATCTTATACCATGTTGCTCATAAATCTTGTTTAGCCCATTTTATTCATATAACCAAAATTCTATGATCAACTGTTTTATAAACAAGAAGTTCTATAGTAGCCTAATTCTTTTTAACTGCTTCTTGACCATATATGCCATACTACTTTCCAGAGTCAAACCTAATTGACTGACGGATAAACCACTATTTTAAATAACCTATGTCCGTTGTCAGTTGAACCTTTGTTGACCTTAAAACTTATAAACTCCATTAAAATTTCTTTAACACTTGAAATTCTGATCAATTGCCTTAGTGGCTTGAGTCTATATCTTCTTGATCCAGACTTGTATCCCTGATTCTTTAATGTCAGAAAACCTAGTCAAACCCTTTGACTTTTATCATTGCAAATCAAAATGAGTTGTTTTCTTAAAACTACCTTGAAGCTACCTAGACTGGGCTGATTTGTTATCAGAGAGTCGAAAGTACTTCGAAGTAAGGGTTTTGAAAAGATTTAGAGTTTAAATGTTTTATAAAGTGGAATGGTTTTAAAATGAGATTTTTATAAATTGTTAGGAACTTCGTCAAAATGGTTTCTACGGATTCCTGATGATTGGAGAGACAAAACGAACGGGTAATGCTGGTTCCGTCAGTTTTGAGGTGTATTATTTTGTAGTTCTGGTCTGTCTAGTTCGACACCTTTATAGGTCAATGTGTTGCGTCTTGGGAACTGATAAGTGGATTCATAACCACTTAGATCGCTTCATATCGGCTTAAATTGATTGACTTGGACTCAAGTTTGTTGTGTGTTTTAATGTGTTTTAGTGAGATTGTGCAGGATATCTTTCTAGAGGCAGGGATGGACTTTTCATTAGTTATATGTTGGATAGCTCATAAGAATAAGTGCTAGGAGTTGCAGAAGATTTGGAGAAGAAATCAGCAAAACATAAAAAATATGCAGGAACAGAACACAGCCGTGCGGGCGCGCTTGGATCACACAGAAAGTGCGCGTGGCTTGGAAAAACAGGATGAATTTAAGCAGCGCGGGCGCGCTTGATTTGCTTAGGAATGGCGCGCGGCCGCGCCTGTAGCCGACAGAACTGCCAGAAAATTTCCAGAAACCTATTTTAACAAGGAATTTTACACAAATTCTACTACTAATCATATGGCAACTGCTTTGGACGGCCAGAAACTTCTAGAATCAGACTTATACATGGAATGTCAATTCTACTTTCAATCAAGAACGGAATTTGCCACAATTCTATTCCAACTCAAAGATGGCAATTACTTGTTGAGGAGGCAACTTGGGGCTATAAATACACACCTTGGGGGACATAAAAGTCGATCATCTACACACCAGAGTTCAGTCCAATTCGTTCATAGCACGAGATCGAGAAGCCAAGGCGGGATTGTGATGACAAAAAGATCTAGACATAGTTTTCTTGGATTCCTTTGTTTAGGCGTATCTTTTGGATGCTTGTTTCATTCACGGATTTGTTCTCTAAACCTTGTTACATTATTGATTTATTTATCTTTGTTATCTTGTTCATTACCATGTTTTCATCAAATCCCATGGTGACGAAAGGTTCAATTATGAACTAATCGTTGTCGTGGGATCCTAGCGGATTTATCTATGTGGCTTAGTAGTTTGCATGCCTTAAAGATTTATGTTTGGTGAATTCTTGATATCCTCGTATGGTTGTGTTTCATGTATTTAGATGCGTAGCTAACATCTAATTTGTTAATCTCTTGCTAAACGAGAGTGGAACTTGAGATTTAGAACTTGCCATGCTAGCATAAGATAGGTTCATGTTTTAACATCATGATTTGTGGCATAAATAGAGATATTATGCTATCCTATATGATCTAAGTGGATAACTTGTGCTTAAACCTTTATGTTTTCAAATTCTATAGAGATATAGGGTCTAAACATAATAGGTGTCTATTCATTTTCTATCTCTTTTGTGGATGTATGTTTAGTTTGGTATTCGTATACTGAGAAGTAGCGTTTACTTGTTTCGTGTTATTCGATCAGATATCAAAATCATCGCAAGTATTGATTAAAGGCAGCAACTCTAAGTGAAGTAGATAATGAAACTAGGATTCCATGTTTATTCTCATATAAGTAATTCGATTTCTATTCTCATTAGTTAATTTAAGTCTTAGTTTTATAATTTGCACCTTAGTTTAATTTAGATAATTAAAAATCCCAATTTAATATTTGTCTTAGCAGTGAATTAAAACCATACATTATTGCATAGGTGCTAAATTGAATTAAAAACCATATCTCTGTGGGAACGAACTTGACTTATACCTGTATTACTTGTGACCACGTATGCTTGCGTGATTTTGTGTTAACAAGTTTTTTGGCGCCGCTACCGGGGATCATCGGTGTTTTATTTTTAGTTTATGTGCTTGTCAATAGTGGTCGTTAACGTTCACTGACTCGGATTTCTTACTTAGTTTGTTTGTTTCGTGGTGTTTTCAGGTACTTAGGTTTGTATGCGAACACGCTTACAAGCTCGTTTGGAAGAACTGGCAGAAGACGATCTTGTAGAGAATAAAGAGGATAAGAAAGAGGAATCTGAAACTACAGTAGAGATGGCAGATGCAGCAGTAGCTAAGGCTTTGAAGGAATATTCTCAGCCAAAGATCAATGACATCCAGTCTAGTATTATCAGGCCGGCCATCACGGCTAACAACTTCGAAATCAAACTGGGCACTATTCATATGGTACAGAATTCGGTTCAGTTTGGGGGTGCTTCTATGGAGGATCCTAACATGCATATTCGGGACTTTATCGAGATCTGTGACACTTTCAAGTTCAATGGTGTGTCGGATGATGCTATCAAGTTGAGACTTTTCCCATTCTCTCTGAGGGATAAGGCTAAGGGTTGGCTACACTCTCTACCACCTGGTTCCATTACTACATGGGAGGATCTTGCTCAGAAGTTTCTTACTAAATTCTTCCCTATGGCGAAAACTGCAGCAATAAGGAACCAGCTAACTCAATTTGCTCAGCAATCTAGAGAATCTTTGTGTGAGGCTTGGGAACGATACAAGGAGATGCTTCGTAGGTGTCCACATCATGGTATGCCTGATTGGATAGTTATCAATAGTTTTTACAATGGGTTGGGAGCACAGTCTAGACCTATGCTAGATGTAGCATCAGGTGGAGCTCTATGGGCTAAGAGCTACGATGAAGCTTATGAACTTATTGAGACGATGGCTGCTAATGAATATCAGAATCCAACCCAGAGGCTTTCTCAAGGCAAGGTAGCATGTATTTTTGAGGTGGATACGGCTTCAGCTATAGCAGCTCAGTTGAAGGCATTGACTATGAAGGTGGATTCTCTTGCAAATTATGGAGTTCAGCAGGTGGCTAGTGTTTGTGAGCTATGTGCGGGCGCACATGATACAAATCAATGTGTTATTTCATCTGAATCAGCACAGTTCGTGAGTAATTTCCAGAGACCTGCTGCACCAGTTCCAGCCACTTATCATCCTAATAATCGGAATCATCCCAATTTCAGCTGGAGTAACAATCAAGGTGCTCAACAACCTCAGTCTTATCAGCAGTTTCAGGGACAGCAAGCGAGGTCATTTAATCAGGGCTATCAACAACAGTATGCTCCAAGGCAACCTTATCAACCTCCGGGATTTCATCAACCCCAGGCTAATGTGGGGCAATCTTCTAATGAAAAATCAGAAATGGATGAGTTGAGGATGATGATTAAAAGCCTGTCAGTTTCTCAAAAGACCTTGGAGAACCAGATGGGACAGCTTGCAAGTGCTTTACTTAGTAGGCCACAAGGAACTCTTCCTAGTGATACAGAGGTTAATCCAGGCAAGAGGGAGGTTCATGAGCAGGTGAAGGCAGTTACTTTGAGTTCGGGAAAGGTTACAACATATCAAAAATCAGTAACTAAGGAATATGAAGAAGGGCAGAATCAGAAACTTAGAAAATCAGCAGTGCCCGGAATTGAAAACTCTGACTTGGTAATTGAGCCGCTTGATGGTGAAAAGAGCAAGAAGCCGGCTGAAAAATCTACTCCAAAGCAGTCTACAGAGAATAATCAGATCTATCCACCCCCTCCATTTCCAAAAAGACTTCAAAAGCAAAATTTTGCTGAAAACTCTCCTCCAAAGCAGAAGTTGGTAAATCAGATCTATCGTCCTCCTCCATATCCTCAACGTTTGCAGAAACAAGATCAAGAAAAATAGTTTCAAAAGTTTATGGATGTTTTCAAGAAACTGTCCATTAACATTCTTTTTGTTGAAGCATTGGAGCAGATGCCGAGATATGCAAAGTTCATGAAGGATATTTTGTCACGGAAGAGAAGGTTGGAAGAATTTGAAACAGTGGCATTGACGGAGGAGTGCAGTGCGGTGTTGCAACAGAAGTTGCCACCTAAATTGAAAGATCCGGGAAGTTTCACAATTCCATGCACCATTGGGAGTTGTCTTTTGATAAATGCTTATGTGATTTGGGAGCTAGTATTAATCTCATGCCCTTGTCTGTTTTCAAGCAACTTAGTATACCGGAACCGAAACCAACCAACATCTCCTTGCAGTTGGCTGATAGGTCGATCACTTATCCGAGGGGTATAGTAGAGGATGTCTTGGTGAAGGTTGATAAGCTCATATTTCCTGCCGATTTTGTGATTATAGATTTTGAAGAAGACAAGAAGATTCCCATAATCTTGGGAAGGCCTTTTCTAGCTACGGGTCATACTTTGATCGATGTGCAAAAAGGAGAGCTTACAATGAGGGTGCAAGATCAGAATGTCACCTTTACTGTGTTCAAGGCCATGAAATTTCCGACAGAGGATGAAGAGTGTTTCAGTGTGGAAATGGTTGATATGGGTCAGAGGAAGAAGTTTGATCAGTTGTTAAGTGAAAAGTCGGACACGCACATGCTAAAGCATCACATCAGTGATTCCATTGACAGTTCTTCAGTTCGAGATCTCTCGAATGTAAAGCTTGGTAAACTTCCATCTCATTTGAAGTATGTCCTTCTGAATGATGAGTTAGTGATTTTTGAAGAGGGTCACGATAATGTGTTAAGAAGGTGGATAGTTGATGATGCGGTAGAAGAGTGTGTGGTTCAGTCAACTGAAAGGGATAAACACCTTAAAGGAGTGAAGAAGAAAAAGAAAAAATCGATTGGAGGAAGAGTCAAAGTGAAGTTTGATTTAGAAAAGATGTGGGAAGATAGCAAGAAGGTTGTCAAACAATGGGTGAATGGTACTTCTGCTAAGGACAAGTCGAATGCGATCTTCAAGCCACCATGATTTGAATCATATTTGTCCGGCTAAATGACGTTAACGACAGCGCTTCGTGGGAGGCAACCCATGTGGTTTCGATAATTAGGTATTTTTTCTACTATCCCTTGTATTACCTTCCATTCAATGGGGACATTGAGTATTTTAAGTTTGGGGATGAGTAGCGTGTGGTAGTTATTTATGTCATTATGTTCATATAGGATATCATGTTTTGCATAATAGTAGTAATTCATTCATGTATGTTCGTATTATTTATGTTTGTTTCATATAGGACATTCTGTTTTTATTTTCGTATACCATGTGAGTTCATTTTTAGTTGTATTTTCATGGCATGCATATTTCATGATCCCTTAGGATGAGCTAATTCTGGTTGATAGGTAGATGTTTAATTGAGTGTGGTAATGATGAGTAGAGGGTTGATTCATAGTTCTTATGAAATTGACTTGCATGTTATGGGAACAAAATTTTAACACAGTCTCATTGGGTGCTTTTGGGCTAGGTTAGGGTCATGCCTGTTTGGATGTTTTGAGATTTAATCACTTATTTATACTTAGAATTTTCGTTATTCCCTTGATGGCGTAGGAGCATTAAAGTCTAAGTTTGGGGGAAACCAGGGATTTCATGCTAATTGTTAATTGTTAATAATGGCTAGGTGTCAAATGACTAGTAGCCGGCTCATATTTATATGAGTAGTCTAGGGTTGGAAATGAGAAAGGCTCATTCCAAATTCATGCTAATTGTTAATAATGGCTAGGTGTCAAATGGCTAGTAGTTGGCTCATATTTATATGAGTAGTCTAGGGTTGGAAATGAGAAAGGCTCATTCCAGATTGTATATAAAAAAAAGTCAAAAGAAAAAAAGAAAAAAAAGAAAAAAAAGAAAAAAAAAGAGTCAATAGTTTAATTCTTTAATGCAAAATTAACCACGAGTGAGCTCTTTAATACTCGAATAATTAAGTCTGAGGGGACTTAGTCCTAGTAACCTAAAGCCCTTGTGGTTTGGGATTGCTGACCTAACACTCGCTACATGGGTATTATTGTATAGGCCTTTTGGGATCTCATTCATTGCACGGTTAAATAAGCATGCGTATTATATAGAGTATTATGTGTCGTAGTGTAATAATAAAGCATGAATTTTTGGCTAACTTGAATGAGGATGGAGGTGTTTCTAGGTTATGAAGTGTTTACAGTCTATTCTATTTATAAACGTGTGATTGTCTTGGCGAAGAACATGTATGATTATTGATCTAGTTTTGGGAGTATTTCTGATGAGCATCGCACACATGCACGTTTCTGTTCATGTATTGTTAGTATACGGGGACTTAGTCGAGCTCTACTTGGATTTGTTGCATTCTTTGAGATATTTGCTTGTTAGTTGGTTTTGGTGATTTTGAAGGGGATCTTTGCATTTTCATTTTAGTTGCATTCATGCATTGCATTGCATTAGGTTACATGGATTTTGTGGGTACATTCGCTATAGGCCCTCACGAGACCTTACTCGTCCACTAGGGCTGCCTAGGGGTTTAAAGGGCTTGTTGCATATGCCAAATGCAACCGTGATCACCTACGGAAGTGGTACTAGTTAGTGAGTGTTAGTTGTTTATGCTTGAGGACAAGCATCGGTTTAAGTTTGGGGGTGTGATAAGTGGATTCATAACCACTTGGATCGCTTCATATCGGCTTAAATTGATTGACTTGGACTCAAGTTTGTTGTGTGTTTTAATGTGTTTTAGTGAGATTGTGCAGGATATCTTTCTAGAGGCAGGGATGGACTTTTCATTAGTTATATGTTGGATTATAACTCATAAGAATAAGTGCTAGAAGTTGCAGAAGATTTGGAGAAGAAATCAGCAAAACATAAAAAATATGCAGGAACAGAACACAGCCGTGCGGGCGCGCTTGGATCACACAGAAAGTGCGCGTGGCTTGGAAAAACAGGATGAATTTAAGCAGCGCGGGCGCGCTTGATTTGCTTAGGAATGGCGCGCGGCCGCGCCTGTAGCCGACAGAACTGCCAGAAAATTTCCAGAAACCTATTTTAACAAGGAATTTTACACAAATTCTACTACTAATCATATGGCAACTGCTTTGGACGGCCAGAAACTTCTAGAATCAGACTTATACATGGAATGTCAATTCTACTTTCAATCAAGAACAGAATTTGCCACAATTCTATTCCAACTCAAAGATGACAATTACTTGTTAAGGAGGCAACTTGGGGCTATAAATACACACCTTGGGGGACATAAAAGTCGATCATCTACACACCAGAGTTCAGTCCAATTTGTTCATAGCACGAGATCGAGAAGCCAAGGCGGGATTGTGACGACAAAAAGATCTAGACATAGTTTTCTTGGATTCCTTTGTTTAGGCGTATCTTTTGGATGCTTGTTTCATTCACGGATTTGTTCTCTAAACCTTGTTACATTATTGATTTATTCATCTTTGTTATCTTGTTCATTATCATGTTTTCATCAATTCCCATGGTGACGAAAGGTTCAATTATGAACTAATCGTTGTCGTGGGATCCTAGCAGATTTATCTATGTAGCTTAGTAGTTTGCATGCCTTAAAGATTTATGTTTGGTGAATTCTTGATATCCTCGTATGGTTGTGTTTCATGTATTTAGATGCGTAGCTAACATCTAATTTGTTAATCTCTTGCTAAACGAGAGTGGAACTTGAGATTTAGAACTTGCCATGCTAGCATAGGATAGGTTGATGTTTTAACATCATGATTTGTGGCGTAAATAGAGATATTATGCTACCCTATGTGATCTAAGTGGATAACTTGCGCTTAAACCTTTATGTTTTCAAATTCTATAGAGATATATGGTCTAAACATAATAGGTGTCTATTCATCTTCTATCTCTTTTGTGGATGTATGTTTAGTTTGGTATTCGTATACTGAGAAGTAGCGTTTACTTGTTTCGTGTTATTCGATCAGATATCAAAATCATCGCAAGTATTGATTAAAGGCAGCAACTCTAAGTGAAGTAGATAATGAAACTAAGATTCCATGTTTATTCTCATATAAGTAATTCGATTTCTATTCTCATTAGTTAATTTAAGTCTTTGTTTTATAATTTGCATCTTAGTTTAATTTAGATAATTAAAAATCCCAATTTGATATTTGTCGTAGCAGTGAATTAAAACCATACATTGTTGCATATGTGCTAAATTGAATTAAAAACCATATCTCTGTGGGAACGAACTTGACTTATACCTGTATTACTTGTGACCACGTATGCTTGTGTGATTTTATGTTAACAGGAACCCAAGCTATCCTAATGAAAGGAAATGATGTCCAGAGGGAATTTGTGTCCGGTATGGGGACTTTATGGGCTGATCACCCGTATTGTCTGTTAAGGTGAAATAAAAACTCCAATCAATTTTCTTAAAATGATGATTGCTTTTATTTACTGAAGAATGAAATTGGTTTACCATTTGAAATGTCTATTGTTTCACACAGTTTTGAAGTATATATATATATATATATATATATATATATATATATATATATATATATATATATATATATATATATATATATATATATATATATATATATATATATATATATATATATATATTGCTATCCTGCTATCGGTAAATTTTATGTCAAATGCCATATCAGGACCCTTGTTATCGCTTTCAGATAACCATGCTATATCTTGATGTTTTGTCATCCTTTGAAATATCATATTATGTTTTTTAGTTGAGATCTTAGTTACTTGCTGAGCGTTGGCTCATTATTATTTTTGTCTAACCCTTTTGACAGTAAACTAAGAATCGTGGTCCGTACCATGCAAACTGCAAGGAAGCGCACTTATCGTGGACCCGAGTTGGTTCATTTCCATATAGCTCCCGAGGTAGATGCAATAACAGCTCAGTAAGGAGATCTTAGAATAGTTGTGAGATCTGGCAATAGTGCTTTTCAGAATTTGGTTGTAATAATATTATTTTGAATTCAGGTTTGTATAATAACTTAGTTAGATGATGGCTTACTTGTTTCATACCATTACATGTGAAAGATCTTGGATAGTAGAGTAGGGGCTAGTTAGCATGTTATATTTATATTCTTATATTAGGTTGTATGCATCTAGTTATGTGTCAGTGACCCTCCGATCTAGGCCCCGGGTCGGGAGGGCGTCACAACCTAAACCTCCTTACGCAGGTTATAATTCTGTTATTATGAAATTTATTTAAAAATAAATATTATTTATTAATTTAAAGGTTATATTGAAAATATATATATCTAATTTCCAACTTGCAAAAAAAAATGTTTTTGAATTATTTAGATGTAAAATGATTTTAACAAATAATAATTACTACTCATTTTTAAAGTTAATTTTTAAATCAATACTATTATATAAAAGCCGAAACATTAAAAGTTTTGGTACCTGTTTTTTGGTACCTATTTTTTGGTACTTCGTGAATTTACTTATTTATTCTTTATTATAAAGAAAAATAAATATACCTAAAATAAATAATAACATAGTATGGTAATTAGTCGATTGCCTTCTCACATTTACTTTAGTTGAAAATATTACCATTTATAAACACCTAAAAATATATACTCAAAAATATCACACCATAATTTTCAAGAAAAATATAACAACTAAAATAAATAATAACATAATATAATTAATGGTAATTAATTGATTTAACATAATAAAATTAATGGTAATTAGTCGATTGCCCTTTTCACATTAACATAATAAAATTAATGATAATTAGTCGATTGCCTTTTTCACATTAACATAATAAAATTAAAGATAATTAGTCGATTGTCTTTTTCACATTTAATTTTAGTTGAAGATATTACCTTTTATAAATACCTAAAAACAGATCATTAATATTTCCTTTCGAATTGAAACACGTTACTTTTTTAATTTAAAACAAATCTTACAATCATTAATATATACCCAAAAATATCACACCATAATTTTCAAGAAAAATATAGCCCGAAAATATCACACCATATTTCTCAATTATTAATAAAATATATTAAAAATCATATACGTTGTTTATAATAAGGAAACATTAGTATAATCAGTAAACATATTAATATTTCCTTTCGAACTAAACCACGTTACCATTTTAATTTAAAACAAATCTTACAATCATTAATATATACCCGAAAATATCACGCCATAATTTTCAAAAAAAATATCACACCTAAAATAAATAATAACATAATATAATTAATGGTAATCAGTCGATTGTCTTTTTACATTAACATAATAAAATTAAAGATAATTAGCCGATTGCCTTTTTCACATTTAATTTTAGTTGAAGATATTACCTTCTATAATTACCTAAAAATAGATCATTAATATTTCCTTTTGAATTGAAACACGTTACCTTTTTAATTTAAAACAAATCTTACAATCATTAATATATACCCAAAAATATCACACCATAATTTTCAAGAAAAATATAGCCCGAAAATATCACACTATATTTCGCAATTATTAATAAAATATATTAAAAATCATATACGTTGTTTATAATAAGGAAACATTAGTATAATCCGTAAACATGAGTATATTAAATTATATCAAATTAAAATTAAAAAAATTATTGAAAATAATGATTATATAAAAACATAACTGTAATATTAAATAAAATTTATAACACAATACAAGAAATCCGTGCATTGCACGGGTTATAAGGTAGTTATTATATTAAAGTTAAAACAATGAAAATTTTATCGGTTTGTTTTATGTACAATTATCTTAATTAATAAATACAAAAATAATACATTAATGTTAAGCAGCCGATTGTCTTTTCTAATTAAAATATGTATCTATGCTACTATATTAAAGCCGAAAGATTGAAAGTTTGTCGGTTTGGTTATCCTAATTATTAAAATAAATAATAAAATCATATAATTAATGGTAATTAGCCAATTGCCTTTTTCACAATTACTTTTAGTTGAAAATATTACCTTTTATAAACACCTAAAAACATCAGTCGTATCATATCTTTCGATCATTAATATTTCATTTCGAATTAAAACACGTCTCCTTTTTAATTTAAAACAAATCTTACAATCATTAATATATACCCAAAAATATCACACCATAATTTTCAAGAAAAATATAGCTCTCCTAAGATAAATAATAATATAATATAATTAATGGTTATTAGTCGATTCCCTTTTTCACATTTACTTTTAGTTGAAGATATTACCTTTTATAAACACCTAAAAAGATCAATCGTATCATATCTTTCAATCATTAATATTTACTTTCTAACTAAAACACGTTACCTTTTTAATTTACAACAAATATTATAATATACACCCGAAAATATCACAGCATATTTTTCAATTATTAATAAAATATATTGTAACGCCCCCAAATTCGGGATCAGGAGATTTGGTCGTTACGCGAAAAATCCTCAAATAAATTAACCTGTTTATTAACACACTATCCCTTGTAGTTATCCAAAGTTGAAATATCATCTCTGTGACCCCAACTAACCAAGATCTTTTAGGTTATAGGACTAGAAACAAGAATCCAAATTCCATTAAATAAAAAGTTTCTTCTTTACAACATTCTCTTTGATCAATCTTAAATCACTGGTATAACTTCGACAAGAAGTATACCAGGCCAACTAATCTAATACATAATAATAATTAGAGTCCAACTATATAAAGTAAGTCTTACTCTAGATCTAGGACTCCCGAGTCAAGCCATCTTCAAAATAGTGTCTTCCTCTTCTATTTCTGAACTACGCGAATAAGTCACGCCGAACTACTTTACTGAAAAGTTAGAATTTAAAACAACAAGTATGAGCGAAAGAAATGTTCAGCAAGTTTGTCATATAGTATACTAAAATACTTTTGTAAATAAAACTTTGAAGGTTTTACAAATCCAACTTGAGGATGGTACCATTTTTGAAATATTTATAACGAAGATTTTTCAATAGGAAAGAGGTTTACAGAATTCAAGAAGGACTTCACCTCGACAGCTTTATAAAACGACTTTAATGTTTATCTCAATAATTTGTATAGCAATTTTCGATAACACTATGATAACTGAGCAACAGATGCTTCAGCTACTTAGAGACAACATTTAAGAAAATTCACGAAGATACATCAACTCTCAATTTAACAAACATTCAAGAAATTCTTAATTATTCATAATCTCCTTCTTGTCGGCTAAGTACTTACATACTTAGCTGCCAAACCGGCATGACAATAATGAGTTGAATAAATAAGAAGATCTCAATTCATTCTCAATTTTAACCATCACTATGCAACAAATGCTTCAGTAATAATTTAAATCTCGAATTTATTTAGAACAATTCAAAAGAAGATTCGACATTTGATTCTCATCAATAAAATATGATTTTTCAGAAGGAACAACCATTCAAGATTGGAACTACGATAAGACGCCACGAGCTAAGCTGGGTGATCAGCCCACGACAGAGCTCCGAACCACATACACAATGTGATTCTCGATAAAAAAAGATCCTTAGGCACACACAGGCCTTAATATGAATATGATAGGGGGACCGGCACCTCGGTCAAAAATGGCGTTCCAAATGATAAGGATATTCAAACGAAAGGGATTCACATTCCCAACAGATATTAAAGCGTATCATAATCATGAAAGATATGTAAACAGTTTTTATAGGGGTAAAGAGCAATTTTAAACTTCCATAACACAATGGATAAAATCACATGCTTGCGATAAGTTGAAAGCATTTATAAAACTGATTTAAATAACTTGAATGATTTCTCGCGAATTTACGAGTTTAAATAAGGCATTTGTAAAATTTTCATTTTTAAGAAAGTATAATATTTTAAAAGCATGCATACTCTGAACGAAAGAGTACGATTAGTAGACTTGCCTTAGGTCCTAGCTAATAAGTACACTTGATGTTTGTCCCACGTGTCTAATCTTCTGATTTGATCCTCTTTCGATTCGATGCACTTGCGATTGCCTCCAGTCTGATTCATCGCGATCGAGTCCGCACGTCGATTCTATAGTTAACACAAGACGGTACTTCAGTTTTCGAAATGACTCTACGGACTATCGACGCTAGCACGCCACTCTAACACGTTTAACTTAATCACAAATATTTCTATTAAAGGAAAAAGACGGAAATGTCCCCTTTAGAAGTGGACACTTCCCGGTGTATTCAACACCTCACAATAACCATCAAATCAACCAAATCAACATACATTAACTTTATAACAAACAAGGCTTTAGGCCCGACAATCTCTAATCACACATCAATCTCAATTAACAAATTAACTCTCGTTCGTAATCTTTATCGATAACCGAGAATAGACGTAAACACTAATACCAATTTAGTAGCGACTATCCTTATAGTTGTTATCACATAATCACATAAACATAAAGGGACTCTTAGTCGTTAGATTAGAGTCGTAACATTTTAATTAATAAATTGAATACAACTCTAAACTTAAAAAAAAAAAACTAGTTTGGATAGTGTGTCACTACGACGACCACTATCGGCTTACCATTTTAACAAGTACCATATATTAACACTAATAGATACCCACCTTCTAACCAAGTCAATCACAATCAGATACATTTGCAACTCAAAAATATTAATCATCACATTTGAGCATATAAGATGTTAATGACCAAAAACTCAAGTTCATATTGCATACTTAAACAAAACATTCAAATAGATTTTCATGCTTTAATAATATTTAATAAATTGAACAAAACCAATACTTTAACACGAAGCCTTTTTCTAATACCATCTCGAATGCTATATCTACCTAACATAAATTCATTTAGTTTGAAATGATCATTTTAACTAGATCAAGTACCAACCCAAATTTAGTAGAAAACAGTTTTGTAAATTCTGTGCAACCTGCACTCCAACAATTATCATAAATCGGAAAACCATCATTTGAATACAAAACCTCTTTTATTACAAACCTGAACCTTATACATTTCTAACATAAAAACGTTGAATTGAAAATATCAGTTTGTCTAGGCTAGGTATAGACCCAAAATTGGTTTAAAAACAGAGCTGTCGATTTTGTAACACTCACACTCAAACATTTTTAGTAAATTGAAAAATTAAGATTTTTACATGAAATTTTTATGGGATCACCTTAAACCCCTCCTCTATCTACAGTACAAATTTTAGCTTAAAATACAAATCATAAATGGGTAAAATATGGATTCAAAATCAGTAACCCAAGAGGTTAGTATTTTCTGCGCAAGTTCCACTAAAACATTAATATCTCCTAGCTCGTTTAACGGAATGACATGAAATTTTCGAGTGCTTAAACTAGACTCTGAACATAACAGAATGTAGACAAACCCACTTCTTATATATGGCCATAAGTTGTCCGAAGACTCTGACCAAGACAGGGGCAATGCAGAGAATGAAATCAACATGTTTGTACTACATGATTTAACCCAAAAACTCATGCAAGACTTAGCAATTTGGCAATCAAGCACATACATATATTATTCATAACTCTAATTCACTAGCATTCCAAGAAAAATTCATGTACACGACTCAAATACTACTCACCAAAATTAACTCCAATCAATTCTTAACTTTAACTTTAAGATTCAAAAATCTCTAAAAACCCTTTTCAAAAATCTTTGCATGCAAGCTCTAAAATTCACATAATCATAACAATACCAAGAAATATACTAAATACAAGCATTACAATCATCACCCAACCACCGGTTCACCATTGGATCACCACCGATGGTGGTGGCTTTTGGTGGTGGCCGAAATGGCCTTCCAACCTCACAACCACCCCCAAACTCCAATCCAATAAAATCCTCTTATTCTCTTAATATATATTAAGATAACTAAACTAATTAGCAACTAATTTTTAGAGATGGTGGCTTAGTAAAAAGGAGTGAGGGTTCGGGGTTTTGAAGGGGAGGGGAGAGACGAGAGGGAGGTGGAGAGAAATGAGAGTGGTGTGTTTTGTGTTTTTTTTTTCCATGACACTTGTCCTACATGCAAAAATGCTAGAGATGACTCATCTAATTGATTTCCCCAACTGGTGACATGTGTCTCACATGCAAATTCAACTCCCACATGTTTGCCAAGTGTCCCTTTTACTCGTATAATTCAATTTTCATATCGCTGAACACACTTACACGATATAAATTTCATTCGAAAAATTATCTATAAATCATGAAAATTTTACTTTAGCATTATAATATTATAAAACTCTTATAAATAAATTTTCAGAATTTTTGAATCATTTTTTAATTTATTACATAATTTAGAAGTAAAAACTGATATTAAATCATTTAAAAAGTCGAATTTATACCAAAATAATATTTTATATTTTTGAAAAGTCCTAAAAATAATTATTATCATTAGGAAGCATTGAAAAGAATTTTTCAAAACAATTTTGTATTTTTAATAAATCTTTTTCTAAAATCTCATTTTTACGAAATTCATAAATAATTAAGAAGTGGTTATAATAACAACGACAAACACAACCACACGTTCATACATGTACAGATAACACGTTTAAGTCATATATCCATATCTATTTAATTCAGATGACTCACATAATCACTTAGGCCGTTAAGTCACATTGACTTAATTCACAAAATTTAAAACGAACCCATTTTCCACTTAATCATACACAAACAACATTTAATCACCTAAACGCTTCACAATTGAATAAATATTATAAAATATTATTTAACTACTCTCTTCTCTCATCAATTCTACCGGTCGACGCAAAATAATAATAATAATTTTATTTTAAAAATTCGGGTTGTTATATATATTAAAAATCATATACGTTGTTTATAATAAGGAAACATTAATATAATCCGTAAACGTAAGTATATTAAATTATATCAAATTAAAATTAAAAAAATTATTAAAAATAATAATTATATAAAAACATAATTATGATATTAAATAAAATTTAAAATATAATACAAGAAACTCGTGCATTGCACGGGTTATAAGCTAGTATGTATTAATTTTTTCTTTCATAAAACAAAGTACCCAATTATATATTGAGGATAGGGAACCTGAGATGTATCTCAGGTAATTTACCTGAGATATATGGGATTTACATGTAAAAATAAGATGGGCAATTTTGTAAAATCAAATATTTTTAATTAGCCCTGCGGGCCCATTCATATTTAGAGTATATTTTGTACATATCTTAGGAAAAGTTTCCTGAGATCAATCTCAGGATCCTTTTTCTCTTATATATTTATATTTGATAATATTAGGAGTGTTCAAATCATAAGCCCTTTTTTTTACCACGTTCATCATAAGCCCGACAATACCATTTTGTTTAGACGCAAAATATGAGTTTTAGTTCTCAAAATAGAATTGTGGGTTGAATTTTTAATAAATCGCCTGATGTGATATGATAATTCATTATCGTCAATTCCATTTATATTTCAAATCGTATATAATTTTATGAAATATATAGCATATAATTATGTATAAATATATGATTTTAATTTTTATTTAATTTAGCATTTTTAATATCATAAATTATGACTAATATAGAGTGCTTTAGTGTACATAATAAAAATAATTTAACCTCAAAAATTAATATCAACTGAAAAATTATAATTAATACACAATTTTTTTTGTGAATGAGCACCGAAATTGCATGCCTATATAAAATTCTCCTAAACTTAATAACTTGCAGTTACATGCCACTTTGAAATTTTTCTCTCCGAATTTAACTTCAAAAGTTAAATGTCTTTTTTTCGAAACTTACAGTTTTCAATGACTTTGTACTTTGAGTCATCACCTTCAATTGTGGACATTTCGCAATAAAACTTTTCTTTTATTTCAAAGATTTATTCCAATGAATTTTACTTTATACTTTTCAATCATCATATTCCTACTATATCTTCTAATTCATGTCGGCTTAAAGAGTTATAAACTCCATTATTCAAGTCAAACTTTATAGAATTATATTCTTTATGTGCCTTTAATATTTTAGGCAACTGTTTCGGTATATGCCACAAACACCATCGATGACGAGCAAATGAAAACACTTTTAAAATTGCATTCTGCATAACCCTATCTTGATTAGTGATTATTGCACTTGGAGCACGACAATTTATTCATGTTAACCAAGAATTAAAAAACCAAGTAAAAGTGTCTGTATTCTCATTTGAAATAAATCTACAATCAAGTAAAATTCATTGGAATAAATCTTGGATTACACCCTTATACACTACTAAAACACTACCTAAATTATAGGACTAGTATATTACTCTATAATTATTATTATTATTTTATTTTATTAAAATGGGCCCCGCCAGGGACACTTTTTTAATACTAGTAGTGTTTTAGTACTCCCTCCGTCCCTTATTTCTTTTCCTGTTAATCATTATCATGCTTGCCAATGCACACTTTTGATCGTTAATATCTTTAATTTCGTTTTAGTACTAAATATAAAAACTTCACTATATTAAAGTACTCACAAATACGAATCCAACAAGATCACTCATGACTATATTTTGTCTTATAAATTATGCATAAATTAGTAGTCAATCGCTTACAATGAACAGTGTGAAAAGTCAAAACAGGAAAAGAAAAAAGATACGGAGGGAGTAATGTATAAGGATGTAGGCCAAAATTTACTCAATTGATTGACCATGATAATTAACTCCAAAAAATGGTGCAAATGGCATGTAATACTTATTTGTTAAATATGTAGTGTTAAATGTAATGACATCACCAAACTCATCATATGCAGCTCTACTTCACGCATCAGCTCAAAATATATTTTTTAGCCGACCTTTTTCATCTAAATCCATTGCGCAAAAATACTTAGAATTATCAGCTTGCATTTCAAGAAAATAATCTATGTATATTATAATTCCTGAATACTTTTTGCCATGTACTACCTGTTTTAACCTTTCTAAAATTGTTCATTTTCTTCTTAAAATTGTACAATAAGGGACTGAAAAGTAAAATCATTTAGCACTGAAAAATATTCAAAAAAAGCCACGTAAGCACCAATTAATATTAATTTGACATCTTAATTTATGATTCTTACGATCTAAAATTGGAAGTACTTGCATAATTTATGATTCTTGCGTTTACTTTTGAATCTTACTACCTTAATTTAAGCATATTTTGAATTTAAATTTTATGGTTCTTGCTAAGGATAATGTGTATCAGACAAACTCAATATTTTTCAAATCTTTTCTTGATTAAAGTTCGTAATCTCCTCATGTATACACAATTTTTTTCATATCTTTTTTAAAATTCAAAAAAATAATGCTTTAAAAAAGAATCACAAATTATGGCTACAATTAAGAAAATGGTATTAATTGTGTGTTGATATATATATATATGAAGCAATATCAAAAAATATCTGGGTATTTGAATGGTATTTGAAAAAGATTGAGTTTGTCTGATACATAGATTTTCTTAATTGTAGCCATAATTCAAAAAATATCGCACAAAATATGGATCAATCAAGAAACAGTATCCATATTAGAGCTCGGATTAATTTGATGAAATTTATATAAACAACTTCTCTTACCTCTCTCTCAAGCTCTCTCTCAAGAATGGCGGTACACATAAAATATCTTTAATCTCTCTCATCCCCTCTCTCAAGAATGGCGGTAAATAAAATATCATTAATCTCTCTCATCTTTTTTCTCCTTCTTAGTCTTTTTTCTTTCTTTCGGTCTTCGTGGTCTTTTTTTATGTATTCATATATGTGTCTATGTGTATACTATATTTGTTTTTTACTAATATTTACCTGTTTGAATTTACAGAATATGAAACGAGAATGATTTTACAATGAATTTGTGATTGAGACAATTTACAATATACAAATTCAGCGGTGAATATGATTAATTAGGTATGTATCTTGATTCTAAAAACATCTATCTTGATTCAATATCATCTTCTCTGATTGTAACAAGGTTTTCTTTTCCATTTTTTCTCTTTTTCCATGCATTTTTATTGATGTTTTAATCAATATCGTCTTCTCTGATTATTTTCTCTTTGTGTCAATGGCAAACAGTTCTAACAGGTCTGCATAGAAGGTGTTTGATTAAAGTTCTGTATGATTTAAAGTGTATTTTGTTTTAATTTTGATGTTCTTTGACATGCTTTGTTTTGTTTTTTTGCAACTTTGACGAGAGAAATCGAAGAAATGGCTTCATCCTGTTTTCTGTATTTTGTTTGGGGTTCTGAATTCATCGGGAGCTGTAAAAGGTCTTTAATCTATAGTCAATTTTAAGCAAAAGGTCTATAATCTAGAGTAAATTTCAATGTGTATATAATTCGTTGTGCTTATCTTTATTTGGTCAAATATCCAATTTTTGTTTATGATATACGTTTATTTATCTTTAAAGTGTTTGTTGCAGGCTTTAAATTTATACACTTTTTCCTACAAATGGACGTATTGGGTTAGTATTTATATTGATCATATATCGATTGCTAAAGGTATGCGTCGGGCCTGTAAGGTATGCGTGAACTGAAGTGCCTACTATTTCTATTGCACAGGTCTACGGTCTACTCAATTTTTTTACCCAGATGATAATTTTTAACTTTAAATTTAACATGCTGAATCATGTTGTACACATATCTCCTTCTCTGGCTTAACGCATCCTCTCAATATGTACTTGCCAAGAGATATTTCATAAACTATTGTGTGGATCCTTAATTAAGGATCCAATGTCAATATGTCATGAGCATCAATTTTCATCCACAATAGAAGACTACTTTTTTATGTTGGTTTAAAATTGATCTATAATGCATAAATGATTGATGGATTATGACCTTGCTGAGTAAAAGTAAGGTAAAAAAAATTGTTTCAATCCTCTCACTCTATATCAACTATATAAATATATGAAATGCTTAATAAAGTTAAAAGTATCATTATTGACTTTAATTCTGGTGTTATAGGTATCATTATTGACTGCAGTTCAGGTGTTAAAAGTATCCTTATTGAAGCACTAGACATGCAGAAGAAACATCGTTGTACATGGGAATAGCCTAGGTTGTTTAAAATTATAGTATTATCGGGTATCGTCATTGTAAGCATTCTTATGTTAATCAAGTTGTATATTTCTATTAAATAGACATCATATGGTGTTATATCAATTACTTTAATTCCACTTCCAACTGTTCTCGAGCCTCCAATTGCAAATAATTGAGAAAACAGAAGAATGAGAATGAATTGCCAGTTTCACAACTCTCAAGAACAGTATGACTTTAATGTTAAGACATGGTATTATTTTCCACAAAGATGATTTTCAATCATAGTGATTCAAAATACTGTTCTCATCAACTGAATGGAATATATTGTATCCAGTTAGAGGAAACTGTTAAACTTCCTGGTATTCAAATTCTTACTTGATTTTCTCTTATCACATTATGATCCATTTTCAATTATCTATAATGAAGTCAACACAATCTTTTCATTTAATATGTAATAAGAATTTGAAATTCAAATTACTTATTTAATACACAATCTTCCCAATTAATTTAAAATCTTGCATGATTTTCTCTTATCATATTATGATCCATTTTCAATTATCAATAATCAAGTCAACACAATCTTTACATTTAATATGTAATAAGAACTTGAAATTCAAATTACTTATTTAATAGACATTAATCTTCCTAATTAAATGGAAATCTTGCTTGATTTTCTCTTATTAATTTCCTCCCATATATTTTTCAAATAATTTTAAATTTATAATTATTCATTTATGGAAAATATAACTCATTCATATAGTATCAATCAGCATTAATTATTCATATATCTATCTTTCATTTTCTTTTTCAAAATTTCCTTTTTGACTGTTTCAAAATCTTAAAATTAAACGTTTTTTTTAGGATCAAATAGATTTGTTGGCCCAATTTTCTAATTGATTTTTTAGGATTTTCAAATTTAAGGAATAGAAATAACAAAATTTTGAAATTGAAATTCTAAAGAGACTAATAGAGCTAAATTTATACTTTTTTATATACATTGTTGCAGTTAGTGAAATATGAGATATAATAATTTTTCATAATTGATTGATATTTTTTACTTAAAATTTTTAATTTTACAATATTTAAATTGCAAATCTTCGTTGTTAAGAGACGGGGGAGAAATCTTGAACTAAATTTATAATTTTTTTTATAAACATCTATGCAATTAGTGGAATATGAGATATGATACCTTTTCATAGTCAATATTTATATTTTGTTGCAATTTTTAATTTCATAATATATAAATTGCGAGCCATCGCCGTTAGGCGATGGCGAGAAGCCTTGAACTGAATTTATAAATTTTTATTATAGACATCAATGCAGTTAATGGAATATGAGATATGATACCTTCTCATAATCGATTTGAGTTTTTTAGTTACAATATCTATCTAAATTAAGGGCGACGACAAGAAAACTTAAACCAAATCTTTATATAAACTTATTAGATACATTTATGCCGTCATGAAATATCTTAAAATACTTTTTCATAATTGAATTTTTATTTTTTAATTGTAATTTTCAGTTTCAAAATGTTTAAAATGCGAGAAGTCGCCGTTAGGCGACGACGAGAAACTCTGAACGGAATTTTATATAAATGTTTGTATATATTTATGTGACTACTGAAATATCTAATATGCTATCTTTTTATAATTAGAATTGGAGTTATGTACCTCTTTTCTGAAATATCTAATATGATTACAATTTAACATAATTTTTTTCATTTCTTTTAAATTGAAATTAAAATGTTTTGTTAAATTATTTTTTCTAATTTTTAATCGCATGCATATCGTAAGTTATCATTAATAGTAAGACTATAAATTGATAATATTGTGAAATCTTGAATTGAATTTATATTTTTTTTTATAAACATTAATGCAGTTAATGAAATATGAGATATGATACCTTTTCATAATCGATTTTTATATTTTGTTGCAATTTTTAATTTTACAATATCTAAATTGCGAGGCGATACTAACGGCGATGACAAAATTAATTTGTTACACTTTTAAATATCTTATCTTTCCTTTAAAAGATTTAAAAATTGTTTACGATATATATACGGTACATATGCTTATGCTCATTAATTTTGCAATCATTGGGATATTATAATAAAGTTAATTATATCAAATTTGTGAATAGAATTGCAACAATCAATTACTTGCATAATTTAAGCTCTAAAAATATCTTATCTTCCAATTTAAAGATTTCAAAAATTGTGACAATATATATAAAATATATATGGTCATGCTCATTAATTTTGCAATCATTGGAAGAATATGATAGATGTTTAATATTGTAATAATACTGAATTGATGATATTAAAATCACAAAAATCAATTACTTGCATAAATTAATGATTATTGTATATAAATTATCTTCCAATGTTACTTTACATATCAACTAATAGGATACTAATAGAATATTATGCAATCATATTTTACCCCTCAATTCAAACACAGAACCATTGTATAATCAGCCGAATTTGGAACTCCCAATAATTTTATTATTGGCAAGTACTAGAGTTACCAAACATAAGGGTAAATATTTGTTATGCCATAATTGAGATGACAAATTTTTTTATTAAATTGTTATTAAGTTATAAATTTAACCAAATTTACACCTCTTTATTTTGCAGATAAATTTCAGATATCCAATCTCCCTTATTCCAGGATTTATATTAACCCTGACTGTCCTGATGTTTATTATTTCAAGAAGAGGTATTTTAAAAAAATGAATATTTGATTTACACACGTAGTAAATCGTCTTTTGTTTTAATATATGATAGAAATTAACACTTGGTTATTTTTTTAGGTTGATTAATGAATGATATCAGCCTCCTCCGCCTCCTTCGTTCTTTGAGGAATGAACAGAATGAACCATTAAGTCTGCAAACATTCAAAAACTTCCTACATCTACGTCTACAAAAGTTTTATCTATCTTTGATATCTTAAGACATTTAATAATTAAAAGTTTATTCCAAGTATTTTGTTGATCTTTATTAGTAATGAATAATTAATAATGGTTGCAATATTATCTCTTTTTAAGTTTTTATTCAATAACATTATTTCTATCCATCAAATATTTTGTAATGAACATGTAATTATGATAGTCGACGAGTTTTAATGGTTAATTGTTTAATTAATAAAGTATTTTTTTTTTTTTAAAAAAAAGACCCGTGTGCGTAACACGGGCCTGAATGCTAATACATTGTAAACGCAACTATTACGATGCGTTTACTTGGCATACTGTTTTTTTTAAAACCTTCGCTTCAACTAAATTACGTTCATATATTGTATAAATTACATAGCCTCTTTCGTTAAACATATATTTTAGAATAAATAATAATTTATTTTAAAAAAAAATTGCCTCTTTCGTTAAACATATATTTTAGAATAAATAATAATTTGTTTTAAAAAAAAATTGTCAGCCCGTGCGCGCAAGCGCGGGCAAAAAAGACTAGTTGTTAATAACATTTGCATCTCCCTCACCAAGTCGTAAATGTCTAACTTTATCAAGGAAATTTCTACAATCTTTCTCCGAAAATGGCACATTTTCAAGTTAACTGGCTTTAACAACTATTGAGCGACAACTCTAATTTGGTCTAATTTCAGCTATATCATTCATTTCAAGCTTCTTTTTTATGTGTGAATTGATTACTCGATTCAATCGAAAGAACTGAGACTTGTTCGGACTTAAGGAATGGTTGTGCTACAAAAGAAGAGAATTGATTGTGCATTTTTCTCCTGGGCCTATAATCAAGTTGATTATAGCCTTACAATTTTTGTCTACAACTGGCTTCATACGAAATACATTTTTAGAATTTGAGGGTCTCTTACCTTCTCTTGAACAAATTAGAGTTCCATATCATTTTTTCCATTATCATCTTTTGCTATCGAGCTTTTCAAAATTGCAAGTCCTTCTTGTTTTGCATAAATTTCTTAATATTGAACAAGCTCTTTGTTAGGTCCAATATGTTTGTAGAATGGGGGTTGAATACAAACAGTACCTTTTAATCAAAATTTGTCCTTTGGATTTAAATTCAATTTAGACAAATTAATACGGAATTAAATGAAACAAAGTTCAAGTTGAATATATCAATATATTAAACTTGAGAGTTGTTACAAAATCAGTACAGAGTAATATCTAGTTAATAAAAACAAATTAAAAAATTCGACATGAATTTTTCTAGATTTGTTAATAAAAATCGAGATATAGATTAGGAGTAAAAACTCGCTAATGATACAAGAGCCACAAGTAATCAAGCTTGAACGGATAGAATATTACAAACACAAAGCTTTTGATTTTCTAAGAATTTATTGCTCTTGAAGTAGTCTTTAATATGAGAGAGAGATAGTCTGCTGGGTTGCTTTTCTTTTGATGAAATGTGTAAGTACTTAGTCTGTGTAGCTGCCTTGATATTTATGCATTATCTTCACAACCTTCTACCAAATCTGTTGAAAATATTGCCTCAAACTACCTTTGATAGAGGTCAGTACTACCTTTTCAGGAAGGCTAATACCTTTGCATTTGGTCGGTACTACCTTTGCTGTCATCCATTCGGTACTACCTTTCAGTTGTACTAGTACTACCTTTCTGTTCGACACTAGTAATACCTTCTGTTTAACACTAGTACTACCTTCAGCAAAAAGGCAACTACATTTGCTTTTGAACTCCTACTACCTTCGGTACTATTAGTACAATTTTCAGCTTTAATAAATTAAATGATTTTCTGATAATCATTTAATTAATTTTCTTTTACATAAATTCTGAAATAATTAATTAAGTAATTATTTTAATGAATAAATTAATTCTTATAGAAATAATTTATTAATTAACTTAATCACATAATATAATCAATTAAAGGAGAATTAATATGAATCCTTTAAATAGCCAAATCTTTTCTTGAACCACTGAAATTAACAAAGAAATACCATTGAATTTTCTGTTGACGTTCGATGTACTGTCTGGTTCATGAACGGTTAACTCCAAAGATTGTTCTTCATTTCTGATTTTAAAATGTGGTCCTTTTTCTTTTCTCATCTCTCTTTAATTCTCTTGTACTCTGACTGATAATCATTTGTCACTGTAGAAATCTCTATCACTCTAAATAAATTCACCTCATATCAAATTCTTCACTGGGCTTGATCAGATGTCTGAACTTCTTTCAATGTAGTAATCTTCAAGTCAGTAGATTGACTTTAGTATTATTTCTTCTGACATATAATACTATCTGAGATTCCTGTGATAGTTTATATATTATTTACTTATTACAATCTAATTTAAGTTGAGTTGAATCCTTGAAATACAAATAGGTTGTGTCATATGCCTTTCACTATTCATATGTGTTAAAAACCATTCCAAGGTTCTTCTACCTTATCTATTGTTCAACTTCATCATCCATTACATTATTGAATGGCTGCAAACATGATCTCTTTTCATTTTATCCAAAGTTTGTTCCTCCGTATCCGTAATTTTGAGAAAAATCTCATAAATGTAAATAAAAATTTCAAAAATAAATGATTTATATAATATGTATGTAAGGCTACTACTAATAATAGAGGCTACCACTAATAACATGGGTATCAATTTCCAGTATATATAATACTTGTGATCACTGTGGACTGTTGATCTTTCAACTCCTTTTCTTTGTCCATATTAACTCAACAGTTAATGTATATAATACGAAGAAGAAAAGAATAATGAATTCTCAGGATCTCCTCTTGGTCTAGGGGATCTAATGAATAGGAGAATCTCGGTAGAGGAAGCAGATTGGATTGAAGGGGACCTCATAGAGGAGGAGGTATTTATTGCATTGAATCAACTGGGTAAAAATAAAGCACCAGGTCCCGATGGATTAACGGCAGAATGGATAATTAAATGGTGGGGTGAGTTGAAGAAAGAAGCCATGGAATCAATACGTAAGTTTATGAGTGGACATGGTGTACCGGGGGGTATGAATGCTGCATTTATCTCTCTCATTCCTAAGAAGGTAAACCCAATTGAGGTAGGGGATTTCAGACCAATCAGTGTGATCAACACCTCGTTTAAAATTTTGGCTAAGGTATTGGCTAATAAGCTCTCAGTTGTGGTGAGTAAATGTGTATCGGATTCTCAGTCTGCATTTATTGGAGGACGTCAAATTTCGGATGGTATATTGGTACTTAATGAAGTGGTAGAGTGCTTGAAAAAAAAGAGGTGTAAGGGTTTGATCTTTAAAGTGGATTTCGAAAAAGTCTATGACACAGTTGATTGGGCATTCTTACTGGAATTGTTAGAAAAAATGGGATTTAAATCTCGATGGATCGGATGGATAAATTCTTATCTAGTTTCTGCTAGTACTGCAATTATTGTCAATGGGTCTCCTACTTCTGAATTTACTCCGAGAAGAGGGTTAAGGCAGGGTGACCCTCTATCACCGCTACTATTTGCGATTGTAGGTGAGACTTTGAACATGTTGTTATGTAAAGCGAAGACGGAAGGTAAGATGAGGGGTATTTCTCTACCAGGGGGAAGGGATTCTATTACACATCTCCAATTTGCTGATGATACTGTAATTTTTATAGAAGGAGACACGGAGGGAATCAAGAAATTGAAGAGGATTTTACAATGCCTACAAATTCTAACAGGCCTGAAGATTAACTTCTCCAAGAGTGCCTTATATAGCTTTCACACTGAAGAGAGGCTTGTGACAGAATGGGCTAATATTTTAGGATGTAAATCGGGAACTCTTCCAATGAAATATCTGGGTGTTCAAATTGGTTGCTCCTCCAAAAGTAGAAAATTCTGGAAGCCGGTGATCGAAAAATTCAATTCTAAACTTGCTAGTTGGAAATCAAGGAATACAAACATGGCAGGAAGGTTGGTACTACTGAAGGCGGCATTGGATAGTATTCCTAAGTACTGGTTTAACCTGTTTTAATTACCTAAGGGGGTGAGTAGAGAGATTGATGTCATTAGAAGAAATTTCCTATGGGGTTGGGATTATGGTGAAGGAAATACTAAAAGGAAAATGCATCTATTAAAATAGTCTAAGGTATGTAAGCCCAAAGATGAAGGAGGTTTGGGGGTTGCAGATTTGAAAGCTCGTAACGTGGCAATGTTAGGAAAATGGTGATGGAGATGGAGGAGGGATAGGGGTCAGTTGTGGCATAGGGTGGTGAGCGAGGTGTATAAATGTGAAGTGGGGGATGGATTGGAAAGACTGGAAAATTCACCTAATAAATCCTAAATGATGAATTATATCGTTAATCTTACTAATCACCAACCAGTAGGGCTACTTTTAAGTGGATCTAATTTCAAATGGAAAATTAGAGGTGGTGACAATTGCTTATTTTGGAAGGACTGGTGGTATAATGATGGGATATTGAAGGAGATATGGCCCCGTTTGTACCAAATTTCTAAGTGCAGAGAAGCAACAGTTAGGCAGATGAGCAATATGGTGATTCATGGTAGGGATAACGACTTGTGGAATAGGGCCCTACGAAGCTGGGAATCTGATATTTGGAATCATATAACTAGTCAGATTCAGCAATTTGGTTCATGTAGAGGAAAAGATGAGGTATTATGGATGGTTTCAAGAGATGTATACACTACTAAACATGCCTACAACTTAATGGTGGGTAAAGGAGAAACTCAAATGATATGGGCTTTCATCTGGAAATTGAAGATACATCCAAGAATCTCTATGTTTCTGTGGAAGCTGGAACATAATATTCTACCGACTAGAGTTTTTCTCAATAAAAGGTTAGGCCTAAGTTTAGATGAGAGATGTGCTAAATGTTGGGGTGGTGGTGAGAATATTGAGCATATCTTCTGGGAGTGTATTCATGCTAAATGGGCGTGGGAGTTTATTAGTCAATGGTGAAGTGTTAATATATATGTGAATACTTCTATCAAAGGATGGCTGTGGAAATCTGTTTCATCCTTCAGAGGTAAATTTTTGAAGCAGGTGTGGGGGTTGGTTCTAGCTGCCATGTTTTGGTCCTTATGGTTGTCTCGTAATCATGCAGTCTTTAACAAGCTAGTTGACTCGAAGGAAGTTCTGTTATATACAATTAAGGAAAGAGTTAACAAATGGTGTTTGGAGTTAGATATCATCTCTGATAATCTTCTATCATTATGGCAAATCAATCCCATTGGAGCTATTTTACTTCATCAAAAAGGAAAGAATTTAAGGATCATGAGGGGTGAAGCTGAGGAATTCTTGGGGTATTGTGATGGATCGTGGATGGTCGACATTAATGGTAAGGTAAGTGCTGGTATAGGAGGTTATATTGTGGACAATAATCAGAATATTGTGTTTGTTTTCTCTGGGCCTTCATACGCTAATTGTGCTTTAGAAGCGGAAATTAATGCTGCAAAACTCCTGCATCAGGAATTCTGTAGTAGTATGTTCAAAATGAGGCCGCTAAAGATTAGTACTAATTGTATAGAGGTGGTGTGATGTGTCAAATTATACCTAACCGCAAGCGCACGGTGTCTATTGCTAGTACAAATGGCAAGCGGGTCGAATCCACAAGAAGACAGGTTCTACTAATTCCTTTTCAGTTATCGCTAATTATTTCAGGGACAAACGATTATTGGAGAATATTAATTAACTAATTAAACAAGATTAACACTAATTAAATAGATGATAAACAAATTATTTAAAACCTAGGGCAATCAGGTCCACCATGCTTACACAATTGGCTCTTAAGCTAAAGCAATCAATGTGATCCTATAACTAGAGTATGTTAATCTCTTCCAAGCATTAACACTCTCAAAACATTCAACACAATTAACCACTTTTAGTAATTCAATCAATCAGGTAATTAGAGTCAAGTTAATCTCTTCCAAGAATTAACGCTCTCAGAAATCCAATGATGCTTCCGCACTCAAATTCAATTTTGCTAATCGTATGTGTGCCTCTAGTAAGTAAATCTCTCGATCCATGCCCCTATTTGCATATAATTAATCCATGATATCGGCTGATTACACAAATTAATGATTAAAACATATCAATCAGAATTAACCATAACCAATCAAACCACTATGAAAATCATGCCAATATCAGTGCAAATATGGCTTCCCTTTAAGCCCTAGAAATAACTACTCGCTAATAATTAAACAAGTAAAACAACTAGTAAAACAAGAAAACATAATTAAACTAATAAGAACAAAGAAAAGATTAAGAGAACAAAACCTTCAAACTTCAATGTTGTCACCCAAAAGAAGAGTCATGGTGTTTCTCTACATCTCCAACTAATAATACTAATCTACTCTAAACTATATTATCTGATCTAATATTACATCCTTAATAATGTGTCCCAAGATGTGTTTATATAGCCTCTTGATTTAGCCTCTAAGCAATTGCCTTCTTAGAGTTGGAATAGAAGATGGCAAGTTTCCAAGCTTGGTTGTAAAATTCGTAACTTCTTTTTCTCCTCTGTTTCTGGGCTCTTCCAACTGGATTTTGCTTACTGGACCACCTCTGAATTAAAGAAAATTCCACAAGCTTCGCGTGGACAGTAAGATCGTCAAATTCTGACTTCTGGAACTCAAGATATGGCCCAAACAGTGTTAAACAGCCCGTGTAGCCCAATAATACGAATTTTCTCCTATTTTATCTCCAAATTAGCTCTTTTTGCTCCAAATCCTTCCAAGTCATGAATTCTTTATTTCCTACAATGAAACAATCAAATCTATTAAATAAAAATCCAAATCAATGCAAAACACAATAAATATGAGAATAAAATCATCTAGAATATATGTAAAAATATACTCTATCAAACATCCCCACACTAAGCATTTGCACGTCCTCGGGTAAATAAGTGAAATAAAAACTAAGTCCTAACAAACATCACTTTCGTAGATGACACGATTGCATTGAGCATATGCAACAAGCCGTTAAACCCCTAGGCAGCCCTAGTAGGACGAGTGTTGTCTCGTGAGGGTTTATAGTGAATATACCCACAAAATTCATCTAACCATGCAAAAGATCAATGCTAACACAACACCACACACAAAAGTCCTCTCATGCCACATCAACTTAAGAATCAAAGTAAACATACGGTGTCTTGGTGTCGAAAGTGCAAGTATTCACGTAGTCTACTCAACCAACATGCAGAAGGTCATAAAAATTCATGTCAAGTGTAAAAATCGTTGGTAATCATGCTAAGCCCACAAGAAATACATCTTTAAGTCTAAACCTGGGATCTCCTATGCCAAAACAAGTAATAACTCACCTTTCACTCAAAAATGAATATTCACTCAAGAACAAGGTTAAGTGTATCACTCAATTCCAACAAAATCATAAACACAACTTGACACTCGCAATCAATCTCACTCTCAACACAACATACATCACTGATGACAATCAAAAGGTCTTTATTCGGGTTGTAGCGTGGGCTAGGGACCAGGTATGTCAAGTAAAGCTAAAACAGGTTAAATCAAAAGCTAGTACCCGACAATGAAATTCAAACAACTCCCATACTTATTAAAACCAATAAATACTTCCCCACACTTGAACTTTTATCATAGTCCAATAAACACCTTGTCTAGTCGAATCAAAGTAGGATCATAAAAGATAAGAATGCTCTCATATTAATTTTTTCTGTTTCTTTTTCTTTTTTTTTCAAGAGAGCTAAATAATAGCAAGAACAATGATCCCATAAATATGATTTCAAACTTCGACTAACAAGCTAACAACTAAACCCCAAATATATTCCCCAAAAATTATGATCATCAATAAAACCCCTTTTTTTTTTGCACACCTTATTACTCCCTTAAGCACGATACTAGCCTTTGACAATTTAGGTTCAAATTCAATGTAAGGCCAATAGAATAAAAAGGATAATGGCAAGTAATGTGGTGAGTCACCGAAAGAATAGGATTAAGCTCAAAGGGTTAACTAATTGATCATGTATAAAAGGTGTGGAAATATGGGAAACACGAGGTTAAACCTAAGTGCCTTTATCATCTCATCATCAAGTAATGTCATGCATTTCAGGAAAGATCTCAAGTAAGTGCTAGCAATGTAAACAACATGTGGACACTCAAGCAAACGAAAAATCATGCAAAAGATATGAATATAGGCTCAAAACTCACTTGGTGTAACAAAACATAATCAATCCCAAGTAACAAGACTCTCTAACGCACCTACTTGTACTCAAAGCATGTAAACCAAGTCATCTTGCACATATTCATGTCATTCTAATCACTTACAACATCCAATTAAGTCTACCAGCTTCAACTTGCTAGTGTAAGTGTGTGCACAAGAACAAAGCACGTCACTTCTCATACAAAAGCGTCAAGAACACAAGAATTCTACGCATGCATGGGTGTATCAAGCAAAATACAACAACTAATCAAATTGCATGGCTAGAATTATTTTTGGCAATTTCAATTTTTTAATTTTTTTTTTAAAAAAAAAATATTTTAATGAGGAAAGGAAAATTTTTTTTGGGTAGGTATGAAATTTTATGGAAGGTAGGAATAGGATTTGATGAATTAAAAAAAAGAATTAGAATAAATATAGGTTTAGAATTTTTTTGAAGGAGAGATGGGAGGTTTTGGAATTGAAATATGAAAAGAATTAGGTGTAAAGGGGAGAGTATAAATAGAATTTTGGGTGTTGAATTTTTTTTTTATATGCAACAGCGCGCACAAACTGACAGAACAAGGCTGACAAACACTGGCAGATGCGTACCCAGCGCGCGTGGAGCGCAAACTGCGACCAGGTCAGACGCGCAAGTGCAAATTGCGCAATAGGGGCGCAAATTGCCCCTAGTCCAGTAACGCATTCGCAAGTTGCGCAACAGGGGCGCAATTTGCCCTGGTCACAGAAACGCAGGATCATCCTGTGTTATACACTCAAATTTCGATATTTTTTTTTTTAAGAATAATGTACACAACAAGGCTTGGAATGAACAAATAACTAAGCAATTCTACTATATATGAAAGAGAAGGAAAAGAGTACTCCCCTATGCAAAAGCATGAAGTGCACCGATACTCTAATGAAATCTTGGGTTGCCTCCCAAGCAGCGCTTATTTAGAGTCATTAGCTTGACCTCCTCAAAAATACTCCGGTAAAGGCGTAGTATCCACTTTCTCGATCATAAACTCGCCACCACAAAAAGTATCAAGAGTGTTAGTGGTTGTCTTTATCCTGCAGAAAGTCTCCAAACAAGCATCAGTAAAATAAAATATGTCATTAATAAGCAATAGAGAGGGTGCTTGTGCAGTTTTGGAAAACTTTGTGATAAAACAGCGATAAAATTCAACACCACGAAAATATTGAACTCCCTTAACATAAGGTGGAGGTTCTTGTGGTGGCTTTTCTTCACTCCTCACTTTCACTGGAGCCATTCGGACATCTTGGCTTATCACATCATTGGCTAATAAGACACTTCCATCTTCTCCCTCTTCTCGAGCTTGAAACGTATGAGCCACTTTGTATGGATCCTCAACCAGAATTTGAGAAATATCATCTTGGACAATATTTGTTATCACATCAACCTTGAAATAAGTGTTCTTGAGCAAAGAAACCTTGTAAGTAGAGGCTAGATCGAGAGCAAATTTATTAATACATTGTAGCTTAGGCATAGGTTGTGGAAGAGAAACAACAACCATCTCTGTATCGCTTTCCTTTGTAGCCTCATCATCAGTCACATTGTTCTCGGTAACAACAACATCATTGATCTCGTCATCGGTGGCATGCTCCTTCTCTTTATCAATGGCCTCATCATCAACATACATGGAGAAACTATCATATTCCCGATCGCTTGTGAGATTGATAGCAATCAGGTCCTCTTCGGATCGGATAAATGATGATGGTAAATAGTCGAGCTGCCCTGTAGTAGAAGAGTTAGCCAACTGTGCAATTTGAGATTCAATCGCCAAACTTTGAGTTTCTAATTCTTCAAAACTCTTTAGCAGTTTATTCAAGATATCCCACATCTCATTTGTCTGATCAGCTTGCGCATCTACACTGGGTTGAGAAACATGTAGATCTTCTTGTAGAGGAGGATATTGATATTCTTGTTGTGGCGGCTGCTCATATGACTGATAATATTGTTGCTCAAACTGTTACTGATCATGATATGAAAAATTTTGAGCACCATTGTCCTGGTAGTAGAAATCTGGTTGATTCACGCATTCTTGATCAAAAGTGTTTGAATATTGATTGTACCCATATCCTTCTTCAAAAGAATTCATTTGTCCCAACTGAGCACTCTGAGAATTATAGACATTGTAAGAGCATTCAAAACCATAGTGACCCTGCACACCGCAAATTTGACAGAAGTTGTAAGTTTTAGGGACCACTTGTGACATCTCATTGATACTCATTAGACGTATAGTGGGCTCTGTATAGTTGAATGAGGCAATTTCTTGAGTATGTGCCTCCAACATGGAAGAGAGTAGTGCTAAAGTATCAACTTCACCCATAGCAAACCTGTAGACACTCAACAAAGACAAGAAAACGTAGTAAAATTTGTCTCAATTGGAACTAAAGTTCCAATGAGACAATGGAAACAATCTAAACAACTAAATTAAAATCAATAGAAACTCGCTGTCTCCCCGGCAGCGGCGCCAAAAACTTGATGTGTCAAATTATACCTAACCGCAAGCGCACGGTGTCTATTGCTAGTACAAATGGCAAGCGGGTCGAATCCACAAGAAGACAGGTTCTACTAATTCCTTTTCAGTTATCGCTAATTATTTCAGGGACAAACGATTATTGGAGAATATTAATTAACTAATTAAACAAGATTAACACTAATTAAATAGATGATAAACAAATTATTTAAAACCTAGGGCAATCAGGTCCACCATGCTTACACAATTGGCTCTTAAGCTAAAGCAATCAATGTGATCCTATAACTAGAGTATGTTAATCTCTTCCAAGCATTAACACTCTCAAAACATTCAACACAATTAACCACTTTTAGTAATTCAATCAATCAGGTAATTAGAGTCAAGTTAATCTCTTCCAAGAATTAACGCTCTCAGAAATCCAATGATGCTTCCGCACTCAAATTCAATTCTGATAATCGTATGTGTGCCTCTAGTAAGTAAATCTCTCGATCCATACCCCTATTTGCATATAATTAATCCATGATATCGGCTGATTACACAAATTAATGATTAAAACATATCAATCAGAATTAACCATAACCAATCAAACCACTATGAAAATCATGCCAATATCAGTGCAAATATGACTTCCCTTTAAGCCCTAGAAATAACTACTCGCTAATAATTAAACAAGTAAAACAACTAGTAAAACAAGAAAACATAATTAAACTAATAAGAACAAAGAAAAGATTAAGAGAACAAAACCTTCAAACTTCAATGTTGTCACCCAAAAGAAGAGTCATGGTGTTTCTCTACATCTCCAACTAATAATACTAATCTACTCTAAACTATATTATCTGATCTAATATTACATCCTTAATAATGTGTCCCAAGATGTGTTTATATAACCTCTTGATTTAGCCTCTAAGCACTTGCCTTCTTAGAGTTGGAATAGAAGATGGCAAGTTTCCAAGCTTGGTTGTAAAATTCGTAACTTCTTTTTCTCCTCTGTTTCTGGGCTCTTCCAACTGGATTTTGCTTACTGGACCACCTCTGAATTAAAGAAAATTCCACAAGCTTCGCGTGGACAGTAAGATCGTCAAATTCTGACTTCTGGAACTCAAGATATGGCCCAAACAGTGTTAAACAGCCCGTGTAGCCCAATAATACGAATTTTCTCCTATTTTATCTCCAAATTAGCTCTTTTTGCTCCAAATCCTTCCAAGTCATGAATTCTTTATTTCCTACAATAAAACAATCAAATCTATTAAATAAAAATCCAAATCAATGCAAAACACAATAAATATGAGAATAAAATCATCTAGAATATATATAAAAATATACTCTATCAGGTGAATATATTTTGTAGGGAGAAATTTGGAGTGTCCTTGGTGAATGATTTAAAGCACTTTGTAGGTTTAAATAGAAATGATTTGATCTCAGTCAGGTATGTGCCTAGAAGGCTGATTCATGGAGCTGACTCTCTTGCCAAAGAAGGAAGGGTTAGAGAGAATCTACTTAAAGCGTGGTGTTAATTTATCAGTCGGGCTTGGTATATTGAAAATGCTGATATGGGTGATCTAGTTGCTAAGAACCTGTCAATGAAGGTGTGGCTCGAGTCGGCCACCAGAGCTAAAACTGAAGAAAATAAAACCAAAGTTAGTGTAGTTTGAAGAACTATGATGCCATAGTCTTGGAGGTGGTTGAAGAATCGGCTCATGTCAAACATGTCAAATGAAAATCAGAAGCTAAAAGGGGTGCTACTCAACGCTCGGATGGTAGAGTTTCAAGAGGAAGATGATACAAAGAAGGATATAATGGAGTCAGAGGCAAGTGATAGCCAACTGGAAGGCTTATGCTCTATGTACTTAAGTTTAGCGACTGTCAAGACTTATGATTTATGTATTTTTGTCTCAAGTGGTACGTTTTCAAGTGTATCTCCATATCCTTGTAGTAGTTGTGTTAAGTCAGTTCCCTTTGTAGAGGCCTTAGTTTTTCAGTTGTCCAAGGCTCACCATGTATCGGTTGTTCAGGGTGCTCCCTGCTTTTATCAAGGAAATTTCCTATTTATCAAAAAAAAAAAATTAGGAAAAGAACACATATAAGAAGAAGAGACGTAATATGTTTATTTTCCTCTTTAATTATATTTTCATCATTTTATAAAATAGTTAAAGTAAATGTTGACCTGGATTATCATGTCATTTTGGTAACCTTTTTAGGATGTTTTTTTTTGTATCTTAGCATTTCTCGAAATTTAATTTGTCCTAATTAGTTATATATAATCAATTATAACATAATTCAAGTTTATCTATTCTATTATATTAAAGCCGAAACATTAAAAGTTTGGTTGGTTGGTTGGTACCTATTGAATTTACCTAATTACCCTTACTTAACTATTTTATTCAAAAAAAACTAAATACATAATTTCCTTTTTCATATTAAACATATTACCTTTTCTATTTGTCACTAACTAATTAATTTCCCTTTTCAGGTAAAGCACACTATCTTTATTATTTTATCTAACTAAAATTTCTCCTTTCTTATAAACACTACAAGCAATTTTGAAAATAACATAATTATATTATAATTACTATTAACCAATCAATTACCTTTTTTAGCCAAAACATGTTACATTTTCTCTATTCTATAACTAAAATATCTCTTTAACTAAAATATTTTTTTTTACAAATATATCACGGGGTTCTATTTAATAAATAATAATATTATAATACTAATAATTATCAATTACCCTTTTCAACTAAAACATATCATCTTTTCCCTATTTTATAATTCAAATTCCTTTTTTCTAGAAATATCACGGGCAACATTAATTTCTCAATATCTAAAAACACTACGAACAATTTAATTTAGTGAAATAACATAAATTAAATTATAATTACTATAAACTAATTAATTACCTTTTCCACCTAAAACATGTTTTCTTTTTAATTTTCTCTAACTAACACATCACTTTTTTCAGTTAAATCACGGCATTCTAAATTATAATTTTATAAGTACTTATAATTAAACGATTACCTTTTTGAATACCTTTTTCACCTAAAACGTATCATATTTTCCATATTTTATAATTCAAATTCCTTTTTTCTAGAAATATCATGGGCAACATTAATTTCTCACAATCTAAAGACATTACGAACAATTTAGTTTAGTGAAATAACATAAATTAAATTATAATTATTATAAACTAATCAATTACCTTTTTCACCTAAAACATGTCATCTTTTTAATTTTCACATTACATTTTCTATTTTCTCTAAATAAAATCAATCTTTTTTCAATTATATCACGGACGGTTCTATTTAATAAAATAAAATAACAATATTATAATGTTAATAATTAACCGATTAAGTTTAAGCTAAAATTTATCATCTTTTCTATATTTTCTAACTAAAATATCTCTATTCTTTAAAATATCACGGGCAACACTAATTTTTCCTTTTCTTAAAACTTTACGAGCAATTTTATTTAGAAAAATAACATAATTGAATTATAATTACTATAAACTAATCAATTACCTTTTTCACCTAAAACATGTTTCCTTTTTAATTTTCTATAACTAACACCTCACTTTTTTCAGTTAAATCACAGCATTCTATTTAATAAAATAAAATTATAATTTTATAAGTACTTATAATTAACCGATTACCTTTTTGAACTAAGATGTATTATCTTTTCAATATTTTCTAACTAAAATCCCTCTTTTCATAGAAATATAACGGATAACATTTATAAATTTTTTTTTTGCTAATTAACATTTATATAATTATTATCAAATCATCTAATTTAAAAATTTAAACCTCCAAAATTCATATTTTAAAAAAAGTAAATCGAATTAATAAAGCATATCATATAATATTAAAAGAAATTCGTGCATCGCACGAGTTTTAAGCTTACTATTATATAAAAGCCGAAACATTAAAAGTTTTGGTACCTGTTTTTTGGTTCTTAGTGAATTTACTTATTTACCATTCATTAAAAAAATATATTTAATATCTATACTATTAAAATAGTAAAATAAATTATAACATAAAATAATTAATGGTAATTACTAATTAGTCGAATGCCTTTTTTCACATTTACTTTTAGTTGAAGATATTACATTTTATAAACACCTAAAAAATTAATCGTATCATATCTTCCAATCATTAATATTTCCTTTCGAATTAAAACACGTTACCTTTTTGTTTTATAAGGAAACATTAGTATAATTCTTCATTAAAAAGAAAAATATATTCGATATTTATACTATTAAAACAACTAAAATAAATAATAACATAAAATAATTAATGTTAATTAGTCGATTGCCTTTTTCGCATTTACTTTAATTGAAGATATTACCTTTTATAAACAACTGAAAACATCAATCGTATCATATCTTTCAATCATTAATATTTCCTTTCGTATTAAAACACATTACCTTTTTGATTTAAAACTAATTTTATCACACCATAATTTTCAATTATTTAATAAAATATATTAAAAATCCCTATACGTTATTTATAACAAGGAAACATTAGTATAATTCGTAAACATGAGTATATTAAATTATATTGAATTAAAATTAAAAAGTCATTAAAAATAATGATTACATAATTGTAATATTGAATAAAATTTATAAAATAATAAAATAAACACCATATCAATAAATTTTATTTATAACATAATAAAATTTTATTATAATTTTATAAATTTATATCTTCCAATCAGTAATATTTTCTCATAATTTAAACACTTTGACTTTTAATTTAAAACATAATCTTGCAATAATTAATATATACCCAAAAATATTACACTATATCTTCTAATCACTAACAAAATATAATAAAAATCCGTATACTACGAATAATGACCGTTAGATTTTTAGTGAAAAAATCAGAATCGTTAGATATAATGATTAGATATATTATATGATTAAATTAATTTACTAAAATTTCAAGGTTTGAATTCCATCAACTACATATTTATTTTAAAATTTTATAATATAAGTTTTAAGCTATGCATATCATTAATTAATTTTTTATTAAATAATTTAAGTCAAAATTAAAATAAAATATTACTTATTATTATTTAAAAATGTAATGGTAACATAAAATAAAATTTATTGTATATCAAAAGAAATCCGTGCATCCCACGGGTTATAAGCTAGTACTATTATATAAAAAGCCGAAATACTAAAAGTTTGGTTGGTTGGTTGGTTGGTTGGTTGGTTGGTACCTGTTGATTTTACTTATTTACCCTTAACAAATAAAATATGTTATTTTACTTAATTATCCTTACTTAATTATTATTTATAATAATCTAATAAATAGTTATTAGCCGATTGCCTTTTTAACTTTTACTTTTAATTGAAGAAATTACCTTTTATAAAAACCTAAAATTGAACCATATCTTACAAACGCTAATATTTGTTTTCTAACTAAAACATGTTACCTTTAAATTTAAAACTAATCTTGCAATCACTAATATAAACTCAAAAATATCACACCGCATCTTACAATCATTAATCAAAATCTATACTATTATATAAAAGATGAAATATTAAAAGGTTGGTTGGTTGGTACCTGTTGATTTTACTTATTTACCCTTAACTAATAAAACATGTTATTTTACTTAATTATTATTTATACTAATATAATAAATAGTTATTAGCCGATTGCCTTTTTAACATTTACTTTTAATTGAAGAAATTACCTTTTATAAACACCTAAAATTGTACCATATCTTACAAACGCTAATATTTGTTTTCTAACTAAAACATGTTACTTTTAAATTTAAAACTAATCTTGCAATAACTAATATAAACCCAAAAATGTCACACCGCATCTTACAATCGTTAATAAAATATAATAAAAATCTATATACATTGCTAATAATAAGAAAACATGAGGATAATCCTTGAAAAGTAGTATATTAAATTATATTAAAAGTAAAAAAATTATTGAAAATAATGATTACATAAAACCTAATTATATTATTAAATAAAATTTATAACATATCAAAAGAAATGTACCTCTTTATTTTACTTATTTACCCTTAACTAATAAAACATATTATTTTTACTTAATTATTCTTACTTAATTATTATTTATAATAATATAATAAATAGTTATTAGCCGATTGCCTTTTTAACATTTACTTTTAATTGAAGAAATTACCTTTTATAAACACCTAAAATTGTACCGTATCTTACAAACGCTAATATTTATTTTCTAACTAAAACATGTTACCTTTAAATTTAAAACTAATCTTGCAATAACTAATATAAACCCATAAATCTATACTATTATATAAAAGCCGAAACACTAAAAGTTTGGTTGGTTGGTTGGTTGGTACCTATTGATTTTACTTATTTACCCTTAACAAATAAAATATGCTATTTTACTTAATTATCCTTACTTAATTATTATTTATAATAATCTAATAAATAGTTATTAGCCGATTGCCTTTTTAACTTTTACTTTCAATTGAAGAAATTACCTTTTATAAACACCTAAAATTGAACCATATCTTACAAACGCTAGTATTTGTTTTATAACTAAAACATGTTACCTTTAAATTTAAAACTAATCTTGCAATCACTAATATAAACTCAAAAATATCACACCGCATCTTACAATCATTAATCAAAATCTATACTATTATATAAAAGACGAAATATTAAAAGGTTGGTTGGTTGGTATCTGTTGATTTTACTTATTTACCCTTAACTAATAAAACATGTTATTTTACTTAATTATTATTTATACTAATATAATAAATAGTTATTAGCCGATTGCCTTTTTAACATTTACTTTTAATTGAAGAAATTACCTTTTATAAACACCTAAAATTGTACCATATCTTACAAACGCTAATATTTGTTTTCTAACTAAAACATGTTACCTTTAAATTTAAAACTAATCTTGCAATAACTAATATAAACCCAAAAATATCACACCGCATCTTTCAATCGTTAATAAAATATAATAAAAATCTATATACATTGCTAATAATAAGAAAACATGAGGATAATCCTTGAAAAGGAGTATATTAAATTATATTAAAAGTAAAAAAATTATTAAAAATAAAGATTATATAAAACCTAATTATATTATTAAATAAAATTTATAACATATCAAAAGAAAGGTACCTTTTTATTTTACTTATTTACCCTTAACTAATAAAACATATTATTTTACTTAATTATTCTTACTTAATTATTATTTATAATAATATAATAAATAGTTATTAGCCGATTGCCTTTTTAATATTTACTTTTAATTGAAGAAATTACCTTTTATAAACACCTAAAATTGTACCATATCTTACAAACGCTAATATTTATTTTCTAACTAAAACATGTTACCTTTAAATTTAAAACTAATCTTGCAATAACTAATATAAACCCAATAACTAATATAAACCCATAAATCTATACTATTATATAAAAGCCGAAACACTAAAAGTTTGGTTGGTACCTGTTGATTTTACTTATTTACCCTTAACAAATAAAATATGTTATTTTACTTAATTATCCTTACTTAATTATTATTTATAATAATCTAATAAATAGTTATTAGCCGATTGCCTTTTTAACATTTACTTTTAATTGAAGAAATTATCTTTTATAAACACTTAAAATTGTACCATATTTTACAAAAGCTAATATTTATTTTCAAACTAAAACATGTTACCTTTAAATTTAAAACTAATCTTGCAGTAACTAATATAAACCCAATAACTAATATAAACCCATAAATCTATACTATTATATAAAAGCCGAAACACTAAAAGTTTGGTTGGTTGGTTGGTTGGTACCTGTTGATTTTACTTATTTACCCTTAACAAATAAAATATGTTATTTTACTTAATTATCCTTACTTAATTATTATTTATAATAATCTAATAAATAGTTATTAGTCGATTGCCTTTTTAACTTTTACTTTTAATTGAAGAAATTACCTTTTATAGACACCTAAAATTGAACCATATCTTACAAACGCTAGTATTTGTTTTCTAACTAAAACATGTTACCTTTAAATTTAAAACTAATCTTGCAATCACTAATATAAACCCAAAAATATCACACCGCATCTTACAATCATTAATCAAAATCTATACTATTATATAAAAGACGAAATATTAAAAGGTTGGTTGGTTGGTACTTTTTTATTTTACTTATTTACCCTTAACTAATAAAACATATTATTTTACTTAATTATTCTTACTTAATTATTATTTATAATAATATAATAAATAGTTATTAGCCGATTGCCTTTTTAACATTTACTTTTAATTGAAGAAATTACCATTTATAAACACCTAAAATTGTACCATATCTTACAAACGCTAATATTTGTTTTCTAACTAAAACATGTTACCTTTAAATTTAAAACTAATCTTGCAATCACTAATATAAACCCAAAAATATCACACCGCATCTTACAATCATTAATCAAAATATAATAAAAATCTATATGCATTTATACTAATATATAATAAGCAAACAAAGATATAATTTAGTTGTTTGGTTCAACAATTTAAAACAATAGTGACCGTTAGATATTTAGTAAATAGATGATAACCGTTAGATCTAATAATAAGGAATATTCTATATTTAAATCCCGGATCGAATCCCGTCAACAACAAATTTACATTAAAATTTTATATTATTAGTTCTAAACAATACATAAGATTTATTAAATAATTTTAAAAAGTAAATTAATTCCATAATAAATTATAAAACTCTATTTTGTCATTACATAACAAAATCTAAATCTATACTATTTTTTATCATTACATAACATTTGGATCGACCCAATTGGATTAACCCAAATCTAAACCTCTACTATTATCTTTCATTTTTTATTAATAATATAATTAATGATAATTAGTTGATTGTCTTTTTCAATTAAAAGATGTTTACTTATAATTTATGATATTACCTTTTATAAATACCTAAAATATCATATCTTCCAATCAATATTTTTTTTTCTCTAATCAGCATTTTGGAGCGATCCAATTGGATCAACTCAAATCTAAACATCTATTATTATCCTTCATTTTTTATTAATAATATAATTAATGATAATTAGCTGATTGCCTTTTTTTTTGAATATTTTGGCTTATAGCCTTTTACAATGAGTGTTTGTTCATTGACAAATCTCGTGGTAAGGGAGTATCGAACCCAGAACCTCTGGGTCGACTAGAGGTAAGCTCAACCAACTGAGCTAGCGCTAGCTAAGCTTGTAATTAATGTAGCTCCCCAAAAGCTCATCTGACCCCAAGGTGGTACGTATCCTATAAAAGCTGTCACAATCATTAATAGGAAGATTACAACTCCGCTACACCGACTTCCTAAAGATTGCAATCTATTTATCTCTTCTATTTGGTATTTTCATGTATGGAAGTCTCATTAGATGCTATTTTATTTCTCATTTAGGTTTTTATTTCGAATATATTTTACCTTGTTTCATTTTATCTGTTTCCGATTCTAGCTTATCTACCAGCAACGACGACACCTCTAGTTCAATTAAAAGATGTTTACTTATAATTGATGATATTACCTTTTATAAATACATTAAATATCATATCTTCCAATCAATAATTTTTCTCTCTCTAATTATTGATTAAATATATTAAAACACGTTGACTTTTAATTTAAAACATAATATTGCAATAATTAATACATACCCAAAAATATGACATCATATCTTCTAACCACTGACAAAATATAATAAAAATTCGTATACAACGAATAATATCAGTTAGATTTTTAGTTAAAAATTAGAATTGTTAGATCTAATGATTAAATATATTACATGATTAAATTTATTTACTAAATACACACCCAAAAATATGACATCATATCTTCTAACCACTAACAAAATATAATAAAAATTCGTATACAAAGAACAATATCCGTTAGATTTTTAGTTAAAAATTAGAACAGTTAGATCTAATGATTAAATATATTACATGATTAAATTTATTTACTAAAATTTCAAGGTCCGAATTTTTATAAATACCTAAAATATCATATCTTCCAATCAATAATTTTTCTCTCTCTAATTAAAACACGTTGACTTTTAATTTAAAACATAATATTGTAATAATTGATACATACACAAAAATATGACATCATATCTTCTAACCGCTAACAAAATATAATAAAAAATTCGTATACAACGAATAATATCCATTAGATTTTTAGTTAAAAATTAGAACTGTTAGATCTAATGATTTAATATATTACATGATTAAATTTATTTACTAAATGCATTAAATGCATACTCAAAAATATGACATCATATATTCTAACCACTAACAAAATATAATAAAAATTTGTATACAACGAATAATATCAGTTAGATTTTTAGTTAAAAATTAGAATTGTTAGATCTAATGATTAAATATATTACATGATTAAATTTATTTACTAAAATTTCAAGGTTCAAATTTTTATAAATACCTAAAATATTATATCTTTCAATCAATAATTTCTTCTCTCTAATTAAAACACGTTGACTTTTAATTTAAAACATAATATTGCAATAATTAATACATACCCAAAAATATGACATCATATCTTCTAACCACTAATAAAATCTATACTATATTATAAAAGCCGAAACATTAAAAGTTTGGTCGATCGGTCGGTACGGTACCTATTGATTTTACTTATTTACCCTTACTCAAATAAAATCCATCATACTAACTAATTAATTTCTTTTTTCAGGTTAAACATATTATCTTCTCTATTTTTCAATAAATAAATAATTTCCTTTTTCATGTAAATTCAATATCTTTTATATTTTATCTAACTAATGTTTTCATCCTACCAACTAATTAATTTCCCTTTTCAGGTTAAACATATTATCTTTTCTATTTTTCAAAAACTAAATAATTTCTTTTTCTGGTAAAATACAATATTTTTTATATTTTATCTAACTAAAATTTCTCCTTTATTAATCAATTTCCTTTTTCAAGTTAAACGTATTACCTTTTTTATTTTTCAATAACTAAATAATTTCCTTTTTTTGCTAGATTAGCTAAATAGACACACACCTATTTTAACACACACCAATTATATCACGGGCGATTCTATTTTATAAAAATAAAATAATAATATTATAGTACTAATAATTAACTGATTACCTTTTCAACTAAAACGTATCATCTTTTATATTTTTTTTTAATTAAATTCCCTTTTTTTTCTAGAAATTTCGGGGCAACATTAATTTCTCATTTTCCAAAAACTATGAGCAATTTTATTTAGTAAAATAACATAATTAAATTATAATTAATATAAACTAATCAATTACCTTTTTCACATAAATTATGTCATCTTTTTAATTTTCACGTTACCTTTCTATTTTTAAAAACTAAAATCTCTCTTTTTCAGATTATATCACGGATGGTTCTGTTTAATACAATAACTAATAATATTATAATATTAATAATTAAGCGATTACCTTTTTTATCTAAAACGTATCATCTTCTATTTAATGAAATAAAATAATAATTATATAAATACTAATAATTAGCCGATTACCTTTTTCAAGTAAAACCTATCATTTTTTCTATATTTTCTAACTAAAATCCCTCATTTTCAAGAAATATCACGGATAACATTTATATAATTATTATCAAATCATCTCATATAAAAATTTAAGCCTCCCAAATTTATATTTTCAAAAAATTAACTTAAATTAATGAAAAATTCATATAATATTAAAAAAAATCCGTGCATCAAATAGCTCGGTTCTATTTTTTTAATTTTCTCAAATTTTTGAATTAATAATTCCAATGATTAAAAAAAATCTCAATTGCATTTTAAAACTTTACTAATAGAGGAAACTAAATATATAGTTTCATTATTTTTTACCTATAAAATCTTTACTAATGAAGTAAAGTAAATATCTAAATTGCATTTTAAATTTTTACTAATCGAGGAAACTAAATATATAATTTCAATATCCTTACCTTTAAAATTTCATTTTAAAACATTGAAAGTTTAATCGGTCGGTTGGTTGGTCGGTACCTATTTTTTTACTTTATTACCCTTACTTAATTATAAATAAAATTTTTCCTAATAACTAATCAATTTCTGTTTTCAAGTAGAACATATCAAAATAATCAATTTCCTTCTAAAATACGTTACATTTTCTATTTTCTTTAGCTAAAATCTCTCTTTTTCTAATTAAACGACGCCCTTACTTAATTATAAATAAACAATTTCTCAATAACTAATCAATTTTCTTTTTCAAATAAAACATATTAAAATAATCAATTTTATATAAAAAAAATGCTACCTTTTCTATTTCCTTTAGGTAAAATCTATATTTTTCCAATTATATGGTGCTGGTCGGTTGGTTGGTCGGTCGGTACCTATTGTTACTTAATTACCCTTACTTAATTATAAATAAAATTTCTCCTAATAACTAATCAATTTCTGTTTTCAAGTAAAACATATTAAAATTATCAATTTCTCTAAATTGCATTTTAAATTTTTACTAATCGAGAAAACTAAATATACAACTCAATTGCATTATAAATTTTACTAATAGTGGAAATTAAATATCACTAACAAAATATAATAAAAATTCGTATACAACGAATAATATCCGTTAGATTTTTAGTTTAAAATTAGAACTATTATATACTTATGTAAATGAGAAATGAGGGGATCTAAACCTCTACTATTATCTTTCATTTTTTTATTAATAATATAATTAATGATAATTAGCCGATTGACCTTTTCAATTAAAAGATGTTACTTATAATTTATATGATATTACCTTTTATAAATAACTAAAATATCATATCTTCCAATCAATAATTTTTTTCTCTCTAATCAGCATTTGGAGCGATCCAATTGGATCAACCCAAATCTAAACCTCTACTATTATCCTTCATTTTTTATTAATAATATAATTAATGATAATTAGCTGATTGCCTTTTTCAATTAAAAGATGTTTACTTATAATTGATGATATTACCTTTTATAAATACCTAAAATATCATATCTTCCAATCAATAATTTTTTTTCTCTATAATTAAAAATTTAAAACACGTTGACTTTTAATTTAAAACATAATATTGCAAAAATTAATACATACCCAAAAATATGACATCATATCTTCTAACCAATAACAAAATATAATAAAAACTCGTATACAACGAATAATATCCGTTACATTTTTAGTTAAAAATTAGAACTGTTAGATCTAATGATTAAATATATTACATGATTAAATTTATTTACTAATTGCATACCAAAAAATATGACATCATATCTTCTAACCACTAACAAAATATAATAAAAATTCATATACAACGAATAATATCCGTTAGAATTTTAGTTAAAATTAGAACTGTTAGATCTAATGATTAATATGTTACGTGTTTAAATTTATTTACTAAAATTTCAAGGTTCGAATTTCATCAACGATACTATTATCTTTCATTTTCTTAATCTTTTTTATTTCTTTGATGCCCCTTTTTACTATTACACAGCATTTGGAGCGACCCAATTTAGATTGGATCGACCCAAATCTAAACATATACTATTTTTTGTCATTACACAACATTTGGAGTAACCCAATTGGATCGAACCAAATCTAAACCTATACTATTATCCTTTATTTTTTTATCTTTCTTTATTTTTTTGATTCTCCTTTTTGTCATTACTCAAATCTATCTCTGTCTTTTTTCACCTTAAAATCCAAGTCGCTCAAATCTTCACACTGCTGGATTTTGACGCATGTTTGCACTTTTCAGATTTGAAATCTGGGTTTTTCACCAAATTAACATCTCAACCCCCTGAAGTAGGGTTAAGGTATGTGTACTTGACCTCCGTATGGGTCGTATATGTTTGGTTCCGGTTTTTAGTTTGGCCATAAGAGTTAAGTTTTTATTGATTTCACAGTATTAAAAATTAGACGTGATAATATTTGTTTGGTTTGGATTTTTGTTTGAAATTTATGAATTAAAGTTTTAATGAATTACCCGATGTTATAATAATATACAGGACACCAGAAAGGTACCTTTAAAATATTTGCATGGTCTTTCAATTTTCGATTTTTCATGTCATAATTACCAGTTAATAACATTGACACAGTACAGACCATGTTATTTGTAAATAATCTTAGGACTCAATTTGATACTTATAGACAATATTTTGTTTTCAAGCAAGTTTATGTTCTTTATGGATTTGTTCAACTTAAGGTTCATGGGGTAGACATGCTACGTACCAGAAGGTCTTATGGAATAGCATACTTTTTATCGGATGTCTCCGAAGGGACTATGGAATATCATACTTAGAAGCTCAGACCCACATCACAAGCCTCACCCTCTGGATCAGGTAACATTGCTCTTATTTATGCTTTAAATATCTTCTTTACTCGCGTTCAATTTCACTTCATATATGATCTCATGTTTAGCACTTTCACTTGAGCTCCATATTAAAATATAAAAGCACTAACTTTTCCCTTTTTCAGTTTAGTTGGCTTTTTGAGAGAGAATAGGTAGTGGAAAATGTGATTGTTATAATTTGTAATCATACATTATTTGAAGATAAAAGTGAACAAGTGAGCTTCTTGCAGAGACCTGTGTTTTTGGTAAACAGTATTATCTTTCATTTTTTTAATCTTCTTTATTTCTTTAATTAATGCCCCTTTTTGTCATTACACAGCATTTGGAGCGACCCAATTTAGATTGGAATAAAAAATTCTATTATGATATTGTAACATCCCGACTTTTCGAGATATTAATTCTAAATACGAAACTTAAATATAATGTATTCTTAATAATTCAAAATCATAAAAACGGAGACGCAGCTCCATAATCCAATATTCAATAACAATCTTTATTCTAATAATGATAAAGAGTCTAATCCAATAAAGGCATCTAACAGCTAGCACGAAAGTCCACAAAATTCACATCCTTATTCTCATTAAGCTTCCAAGATCAGAACCTGAAATATTAGAGACGAATGAGCTACACAGCTCAGCAAGTACAAATTGACTAACAGATACTTTCAAAAATCAATGGTCGTTTTTATTAAAACAATTTTCAAAATTCAATATAAGTTTGCAAAACATTTACGAAAACAATTCCGACCCAAAGTTTTATATTTTCAAAATACAGAATTTAAATCAGAAATAGAAGCAGAAAATAGAAATAAAACGAAACGAAAATCGAAAATACCGCAGTCTTGCTCTACGGCCACACTTTGCCAGTGACCGACATCTTATTCTTATTCTTATTCTTTCGCCACACTTTGCCAGTGACCGGCATCTAAAGTTCAATAATTACACGCCCTTAATAGGTATCTAAATTTGCACACTTGTGCGCCTACTAAGGGTATATAAGGCTAGTTCCGGAACTATAGCGTAAATTACGAACGGGTTCGAAACGTAGAGACTGAGGATTCTAAAATCAAATACTTATATCTTATAAAGTCGAAACAGAATTCTTATATCTTATACGAAAATCAAAAACAGAATCTTATATCCTATACGAAAATCAAAAGTTGCAGAATCAAATATACTTTTCGAAAATTAAAAGTAAGTCAAAAGTACTTACCTCAAAGTCGACTGAACACACCAAAAATAATTGCACGAATAAATCCTAAATATTAAATAACTAATAATTAATGAACCGAGACATAATTATTGATACTAAACAGAATACAACACATGCTGATTTTACTCTAGCTTCACAAATAATACGAATGGCACAGACTCGACCGTTAATTCATATACGGACTGGACAGAGACTATAATCAATAATCTAAAACCAATTAACCATCAACGGAAAACAAATGGACCAGAATTTTATTACAAACAAATCATATTAAAAAGATCAATTAATGGGCCTCAAAAGCCCAACAATAATTATACACGGCCAAGTCCATATTCAAGTGTAAACTGCAAAAAGGTCCCTAAACTTTAACATGTTTTTGCTCTTAAACAAATACAACACATGCATATATTAATATTTAACACTCAAGCACTTATTTTAACAGGACACAAGTATTGTCAATTATCCATTAACTAACAAACAAGCTACATAAAACTCACTTTTCTGGGATAGTTCATCCACGCAACCTAACACAAGTTCATATCCTTTATTATCATACCTGAGTCTACCATACGTCAGTTAACCAATCAGAATCGAGAAATTATTTTAGCACCAATCAGAGCTAATTCCTAAAATTTAGACCTTTCCTTATTTACAAATTCACCTTACCTCTTTAACCATGGTTAGTTAACCCTTCTAATTTAAAAACAATAATAATTTTATTAAACATATCCAAAAATATCTATTTTTTAAATTAAAAAATATTTAGTAGAAAAATTACAATTTTAATTTGAAATCAATCACGATATACCACTATATATTTTAAATTAAATTTCATAATTAATCATTCATTAATCAACCACTCTTTTAATATAAAGCCAATCACAATCATATTATCTTACATTATAAATTGATTTTTATAATATATATTATACAATTATAATCGATATTAAATAATTATAATCTAACTTAACTAAAAATCTGAAAAAAAATCGAATTTGAAATCAGATTTTAAATAATTTGGATAATATCAATACCTTCAAAAATTTGATTTTTTTATAAGCTCAAAAAAATGTTTATTCATAATTTGTTAATAAAATTAATTAATAAATGCATATAAACCAACACTACAAAATCGAATTTGAACAAATTTTAAATAGCTTGGATAAAATTCATATCTTCAAAAACTCAATTTTTTAAATGGTTCAAAAATATATTTATTCACAATTTGTTAATAAAATAATTAATAAATTCATATAAACGAACAATAAATATATTTTAATTATTTAATATAAGATATAAGAGTATTATTATTGGTTGGTGAATAAATTATCAATCAAAAAATTGAAATTATTTTAGAGGCAATCAGAATTTACTTCTAAAATTTAAATCAATCAATCATATACAAAATTTTTATAATTTACCATACTTATTCTAATTTACTAATCGCGGTCAAATTAAATTTAAATATAAAATATCTTGATTTAATAACTTCGCGTATCACATGGTTTTTAGTTTTTAAATTTTTTTTACTAATCGTAAATATTATTTTCTATAAATCCATATAATAGTATATTACATGTTGTTCTATATCGTTTAGTTATGAATTATTTTTGAACATCCTTTATTATATAAGAAAGGATACACGAATATGACATTTATTAGTTAACCAATCACAATATTGTGAATTATTTTAACATCAATCATAATCTATTAAATTTAAATCAATTAAACTTAGTATAACAAGTTTCTTTATTGGATCTAGATTCTACATTTCAGCCAAGAATAAACTTAAATCAAGTTACACTCAATAACAATTAATTTTTATTTTTTCATATCAATTAACTAAAAATAATAACTACTAATTTTTATTTTAACGGTTAACTAATAAACAATTTATATAAAATAAAATTCTTACAAATAAAAAATATAATTATTATATCAATTTAAACATTACAGGAAATCTAAGCCGCTTATTCCGTATTCCTCACCAGACTTAACCAACTTTGATAAACTAAGTGTATGCATCAATTATTCTCATTGCTAAATCATATCAATTTCGGTTATGGTACTACTTTTTTATTATATGGCATTCTTTTTATTATATGTATTATTTTGATTGTATATATGTATTATATGTGTCATGTTTTAATTATCCAATAAATTCAATAGAAAAATGTTTCTGACAACAACAAAAATTTGATTTAGGTTATCATCATCCCCATAGTCAGATTCTCTCAGAGTTACTTCCCATTAGAATATTCAGTAGCAAACTTCAATAATTCAGCAACTTACTAAATTGTAGGCATCAATCCTTATCAAATTATACTGATTTGTTTACATTATTAGGTATGACCATAGATAAATGTTTTTTCACAGTGTTGAGTTGTCAATGTTATTAAGTGATTACTTAACAATTTTATTCTAAATACAATATTTTTTTAATTTAAAAATTTATACATTAATACATGAATCTATTATATTTATAATAGATATTTTAATATCTCAAACTTTCAATTCAAAATCATAAGGTACAATTAAAATCATGAATTAAAAATTACTAACAATATAAAACTATTTACCATACTATTCGAAATACACATTCAAAATTTAATTATGTATTAAATAATTCAGCATAAAAAAAACTAATCAACCAATTAAATTGTTAGAATAAATTTTAAACCAATCATCTTTTAACATTTTAATTACGAAATTTTTTAACTATAAAATAATTAATGGGAAAAAAAATTTGACCTAACAATATATTGGAATTATTCAAAATATTAAATATACTCTTAAATAGTACTTTACATTATTTGGTCTATAAATTATCAATCAAAAAATAAAAAATATTAAGAGTCAATAAAAATATTGTTAGTGAATATTTCCGTAATAAATTGGTCATTTTAGCACAAATTTTCTTATAAATCGCTATTTTATCTATTGATAATTAATTCATCAATAAAATGACATATGTCATACACAAAAATAATCAAACCTGCAAAAATCATCAATAAAAGGGCATACAATCTACAAAAATAATTAAAATTGAACAAACACATAGTAAATTATATCACTAATTTCTTTTATCCAATCATTGAATAGATTACATCTCTAGCTTATGTCACTAAATTATACAGCCTTTTCGGCGAGAATCTAACAATTTGTTATAAACGTGAGGAATATGTATCATAACGTATTCAAACAACCAACAAGAACTATGATTCAATACCATCTAAATCAATGAACTAATATAACAAAATCTAATATATGGGTTGACAAAATCCACGAACAGGATATTAGGCTCCCAAAAAAGAGAGATATTTAGTGAAAGCCAAAGTAAAATAAAGGAAAAGAAACTAAGGCTTATCATTTACAAGGAGTTCGTAAAAAATCTAATTTTTTGGTAGATAAAATTCACCAATATGCAACGGGGTACTAGACTCTCAATGATATTTTTATTGAAATATAAAGAAAAATCAATATAATTTTTTTTAAAAAAATTTAAAAACTGATATCAGCTCCTAAACTTTAGTTTAGCATCTTTTGGGAAAGGTGGAGAGAGAGAGAGAGAGCAGCAGCTATGCTTTTTGTTATAAAAATTATTAACAATGATGAATAAAAAAGTACACATAAAATTATATATTGTTTAAATAAAAGGGTTCCTTTTTTAATTTTGTATTTTTGAATTAAGGAAATAGTATAAATTCTCATATATTAACCTAAGAGTATATTGAATTTGTTTGGCTGCTTGACTATATCTTTTTTTGTATCAACAAAAATTAAAAAATGGCTAAGAAAACTAAATAACTTAGTAGAAAGATTCTATACAAAGAGAGATATTTGTTAACGAGAAATAAGAAAAAATAAAAAGGAGTGTTTCATTTTGTTTAGGAGACTTTACACCGTGCATGCTATTCTTAGTTTTGTTTTGTAACATCTCAGTGTTGTTCTAAGACATATAATTGTATATTTATATAACTTGGATAAATAATAATATTTCATATAATTGTTATATTTTTCCTATTTGCGTATTTCATTTCATTTTTTGTACACAAAAAATTTTGTGTAATTTAGTATCATTTTGTGTTCTAATTTCGGGTACACGATTTAATATCATGTCATTTTCGTTCAAGACCCTACAGTACATGACATGAATGTACAAAACGATTTGTCAGGTCTACATAAGCTATTTCTTCTTATATATGTAGGAAAAATATACTCACTGTTAAAGGAAAATGAATTTCATTTTATTTAAATTATAAGGACACATATATAACAATGTGATTATGTGTTTATATATTACGCACTTGATTTCAATTTTATGGACAGTAGCTTATTTTCACAAGTTAGTCAAATTTAAAAAAAAAGGTGATACTCATTTTCATATGTTTTATTTTATGAATAAACGAAAACTAAAATTTATTATTTCATGTTTTACTAGAAAATAATAAAAAACAAGAATACAAACTTCCAAAATGAAAATGCACATTTTAAGTTGTCTTTATAAATAAGCTAAGGGTAATAACCATAAAAGCTAACAATTATATGTTACTTCAAGAGCGCAATATATTGAATTTGTAAAAGGACATATAATTTGTAAAGATGATATTGAACAATCACATAGCAAACTGGATTAGATGAAAGTTTCTATTGTTATAACTACGTTCATTTCATATATCTTACATAGTAGATATCCTTTCTCATATCACTGAAACATGCAACCTTTTTTTATAGATAGTCTAATGATTTATTGGAGTCATGAGGATTAAGTTTCTACACATTTTTAATATGTAATCAAAAAATTAACCACGATCATACAAATATTTTCAATAAATTATAAATATTTTAAGGATTCTATATTTAATAAATATACCGAATTCTCAGAATATTGGTGAAAAATTTGTTAACATGATACGTAGAAATATTCTCTAACAAAAAGAGAAATAAAATGAATGCTAATTTTAAAAAAAAAACAATAAAGAGGAATTTTGAACTTTTCAACGGGGGTTGTTTCTGTTTTGATGATTCAAATATTAATATTAATTCAATTGATATGAATTCACGAATAGGTAATTTATACTTACTTTAATTAACATTTCGATAAAATTATATATTTTTCTAAATAAGAATTAAAATAATAGATTTATATTAATTTATTAATACAGTTTATCTGTAGGTGCGTAGCACGGGTAGAACGCTAGTATTAATTAAATAAATGTCACGGCAAATTAACGAAATTAGCAAGACAACAATATGGTTTGAAAATTCTTTCCTTCTATTTCTAAAATCTAACAAATAAACTATGTCAAAATATTATTATTATTATTATTTTATATAACTTTCTAAAACAAATCACGGAACACCCATAACTCAAATAAAATTAACAGGGTCCCCAAATTCACAATAATAAAATAAAATAAATCATACCTTAATAGTTGGTGCGACTTCCACTGAGTTGAAACACACGTCCAATGCCAATCTTCTTATCAGCTTCCTTCCTTGGTGCAGTTTCATTCCTTGGTGGTGGGTTGTGTGGGCACTCCGAAATCTTGTGTCCTATTTCCCCGCAGTGAAAACAGGCACCCGTGTTCCATCGGCTGTCCTTGTCTGGATGGTTCTTACCGCACCTCGAACATTTATCTCGATTACCTTGTCCTCTCATCTTATCGTACACGTGTGGCTTCTTAAAGGCTCCCCTTTGAGACGAAAATCCACCAGTTGGAGCGAACCGCTTCTTGTTCCAGTTGCTTGTCGTCTTTTCAGATTCAGCTAGGCCCCTCTCGATCACCAATGCCTTGTTGAGCACAGCCTCGTACGTCTGAAGTTTAAATTATAGTTCGGTACATGGTTATCCTAATTATTATATAAATGAATAATTACAAAAATATAATTAATGGTAATTAGCTGATTTATTAATAAAACATTTACTTTTAATTCAATATATTATCATTTATAAACACCTAAAATGTCGTATCTTCCATTCATTAATTTTTTTTCCTAATTAAAACACGTACCTTTTAATTTAAAACATAATCTTACAATCATTAATATATATCCAAATATATTACACCATATCTTCCGATCACTAATAAAATATATATTTAAAATCCGTGTATAACGAATAATAACTGTTAGATTTTAGTAATAAATAAGAACAGTTAGATCTAATGATTAAATACTTTATATGATTAAATTACTTCACTAAACATTCAAGCTTTAATTTAAACCATAATATAAGTTTTAAACCATGCATATCATTAATTTAATTTATGTAAATTATTTAAATTTCAATAAAAAAAATTATTGAAAATAATAACTATATAAAAATATAATTGTAACATTAAAATTTTTTACTACATATAAAAATAATTCGTGCATTACACGGATTATAAACTAATCTATACTATTACATTAAAGGCCGCAACATTAAAAGTTTTGGTACCTATTTTTTTGTACCTGTTTTTGGTACTTCGTGAATTTACCTATTTACCATTCATTATAAAGAAAAATAAATACACCTAAACTAAATAAAAAATCTATATTATTATATAAAAGTCGAAACATTACAAGTTTTTGAACCTGTTTTTTGGTATATATTTTTTGGTACTTCGTGAATTTACTTATTTATCCTTCATTATAAAGAAAAATAAATACACCTAAAATAAATAATAACATAATATAATTAATGGTAATTAGACGATTGCCTTTTTCACATTTACTTTTAGTTGAAGATATTACCTTTTATAAACACCTAAAAATATATAGCCGAAATATCACACCATAATTTTCAAGAAAAATATAACACCTGAAATAAATAATAACATAATATAATTAATGGTAATTAGTTGATTAACATAATAAAATTAATGGTAATTAGGCTATTGTCTTTTTCACGTTAACATAATAAAATTAATGATAATTAGTCGATTGCCTTTTTCACATTTACTTTTAGTTGAAGATATTACCATTTATAAATACCTAAAAACATCAAACAATCATTAATATTTCCTTTCGAATTAAAACACATTACCATTTTAATTTAAAACAAATCTCACAATCATTAATGCATATATAATCGAAAATATCACACCATAATTTTCAAAAAAAAAATATAACACCTAAATAAATAATAATATAATATAATTAATGGTAATTAGTCGATTGTCTTTTTCACATTAACATAATAAAATTAAAGGTAATTGGTCGATTGCCTTTTTCACATTTAATTTTAGTTGAAGAGATTACCTTTTATAAATACCTAAAAACAGATCATTAATAATTCCTTTCGAATTAAAGCACGTTACATTTTTAATTTAAAACAAATCTTACAATCATTAATATATACCCAAAAATGTCACACCATAATTTCAAGAAAAATATAGCCCGAAAATATCACACCATAATTTTCAATTATTAATAAAATATATTAAAAATCATATACGTTGTTTATAATAAGGAAATATTAGTATAATCCGTAAACATCCGTATATTAAATTATATCAAATTAAAATTAAAAAATTATTAAAAATAATAATTATATAAAAACATAATTGTAATATTAATTAAAATTTATAACATAATACAAGAAACCTGTGCAATGCACGGGTTATAAGGTAGTTATTATATTAAAGTTGAAACATTGAAAATTTTATCGGTTTGGTTTAGGTACAGTTATCTTAATTAATAAATAAAAAATAATATAATTAATGTTAAGCAGCCGATTTCATTTTATAATTAAAATACGTATCTATACTACTATATTAAAGCCGAAAAATTGAAAGTTTGTTGGTTTGGTTATCCTAATTATTAAAATAAATAATCAAATCATATAATTAATGATAATTAGCCAATTGCCTTTTTCACATTTACTTTTAGTTGAAAATATTATCTTTTATAAACACCTAAAAACATCAATCGTATCTGATATGGGCTAAAAGTAAGCCCAAAAGACACATTTAATATGACATTAATTAGACCCGGAATGGTCCAAACGTGGGGCCCACCAGATGGGCCCAATCCCTATTTATAATATTAATTTTGTAATTAATATAAGGGGTAATAAACGGTTCAGCAAATAAGAGTCAAACAAGGATATTACTCTTGCCTGACTTAGCCTCCAAGATACATATTCCAACATGGAAACTGACTCCTACAAGGAAGGGGTCTAGAACCTTCCTCAAGGCTGTGACTTGCCCACCAAGTCACCTAACCCTACTACGATTTTAGGGCTTCTCAGCCTATATAAAGTGTGACGCCCCCAAATCTGAGGTCAGAGATTCAGGTCGTCACATCATCATCCAACCATATCAAACCTGTATTAACTTTACAACTCAACAATACATCTATCCATACCTCAATCTTACACACAATCAAGTTAGAGCCTCAGAAACGATATCCAAAAGTAACACTAAATATTACAATTCATCTGTACAATCCAGAGTCTTACACAATTCCACTTATACAACTACACTTGAAGACAAGTCTTACTATTACAGTTGAAAACCTATCAGACTACTCTGTAGTATTTATCATGGACTATATCATCTCCGGGTAATTCTTCTACTCCTCTCCTGCTGGTGCGGAGTTAATCGGCCAAATTCTTCCCTTTCTGAAAAGTTTTTATAAAGCAAGAATGAGCTACATAATGCTCAGCAAGTTCACGATTTTGTAAAATAATAATGTGGTTTATTTCGAAAACATTCCCAACTATATGGGTATATATCTCAGATTTCAAAACATAATTGGACAATATATGTGCCCGAGTTTGAATAAAACATCTATACTCTCTAAGGAGCTTTAGGATAACATATGGACCCCTTATAAGGTTCCCATTTCAATATATCTCAAGTTTGAAAATATGTATATATGAGTATATCATTTTCGGCAAAATACTCTACGATTAACATACTGTACAGGGAATACATCATTGCAAACCTCTTTCCTTCCATTGGCTTAGAAGGTTTCTCATACAAAAACATTTCATTCTTTGAAACAATAGCAAGTGTGCACTAACACGTGCCAATCTTTATAGAAAACCTTGCAGTTCTAGATACTGCACGATGTCAATATTTTCTCATCAAAAACCACACTATCGGCAACTTGGCACTTAGGCCCAAGAAGCAGTGTTTGAGTATTTTTCCAAAGTGGAGGATGGGACTTAAAGAAAACATAAAACCTGACAGGGATTGACGATGATCAGTCGCCACATCCGAGTCCAATAATCCGCGGGTCTTCTCTACCGGTAGAAGGATAGAAACTACATCCGTAACTATCCCCGGGTGAAAACTACATCCGTAATCACCCTCGATGAAAACTACATCCGTAATCATCCTTCGGCAACACATGGGCCGGAATAATAATTGATGGACCGCCTGGCTCACGGCCGCTTACACATCCCGGGAATCGTTCGTCAACGATTCCCACACCTGCCAGAGTCCCCTTTTTCTTTTCTTTTAAAAAACCAGATTTTGATTGAAAACAGAGTAGTTGTGGTTCGACATCAGTCGACCGATAATTCTTGAAATCATACAAGAAGCAGAACCTGACCGGGGGTTTTCGAAAATGTTTTGAGTTCGAAAAAGTTCGAGTTTGAAAGTATTAAAAGGTATCTTGGATTAACTTTGTTTTTAAAATAGTGAACAATAATTATTAACTGATATTTTAAGATTTAATATTAATAATTAATAAAATAATTATTTAATAAATAAACTTTTAATCCAAGATAGGGTTTCGAGTATTTACGAAGATATAATAATAGTTATTTGAATATACGATACCACCCGAATGACCCTTCGGGTTTCGCAATATAGATACGATATAATAATATACCGCTCCCCGGTCAATAGTATATACGGACCGCTACGACCTCTAATGCTAGAGTCGTTGTCCGAAGAAAACATTTCAATCTAAGTTCAAGGGGTAAAAGCATACATGTACTTGTTCAATCTCAATTGCATCAATACTTCGATAAACATAGCATTTGATATAATTTGAAAACTACCAACACAACAGTGAAAATCTTTGTATATGTATAAGTTTTGAAAAGTAAACTTGCCTTGGTTTGGTTGGGGTGGTCGAGCGTGTGAATTCGAACGATCTATACATAAACAATAATCGTTCGTTAGTACCTTAACAATTTCTTTCTAATTACGGGGTTTTAAGGGGACACGAAATTAACTTAACGACTTCGTCTTATGACTCCCTAGCCCCACTATAGGTCCATGACATCACTCGTTTACGCTCGTCACTTACTCGACTTAATTTAGTTACCACGTTCGAACTATAACCATTACTCCTAGAATTATGCTCCACTAACGACTTTTTCCCTTGCGCGAAATTTACTCTAGCATTTTTATAAAATCCAAAAATTCATATTTTAATCCAATTCTTTTTGGATAGCCTTCACCACTGTATTTCCTAGCTTCTCTAATTTTTCCATGATCCCAAATATTTTTTAAGGTGTTTAAACAAGGTTCACAAGGGGGTCACTTTATGCAGTCCATAGTCCAGAAACAAAAATCACTTCTCCGGTCATAACTAAAAATCTACACATCTCCTGGCTATGATCCTTACATATCCAGAAACTACATTCAATTATCTTTCCATCCATATAAGGTAGGACATCAGGGGACATCATTTGGGGGTTCAAAATCGTGTCACAATACAGGTCAATGTTCCTGGATAAAATCAGCATGCTCAAATCACTTAGATCAACCATTTTTCACCATTCCATCATACAACCAACACTTAATACACTCAAATCATGGTTCATAACACTCATGGTGATATATATGTTATCCATAATCATAAAAGTCACAATCTCAACATAAAAACTCAAGATCCAAGTCATCCAACACTTATACAACCAAGATTAGCTCATACATGCATGGATCTACTTCTAAATATTATAAATACTACATAACCAAGAGGGTTTGTGATTTTATACCTTCTTGAGCTCCTAGGGACCTTGGGTAAGCTTTTCACAACACAACAACACCTTAGATGATCTCCTACAACACTTATAATCCAAGATCTAAAAGAAAAACAAATTTGGTTACTATTCATCCAAACTTTAACAATTTATATCTTGGAATTGGATGGATGAAATGAAGTGAAATTGCTAGCATACCTTGATTAGATGATGTAGATGACCTAGGAATTTTGGTATGAATTTAGAGTGATGAGAAGTGGGAGAAAGAAATTTCTTTCTTCCTTGTTCTAGCCTTGGCCGAGAGTTGTATTCAAGGGGGGGGGGGAGAGAGTTTGATTTTTCTTTTTTGTGTTTGTGTGGTTGTACATGGGATTGGGTGTTACATATAATTACATGTATTAGCATGGTACAATCTAGACATGGCTATAGGTATGGCCATTGGTACTTGTTGTCTCCACCTTTTAAAAAGCAAGCCAACTAGTTACTATTCCCCTTGCTATTTGGTTCATCTAGTTTGCTTTTCTAACTACTTAGTTGCATGAGCTTGCATGCAATACTACTCCTTGTATTATTATTCTCCCACCAATGCTTATTATTCAATCTTTAATTCGTATCGTATCTTAATTAATCTCTCGTAATAATATTTTGTCGCGTAGAGATTTCCCCTATAATTCCTTAAGTACTAATTGTGTAAATTCCTCTAATGTCCATAATTCCTTGTCATGATCCTTAATAAATCTTGTAACACTCTAATCATTCTCAAATCCCAAGTTTTATAAATCTCACTAACAATAAGACTCCTGCCTTCACAATCTCCCTTTTTATCTTACATAGGGAATACAACAACACAGTTTCTCAGACAATCAATTCTATTAATCACAGGGATGACCAGAAAGGTTCCATATTGACATTGCCACAAGATATTAAATAAATTAAAATATTACCAAAAATTAGGGTTCTTACAGCCTCCCCTCCTTAAAAGGATTCCGTCCCGGAATCAGGTTGGAAACAGTTGGGGGTGCTTTTCACGCATTGCGCTTTCTAGTTCCCATGTTGATTCTTCGACATTCTGGTTCCTCCACAAGACTCTCACTAGTTTGACAACCTTATTCCTCAGCACCTGTTCTTTTCTATCCATAATTTCTACGGGTTGCTCCACATATGTTAAGTCTGGTTGCAGATCCACTTGATCATGTTCTATCACATGTCGGAAGTCGGTATGGTAGGGTCGTAGCATGGACACATGAAACACATTATGTACTTGCTGTAAGCTCGGAGGTAAAGCCAATTCATAGGCTAACTTTCCAACTCGTTTCAAGATCTCAAAAGGTCCAATAAATCTCGGGTTTAGTTTCCCCTTCTTACCAAATCTCATCTATCCCTTCCACGGTGATACCTTTAACATCACAAACTCTCCTACCTCATATTCCTTATCCTTGCGGGTCTGGTCCGCATACTTCTTCTGTCTGTCTTGGGCCGCTACCAGCCGTCCTCTTATGAGCTCGATAGTTTCTCTTGTCTGTTGGACCAGTTCAGGCCCTAAAATCTCCCGCTCTCCAACTTCTTCCCAACACAAAGGAGACCGACATCTTCGTCCGTACAAAGCTTCATATGGGGGCATGCCTATACTCGCATGGTAACTGTTGTTGTAGGAAAATTCGATCAACGGCAAGTGGTCGTCCCAACTTCCCTTGGAATTTTTGGCACATACTCTCAACATGTCCTCGATGGTTTGGATGGTTCTCTCGCTCTGTCCGTCTGTTTGGGGATGGTATGCAGTACTCATGTCTAACTTGGTCCCCACATGATCCTGAAAACTCCTCCAGAACCTGGAGTTGAACCTTGGGTCTCTACCAGATACAATGCTCACAGGAACCCCATGCCTTACCACGATCTCCTTAGATATCTCATGAAATTTGACCATTCGTAATGATGGGTTTCGTAAAAAAAAAAAAAAAAAACTAATGACTTTTACATACACTCATCTGCACTGTAGAGAAATGTTGTTCCTCAACGCATACTCTCCTCGACCTGTATTCCTTATCGGTTGGTTTATGATTGAAAATTTCTATTCCACTACTTATACGTTCCTCTTCTACCTTGTTCATAGTATCTGCGTTGAGTCCTTGTATCGTTGGCACGCGAATACTTTGTGGTCGTGTTTTATAATCTGAGACAACGTCAAAACGCACGGTATTCCTCATATTCCTTGGCTTGATTAGCACGCATGTGTTGCCTCCCGTCAGTCGTTACCACTTGCTATGGATACTGTATAGTCTTCGGTATGCGTCGAACCAGTTCAGCTACTATATCCCTCGTTCATTGACTTCTTCGTAATGCAAGAAAAGCGAAACTTCTTCTTTCGTAGTACGCTTTACAAGAGACGTCCTTACGTCCGCATGGTTCCGATCGTGATAACAACATTCGTTTCATGGATAAGTTTTTATTCTCGACTACCCCGTGAAATCTAAGGCACGACACTAATTATAAATTCGATCGTCTGGACAATTCTTCTTCCCTGTCCGTCAGCCACAGATCAAATTAGTACATACGCTCAATCTCTTTATTAATTATACTTGAAAGCACCTTCAACATTCGAAGTCTAACCTTAAGTCTCTATCTGACGTAATCGCTGCAGAAGTTTTACATTGCACCACCATCTCTTCCGTATATAAATCGATAATCTTCTAAATGGAAAGTCTCTCGTAGGTAAATCACTTGGTCCCACAATTATAAGTCAACTAGGGCCATCTCTTGGCTCGGTCTTCAGCGACCTACTCATGAAATTCATTATAATTCTGTCCACGTTCAAGATTTTCTACGGGCGGAATTGATCCACTAGATCTCTTTCATTTTGTTTTTTTTTGACATGTTGCGTTCGTACTTAATAGCTTGCCAATACAATTCTTCATATCCGTTTGCCGAACATTCTCTTAATTCTCTACACATCTTTGTCCTTCCCCATAATTTAGTCATTTTCCTCTGACATTATTCTTTATTGTATATACTCTATTTTCTTGGTCAATACTGACTGAATTCCAATTTTGAATAATCCCCTCTATAGGTATCGGCCACCACACTGGCCTTTCTTGAGAAATAACAAATTTCTCCATTATACTCCCTGTTCCATTTCGTCACCTTCTCTCTCATGTTTAGTTCTAATATGAAGATATACTTATGGCACTTGTGGAAAAATTTCACACTTTTCTCATAAGGTTAACGTCTCAGTTTTATGCGTGAACGCTATCATGACTAATCCCCGACTCACGGTTAGTATATCCTATCCCGTAACCTTTATGTTGTTTAGAAGTATAGGCTATCATCCCCTTTCCACTGCATCAGCACACCTCTTAACTCTTGAAAGACGCATCATCGTGACCCTCAAGGTCCTCTTCTCATCATAAAGTATAGCTAACAACGAGGTTGTTACTAATCGTTCATATCATTCTTAAAACTTTATTTATTAACCCACAAGGGCTTCTGACTCGCTAGTCAATCCACATGATACTACCAAAATTTATAATGTTTATATTAGTGTGAAATGCCGACTTTGGTGCAGTACAGAGATTGATCTTGAGTTGGTGAAACCTTCTCTTCAACCTTATCTTTGAAAAACAACTACACATTTTAACTAGTCAACAATTCTTCCATTTCCGATAAGGGTTTCAGTTCTCGATGGTATAGGTAAGATGTCATGCGCTCGTCCTCTTTCACAACTGGCGCCAATCAACCTGAGGCCTGTATGCTGCTGCGATTCCCAATAAACTTGATTAGGTGGTAATCTCGAAGGATCATTGGGATATATCCATGCATCCATTTGCTATTAAGGGCCTTTTAAAATTTATGTCTCGCTATGTGCATCAATCCCTTTTTGCTAAGTAAGCTTCACATTCTTGCCACGATATTTCTTCCTTTCTTGTCCATCTCACTTCCATGTTAGTTTCCTCTAAGGATATGTCTTACATCACAATCGATTTGAATTTCTTGGATCAGGAAAAGGCTTGGTAACTTCAGAATTCACTACTATAACATCCTGACAACGGTTGGTAGGAACGTACTCCCAACCACCTCATCATTTCCTATAACTTTCCTCACACTAATATTAAAGGTCTTGTGGTATGCCCCGACATGTTATTTCTACTTTAAATAATTACTCGGCATCACGCTCTGGCTGCACAATTACAACATTTGGTGTGTTTTTGTCTCATATTGGTGCAACGGTTCACAATTGTACCTCCCGTTCACCTTAGAGTAATGACTTTTGAAAGGAATGGTTTTAAAGTAACAAGGTCCAATAGATAATTTCAATAAGAATTCCACATTGGATGTTCCAAGAATGTTGATGGTTCCAAATACTAGGAGTCTCGATTTTCGGAGATGTAAAGATGGACAAAAAGAATATAACAAGGTTTATTCCTTCATGTCCTGAAAATTTGGTAATGTGATATCATAGAGAATATTGCACGAGGGCAATGATTGTTGGATACAAAAGTCATAAAGACGGTCTTTATACAATTCTTACATCTTGGGAATACTTTTCCTCTTGAAAAATAGAGGATCTAAAAAGTCCCATTGATAAAGGTCAACCGATCGAAAGCAATTATACTCTATGACAATAAAAAAAAATGAAGCAGTTTATCATTCAAGTAATTTATGGTTTCAAATGAATCTCCATTATATGAATGGAAGAACAGAATATTCGAGTGACATAAAGTCTGATACAAAGATGGGTAGAATTCAAGTTGAGTGGGCGACCTCACTAGGTCTCAATCAAGTTATTCGTCAAACTTTCATCATCATACTTTACCACATGCAAAATGCATTGCGGAATGAATTAAATTGGGAGTTGGACCAGTGGAACAATAACTAGTCCTTTCCAAGAAACACTAGCAACTAGCGAGACAAAATTTGCTAGTTCACCCGTTTGAGAAATCACCACCAGCTAGGACAATTAGCTAGGTGTTCTTCACAACATTACAATTTTGAGTGGTTAGAACAATCAACTAGTCATTCATATTGACATAACGACTAGCCAGTTTCAATTGGATAGAACGGAATTTCAACATCGTAGCCATTGAAGAAACTTTAGGCTACTCGGACAACGAATGGAAATAAGAAGTTATTAAGTTTGAAAAAGAAACTATAAAATTTGAAGAGAATATTCTAGGTATCGGAACAATCGGTAACCTCTCATCAAATATTACTTATCAGTGAAACGGTCCACCCAAGGTGCCTCCGTACACATGCTTTATCAGATCTTACAGTAGAATTAAATTCGGAATACCAATATCAAAATGATATCCTTACTATAATTTCAGTGTTCGATGTACAATCTCATCTTGAATAGAAGAAAAGAATTCATGAGGGATGTCTGGACATTAGATCATCCATGTCCTCGGTAATTTGTTAAATATTTATGAGCTCAACTAAAGAGTGCAAGTATGAAAGAAGCAATCAAATATCAATATTCATTTAGGAATATTCATTGATTAATTAAGGAAACACTTGTTGAACATTCCTCGGATAGTTGGAAGGAAGTGTAAATAGTCCTGAGCAGAACGAAGTAATTATAAACTTCAAATAGAATACTCGAGGATCAAATAAGATACTTTGGATGAGTCCCGGTTTAGAGAAAGTATATCATTGGCGGTTATTCCACAAGTTTGAAGTAGAAGGATAGAAGGATTACCTGATATAAACTAATCGAGGTAACATGGTTAATGAAAAGTTTAAAATGAAGTAGTGCACCAGCCGGTAGTTACCAAAATAAGTTAATAATCATTCGTGCATCTCATTATCACCACTATGAGGGTAACTCCATCTCTTCGTCTTCGTAATACAAGACACCAACTAGTGTGTCTCTCAATCATCATCTTAAAGTCATTTATCGAGTTGAGGTTTCACAAATATATATGTCATTTCCGTGCTTTATCTTGAAGGCCAAGCTTCACATCATTCCGGGGGCACCTGCTAAGTCCATAGGGTCCTACTTCATGCATTCCGACATGAATCACAAGTGGCCAGTTCCCCCTGGGAACAGATCAAAGAGATCTCTCAGGGATCTCAGTGCAGTCCATAGGTTCAGTGGCGGGTGTGTGCATGTGAACATATACCAAAAATATTGAGGTCTGCAATACATATATACGTAGTCCCTGATAACATCTCTATCAAAGGATCCCACTCTAGACCCACTGGTCTTTTCTTTTGATAGACTCTGAGATCACTGTATCGTTCGTTGTAACCCTATTCAACTTCACTTGAGTCCCTTTCTTAATTCTACTTGCTTGTTCTCTAAGTTGAACTACCATGCTCTAGCGTCCGAATCATGCGTGAAATTATCTAGCACGCTCGTCTTATGATAACATTCTCGTATAACACATGTAAAATTTGCCATCAAGGGTAATGAAATCCACAACGGCATAATAACCACCTTTCAGGTAAACCCGTTACTTATCGAAAATCGGATCTTATAGCCAAAGTAAAAGACTATCATTATTCCAAGTACTAAGTACCCTTAATTATGTAAGGAAGTCTAAACTTATCGATTCTTAAATTGCCGCCTCCTTATAGGCAAACTCTGAAGGACTACGGGCAACAAAATTTATGCCAGCCAAGTCATCCAATCATATCGGCAATATCGCCTCTATCTCAGCTGCTCTTGAGATTTCGCTCTGCTTCCTATATCATTACCTATGATAGGTCATGTACGACTTTCAAACCTCTATTCATCATTCTGAAGGTCTCTAAGGATTCTATCGACCATAGTATAATACCTCCGGTAAAAACTCCAGTCCATTCTACTCACCGGTACCTCTTCCGGTAGTCCAATAATAAGTTTACTACGATCTCTTATGTCATTCTCCTACTTAGACTTAACTCTCAACACTTCTCGTTTCTGAGTACTGTAACTTATCTCTCTGATACCATTTCTGTGACGCCCCCAAATCTGAGGTCAGAGATTCAGGTCGTCACATCATCATCCAACCATATCAAACCTGTATTAACTTTACAACTCAACAATACATCTATCCATACCTCAATCTTACACACAATCAAGTTAGAGCCTCAGAAACGATATCCAAAAGTAACACTAAATATTACAATTCATCTGTACAATCCAGAGTCTTACACAATTCCACTTATACAACTACACTTGAAGACAAGTCTTACTATTACAGTTGAAAACCTATCAGACTACTCTGTAGTATTTATCATGGACTATATCATCTCCGGGTAATTCTTCTACTCCTCTCCTGCTGGTGCGGAGTTAATCGGCCAAATTCTTCCCTTTCTGAAAAGTTTTTATAAAGCAAGAATGAGCTACATAATGCTCAGCAAGTTCACGATTTTGTAAAATAATAATGTGGTTTATTTCGAAAACATTCCCAACTATATGGGTATATATCTCAGATTTCAAAACATAATTGGACAATATATGTGCCCGAGTTTGAATAAAACATCTATACTCTCTAAGGAGCTTTAGGATAACATATGGACCCCTTATAAGGTTCCCATTTCAATATATCTCAAGTTTGAAAATATGTATATATGAGTATATCATTTTCGGCAAAATACTCTACGATTAACATACTGTACAGGGAATACATCATTGCAAACCTCTTTCCTTCCATTGGCTTAGAAGGTTTCTCATACAAAAACATTTCATTCTTTGAAACAATAGCAAGTGTGCACTAACACGTGCCAATCTTTATAGAAAACCTTGCAGTTCTAGATACTGCACGATGTCAATATTTTCTCATCAAAAACCACACTATCGGCAACTTGGCACTTAGGCCCAAGAAGCAGTGTTTGAGTATTTTTCCAAAGTGGAGGATGGGACTTAAAGAAAACATAAAACCTGACAGGGATTGACGATGATCAGTCGCCACATCCGAGTCCAATAATCCGCGGGTCTTCTCTACCGGTAGAAGGATAGAAACTACATCCGTAACTATCCCCGGGTGAAAACTACATCCGTAATCACCCTCGATGAAAACTACATCCGTAATCATCCTTCGGCAACACATGGGCCGGAATAATAATTGATGGACCGCCTGGCTCACGGCCGCTTACACATCCCGGGAATCGTTCGTCAACGATTCCCACACCTGCCAGAGTCCCCTTTTTCTTTTCTTTTAAAAAACCAGATTTTGATTGAAAACAGAGTAGTTGTGGTTCGACATCAGTCGACCGATAATTCTTGAAATCATACAAGAAGCAGAACCTGACCGGGGGTTTTCGAAAATGTTTTGAGTTCGAAAAAGTTCGAGTTTGAAAGTATTAAAAGGTATCTTGGATTAACTTTGTTTTTAAAATAGTGAACAATAATTATTAACTGATATTTTAAGATTTAATATTAATAATTAATAAAATAATTATTTAATAAATAAACTTTTAATCCAAGATAGGGTTTCGAGTATTTACGAAGATATAATAATAGTTATTTGAATATACGATACCACCCGAATGACCCTTCGGGTTTCGCAATATAGATACGATATAATAATATACCGCTCCCCGGTCAATAGTATATACGGACCGCTACGACCTCTAATGCTAGAGTCGTTGTCCGAAGAAAACATTTCAATCTAAGTTCAAGGGGTAAAAGCATACATGTACTTGTTCAATCTCAATTGCATCAATACTTCGATAAACATAGCATTTGATATAATTTGAAAACTACCAACACAACAGTGAAAATCTTTGTATATGTATAAGTTTTGAAAAGTAAACTTGCCTTGGTTTGGTTGGGGTGGTCGAGCGTGTGAATTCGAACGATCTATACATAAACAATAATCGTTCGTTAGTACCTTAACAATTTCTTTCTAATTACGGGGTTTTAAGGGGACACGAAATTAACTTAACGACTTCGTCTTATGACTCCCTAGCCCCACTATAGGTCCATGACATCACTCGTTTACGCTCGTCACTTACTCGACTTAATTTAGTTACCACGTTCGAACTATAACCATTACTCCTAGAATTATGCTCCACTAACGACTTTTTCCCTTGCGCGAAATTTACTCTAGCATTTTTATAAAATCCAAAAATTCATATTTTAATCCAATTCTTTTTGGATAGCCTTCACCACTGTATTTCCTAGCTTCTCTAATTTTTCCATGATCCCAAATATTTTTTAAGGTGTTTAAACAAGGTTCACAAGGGGGTCACTTTATGCAGTCCATAGTCCAGAAACAAAAATCACTTCTCCGGTCATAACTAAAAATCTACACATCTCCTGGCTATGATCCTTACATATCCAGAAACTACATTCAATTATCTTTCCATCCATATAAGGTAGGACATCAGGGGACATCATTTGGGGGTTCAAAATCGTGTCACAATACAGGTCAATGTTCCTGGATAAAATCAGCATGCTCAAATCACTTAGATCAACCATTTTTCACCATTCCATCATACAACCAACACTTAATACACTCAAATCATGGTTCATAACACTCATGGTGATATATATGTTATCCATAATCATAAAAGTCACAATCTCAACATAAAAACTCAAGATCCAAGTCATCCAACACTTATACAACCAAGATTAGCTCATACATGCATGGATCTACTTCTAAATATTATAAATACTACATAACCAAGAGGGTTTGTGATTTTATACCTTCTTGAGCTCCTAGGGACCTTGGGTAAGCTTTTCACAACACAACAACACCTTAGATGATCTCCTACAACACTTATAATCCAAGATCTAAAAGAAAAACAAATTTGGTTACTATTCATCCAAACTTTAACAATTTATATCTTGGAATTGGATGGATGAAATGAAGTGAAATTGCTAGCATACCTTGATTAGATGATGTAGATGACCTAGGAATTTTGGTATGAATTTAGAGTGATGAGAAGTGGGAGAAAGAAATTTCTTTCTTCCTTGTTCTAGCCTTGGCCGAGAGTTGTATTCAAGGGGGGGGGGGAGAGAGTTTGATTTTTCTTTTTTGTGTTTGTGTGGTTGTACATGGGATTGGGTGTTACATATAATTACATGTATTAGCATGGTACAATCTAGACATGGCTATAGGTATGGCCATTGGTACTTGTTGTCTCCACCTTTTAAAAAGCAAGCCAACTAGTTACTATTCCCCTTGCTATTTGGTTCATCTAGTTTGCTTTTCTAACTACTTAGTTGCATGAGCTTGCATGCAATACTACTCCTTGTATTATTATTCTCCCACCAATGCTTATTATTCAATCTTTAATTCGTATCGTATCTTAATTAATCTCTCGTAATAATATTTTGTCGCGTAGAGATTTCCCCTATAATTCCTTAAGTACTAATTGTGTAAATTCCTCTAATGTCCATAATTCCTTGTCATGATCCTTAATAAATCTTGTAACACTCTAATCATTCTCAAATCCCAAGTTTTATAAATCTCACTAACAATAAGACTCCTGCCTTCACAATCTCCCTTTTTATCTTACATAGGGAATACAACAACACAGTTTCTCAGACAATCAATTCTATTAATCACAGGGATGACCAGAAAGGTTCCATATTGACATTGCCACAAGATATTAAATAAATTAAAATATTACCAAAAATTAGGGTTCTTACATAAAGGGTCTGACCCATCAACTCAGAACTACGTTTTCTTGGCTTGATTCTCTAATACAGAGATACGTAGGCATTCTGTGAGGACCGTTTAGTCTCGAACGCAGAAGCAGCCATTAAAGCTCGAAGCTCACAAACCCTAACCGTCATAATCATAACCTAGTTTTTATTCCACAACATTTGGCGCCGTCTGTGGGAAGAGGACATCAACCATGGTTCAAACACGAAGAACTGCACCAAGCACTACAGAGCCAATCGCTACCGAGGCTCTACCTCTTAGCTCTGCTCCGCCCCTTACTGAACAAGTACTTCCGACATCTGAGCAAGTACCTCTGACATCCGGGACTATCGTTCCGTATCAAGTTTCTCAACCCCTAGGTACGACTACCCATGTTGAGAGTACGCTACCTCCGATCGTCCACACAATTCCAGGGACTAATCCCCTCCAGGCGGGGATTTCTTCCTTGATTGTAGACCCCAACAACCCTACGCGAGGGGTTCAGATCCACACCACGGATCTCCCCATAAGCACCAGTCCAATGTACGGGATGCCTAACTACGGAGCTGGACCAAGTGGTCATGCCCTGTATATTCGAGATCGAGATTATCGCGATTTTTCTGGTCCTTATACGGATGAATCATCTTCTGACGATGATTACGAGCGTGATGAAGCTCCAAGGAGGCGGCGTGCAAGTAAAGAACCTATGGGGAGAACTCGAACTACTCATGATGGACTCCCTTCAACAGCTACTGAGAGGATTAAGGCTTATGAGGCCGAGATCTTAAGATTAAAGGAAGATATGGCCAGGGAGCAAGCCAGATCAAATCAGACTTTGCCACCTCCCACGTCAGGACCGATTCCCTTCATAGATCTGGAGAGGCCTCCAAGAAGGCAAAGAAGGGCTACCGTCCCAACTGGAAGAACTACAAGGGTGGAAACCCCTAAGAGCAACCCCAAGGATCTGATGCCACTTGGGGATCCTGATGATCCCACGCCCCCATTCACCGATGAGGTGATGAATGCCCACATATCAAGGAAGTTCAAGATGCCGACAATTAAGGCTTACGATGGAACGGGTGATCCCGCAAATCATGTTAGGACGTTCTCGAACGCACTATTACTACAGCCTGCAAGTGACGCCCTGAAGTGTAGGGCATTCCCTCAAACCCTTTCGGGCATGGCTCAAAGATGGTATAGCCGACTTCCTGCAAACTCAATTGGCTCCTTTAAGGAGTTAAGTGATGCTTTTGTTAGTCAATTTATCAGCGGGAGAGTTCATGAGAAAAGTTCTGCATCTTTCATGTATGTGGTACAAGGGAAGAATTAGAATCTGAGAGATTATCTTAAGAGGTTCACCAAGGAGACATTAAATATTACTGATTTAGAGAACAAGGTGGCCATGGTAGCCCTGGAGCACGGCACCACTGATCTTTACTTTAAAAGGTCATTGGCAAAGCACCCACCCGAGAATATGGCTGAGCTCCAACGAAGGGCTAGTAAGTATATCAAGGCCGAGGACAGCACCATGAAGGATGTCGTGATAAATAATGGCAAGGGTAATAATGAAGCGAAGAAGCGAAAGCAAGACCAAGAGTATGATGCTAGGGACAAATATCCCCGTACTAGCAAAGATTCTGAGTCAACATCAAAGAAGAGTGTGGGACCAAGATTTTCTGACTATGCAAGGTTGAATGCTCCTAGGAGCCAAATCTTGTTAGAAATCGAGAAGGATAAAGACTTCCGATGGCCGAAGCCACTCAGGGGTGACCCCGCAAAGAGAAACAAGGATCAATACTGTAGGTTCCACCGAGACGTGGGACATGACACGGATGATTGCAGACAGTTGAAGGACGAGATTGAATTCTTGATCCGTAAAGGAAAGTTGAGTAATTTCACAAAGGGTGGAGATCATGGAACCCAAAGAGGGGATTACAACAGGAGAAACAATGACAGAAGGGATAATGATCGTGACCGTAACACGCAGCCCCGAGGGCCAGTTATCAACATGATCTGGGGAGGCCCGACAGCGGCCGGTACAACCCGCAATTCTCGAAAGGCATACGCAAAGGAAGTGATGCATATTGTGGGAGAGGCCCCAAAGCGAGCTAGAACAGAAATCGTGATTGGTTTTGATGACTCTGATCTGGAAGGGGTGAAATTCCCCCATGATGACCCATTAGTTATAACCCCTGTGATTGGGAACTCGGAAGTAAAACGAGTCTTGATAGACAATGGAGCTTCTGTTGACATTCTGTTTCATGATGCTTTTGTGAAGATGGGATATACCGATTCTCAGCTGACTCCGACTAACATGCCCATTTATGGATTCAATGGGGTTGAGTCCAAGGTCGAGGGTACTATTCAGTTACCCATGACAATCGGGCAGGAACCTAAGGAAGCTACTCAAATGCTAAATTTTCTGGTAATTAAGGCAGCCTCGACTTATAACGCAATCCTGGGAAGGACTGGACTTCATGCGTTCAAGGCTGTTGCCTCAACATATCACATGAAGATTAAGTTTCCAACCCGAAACGGGGTCGGAGAACAAAAAGGCGACCAGAAGATGGCAAGAAGTTGTTATGTATCCGCCCTAAGAGCTGATGGAGTCGGGGGGCAGGTACTCCCAATTGAAGACATGGATGTCCGTAGTGATGATGAATAGCGAGGAAAGCCAGCAGAGGATTTAATACCTGTCCCTCTAGAGCTGGGCGACCCGGAAAAGGTTACATACATAGGAACATCTCTGAAGGAACCCCTGAAGGGCGAATTGACAGCGTTCTTGCAAGAGAATAGCGATGTGTTTGCTTGGACAGCAGCGGACATGCCAGGGATTGACCCCCAACTTATAACTCATAGGTTGAACGTCGATCCTGAACGGAAGAAAATAAAGCAGAAAAAGAGGAATTTCGCTCCTGAAAGGCAAGAGGCCATTAAACAAGAAGTTGATAAATTGTTGGAAGCTGGATTTGTTGAAGAAATTCAATTCCCCGAATGGTTAGCTAACCCTGTGATGGTCAAAAAGGCAAATGGAAAATGGAGAATGTGTATAGACTTCACTGATCTGAATGATGCGTGCCCAAAAGATTGTTTTCCTCTGCCTAGAATTGATATGTTGATAGATGCCACCGCTGGGCATGAAATGTTGAGCTTCATGGATGGTTTCAGCGGATACAATCAGATTAAGATGCACAAGGATGATATTCCTAAGGTATCTTTCATAACTGATTTTGGTGTTTTCTGCTATCTTGTTATGGCTTTTGGGTTAAAAAATGCAGGGGCTACTTACCAACGATTGGTGAATAAGATATTTGCCCATCTAATTAGAAAGACCATGGAGGTCTATGTTGATGACATGTTAGTCAAGAGCCTACTCAAGGCAGATCACATAAGGCACCTCAGAGAGGCGTTTGAAGTACTAAGGCACCATAAAATGATGCTAAATCCAGCCAAGTGTGCTTTTGGTGTTGGTTCAGGAAAATTTTTGGGGCTGATGGTTTCCAAGAGAGGCATAGAGGCCAACCCGGACAAGATTAAGGCTATTCTGGATATAGAGTCACCCCGCTCATACGAGATGTACAGAAATTAACTGGCCGAGTGGCGGCCCTAGGGAGGTTCATCTCCAAGTCTGGTGACAAATGCTTGCCTTTCTTTCAGGCATTAAAGAAGGTGAAAAATTTTGAGTGGACCACAGAGAGCCAAGAGGCCTTTGAACAGTTGAAGAAGTACATGGCTGAAGCCCCGTTGTTGGCCAAACCTAGTCCTGGAGAGATTCTCTACCTATACCTGGCGGTATCCGAACAAGCATTGAGTGCTGTTCTTGTCAAAGAAGAAAAGAAGGTTCAGAAACCCATCTACTATGTGAGTAAGGTGCTACATGGGGCGGAATTGAATTACTCTTCCATTGAGAAGTTTGCATTGGCATTGATCACTGCCTCAAGGAAATTGAGACCGTACTTCCAGGCTCACAAAATCGAAGTCTTGACAGACCAACAGTTGAGAAGCATATTGCACAGTCCGAAAGCAAGTGGAAGATTGATCAAGTGGGCCATAGAACTTGGAGAGTTTGATATCAAGTATAAGCCTCGGACAGCCATCAAGGCTCAGGCATTGGCTGACTTCGTGGTTGAATGCACTATTGACAACCAAGAAGTCGGGGGGCAGGATATGATAACCACCCCTGAGAACGAAGATAAAGATGAAGAACTTATAGCTGACCAGAAAGAGTATTGGGTGCTCTATTTTGATGGAGCATCAAAAACAAAATCTAGTGGTGCAGGTTTGGTTTTGCAAAGCCCCGATGGGTTCACAGTTGAATACGCTTTGAAGTTGGACTTTCTAACAACCAACAATGAAGCTGAGTATGAAGCATTGATAGCTGGATTGGGATTGGCCAGAGTCATGAGGGTCAAGAACCTCAAAGTATGTGGAGATTCGAGACTGGTAGTCTCGCAAGTGAATGGCGAGTTTGAGGGCAAGGATGAAACTATGGCAAAATACCTCAGAGTCGTGAAAGCTGCTATGACTCAGTTTGAGGAGTGCTATGTGGAGCACATTCCTCGGGAAGAGAACGTTAAGGCCGATGCCCTCTCTAAGTTCACTTCTTCTGAGATAGAGAATTACGCAGGTAGTGTTTACTTCCAGGTCTTGAAGGCCCCGACCGTCAACTCTAAGTTGGTAGCACCTATCGATATTGGAAGCTGTTGGATAGATCCTATTAAAGCTCATCTAGAAACTGGATGGCTCCCTGACAATGCCTTGGAGGCACGAAAATTATCGGTGAGAGCATTGAGATATGCCTTGATTGAAGGCATCTTATACAAGAGATCGTTTGTCATCCCGTACTTGAAGTGCCTAAGGCCCCAAGAGGCAAGAGAAGCATTGGAAGAAGTTCATGAAGGGATCTGTGGGCAGCACTTGGGGGGCAGAGCCCTAGCTCACAAGATTACCCGCATGGGATTCTATTGGCCAGAGATGCTGGCAGATGCCCAGGATTATGTTAAGAAGTGTGACAGATGTCAAAAACACGCTCCTGTTGTAAGACAGCCACCTGAGAGATTAACCTCGATCAGCTCTCCCATTCCATTTGCAATGTGGGGGATGGACATTCTTGGTCCTTTCCCTATGGCTTCAGCACAAAGGAAGTTTCTGATTGTCGCCATTGATTACTTCACTAAATGGATTGAGGCTAAGCCTTTAGCCAAGATAACCACCAAGCAAGTTTCCCAGTTCTTTTGGGAGAACATAATTTGTAGGTATGGAATCCCGCGAATTCTTGTGACAGATAATGGGACACAGTTTAACAATGAGGAATTCAAGAAGTATTGTGAGGAAAATGCTATTGAGCTTCGTTTTACCTCAGTGGCACATCCGCAAGCGAATGGGCAGGCCGAGGTGGCCAATCGAATCATCCTGGATGGATTAAAGAAAAGGGTCGAACGCTCGAGGAACACTTGGGTGGATGAGTTGTTGCCTATACTCTGGGCTTATCGCACTACTTGTAAGGTGACTACTGGAGCAACACCGTTTCTGCTAGCTTATGGAGCTGAGGCAGTTGTGCCGCTGGAAATTATGCAGGCATCACCTCGAGTTGAGGCATATGAACCTGAGACTAATGAAGAAGGCATGAGGCTCGCTCTAGATCTGATTGATGAAGTCAGGGACGAGGCAAACGCCAGAAATGCGGAGCATCAGAAAAAAGCGTCTTTCTATTACAACCACAGGGTTAAGGAGAGATTCTTTCAGCAAGGTGACTTGGTTCTCAGGAAGATCGAGGCTTCTGGAGTTGGCCAGAAAGGGAAATTAGCCCCCAACTGGGAAGGACCGTACCGAGTCAGAAAGACGCTAGGACGAGGATCATACAAGTTGGAGACATTAGATGGGAATGAAGTGCCCCGAACTTGGCATGCTCTGAACTTGAAGATTTATTATGTATAAGCCTTCCTCGTAAGGATTTGGCTTTCAGCTATTTATTAATAGAAATAGAAATAAGGTTCGATGAAACCATTCCAGGGACTAGTACCCCGAGTAGGACCATAGTATCTATGTAAGGGTTGAACCCTCTTTCAAGTTATTAATGCAAATCTGTTTTCCTTTCTATGATTCTATGTTTTGTTTATGTACCAAGCACCTGTTGAGTGCAAGTCTGGAAAGATCAAGTACTGAAAGTAAATAGGCATAAGAATAAAGGAAACAGATGCATAAATAAAACGCCCCGAAGGGCCATGGTTTAAATTAAGCTACAACACACGAATAAAAGTTAAGTCCCGAAGGACATTGATTGAAAGTTGATAAAATAAAGCCACAAACGGCTAAGATAAGGGCCGTGCAAGGCCATAAGGGAACCGGGAACCCATCCTACTTAGCTGGGGATTCTTCCTCGCTGCTCTCCTCGCCCGACTCCTCCTCACCTGAATCCTCTTCCTCGCCGGACTCTTCACCTGAAGTTTTTTCCTCGGCTTGATCAACGACCGCCATTGGTTGAGCAGTAGTCTCCACATCTTCGGTTTCCTCCTCCCTGGAGGATGAAGACGAACTGTCTTCGTTACGGATCACCCTCTTGCCTGGGATCGGTTGTCGAACAACTCCAACTTTCCTGGCAGCCGGGGGCTTCTTTCCACGGGATCCCGAAGAACTTGAATCTTGACTAGCAGCTGGAGGACGCCTCTTGGATCCCGACGACCTATGGCTACCTTTAGAACCCGAACCTGATGCTTGAGGGACAATCCTGGTCCCCGATCCAGAAGCAAGAGTTGCACGGTTCTCGTCACTCGCAGTCCAGAAAGGGCAAGGAAAATCAGAGGAAGTAACCACTGAGGGATGTTTGCTACTCACAGCATTGATTGCTTTGTCCCAACCAACGGACATGTTGTAAGGACGCACCTCATCGTCATGTTGATCTATAAAACTCAGAAATTCCTCAGAATTATGATAGGCCTTAATCAATTTGTTAGCATCATTCATTTTCTTTTGAGCCAAGGAAGCAAGTTGCTTGCGGGATGATAAAGCATCCGCTTCAGCATGAGCGACTTGAGAATGCAGGTCGTCAATCTCTTCCTTGAACCTTGCTGAGTCAGTCTTCAAGGATATATTCTCATCCCTGAAAGCCAGGCCTTGGGTACAAACAGATTGGAAGTAGGCATTAGCCTGCAATCAAAGTTGACAAAGTGTAAGGAATGTGCAATGGCTAAATCATATACCAGAATTGGTAGGAAAAGTATCTTACTTGGTACATGGCTTGGGAGCCCAGGAGTTGATTCTCATTCATTTTATCTCCAGCGAGTAAGGACAGTCTATCAGGAGGAGTAATCGAAAGCTTGGACCAGTCCAGGGCTAGGTCAGGACTCCCAGCAATCGAGTCCTGTTCACATATACCCCAGGATGGCATAAAGGGGGTTCTGATACTTCCATCAACATTGCGGGATCTCTTCCCGCCTTGAAAGCAACCTTCCAAGAAGTTGGGAATACGAGGCTTAGCGGGATCCAGAAGTTCCTCAGCTTTTTTCTTCATTCTTTTAGTCACTATCGGCTGGTTCTGAGGTCGGTTGTCAATCTCCTCCGCAGCTGAAATACAAAGAAAAAACATTGGTATAAGAACAAACAGAGTTCATAAGAAGCTCAAGTAAGAAAATTACCCTCAACGGAAAGAAAGCTAAGGCCAGCTTCAATAAGGTTCTTTTCGTTCAGAAAAGTTTTATAATGGGTACAGCCATCATCGGCAAGAAGCCAATCTCGATCCTGTAACTCTGAATCATCAAGGTCGCAAATGAAGTGTTTGCTATCTTCTACAATTCCGAATCTCTTTACGAAGAAGTTACCCCAATCACCGCCTTTCCATTCAAGAACTGCAAACTCTCTCTCCCAGAAATGTTGGGAATCTGGTAAAGAATAGGGGTTCACCATGTGTGGAATTTTGGCCCTGTGCTTGAGACTGACCCATCCTTTCTTTTGATCGGAAGAGTTACTAGCTACGAAGATACTTCGAAATAATGTAGTAGTCGGGTGAATCCCCAATTGACGACATCTTATTAGAAATATAGAGATATATCTCCAAGAGTTGGGATACAACTGACAGGGATGGATCTGATACTCTGCCAGCAATCTAATGATGAAGTTATCAACGGGGAATCTGAACCCAGCATCAAGGGCACCCCAGTAGACACAAAGCCTCTCGGGATGCCAATTGCAAGTTCTGTCTGATGGTTTTGGGAGACGAACTTTGATAGCACTCGGAAAATGATATGAGTCCTTTATTTTCTGGACATCTTTTTCGTTCAATTTGCTGGGACTTCTAAAAGAATCTAGACTAGCACAGTTTGGGAATGTGTCCCGCATAATATTAAGAAGATCTAGTAAGGATTCAAATTTATGATCAACGAATGAAGAAGGTTTAATATCTTCTTTACCTTTAGCTGTCCTCATTCTACTCCTCTTTGCCATAGCCTCCATCATAGAGACAGGGGGAGCAACTGGGCGATTATCTTCTGACATCTTGATCACAAAGCTGGAACTTGATCTTGCTACTTGAAAACTAGAGAGTTTAAGAATTTGAAAACTCAGAAGTGAATGAAATGAAAGCTACCTCACTTCTTTTATAAAAGAAGCATGACCTGCTGTGATAGGTTGAAGTTCAGCCTTGTTCGCGTTTACAGGTCATCTATCGTTTAAATACGAAAAAAGGACAGAAATTGCTCGTTTTATACAGAAAGGATCGTTAAAATTCAAATATGCCAAAGAAGAAATAACTGATGTTTGAATAATAAATGAGTAATCGTCGGAAGTCACGAATGACCAAACTGACGACCTAAGATCCAGGTCAAGCTCCTTGATCCTGAAGATGACAAAGTCATGAATGACCAGAATAATGACTTGAGATTCAGATCAAGGTTTTTGATCCTCAAGATCACGAATGATTTTCACGTCCGGGTCAACCAGTTAGCCAAGAAGCAATCGACCGCGACGCACTAGGGATCTCAGCCGACCAGGTCCCGGAGGACCAGGTCCCGGCCGACCAGCCCATTTTAAGGTGGTTCAGCCGACCAGGTCCCGGAGGACCAGGTACCGGCCGACCAGGTTATTTTAAGGTGGTTCAGCCGACCAGGTCCCGGAGGACCAGGTACCGGCCGACCAGGTTATTTTGAGGGGGTTCAGCCGACCAACTTCTGAACCTGGATCCGGCCGGTCTAGGTTCAGTACTTGGTCCTGGATCCCAACTTTTTCAGCAAATGATTTCGGACATGGTTCTCGATTTTTTCAGCGAATCTCGGGTGATTATCAATGCTAAAGAGAGGCCAAGATTAGTCATGAAGGCCAAAGCTAGCCATGAAGTCACAAACGACCAAACTGACGATTCGTAATCAAGATCAAGATTCTGGATCCTTAGGACCACGGATGGTTTCTGATCCTAGATCCACACTCTCTTTTAAAATCAAGAAGGAGTCCAAGTTCAGGTTTTTTAGGCCAACTACTGACTAGTTAGCCCTAGAAGATGGATTTCAGCCGACCAGGTCCCGGAGGACCAGGTCCCGGCCGACCAGCTCCCCCGAAGGAGGACCAGCCGACCAGGTCCCGGCCAACCAGGTCCCAGCCGACCAGCTCCCCTGGAGGAGGGCCAGCCGACCAGGTCATTTTCAGGGGGTCCAGCCGACCAGCTTCTGGACCTGGATCCAGCCAGTCCAGGTTCAGTTTTTGGTCCTGGATCCCAACTTTTTCGGTGAACTTCGAGTAGTTTTCAAACCTAAATCTCGACTTTTTCAGCGAATCTCGGATGATTGTTAATGATAAAAAAGGTCGAGATTAGCACAGATTAGTGCCGATTAAGCACAGTTTAGTGCCAATGAGCACATATTAGCACCAATTAGTGCTGTTAGTGCCGTTTTATGTCGTCTAACATCGTTTAACATTGTTTAAACATTGTTTGAGGCTAATTAGCGCTGTGTAGTGCCGTTTAACACTGATTAGTGTCGTTCAACATCGTCGTAAATGCGTCGGTCGCTCCACGCTTTACATCAAGATGATATTGTTGAAAATGCTCGCTCAAGAGTAATAAACCCTGACCCGAGTCTCGAATAAGGCCGTTATAACTTCCAGGAAAACCTGATCAGTTTTCCTAGAAGTTGGGGGGCAAATGATATGGGCTAAAAGTAAGCCCAAAAGACACATTTAATATGACATTAATTAGACCCGGAATGGTCCAAACGTGGGGCCCACCAGATGGGCCCAATCCCTATTTATAATATTAATTTCGTAATTAATATAAGGGGTAATAAACGGTTCAGCAAATAAGAGTCAAACAAGGATATTACTCTTGCCTGACTTAGCCTCCAAGATACATATTCCAACATGGAAACTGACTCCTACAAGGAAGGGGTCTAGAACCTTCCTCAAGGCTGTGACTTGCCCACCAAGTCACCTAACCCTACTACGATTTTAGGGCTTCTCAGCCTATATAAAGGGTCTGACCCCTCAACTCAGAACTACGTTTTCTTGGCTTGATTCTCTAATACAGAGATACGTATGCATTCTGTGAGGACCGTTTAGTCTCGAACGCAGAAGCAGCCATTAAAGCTCGAAGCTCACAAACCCTAACCGTCATAATCATAACCTAGTTTTTATTCCACAACAGTATCATATCTTTCGATCATTAATATTTCATTTCGAATTAAAACACGTTACCTTTTTAATTTAAAACAAATCTTACAATCATTAATATATACCCAAAAATATCACACCATAATTTTCAAGAAAACTATAGCACCTAAAATAAATAAAAACATAATATAAATAATGGTAATTAATCGATTGACTTTTTCACACTTACTTTTAGTTGAAGATATTACCTTTTATGAACACCTAAAAAGATCATATCTTTCAATCGTATATTAATAAAATATATACCCGAAAATATCACACTATACTTTTCAATTATTAATAAAATATATTAAAAATCGTAGACGTCGTTTATAATAAGGAAACATTAGTATAATCCGTAAACATGAGTATATTAAATTGTATCAAATTAAAATAAAAATAATGATTATATTAAAACATAATTGTAATATTAAATAAAATTTATAACATAATACAAGAAACCTGCACGGGTTATAAGCTAGTAAATCAATACTATTATATAAAAGCCGAAACATTAAAAGTTTGGTTGGTCGGTATGGTACCTGTTGATTTTACTTATTTACCCTAATTTAATTACAGATAAAATCCATCCTACTAACTAACTAATTTCCTTTTTCAGATTAAACATATAACCTTTTCTATTTTGCACTAACTAATTAATTTCCTTTTTTAGGTAAAACACAATATCTTTTATATTGTATTTAACTAAAATTTCACCTTTCTTATAAACACTACGAGCAATTTTGTTTAATAAAATAACATAATTATTATATTATAGTTACTATTAACTAATCAATTACCTTTTTCAGCCAAAACATGTTATCTTTTCCATATTATGTAACTAAAATATCTTTTTTCAATGATATCGCCGGTGGTTCTATTTAATAAAACAAAATAAAAATATAATACTAATAATTACCGATTACCCTTTTTAGCTAAAACGTATCATCTTCTCCATATTTCATAATTAAAATTCCTTTTTGTAGAAATATCATGGGCAACATTAATTTGTCATTATTTATAGACACTACGAGCAATTTAATTTAGTAAAATAACAAAATTAAATTATAATTACTATAAACTAATCAATTACCCTTTTCACCTAAAACATGCACCTTTTTAATTTTCACATTACCTTTTCTATTTTTTCTAACTAAAATCTTTCTTTTTCAATTATATCACGGGCAGTTATGTTTAATAAAATACAATAACAATATTATAATATTAATAATTAATTGATTAAGTTTTTCAGCTAAAATGTATCATGTTTTCTCTATTTTCTAACTAAAATGACCCATTTTCTAAAAATATCACGGGCAACATTAATTTTTCCTTTTCTTAAAACATTAAGAGCAAATTTATTTACTAAAATAACATAATTGAATTATAATTACTATAAACTAATCAATTACCTTTTTCACCTAAAACATGTTTCTTTTTTAATTTTTCTATAATTACTATTAACTAATCAATAACCTTTTTTAGCAAAAACATGTTACCTTTTCTTTATTCTTTAACTAAAATATATTTTTTCCAATTATATCACGAGTTGTTCTATTTAAAAAAATAAAATAATAATATTATAATACTAATAATTACTGATTACCTTTTTCAACTAAAACGTATCATCTTTTCCATATTTCATAATTAATTTTTTTTTTCTAGAAATATCACAAGAAACTTTAATTTTTCACTATCAAAAGGCACGAGCAATTTAATCTAGTAAAATAACATAAATTAAATTATAATTACTATAAACTAATCAATTACCTTTTTCACCTAAAACATGTCACAATTTTAATTTTCACATTACCTTTTTTATTTTCTCTAACTAAAATCTGCCTTTTTCCAATTATATCACGGGCGGTTCTATTTAATAAAATAAAATAACAATATTATAATATTAATAATTAATCTATTAAATTTTTCAGCTAAAATGTATAATCTTTTCTATTCTTTTTCAAACTAAAGTCACTCTTTTTCTAAAAATATCACGGCCAACATTAATTTTTCTTTTCCTTAAAATATTACGAGCAATTTCATTTAGTAAAATAACATAATTGAATTATAATTACTATAAACTAATCAATTACCCTTTTCCCCAAAAATATGTTTTCTTTTTAATTTTCTCTAACTAAGACCTCTCTTTTTTCAGTTAAATCACGACATTCTATTTAATAAAATAAAATTATAATTTTATAAGTAATTTAATATTAATAATTAGCCGATTACCTTTTTCAACAAAAATGTCATCTTTTCAATATTTTCTAACTAAAATCCCTCTTTTCTTAGAAATACACGGATAACATTTATGTAATTATTATCAAATCATATTATTTAAAAATTTAAGCCTCCAAAATTCTTATTTTAAAAAAAGTAATTCAAATTAATAAAAAAAATCATATGATATTAAAAGACATCCGTGCATATATAAAAATCGAAACATTAAAAGTTTGGTTGGTCGGTACGATACCAGTTGATTTTACATATTAACTCTTACTTAACGATACAGGTTATTTTTAATTAATTATCCTTACATAATTACTTATGTAATTAATAATAAATAATAAATTTCTTTTTTCAGGTAAAACATGTTACCTTTTCTATTTTTCAATAATTAATCAATTTCTTTTTTCACATAGAATACAATATATTTTATCCAACTTTATTTAAGTAAAATAAAATAATAATATTATAATAAATAATCGATTACGTTTTTTTAGCTAAACACATACCATTGTTTTCTATATTTTCAAAGTAAAATCTATCATTCTCTATAAATATCACGGACAACATAAATATAATTATTATCAGATCATATTATTTAAAATTTTAAGCCTAAAAATTCATATCTTAAATTTTTTAATTCAAATTAAAAAAATTCATTATATTAAAGAACATTCGTGCATCACACGAGTTTTAAGCTAGCAAATATATTAAAACCGAAACATTAAAAATTTTGGTACCTGTTTTTTGGTACTTCGTGAATTTACTTATTTACCCCTTCATTATAAAGAAAAATAAATACACTAAAAATAAAAAATAAAAAATATAATTAATGGTAATTAATATTAATAACATTATATAATTAATGGTAATTAGTTGATTGCCATTTTCACATTTACTTTTAGTTAAAGATATTACCTTTTATAAACACCTAAAAACATGAATCGTATCATATATTTCGATCATTAATATTTCCTTTCAAATTAAAATACGTTACCTTTTTAATTTAAATAAAAGCCAAAACATTCAAAGTTTTGATATCTGTTTTTTGGTACTTCGTGAATTTACTTATTTATCATTCATTGTAAAGAAAAATAAATACACCTAAAATAAATAATAAATAATATAATTAATGGTAATTAGTCGATTAACATAATAAAATTAATGGTAATTAGTCGATTACCTTTTTCACATTAACATAATAGAATTAATGTTAATTAGTCGATTACATTTTTCACATTTACTTTTAGTTGAAGATATTACATTTTATAAATACTAAAAACATCAATCGTATCATATATTTCAATTGTTAATATTTCTTTTCGGATTAAAACACATTACCTTTTTAATTTAAAACAACATTTTTCACATTAACATAATAAAATTAATGGTAATTAGTCGATTGCCCTTTTCACATTTACTTTTATTTGAAGATATTAACTTTTATAGACACCTAAAAACATGAATAATATCATATCTTTCGATCATTAATATTTCCTTTCGAATTAAAACACATTACCTTTTTTATTTAAAACAAATCGTACAATCATTGTTATATACCCAAAAATATCACACCATAATTTTCAAGAAAAATATAACACCTAAAATAAATAATAACATAATATAATTAATGGTAATTAATCAATTATCATTTACTTTTAGTTAAATATATTACCTTTTATAAACACCTAAAAAGATCAATCATATCATATCTTTCAATCATTAATATTTTCTTTCTAATTAAAACACATTACCTTTTAATTTAATTATTAATATATACCCGAAAATATCACACAATATTTTTTAATTATTAATAAAATATATTAAAAATCATATATGTCTATTACTATATATTATAAGGTGACACAAGGGCAAAAGTTGCCAATTTAATGGTCGTGAAATTACAATTTTATCATTATATTTTTAAAAATTACAAAAATACCATCCTTTAATAAGTATGTAAAAAAAAGTGAAATTGTGTTTGTGTTGGGATTCGAACTACTAACCCTCTTCTATTAAACTTATGCCATAACCAACTTTGCTAAATTTAATTTTGTGTTTTGTTCAAAAATCCTATAAGATAAGCCACATCTTCTATTCTTGTCCATTCTTCTTTTACCTTTTTTTTGAGTAAATAAAATATTAATTTATATTATTTCTAAAATACTGGATAGATAAACTTACAAAAAATATTCTAATAGATTGAGTATACTCTACAATTCTCTTTTGTCATTTTAGATTATGCATACTTTAACCGAGTACAAAAAAATTATTTATATGCTTCTCCGATCCATGTAGATATTAAATTCTTGAAATAAAAAATAAAATTTGGTTTTAAAAAATATGTAAATTTAAAATTTTAATTATCAAATCATACATATATAATTAATAATTGCATCACATTACTTTTAGGTATATAAAAATTTAAATATGTGAGTTATATTATGGGGTTTGATCTACCAACTATTTAAACTTTCAACGAATAAAATATATGATTGGTATATATATATATATACGAAAAAAATGAAATTATGTTAAAAATATGAGAACTCTAAAAATATGATCTATGTTATATATAAAAAGTAACATAATTAATATTCAATAAATTCAAAAAATATATAAAATTTTAAATCATAATTATTACAAAATTACAACAATTATTTATATTGATCAATTAGACTATAACTCGACTATGAAGTATGGTACATATGAATATTTATATAATTTGACAAATTGATCAATATAATATATAATAGTTGAGTACTTAGATAAATATAAGATACAATCAAAAACATTGATTGTAAATTTCTTATACATGCGTTGATCATTAAGGTCGCTTTATCATATAACATTAACTGAAATTTTAGAAGAGAAAAGTGGATGCCATTTTTGAAATAATGAAATCCATCCCATGCATTTACAAAAATAACATTCGAATAGTATTATAATATATCTTAAATTTAGGTAATATCTACAGTTAACTATAGAATCATTAAACCCTATTTAGAAATTTTTAAAATTGAGTTAAAAGCTAATTCAAAATGTAATATAAAAAATTAGTATGCAAAATTATAAAATAATTATAAAAATATTAGATAAATTGAAATCTTATAGTTTATCATATTTTTAATTACGAGAAATAAGTTCAGTACCCGTGCCTTGCACGGGTTTTTACGCTAGTTATTTATAATAAGAAAACATTAGTATAATCAGTAAACATGTCTATATTAAATTATATCAAATTAAAATTTAAAAAATTATTAAAAATAATTTATTACATAAAAATATAATTATAATATTAAATAAAATTTATAACATAATACAATAAACAATACAATAAACCCGTGCATTGCACTGGTTATAAGCTAATCCATCCATTATATCTATTATAGGCCAACATGGGTTTTGTGCCTATTTAGTAAATTACAAATTTGTCCTTACATTTATATTAATGTTAAAAAAAATTGTAGTTGGAAGGAATTGAACTCATGACCTTTCAACAACTGTCAATTTATGTTTACATGTCCAACCACTAGACCAAATCACTTTTTTGTGAAAAATTTGAAACTCATTCACTACATCATGCTCAAATAACCACCTATTAGCAATATTTATTTTATAACCTTCCAACAACTATAACTTTATGTTTACATATCCAACCACTAGACAAAATCACTTTTTTTTTGGAACATTTTAAACTCATTCACTACATTCTCAAATAACCACCAATTAGCAATATTTATTTTATAATTTATTCAGGATAAAAGTGCCCACATAATTTTACTAATTTTAATAAGTTGAATTTTGATAAGAATTAAAACAATGACATTCATATACTCATAAATTTATGCTCACGTTTATTTTTATGATTTATTAGGGATAAAATCGTTCAAATATTTTCACATATAATAGTAAAAAATGGTAGTCGGGGAGGGAAAATATAGATTGACAAAGATGATGTCGTCAAAGTCAATTAAGAAAGGTACTGGGTGGCCGAAAATTGGTCAAAAAAAAAAAATCAAAGCGAGGAGGTAGGTGACGAAAAATAAGTAGAAGTCTATCTCAACTAGGTAAACGGGCGGAAGTAAAAATAGATCTATAAAAATTTATTACAATATTTCTCTCTTTTAACAACTATGTCTATATATTAGTCAAATAGCCAAAATATGTTTATTATTAAATTGTTACAAAAAATTATGAATGAAGTGTATACCATATTTTTACTCGATATCAGTAGATTTATTAGGGATAAAATCGTTAAAAAAATTTCACATTTAATAGTAAAAAATGGTAGTCGGGGAGGGAAAATATAGATTGATAAAGATGATGTCATCAAAGTCAATTAAGAAAGGTACTGAGTGGCCGAAGTGCCTATTTAGTAAATTACAAATTTGTCCTTACATTTTTATATTAATGTTAAAAAAATTGTAGTTGGAAGGAATTAAACCCATGACCTTTCAACAACTATCAATTTATGTTTACATGTCCAACCACTAGACCAAATCACTTTTTTGTGAAAAATTTGAAACTCATTCACTACATCATGCTCAAATAACCACCTATTAGCAATATTTATTTTATAACCTTCCAACAACTATAACTTTATGTTTACATATCCAACCACTAGACAAAATCACTTTTTTTTTGGAATATTTTAAACTCATTCACTACATTCTCAAATAACCACCAATTAGCAATATTTATTTTATAATTTATTCAGGATAAAAGTGCCCACGTAATTTTACTAATTTTAATAAGTTGAATTTTGATAAGAATTAAAACAATGACATTCATATACTCATGGGCGTGTGCATCTCAGCACCGACTGCTAGCCATGGATCTAGTAATGGGGGGTCGAGTTGTTCGCAGGTCGAGAGAGTTCAGACCAAGAATCCTCTGGAAGGATTTGAAGGGCGAGAAGGCGGCCGAATTCAGGGAGTCTCTGTCCAACGAAGGTTGTTTTGCGCGTGGTGGAGATGCTAACAGTAGGTGGACCAACGTGGCGAAGGCTATTCGGTGTGTGGGCGAGAAGGTGGTGGGGGTTTCCTCAGGAAGGTTCAGTGGTCGTAAGGAGTCGTGGTGGTGGAACGAGGAGGTTCAAAACAAAGTAAAGGCTAAACTAGCGCTCTTTAAAGAGCTTTTGTTCATGTGTGCAGGGGCAGAGAAAATTCTGAAGATGGAAGCGTATAAGGTGGCGAGACGAGAGGCAAAAAAGGCCGTGGCGAAAGCCAAGGAAGAAGCCTATGAGGGGCTGTACAAGCGCCTAGATACCAAGGAAGGAGCGAATGCTATCTTCAAACTAGCTAAAGCTAGGGAGAGAGGGCAGCGCGACCTGGGTTCTGTTAAGTTTGTTAAGGATGATTCAGGCCAAGTGTTATTGAATGAAGAGGCTATCAAGCAGAGGTGGAGTTCGTATTTCCAAAATCTTTTTAATGAGGCTAGGAGGAGTGGTACTGGTGTGGAGCAAGGGGTCCCCCTTCGTCTGTGCTTTCTATCGGTTCATGTGAACGAATCAGCAAGGATGAAGTTAAGGGTGCCCTCCTAAAGATGGCTAGAGGGAAGGCGGTTGGCCCGGATCAGATTCCGATCGAGGCGTGGCTATGTCTGGGTGTGGTGGGCGTCCAATGGCTAGCAGATCTGTTCAATGATCTCCTCTTGGGTGCTAAGATGCCAGAGGAATGGAGGCGTAGTATCGTGGTCCCTTTTTTCAAGAACAAAGGCGATGCCCAGAGTTGTAGTAACTACCGGGGTATTAAATTACTCAGTCATACTATGAAACTTTGGGAGAGAGTGGTCGAATGTCGGATTAGAAGAGTAGTTGAAATCTCAGAGAATCAATTTGGTTTTATGCCTGGGAGATCGACGACCGAGGCCATCCATCTCATCAGACGCCTTATGGAGAAGTTCAGGGAGCGTCGCAAAGACCTTCATATGGTGTTCGTTGATCTGGAGAAGGCCTATGATAGCATCCCCCGTGAAGCTATTTGGAAGAGCCTTGAAGAGAGGAGAGTGGCGCCATCATATGTTAGGGCGATTCAAGACATGTACTCCCTAGCTAGTTCTTGTGTCCGGACCCCAGTGGGCGACTCCCGTTTTTTCCCTGTTGAGATAGGGCTTCATCAGGGGTCGGCCCTTAGTCCACTTCTTTTCGCTCTTATCCTTGATATCATGTCACGAGGGATTCTAGATTCCGTCCCTTGGTGCATGCTCTTCGCTGATGATATCGTGTTAGTGGCGGAGTCGAGAGGGGAGGTGAACGAGAAACTGGAGCTATGGAGATCTACTTTGGAGTCCCAAGGCTTACGTATGAGCCGATCTAAAACCGAGTATCTATGGTGTAACTTCAGTGGTGAGGCCAACGAGGAAGGAGTGGAGGTTAAGATTCAAGATCAGATTGTACCTAGTACGAATAAGTTTAAGTATCTAGGTTCGATCATCCAGAAGGAAGGTGAGGTTAAAGACGATGTCAAACATCGTATCAAGGCTGGGTGGCTAAGGTGGAGAGCAGCGCCAGGGGTGATGTGCGACAAGAAGGTCCCTTTAAAGTTGAAAGGGAAATTCTATAGAGCGGCAATCCGGCCTGCATTGCTTTACGGTTCTGAGTGTTGGGCGGTGAAGAAGGCCCTCGAAAGCAAGTTGGAAGCGGCCGAAATGAGGATGTTACGATGGTCGTGTGGGCGCACGATGTTAGATAGAATCCCGAATGGGGTGTTTAGGAGCGAGCTTGAAGTGGCGCCTCTTTCTGCGAAAGTCAGGGAAGGGAGGTTGAGATGGTTCGGGCACGTCCGTAGGAGGCTGGCTGAAGCCCCAGTGAGGAGGGTCGAGAGTCTTGCGGTGGTTGGGGTGAGGAGGAGAGGCAGACCGAGGAGGTCGTGGGAAGAGCAGCTTAGGTTGGATTTGAAGGCCTTAAACTTGAATGAGACCATGACCGCTGACAGGTGCGCGTGGAGGCGTCATATCAGAGTGGTGGATTCTCTTTTAGGGAGCGGCTCTGTGGTAGAGAGCCTCAGAGTTGGGGTGTCTCGGTTAGCTTTATCTTAGAAGTTCGGCTTCTTCGTTATCATTTTTTCATTTTTTCGTTTTCATTGTATTCTGTTTGCCGGTTTTGCAGTTGCAGGGAGATTGGTCCGGTCCTACCTCTGTGCGGGGTATTCTGGGTATGTGTGACTCGTTTGGTTTTGTATGTTGTCGTTTGCTTGTGGTTTTTTAGGCAGGGGGTCGTCCGGAGCGGAGCGCATCAGGACCTGAGTATCATAATTCCAAGCAGGCGGGTAGGTCCCATGTGGAGAATGCCATGGGCTTAGGTATTGCTTTGAAGATTTTCGTACCATTTGGATTACCGTGTATATATCACCCACAGTATTTGTCGTGCACATAGCCGAGGGTCTTCACGGAAACAGCCTCTCTGCCTTAAAAAGTGGGGGCAAGGTCTGCGTATAACTTACCCTCCCCAGACCCTGCTCTGAGCGGGATATACTGGGTATGTTTGGTTTAGTTTGGTTTTACATTCATATACTGTTATGCTAAACTCACGCAAGCGCACGTGGTCACAAGTAATATATGAGGTTAAGTCCAAATTCGTTCCCACAGGGATCAAGTTATGGTTCTATTCAGAAAATATGCCTATGCAACAATGTATGGTTTTAATTCACTGCTAAGAAAAATAACAAATATGGTTTGATTACCTAAATTAAACTAAAGTGCAAATTATTAAACTAAGAATTAAACAATTAACGAGAATTAAAATCGAATTACTTATATGCGAATAAACATGGAATCCTAGTTTCATCATCTACTTCACTTAGAGTTGCAGCCTTCGATTAAAACATGCGATGGTTTTGATATCTGATCGAATAACACGAAAAGAGTAAAAGTTACCTCTCGGTATACTAGTACCAATCTATGCATACATCCACAAAAGAGATAGAAGATGAATAGGCACCTATTATGTTTAGACCCTATATCTCTATAGAATTTGAAAACATAAAGGTTGAAGCACAAGTTATCCACTTAGATCACATAGGGTAGCATAATATCTCTATTCATGCCACAAATCATGATGCTTAACATCAACCTATCCTATGCTAGCATGGCAAGTTCTAAATCTCAAGATCCACTCTCGTTTAGCAAGAGATTAACAATTCAATTTAGATGTTAGCTACGCATCTAAAAGCATTAAGATTAACCATACGAGGATATCAAGAATTCACCACACATAAATCTCTAAGGCATACAAACTACTAAGCTACATAGATAAATCCACTAGGATCCCACGATAACGATTAGTTCATAATTGAACCTTTCGTCACCATGGGATTAGACGAAAGCATGATATTAAACAAGATAAAGAAGATGAATAAATAAATAATAGAATAAGGTTTAGTGAACAAATCCGTGAAAGTAACAAGCATCCAAAAGATACGCCTCCACAAAGGAATACAAGAAAAACTAAATCTAGATCTTCTTGTCGTCACGATCCTCGCCTTGGCTTCTCTCCTTTCTTGCTCTGAACGAATTTTGTGTGTAGGATGTGTAGATGATTATTTTTCTGTGCCCCAAGGTGTGTATTTATAGCCCCCAAGTGCCTCCTTGACCAAGCAATTACCGTAATTGAAATAGGATAGAATTCCGGTAATTTTCCATCTTTGATTGGATTAGAAGTGAAATTTCCATGTTTAAATTGAATTCCAGAAGCTTCAAATCGTTTAAAACAACTTCCATATTGAATAGGAAAAGAAAATCGGCAATTTCCTCTTTCAAAACGAATTCCAGTAAGTTTCTGCCGGTCTTGGCCGCGGCCGCGCGCCCTTATAGTGCATCTTCAGCGCGCCCGCGTGGAGGAAATTCTCTGGCTTGTCAAGCGCGCCCGCGCGCACTTCCTGTGTAAATCAAGCGCGGCCGCGCGGCTGTGTTCTCCTTTAGCAGATTTTTTTATGCTTTGCTGATTTCTTCTCCAAATCTTCTGAAACTTCTAGCACTTATTCTTCTGAGCTTAAAAACACATATAACACTGAAATTTCCACACTTGCACCTAGAATTATATCCTGCACAATTCTCACAAAACACATTAAAACACACCAATACTTGAGATACAAAACACCAATTTAAGCCAAAATAGAACGATCCAAGTGGATATAAATCCACTTATCACACCCCCAAACTTAAACCGATGCTTGTCCTCAAGCATAAACAAACAAAAATATATACAACTAGCTAGTACCACTTCCGTAGGTGATCACGGTTGCATTTGGCATATGCAACAAGCCCTTTAAACCCCTAGGCAGCCCTAGTGGACGAGTAAGGTCTCGTGAGGGCCTATAGCGAATGTACCCACAAAATCCATTTATCCTAATGCAATGCAAATGCATGAATGCAACTAATATGAAAAAAATGCAAAGACCCCCTTCAAACTCACCAAAACCAACTAACAAGCAAATACCTCAACGAATGCAACAAATCCAAGCAGAGCTCGACTAAGTCCCCGTATACTAACAATACATGAACAGAAACGTGCGTGTGTGCAATGCTCATCAGAAATACCCCCAGAACTAGGTCAAAAATCATACATGCCTTCCGTCAAGACAATCACAGGTTTATAACTAGAATAGACTGTAGACACTCCATAACCTAGGAACACCTCCACCCTTATCCAAGGTAGACAGAAACTCATGCTTTATTACTATGACACATAATACTATATACAATACGCATGCTTATTTAACCGTGCAATGAATGAGACCCCAAAAGGCTTATACAATAATACCCATGTAACGAGTGTTGGGTCAGTGGATCCCAGACTGAAAAGCCTTAGGTCACTAGGACTAAGTCCCCTCAGACTTAATTACTCGAGTATTAAAGAGCTCACTCTGGTTAATTTTGCATTAACAAACACAAATTAACTCTTGTTTTTTTCTGATTTTTTTTTCTCTTTTCTCTTCTTTTTCTGATTTTTTTTTCTTTTTTCTCTTTTTTTTTTTCGCAATCTGGAATGAGCCTTTCTCATTTCCAACCCTAGACTACTCATATAAATATGAGCTGGCTACTAGCCATTTGACACCTAGCCTTTATTGACAAATATTAACAACTAGCATGAAATTCCTGTTTTCCCCCAAACTTAGATTTTAATGTTCCTACGCTATAAAGGGAATAACGAAAATTCTAAGAATAAACAAGTGATTAAATCTCAAAACATCCGACATGCATGACTCCAACCTAACCCCAAAAGCACCCCAATGAGACTGTGTAATAATTTTGTTCCCGAACATGCATGTCAATTTCATAGAAACTATAAATCAGCCCTCTACTCATCATCATCACACCCAAATCAACATCTACCTATCAATCAGAATCAGCTCATTTTAAGGGATCATGAAAAATGCATGCCATGAAAATGCAACTAATATGAACTCACATGATAACAAACAAACAATAACAAAATGTCCTATATGAAACAAACGTAAATATCACGAACATATATGAATGAATTACGACTAAGATGCAAACATGATATCCTACATGAACACAATGACTCACAAATACTACTAACACATATACATACTACTTATCCCCCAAACCACCCCCAAACTTATAATATTCAATGTCCGCATTGAATGGAAGTAAATACAAGGGATAGTAGAAAACATACCTGAAAACACCGAAACACATGGGTTGCCTCCCACGAAGCGCTGTCGTTAACGTCATTTAGCCGGACAAATATGATTCAAATCATGGTGGCTCGAAGATTGCATTCGACTTGTCCTTAGCAGAAGGACCATTCACCCATTGTCTGACAACCTTCTTGCTATCTTCCCACATCTTCTCTAAATCATACTTCACTTTGCCTCTTCCTCCAATCAACTTTTTCTTTTTCTTCTTCACGCCTCTAAGGTGCTTTTGCTTCACAGTTGATTGAGAAGAACACTCCTCTACCTCATCATTGGTCATCCACCTTCTTAACACGTTATCTTGGCACACTTCAAAAATCACCAACTCATCATTCAGAAGGACATACTTCAAATGAGATGGAAGTTTTCCGAGCTTGACATTCGAGAGATCTCGAACAGAAGAACTGTCAATGGAATCACTGATAGGATGCTTTAGCACGCTCATATTCGAATTTTCGCTCAACAATTGATCCAACTTCTTTCTCTGACCCGTATCAACCGTTTCCACACTGAAACACTCTTCATCCTCTGTCGGAAATTTCATGGCCTTGAACACATTAAAGGTGACACTCTGATCTTGCACCCTCATTGTAAGCTCTCCTTTTTGCACATCAATCAAAGTCTTTCCTGTAGCCAAGAACGGTCTTCCCAAAATTATGGGAATCTTCTTATCTTCTTCAAAATCCAAGATCACAAAATCAGCAGGAAAGATTAACTTATCAACTTTTACCAAAACATCCTCTACTATACCCCTCGGATAAGTGATCGTCCTATCAGCCAGCTGCAAAGAGATGTTAGTTGGTTTCGGCTCCGGTAGACCAAGTTGCTTGAAAACAGACAAGGGCATAAGATTAATACTAGCTCCCAAATCACATAAACACTTGTTGAAAGAAAGGTTGCCAATAGTGCATGGAATAGTGAAACTTCCCGGATCTTTCAATTTAGGTGGCAACTTCTGCTGCAGAACGGCACTACACTCCTCCGTCAAAGCTACTGTTTCAAAATCTTCCAACCTTCTCTTCCGTGACAAAATATCCTTCATAAACTTTGCATATCTTGGCATCTGCTCCAATGCTTCAACAAAAGGAATGTTAATGGACAGTTTCTTGAAGACCTCCATAAATTTCTGAAACTTTTTCTCTTGACTTTTCCTCAAACGTCCAGGAAATGGTGGAGGTGGATAAATCTGATTATTCATTGAAGATTGCTCCGGAGTAAACTTTTCAACAGGTTCCTTGCTCTTCTCACCATCTAGCTGATCAGCCACTAAATCAGATTTCTCAATTTCGGGCACCGCAGATTTTTCATTCTGCTGATTCTGCACTTCTTCCTCTTCTTCAGTTGCTGATTTTTGATCGGTTGTAACCTTTTCGGATCTCAAAGTAACTGCATTGACCTGTTCCTTGTTTTCCCTCATGCCTGGATTAGTCTCTGTATCACTAGGAAGAGTTCCTTGTGGCCTACTAAATAAGGCACTTGCAATCTGTCCTATCTGAGTTTCCAAGAGCTTCTGGCCAGCTTGTAAGTTCTTTAATGCTATCCACATCTCATCAGATTTATCATTAGATGATTGCCCTGCATGAACCTGGGTTTGCTGCTGAAATCCCGGAGGTTGATATGGTGTCCTTGGAGCATAAGGCTGCTGATAGCCCTGATTGTACGGCTTTGTTTGCTGATAAGATTGTTGAGTATTTTGATTATTGCTCCAGCTGAAGTTAGGATGATTCCGATTGCTGGGATGATAAGTGGCTGGAACTGGTGCAGCAGGTCTCTGGAAATTACTCACGAACTGTGCTGATTCAGAAGAGATAGCACATTGATTCGTCTCATGTGCGCCCGCACATAACTCACAAACACTAGCCACCTGCTGAACTCCATAATTAGCAAGAGAATCCACTTTCATAGCAAGAGCCTTCAACTGAGCTGTAATCATCGAAGCTGTATCTACTTCCAAAACTCCTGCTACTTTGCCTTGAGATAGCCTTTGGGTTGGATTCTGGTATTCATTAGCAGCCATCATCTCGATAAGTTCATAAGCTTCATCATAGCTTTTCGCCCAAAGAGCTCCACCTGATGCTGCATCTAGCAAAGGCCTAGACTGTGCTCCCAATCCATTATAAAAACCATTAATAACCATCCAATCAGGCATGCCATGATGAGGACACTTCCTTACCATCTCCTTGTAGCGTTCCCAAGCCTCACACAAGGTCTCTCCAGATTGCTGTTGAAATTGAGTCAACTGATTCCTTAATGCTGCAGTTTTCGCCATAGGGAAGAATTTAGTAAGGAACTTCTGAGCAAGATCTTCCCATGTAGTAATGGAACCAGGTGGCAAAGAGTGTAGCCAGCTCTTAGCCTTATCCCTCAGAGAGAATGGGAAAAGCCTCAACCTGATAGCATCATCCGTCACACCATTACATTTGAAAGTGTCGCAGATCTCAATAAAGTCCCGAACATGCATGTTAGGATCCTCCGTAGAAGCTCCCCCAAACTGGACTGAATTCTGCACCATCTGAATTGTGCCCGGCTTGATTTCAAAGTTGTTCGCTGCAATAGCTGGTCTAACAATGCTAGACTGGATATCATTAAGTTTCGGCTGAGAATAGTCCTTCAAAGCCTTAGCTGCTGCTGCATCTGCCATTGCTATCGTAGTTTCAGTCTCCTCTTCCTTATTCTCTAAATTCTCTACAAGATCGTCTTCTGCCAGTCTTAGTAATCGAGCTTGCGAACGTGTTTGCATACAAACTCAAGTACCTGAAACACCACGAAACAAACAAACTAAGTAAGAATCCGAGTCAGTGAACGCTAACGACCACTATAGACAAACACATAAACTGAAATAAAAACACCGATGATCCCCGGCAGCGGCGCCAAAAACTTGTTATGCTAAACTCACGCAAGCGCACGTGGTCACAAGTAATATATAAGGTTAAGTCCAAATTCGTTCCCACAGGGATCAAGTTATGGTTCTATTCAGAAAATATGCCTATGCAACAATGTATGGTTTTAATTCACTGCTAAGAAAAATAACAAATATGGTTTGATTACCTAAATTAAACTAAAGTGCAAATTATTAAACTAAGAATTAAACAATTAACGAGAATTAAAATCGAATTACTTATATGCGAATAAACATGGAATCCTAGTTTCATCATCTACTTCACTTAGAGTTGCAGCCTTCGATTAAAACATGCGATGGTTTTGATATCTGATCGAATAACACGAAAAGAGTAAAAGTTACCTCTCGGTATACTAGTACCAATCTATGCATACATCCACAAAAGAGATAGAAGATGAATAGGCACCTATTATGTTTAGACCCTATATCTCTATAGAATTTGAAAACATAAAGGTTGAAGCACAAGTTATCCACTTAGATCACATAGGGTAGCATAATATCTCTATTCATGCCACAAATCATGATGCTTAACATCAACCTATCCTATGCTAGCATGGCAAGTTCTAAATCTCAAGATCCACTCTCGTTTAGCAAGAGATTAACAATTCAATTTAGATGTTAGCTACGCATCTAAAAGCATTAAGATTAACCATACGAGGATATCAAGAATTCACCACACATAAATCTCTAAGGCATACAAACTACTAAGCTACATAGATAAATCCACTAGGATCCCACGATAACGATTAGTTCATAATTGAACCTTTCGTCACCATGGGATTAGACGAAAGCATGATATTAAACAAGATAAAGAAGATGAATAAATAAATAATAGAATAAGGTTTAGTGAACAAATCCGTGAAAGTAACAAGCATCCAAAAGATACGCCTCCACAAAGGAATACAAGAAAAACTAAATCTAGATCTTCTTGTCGTCACGATCCTCGCCTTGGCTTCTCTCCTTTCTTGCTCTGAACGAATTTTGTGTGTAGGATGTGTAGATGATTATTTTTCTGTGCCCCAAGGTGTGTATTTATAGCCCCCAAGTGCCTCCTTGACCAAGCAATTACCGTAATTGAAATAGGATAGAATTCCGGTAATTTTCCATCTTTGATTGGATTAGAAGTGAAATTTCCATGTTTAAATTGAATTCCAGAAGCTTCAAATCGTTTAAAACAACTTCCATATTGAATAGGAAAAGAAAATCGGCAATTTCCTCTTTCAAAACGAATTCCAGTAAGTTTCTGCCGGTCTTGGCCGCGGCCGCGCGCCCTTATAGTGCATCTTCAGCGCGCCCGCGTGGAGGAAATTCTCTGGCTTGTCAAGCGCGCCCGCGCGCACTTCCTGTGTAAATCAAGCGCGGCCGCGCGGCTGTGTTCTCCTTTAGCAGATTTTTTTATGCTTTGCTGATTTCTTCTCCAAATCTTCTGAAACTTCTAGCACTTATTCTTCTGAGCTTAAAAACACATATAACACTGAAATTTCCACACTTGCACCTAGAATTATATCCTGCACAATTCTCACAAAACACATTAAAACACACCAATACTTGAGATACAAAACACCAATTTAAGCCAAAATAGAACGATCCAAGTGGATATAAATCCACTTATCATATACTCATAAATTTATGCTCACATTTATTTTTATGATTTATTAGGGATAAAATCGTTCAAATATTTTCACATATAATAGTAAAAAATGGTAGTCGGGGAGGGAAAATATAGATTGACAAAGATGATGTCGTCAAAGTCAATTAAGAAAGGTACTGGGTGGCCGAAAATTGGTCAAAAAAAAAAACCAAAGTGAGGAGGTAGGTGACGAAAAAGAAGTAGAAGTCTATCTCAACTAGGTAAACGGACGGAAGTGAAAATAGATCAATAAAAATTTATTACAATATTTCTCTCTTTTAACAATTATGTCTATATATTAGTCAAATAGCCAGAATATGTTTATTATTAAATTGTTACAAAAAATTATGAATGAAGTGTATAACATATTTTTACTCGATATCAGTAGATTTATTAGGGATAAAATCGTCAAAATATTTTCACATTTAATAGTAAAAAATTGTAGTCGGGGAGGGAAAATATAGATTGACAAAGATGATGTCGTCAAAGTCAATTAAGAAAGGTACTGAGTGGCCGAATATTGGTCAAAAAAATCAAAGTGAGGAGGTAGGTGACGAAAAATAAGTAGACGTCTATCTCAAGTAGGTAAACGGACGGAAGTGAAAATAAATCTATAAAAATTTATTACAATATTTCTCTCTTTTAACAATTATGTCTATATATTAATCAAATAGCCAGAATATGTTTATTATTAAATTGTTACAAAAAAGGATGAATGAAGTGTATAACATATTTTTACTCGATAAGAGTATAATATTTTATTTTAAGTATGAAAGGTACTGAGTGGCCGAAAATTGGTCAAAAAAAATCAAAGTGAGGAGGTAGGTGACGAAAAATAAGTAGAAGTTTATCTCAAGTAGGTAAACGGGCGAAAGTGAAAATAGATCCATAAAAATTTATTACAATATTTCTCTCTTTTAAAAATTATGTCTATATATTAGTCAAATAGCCAGAATATGTTTATTATTAAATTGTTACGAAAATTGATGAATGAAGTGTATAACATATTTTTACTCGATATCAGTATAATATTTTATTTTAAGTATGAAAGGTACTGAGGTGGCCGAAAATTGGTAAAAAAAAAAATCAAAGTGAGGAGGTAGGTGACCGAAAATTAGTAGAAGTTTATCTCAAGTAGGTAAACGTGCGGAAGTGAAAATAGGTATATCAAAATTTATTACAATATTTCTCTTTTAACAATTATGTCTATATTAGTCGAATGACCAGAATATGTTTATTATTAAATTAATACAAGAAATGATAAATGAGGTGTAAAACATATTTTTACTAAGCCAATTAAAGAAGAAACTTACAACAACTTTTTAAAAGTCATTTACTACATGCACAAATAATTCGCATGCTCTACTTTATTTAATATTTATTTTGTGATTTAATCAAGTTAAAATTATTAAAATGAATTGTACAGTTGTCTGCCTATTATGTTTAGTACAGGTGACTTTTAAAAATCATTTACTACATACACAAATAATACGCATGCTTTACTATATTTAATATTTATTTTGAGATTTAATCAAGTTAAAATTATCAAAATGAATTGTGTTGTGTTTAGTACAGGCCAAAATGATTTTTTGACGAGAACTCTTATACTAATTTAAAACATTATTTTGTGATCAATTAAATAATTTACATGTGAGATATAAACATTGTATTAATTTTTTAATTAAATAAAAGAACTGTAGTTGGGTTAGAAAACGATATTATAAATTAGTTCGTAGATTCAATACAAATAATTATGAGATTAAGATCTATACCTATATTAATGAAAGATAGATATTTAAAAAGAGAATACTAAATTGTATAAAATACACAAATTATAATTATCGATTAGTTGAATTTAAGGACTGTAAAAATGATTGAATTTAAAAAGATAAATTCAAAAAATAACTAATTAGATTGTATTTAAAAGAAATTCAAAATTATAGGTCACTAAAAGTGTTTTTAAAAAAAGACTACATGTAATGTACGTATACACAATTATATAATTGTTAGTAGTTACTTATGAAGCTTTTATATATAATACATAAAAAAATCATAGATCATGTATTTCATATTAACAATCAATATGTAAGAAAATACTATATAAAAGTCGTGTGTTTCTCGATGGATACATCACTATCAATACCACCATTAACAACACATCGCTAACACCACTACCACCATCACTACCATACCACCGCAATACCGTCACTATCACACAACAACACTAGAATCACGAGCGAAATCACTAAAACTTTTAATGAAATCACATCAACACCACCCTTTGCACTACCAAAAAAATCAAAATGAAAGCAGAATTACTCTACTTTCAACTTGAATCACCAAAAACTGAACCCAAATCACTAAAATTTTAAATGCAAATTACCAAAATTTCTAAAATTTGAAATTCCGATAGTGTTCGGAGGTGCTGGTGTTGATGGTCGGTAGTAAAGTGGGTGAAAACGACATCGATGGAGCTCTATAAACTCGGATCTTATGTGAGAGGACAACAAACGAGATGAATGAGCTAGCGGAGTAGGGTGGTTGGAATTCGATGTTAAACGTGTTCGCAAGTTATTTTTAGAGTGTTGGTCGATTTGATGACACGAAGAAATGGTTACGTGAGGAAGGTGTATAGATGTATACACACAATGTATACAAGTGGAGAAGAGGTGGTGATGACATTGTTGTATTGTCGAAGATGGTGTAAAAAAATCTTCAAAAATAGTAGAGGTGGAAGGGTAAAGTTGGAGATGTAGGTTACATTTGAATGTGCACCACCACTTACACCACCAAAATCAAAGCAGAATCAAAGAAAATTCAACTTGAATCACCAAAATTATACTAAAAGTTTTGAATACAAATTACCAAAAATTTCCAAATCTGAAATTTTGATAGTATTCGAAGCAGTTGGTGATGGCATTGATGGTGGTAGAGTGGGTGAGAACGACATCGGCAGGGATTTATAAACTCATTTATATTGTTAGAAGATGAAAAATGGAATGAATAAACTATCGAATGTGGGGTGGGGAATGTGGTTGGAACTCGGTGATAAAAATGTTCATAAATTATTGCTAGAGTGATGATCGATTTGGTGACACGAATGAATGACTGAGTGAGAATGGTGTATATATGCACGCATTATACATTTGAGCATGAGATTAGTTCTCAGTCCTCATTATAATCCTCATTATAATATGAGTTATCATTTGAGCACTTTCCTATATATGTCTATACGTGAGTCTCCTAAGTCAAGGATAAATTTTTCAAAATACTTATTGTTCTGTCTTTCTAAACTAAATTTTTTAATTTATTTATAAAAATGCATACAAATTCTTAAGTGTAAGTAAAATATTACGATAATATCTGAAATTCAGGTAAGAAATTCGACTACTATTAATCTTCATAAAATATATATTTGATTAAATATATCACACTAATAACGTATAATATTTCAAAAATTATGAAATTACGAGTCATCTACTTCAAAAATAAAAAAAAATGAATTACAAGAATTTAAATGGTGCCCGTGCTTTGCACGGGCTTTCATGCTAGTACTTTATAATTTTTGTTATTGTATATAATTGATTTGGTATAATGTTGATTTATAAAAAATCGTTTACATTAATTTGATTCCTCAAAAAAAAGAATTCGAACCAAATTAATCCGGGTATGATACCAATTCGATCCAAATTGACCCGACCCGATAAGACCCGACAAAAGATTTCAGTTCCGGATAATCAAAGCGCATCCCTCCCCCTCTCCATTTCCTTCTCCGCCCAGAACACCACCTCTAAAAATGCTTCATTCATCTCTATCTACACATTTTGTATATCATCCTTAACCCCTAATTTCATAAACCCTAATTTACAATGTACTCTTCAACAATCACCCCACCTAAATTCAACTGCTACCCTCCTCAATTCACCTCCAAATTATCACTCCCCACAAAAAACCCACTTGAAATTTCCCCTAAAGGTCTCACCTTTACTTCAAGAAAGCTTGTTCTTTATCGAAAAAGATCGAATGTGGTTCGGGCTGAGGTTTCGAACAATTTAAATTCAAATGAGAAAGAAAAAGAAAAAGATGATTTTGTGACTAGGGTTTTGAAAGAAAATCCTAGTCAAGTAGAACCCAAGTTCTTGATTGGTGATAAATTGTATACATTGAAAGAAAAAGAGAATTTGAGTTATAAGAGTGGTGATTCTGATGATGGGTTATTCGGGTTGTTTAAGAGGTTTTCGAAAAAGAACGGTGAGGAGGCGGTGGGGAGTCGAAATGAGAATGAGGATGTGTATTTGAAGGATTTGTTGAGAGAGTATAGAGGGAAGCTTTATGTTCCCGAACAAGTGTTTGGACAAAATGTTTCCGAAGAGGAGGAGTTTAATCGGAATGTAGATGGTTTGCCTAGAATGAGCTTGGAGGACTTTTTGAAAGCGATGAGGAGTGATAAAGTTAAAATGCTGCGTTTCGTGGAGGAGAATGGTGCTTCTTGGTTTAGGGATTTTGTTGTGGAGTTGAAAGAAATTCCGGGAGATAAGAGCTTGCAGAGAACTAAGTGGTATAATTAGTGATGTGCCTTCTATTGAGAATGAGTTTGTTTGGTTCTATGTATTTGGATGTTTTGAACATGACTTTTGATTGTGTTATGTCGATTCATTACTTTTTTAGGACAATGAAGCTTTATAAGGATCAGGCGCAATCTGTTTTGGAGGAATATACAGGGCCTCGATATGAAATTGAGAAGAAGCAGTTAGTGGTAAATGTTTATGCTTTTATTCACCTTGCAAAATATCTTTGTAATCTCTAGACATTGTAGCCTGTTGACACGTTTTCATGGTTTTTTAGTAATGGGAAAAGTTGTGGATATTTTTGAAAGTCCCTCACTCTGTGTTAGCTCTCATCTAGAGCTTTAATTTGACCGGCAGTATGGAAAATCTTCAATCACAGATATTTAAGTTAGGATTGGAAATATATTGTTGTGCAATATGCGACTCTTTTCCATAAGTTTCCAGGAAACAATAATGAGGAATAAGGTCTAAAACTGGGCTGTACGCCTGTACTGTGCTGAGTTCAGTTGAAAGCTGAAGCACAGTATTTGTCTCAATTTATTATTAGGATCCATTTATCTCTTTCAATACTCCATGAAAATTCTCTCTGCTGTCTGAATTTGTATATATTGTCATTGTTTCCATTAAATATATATAGTAAAACAACAATACCCTTATTTTCATTTCAATTAATATATGTGCAGTCCTCAGTGGGAAAACTACCAGAATATCCTCATCCGGTTGCATCTTCTATATCGAGCAGAATAATGGTGGAACTGGGGATGCTGACTGCTATAATGGCTGCAGCTGCAGCTGTTGTCGGAGGGTTTCTAGCATCTGCAGTCCTTGCTGTTACAAGTTTTGTCTTTGTAACAGCTGTATATGTCATCTGGCCTATAACTAAACCTTTCCTTAAGCTCCTATATGGTCTCGTTTCTGGTATGATAGAGATTGTGGGGGAGAAGGTTGGTGATCTCTTAAGTGACGGGGGGATCACCTCGAAGTTGTATGAAATATATACTTTCGGTAATGTATTTTCCACTCTCCGTGTGTTGGTACCTATCGTTGTGGTATTCCTGTCAATGGCTCTTCTTCTCCGTTTTACTCTCTCTAGAAGACCTAAAAATTTCAGGAAATGGGTGAGCATGTATTATCATTTTTTAAGAGCAAATTACACTGATTTTTTCCATGTTGCATAATTGTGCAGCACATAATTTTTTTTTTTTTATTTATTTATGTTCTTTGCATTAACAGGACATATGGCAAGGGATAGAGTTTTCTCAATCGAAACCACAAGCTCGTGTTGATGTGAGTTCTGTTTTTATTTGATTCCAAAAAACTGACATGCTTCTCTTATTTTCCATGCAAATGTTTTCTACATGTTTATCTCACCCAAATCTCATATTTATTTATGTTAGGGTTCAACTGGAGTTACATTCAGTGACGTGGCAGGGATTGAGGAAGCCGTAGAAGAGCTGCAAGAGGTTAGTTTATACAGTTGTTGATGGTTTGTGCAATTATTATGTTAAACTAGTTAGGTAACAGCCAGTCCACTGTGGTGCCATTTGTGTAGTTGCTTTCCAAAGCACGTCAAAATAATAAAAAAGTTATCTTTTAATAATATCTTTATTTACTCTTGTAGATGGTTTGAATATGTATGACCTCAATTGCCATGATGTTTGCCTTGTGATTTTCTGATCTTCTAGGAATTCTTGTTGTATGTTCTTTTGAAGTAAGATACTGCAAGTCCTCCGTCCCAGATTCCACTTAAACATTTCTAAAACTAAAATTAACTGATATGATTCTAAATTTCTAATAATTATTAGTTCCTGAGGTCTTTTATATTTGGTCCAGCTTGAGACTCTCTTTGTTTGGGGTAATGCAATATCAGGTAGATGTTGCTTGAGAAAAAAAACAGCATTACTAAACAAAGATGTAATCTCACAGCATATTATGGGAAATTTCACTTGAAGTTGGACTTTAGTAACTTCAATTTAAGTTGTACCAGCAAGCTTGTTATGCGTTAATAATACTATTTATCTTACACTATTGTAATAATCTAACTTTTTATTTGTAGTCTGTTCATGCTCATATTACTCTCCATAAGTTGTCCTACATGGTATATTGATCTCATTACCATACTCGGTTTATCTTTTTTCATAATAAAATAAATTATAATGCGATTGCTTCGTGCCTTGAGATTTTTATTTGAATCTTTCATTTGCCATCATATAATGAACCAAAACGATTGTCACTTCACTTATGTCCTTTTGCTGATGTAGCTGGTGAGATATTTGAAGAATCCGGAACTATTCGATAAAATGGGGATAAAGGCTCCACATGGGGTTCTTCTAGAAGGCCCTCCAGGATGCGGCAAGGTACGTTTTACTTCCATACATAGCATTTAAATACTACAATGTAAATGCAATTCTGACTAATTCCTTTGTAGACCCTGGTTGCAAAGGCCATAGCTGGTGAAGCTGGTGTTCCGTTTTACCAGATGGCTGGCTCAGAATTTGTTGAAGTACTGGTTGGTGTTGGTTCAGCTCGGATCAGAGATTTATTCAAGCGTGCTAAGGTATAATAAAAACTTTGTTATTCTTTTCAATACCAAGCTTCTTAATGTTATTTGTAAAACTGTATTTCTAGAAGTCACTTTAAGTATCCGCAATTTATGTGTCTATTTTCTGCTAATCTATGGGTTGCCACTCTTAAACATGTTTAACACTGCGGACTGTGTACTGGTCAGTATATAAATATGAACTACCCAATATTGGTAATAATAGAAGATGGTTTTAAAATTCCATATATGGTCTTACCTTTTATTTACTAGCGTATAGAACATGCTTTGTACATTTTAGATATGAATTTTTTTTTTTCAGCACACTACAATTCAAATTTCAAGTGCATCTCCATCTCTCTCCATGTTCCGCATCACCAGACTTCATTTGATCATTTGTATTCTTAAATTGATCCTTTTTTGACCCACTGAATCTGGGAATGGCCCTTTTTAATATAAGCGGTCGTGGTAAAAACAAGTAATGTTTCTCCCTTCCTGTGCTGACTGGTGATATATGTGGCTTTCCGCTTTTCTCCTGTACTATATGCTTGAAGAGGAAGTTTGCACATCATTTAGCTGTTTGTGTTGTGTATGGTATTATGAATCACATTGTTCAGCCTTATGACTTTTGATAACTGTGAGAACATGTTTGATGCAAATGGCTAATGTAATAGTGTTTCCCGAAGTTTAACAAAGATTTGGCTTTATTCCTGTGTAGGTGAACAAACCTTCTGTAATCTTTATTGATGAAATCGATGCGCTGGCTACAAGGTACCTTTTCGATATGAACTATTTCTATAAACTATAGCGCCACAGATAAACTTTTTCTGGTGCTGTGTGTTGGTATATGTACCAGTCAACTTTTTTAGCTTCTCTTAATCTTCAAGTTAGTGTACCATGTAATTGGTCCAGTAATGTATATTGTATATAAATATGTGATGTTAATCTTTTTCACTGTTGGGTTAATATCTCTAATTCATGTCATCACTGATAGGAAATCTTAAACCTACGAAGATAAAGACCATAAAAATATTGAAAGAAGATTAGAAAAAGAAGAGAAGAGAAGAAATAATGTAATCTAATTCTAATTTAGAAATATTTAACTATTGTACAAACAAAAAGATTATCAAATCAATGATTCAGTTAAAATTATTCAATTGTCAAATTCTTCCAAACCACATGAGGAATGTAACTCCACAGGATCACAACCACACTGCACATTAGTTTGCACATTGCAGAGCAGTTTGCACACTGCATAGCAGTGGGTCAGTGGCTGCAAGACTGGACAGCAGTGGCTGTAGTTGCAGTCTACAAGGCACAGTGCACAGTTGCAGTTTGTAGACTACTGGAGGCATTTAAGTCGCGATTGTGGACGTTTAGGTTACATATAATGCTTAATGGGTCTGTTTTTGTTAATGGGCTTTTATGCTTTTTGATTTTTAACCCCAGTCGCTTGACTAGTCGACGCAGTCGCCCCGACTAGTCGACTCAATTGACCCAGTCGAAGCAAGTCGCCCGAAATCTGCACAAACAGCAAGTCGAGCATCCAAGTCTAGGTTTACATAACGACTGGTCGACTAGTCGACGACTAGTCGCGACTAGTCGAGCGAAGTGACATCCATGGTCATCAGTTACCATTGAGGCTTTTCCAATATAATAAAGAAACGAGTTTAAACTGCGTGGTAATTTATTCTTTATTGTAAGGGTTGAGTTATATTGAACCTAATTTGTCTGATTTAATATTCTTCATGAATCTACACCATCTGCCGTTTGCAAAGCCTGGATATGTATATGATCTTTCTCTGATTAAGAATTTTCAAGGCTCCAGGAGATAATCTTATATTCCAGTGAATATCTGTTTTGGCTAGTTTAGATTGAATTGCTCTTGTTTTGTACTAGATAATATTTCTCCTCTCCCATCCTAACTATAATGTCGTACTTCTGATTATTTAGGTCCGTTGTCGACAGTCTAAAATGAAGTTGAATAGATTGTTACTAGTTTAAAATATTGACAATATCTAAAACAAATACGAGCATCTTATAATGCGTAAAATAAGAGACAGGACAAAATTTTCTAAAGATTGTCAGCCAACTTCATTGTTCTCAAAGATAAACCTCCCCTTTTTCCTTTTTTAAAGCCTGTTCAGAACCAAATAATAATATGCTTCTATATGCCAGCATTGTGAATGATGCATGGTTACTTGAATACGGGTTGCAGCATCGGTTGCACATATAAGATATATGGTGCAGAATATGGAATTAAAATAGTAGTTTGTATTTATATTTATGTTGTTCCAAAGCCTATTATATTGCTCCCAAATACTTTCTTTGGGCTTTTTGACCCGCTCTCCTGCATCAGTGAACCAACCTACCAAACATACCCACTATGTCCCACTTAGAGTAGGGTTTGTGGAGGGTAAGATGTACGCATACCTAACCTCCATTCTTAGGAATAAAGAGGGTCTTTCTCGAAAGGTCTTCCCCTGCGCTTTGACAATGCAGTAAAAGAAGTTTCCAAGCATATCCAAAAGCATCATCTAAGGACTTAAATCTCTACAAGAGATGTGATGATAAATATTAAGCAATAACCCCTTCCGTGTACCCCAAACTACGGATCTGATTAATATTGAATCTATTCTTACAATTGAATTCAGTCAGAATGTGATGCACTTTTGGTAAAGGCATTTTCGTTTTTAAGGAAAGTATCTTTACTAAGAATGGGAGATGCTTTAGTAAAAGATTAATAGCTAGATCAAATTGGTTTAGTGAATAAACTTTTAGAGAGTTAATCAAGAACCTATTAAGAATCTTTTAGATCAAATTAATATCATCTTATTGCGAGATTTGCGTTGTTGTGTCTTGATTAAATGAGAGGTTTTGTTGATAAAATTATCCTATCTTCGAATAAACTGGAATGATCCTTGTTTTTATCCTTTTCCAATAACTAGGCGTCAAGGAACATTCTCTGATTCTAAGGACCAGCTTTACAATGCAGCTACTCAAGAAAGGGAAACTACTTTGAATCAGCTATTGATAGAGCTCGATGGCTTTGATACAGGAAAGGGTGTCATATTTTTAGGTGCTACAAATCGGAAGGATTTATTGGATCCTGCACTTCTTCGACCTGGTCGTTTTGATCGTAAGGTTTGCATTTGCTTAACGAATTACTCCCTTTTGTTTAAGAAATAAGCAGTTGTGACTTTTTGAATGGAGTCCAAGGTGCTAAGAAAATATGCTATACATACTATTTTGATTGGGTACTTTTTTGTATTACAATTTAAATTAAAATCTTAATTTAGTCGAATTATCCAAAAGAAAATATATTACATACAAATATGTGAAAGAAGTCAGGACAACATATATATTGGACCGGAGATAGTAAAACTATGGCCTATTTTAATACAAGTACTTCTCCCTTCCAGTTAAGAATCTCTACTAAACAACTGTATGGCCAATAAGGCACATGTCTTATCTAGTTTTGTATCTATTTCCCAGCTATGTATAATGGACCGGTCTCTTACTTATTATGGTTTAAAGTTGATGATTCCTCGTAAATTTATAATACATGGATATTGTATATGCTTTATACTTTCTTTCGACTTCAAGTTCAGACCTAATGTTTTCAGTTTTCATACATTACTTGGGTAACATGATTTCCATTTATTTTCCATCTTCTAGATTAAAATCAGTGCTCCCAATGCAAAAGGGAGACTTGAAATATTGAAAGTTCATGCGCGGAAAGTGAAACTGTCCAAGTCTGTGGATCTGTCTACTTATGCCCAGAACCTACCTGGTAGGCTATATTATTCATCTGTCTTCTCAGTTTGCTTTTCTTCAATAATTATAATATGTATTATATATTAACTATGTATTGTTTTTTTTATTGTATATAATCATTTTTGATATTTGTAGTGGCATCCTCTTCCACTTGAGCTTTCAGTTTTTGAAATTTGTGTCATTGTTTGCTTATAATTATTTGTTGGTGGTTCACTAAAGAGTCGGTCTAACCTGTATATGCTTAAATCTTGATGACTACAGTGTGACAAATTTGTGATAACTGGAGCTGAGTTTTATAGTGCTTCTGCTTATTATCCCTGTCATTTCAGTTTCTAATATCAAAAATTCTTTGATAGGATGGACGGGAGCAAGGTTGGCTCAGCTACTCCAAGAGGCTGCTCTTGTGGCGGTGAGGAAAGCTCACAAAGCAATTCTTCAGTCAGACCTTGATGAAGCAGTTGACCGGCTTACAGTTGGACCAAAGCGTGTTGCAATAGAGTTGGGTCATCAGGGGCAATGTCGTCGAGCCACAACTGAAGTAGGGACTGCATTGATTTCTCATCTGTTAAGGCAACTTGAAAACGCCAATGTGGAATCTTGCGACCGTATATCAATCAATCCTCGTGGACAGGTCTGCCTCACTGCCATCTTTATTACATTTATCCATTTTTTCATAGACAACCTGAAATTTCTTTCCTGTGCTGATTTGGAAATGGGCCGCACAAGTCCTTGCTGACTTGGTATGGTAAAGCTAAATCCCCATGTCATGAACATTGTTTGAAAGTCCAAGGGGTGGTTGGATTGTGGAAGTAGGCCTGCAGTCATAATATATAGACAGAGTAATATAGTATATTAACATGTCACATGTGTTTGAGATGATATACTTTGTTTTTATTAAATAATTGTTTTAATGATGAACAATTATGGATGCAGACTCTGTCTCAAGTTGTATTCAATAGACTTAATGACGAGTCATATATTTTTGAGCGTCGGCCTCAACTACTACACCGCCTTCAGGTGTGACTTAATGTGCTGACTCTTTAATATTCTAAATTTTCGTACATCCTGTCTTTATTTGGAATTTTTAAATACTATTAAGTTCTTTAATAATGAAGGTTTTACTTGGAGGTAGAGCTGCTGAAGAGATAATTTTTGGCCGGGATACATCGAAGGCATCAGTTAGCTACCTTGCTGATGCATCGTGGCTTGCTCGAAAGATTATTACAATGTAGTTATTCCTTGATCTAACAGCTTAATTCAGCTTCTTTAATGTTCAGTAATTTATATTATTTTTTGTTTTTCTTAATTCAGTTGGAATTTGGAAAATCCACTGGTAATACACGGAGAACCTCCTCCTTGGAAAAAGAATATCAAATTTGTGGGGCCTCGTCTTGACTTTGAAGGTTCATTGTATGATGACTATGACCTCATTGAGCCACCAATCAACTTCAACTTGGATGATGAAGTTGCACAAAGAACAGAAAATTTGATGCGTGACATGTATGATAAGACCGTTGCTTTATTGAGACAGCATAATGCCGCTTTACTAAAAACTGTAAAGGTATGCTTGTTTATAGAATTTTCAATTGAAAAAATCTCCTTGCCCCCTACCTATACAAATTCCATCGCCTCTTATCCTCTTTAATTTATATTCTTAATGCCTCTTATGTATTCCGACTAATTATTGAAGGAAACAATAAATTGTGTAGTTTACAGAAATATGTAGGATCCAGACAAACTTTACTATAATGCATTGTTTGACTTGCTTAATCTTCTCTCTCTGAAGAAAAAATAATGTTGTTCCACATAGGGGTTCAGGCAGCCAATCAATAGGTTTCTGTTTGCTGATATAGTTGGATGATTTATTGGTACATCTGTTACATTGCTGACTTGTATATATTTGCAGGTTCTTCTGAATCAAAAGGAGATCACTGGGGAAGAAATTAACTTTATCATAAAAAATTACCCTCCACATACTCCAACAAGTCTTATACTGGAGGAGAGAGATCCAGGGAGTCTTCCATTGTTTAGACAAAGTCAAGAAGAGGAGAATGAAGTGGAGTATAATCTGTTGCCTCAGTAAATGGTAAGAGGATCCCAATTTATACTCTTGACATTGTATAATAGAGCTAGTTCAAAATGGGACAATGCTTAAGAGGATTTATCTTTAAGATGTGCTAAATGGAGGTGAATATGAAGCAAACACGAGACAACATATGCATCCATCTGTGGCTATGAAGTGACACATTGTGATTCTAAATTTTGTAGGATATGTTAAACTGTATCCGGCTATAGAGTTGTGTAAATGAAAGAAGATCCAAAGTTTCTTTGTATGTTGGAGAATCAGAAAGTAGTATAGAGTGCAAATTTGCACGAAAGGAATTGCTACGATTGCAAATATGGTTTACGTATGCAGCTTTGCTATCATACTTTCTTCTTATTATGTTCTTTCTAGTGTCACAACATTACCTAATTAACATCAACCAGTGTTCCAAAAAGCGGCCTAAGCAGGCGGCCGCCCAGGCGGATTTGAAGGCTTAACCGCTTCGATTAGTACAAAATTGGGAAATTAAGCGTTTTTCAGGGCTGATTTACAGACTTATAGGGCTAATTGTCAAAAATTATTCGAAGCAAAACATTAATTTGTATAAATATTAGTAACAAATATAATGTGTAATATTGGATAAATAATGTATGATATACAAACATTAATTTATACAAATAATCTGTAAATTTTTATGGCTAATGTGTTGTTAGAGCATCTCCAAGGGGATGTAACTGTTAGCCATATTTCCTAGGTGGCACATGATTTTACCTAATATCTAGAAAATGGGCTTCTCCAAGGGAGCCCATCAGTTAGCAAAAATTATAAATAACACCTATATGGTCATCTATATCTATTGATCCATCAGCTGTCATCTAAAAATATCCACGTCACCTCCCGCTTAATTACTTCTTCCCACTGTCATCAGCTGTTCTTTTTAAAAAATTGGGAATGGAATTAAATTTAAAAAATGTACAATTTGTATTATAAAATAAAACTAATTTAATTAATTAATTAACATATATCCTTGTATATATAAAACCTTTATTTGATTGAATTTGACAATAGTAAAATAACACATTTTCAAATAATAAAATATTTAAATTAATTAAATAACATATATATTAATTTAAAAACTTTATTTGATTGAATTTGGAAAAAAAATTATTTTTGAGTTTTATCCCGAATAAATAACTACTATTTGAAAATATAGTTGTTAGAATTTCAAAAATAATAAAGTAACAGATTTTTAAATATAGCTAACATTTATAGCTAACACCGTTGGAGGACACAAGCTTACAGATTCAGCAAATTTTACATAATCATCTATTTTTCTGATTTTAGCTAACAGTTATAGCTATCTCCCTTGAAGATGCTCTTAAGCCTCGGAAATTAACAAAACGTTAACAAAAGATGTTAATGGTGCATGCAAAAAATGCAGAGGACATCAACGTACATAACACCAATATACTTCAGTTTCTTCCATGAAAGAAGGCTGGGGGTGTGAACCCACACTTGATATGCTTGAGCAAAATATACTTGCAGTTTCTTCCAGGAAAGAAGGCTTTCGTCTTGAAATTGTAAGTATAATGTTCCCATGTCTTCTGAAAGGCCAATTGAGTCATTGGTGAAACTTGGCTTCCAAAAGTGCAGAAGCAGTTCTTCGCCTATCCAACCGATCGATAAAGTCATGAAATTTAGGTGACACGTTACGTATATATCCGTAATCGACTATCTTATAGAGACTCCAAGTTCCTGCAACAAATTCCTTTAAGACGTGTATGAATATTCATGAAAGAGCGTCTTTCCCCATCTGAAGATAAGTTACTCGGCCAACTTTTGTAAGGGAATCTATCTAGCTTGTGAACTGTTTGGACACTCACGTCCAGGACAAGTACAATATCTTCACGTCCTATGTAAACCTGCAATGCTTATGTCAGGGAAATCCAATGGACCAAACCGGATCTTTTTGCACGAATTCTTTCTTGGTTCCAAGAATTTGTACATACCAAGAAGATATGAAGAATTTGTACATACCAAGAAAGAAGATATGTAGTAGGTCTCTAGTAGAGACTTAACTTCCCCAGACAGAAGATCACATCCAGCACTATAACTAACTAATAGAAGTACGTGGAGGGATCAAACAATCAGAGCCAGAGATTTTAGCATGTTGCATAGTGACTGGTTTTATAACATAATTAGCTCCAGTACTATGATAACAAAAAATGCAAAGACCTTGTCAACCTTTAAACATCTAGCTGAAATAAAGCTCCACGCTGTACAAATAGCATCTGTTGTCTAGGAAATTAACCATACCATCCAGATTTTGATCTATGTAAATTTCTCTCCACAAAATGAGGCTGATGGATCATGCTAGTCCAGGTTTTGCAAACTCTGGACATAACATTATAGAGCGAGCAGTGTTGCGGGAAGCCATGAAAGAATTTCAATCTGGAAATTACGTTGTTGTCTGTGAACCTTTGATGGTACTACTATTACCTTTGTTGTTTACAGCAATTTTGATTCTTTTCCGCTGAGAGTTCACGAAACCGGAAAAAAATAATATTAATTTTAACCCTTGTAAAACCATTAGCAATAAACTAATTTTTGGGCTGCACCTCATGTAACTAACTCATCATATACATAATTATTCGAGTTAAAGCACATCATTGGATCGTATTGTTAAGTAGAAGATCCTGTTTAATTAACACTTATATGCGTTTGATTATCTGATTATCGAACAAGTATCATATAACTAAATTCCTGCTAGTGAAGCATCCTAGGGAAATTCCTGTTTTGCCCCTATTTTAAGGATATTTTGGTAAATTACCATACTTAAATGGGTTAACGGATGATCCATGTTTGACCCAACTTCCTTAATTAAGTTATTTTCTATTATAATATGAGTTAACGACTTAACGGGTATAATCCCAGATCCAATTTCCTAATAGCTACTTCCTATTCTAATACACACATGCTGAATACAACGCAGACTGTAAATTCAAATTCTACGTGATCCAAAATTCTATACTTTAAAGAGATGAAAGAATCATCCGACGCTGTTGAAAATACGGGTATGTATTCATACTTTGCCATCTATCAGTAATGGTATTTAATACGTAATCAGATTATATTTTGGTTTTATGATTTTGGATTGATTTATAAATCATGAACAATAATACTCACTAGTTTCCAAACACCGGATGCTCATTCGCAGACGAAATCAATTGATTTATGGGTGTGTAATGATTTTGATGTTTCTATATCGTGTGTATTGATTTGTGTTTAGTTTGCTGTTTGTATGTATTTGTTGTTTGTTGCGAGAATTTATGATTTGTTTGCAGAATTATGAGATTATAGTTGTGTATTGGGACTCTGTGATTGGTAATTGTGATTCAGTGCTCTATATAGAGGGTTAAGTGTTTGGTTTTATGTCTGAACAAAAATGTGTCCCAAGTTACCAGGTGTTTGTAGTGTAGAAATTTATTATTTTGGTATTTGAAGATGATTGTTTATTTATTTGATGTTTTCTTTATTGTTGAATAATTTTGTGGAATTAAGATTTGTGTATCTGTTGTACGTTAAACATATAATTCATGAGATTTGCCTCTCGGGTTTGAGTTGTGGAGGCTTCAACTAATCAGGTGGCAGAAAAGCAGACGCCTTTGTATAATCTTTTGTCTAAGATATATGTCAAATTCTCCTAATTAACTTAAAGGTAGTATATAGTTTGTTGGGTTTATAATTATATTATTACATTTTTCTCTATTGTAAGAAGTTAAATTAATTTCTTTTTTGTGCGACTCCCAGTGGAGATTTGGAAGGAAAAAAATCACAATTCTCTCTCTGAGTCAGATTTATCTTCTTATATCTTATTTGTCAGTCTATTGTTTCTTGCAGCTTCTACATATGTAAAAAGAATTACTCCACAAAATAGATGTCAGTAATGGTTGCTGTACCAGTTAACAAAGAAGGGAGGAGAGTTGAAACTGCCCTTGGGAAGAGTATGGAGTAAGCTGTAAAGGCTAATTCAGATGCTTTGTGGGATCGGTTTCAGGAAGAGAATGCAAAACATGAGAAGTTATTGCGAGAGCGAACACAACAAGTATTGAATTTGATAACAAACTCTTTGACGAAGGACTTACTAGCAGTTTTGGAGAAAATGGTGAAGAAGGAAATAGCTGCAGTTGGGCCAGCTATATCATGTGCATTGACTCCTGCTATTGAGAAAACAGTATCAACAGTCATCACAGAGGCTTTCCAGGTTTATTTGAAGATTTGAACTTTTGAAGATTTGAACTTTACAGATGATAACTGCATTTTTTTTACTAAATGATAATAACTGCTACTAATATTTTATATGGTGCAGAGAGGGGTAGGCGACAAAGCAGTGAACCAACTGGAGAAGTCTGTCAACTCTAGACTTGAAGCAACTATTGCTAGGCACATCCAAGCACAATTTCAGACTTATGGCAAACCAATTCTTCAGGTTTGCATAACTGATGCTCATATAAAATAACTAGCTTAATTCCATAGAGTTGATGAAATAACTAGCTTCTTTTTTTCTTTTTAAAGTTTTGAGTTAAGAAGAGGAGATGGCAACTCGAGAAGGATAGTTACGATTTTATGGATGCTTAAACAAATATTTCCTTAAATTATGTCATAAATGAATATCTATCTATATCTATATATATAAATTCCTGCTAATGAAGAGAATGGTGGAAATTCCACTTTTATCCCTAATTTAAGGTTAATTTGGTAAATTTCTAAACATAAATAGGTAAACGGGCTATTTAAATATAATCCAGCTTTCCAATACACACTATTTTTCATGCTAATATGGGTTCGGTTGTACCCGATACCCGATGAATCATTATACACGCTATATATTCATCAATAAATAGCAGCTGTATTCAAATTCTTAACGACCCACGATTTTGTCCAATGTTTCCGAAATTATTTGTTTGAATTAGGCTTAATTATGTAGTACTGTATGTGCATCTTCTCAATTTGAAATTTAAGGTTTTAGGTCTCTCATATTACAGGTTTAATTAGTTGTTGATATTTGATTCCAACCTAGATATTCATCATTTATCTAATCATGTTTTCATTTTGTTTTTTTTGCAGAATGATTAAAGTGGGAAGAAGAGCAACATCAAGAATTACTGAGTTTTACACAAGGTTTGTAGATATTATATGATATATAAAACATTTATACAACCATGGGTATATGTATATTTGATTACATTTATACTACGCTATGCCACTGATTTAAGATTTGGTCTTCGCAACATTCCTCACTCAAATGAACCTTTTAGTTAATTACACAGTTTCCGGATTTTAATTACACAGTTTTCGGATCGAGAACTATGATTTTTTTTTTTATATTTTATTTGATTCTATCATGAATTGTCATCTATTTAGATCCATGACAAACTAAGGCCGAAGAGGAAAGAGTTGGAAGTGGTATTTATTCAGTGGAGTGAGCACAGTGAGCACCACTACGAGTTTGATAATAATTTAAGGTATTCATTGCACTAAGGTTTCTTCTGTTATATTTTCCAATACATTTCAAGAATTATGTTGTTCATCAACTTAATGCTTATACTATTAGTTCTTTTTGTCGTATGCTATTTCTAACTTGGTCCAGAAGTGTTCATATTCACCATTTTTTTTGCATGTGTAGACTGGTGAATAAAGGGACAATCTAATATATTCTGTTTTTATATGGTTATCTTCAATGTTCAACTATATTTCCCAGATAATATGCAAGTTAATGCCATTACTCCTTTTTTTTGGCGGGCCATTTTCTTTCAGGACCAAGACAGTATCTTTAATGCATTACTTCTTTGCTGAACCTTTGGGTGGAGATGTAACTATGTTTGACGGCAGAAAAACATGTATCTTTTTGTTTTCTTAAGAAATATTAAAAGGTATATTTAATTTTATCCTTACTGCTTACAGTTGGCCAAAAAGATATTGCATATGTAAAATGGTATGAAACAGAGTTGAGACTTCACAGCTTCATTTTATTTTTGTAGCAACATGAAAGTATTGAATCTGTTGCTGTATTGAGGTTGGGTGTCTTGATCGGACTAATATTTTATTTGTTAAATTTGACTCTAATATTATGCCATAGTTTTTCTTTAGTTTTTGTTTATTCTAATTTATAATTTAACTTTTAACTTTAAATTTGTTATGGATATAATTAAAATTTAAAATATAGATGAATTAAGAAGAAAGTTATTATAATCAGAACCTTTTTTGTATTTTTAGAGTTTTCGGACAGTGACTTAAACACCTTAAACTCGGGCATCATTAAGGTTTATAAGATTTACTTATACTAAATGACAGAGTAATATACTTACAATTACGATAAGTTAGACTGTCATAGTTTTATTATTATTTCAGCTTAAGCTATTTGTTAAAAGTGCCATTATAAATGCAATATGGCCGGTGCTACGCATCGGTTTGAATTCAAACAGAGAAGTAGTGCCTATATTCCAGATTATTAGCAGTGGCTCATCTTCTCAAAATAAAATTATTCCTTAATTAGTCCACCCACTAACATCCTTTTTGATAGGGTTCATGTTCTTCACGGGTATTAACATCCTCTTAGTTACCTCACCGACTGATGTTTAGTTTTGTTTTAGATATCGATTTTGATTATTTAAGTTTAATTTAGATTTCTTTATATATGGATTCATAATATGTGTTTGACATTGTTTTGTGGAGTGTTTAATTAAACAGGACACTAAGTGTTTGTCATAATGTCTTAAGAAATTTTTTGTATGCCCACATGTATCGTAATGGAAGATTCGAGTTTGGATAATGTATTGCAATTGTAGAAAACTTGAGGTAACAACTATATAAATATATTGATATTATGTAATGATTTATGATAATTTCTACCTTTCTACCTTGCAATGCACTTTTAAAGATTTAAGATATTTATGGTCGATTTGCTAACAAATTAGTTTTTCTATTCACAATTTACAATGTACCTTCACTTGGTAGCTCTTGGTGATATTAATTATTATAATATTATATAGTTTTTTTCTAAATTCCTTAAGCTTTTTATCTTTCTATTACGATTTCATTCAAATTTTTTGGTGTTCACTTCCTAGCGTTGCTGTCAAGCAGGAATTAGATGGTGTTGATGAATTTAGATGTAGTTCGTAAAGTGCAAGCACTGCACAAGAGAAAGCCATTGATGTCAAAGAAGTTTTGAGTTGGATTAAAAGGAAAGGATGGTCTGTAGTCGAGGTAGAAAGTGATAATCTGGTAGTGGTTCCATTCCTTTATCTTAGAGCACTACTACATGTTTTATACTAACTTCTATTATCTTAGGGGTTTGTGTTATAAAAAAATTATATTTAGTCGATAAAAATTATCAATTTTTATCACAAGCAGATTTTAATTTTATAGGGCACTTATGATTAATAAATATTGAAAAAGCCATAAGAAAGATTTGGTAAGAGTTAGATGATGGCCGAGATTTAGAGCACACTCTTTTATCGAGAATTTTATCGAGAATATAGAGGACTCTATATGAGATAGTCAGGTCCATCTTACCATCGGTTTTTTGGTTTTTTGGTTGCCTCACTCCATACCCGTAAACATTTTTATATATGTATATATACTATAACGTAGTTGAAACAAACAAATTTTTATTTATGCTACTAAAAAAATATGACCCTTAGGACTTAGGTAGCTTACCAGTGAATAGTGATATTGTCTTTTCCTTGGTTAGGTAGCCCCCGTCCCCCAATGTAAACAATTCAGGGGACAGAGGGAGTATTAAATTATATAAAATTATGCTTTAATTTACACATCCTTGCAATATTCTTCCATTTCTATTTACCTTTGATTGGCAGCATACTTTTTAAAAGTGCATGATACAACTATGCGTAATAAGCATTACACAACTATGCGTAATAAGCAAGTGTAATGCATTAACATCGTTATATGAATTGTAACATATATCTATATTCTTTGTTTGTGTGGTGATGTATGGTCATAAAACAGTAGATACAAGTAACTAAGGTGAAGTAAATCAACGTTGAAGTAGATCCAATTTTCAGTTTAGTTTTAATCTATATTATTTTCAATTTTTATCTTCTTTACTTATTTTATCATTATATCTATTGATACAATATATCATTGTCACTATTATCATTAGTATATGTGTAGTGTGGATCGTACCAATAAACTAATAAAACAAAATTTTGTGAAATGCATATGTGTTTGAAAAACCTTTCTCTAAATAATGTGAATAAGGCATTTGAAAAAGCTACAACGATGAATTATTCTGATAAGAAGGAGAAGGGTGATCCCGAAGCATAATTCCACTTCATATTCTCTTAATGTCTTTTATATTCTCTTTATGTGTATACATTGACGATTACGTTGAAGGTATGACTTTCCATTATAGTAGTACCACAAATGGGGAATATATGCAACTATATACTAATGACATTTAAGTCACAAAGAATTTGGAAAGAGGTGTAACTACAACTGTTCATAGTGTCCACACAAAAGGGAATGGAATTCCAGGATAAAGTGGGACGTTCTATAACTCCCGAGACAGTGTAGAAAACTGCAGAATTACTGTAGAAAACTGCTACAAAAAAATTGCTTAAATCTCGGATGGTGATTTATATAAATACATAAATTTAAATTGATGCACACTTTCTGCTTTCATTTAAGTTTGACTTAAATTGAATCATAACATGGGAGGGATACAAGTTTCTTTTAAGCTTTCTTTTAATAATAATCTTTAATTTAAATTGAACCTATATTCTTTAAAACTTTAATTCATTTGAGATTATCATCTAGAAGTTTAATTAATGATTTCTTTTTGTGACATTTGACAATTTTTTATCATTTGTGATTTAAGGAAATCTGCATTGTACTCTATCCGCAAGCCAGTCTACGTTAGTTTCCAAGATGCAAACTGGGACATCTATGAGTAAATCAGGTACATGCATTGTTAGGAATAATTCATAAGTTGTGATGTTAAGAATAGAATTTACACATTATACTTCTTGTAATCCTGATCTTATAAAGGATTTAGCACTGTATATAGGATTTATGTGTAAAGACAGTTATCTGTATAGTTTAGTCAGGAATGAACAGTGTATCGGAGACTACATGTCAGGAACAGAGAGTAAATCCTGATGATGGTCCAATACTGATGGTTGATCAGATACTGATGCAGTGTACAGATCCTGATATCAGTCGTGTTACTGATGATGTCATTATGGATGCTACAAAAACTGGCAAGTGTGTTCGCACTTATTCACGCAAGAGAACGTGGTCAACAAGTAATATAGAGTAAATAGGATTCGTTCCCACAGAGACTCAAATTGTTCGTTATGTTCACTTATGCACCAGCTTATGATTTACACTCACTGCTAAGACAATCACAATATTGGTTTGATTTAACTATTGATTAATTACCAACTAAGCCAATTACGAGGAAATAACTTAACTTTAACTTTATAATAAACAAACATGGGATTTCAATTTCATCTACTACTTCATCTAGAATCTTATGCCCTTTAGCCTAGCATGTGACAGAGTTGATTACTGATTAGATGCACTAAACTGATACACACCAACTTTCGTTGTGCATATACCATCCTACTGATCATCCACAATTGATAGAAGTCAAGTAGTCACCAAATATGTGTAGTCCCTATATGTCTATAGCAATTGAACACATACCGGTTGAAAATCAAGCACCCATTAAACCACATAGTCGATGCAAGACGGTTAGAATCACATCACAAATTAATACATGTTCTTCACATGCAAAAACCTATGCTAGCATGAATTGTTCTAAACCCTAGATCCACTTTCGCATTCACTAGGATTAAACTAACAATTACAAGTGTTCGCGACTCACTTATAACGAATAAGCATAAACATACTAGGCAATCAATACGTACAATCACACACCAAGGCATAATTAACACTCAATTACTAGAATCCATAGCAAAATCCATTAAAACCCCATGACAACGAATTAGCCCATAATCGACCTCATCGCCATCATGGGTTCAATTGATAACATAATTCTAGAACAACAAATAATTAAAAGAAGAGAGAAAATAAGGTTCAGAAATAACTCCCCAAAGTAGAAGAATACAAAAGTTCCAAAGATTACTCCTTGCTTGTCACTAGCTTGGAGATGTATCTTTCAATTGTTCTTGGCTACAATGTTGATGATCTTCCTAATAATGATGATATACAATGATAGGTAGTGTTTATATAGGCCCTAGAATACTTTTCCAACAAGAAAAGACCTAAAAATACAATTTAATTCGAAACAGGATAGAATTTCAGAATTTCCAGCGAGTTCGGGCGCACTCTGCGCGGTATCAGCGCAGTCTGCGCGGTCTGTTACTGTTCAGAATTATAGAAAACTTCCCAGGCTTCGCGTGGACAGCTTACGGGCCTCAAACGGACTTGTAGAACTCCAGATATGACCAAAACAGTGAAGACTGCGCAACCATCCGAATTTTACACAATTTGCTCCTTTCTCCTCCGTTTCTTTCGCATTAGCTAACATCTTTAATACCATGACACATGTAACTCCTTGGTAGCATAACACAAGTGTACCATCTTCATTCCAATACTTAATTCCGCTCTAATATCGATTAGAAACACCAACACTAACCGATAGCTACAACCCTGCACAACTACACAAAACACATAAAAAATACAACAAACTTGAGACCAAGTCAATCAATTTAAGTCGATATGGAACGCTCCAAGTGGATATAAAATCCACTTATCAAAGTGCTATAAAACAGGATCGTTGTTTGAAGAACAAGCAAGAAGATATTATGAAGGAAAGAGTTTTCTATTGAAGGAAACTATCGACTAGAAGGCAGAACATTGTCATGTATAGATTATATCTTTCTGTTATTAGTTGATAGGTAGCATTATAAATACTCTCTCAATATCATTGTAAAAGAGCGGAAAAGTTGTGAGTTCGTGTGCGTAGCTCTGTATAAGGTTTGTATTCAAGAGTTCGAAACAAACAGAGAGAGAGATTTGTATTGTCAGCAGCTGCTAAAGGTATTGTACACCTTTGGTAGAGTTTGTATTTGATCTTATTAATACAAACAAGAGTTTGATTCATTCGTTTATTCTTGTTCATATAATCAAGCAAAAATCAGACACGATTATATAACTTGTATTCAACCCCCCCTTCTACAAGTTATTCGAGTTAACAATTGGTATCAGAGCAGGTTGATTTCGAGTAATCATAAAGATCTGCAATCATGTCTGGTTACAAGGATGGGAATACTAAAATTCCTATGCTCAAGAGAAACGAATATACTCTATGGGAAGTAAAGATGTTGCATCATCTGGAAGCAACAGATCCTGATTATCTTGACAGAATCAGAGATGGACCTTTTGTTCCAACAAAGGTCGTTGGACAAGCAACTGTTGATGGTGTGGTTGTTCCAGAACATACAGAAGAGAAGCCAAAATCTGAATGGTCAGATAAGGACAAGGAGAATGTTCTCAAAGATGCTAAAGTGAGAAACATATTATTCAACAGTCTTGATTCTGTTCTCACTAACTATGTTCTCTCTTGTAAAACTGCTAAGGATATATGGGACAATCTTAAGGTTCACTGTGAAGGAACTAAGCCTGTCAGGAAGAATATGAGGACATTACTTATACAACAGTATGAGTACTTTGAATTCAAGTCTGGTGAGTCACTTACTGATACCTTTGATAGGTTTACAAAACTCATCAATGAGATGGCCATGCATGGTAAATATTATGACTTGGAGGATATGAATACAAAGTTCATGAAAGCTTTGCCTGATTTCTACAATGAGAAGATATCTGCGATTGAGGAAGCTAATGATCTGGATGAGATTTCATTAGAGGCAGTATATGGAAAATTGAGAGCTTATGAACTTGACAAGCAGCAGAAGAAGAGCAGGAGTGAAGGAAAGATGAAGTCTATTGCACTTACTGCTCAATCTGAAGTTAAGAAGCTTCCTGAAGAACAGCATGAAGAGATTGCTGTAAAGAATTCAAGGAAGAAGAAAAGCAAAGAAAGTTCTGAGTCAGAGACTACTGATATGGACTCTGACAACAATGATTCTGAATCTGAGATGCAAGAACTCTTTGCTATGTTTGCTAAAGCTTTCAAGAAAGGAAGATTCAACAGGAGAAGATTTAGCAAAGGACCTTTTCAAAAGAAGGAGGAGAAGAAGAGTGACAAAAGCAAAAGTACAATTGTCAAGCTTGATAAGGCCAAGATCAAGTGCTTTAACTGCAGCGAGCTTGGACACTTTGCTAGTGAGTGTAAGAAGCCTAGAAATTCAGGAAAGGGTAATGCACTTATGGTCACACAGAAGGATTGGGCTGATTCCAGTAACTCTGAAGATGAATTGGATTATGACAACATTGCATTGATGGCCAATAGTTCAGACAAACCTGGATCTCCAAAGAAAACTTCTCCATCCTCTGTTAAGGTATCACTTCACTCTCTTGATTCATTTGATAGCTTAAATTCTGATGAAATTAGATCTATCCATGCTGAGTTCAAAAATCTTATGACTAATTTTAGAATTCTTACTTGTGAAAGAGATGAACTTAAGGTTAAGAATGATAAATTAGTTGATAGAAATAATTTTCTTGAATCTGAATTAATTCAAATGGAAGAATACAAGTTAAGTTCTGATAAAGCTAAGCATGATTATAGTGTTATTCTTGAGGCTTATGACTATGTCAGAAAAGAACTAGAAGAAGAGAGAGATGTAATTAAAACCATTAACAATTCCAGTAAGAAAACAATAGAAATCTTTGAGAGTGGAATTCATGGTAAGGTTAATGGTTTAGGTTTTGATAAGGCTAGACAAGAAGAAAAAGTAGCTACTGTCAATGATGATAGTAAGGTAGAAGCTAACACATCTAAATCTGAAGGTAAGAAAATTGTTTCTGAACCTAATCATGTTAAATTTGTTGATTCAAAAGGTACCCCTGTTGTACACAAAAGAATTAACAATAGTTATTCAGATGAGAAAGTGTTAGAGAAACCTAAGAATGTAAACATAGGGTTTCTGTCTAAGTCTCAGTTGAAACAGAGATTAGATGGTCTTTCAGAGTCTAGCAAGATCAAAAGAAATAGGAATGGAAAAGAAGGTATTAACAAAGAGAATAATTACAAGAATGTACCTGATGCACCTAGGAAAAAATGCTATAGGTGTGGAAATCATAATCATTTGGCCCTAGACTGCAATCAAAAACCTTCTTGGAAAACTGAGTCCAGATTCCCCAAGACTCAGAAAATTCAATACCAACCACAAAAAGCTTGTTATCATTGTGGTAGTTTACTTCATTCCATTTACATGTGTAGAGAATATCATGAACTGTATTATGACTATTATTCTTTGAAATCTGAAACTCCTAGTCACAAACAGTTTGTGAGATCAGAGTCTAAAGTTGACTCTGCAACAGGTAAAATAAAAGCAAAATCTTCAAAGTCTGTTGTCTCTAAATCTAGTAAGAAAGGATCCAATCAAAGTTGGGTCCTAAAAAATTCTAACTAGTTACTTTTTGTTTGCAGGGCACAGGAAAGAAGCATTCAATTATCTTGGACAGTGGATGCTCTGGACATATGACTGGAAAGAAGTCCCTGCTTACAAAGTTTGAGAGGAAAGCTGGCCCAGTAATATCTTTTGGAGATGGCAACAAAGGAGAAACTCTGGGATATGGCTCAATTGTTTTGGGGAATGTCATCATAGAAAATGTAGCACTGGTTGAAGGCTTGAAACATACTCTTTTAAGCATAAGTCAACTGGGTGATAAAGGTTACAAATCAATCTTTGACAGAGAAGGATGCAAAGTCTTGAATATGCAGAATGGAGACATTGTTCTAACTGGTCAAAGACATGGTAACATATATGAAGCCAGCTTAAGTGATACATCTAAAGGAATTGTTAGATGTCTCTACAGCAAAGCAACAAGTGATGAAAGCTGGAATTGGCACAAGAAGCTCTCACATCTTAATTTCAAGAAGCTTAATCAACTTGTTAAACACAATTTGGTGAGAGGCCTACCTCAGGCGAATTTTGTGCAAGATGGACTTTGTGATGCATGTCAGCTTGGAAAGCAAAGAAGAACCACTTTCAAGAGCAAGACTGAAAATTCAATTACTGAACCATTTCACATGCTACATCTTGATCTGTTTGGTCCAGTAAACATTATGTCTATCAGCAAGAAAAGATATGCTCTAGTTATGGTGGATGATTTCACAAGGTTCACATGGGTGTTCTTTCTACACAAGAAGGATGAAGCTCCTCAGCAAATCATTGAACTCATCAAGAATATTCATAATAACTCTGAGTACAAAGTCAAAGTACTTAGGAGTGACAATGGTACAGAATTCAAGAATTCTAAAATGGAGGGGTTTTGTGCAGACAATGGAATCACTCAACAGTTTTCTGCACCTGGTACACCTCAACAAAATGGTGTAGTGGAAAGAAAGAACAGGACTCTCATAGAGGCAGCAAGAACCATGCTTGTAGATGCAAAACTTCCAACCTACTTTTGGGCAGAAGCTATTAACACTGCATGTTTCACTCAGAACTGTACCTTGGTAAATAGTCATGGAAAAACTCCCTATGAGATGATCAAAGGAAAGAAACCAAGTGTGAAATATTTTCACATCTTTGGATGCAAATGCTATGTCCTAAAAGTTCATCCAGAACAACTTGGAAAATTTGAAGCCAAATCGGATGAAGCAATTTTTCTAGGATATTCAGCATCTAAGGCCTTCAAAGTTTATAATCTCAGAACTCACGTTGTTATGGAATCAATTCATGTTGCATTTGATGATAAGAAATTTGGAATTTTGCAAACTGATGAAAGCCATGACAAACTGGAATTTGAAAATCTGAAGAATTCTGAGATACTCTCAAGTGATGATGAAGGTTCTCCAGAAGGAATTTCTATTGCTTCTCAAAGGAATGCTACTGTTGAGGGGGAGCAAATAAATCAAAGAGAACACAGTGATCATCAGGAGCAGACTAGTCTTTCAGAATCTATTCCATCAGGAATTGACGTTTCAGAGTCTACTCCATCAGGAACTGACCTTTCAGAGTCTAATGAGGAAAGATCAGTAACTAGCAGCAATATGGAATCTACTGATTCTATTGATCAAAGGAGAGTTTTTGAAGGTAGAGAGAATTCTTCTACAAGGGATACCACTAACTTAGGGGGAGAGACTAGCAGAGTTAATCTACCACCTGTTAGAAAATGGACAAAGGATCATACTGAAGACTTGATAATTGGTGATCCAAATAGTGGTGTTCGAACTAGAAGATCAATTCAAAATGAATGCTTGTATAGTTGCTTTCTCTCAAAGAATGAACCTAAGAAGGTTGAAGAAGCCTTACAGAATCCTGATTGGGTAATTGCAATGCAGGAGGAGTTAAATGAGTTTGAGAGAAACAAAGTTTGGAAACTGGTACCAAGACCTAAAGATAGATCTATTGTTGGTGCAAGATGGGTTTTCAGAAACAAGCTAGATGAATCTGGTATGATTGTAAGAAACAAAGCAAGACTGGTGGCCAAGGGTTATTCTCAGGAAGAAGGCATTGATTATGATGAGACCTTTGCACCTGTAGCAAGATTGGAAGCAATCAGAATGTTTCTTGCATTTGCAGCTCATTCAAAATTCAAGGTATACCAGATGGATGTAAAGAGTGCTTTTCTAAATGGCAAACTTGATGAAGAAGTTTATGTAGAACAGCCACCTGGATTTGTTGATCCAAAGTTTCCAAATCATGTCTACAAACTTGACAAGGCACTCTATGGACTAAAGCAGGCACCAAGAGCATGGTATGAGACTTTGTCTAAATTTCTTCTTGAAAATGGCTTCACAAGAGGTACAATTGACAAAACTCTATTCTTTAGAAAGATAAAAGGTGAATTGCTTTTAGTTCAAGTTTATGTTGATGATATTATTTTTGGTTCTGCTAATGAAAAGTTGTGTGCTAAGTTTAGCAAGCTTATGCAGTCTAAGTATCAGATGAGCATGATGGGTGAACTAAATTATTTCTTAGGCTTGCAGGTCAAACAGACTGAGACTGGTATTTTTATTAATCAGTCAAAGTATATCAAAGATCTTTTAAGAAGGTTTGACTTTCAAGACTGTGCAGTTGCAAAAACACCCATGGCAACAGCCACTAAACTAGACTCTGATCCTAAAGGAAAGAGTGTGGATAATACTAGTTATAGAGGCATGATAGGCTCATTGTTATATCTAACTGCAAGTAGGCCAGATATAATGTTTTCTACCTGTTTATGTGCTAGATTCCAAAGTGATCCTAAGGAATCTCATTTAATTGCTGTGAAGAGAATTTTTAGATATCTCAAAGGAACTCCAAATCTTGGTTTGTGGTATCCTAGAGAATCTGATTTCTTTCTAATTGGCTATTCAGACTCTGATTATGCAGGGTGTAAGATAGACAGGAAAAGCACTACAGGTACATGTCAATTCTTGGGAAATAGATTGATTTCTTGGGCAAGCAAGAAGCAACAATCTGTTTCAACCTCAACTGCAGAAGCTGAGTACATAGCAGCAGGCAGTTGTTGTGCACAGCTCCTTTGGATAAGAAATCAGTTACTGGATTATGGTATGACACTTAGTAATATTCCTATGTTTTGTGATAATACTAGTGCTATTAAAATTGCAGAAAATCCAGTTCAACACTCAAGGACTAAGCACATTGATGTCAGGTATCATTTTATTAGAGAACATATTGAGAATGGTACTGTGGAACTTCATTTTGTTCCTACTGACAAACAGCTTGCAGATATTCTAACTAAACCACTTGATGAGACTACATTCAGTAGACTAGTAAGTGAGTTAGGAATGTTAAATTTTTAGATCTGTAACATCTGCAAAAGTAGCAAGGTATGTTGTTCTTAGCTTATAGACTTGATATTCCTGTCAGGATCTATATTTGATTGTTAAATGTTTCAGCTATAACACTTTGCCTTGATAAATTTCAGTATGATAGACTTGTTAATAATCATCAGGATTAGATTTGTCATCAGGATGCTGACGTCATCAGTATTGTGTCAGTATCAGGATTATGAAAATTGTCTCAGATCCTGACGTTTACTTTGTATAGTAATCTGATTCTGTGATGTGTTAAGTCTATGCTAGCAAGTTTTAATATTTGCATACTGATAATTTATACATCATTCAAAAATCAAAAGACAAGCGGATAACAAGAAACTATATTTTCATTAATAGAAATCATTACATGGAAATGAAATACAACATCTTTTTGTCTAAATTTCTATTCTATACTTGTCTTTGATATGAATTCTGAGGAACAGGACAAGGAGCATCTCAAGAAATCCATCAGGGGATGAAAGCCTCGTTTGTTCTTGGATTCCTTGTATGGGCGACTTGAATGAGAGCAGCTAACTTAAATGAATAGCATCTCCATCAAGATCAACCTCAGACTCTCGGCCAAATTCTTCATCCTCAAGTTTTGAGGAGGTTAGGGGAAGATTGTATCCAACAGATGGATGTTCTAGGAGAACAAGGAGAAAGATTCAATTGTCACCTACACACACAGAGTCTAGTCCAACTAATATCATGCAGGTTTCTACAAATCAAGCTACATCTATGTCAGTAATTGACAAGAGAGATCTGGATATTGATTCTTCATGGGAAACTACATTATCATACAGACTGGCTATGGGACTAATTTCTCTCAAAGTGAAGTTGTCAAGGCCTGTTCTAGACTTTTTGGTTGAAAGAGTACCAAAACTTTTATTTCCAGATGAATATGGACTTTTACATCAAAGACTTGACTTAATGAAGATGTATTTCTATGTGTCTGTCAGAAGACAATTAGTCAAGAAATTTGGACTCTCGAAACATGGTGCACTTCAATCACTTCATACATATTTATTTGACAAGAATGTAATTATTGAAGATGCTTCAACTCAAGGTGAACAACTGGAGGAAGTAGATAGAGGGAAGCAGTCAACAGAAGATACTATTGCATCAGTGGTGAATAGTAGGAAAGATCAGATCACAGTCACTGTAACACAAGAACCATCTAGTCAGAGGAAGGATGACTCAGGAGCTGTGATAGCTGATGTTGAAAGGACTTCTGTGATGACTGAAAATGCAAGTGAGATACCCTATGATATGGGAGGAATGACTTTGGTTGATTTTTCTGAAGATCAAACAAATTTTGTTCAGTCAGAGTCTATCCACCTTGAGGGTGTGTCTCAGCAAACAACACTTAAATATGGTGATGTACTAACTATGGTGTCTAATGAAGTATTACTGAAGACATCAGAGTCTAGTAAAGAACCTGAAAGTGGTATACTGGAGCCTGTAGTTTCTGAAAGGAAAAAAGATGATTGTAAGGGTTCAGAGACTATAGCAGCTCACTCCTTGGAGAAAACCTCAAGCCACATGCCAAATGAGGAACCCTCTCTCCATGTGAGTTCAGGTATAAAAACTTCTTCTAAACTCTATTTTTCTGTAGATCATGAGAGCACTTATCTAAATTTGAGTGATACACTTGAAAAGATGGACTTAGATCCACAATTTGAGCGGCTGGCTCCTGACCAGGCAAAAGGTGAGGTAGAAAGAGTGTTGACTTTAGTAAGTCAAAGTGAGAATGAGGGTATGGATGATCAACTCCATAGTGAGGGAGAGAAAATTAGGAAACCATCATTTGATTTCTGGGATCAGGTTTTTCCTGAATCTTGGTCTGAAAATTTGGGTATGGATGCTGGTACTTATTCATTCATCAAAATGTATCAGAAGAATGACCTAGCACATCACAATGCAAAGCCAGAAGTTAAAGCTCAGAAGCAAAAGGAGAGGCTTGCAGGAATCATTAACAGAAGAGGTGCCAGGATAAAGCAATCTCTTGATACATATGTACCAGATGAAGATCCTAATGATCCTAGTGTTCCTTTGTATGTACTTCCAATATCAGCTCGAATTGAAACATCAACAGTCTCTGATCACTCTAAGGAGGAGTCAGGATTTGAAGATGTTAGTACACAGAATACTGGTGAAGGAAATGATGATCATGTTTCAGTTTCAGAACAGAAAGATGAAGATGTTGATACTTCTAATCAGGTTTTATTACTTGAGTATCATACAAATCAAGCAACTTCTTCTACAAGACTTGACGATACAGTTCTTTCTGATTCTGATACTAGAGATACTAGAAGCACTTCCAACATTGAAGTTCATTCTGATGTTTTGAAAGATATTCAGAATTCTCAAATTGATATTCAAACAAGACTTCAATCACTTGAAGATAACCAAGTCACAATTATGGAAAATCAAGCAGTTCTTATGAATCTCATTTGTTCTGTTTCTGAATCTCTTGGAATTAATGTTGCTGATGTCAAAAAGGGGGAGATAAAGTCAATTCAAAGACAACAACAACAACACCACCAGACTGGGGATGATAAAGCTGGGGGAGATAAAGATCAGACAAAGGGTAGTAAAAAGAAGAACTAGCAGGAGTGACAGTGGTGAATCTCAGCTAGGAAGTGGTAAAGGAAGAGCAGCATTAATAGTTAAAATTCTTTCTTCTAAGTACTAGATAATCGTCTACATCTGAGAAGGAGGTACTTAACTTCATAATTCTATATTTATAAATTCTATTCAGGTTGTATTGTTATATGTTTTGACATCCACAACTTAGATTTATGCTTCAGATTGTAAAGCATAAATAGGGGGAGATTGTTAGGAATAATTCATAAGTTGTGATGTTAAGAATAGAATTTACACATTATACTTCTTGTAATCCTGATCTTATAAAGGATTTAGCATTGTATATAGGATTTATGTGTAAAGACAGTTATCTGTATAGTTTAGTCAGGAATGAACAGTGTATCGGAGACTACATGTCAGGAACAGAGAGCAAATCCTGATGATGGTCCAATACTGATGGTTGATCAGATACTGATGTAGTGTACAGATCCTGATATCAGTCGTGTTACTGATGATGTCATTATGGATGCTACAGAAACTGGCAAGTGCTATAAAACAGGATCGTTGTTTGAAGAACAAGCAAGAAGATATTATGAAGGAAAGAGTTTTCTATTGAAGGAAACTATCGACTAGAAGGCAGAACATTGTCATGTATAGATTATATCTTTCTGTTATTAGTTGATAGGTAGCATTATAAATACTCTCTCAATATCATTGTAAAAGAGCGGAAAAGTTGTGAGTTCGTGTGCGTAGCTCTGTATAAGGTTTGTATTCAAGAGTTCGAAACAAACAGAGAGAGAGATTTGTATTGTCAGCAGCTGCTAAAGGTATTGTACACCTTTGGTAGAGTTTGTATTTGATCTTATTAATACAAACAAGAGTTTGATTCATTCGTTTATTCTTGTTCATATAATCAAGCAAAAATCAGACACGATTATATAACTTGTATTCAACCCCCCCTTCTACAAGTTATTCGAGTTAACATGCATAATAATTCTTCTATGACACTTGGTCAGGAAAGATACCCTTATTTGCAAACTACCAGATTCCTATTCCGCTATAGTATCACTTAGATAATCTTATGAAACAGATGCAAAAGAAGCACACAAGATACATGTTAGTCCACCATTACTGACACCTTCTGCCCGAAGATTGTGCAATGTCAATTTAGCCAGTACCATCCTCAATTAATACTTATTGAATAGCAATTCCGATTAGCATCGAATGACATTGAATATGTTCATGAATCTCGAATATAGCTGTTCGTAACCATAAATCTATATACCGTCCTTCCAATAAAAACCAAAGTGTCAGTAAAATAGAAAGAACAGCTAATGCAATAAAAATGGATATCAAATAATCTTTTTATTTTTGATAATAGATGTCATAGAGATTGTCATTTATTTTGTGCACCCGATCTACTCGACTTCTGATATACACTATTTACAAGCTAAATGGGATATCCAATTGTACCCGAACGAATTATACACACGCTATATTCAATCAACAGCGGAGAATATGTCTGCATATTCAAATATTCAAACTTTAACCCAATTTCAGGCAAGATTTCGGTAACTTACCACTTGAAACTTATCATTTGAATTAGGATAGCGATATATGTTATTCTCAATCGGAGTTTTTGTTGAATCTTGGTATTGAATTGAATAAGTTTTGAATTTGGATTTTGACCTGACTACACAGGTGGAAGAAGAATCTGAAAAAAAAGTACAGCTAGAAAAAAGCAAGCAGGTTAGTAGATAAAAGGTTACAAAATTGCTTACAAGAATTGCATTGCTATTTTTATATTAAATTTTAAAGTTACTCAACCGAGTTAGTATTTGGTCTATTATTACTTTGGGAGATTAAAATAACTTACAAGAATTGTATTCGTTTGTTCGTGTTTGTGTAGGTTTGCATTGAAACTTGGCATGGGTTTATATATCATCCAAATTATGTGATCTTTTTTTTAGTGGTGATTACGAATATGTACATGTCTGATTATAAATTTAGTTTTGTTAATGATGGTTATATTTCTACATTATGTAGTTTTAAAAATGTCATATGCATCCTATTGATGAGTTTGCACGCCGCTCCAAGTTGTGTCCAGCGTGATATGCATTCAGAAAATTGAAACCCAAATAGTATTTTTTTTTTGCTAAATGAAACCCAAATAATAACACTGTTACTGATTTAAGGTTTGATGTCTGGTGTTTACAAGTAAAATTAACACTCTATTTGATGTCTGTTGTCTGATGTTGGCGTTCACATGTATTTCCATGTCCCATGCTCACGTATTTAAATTTCCCTGTCCCCAAATTTTCAACTTAAAGATCAAGTGAATAAATTTATGCCATATAAGGAACTTCAGGTAGAGTAACTCGATTAGAAAGTTAATACTCATTGTGTGTCGTTAAATTTTATGCTATCATTGTTAACATTCTACATTCTCTCAAGCTGTTATTATTGTTTTTATTTGTTCCAGATGTTGAGATATTTTTGCTCAAGGCAAGCAGTACAGAGCAGTAGAGGGAGCTACAAGGAACACAAAATCGGCTGTTAGCATCTCTCAGAACCAGCTCTTGATTCTCATGTATGGATCATTACATATTACAATTGCTCGATGATTTTTAGGAATGAATTTGGACATGCTAATCTGAGAGCTGTAAATATACTACGATATAGACACTGATGCAATTCAGGTATGGGCCGGTGTTATGAGTTTTATTTATGTTTTTTAACTTCTCTGATATGGACTCAAGTCTTGCAATCTTAATGGAAAATCAGTATTACATATTACATAATATACTAATTTAAGAAAATGAATGGATTAAAGTAGGTCAACTAAGTCTAGAATGCAGGCAATTAAGTAAGTCAACAAATAATGATAGTACCCCTATGCAGTGAGGCAGCATTAAGAGACCAAGGGCATCCTTCGAGTACCCTGAATTTTTGGAATAATAATCACATGGATGGCATATGCAATGAATTGGGATATCAAAGTTGATTTGGGTTGTGCGATTGAGTTCATAATTGTGATTTAAAGGAAGAATATGGGTTACCCTTTCGATCACAAATTAAAAAAAAAGTGTGCAATTTATTATGCCAATTTTTTTATAGATTATCGGGATTATAGTATACATAATATAATTAGTATATATCAGATATTCGGCATTATGGTTGGACAAGGTTGATATGTAAAAATTAAAGTGGTAGTTTTTTTTAAGAAATTTGTTAAGAAAGTGGCAGATATTGGAATATTTAGCTCAATCTTATTTATTATGGATCGAAACTTTTTGATATTTTGCTATGAATGCTAATAAGAACTTTAGGAAATATTTACATGTTAAATTAATTTTCATCACTAAATGATTAAATGTAAATTATATGTGTTACTATTAAGTATTTCACTTAACAGTTTAGTATAATTTTGATTAAAGTGCATCTATTTAGTGTCAAGTTGATCACGAATGAGCTCCTGTGTATTCTTAAAGTTCGTAAAATTTTATCTTTTGGAATATAGCCACTGCTTCTCTATTCACATTCTTAGGTTAACATGGTACACAATTCCAAAGGTGGAATTCTTACTTCTTACTCTTAATGTATTAGGTACTGTTTATTTCTTTTAAAAAACAAATATGAATATTCCTTTGAATATACCTTTCCTTGATAAGCAAAGTTTGATAAGCAAAGTTATGGTTGCGATCCCATTTGCTTAGACTTTATGAGTAAATTTGACATTGTTAAAAATTGATTACTGATTGACAATTTAGAATGAGAATCACGTGATTGAGTTATCCGATAGTAGTCGTATATGTGAATAAATGTTATGTTTCATGATCTTTTTGTTGGTGCTTCACTTTGTTCGGTTAATTCAATTTTGCCTGTTCCTTTATTTTGCAGATGAATTAGGGAGGAGATGATTTTGCAAAAGACGAAACATCCTAGAGAAAACAGCCCTTAGATGCTTAAATATACTTATCCGAGTCTCACATCAATGATTGAGTGTATCTCAGAAAATCGTTCGGAATATATAGTTAAGTGCAAAACTGCTTGATCTTGAAGAGAAATGTTACAGGTATACTAAAGAAGTCCATGATATATATTATTCAAGGCCATCTCAGTTTTAAATGGTTCATGCTTATTTGCAGTTGATGGAGTTTGGATCCGAAAAGAATGTAGATTTTTCTATCAAATAAGATGATGAAGTTTGTGGCTTCTAAAGTTGCACTTCCTTTATGCTGTAAACACAAATTTTACATTTTGAAGTTTGTTGAACTCCCTTTATGCCGTAAACAAAAGTTTTACATTTTATCAAAATATAAATAGATGTGTAAGTTGGTATCGATTTTTTTTTCACTTTAACGTAATCTGTCCATTATTATTATTACATTTTATTTTTATAAGGGCATGTATGTGAGTAAATAATGGGTACGAGAAGTCCATCTTAACACTAACTCAAAATATGGGTGCCACGTACGAATTTTATTTTTATGTACCATTTGCAAGATCCTATAAGAGTTTATATTTAGAGATCGTGGTATGATTAATGTTGTAAGATGCCACATATTAACAAATTTCTGCTTGCTGGCCTTAAAAGTCTCTAAACTTCTCTTTACAGCTACTTTGGAGGGTTTCACTATTATTAAATTGATTATTTAGAAAGACGAGGAACGTTTTTTAGAGGAACAAGGGAACAATGTTAAAATTAAGAATGAATTGATATCATGAATTATTTTCATATATATATATATATATATATATATATATATATTTATATTAATTAAAAAAATAAAAAAAATCACCGTGTGCGAAGCACGGGCATATTGCTAGTTTATTAAATATATTCCAAATTAAGAAGTGCTTTTATGTTTATATCCCACTTTATTCATAACTAGTAGATAAAGCCGCGCTTCGCGGCGGCGTTATAATATTTTTTTTAAAAATTAATACATTTACGTTATATTATAATATTAATATTAAATTTTAATAATTAAATATCATTTTCTAATGAATCAATTTCTTGTTAAACACTATTCTTTCGATTGGGCCGCTCTCTCGTTAAAATCGAAATCTCAACTTTAACATATATTATAAAGACTTATATAATATTTTTTATCCATAAAATCAAACAATAAAAAAATTATGACATCAATATCAAATTCTAATAGCTAATACAATCTTTTCTAGTGAGCCGTCTTCCCGTTAAATACGTTTCGAGTCGCTCTTATTTGGAACCAAAATTCTAACTAATTATATAAAGAAAGTAAATTTCAATTTTTATTTTCTTTAAACTTTCTAATATTTATAAAGTTTTAAAAATGAAAATACATCTTATATTTTCTGTATATTATAGATATTCGTGTACTTATTTAAAACTCCCGCGTGGGAATGTCTTTCTGTTATGTTAACATATAAAAAAAATTAAATTCGAAGACTTTTCGTTACAGAAATGATATTAAATTTATGGAAATATTTTTCTAATGCAAGTATAATTAACTTGTATAAAAAACATAAAATAAAGGATTTCTAGGAAAAAAGATATATAGTTTTAAAAATCGTGTAAGACGTCTCCACCGTCCTCGTATTCTACTTCTAATAAAACATTTTATTTTATGTATTCATTATATATTCAAACATCTTTATACGGTATTCTCTAATGAATCGCTTTCTCGTTAAACACGGTTATTACTATTTATCCGCTTCCTCGTTAAGACCAAAAACCTAACTTTTACATATATCATATTTGTATGATAATGTTTATCCATAAAAATCAAATTCTAAAAATAAAATAAAATTTATAACACCAAAATGATATTTTAATAGCTAATACAATCTTTTATAGTGAGCCGTCTTCCCGTTAAACACGTTTCGAGTCGCTCTCGTTTAGGTCAAAATTCCAAATTCATTACATATTATTAATGATACTTATCCTACACAACAACTATTTTCCTTAAAATTAAATGTTAGGTCGAATACACAAAATATAATCAATTACTGTATGAATAAGTAACAAGAACACACGTTTTAACTTTTAAAACTGTTTGGAATTAATAATTCCTCTCTCGGTGATGTAAAGTATCACAGAGAGCTGCTTAGGTTACAAGAATGATATTCGTTCACGATGGATACCCTTCTAGGGTTAACCTAACTGTATTTATAAGATATACAGCTACGTACAATCGTAAATTGATTCTCCTAAAATTAAGCTATACAATTGATATCAATTACGATTGCTACACGTCTTCTAAGTCAACTCAATCTCTTTGACAGCTATCCAATCTTCAAAGATATCGCTTCCATATTAATATTAAATTAATCTTCAAACTCTGTTGACTTGTAGACGCTCCCAGTAGACAAACTTTAGCAAACTCTGTTCTCTCTACGCTAACAGTGTTTGCGCTTCCATGTATTCAGCTATCAGTGTTTACGCTTTCCTCTGTCAGCGTTTGCGCTTCCAGCAATCAGCGTATACTCAAACTCTGTTACAACTGCTTTCAATAACAAGTTAAACTCTCTTTACCTGTAACACTTAAACACTGACATTAAAACACATCAATTATATTTAACAATCTCCCCCAACTTGTTCATTAGAAAAATGTACAAGTTCACAATAATTGATGATGTCAAAACTAACAAATAAAAACACAGTGTTTAACATATAATCAGAGTTTAAACTTGACTTAGCAAAATTTACAGAAAATACGAATTACTTACAAATTCTGTCTACCTAACCTCCTCAAGATCTGGAGTTGTTCTGAGATAATCAATCAACAATCTCCTTTCAGCATTTTCAAGTTCAATCTCCATAGCTTGCTTGATCTCTCTTAATTCTGGATCATTCTCATCAGTTTGAAAAATAGCAGCTCTGAGATCATAGATCTTGTTTCTTCTCATTTCATTTCCCAATCTGATAAACTTCACTTCTTCAGACTTTACATTAAAATCTAGAACTGTAATTCCAAGATCAGTCTTCAGCTTTGTAGTTCCTTTCTGCATTTCAATCAGATTCCCATTCCAGTCTCTGTACTTAGGAACATACTTTTCAGCAGACTTTGTTCCTGTAGCAACTTTAGCTTTCTGCATATACTCCCTTATAGAATTAGCAATAAGCCGTGTTCTTTGATTTCTAACTCTGAAGATATGCAAGACATACTGAAGTTCCTCAAATAATTTTAGTTTGATTGCTTCTTCATTCACTCTATATACTGACCCATCTGCCATAAAGTATAGTAGAAAGTGAATGTCTAAGCTCCTTTGATGAACTACCTGAACTGACTCCAACTTGTCTAGATTTTCTTGAGTTATACCAGAACCAAGAGATACAAGTGCAGAGGGATCTCTTGGACTGTTACTAACCCTCAAATCTCTTCTTGAACCTAAGCCAGAAGTATTCCTGCCTGGTGGCTTTCCTGAACATGCAACATTATGTTGATACTCACCAGTCACTCCTGCTTCTTCTTGCACTGGAATCTTTGGCCTTGAAAAACCAGGTAAGAGTTTACTTTGAGTCTGTACAACTTGTGTAGCAACAGAGGTTGTAACTATCATTTTGCCCTTGCTCTCTTCACCAATTTTCCCTTTTAATTTCAACTTTGCATCAAGAGAAGACTTTCTCACCAGCTTTCCAGTATCTTCTTCTTCTTCTTCAATACCAGATAGTTTTTCTCTGATTTCAATTCCTTTCATTACAGGCCTTGCAGACTCTGAAGCTTTAACAACTTTCTTCACTTTCTTGGACTTTTGAGCTTTTAAATGCTCTTTCTGCAACAGCTTTTCTTCAGCTTGAATATCCTCAAGTGTAGCTTCAACATTCTCTTCACAAAATAATTTTGCAGCCAATTCTTCATCTGTTTGTGGATTGTCAGAGAATGACAAATCCTTTGGCTTTGAACCAGAAGCATTCTGAGTATTTGAATCTATCACCAAATTCGGCTTTGACCTTGAAGACCTTCCATGTCCTTGTCTAGAATTTGCATTTCTTAAGCCCTTCTCAGCATTGGTACCTTCATCATCAAGATGATCTTTCTTTGACAGAGTTTGAGTTTGCTTACACTTGGTTTTAGCAATTCTCTCCCCCTTTTTGACATCATCATCACCATCTTGAATCAGAATAGAAGTAATTAACTCAAGAGAGTTTGCAATGGAATCAACCTTCTCAGTTAGTAAAATCTGATTCTGCTCAACTGTGCTCAGTCTGTCATTAATATTTGCTTGAGCTTTAGCAAATTGTTGAAAGAGCTTAGCATTAGCTAGTTGAGCTTTCTCCTCATGAGTAGCAACTTCTGTTCGAAGATCTACAATTGCCTTCTGATTTTCATCAAATCTGTGATTCAAAGTCTTGATCTGAATCACTGTGCCTTGAAGACAAGTAAAGATATCAGGATTTGAAATCTTTGAGGAATGTGACTGTAGAAAATTAGCTGCTCTTCCAGGAGGAAAGATACAATCTGACTTGTACCAATCAGCAGTTTGCTTTTTCAAATAATCATCATCAACCTCATTAGCAGAAGGTCCAGCAAAATCTGGTTTTTCACCTGTTTTCTGACCATCAGTCTGATTTTGTGGTTGTTCAACTCCTGTACTCTCAGCTTCAACTGAATCACTCATCGACTCACTAGTAGAGGCAACAGAAGCAATAGGTTCTTGAGCAGAAATAAGTTCTTGAGCAACCTGTTTTCCTTTATCAACTGGAGTTTGCTCTGAAGAAAGAACCTTTTCTGGTTTATCAACCTCCTCACCATGAGCAGAAACATGATTGGCATCAGAGTTCAACTCAGTGTGTGATGCAACCACAGTGTCTTCAAGAACAACAGTAGGCCCATCAGCAACACCAGTATCAATAGAAAGTGTAACCTCCATGAGTGGTGGAGTAGATGCTTCATGATTAAAAGAAATTGGAGTTTCAGCAAATGAGATAGGATCAGAGAATTGTAGAACTGAATCAAGAACATCATCTACTGGTGAAAAAACATCTCTGTGACCCTTTTCTGCAGGCATGTCATCCTCTGCAGGTAAATCAGTGTTTACAGGAGCATCATCCTTTGCAGGTATTTCAACCTCTGCAGATATAGCAACCTTCTCTACAACCTCAACAGTAGGTGTTTGCTTGGAAACCACCTCTGGAGCTTCAACTTCCTGCTCATCATCAGAATCAGTAAGAATGAGCCTCCTCCGCTTAGCTTGAGGCACTGCAACCTGTTCTGCATCTTCATTGGAACTTTCACTAGAACTTTCCTCAACTGATGGTAGTGAAGGTCTATTTGCCCTTTGTATGAATCTTCTAGAATAAACAGCCTTTGGAGTTGTCTGTTTAGCCCTAGAATGTTTGGTGTTGACTGCAGTATGTTTCTTCCTTTTTGGCTTAGGTGGTGGTTGTGGATTAGTGGTAGTGACAGGGTTTGTTGGTTCAGTAGTCATTTGGTCAGGTTGTGTTTGAGGTTCTGTTTGTGTTTGAGGTGATATGGGTTGATCAGTGGTTGTTGGTATTGGCTCAGGTGATTGAGTAGGTTGAGATGGGATGTTTTCTGTACAATCAGTGGCTAAAGGTTCAGGCATAGATTGTGGTTCTGGTTGATGTTGTTCATGTGGTTCATGGTTTGGTGATGGAGAATCTTGTGGTTGATTGACAAAGTTCTGTAAAGCAAGTGGCATTATGAAAGGAGGTATGTCCTTACCAACATCTTTGTTAGTCATATCAGAGAATATTCTCTTAGTGACTCGAAAAGGTTGAATCTTATCAGCTTCATCAACAACTAATCCAGGAACACATGCATTGAACAGAAGTTGACAAAATCTAGCAAAGTAAACTGTAGTAGACTCTGACAACTTATCACCCAAATTCATTAAAATATATCTACCAAAATCAAAATTACTGCCATAGAGTAGAGAATACCCAATTTGCAGACTGTCCATTGGAATAGCATCCCAGTTGGTGACCTTCTTCTGGAATGTCCTGGTGATACAATCAAAGAAAAAGTTCCACTCTTTTCTCAAATTTGGCCTCTTCACACTGCCCAGCTTGGCAAGTGATTCCATGTACCCAATCTCTGTTAGCATCTCTCTCAGATTTTCCTCAGAAACAACAGCATACGAAGTATGTGTGTCGAAGTCCATGGCATCACGAACAGTTTGTGGAGTGATTACAAACTCTTGTTCTTCATGAGAGAAGATGATAGACGGAGTTCCATTCTCTCCTCCTTCTATATATCGTGAATTTTGCCAGAAGTTAACAACTTGGGAAGCAGATAGAGTAGCCGGTTCAACCAGCGCTTGCCCAATCTCAGAATCTTGAAGAAAATTTTGCATTAGATGGAACGCCTCTGGAGCCCGGTCGTTCTCAAGTAACGCTGCATAGTTGTTAGGCACAAAACGTAGACCAAAGACAGTGAAAGGTTTAGTTGCCATTGAATCAAGAAATAAGCAAGAATCAACTGTGAAAATGTTTTGCAAGAAAGGTGTTTGTGAAAATGCCAAAGTGAAAAACAAAGATGTTCTCTGTTTTGGTAAAGTGAATACGAGTGGGTAATAGTGATTGTGGCAAAAAGTAATTTGAGTTTTAATTAAAAACTAAACTCAAACGATTTTCCTTGAAAACACGCAACTGTTCCCTTGAAAAGTGTAAAAGTAAGACATAATGATGAGTGAGTGGGACACGTGTCACACATGCAACGGTTCACTTAATACATGCGCAGTAAAAGCCATTATTACCGCTGTCGTTCCATTTATCAAGACACGTTACCACTAATTACACTATTTAACAGTTGTCAACTACTCCATTTACTCCAGAATTTTCAAATTATCTTAATGAAAATATACCTTAGAGTACATAGCACAATCAATCAGTGTTTGTCAAATTTTCAATCTTTATCACAAAACCCTTTCAAAAATGCACAGTCGTGATTTTTGTGTGTGAGTAGCAGAGTTTACCAAATCAATTTTTATAGCATCTAATATTTCATAAAATCCATAAATCAAAACAATAAACACTGAATGCACAAACTCTCATATTAAACACAGAGTATATGATGAATGCTAAACTCTGTAGTTCCTTAATTACAGAAATCTGAATATCCCTGTTCCAGTTTATGATCATGATTATCCACGTAAGCACACAGTCATTAAATACAAAAAGATCAGGAGATAAACATCAAAGCATCATTCAGTGAGTTACATGTCAAGGATTGTCTCACAAACTCTCACATCACACAAGTGTTTAGGTGAAGTGTTTACTCTCAGATTCAATCAGTAAAAGCAGATACTTCCATAAGCTTGAATGTCCACCATATCTACACCACTTCGATTACATATATGCACAAATCAAAAGGACTTTGTTCAAGGTTTTAATTGAGTGAAATCAACCAGATGAGAAGAGATGTTTTTGAATGAGAATTTCGAACTGAACAATTTATTTGATCAAAAAGTTCAGTCAAATGGTTAGTACATTTTTGTACAAGATGATCAGTATATATACCCTTTTTTTTTAATTTTTTTTTTTTAATTTTATTATTTACATATATATATACTGAGTAAGATATCTTTTCTTGAGAAATACTCACTTGCTTGAATTTGATTTAACAAACGAATATAACTGCTCTTAATACGTCAGTATTCAAGAAAAATGAGCAGTTAATTTGGCTCAAAGGGTTTACTAAGGGTAGTGTTTTATGAACAGTGTTTATTATCAGTGTTCAAAGATGTTTTGAACAATGTTTGAAGAAAGATGGTTAATCCTAATGCCTTTATCATCTTTATGCACACATATATCATGTAGTCCCAAAATGGTTTAATGCAAGTTCTAGAGCAACATACTTACTGATGAACATCACACAACAATAAAATCTGATTGATATAAAATGTATCAATCACTTATTCGGCTCAAAATCTCATAAGGTGCAGACATGAACTGTTTCTCACCAAACTAAACAATGACATATCTCAAGTTTTAAAATTTTCACAAGTGCAAACACAGAATCATCAAGAATCAAGTATGACTTGGAAACAGAGTGTCACTAATCAGAGTTTAGAGTTCATCAATATCAGAGTTATTCATGAGAGGCAATACATGCAGTATTCATAGATTCAGAGTTTAGGATCAAATAAACTAAGAGATGCTCTAAATATGAAACAGTATCATGCTGTGTTAATTTACTGCACAATTTCTGATTAGATCACAGTGACTCAAAAAGAATCTTGATTTTTCACTGAGAATCATGCTCCATACATTTTTCTTCATCGGTATTTTCATTCAGACAAAAATCAACTCAGAATTCACAGAGTTTAACAAACATATTAACAGTGTATGACCAACAATCATGCTGACAGAGTAAAATTAATAAGGTTCACATAGCACTTTAGCAATTTACAGAGATATGAGCAACACATTTTATTTGAAAGAGTTTGAGTCTAACCAACATGTTTAGTCAAAACCAGATACCATCCCTAGTTCATTGACCAGTCTTGTAAATGTTGCTTCACTTAGAGGCTTTGTGAAAACATCTGCAAGTTGTTGATCTGTAGGCACAAAGTGAAGCTCTATATTGCCTTCCTCTACATGCTCTCTGATAAAGTGATACCTTATGCTGATGTGCTTGGTCATTGAGTGTTGTACTGGATTACCTGTCATTGCAATAGCACTTTGATTATCACAAAAAATAGGTATTTTACTATACCTCAACCCATAATCCAGTAGTTGATTTTTCATCCATAAAATCTGTGCACAACAGCTACCAGCAGCAATATACTCTGCTTCAGCTGTAGATGTAGATATTGACTTCTGTTTCTTGCTGTACCAAGACACTAGTCTGTCACCAAGAAATTGACAACTTCCACTTGTGCTTTTTCTGTCAATCTTACAGCCAGCAAAATCTGCATCAGAGTAACCAAGTAGCTTAAAATCTGATTCTCTTGGGTACCACAGTCCTAAGGTTACAGTGCCCTTGAGATATTTGAAAATCCTCTTCACAGCTGTTAAATGTGGTTCCCTTGGATCTGCCTGAAATCTTGCACACAGACAGGTGGCATACATGATATCAGGTCTACTAGCTGTTAAATAGAGTAGAGAACCAATCATCCCTCTGTAGCTTGTCATATCCACTGATGAACCTGTATTTTTGTCCAGTTTTGTTGCAGTTGCCATGGGAGTTGTTGCAGATGAACAGTCAAGCATGCCAAATTTCTTGAGAAGATTTCTGGTATATTTTGCTTGATTTATGAAAATTCCATCATCTGTTTGCTTCACCTGTAAGCCTAGAAAATAGCTTAATTCTCCCATCATACTCATTTGATATCTAGACTGCATGAGCTTGGCAAATTTCTTACAGAGTTTATCATTAGTAGATCCAAAAATGATATCATCTACATATATCTGTACTAAGAGCAGGTCATTACCAGATTGAAAGTAAAACAGAGTTTTGTCAATAGTACCTCTGTGAAACCCACTTTCTAGTAGAAATTTAGCAAGTGTTTCATACCATGCCCTAGGTGCCTGTTTGAGTCCATAGAGTGCTTTGTCTAACCTGTAGACATGATCTGGATATTTTGGATCTACAAAACCAGGTGGTTGTTCAACAAATACTTCTTCTTCAAGTTTTCCATTCAGAAAAGCACTTTTCACATCCATTTGAAAAACCTTGAATTTCTTGTGAGAAGCATAGGCAAGAAACATCCTTATTGCCTCCAACCTGGCAACTGGTGCAAAAGTCTCATCATAATCTATTCCTTCCTGCTGTGAATAGCCTTTAGCTACCAGTCTTGCTTTGTTCCTTGTGATCACACCATCACTGTCAGTTTTATTTCTGAAAACCCATTTAGTACCAACAATAGATCTGTTCTTCGGCCTTGGTACAAGGGTCCACACCTCATTTCTCTCAAATTCATTTAGCTCTTCTTGCATTGCTGTTATCCAGTCAGCATCTTTCAGAGCTTCTTCTACTTTCTTTGGCTCAGTTTGTGACAAGAATGCATGAAACAGACATTCATTTGTTGTTGCACTTCTTGTTCTTACTCTTGCATCTGGATCACCAATAATCAAATCAGGTGTATGTGACTTAGTCCATTTTCTTGCAGAAGGCAAATTGCTTCTGTCATCATGTGATCCTCCCCCTTGATCCATGCTCTCCTGATTTTCTTGGTGTCTCTCTTCATTTTCAGATGCTCCCCCTGAATATGACTGCTCAGAATTTGAATGATCAGAGTTTGAATCAACAGTGTTTGATTCAGAGTTATCAATTGAGTCACTATCAGTGTTTGAATTTTCACTTTGATGTGATTCTTCATGCTCCCCCTCAACTGGTTCTTCCCTTGTTTCTGATTGAAAAGTTTCTTCAGTGTTTACCAGTAGAGGTTCAGAATTGACCTCAACAGTGTTTGTCAGATCTGTATCATCCGAGTTTAATAAATCTTCATTTTCAAAGTGCAGTTGATCATGCTCATTAACATCTTCAAGTCCAGTTATTTTCTTGTCATCAAATGACACATGAATAGACTCCATGATCACTCTGGTTCTCAGATTATAAACTCTGAATGCCTTTGTTGACTGTGGATAGCCAACAAAAATTCCTTCATCTGCCTTTAGGTCAAATTTGGTCAACTGTTCAGGATGAGTCTTCAACACAAAGCACTTGCATCCAAAAATATGAAAATATTTTAGATTTGGCTTTTTCTTCTTCACCATTTCATATGGTGTTTTACCATGCTTGTTGATCAGTGTTGCATTTTGAGTAAAACAAGCTGTTTGAACTGCTTCTGCCCAGAAATATGTTGGCAAATTTGCTTCATCTAGCATGGTTCTGGCAGCTTCTATCAAAGTTCTGTTCTTCCTCTCCACTACACCATTTTGTTGTGGAGTGCCAGGTGCAGAAAACTCTTGTTAGATCCCTTTACTCTTGCAAAATTCTTCGATAGATGAATTCCTGAACTCAGTTCCATTGTCACTTCTGATTATCTTCACTTGATGCTCTGACCCTTTGTCCAGTTGGATTATATGATCTGTCAGTGTTAAAGCTGTTTCATCCTTCTTTGCAAGAAAATATACCCATGTGAATCTGGTATATTCATCAACAATGACTAATGCATATTTCTTCTTTCCAAGAGACATCACATTTACTGGACCAAAAAGATCAACATGTAGTAGATGATAAGGATCAGCAATTGAAGACTCAGATTTGCTTTTGAAAGAAGTTTTTCTCTGTTTGGCCTTTTGACATGAATCACACAGACCTTCTACATTCAACAATGACTTTGGTAGACCTCTTGCAAGATCATTCTTTATAAGCTCATTGATGTTGTTCAGATTCAAATGAGAGAGTTTCTTGTGCCACTTCCAACTCTCTTCACTGGACATTCTTGTTGACAGACATACTGCTTTGCCATCAGTGTTTGTTGACAATTTTATTTCATAGATGTTGTTGTGTCTGTTTCCAACTAGAGCAACTTTCCCTGTAGATTTACTGATCACTTGGCAATATTCAGGCTGAAAATCTACATGATATCCTCTGTCACAGATTTGACTCACAGATAGCAAATCATGCTTGAGTCCTGGAACCAGAGCTACATTTGTGATGATGACATTTCCAAGATTAATATTGCCATATCCCAGTGTATGTCCTATGTTGCCATCTCCATAGGAAACTTCTGGGCCAGCCTTCTCCTCATACTCTGATAGCAGGGCTTTATTTCCAGTCATGTGTCCTGAACATCCACTGTCCACGACTAGGGTACTAACCCTGTTGCCCTGCAATCACAAACAATCACTGATTATTAGTTTTAAGGATCCAGACTTGCTTGGATCCTTTGGCTTTCTTAATTCTGTTAGCTTTTGCAGCGGAATTTTCATTAACAGAGTTTAAGCTAACTTTTTCAGAGTTTACATTTGCAGAGTTTACTTTAACCCATTTTAAATTTGGCTTGGGTTCATAGTAATTATAGTAAATAGCATGATAATCTCTGCAAGTGTAAATAGAATGCCAAGTACTTCCACAGTGTTTGCATAAAGTCTGTGGTCTAGTTCTCACATAATCACTCTTTACTGCAGTTTTAGAGGGCAAAGAATTAATGTTCTTATTCTTACTGCAGAAACTAGCAAGATGATTAGTGCTACCACAATTAAAGCATGTTTTCCTGGGAGCTAATGAAGCAAGCATTGGCTTAATTCCTGAGGTTATGCCTACCTTTCCATTTCTGTTTTTCTTAGGCATTCTCTGTTTGTTGACAGACTTTATCTCCTTAAGCTTATGCTTGAGTTGTTTATCTGTCATGAGGCCAATGTTAGCCTCTTTAACAAAAGTTTTAGCATATGACTCTTTAAAAGCCTTTTTCTGTGCTTCAGTCTTAGGTCCACCTTTTCCCATGACATTACCCTCAGATGAACAATGTGGTCTAACTTTTACCTGATTTTCAAATCTAAGTTCATCTCCAACAGAGTAACCTAGACCTACTGTATCTGACTGAAACACTTCTTGAGTATCTTTACCAGAGTGTGTCCAGGTTTTAATGATGTGTTTTGTATCCTCCAATTCTGATTCTAATTGCTTATACTTACCTAGCAACTCCTGTTCTATAAACACTGCATCATCTCTTTCTTTCTGAATTTTATTCATGTTCTCTAGCTGTTCCTCAACAAGTTTATTTCTCTCTTTAAGTTGAGAACACTCAGACTTTATCCTCTCATTTTCTAAAGTCTGATCCCTATAACTGATATGCAATGCTTTAAGATAAATTCTCAGTTCAGTTATATTATCAGTATTATAAGCATAGGTAGTTGGAGGTACCTTGAGATCATCATTTTCAGTCTGAGTAGTAGCCATGAGAGCATAGTTGACTTCCTCATCTGAATCAGAAGTGTCTGCCCAATCTCTGCCTTTGGTGTAGAGTGCCTTTTCAGTTTTACCCTTCTTGCACTCAGGAGCATAGTGACCCATCTCCTTACACTTGTAGCATTGAATCTCAGACTTATCTTTCTTACCAGATTTGAAGTCCTTTCCCTCAGATTTCTTGAAATTCTTCTTATCAAACTTTGAGTAGTCCTTGGAGAATCTCTTTCCCTTCTTGAAGTTCTTGTATCCCATCTTCTTGAAGGTCTTTACCATCAATGCAGCCATTTGCATCATCTCCTCATCATCTTCAGAATCAGATGATCCATCTGTGTTTGAGTCAACATCAGTGTCTGATGACTCATTTTCTGAATATATGACTAAAGCTTTTCCTTTTGCCTTTCTCCTTGATGCTTCCTTCTTTGATGGTTTCTCCTCAACCTTAAGAGCAACAGACTTTGACTTTCTACTAGATCTTTTGTTTCTATGCTCCAATTCCAATTCATGGGTTTTGAGCAATCCATAAATTTCATCAATCTCTGTTTCACCAAGTTCATAATTATCTCTTATAGTGGTTGTTTTCACATCCCACTTTTCAGGTAGAGAGAGAAGAAACTTGAGATTTGAATCTTCTAAATCATACTCTTTGTTCACCAATGACAAATCATTGAGCAGTTTACAGAATCTGTCAAATGTTTCTGTCATGGTTTCATCAGATTTTGCCTCAAAATGTTCATACTCCTGAGTGAGTATGTTCCTTCTGTTCTTCTTAATTGCAGGTGTTCCTTGACATCTAACCTCAAGTGCATCCCATATCTCCTTTGCAGTTGTGCAGTTTATCACTTTATTAGACATAACATTGTCTAATGCACTATGAAGTAAATGCCTTACCTTTGCATCCTTTGCAATAGATGAAAGATCCTCAGCAGTTAGATCTTTCTTCTCTTTTGGAATGACTTTTGATTCCTCACCAGCAGCAGCAGCAGATAACTTTGTAGGTTTGTGAGGACCTTCATAAATTCTGTCCAGATATTCTGGATCTGTGGCCTCCAGAAACATGGTCATCTTCACCTTCCAAATTGCATATTCTAATGGCCTCAGTATAGGAACCCTAATTGTTTCATACCTACTAACTGTAGTAGGTGCTTTCTCAGATGGTGGAGGTATCTCTGCCATTGATTACTATTGTGTTTGGATCTTTAACTGTAATAAAGTAACAGATTTGGCTCTGATACCACTTGTTAGGTCGAATACACAAAATATAATCAATTACTGTATGAATAAGTAACAAGAACACACGTTTTAACTTTTAAAACTGTTTGGAATTAATAATTCCTCTCTCGGTGATGTAAAGTATCACAGAGAGCTGCTTAGGTTACAAGAATGATATTCGTTCACGATGGATACCCTTCTAGGGTTAACCTAACTGTATTTATAAGATATACAGCTACGTACAATCTTAAATTGATTCTCCTAAAATTAAGCTATACAATTGATATCAATTACGATTGCTACACGTCTTCTAAGTCAACTCAATCTCTTTGACAGCTATCCAATCTTCAAAGATATCGCTTCCATATTAATATTAAATTAATCTTCAAACTCTGTTGACTTGTAGACGCTCCCAGTAGACAAACTTTAGCAAACTCTGTTCTCTCTACGCTAACAGTGTTTGCGCTTCCATGTATTCAGCTATCAGTGTTTACGCTTTCCTCTGTCAGCGTTTGCGCTTCCAGCAATCAGCGTATACTCAAACTCTGTTACAACTGCTTTCAATAACAAGTTAAACTCTCTTTACCTGTAACACTTAAACACTGACATTAAAACACATCAATTATATTTAACATTAAAACCTAAAAAATAGAGTGAATTCCAATTTATACTTTATCTAGACTTTCTAAAATTTATGGAGTTTTAGAAAATGAAAACACATCTTATTTTCTCTTTAATTATATTATAGATACTCCTATTTTTATTTAGGATTCCTGCATGAGAATGTATGTTCTTTTATAATGTTAACACATCAATTCTTTTCTTTTTAAATACGATGACTTTTTTATGATAATAGTATTGGATTTATGAATAAATTTTCTTAATAGAAGTATAATTAACTTATATAAAAAATATATAATTTAAGAAGATCGTACTTTCTATAAAATATTTAGTTATATGGATGCTCTATATATTTAAACACCTATTCTACTTTTAATAGAACTTTTATTTATATGTTTTTCTATAAATTCGAACTTTTATTCTCTATAAATTCGAACTCCTATTCTACTTCCAATAGAACTTTTAATCCTATATATGCTTTATAAATACTTATTCTACTTCCAATAGAAAATTTTATTTATATGTTTTTTCTATAAATTTGAACTCTTATTCTCTATAAATTCGAACTCCTATTCTACTTTCAATAGAACTTTTAATCATATGTTTTATAAATACTTATTCTACTTCCAATAGAACTTCTAATCATATGTCTTCCTATAAATTCGAACTCTTCTCCTCTATAAATTCGAACACCTATTCAATTTCTAATATGTTAAATGATATTTTTATATTTATAAGTGTTTAAAATTCTAAAATTCTAGAAAATTAGAAAAATAGATTGATACGATCTTAGAATGCCACCTAAGCTCCCCGTATCCTCCTTTATATATATATATATATATATATATATATATATATATATATATATATATTGATTTATAAATATGTCATAAGATTAAAATTTAACTCTTATTTAACTCATATACATATAATTATACATACATTTATATTTAATAAGACCAAAATACCCCATAATAAAGGACATCCCGGGAGGAATCAGAAATTTGTGAGGATTGATTACTGGATCACAGATTCGTGAGGATTAGTCATTTTATCACATCTAGGTGCCAAGAAATTTATATTGTCCTCGGTGGGTTTGTATGTTCAACTACTGTTATTAAATGGAGGCCATAGTTGTATTGATTACAATGAACTGATTTGTAAATAGCAGATGGTTTATGTATCACAGAATCAGTGAGAAGTTAGCGAATTCTACATGTAAAAGCTAAACTCCTTTTGTCTTTGGCATTTATTTTGTGCTACAGAAGATGCAAAGTAATGAATTATATATCTAGCTCTGGTTAAGTTGACATACGTGTATTTAGCAACTTCGTAACAATTCTGGTAGATCAAACATGGAAATTTCAGTGCAAGGATACAATACCACGAATTACTGAAACTGTCAAATTCTAGTTCATCACATGGCTATCATCCATAAAAAAAAATACATAATAATATTTATTCTCTTTCTTTTTCCCTCCTCCTCCTCCCACCCTTCTTCTCCGACGAATATCGCCGCTACCGTCACTTTCTCCTCCGAGCTCTGGTCCCGCAGGGGCACCCTTTCCCGTCGACCCATAATCAAAAGAATCTTCTAATAGGTTTAGGTATAATATTATACATTTCATTGGTGCCATACATACTCTAGGATCAATCAAAGCTGGGAGAGCTTTAACGTATTTGTACAGGTTCTTGGTCATTAATTTACAAAACTCAAATAGACGTACACAATGTTTTAATCTCTAAATAATTATAATTGAAGTGCAATTAATTATTGATAGTTACAAATGTTTAATTAGAACACTGCTTCACATGGGACATCCAAATTAATGACAAAAATTTAAAATAAATAAGTAGAGGACAAAATTGTCTTTTAATAATGTATAGTTAGTGAATTAATCATGGTTAAAATTAAAAATGGGACATCTATACTATATATAATAAGCAAATTAGGAGATAATTGGTAGTTTGGTTGTTTGGTTCAACCAACCATTAAAAGAATAGTGATCTTAAATATTTAGTAAATAGATGATAACCGTTAGATTTAATAATAAGGAATATTTTATATTTAAATCCCTCTCCTACAGATCCAAGGTTCGAATCCCGTCAACAACAAATTTACATTAAAATTTTATATTATTAGTTTTATACAATACATGTCATTTATTAAATAACTTTTAGTATTATTACTAATAATTTTATTAATTAATATTACAAAGTTAAATTATATCTATACTAAATTATTTTATTTTATTTTATTTAATCATATAATTTTAAAAATATTTAAAAGTAACCCGTGTTTTGCACGGTCTATAAGCTAGTATTAATAAAAAGGGATATATAATACCAATTTTTATAACAAAAAAATTACCGTAAAATCAAGTAGAATTGAAGCATAGAATATAATATAAACAAATACGTACAAACAAATAACTGATAATATATATTCATGCTCGATCACTAATAAAGTAGAATTGAAGCATAGAATATAATATAAACAAGTACGTAAAAACAAATAACTGATAATATATATTCATGCTCGGGCCCTAATGAAAGAATGACTAAAATGCCTAAATTTTCACTACCCACTAACCAAAATGCCCAATTCTGAAAATACCGACATCTGTACCCACGGGATACGCCACTTCCATGACGTATACAGAGGCATGCCTGTATACATCTAATAACAATCCTATTTGTTTGTAATGCTTTGTATTACTTACATGACCTCTTAACCGAGGGAACCTCTAGTTGTAGAGTTTCTATATGTTTAGTACTTGTAATAGGCATCAATTTCTATATGTGTAATTGTACTTAAAAGTCAGATAATAATCCTTGAAAGAAGTTCCAACACAGTTAGAGGTTGGAGAATGAAAATTTGCCTAAGTACCAATTCGACAAGTATGTTTGTTATATTCGAGAAGTCAGGGATTCGATATCTCAAAAGACACTATTCGATATCTCAGAGATTCGATATGTCTACTACTCTATTCGAGAACTCAGAAAGTCAACAAGTCAAAGCATCATTCGAGTTCTCTAGGAGTCAACAAGTCAAGGTTCATTCGATATCTCAAAGACTCAAAAAGCTATTCGATATCTCAGGGATTCGATAAGTTAAATGTTCTATTCGACAACTCAAGGATTCCTGAAGAAAAGAGCTATTCGAGAAGTGATTCGATATGTCAACTTTACAGTATTCGAGAACTTAGAGTTATCTAATCCTAGTTCTCGAATCAATCACTTAACCACTTCTCGAATACACTCTTGGAGACAAACTACTGAAGAAATTGTACAAGTCAGAAACCTGCAACAAGCCAAAGCACTTTATGGACAACAATCTGTAACGTGCTCTGGAAAGCCTACAAAGAAGCTTGGAGAGATGTACAAGAGAAAAAGAGCTAAGGAAGTGGATCTGAACAGAGCTTTACAAAGTCAAATCTGTAGCCGTTTGGATACTTACTCAAAAAGGATAGACACATTAGAAAGTAATTAGCTACCTTATTTGTAGTAAGTAGGTTGTATTCATGTGTTATAAGGATACAGCCTCGCTTCTTGAGGAGTAATGTTTTTCACACACATTGTAAGAGTACATCTCTCTGAGAAAAACGAAGCTGAGAATACTATCATTTGTATTCAAAGGTTGTAGCAAATCTTTATCTAATATAATATTATATTAAAGTGATATCATGTCTTGTGTTGTTCATTATCTAAATTCATATCTCTGCACACACATACACATATCTTGTTACATACTCCAAAACAGATTCAAGAACAAGAAAAGTTAAAGAATCCATTCACTCCCCCTCTGTATTCTTTTGTGTGTTCAATACTCAACAGTAGTGAAGAACACTTATGTGAGATGCCTGATGATGTGCAACTTGTGCTAAGGGACGACATGGAGGCTGTCCATTCAAGTACTAAATTATATCCTATATATAACTAGCATGATAGCCCGTGCAAAGCACGGGTTCCATATAAATTCATATAATTTAGTTATTTTGATTATTGAAGTAGATGATTCGTAATTTCTGAAACAGTATATGTTATTAACTTGATACATTTGACAAAATACATCTTTTGTGGAGACTGGTAATAACTTGAACTTTTTACCTGAATTTCACATATGATCGTAGTAGCTTACTCACACTTAAGAATTTATGTCAATTTTTATAAATAATTTAGGAAAACGTACCTTAGAAAGACATAATAATATGTATTTTGGATAAATGGCAGATAGGTCACTCAACTGACTCAAAACTTTCAGTTGGGTCATCCAACTCAAAAAGCTTTCAATCAGGTCACTTAACAAATCAAAACTTTCAATCATGTCATTAAACACGTTAAAAAATTACAATCAGGTCATTAAATATGTTAAAATCAGGTCATTAAATACGTTAAAATCAGGTCATTAAATACGTTAAAATCAGATCATTTAACGTGTTTTATGACCTGATTGAAATTTTTTATTTCTTAAGTGACCTGATTGAAATCTTTTTGAGTTGGATGACCCAACTGAAAGTTTTCAGTCAGTTGAATGACGTAACTGCCATTTAACCCATATGTATTTTGAAAATTTATTCTTGAGCCATTAACTCGCGTGTATACATATATAGACAAATGCTCAAATAATAACTTATATTATAATGAGAATTGAGAACTAATCTCATGCTCAAATGTAGAGTGTGTGCATATATACACCATCTTCACTTAGCCATTCCTTCATATCACCAAATCGATCACCACTCCAGCAATAACTTACGAACACTTTTATCACCGAGTTTTAGCCACATTCCCGATCACACCTTCAATAGCTCATTCATCTCATTTTTCATCCTCTCACAATAAAAATGAGTTTATAAATCCACACCGATGTTGTTTTCATTCACTCTACCACCATCAACGCCATCACCGACACCTTCAAACACTATCGAAATTTAAGATATGGAAATTTTTGGTAATTTCTGTCCAAAATTTGAAGTATAATTTGGGTTCAAATTTTGGTGACTCAAATTGAATTTTTTGTGATTCTACCTTGATTTTGGTGGTGCAAGTGGTGGGACACATTTATATATAATCCACATATTCACCTTTAACCTCATACCTTTGCTATTTTTGATGACTTTTTACACCGTCTTCGACAATACACCAATGCTATCACTAATACTTTTTCACTTGTACATTTGTGTGTATACATATATACACCATCCTCACCCAATCATTCATTCGTATCACCAAATTGATCACTACTCTATAAATAACTTATGGACAAGTTTTTCATCGAATACCAATGTTGAGTATTGAATACGATAAGAGAATACAGAGGGGGGGTGAATGGATTCTCGAACTTTTCTTTTCCGAGTCTATGTAGCAAGAGTGTTTGTGTGTGCAGGATTGAAGGTGCGGATAAAGAATAACACAAAACACAATATCACTTTAATCTAATGTATTATTAGATAAAGGTTGCTACAATCTGTGAATACAAATGATAGTATTCTCAGCTTCGTTTTTCTCAGAGAGATACAGCTTAGTGTATGAAAAACTTGACTCACAAAGTTACTAAGTTATGAAGTGAGGCTGTGTCCTTATAGAACATGGATACAGCCTACTTACTGCAAATAAGGTAGCTAAACAAATTACTTTCTAGACTGTCTATCCTTTTTGAGTAAGTGTCCAAACGGTTACAGATTTGACTTTGCAAAGCCTGTTTAGATCCACTTCTTTAGCTCCTTGTCTCTTCTATATCTCTCCAAGCTTCCTTGTAGGCTTTCCAGAGCACGTTACAGATTGTGGTCCATAAAGTGCATTGGCTTGTTGCAGGTTTCTGACTTGTACAATTTCTTCAGTATTTTGTCTCCAAGAATGTATTCGAGAAGTGACTAAGTAAGTGATTCGAGAACTGGAATTGACTTGATCGATAACTCTGAGTTCTCGAACACTGTTATATTGACATATCGAACCACTTCTCGAATAGCCCTTTTCCATCAGGATTCCTTGAGTTATCGAATAGAACATTTGACTTATCGAATCCTCGAGATATCGAATAGCTTTCTGAGTCCTTGAGATATCGAATGGAACTTTGACTTGTTGACTCCTTGAGAACTCGAATACCACTTTGACTTGTTGACTTCCTGAGTTCTCGAATAGAGTACATAGACATATCGAATCTCTGAGATATCGAATGAGATATCGAACAGTATATACAGAGATATCGAATAGTGTCTTGAGATATCGAATCCCTGACTTCTCGAATGCTGGACTTCTCGAATAGACAAATATACTTCTCGAATTGGTACTTAGGCAAATTCTTCTTTTCTTCAAATCCCAACTGTGATTATTTGACAGTCTTTAACTCCTTGCTTGAGGCATGAACCTTGGAACTTCTTTCAAGCATTATTCTAGACTCTATAAGTACAGTTACACAACTAGGATTTGATGCCTACTACAAGTACAATACAAATAGAAACTGCAACGCCCCCAAATCCCCTACAGGAATCTAGGTCGTCACATCTCTTGCGGATTATTCGATCACCTGCTCACAATATAATCTACCATAATATTCATAATACACACTATCTTTTACTCCACGGGTTATAGTCTTAGAACAAGCACTCAATAGTTCCAAAATATAATACATCTCAAATTTACTTCCCAGAATCTCTAAAATACTATTACAACTCCAAAGTGCTAGGTAATAAACATTATACAAATACCTTCCCAGACTGCACCCTCCTCAGAAGCTATAAAATTAACACGCTGAATCAATTGACTTTTCTTTTCCTTAATCACGGTTCGCCATACTAGAGCCGGCACTGTTCGCCTCTGTTTTATAATATTTAAATAGCAAGTATGAGCCAAAGATTGCCCAGCAAGTATATATAGATATCATATAATACGACAAAAACTCGACAAAAATATGTTTTGTATCACTCTATAATATATCTACTTTTGAAAAGAGAGCAACTCAGAATTTTTTATAAATCTCAAAATACTACTCATATGAAAGTATAAATATATCTCAATAACTCCTCAAAATACTGCTCATATAAATATATCTCAATAACTTCTCAAAATTACTGCTCATATGAAATAATAAATATATCTCAATAACTTCTCAAAATACTACTCATATGAAAGAATAAATACATCTCAATAACTTCTCAAAATACTCCTCATATAACTCAAAAATACTCCTCAGAACTGTTCAATTGATTTGAAATAATATAATAAAACGACTTCTCATTTAAAGAACACATCTCGATAACTTCTCAGAACTTCTCAATGGATTGAAAATAATATAATAACATAACTTCTCAGGTCAACACCCTAGTTAACCGAACCACAAAGGCATCGGTTAACAGTAGAGCATTGACAATTGGATTACTTCTCAAACGCCATCTCGAGTAATGGATGATCAATCCATTGTCACTTCTCAATTCTATCGATAGAAAGGATGGTCGACGTCTCGAACCACCCTAAATACTTCTCAGAAGGGTGAGCCCGTCTTTCTCGTGCCCATCACCCTTAATGATATCAGAAGAGTGAGCCCGTCTTTCTCGTGCCCATCACTCTTCAATAACCGATTGGGCCGGTGCGTTACTCCGGTCACTTTTGCTTTTAGAGGCAATAAATCACAACTTACTTTATATTTATATAAATATATATAACCCCACTCTTAAATATAATTATTTTGTAGTATGAAAATATCATCAAATATATCTTTATCATCTCTTCTACAAATACGACTGAAGTATCTCAATAAATGTACCAACTCATGAAATAGATTTCAACACCTCGTATAATAATTTCAACACCTCAAATAATAATATCAACATCTCGAATAATAATATCAACACCTCGAATAATAATAGATTTTGATATAAACCACAAGAAAGAATATTTGATTTTGTATATCGAAAATTTAATCAGCATATTTTAAAATAAATACTCCGAACGATGGAGTACGAATTAGTAAACTTGCAATTATGGATTTAAATCTATTCAACACATTTCATATATTTAAAAATACAGATACTCTGAACGATAGAGTATACATAAATAAACTTGCCTGGTTCTGCGGTATGATACTCCAACTTGCTCCACGTCTCTGGTTCTCTGGCATTTCACCTTCTCGGCCTAGTTCAGCTATTATTAACTCAACTTCTGATCACCTTTCAATCAACTTCTATTCACCTTTATATAGTACCTTTGCATATCTACAACTTTCGTTCTTTAAGTTCTTCCAAACGAGTCTCCTAACTCACCCGAAATCCTACCCCAAAATGGTTCCTCGAATAATTCCAAAACTCAACATTTTTACGCGAAACCTTTTCCATTTTTAAATCTCAAAAATAATAATTTAATAATAATCCGATTTTTAGCTTCTAAAATAATCTGGTCCGATCTGGTTCATCAAAATAATCCGAAAATGTTAAATATCAATCTTCTAAAATAATACCATTGACATCCTATATAAAACTCAATCAATAAATAATCCTTAAACAATTATCTTACTCCACGAGAAAGAACATAATTAACCAATTAATCCTCGAAACAATAATTAATCCTTAATTTAAATAAATAAATCCTCGAGACAATAATTAATCCTCAAATTAAATAAATAAATCCTCAAACAACAAATAATCCTCGAATTAAATAAATAAATCCTCAATTCACAATTAATCCTCAAATTAAATAAGTAAATCATCAAGACAACAATTAATCCTCGAATTAAATAAATAAATCCTCAAATATTTAATATCAGCTTTATAAAATAATACCATATTTAATTCTATGTATTCATAATTACTCCTTTTATAAAAAGTCAATATATTACCAAATTATGCCCAAATAATAATTAATTATTTCTGTTTAATTAATTAATCAATAATGCCATTTTTATTAGACTATTTATTAAGCCATAATCATTGTTCCCACTTTTAACCAAAAATGTAATTCTATTAAAATAATCCTAATTTATAAATCCCACTAGCTTCTAATTTCTCTTTTTAACAATAAATAAATTAAAATTCCATTTTTATTCCTAAATCACAAAACTCCCATAAAAATAAATCCCGATTAAAACATCCGCCCGTTAATTTTATTATTACGCTATTATTTTATTATTATTGCATTTAACAGAAATTTACGTGGGTCCCACTCCCCTTGTGCTTCTTTCTCCCTCTCGCGTCTCTCTCCCTGAAATCTCTCTCTCTCTCTCTCTCTCTCTCTGTCGATCTCTCTCTCCGTTTCTCTCCTCTCCGCTCACATCTCTCTCTCAATCTCTCCATCACTCTCTCAACCTCCCCCTTCTCTCCCGCTTCTCCCTCTCTCTTTTCTCCGTCGTCCCTCTCTCGACCTCATCTCTCTGTCACCCTCTCGATCTCACTCCCTTTTCCACCCTCCTCCATCGATTGTAATAACCAACACCACCAATTACCAACCCATCTCTCTTGAAATCTCTTTCTCTCCTCCCTATCATCTCTCGCTAACTCCGTCTCTACACTCTCTCAATCGCTCTCCGACCATCTCCCTCATCTCCCTTTCGCCTCTCTCCGCTCACCCCTCAACTCGCACACCACCATCATTAACAACCACCTCCCTCCGCCCCTTATTCCTCCAATGACAACAACAACAACATCGCCTCTAATTTCAACCAAAACCACCACCAATTTAAACAATACACAAAACCAACAACACAACCCAACACCTCCACACTACCCCCTCCCCTTTCTCGTTCGTCTCCCTCTCTAATCTCTCCGTCTCTATCTTCCTCTCTCGCAACCCCCGTCTCTCAACCCCTCGATCGATCTCAATCTCTCCCGACTGTCTCTCCCTTCTCCGCGGCAACTCCGACCAACCAACCAACTCACAATACCTAAATTTCAACACCCATCGGAAAGAAACGGAACAATTCACAAGTACGAATTATAGCCTGTGAAAACTCTGTTTTGTGTGTGTATATAGGTTTGAACTTTTTGATTAAAATGAAAGAGATGTAAGGTTGTATATTTCTGTGAAAAATAAGTGATGCATCTGTTTGTAAAATAAGGATGGGGTGGTCTGTTTTGTTCGTATGTATGTATGTATGTCCGAGTTCTGTGATAAAATAGACAATCTATGGGTCTTGCAGGGAAAAGAAAAAGAGGCTATTTTGTTTTATAAAATCAAAAGTAATTAAAAGTGGGGGACAATTTAGTGTGGAAATTTTTAGTGCTCCATTAATATTTAGTGGACAATTTAAATAAATAAAATGGGAGACAAAATTTAATGCAGAAAATTAAAAATTAAAATAATGATTATTTTATATTTAATGAAATAATTGATGAAAAGATATCGTTTTCCCCGTCTAATTAATTAAAACGAAATTCTAATTTCGTTTCTTAAAATACGACTCTAAATTTAAAAATACTATTTTTCTCAAATTTTTAATAAACCCTCATATTTAAATATAATACGAATATATAAATTTTAAAAATTTTACAAAATGTACTAAATAAATATACTAGTGCATCGTTTCTAAAATAATTTTAAATAAAAATATCGAGTAGGTTCGAAAAATTTATTCGAAAAATTTACGGATATTACAGTCTTCCCTCCTTAAAAGGATTCCGTCCTCGGAATCAACGTAGGCAATAGCTAAAGTTGCTTATCTCGTACTCTACTTTCCAATATCTCCTCATCGCTTTTATCATCTTTTTGCTCCCCATATCTCAATTACAAACTCTTATGCTTTACCGTCTATTTTCATACCGGCTCATTACTTATAACTACTTCCTTCGTTTATTCTTCTTATCACTCTATCATCAAAATACATCTTATCCTCAATTGTAAATCTCAATTATGTTTTAAAGCTCCTCATATCATTTTCTCTTACTAATCATTAAATATACCTCTTTCTTCTCATCTTTATCCTTCCAAATCAATTCACTCTAAACCTTGCATCATTATTTCCAATCTATTGTTTCAATCCCTGCTGAAATATTCGAGCTCCTTCATCCTCCAAATCCATACATAATACCATCATACTCTTCTTGTTTTGACTCCATCTATAAAATCCACTCTATTCATCCCTTCTGCACTTCTTTAATAGTCACAGCCTCTCTCGATTCCACCTGTCCCAATATGTTTTAGTCTAATAAAATTGCATACCCACGAAATATTTATTTATGAAAATAAACAGTACATATCTGTACATATACAAATATATACACATATATATCTGTAGTTATAGATATATGTATATTTATGTATACTTACCTCTATATACTCATATTTCACCCAATAAATAAATCCTGGATACACATTTCTCTCGTCCTAATTGATTCTACTACTAATGCCCATCCTGTCTCCGCCTCGCAACTCTTTGAAATCCTACTATATATATCTATCGGTTCCTTAGCTGCTAAACTCTCTCTTATATAATCATAACTCCTCCTACACTCGTTCTAAGATTTATAACCTACATCTCTGATACCATTACTGTAATGCCCCCAAATCCCCTACAGGAATCTAGGTCGTCACATCTCTTGCGGAATATTCGATCACCTGCTCACAATATAATCTACCATAATATTCATAATACACACTATCTTTTACTCCACGGGTTATAGTCTTAGAACAAGCACTCAATAGTTCCAAAATATAATACATCTCAAATTTACTTCCCAGAATCTCTAAAATACTATTACAACTCCAAAGTGCTAGATAATAAACATTATACAAATACCTTCCCAGACTGCACCCTCCTCAGAAGCTATAAAATTAACACGCTGAATCAATTGACTTTTCTTTTCCTTAATCACGGTTCGCCATACTAGAGCCGGCACTGTTCGCCTCTGTTTTATAATATTTAAATAGCAAGTATGAGCCAAAGATTGCCCAGCAAGTATATATAGATATCATATAATACGACAAAAACTCGACAAAAATATGTTTTGTATCACTCTATAATATATCTACTTTTGAAAAGAGAGCAACTCAGAATTTTTTATAAATCTCAAAATACTACTCATATGAAAGTATAAATATATCTCAATAACTCCTCAAAATACTGCTCATATAAATATATCTCAATAACTTCTCAAAATTACTGCTCATATGAAATAATAAATATATCTCAATAACTTCTCAAAATACTACTCATATGAAAGAATAAATACATCTCAATAACTTCTCAAAATACTCCTCATATAACTCAAAAATACTCCTCAGAACTGTTCAATTGATTTGAAATAATATAATAAAACGACTTCTCATTTAAAGAACACATCTCGGTAACTTCTCAGAACTTCTCAATGGATTGAAAATAATATAATAACATAACTTCTCAGGTCAACACCCTAGTTAACCGAACCACAAAGGCATCGGTTAACAGTAGAGCATTGACAATTGGATTACTTCTCAAACGCCATCTCGAGTAATGGATGATCAATCCATTGTCACTTCTCAATTCTATCGATAGAAAGGATGGTCGACGTCTCGAACCACCCTAAATACTTCTCAGAAGGGTGAGCCCGTCTTTCTCGTGCCCATCACCCTTAATGATATCAGAAGAGTGAGCCCGTCTTTCTCGTGCCCATCACTCTTCAATAACCGATTGGGCCGGTGCGTTACTCCGGTCACTTTTGCTTTTAGAGGCAATAAATCACAACTTACTTTATATTTATATAAATATATATAACCCCACTCTTAAATATAATTATTTTGTAGTATGAAAATATCATCAAATATATCTTTATCATCTCTTCTACAAATACGACTGAAGTATCTCAATAAATGTACCAACTCATGAAATAGATTTCAACACCTCGTATAATAATTTCAACACCTCAAATAATAATATCAACATCTCGAATAATAATATCAACACCTCGAATAATAATAGATTTTGATATAAACCACAAGAAAGAATATTTGATTTTGTATATCGAAAATTTAATCAGCATATTTTAAAATAAATACTCCGAACGATGGAGTACGAATTAGTAAACTTGCAATTATGGATTTAAATCTATTCAACACATTTCATATATTTAAAAATACAGATACTCTGAACGATAGAGTATACATAAATAAACTTGCCTGGTTCTGCGGTATGATACTCCAACTTGCTCCACGTCTCTGGTTCTCTGGCATTTCACCTTCTCGGCCTAGTTCAGCTATTATTAACTCAACTTCTGATCACCTTTCAATCAACTTCTATTCACCTTTATATAGTACCTTTGCATATCTACAACTTTCGTTCTTTAAGTTCTTCCAAACGAGTCTCCTAACTCACCCGAAATCCTACCCCAAAATGGTTCCTCGAATAATTCCAAAACTCAACATTTTTACGCGAAACCTTTTCCATTTTTAAATCTCAAAAATAATAATTTAATAATAATCCGATTTTTAGCTTCTAAAATAATCTGGTCCGATCTGGTTCATCAAAATAATCCGAAAATGTTAAATATCAATCTTCTAAAATAATACCATTGACATCCTATATAAAACTCAATCAATAAATAATCCTTAAACAATTATCTTACTCCACGAGAAAGAACATAATTAACCAATTAATCCTCGAAACAATAATTAATCCTTAATTTAAATAAATAAATCCTCGAGACAATAATTAATCCTCAAATTAAATAAATAAATCCTCAAACAACAAATAATCCTCGAATTAAATAAATAAATCCTCAATTCACAATTAATCCTCAAATTAAATAAGTAAATCATCAAGACAACAATTAATCCTCGAATTAAATAAATAAATCCTCAAATATTTAATATCAGCTTTATAAAATAATACCATATTTAATTCTATGTATTCATAATTACTCCTTTTATAAAAAGTCAATATATTACCAAATTATGCCCAAATAATAATTAATTATTTCTGTTTAATTAATTAATCAATAATGCCATTTTTATTAGACTATTTATTAAGCCATAATCATTGTTCCCACTTTTAACCAAAAATGTAATTCTATTAAAATAATCCTAATTTATAAATCCCACTAGCTTCTAATTTCTCTTTTTAACAATAAATAAATTAAAATTCCATTTTTATTCCTAAATCACAAAACTCCCATAAAAATAAATCCCGATTAAAACATCCGCCCGTTAATTTTATTATTACGCTATTATTTTATTATTATTGCATTTAACAGAAATTTACGTGGGTCCCACTCCCCTTGTGCTTCTTTCTCCCTCTCGCGTCTCTCTCCCTGAAATCTCTCTCTCTCTCTCTGTCGATCTCTCTCTCCGTTTCTCTCCTCTCCGCTCACATCTCTCTCTCAATCTCTCCATCACTCTCTCAACCTCCCCCTTCTCTCCCGCTTCTCCCTCTCTCTTTTCTCCGTCGTCCCTCTCTCGACCTCATCTCTCTGTCACCCTCTCGATCTCACTCCCTTTTCCACCCTCCTCCATCGATTGTAATAACCAACACCACCAATTACCAACCCATCTCTCTTGAAATCTCTTTCTCTCCTCCCTATCATCTCTCGCTAACTCCGTCTCTACACTCTCTCAATCGCTCTCCGACCATCTCCCTCATCTCCCTTTCGCCTCTCTCCGCTCACCCCTCAACTCGCACACCACCATCATTAACAACCACCTCCCTCCGCCCCTTATTCCTCCAATGACAACAACAACAACATCGCCTCTAATTTCAACCAAAACCACCACCAATTTAAACAATACACAAAACCAACAACACAATCCAACACCTCCACACTACCCCCTCCCCTTTCTCGTTCGTCTCCCTCTCTAATCTCTCCGTCTCTATCTTCCTCTCTCGCAACCCCCGTCTCTCAACCCCTCGATCGATCTCAATCTCTCCCGACTGTCTCTCCCTTCTCCGCGGCAACTCCGACCAACCAACCAACTCACAATACCTAAATTTCAACACCCATCGGAAAGAAACGGAACAATTCACAAGTACGAATTATATCCTGTGAAAACTCTGTTTTGTGTGTGTATATAGGTTTGAACTTTTTGATTAAAATGAAAGAGATGTAAGGTTGTATATTTCTGTGAAAAATAAGTGATGCATCTGTTTGTAAAATAAGGATGGGGTGGTCTGTTTTGTTCGTATGTATGTATGTATGTCCGAGTTCTGTGATAAAATAGACAATCTATGGGTCTTGCAGGGAAAAGAAAAAGAGGCTATTTTGTTTTATAAAATCAAAAGTAATTAAAAGTGGGGGACAATTTAGTGTGGAAATTTTTAGTGCTCCATTAATATTTAGTGGACAATTTAAATAAATAAAATGGGAGACAAAATTTAATGCAGAAAATTAAAAATTAAAATAATGATTATTTTATATTTAATGAAATAATTGATGAAAAGATATCGTTTTTCCCCGTCTAATTAATTAAAACGAAATTCTAATTTCGTTTCTTAAAATACGACTCTAAATTTAAAAATACTATTTTTCTCAAATTTTTAATAAACCCTCATATTTAAATATAATACGAATATATAAATTTTAAAAATTTTACAAAATGTACTAAATAAATATACTAGTGCATCGTTTCTAAAATAATTTTAAATAAAAATATCGAGTAGGTTCGAAAAATTTATTCGAAAAATTTACGGATATTACAGAAATTCTACAACTAGAGGTTCCCTCAGTTAAGAGGTCATGTAAGTAATGCAAAGCATTACAAACAATTAGGCTTGTTATTAGATGTATACAGGCATGCCTCTATGACTAACAATCTCCCCCAAATTGTGAGTGAGACCCTTAGTCACAATTTCATGTCTGATAACAAGCCTAACATACATAAAGATAAAACTTTAAAAGTACAGGTATGTAGATTGATTGAGCACATGAATGAAGTTACAAGATGAATAATCTTACAGTATGATGAATACTAGCCATTCTCATTTGATTCCATCTCCATTGCTTTGGCTTGTAGATCATCATATGCTTTCTGTTTTCTTTCTTTCTCCTTTCTTGCATTATCATCCATGGCCTTTATGATCTCTGCCAGAGCATCCAATTCTTCAAGCATGATGGAGTCTTTGAAATCTTTAAGTACTGGTTTCAGAATGTTGGCAGGATAGTGACTGAGTAGATTCATTCTGATATTGACATTGTCTCCATTTCTCCTCCTGTACTTCACCACATAGGGATCAAACTGAACTCTACACAATCCCTTGGCCCTTAGCTTATCTGCTTCAACTTCCAGCCTATCAATCTCCTTCTCCCTTTCTAGCCATTTCTCAAAGCACCCCTTTCTTATCTTCTCAGCATAATCTCTCTTCATTTTTACAAAATCAATCAACTCCAGCTTCCATATTTTCTCCACTTTGTCTTCAGAATCCAATAATGCAATGATTCTTTCTATTTCATATAGCTTGCCCCAATTTTGACACTATCCTTGTTTGAATTTCTTCTCCCTTCCATCAGTATATTTAATCTCAAGGCAGTTATCCATAATGGCAGCATAGTAGATTCTTTGAGCTCTTAGATATTGCAATTGGTCTTCATCAAAGTCTTCATCTAATGGTTGGAGTTTTAAGCCTGGATATATTGTTAGGGCCCTTGACCTGGATGGCTTTACTCTCCTAGCAGCATGCTTGAGTTTAAACATTTTCACTTGATTGTTTGGCAGAAACTTCTGACCTTTGTTGGCTGACCGTAGTAGTGTTCCATTAGCAATTTTCTTTTTGAAACATACATATGGTTTCTTGACTTGAATCCCTTTATCTTCTTGAGGTAGTAAAACACTTGCAGAGGCCAGAGATGTAGATTTTGATGAATCATTACTAGTGACATCCACCCTAGACATTGAGCCTTGTGTTGTGGTAGGAGTATCATTAGTAATGTTCATGGCTTACTGTTTTCCAATTTTCCTCTCATAGACTCTTCTTTGGTCATCACCATCTTTCTTATTCTTGTCATCCTTCCTCTTCTTTTCATCTTCATCACCTTTATCTCTCCTGTGATGTCTCCTCCTCCCATCACTTTTGTCTTCAGAATCATCATCCTTATTTCTCCTAGGTTGAGCCCTCTCTGGAGTTTCACCAGTTGCTATAAAAGATCTGAGAATGTGCAGTGCTTCAATTTCTTCAGTATTTCTGGTTCCAACCTTTTTCTGTAGTTGATCAATGATAGCAACGACCAGTCTGTGATTTCGAGAAGTGAGATCATGGGGGAATGACCAATTGCTTGATGTCTTCAATTTTGGTGCCAGACTGATAGATGATTGTCCATGGCTTCTTGATCACTTCTGGCAGCCTTGAAGGTTGGCCATTCCTCAAATCATCAAACAGACTTTTGTTGTTCTCATTTCTCTTCTCAATAAGCTCAAGTATGGCATCTATCTCTGAGTGTTTTAGGGCTTGTAGAGTCTTGTATGTTAGATGCCATATCTTTGATTTTGATATCATCACTATCTCCTTGAACCATAGATTATTAACTTTCTTGGGGATGACAATGATGTAGTCAATCTTCTCCTTCAACTCCCTCAGATAGAACTGAGTGTCACCAGCCTGTTCTCTTGTGGCTTTCAGAAACTCCAAGAAGGCTTTATCATGATAAACATTTGAGTTAACCACTTCTTGTAGCTTGGCCTCAGTAATTACTTTGACTTCTATAGGCTTGGCACTTTCAGATATGGAGGATGGAGGTTTGTCAGTTGGCATACTCCCTGCAACCACTGTGGTTGTGATAGACTGCTTCTGGCCACCAGGAGCAATGACATGCACAGTTGGTAGAGTAACAACTGGCAGTAAGGTAGGAGGCTCATCAACCTTTGTTTTTCCTTTACCTGGCACATAAGTTGGAGATTTATTTGCCCTTTGGTGATCACCCTCTCTGAACTTTATCCCTTTTTCCTTGGGTTTCTTCCCCTTAGTATTTGAATTCCTTGTCCTCTTCTCCCTCTTAGGCTTGTTGTCAGGCATAGAGGCTTTAGAAGTGACCTTTGGGGTGGAAGATTCTCCAGGGAGGGGAAGACCCATATGCTTCATCATAGCAGCCAACATAGATTGTTGATGCAGAAGAACATCAGCTGTGGTGGTTGCTTGAGTGTCCAACTGATCATTGAGAAGTGAAACCTTGTCTGTAAGATGAGCATTGGACTTAGTGAGAGTAGCCACCTCCTTTTCAAGAGTATCCACTTTAGTGAATAGCTCATGTGCCCTGAAACCAGAGAGTGATTGATCCTTTAGTCTCTGGACTTCATACTTGGTCATGTCATGAACAGGGACCTCAGTTACCAGCTTATCCCCATATTGATTCTTGAACAGTGTTCTCAGCATGGCATTTGAGTCTGTGGTTTGATCAGACAGAGATTGAAACTTATGCCCTAGCCCTGTGATAGCATCCTTGAGAAAGGCCAAGCCATTGTCCATTTTGATACAGCTAGACTTGCAGGCTAGAATTTCCTTGACCACAGTTTCCAGTTGAGGGAATTTGGAATCAAAAGCCCTTTTTAGCTCATGCACCTCCTTGGTTGTGGCTGTACACACTTATGTGACTTCTGTCTTTAGACCCTTGCCAAGGTAGTGTGTAGCCTTGAGAATTCCCTTGTAACTGTCATTGACTGCTTTATACACAGCACTAGGGGTGAGAGAATTGGCATTGGACCCTAGTGAAGTGATGTACTCTTCTCTGAGGTACTGTAGGCCTTCTGAGAGAGGAATGTCATACTTTCCTTGAAGCCAGGCATCTATATTTCCTTCTCTCTCAGACTCATCCACAATTTTGGTCTGTTGTTGCTCCACATCCTCTTTATGGCATAGGAGAATAGCTTCATAGTCAGGATTTGGCAGGTTGGCAGTGAGGAGGTGCTGGGCAATCTTTGTGAACTCAGGAATCTGATCCACAATTAAGCTTTGAAGTGCTTCAACCGTCAATTGTTGTGGAACAGACCCTGATCCTGAAGCACTGTCATGGTGCACAGGCTTCAGCCATTATGACATAAAGTCAGAGCTAGAGCTAGGTAAACTAGACTCCTCAGTTACAGATGCAACTTCTGTAACCGGATGGATTGACTCTACTACTGGTGTCTCCACAGAAGTGGGATGAGTTACACCAGCAGTTGACACAGGCACAGAGTCTCTAGTGAAAACTAGTGGAACCTCTGTGTTTGTGATGGTGTCATTAGGATATGCCCCAGCATGCATTCCCTCACCATCTAAATGTGGGTCCTGGGTGGTGAGCAAAGTGTCATGCACTAAGTCACTTGAGTCCATTGGCTCATCAAGAGAAAAGAATTCTTGATGATCAATGCCTTGCTCCTCAATTGCTTGAGTTGCAGGATGCAAAGAAATTTGAGATTAAGATTCTGGAAGAGAAGTGTGTTGTAGAGTAGATTTTGGCAACTCCCCCTGAGAGATAGAGGGAGTTTCAAGTGTGATGTGCTCTCCACTCAGTGTAGTGCCATCCTTATCACTTCCATGTGCTGACTCAATACAAGAAGGTGCATTGGGGAGGATGCTTGATTCTATAGATGCACCCTGTTGAGAGGATACACCTAGTGAGCTGTGTGCCCCTGATTTTACAACTTCAGCCATTTGTGTGACTGAAGAGGTGGTCTTAGTTTTCTTCTTCTTCTTTAGCCTTAGTAAGGGTGACTCTGGTTCCTCACTTTCTAGACCTAGTTCAACAGCTAATGCTGCTTCAGATAAGATATTCAAGGGTGCAAACATTACTTCCTTTCTCTTCTTTTTACTAACATCACCCTTTTGAGAGGATGATGCAGTTGGTTCAGTAATTGGTAGAGTGTTTGGTTGAGAGGGTTGGTTAGCTAGTCCTGGGTTAGCATTTTGTTCTACTTGCTTGGGCTTAGCTAACTGAGATTTTGCATCAAATGTTGGCATGTTGTGGGGGTAAGTTCTAAACAAACTCTCCATATGGGGAGTTATGTTAAGTCTTACATCCACATCATTCCTAGTCTCCAAATTACCAAAAATGAGTTTGGTCATGGAATTAGGATAGCCTATTTTATTTTTATCTATCCCAGGCAATTCAATCAATTGAGCATTTTTAAAGTTAAGTACAGATTGAATAAAGCGAGGGAAGAAAATATCAGTACCTCTCTTGGTTGTGTTCTTACCAAGTCTCCCATTTAGTTCTTGTAGGATGATTTGGCCAACATCTATCTTCTTTCCATAGGCCAATGCATTGCCAATTTGCTGCACAGGTGCACTTATTTGATCAAAGCTTGATTTCCTGGCAGTGAAGACTTGAAGAAGAGTTGCAAACACATAGCTCCACTCCTTTCTCAGATTCTTTCTGTTCAGCTTGCCAAGATTGATCCCATCTTAGTAGTTGATGAACTCAAAGAATTCCTCTAACTCTGCATTCGTGGCCAGTCTGTCAAATGACTCTTGTTGTAGGCCCAGTGCTTGATTCATGTCTACAGTAGTGATAGTGATTTCCTGATTCTGAATCTTACAGTAGATGATATATGAAGTGATTGCGTTTTCCAGGGCTACAACCTCCACAATAGCAGTACCCCAAAACTGTTCCAGGATATCCAGATATAGAGTTGGGTTGGCAGAGAGTGCATTCTTGATGTATGACTCAGCCATCCATTTCACAAAGCACTTGAAATTGGCGTTGGGTGCTTCCACATCACTAGTTAGAGCAATGAAATTGGTGTTGAACTTTATTGTTGCCATTTGTATGGAGAAGAAGAAAGGAATTGAAGGTTGAAGAAGAAATTTGGCTTTTGGTAGTTAGGGTTCCAGAGGTTTAGAGAGTGTAGATGCTTGAGAGATTGAATGAAATGAATCGAATAGGTGTAGAATTGTATAAGTATGAAGTACTTGAATTGTCGATTAGAAGTTTGTTTTGTATCGACAAGTCAGGCATTCGAGAAGTAGAAAACAACTATTCGAGAAGTCAAGAAAGGCTTAATCGATAACTCAAGCAGATAGTAACTCACAGCTGGCAGTTATCTAACTCAGAAATATTTCTAAATTAAATAAAATGTGTTTTTATGAGTGAATTAAACTTTTAGACAAAAGTCCAAAATTGGTTAAAATTCAGCGAGAATTCAGCCTTTTCAAATGATTCGAGAACTCAAATATAGTATTCGAGAACTCAGTCAATCGAGAACTGAAACACTATATTCGAGAAGTCAAGGAAATCTCTATTCGAGAACTCTAAAAGACTCTATTCGAGAACTCAAGAGTACTCTAATTAGACTTGTTAGAGATGTCGAATAGTGAATCATTCGAGAAGTTTGACTTATCGAACTATACCCATTACTCATAAAAAAAATTGATTTTCACTATCTTTTAAAATTGACCAGCCATATTCATTGAAGAATATTCTTAGCAAATTAAATAGTGATTTTCTCAAAATTTCATAGAAATTTCAAGTTAGCAAAAATATGATTTTCCAACATATGCAACAAATTTGAAATATTTATAAATCATATTTCAGCCAACACTTACTCCAAAAATATTGAAAATTTAGATAAAGTAAGTGTTTACTGCTGCAACAATCTAGATGATATATTCACTTAGCCAGAATCTGAAGAATTCAGCATTCCAATCTCACTAACCAACCTTGTGAAGGTGGCTTCATCTAGTGGCTTAGTGAATATATCAGCTAGTTGTTTATTTGTAGAGACATAATGCAACTCAATGGTTCCATTAGTTGCATGTTCTCTAATGAAATGATATCTTATGTCAATGTGCTTTGTTCTAGAATGATTGACAGGATTGACAACTATAGAGATTGCACTTGTGTTGTCACACATGATTGGAATTCTTTCCAACACAAGTCCATAATCTCTAAGTTGATTTCTAATCCAAAGCACTTGAGCACAGCAACTTCCAGCAGCTATGTATTCAGCCTCAGTAGTAGAAGTTGACACAGATTGTTGTTTCTTGCTATACCAAGAGACTAACCTTTGTCTAAGAAACTGGCAGCTACCTGAGGTGCTTTTCCTATCCACTCTGCATCCAGCATAATCAGCATCAGAATAACCAACCAGATTGAACCCTGTGTCCTTAGGATACCATAGTCCCAAGTTTGGAGTGCCCTTCAGATATCTAAAGATCCTTTTTATAGCAATCAAATGTGATTCTTTTGGATTTGATTGAAACCTTGCACACAAGCATGTAGCAAACATGATGTCTGGCCTACTTGCAGTGAGATAGAGCAGAGAACCAACCATGCCTCTGTAGACTGAGATGTCTACCTTCTTGCCTTTAGCATCTTCATCCAATTTAGTGGCAGTGGCCATGGGTGTCTTTGCAGGTGAGCAATCTTCCAAGTCAAACTTCTTCAATAAATCCTTGATATACTTGGTCTGACTGATAAAGATACCATCCTTCCTTTGACTGACTTGCAACCCAAGAAAGAATGTCAACTCTCCCATCATACTCATCTCATATCTGCTCTGCATGAGTTTAGAAAATTTCTCACACAGCTTCTCATTTGTAGAACCAAAAATGATATCATCCACATAGATCTGAACTAAGATAAGATCATCACCATGCTTCTTGTAAAATAATGTCTTGTCCAGTGTGCCTCTAGTGAATTGATTCTCAAGAAGAAATTGTGATAAAGTATCATACCATGCTCTTGGAGCCTGCTTAAGTCCATACAATGCCTTAAGCAATCTGTAGACAAATTCTGGGAAGTGTGGATTGATAGAGTATATTTTTATATATATTTTAGATGATTTTATTCTCATATTTATTGTGTTTTGCATTGATTTGGATTTTTATTTAATAGATTTGATTGTTTTATTGTAGGAAATAAAGAATTCATGACTTGGAAGGATTTGGAGAAAAAAGAGCTATTTTGGAGATAAAATAGGAGAAAATTCGTATTATTGGGCTACATGGGCTGCCTGCACTGTTTGGGCCATATCTTGAGTTCCAGAAGTCAGAATCTGACGATCTTACTGTCCACGCGAAGCTTGTGGAATTATATTTAATTCAGAGGTGGTCCAGTAAGCAAAATCCAACTGGAACAGCCCAGAAACAGAGGAGAAAAAGAAGTGACGAATTTTACAAGAAAATCCTATTCAATTATGGATATCTTTTTGTAAATTGATTAGGATATTAAAAATACTTTTATTAGGGGATAGAAATCAGATTTTATCATTAGTTTTATTTATTAGAACGTGAGGGGGAGATAGAGAAACATATACAGACGTTTTTACAAAAGCTAGGGTTTTGGTTTTTCTCTCTTCATCTCTTCCTTTGTAAACACTTGGTTAATTAAGCTTGGATTCATTGTTCTTCGTTAATACAAAGTTTAAGGTACTCTTTATCTCATCTTGTTTATTAGCATATGTTTTATATGGCTTTCTTCATTATTTTTGTTGTTCTTAATCATAGTATGAGTGAGTAGTTTAATTCTAGGGTATTAAGGGGAGCCATGTTTGCACCATGATTTGGGCTTAATTTTATTAGTAGATTGATGGGTAAAGAGTAATTCGGATTGATATGTTATAATTCTTAATTTGTGTAATTGCGCAATATCACGGATTAATTGATTGCAATAGGAGTAATAGATCGAAAGATTTTACTACTAGAGGCTTACATACAATTAGCGGAATTGAAGGTGAGTGTGAAAACATCATTAGATATTCTGAGAGTGTTAATGCTTGAAAAAGATTAACCATTGCTTTAATTACTTTATCCCATTGAAAAGCTATACTTTTGTGATTTGTTTGGTGTAAACATGGTGAACCTGAATTGCCCTAGATCCCTTAATTAATTGATTTAAAACATTTGTTAAATTTGTTTTAGTAGTTAATACAATTCTCCAACAATCGTTTGTGACTAGAAACAATTTATAATAGTTGAATTGAAATTGAAACTGTCTCCTTGAGGAATCGACCCGTATTTGCTAGTATCTACTACAATTGATACCGTGCGCTTGCGGTTAGACGTAATTTTACACATCAAGTTTTTGGCGCCGCTGCCGGGGAGACGCCTAGTTTCTCTAATTTTAGTTTGATTGTTTTAGATTGTTTCTCTTGTCTCTTTGGAACACTTGTTCCAACTGAGACCGATCTTACTGCTTTTCCTTGTTTAGTTGTTGATGCCCAAGACCAGGTCTCAAACGAAAGAAGATCAAGCGAAAGAGGATACAACTCCTCTTAGTCCAGATTCTGGAATTACTTGTCAACAATACATAGATCAACAAAGGAAAGATTGAGATGGCGGACACTCCTAAATCTTTGAAGAATTACTCACAGCCCTCTCCGAGTGGGGTACCTTCTGGCCTTGCTATGCCAGCGATTCAAGCAGCAAATTTCGAGATCAAGCCTGCTTTGTTCACTATGATCCAACAGAATCAATTTGCTGGGCTTGCCTCTGAAGACCCTACAAATCATCTGTAACGGTTTCAACAGCTCTGTTCTACAATTAAACATCAGGGAGTCACTCCAGACCAGTTGAAAGTCATGTTGTTCGGTTTCTCTCTTCGTGACAAAGCTCAAAAGTGGTTGAACGATATTGACTTGACCAAGTGGGATGAGATTGCTCAAGCCTTCTTAACTGAGTTCTTCCCTCCTAACAGAACCGACGATTTGATCGACAAGATGATGGGTTTTAAGCAAGATTATGGTGAATCTCTTCGGGATGCTTGGGACAGATTCAAGGATTATCAACGTGCATGCCCTTACCATGGTCTTGAGAAGTGGTTTCTGCTTAAACGCTTCTACAATGGTCTTGATCCTGAAACAAAAGGGATGGTTGATAACGCTGCAGGTGGCATGTTTTTAGACAAAGGAGTTGATGATGCACATGCTTTTCTTTCAAATTTGGCTGCCAATCAATTCAGTAATCCGAGAGCAACCAAGAAAGGGGGTAAACTTGAAGTGGATGCTTATTCTCTATTATCATCTCAACTCGCTGCATTAACTCAAGAGATCCACTCATTGAAGACATCTCAGCCCTCTACTCAACCTATGAGTATCAATGCATTGTCATCCATGGCTCCTATGAATAGTCCTGTTTGTGAAGTCTGTGGCATCCAAGGCCACTATGGTAATGATTGCCAATACAATGCTCAAAATTCACAACATTTTCAGATGGAGCAAGCAAATGTTTTCCAACAGAGGCAGCAGTACAATCCATACTCCAACACTTACAATCCTGGTTGGAAAGATCATCCGAACTTCTCATATAGGAACAATAATGCTCAGAATTCAAATGTTCCTAATCAGCAGCAATATCAGCAGTCGTACCAGCCTCCTCCACAGCAGCAGTATAGGCCTCCTCAAGGACCTATGAATCCCCCTGGATTCCAAAGGCCTCCTCAGAATTATGCTCCTCAAGCAAATCAAGCTGCACAGGCTGATAATCAAGGTGATATGATGAAGATATTGTTACAAATGCAAAAGAGTATGGAGGATACCTGATAAGTGGAGTTTATATCCACTTGGAACATTCTATAATGGCTTAAATTGATTGTCTTGGACTCAAGTTTCTTGTAGTTTTGATGTGTTTTGCTTAGTTGTGCAGGTTTACGAGAATGTTGATTAAGGTGGATGCTTCTATAATTTTTTTGGAATTAATTGATTAAAATTCGGATTTTCTGGGAAGGCTGCGCAGCTTACACTGTTTTGGCCATATCTGGAGTTCTGTAAGTCCGTTTTCAGTGATCTTACTGCCCACGCGAAGCCTGGGAGATTTTCTACAACTTGAGATAGGATTCCCAGGAGCAAATTGCGCTGGGTAGGAGCAATTTGCGCGAAGAACAGACTGCTGGGCGCAAGTTGCCCTGCAAGTTGCCCCTGAAAAATTATAGTTTTTACTATTTTGGCCATATCTTGAGTTCTACAACTCCGTTTGGGGCCCGTAAATAGTCCACGCGAAGATAACGAGATTCTCTATCATTATAAGGTGGTCCAGAGGTCCAATTACGTTTGGAACGTTCCAGAAAAACTGAAGAAAAGTCAGCCACGAATTTTCCTTAAAAAAACAGAATCAGTTTAGGAAACGTATCTTGCAGAAATTCTATTATAATTCTGTTTTGGTATTTTCTTGCCGGGCAAGACTTTTAGAGCCTATTTAAACACATCCTACCATTGTAATAGGGAGATACACATTATCATAGTTTTATTATTGTAACCAGCTTAGATCTGCAAGGGAGAAAAGGAGAGAAGGATTCAACGCTCGTGACAAGCAACGGATCTAGATCTACTTCATCCTTTGTGTTACTTTGGATTATAGATTTGTTTTCTCAAACTCTTGTTTATTAATATAATTACTTCTTTTATTCATATCTTGTTATTTATCATGTTTTCATCAAATCCCATGGTGACGAAAGGTTTAGTTATGAACTAATCGTTGTCATGGGATCCTAGTGGATTTATCTATGTAGCTTAGTAGTGTGCATGCCTTAAAGATTTATGTGTGGTGAATTCTTGATATCCTCGTATGGTTAATCTTAATGCTTTTAGATGCGTAGCTAACATCTAAATTGAATTGTTAATCTCTTGCTAAACGAGAGTGGATCTTGAGATTTAGAACTTGTCATGCTAGCATAGGATAGGTTGGTGTTTTGACATCATGATTTGTGGCATCAATAGAGATATTATGCTACCCTATGTGATCTAAGTGGATAACTTGTGCTTCAACCTTTATGTTTTCAAATTCTATAGAGATATAGGGTCTAAACATAATAGGTGCCTACTCGTCTTCTATCTCTTTTGTGGATGTATGCGTAGATTGGTACTAGTATACCGAGAGGTAACTTTTACTCTTTTCGTGTTATTCGATCAGATATCAAACCCATCGCATGTTTTAATTAAAGGCTGCAACTCTAAGTGAAGTAGATGATGAAACTAGGATTCCATGTTTTATTCTCATATTAGTAATTCGACTTTAATCTCTTTAATTAGTTAATCTTTAGTTTGATAATTAATTTAGTAGTTAATAAAATCCAAATTGTTATTTGTCTTAGCAGTGGATAAAAACCATACATCGGTGCATAGGTACATTAATTGAATTGAACACCATTCTAGATCTCTGTGGGAACGAACTTGATTTAATCATATATTACTTGTGACAACGTGCGCTTGCGTGATTTTGCATAACAATACCAACAGAAAGATGAACCAGATGGAGATACATAATAAGATGCTGGAAACTCAGATTGCTCAAATGACCAGTTCTTCATCTACAAGGCAACAAGGCTCTCTACCAGCACAATCAACTCAGCCAAAGGAAAATGTTAATGCCATTTCTCTTAGGAGTGGTCGTACATATGATGCTCCTCCAATGCCTACTGATGATGTTCCTACTTAGAAAGAAGAAGAAAATTTTGAGGAAGACAAGGTAGAGAAAGTTGTTGAAGATTCAAGTGAAGGTGAAACTGAGGAAAGCAAGAAAAAGGACAAAGAGAAGACTGCAGTTACTCCTCCACCATTTGTGCCAAAGCTCCCATTCCCTAGCAGGATGAACAGAACTAAGGTGGACCAGCAGTTTGGTAAGTTCATGACACTTGTCAAGAATCTTGAGGTAACAGTTCCTTTCACTGATTTAATTTATCAAGTTTCATCATATGCAAAGTTTCTTAAGGATATTCTCACTAAGAAAAGGTCTTTTGGTGAGGTAGAGACAGTAGCTTTTACTGAAGAGTGTAGTGCTGTTTTACAGAATAAGTCTCCACCTAAGCTTAAAGATCCTGGTAGTTTTTCGATCCCGTGTCATTTAGGTGCATTGTTCATTGATAAAGCTTTATGTGATTTAGGCGCTAGCGTCTCAGTCATGCCTCTCTCGGTTTTTCAAAAACTAAATATGGGAGAATTAAAATGTACACAGATGACTTTGCAAATGGCAGACCGTTCGATAAAATATCCCCTTGGAATTTTAGAGGATGTGCCTGTTAGGGTTGGAAAATTCTATATTCCTGTAGACTTTATAGTTCTAGATATGGAAGAGGATAGCCAAATACCTATTATTTTAGGTAGACCATTTCTCTGTACTGCAGGTGCTGTTATTGATGTTAAAAGTGGGACTCTCACATTGAGCGTTGATGATGATAAAATTACTTTACTCTAACCTCTGCTCTTAAATCCCCTTTGCTTGAGAATACTTGCTGCAGGATTGATGTTATAGATGGAATTGTCCGAGATGAGATGCCTAAGATTCTATTGAATGATGCATTGGAAGCAGTGCTCATGCTTGAAGCTTCAGAAGGAGAAGGACATGCTGAAGTCGATTCATTGATTCTTGAGTTGGATGGTGCAGCTGATCCGAATTGTGAGGTAACCAACACTGTCACTTCTTGTGGTGAACCTCAGGTAAAAAAGTTAGAGTTAAAGTCTTTGCCATCTAATCTTAAATATGTGTTTCTTGATGATGAAAAGACTTGTCCTGTGATTGTTAGCTCTAGTCTTGATGATAACCAGATTTTTAAACTTCTTACTGTTTTGCGTGCACATAGAAAAGCTATTGGGTATAGTATTGATGATCTTACAGGGATTAGCCCAGACTTTTGCATGCATAGAATTCACTTAGATGATGACCATAGGCCTTGCATACAGGGACAACGTCGCTTGAACCCTAACATGCAAGAGGTTGTTAAAAAAGAAGTTTTGAAATTGTTAGATGCGGGCATCATTTACCCGATTTCTGATTCTAAATGGGTAAGCCCAGTTCAGGTAGTCCCTAAGAAAGGAGGAACAACGGTAATTAAGAATGATAAAGATGAATTAATTCCCACTCGAATTGTCACCGGTTGGCGAATGTGCATTGATTACCGTAAGTTAAATGCTGCTACTAGAAAAGACCATTATCCTCTCCCTTTCATTGATCAGATGTTAGAAAGACTTGCTAAGCATAAGTACTTTTGCTATTTAGACGGATATTCAGGGTTCTTTCAGATCCCTATACATCCTGATGACCAAGAAAAGACTACATTTACTTGCCCATATGGTACTTTTGCATATCATTGAGTGCCTTTTGGTTTGTGCAATGCCCCTGCTACTTTTCAGCGTTGCATGACTGCCATATTTTCTGATTTCATAGAGTCTATCATGGAAGTATTTATGGGTCTGATTTTGATGTATGTCTGCATAATCTTTCTAAAGTGCTTAAACGTTGTGAAGAGGTGAATTTGGTTTTGAATTGGGAAAAGTGCCACTTCATGGCAGGGGCGGGGCAAACAAATTTGGGGCCCTGTGCGAGGTCTTAAAATTTGGCCCTCCATTTATATGAGCTGTCAGCAAAGAGATACATTAAAAAATAAAGACGTTAGTTCTATTAATTAGAGAAACTGTTCGACTCTCCAAGATGATCAATACTCAATTTATGGTAATATATTTAAACAATACAATAATTAATTTACCTTTATATATTGTTACTCTAAATATTTTCCAACTTTACTAGTTAAATTTGCAATTTTTTTATTTTATTTTTTTCGCTAAATTAGATTTTTTCGCTAAATTTTTTTGAAAGAGCCAAAATAAAAAATATGAAGAACCTGAATTTTTTTGATCAAAATTTCAAAATCTCTCTACATATATATACATATACATAAGGAGGAAAAAATTTTGGGGCCCTATATTTTTGGGGGCCCTGTGCGGTCGCTCACCCCGCGCACCCCCAGCCCCGCCCCTGCTTCATGGTCAATGAAGGAGTGGTACTTGGTCATTTGATTTCTGAACGTGGCATCCAGGTTGACAAAGCAAAAAATGAGGTGATTGAGAAGCTTCCTCCTCCTGTTAATGTCAAGGGAGTGAGGAGTTTCCTTGGTCATGCGGGTTTTTATCGTCGTTTTATAAAAGATTTTTCAAAAATTGCAAAACCTCTCACTTAATTGTTGCTTAAGGATGCCACCTTTGTGTTTACTGACGCTTGTTTGGAGTCTTTTAACAGGATTAAGGAAGGTTTGATAAGTGCACCAATCATTCAATCTCCAGATTGGAATCTTCCATTTGAAATCATGTGTGATGCAAGTGATTATGCTGTTGGAGCAGTTCTCGGTCAAAGGAAAGACAAGGTATTGCACGACATCTACTATGCAAGTAAAACCTTGGATGAAGCTCAAGTCAATTATGCTACGATTGAGAAGGAACTTCTAGCTGTGGTCTACGCTCTTGACAAATTCCGAGCATATCTCATTGGCTCCAAAGTCATTGTTCACATTGATCATTCTGCACTTAAGTATCTGTTGGCGAAGAAAGAAGCAAAGCCAAGGCTTATTCGTTGGATTCTGTTACTCCAAGAATTTGACTTAGAAATCAAAGACAAGAAGGGTGCTGAGAATGTGGTTGCAGATCATCTTTCACGGTTGCGTTTCAAATCTGATATTGCGTCAAACACTCTTATTGACGATTCTTTTCCAGATGATCACTTGTTTTCGGTTGCTACTCAAACTCCATGGTATGCAGATTTTGCAAATTTCTGTGTTAGTGGATCTCACCCTCCAGAATTGACTTATCAGCAAAGAAAAAGGTTTTATCATGATGCTAAACAATATTTTTGGGATGACCCTTTCTTGTATCGAAAGTGTGCTGATGGAATTTTTCGTAGATGTGTCCCTGAGTTCGAAGTACATGACATTCTCAAGCACTGTCATTCTCTCGCATGTGGAGGCCACCATGGTCCTTCCAAAACTGCTGCTAAGGTACTTCAATCTGGGTTCTTTTGGCCTTCTCTATTTAAGGATGCTCGTGCTTTCTGGTTTGGCATGTGATGCATGTCAAAGGACGGGTAATATTTCTAAACGTCATGAGATGCCTCAAACCGGTATTCTTGAAGTTGAGATATTTGACGTATGGGGTGTTGATTTTATGGGACCTTTCCCAAGTTCTTGTGGAATGAGATACATCTTAGTTGCTGTCGATTATGTGTCCAAGTGGATTGAAGCAGTTGGATCGGTAACCAATGATTCCAAGGTGGTTATGAAGCTTTTCAAGAATATTATCTTCCCTCGATTTGGAGTTCCTAGAACAGTGATAAGTGATGGTGGTTCTCATTTCCGCCATCGACAGTTCGAAACTTTGTTGAAGAAATATGGTGTTACTCACAAGGTTGCTCTTGCTTATCACCCTCAAACTAGTGGTCAAGTGGAGGTTTCTAATCGACAAATCAAAAGTATTTTGGAGAAGATGGTTGCAAAGTCAAGGAAAGATTGGTACTTGAAGCTGGATGATGCTTTGTGGGCTTATCGGACGGCATACAAAACACCTATAGGAACCACTCCTTATCGGTTGGTTTATGGCAAAGCATGTCACTTGCCAGTGGAATTGGAACATCGCGCCTTTTGGGCTATCAAAGAACTCAACATGGATTTGAAGGCTGCGGGGCAAGCAAGACTTCTTCAACTTAATGAGTTAGATGAGCTTCGTTTTGATGCTTATGACAACTCTCGGCTTTACAAGGAGAGAACGAAGAAGATGCATGACAAGATGATTCAGAGAAGAGATTTTTAGGTTGGTGACAAGGTGTTGTTGTTCAATTCTAGACTTCGACTTTTTCCAGGGAAGCTCAAATCAAGATGGTCCAGACCTTTTACTGTCACCGATGTCAAATTTTATGGTGCTATTGAAGTTATGGGACGAGATGGAACAAAATTTAAGGTCAACGGTCAACGCCTTAAATTATATGTGGATGGTGCATTCGTAGGAAACATGGAAGTAATTTATCTCGACAACCCCTCCACGGAGATCTGAACCAGCTGAGTCGAGCCAACGACGTTAAACAAAAGCGCTTCTTGGGAGGCAACCCAAGCCTTGTTGTGTATCTCAAAAAAAAAAAAAATATCGTGTGTAACGCAGGAAGAGCCTGCGTTTCAGGGCAAATTGCGGCTGTATAACGCAACTTGCGCCTGCGTTACTGCTTTAAGCGCAGTTTGCGCAGATGACGCGCAAGTTGACCCTGCGTATCTGTTGTTGGCGCAAATTGCTGTACAAGCGCGCCAGTTGCGCGTGTTCCAGGAGGTGGTAATTTTTTTTTCAGCCGCTTTTGTTCATTGTGCGCTGTTGTCTGTTATAAAAAAAAACAAAAATTTCCACCCATCTTTCTATTTATACCCCTATTTCACCTAATTCTTTTCCTATTTCAATTCCAAAACCTCCCATCTTTTCTTCCAAAATTCTAAACCTATTATTATTATTATTATTATTATTATTATTATTATTATTTATTATTATTATTATTTTTATTCATATTTATTTTTATTTATTATTATTATTTATTATTATTATTATTATTATTATTATTATTATTATTATTACTATTTATTTATTTTTTTTATTTTTCTTTTTAATCCCTAAACCCTATTACCTTCTCAAAATTTTTTTTTCCATTGTCTATATATACCCATACATACACACCCAATTTATTATTTTCTTCCTCTACATCTCTAAAAATTCAAGTTTGGGGGAAAATTAGTACAAGTTCACCTCTTCGATTCGTAGTTGGGATATCTCTTCTATATTTTATTTTTTATTACGAATTTGTGTTCTTGTAAATTGGGGGTTTTGTAATATTCTTGTTAATTGGGTATTTTTGGAGTGATATTGCTTGGTGGTTTTTGGTGGGATATTTCTTGGTGGATGTTGGTGAAGCTATTGTTGAGTGGGGTTTTGGTTATTATGGCTCCTAAGCGAAATGAGGGATGGTTTTCGCACCCGACACCTTGATTCCAGGGGAGTTTTCTTTCTTTTCTTTTTAGTGTAGTTTTATTTTGTTTTTAGTTATAGTTTTGTATCTTGTTCATTAGTTCATTGGGGACAATGAACTGCTTAAGTGTGGGGAAGGGTTCTCAATGTTAAAATTAATTAAAAAAAAAATTTTAAAAATTAAAAATACCAAAAATAATTCTAGCCATGCAATTTGATTAGTTGTTGTATTTTTCTTGATACACCCATGCATGCGTAGAATTCTTGTGTTTATTGACGCTTTTGTATGAGAAGTGACGTGCTTTGTTCTTGTGCACACACTTACACTAGCAAGTTGAAACTGGTAGACTTAATTGGATGTTGTAAGTGATTAGAATGACATGAATATGTGCAAGATGACTTGGTTTTCATGCTTTGAGTACAAGTAGATGCGTTAGAGAGTCTTGTTACTTGGGATTGATTATGTTTTGTCACACCAAGTGAGTTTTGAGCCTATATGCATATCGTTTGTATGATTTTTCGTTTGCTTGAGTGTCCACATGTTGTTTACATTGCTAGCACTTACTTGAGATCTTTCTTGAAATACATGATATTACTTGATGATGAGATGATAAAGGCACTTAGGTTTAATCTCGTGTTTCCCATATTTCCACACCTTTTATACATGATCAATTAGTCAACCCGTTGAGCATAATCATATTATTTCGGTGACACACTAAATTACTTGCCATTATCCTTTTTATTCTATTGGCCTTACCGTAATTTTGAACCTAAATTGTCAAGGGCTAGTATCATGCTTAAGGGAGTAATAAGGTGTGCAAAAGGGGGGGGTTTATTGATGATCATACTTTTGGGGAATATTGATTTTGGTTGATGCTTGCTAGTCGAAATTCATAAAATATCTATGGATCATTGTGCTTATTCCTTAGCTCTCAAAAGAAAAAAAAAGAAAAAAAAGAGAAAAAAAATAGAAAAAAAAAGAAAAAAAATAAATTTGAGAGCATTCTTATGTTTGTATGATCCTTCTTCATTCGACTAGTCAAGTTATTATAAGGGATATTGAAAAATCCAAGTGTGGGGAAGTATTTGTGGTTTTAATAGAAAGGGAATTGAATAATGATTATTGTTGGGTACTAGCTTTTGACACTTCACCTGTTTTAGCTTTACTTGACATACCTGGTCCCTAGCCCACGCTACAACCCGAATAAAGACCTTTTGATTGTCATCAGTGATGTATGTTGTGTTGAGAGTGAGATTGATTGCGAGTGTCAAGTTGTGTTTATGATTTTGTTGGAATTGAGTGATACACTTAACCTTGTTCTTGAGTGAATATTCGTTTTTGAGTGAAAGGTGAGTTATTACTTGTTTTGGCATAGGAGATCCCACGTTTAGACTTAAATATGTATTTCTTGTGGGCTTAGCATGATTACCAACGATTTTTACACTTGACATGAATTTTTATGACCTTCTGCATGTTGGTTGAGTAGACTACGTGAATACTTGCACTTTCGACACCAAGACATCGTATGTTTGCTTTGATTCTTAAGTTGATGTGGCATGAGAGGACTTGTGTGTGTGGTGTTGTGTTAGCATTGATCTTTTGCATGGTTAGATGAATTTTGTGGGTACATTCACTATAAACCCTCACGAGACAACACTCGTCTTACTAGGGCTGCCTAGGGGTTTAACGGCTTGTTGCATATGCTCAATGCAATCGTGTCATCTACGAAAGTGATGTTTGTTAGGACTTAGTTTTTATTTCACTTATTTGCCCGAGGATGTGCAAATGCTTAGTGTGGGGATGTATGATAGAGTATATTTTTATATATATTTTAGATGATTTAATTCTCATATTTATTGTGTTTTGCATTGATTTGGATTTTTATTTAATAGATTTGATTGTTTTATTGTAGGAAATAAAGAATTCATGACTTGGAAGGATTTGGAGCAAAAAGAGCTATTTTGGAGATAAAATAGGAGAAAATTCGTATTATTTGGCTAAACGGGCTGCCTGCACTGTTTGGGCCATATCTTGAGTTCCAGAAGTCAGAATCTGACGATCTTACTGTCCACGCGAAGCTTGTGGAATTATCTTTAATTCAGAGGGGGTCCAGTAAGAAAAATCCAACTGGAAGAGCCCAGAAACAGAGGAGAAAAAGAAGTGACGAATTTTACAAGAAAATCCTATTCAATTATGGATATCTTTTTGTAAATTGATTAGGATATTAAAAATACTTTTATTAAGGGATAGAAATCAGATTTTATCATTAGTTTTATTTATTAGAACGTGAGGGGGAGATAGAGAAACATATACAGACGTTTTTACAAAAGCTAGGGTTTTGGTTTTTCTCTCTTCATCTCTTCCTTTGTAAACACTTGGTTAATTAAGCTTGGATTCATTGTTCTTCGTTAATACAAAGTTTAAGGTACTCTTTATCTCATCTTGTTTATTAGCATATGTTTTATATGGCTTTCTTCATTATTTTTGTTGTTCTTAATCATAGTATGAGTGAGTAGTTTAATTCTAGGGTATTAAGGGGAGCCATGTTTGCACCATGATTTGGGCTTAATTTTATTAGTAGATTGATGGGTAAAGAGTAATTCTGATTGATATGTTATAATTCTTAATTTGTGTAATTGCGCAATATCACGGATTAATTGATTGCAATAGGAGTAATAGATCGAAAGATTTTACTACTAGAGGCTTACATACAATTAGCGGAATTGAAGGTGAGTGTGAAAACATCATTAGATATTCTGAGAGTGTTAATGCTTGAAAAAGATTAACCATTGCTTTAATTACTTTATCCCATTGAAAAGCTATACTTTTGTGATTTGTTTGGTGTAAACATGGTGAACCTGAATTGCCCTAGATCCCTTAATTAATTGATTTAAAACCTTTGTTAAATTTGTTTTAGTAGTTAATACAATTCTCCAACAATCGTTTGTGACTAGAAACAATTGATAATAGTTGAATTGAAATTGAAACTGTCTCCTTGAGGAATCGACCCGTATTTGCTAGTATCTACTACAATTGATACCGTGCGCTTGCGGTTAGACGTAATTTTACACATCATGGATCCTCAAAACCAGGTGGTTGTTGCACATAAACTTCTTCTTCCAACTCTCCATTCAGAAATGCACTCTTGACATCCATTTGATATACTTTAAAGTTTGAATGAGCAGCAAATGCCAAGAATATTCTGATGGCTTCCATTCTAGCAACAGGAGCAAATGTCTCATCATAATCAATGCCTTCCTGTTGAGAGTATCCCTTTGCAACCAACCTTGCTTTGTTCCTTATAATTACACCATCTTCATCCATCTTATTCTTTAGAACCCATTTTATTCCAACAATGGTTCTGTTCTTTGGTGCAGGCACAAGTTCCCATACTTTGTTCCTTTCAAATTGATTCAGCTCCTCTTGCATGGCAATAATCCAATCTGGATCCAACAGTGCATCATCAAGTTTCTTAGGCTCAACTTGTGATAGAAAATAGCCATAGAGGCACTCATTCTGAGTTGCTCTCCTAGTCCTTACTCCTGTATTAGGATATCCAATGATTTGCTCTGCAGTGTGTGATCTATCCCATTTCCTTGAGTGCTTAGCCTGATTTCTCATTCTTGATGTTGCTTCATCATCCACATCATGGTCATTCTCATTTCCTCCCCCTGTGAAGTTGCCACTACTCACAGGTGTGTCTTGGATGCTTGTTCCTTCACTATTGGTTGGCACAAATTCTTCAGAATTTTCCAACATATTCAGAATTATCCTTCAATACAAAGCATTTGCTTCCAAAAGTATGAACATACTTTAGAGTAGGCTTCTTTCCAGTCATCAAGTTATAAGGTGTCTTTCCAGTGTTTTTGTTGATGAGGGTTCTGTTCTGGATATAGCATGTAGTGCTCACAGCCTCAACCCAAAAACATGTAGGCATTTTTGCATCAAGTAACATTGTTCTAACAGCCTCAATTAGAGTTCTATTCTTCCTCTCAACAACTCCATTTTGTTGTGGAGTTCTTGGAGCTGAGAATTGCTGAGAAATGCCATTCTCTTTACAGAATGCTTCAAGTTTGACATTTCTGAACTCTGTTCCATTATCACTTCTCAGTACAATCACACTTGCATTGTTGGCCTTTGCTTCCTTGTCAACTTTCTTTATATGCTCAATGATTACTTGTGGAGCCTCATCTTTTGATGCCAGAAATTCCACCCATGTATACCTTGAAAAATCATCAACCATCACCAAGGCATACTTCTTTCTTCCTAGAGACATAATATTGACAGGCCCAAACAAATCCATATGAATGAGTTGTAGGGGCTTGGTTATAGATGTCACTGTCTTTGTCTTGTGGCTTGATCTTTTCATCTTTCCTTTTTGACAAGCCTCACACACTCCTTCTTGACAGAATTCAAGTGTGGGCATGCCTCTCACTAACTCTCTTTTGACTTGAGAGTTAATGGCTTTGAAGTTCAGGTGTGATAATTTCTTGTGCCACAGCCAACAATCTTCATTTGATGCTTTTGAGTAAAAGCAACAAATTTTGTCCTTGTTTGCAGAATCAATATTGGCTACAAACAGGCTTCCCTTCCTTACTCCAGATAGAGCAAAATCACCAGTCTTCTTGTGGGTGATCAAACATTCATCTTTGTCAAAATCCACCTTGAATCCCCTATCAGTAAACTGACCAACACTTAGCAGATTATGCTTGAGCCCCTTGACTAGTGCTACATCTTCAATGATGACATTACCAACTTTCAACTTGCCATATCCCAATGTGTTACTCATGCTGTCATCTCCAAAAGCAACCATTGGACCAGCCTTTTCCTCATACTGTGATAGCAGGGCCATATCACCAGTCATATGATTTGAGCATCCACTGTCCAAAATCCACATGACCTTCTTTTCACTTTCTTTGCCCTGCAAACACAAAGGTATTACTTTTCCTTTGGTACCCAAACAAGTTTGGGTCCATGTGACTTAGAAACAGTTTTATCATAAACAACATGCTTGTCAACTTTCTTGGCATTAGTCTTCTTGTCACTGTTAGAAGTCTTGGAACCTGAGGTTTCAGACTTAGGTGACAGAGGTACCTTCCTAGCTTTAGGAGGACTTGAAGACTTTGACCTGGTGTATTGTGTGTGAGAATTGTGACTGATACAACCATCAATGAATTGCCTTCTCAGATTGAAACAACTAGTCATAACATTCATATTGCATGGCATACAGTCAAATTTATCACAAAATGGTGCATCTCTATGTCTTAGAGGCACAGAACAATCATAAAAAGGTTTGGACACACTACCAACAGGTTTCTTGCATGCATGAGTTAAATGATTGGCACTGAAACAGTTCTGACAAGTTTTCCTAGGGGCATTAGGCATATAAGCATAGTTGTTATCCTTGTTAATCCCTAACTTGCCATTTCTTTTCTATTTCTTCTTAGTCACTTTCTTTTCTGATTCACTCTTCTCGGCTAAAACAAACTTAACAAACTTCTTAGGTCTTGGCCTATCAACTACTGGCTCCATGTCTTTTGACCTGACACTCTCACTCTTGGATGATGCTTGTTGTTCATTTGATTGTGCCTCATCCTCATCATTCAACATTTGTTTGATGAGTAAGGCATCCTCATCAATTTCAAATGTTGGTTCCTTAAAAATTAGATTTTCAGTCTTTTTCAAAATGTGAGGCACTCCCTCATGAACAACTGTGTCATCTTCAATGACAGCATAGCCTTTTCTCTGTTTAAGAATGTCATAATCAAGTCCAATAGCAGCCTTGGGTTTTGCTTCAATTTTCTCACAGTAGGATTTCACTAGACAAGATGATTTCTTGAAAGTTTTTAGTTTGAATTCATTTTCAGCTAATTCATCCCTAATAGCCTTTTCAACCTGACTAGCACACAAAACCTTATTCTGCAGATATTCAACTTCTTTCTTAAGGTTTTCTATTTGCATAGCAGTTAGCTCAAGTTCCTCATTCTTTTTGGTTAACATTTCATTTCTAGTAGACAGTTTAGCAATCTCTTCATTAGCAGCAGTCATACTAGTATGAATGTTAAACATTTCAACAGATAGTTGTTCAATCATGCATTTATACTCTGAAATAGACATATCTATAGTAGTGAGAGATGGTACCTGAGAATCAGATGGAGATGGGTCATCCTTGGAATTGGCCATCAAGGCATAATTGCAGAATTCTTGCTCCTCTCCATCACTGTCAGAATCATCCCAGCACTTCCCTTCAGCTATGTAGGCCTTACCTTGTGTCTGCTTTTTCAGAAGGGCCTCATACTTAGCTTCAAGCTCAAGATAGTCTCTATCCTTCTTTTTAGGCTTTTTGTATTCACTGGCAAAATGCCCTAGGTCATTGCATCTATAGCACCTTACAGATGACCTATCCACATGGCTGGTTTTAAACTTATTCTTGTTTGGTTTCACAATTGCCTTGCTTTTGTTGAATGAATGGTTTTAGGTTTTGGGTTTGAAGGGTTGATTCCTTTTGAATCTGATGTTTAGAAATTTTCTGGCCATGAAAGCATATGAAGTATTTTCCATCCCATCTAGTTCTTCAAGAGTGTAAAACTCTTCTTCCTCCTTCTCCTCAACAGGTTCACTTACCTCAGGTTCAGTTTCTTCCTCTTCTACTACCTCCTCTATCCTTAACTGACTTGTAGATGCTTCTAGGTCTTGAACAGATTTGTTGACAATCAAGGCACATGATGTGTTTACCATTCTGCCTTGATTAGCTTGGATAGCCCTTTTCTGAAGCAACTCAAGCTCATGAGTTTTTAAAACTCCATAGAGCACATCATATGTAACTTTGTTCAAATCTCTTTTCCTTAGAGAAATGACCCTTTGCTCTAGATGGTTTGGTGAGGATAGCAGAAACTTCATGTTTAACTCCTTGGTACTGTAAACCTTGCCATTCATCTGCAACTCTGTAACTAGCTTGTGAAATCTCTCAAACATCTCAGTAATGCTTTCCTTGGGCTGTGCCATGAAAGCTTCATACTGTGTGACCAGTATCTGTTTCTTGTTTTCCTTAACCTCATCAGTTCCTTCACACAACACCTCAATGTGATCCCACATTTCTTTGGCAGATGTACATGATGCAATGTTTGTAAACATTGACATGTCCATGGAATCATTGATAAGCAACATAAGGTGGCTGTCAAGAGCAACCTTCTCCCTTTCTGATTCTGTCCATTTTGATGGATCCTTGGCCTCATAAGATCTTGGGATAGTTGTGGTTCCAACAGTCTTCTCTGGTATCTCTTGTTGTGGAACAAAAGGACCATTCTTGAGAATCTCAGGATACAAAGGATGAGAGGCTTTGATGAACAACATCATCTTTATCTTCCAGAGGTTGAAATTCTCTTTGTCAAACTTAGGGACCTTCACCGTTCCTGTAGTCTTTGGTGTATTCGAACTCATGATCGTTTTTCTGTTTTTGAATAAATAGCCCGCTCTGATACCACTTGTTGAGTATTGAATACGATAAGAGAATACAGAGGGGGGGTGAATGGATTCTCGAACTTTTCTTTTCCGAGTCTATGTAGCAAGAATGTTTGTGTGTGCAGGATTGAAGGTGCGGATAAAGAATAACACAAAACACAATATCACTTTAATCTAATGTATTATTAGATAAAGGTTGCTACAATCTGTGAATACAAATGATAGTATTCTCAGCTTCGTTTTTCTCAGAGAGATACAGCTTAGTGTATGAAAAACTTGACTCACAAAGTTACTAAGTTATGAAGTGAGGCTGTGTCCTTATAGAACATGGATACAGCCTACTTACTGCAAATAAGGTAGCTAAACAAATTACTTTCTAGTCTGTCTATCCTTTTTGAGTAAGTGTCCAAACGGTTACAGATTTGACTTTGCAAAGCCTGTTTAGATCCACTTCTTTAGCTCCTTGTCTCTTCTATATCTCTCCAAGCTTCCTTGTAGGCTTTCCAGAGCACGTTACAGATTGTGGTCCATAAAGTGCATTGGCTTGTTGCAGGTTTCTGACTTGTACAATTTCTTCAGTATTTTGTCTCCAAGAATGTATTCGAGAAGTGACTAAGTAAGTGATTCGAGAACTGGAATTGACTTGATTGATAACTCTGAGTTCTCGAACACTGTTATATTGACATATCGAACCACTTCTCGAATAGCCCTTTTCCATCAGGATTCCTTGAGTTATCGAATAGAACATTTGACTTATCGAATCCTCGAGATATCGAATAGCTTTCTGAGTCCTTGAGATATCGAATGGAACTTTGACTTGTTGACTCCTTGAGAACTCGAATACCACTTAGACTTGTTGACTTCCTGAGTTCTCGAATAGAGTACATAGACATATCGAATCTCTGAGATATCGAATGAGATATCGAACAGTATATACAGAGATATTGAATAGTGTCTTGAGATATCGAATCCCTGTCTTCTCGAATGCTGGACTTCTCGAATAGACAAATATACTTCTCGAATTGGTACTTAGGCAAATTCTTCTTTTCTTCAAATCCCAACTGTGATTATTTGACAGTCTTTAACTCCTTGCTTGAGGCATGAACCTTGGAACTTCTTTCAAGCATTATTCTAGACTCTATAAGTACAGTTACACAACTAGGATTTGATGCCTACTACAAGTACAATACAAATAGAAACTCTACAACTAGAGGTTCCCTCAGTTAAGAGGTCATGTAAGTAATGCAAAGCATTACAAACAATTAGGCTTGTTATTAGATGTATACAGGCATGCCTCTGTGACTAACAACCAACCACCTTACACCCCACTTGCACATTTATTGTTGGGTTTCAACCCAATATGATGTTATGGTCTTTGGTGGTCCAAGATATATATGGGTAAGATAATAATTGTTTGTGTAGACAATTATTATATATGGTATGTCTTAATCACTAAGTAGGGTAATTAGGTGCCAAGAATTGGAAGGCTGGTAGAACAAGTATGGTAAGACTTGTATAATAAGAATAGAGCATGTGAGTTTGTGTTAATGATTTTTATAAAACCATTATTAGATGTCGACATAATTCATTTCTAACAAGATGGACATGGGTTAGATTCTAATGATCAACAATTTTTTATACATTATTGTAATAAAGGGATAAATGTGTAATTTACTAAAAAACCTTGAAAAGGCTTGTTGGCTAATAATATATATAATGGATTGGCGTAAGGAGGTTTAGGTGATGAGGTGGTCGTCGTGTCGGTTAAAAGGTAATTTTATTAGAAATTAGAAATAATTAGAGAAAGAGTTGGGCCAGAGTATTGATTTAAAAGCTAAAATTATGCTACCAATTAACTAATTAATGATATAATTAATTTAACAAACAAACAGATCAAAAAAAGAATTAATGCACTAAAATAACACATTATAAAACAGAAAAAAAATTGAGAAAAATATTGTTAACTAAAATTAATACAAAGATATTTTAGACTGAATTTTAAAAAAACTTACCACAAAAAAAAGTTTCAAAAACACCTAATTTTTTAAAAAAAAGTCACAAAATTTTTTACTTTGAGAATTTACAACAAACATGTTTTTAAAATTTATACTAACAAAAGTCAACACAAATCAACAAATTAACATTTTATTATTTTACAAATACTAGCTTATAACCCGTGCGATGCACGGATTTTTTTTGATATTTAATGAATTTTATTTTATGTTACAATTGTATTTTTATATAATTATTATTTATATATTTTTATTTTAATTTTAACTTGAATTATTTAATAAAAATTTAATTAATTGTATGCATGGTTTAAAACTTATATGATAAAATTTTAAAATAAATATATTGTTCATGGAATTCGAACCTTGAAATTTTAGTAAATTAATTTAATCATATACTATATTTAATCATTAGATCTAACGGTTCTGATTTTTTTCTAAAAATATAACGGTTATTATTCGTAGTATATAAATTTCTATTATATTTTGTTAGTTATTAGAAGATAAGGTGTGATATTTTTGGGTATATATTAATTATTGCAATATTATGTTTTACATTAAAAGTTAACGTATTTAAATTGGGAAAAAATATTATTGATTGGAAGATACAAATTTATAAAATATAATAAAATTTCATTGTGTTATAAATAAAATTTATTGATATGGTGTTTCTTTTATAATGTTATAAATTTTATTTAATATTACAATTATGTTTTGTATAATCATTATTTTTTATGACTTTAAAGGAAATATTAATGATTGGAAGATATGATACGGTTGATGTTTTTAGGTGTTTATAAAAGGTAATATCTTCACATAAAAGCAAATGTGAAAAAGTAAAATTATACTAATGTTTCCTTATAAATAAAAAAGGTACATGTTTTAATTCGAAAGGAAATATTATTGATTGGAAGATATGATACGATTGATGTTTTTAGGTGTTTGTAAAAGGTAATAACTTCAACTAAAAGTAAATGTGAAAAAGGCAATCGACTAATTACCATTAATTATTTTATGTTATTATTTATTTTAGGTGTTTTAATATTATTGATATCAAATATATTTTTCTTTTTAATGAAGGGTAAATAAGTAAAGTCACGAAGTACCAAAAAACAGGTACCAAAAACATAAATAAAATTTATTGATATGGTGTTTCTTTTATTATGTTATAAATTTTATTTAATATTGCAATTATGTTTTGTATAATCAATTTTTTTTATGATTTTAAAGAAAATATTAATGATTGGAAGATATGATACGGTTGATGTTTTTAGGTGTTTATAAAAGGTAATATCTTCAACTAAAAGTAATGTGAAAAAGTAAATCGACTAATTACCATTAATTATTTTATGTTATTATTTATTTTAGGTGTTTTAATATTAAAATTTTAAAATAAATATATCGTTCATGGAATTCGAACCTTGAAATTTTAGTAAATTAATTTAATTATATACTATATCTAATCATTAGATCTAACGGTTCTGATTGTTTTCTAAAAATATAACGGTTATTATTCGTAGTATATGGATTTCTATTATATTTTGTTAGTTATTAGAAGATAGGGTGTGATATTTTGGGGTATATATTAATTATTGCAATATTATGTTTTAAATTTAAAGTTAACGTGTTTAAATTGGGAAAAAATATTATTGATTGGAAGATACAAATTTATAAAATTATAATAAAATTTGGTTGTGTTATAAATAAAATTTATTGATATGGTGTTTCTTTTATTATGTTATAAATTTTATTTAATATTACAATTATGTTTTGTATAATCATTATTTTTTATGATTTTTAAGGAAATATTAATGATTGGAAGATATGATACGATTGATATTTTTAGGTGTTTATAAAAGGTAATATCTTCAACTAAAAGCAAATGTGAAAAAGTAAAATTATACTAATGTTTCCTTATAAATAAAAAAGGTACATGTTTTAATTCGAAAGGAAATATTATTGATTGGAAGATATGATACGATTGATGTTTTTAGGAGGTTGTAAAAGGTAATAACTTCAACTAAAATTATGTAAAGCATAATGTAATGTAATATGTAATAGAGGAAATATATAACTCAACTAGGATAAAAGAAAAATAATATTAACTCTATACAGGGATCGTGAAAGTTGAAGAACTTGCATCAACAAGGATCAAGTCGCTGAAAGAAGTTCATTAACATGATCAAGCCTCAGTGATAAAATAAGATGTACAGATGATTCAGTTGAAGGGCCAAAAGATTCCAGTGATAAAGTTTTTATGGTTGCACAAATCTTAGCAGTGTTCTTAAAAACATGATACGAAGACCACGAGTGAATGTTAGTCGTCTGTGAACCAGACCAGTTGCACTAGGCGTCAGCACTTCACAAAGGAATCGAAGTATCTAACTCAGAAAAACTGTTAAGAGGTATGATTGAGTTTAGAGCAGTATTGATATCCTCCATTTTGGAAGCTGCATATTTAAGGATGTCAAATTAAGAGGAAAATGAATAGTATTCAAAATCACTATTCATATGAATAGTAACCAAAATCACTATTCATATGAATAGTAACCGAAATCACTATTCATGAATATTAACAAAAATTACTATTCATCCGGGCCCCCCGTGAATAGTACTGTTCAAATAGTGGCTGGTGGGGCCCACGTCCAAAATATTTTCAACAGACACGTTTTTGTGGTTGTTGGAATAGTGTTACTATGCAGGTGGGGCCCATGGGGGTTGTTGAAATAGTGCAACATAGTGACTTTCTAAAACCTATAAATATGCCTGTTGTATTTCATTTCAAAACACACATCCACACACAACTTTCTATTCTCTCTCTTATATCTTCTCTGTGTAAGCTGCTAGACAGTCCATCTAGTAGGAAAGCCGGCTTAGCCCGCTTTCAGGAAGTGTCGGGTAGAAGGTCCTCGTGCCTAAACTATCCTTAGGAGTGTTTGATTTTGTAGCTTATCCATAGGATTAGATTGTGTAACAAACCTCCGGGTTTTATCTATTTAAAGATATTTCCCACACAGTTGTGTTATTTTGATTTAGTATTTTTGATTTCATATCCACATCAAAAATTGAAATATTTTTAAATAACGTATTCAACCCCCCTTCTACGTTATTCCGGACCTAACAATTGGCATCAGAGCCACTCTATTATTGTACAACAGTGAAGATCCAAAAAGCTATACAATCATGACAGAGAAAACACAAAATCCAACAACAAGCAGATATGAATCGATCAGAGTTCCAATACTCAGGGCATCAGAATATCCCATATGGAAGGTGAAGATGGAAATGTTTCTGGAGGCTACAGATCCAGAGTACTTAGACAGAATCCATGATGGTCCACATAAGCCTACCAAATTGTCTGTTGCAGTTGATGGAGAGGAACAGAAAACGATTCCAAAGGAGAAGAAAGACTACACCCCTGAAGATATCTCCTCTATTAGGAAAGATGCCAAGGTAAGGCATTTATTACATAACGCCCTTGACAATGTTATGTCTAACAGGGTCATTGGATGCAAAATTGCTAAGGAGATTTGGGATGCTTTGGAAGTCAGATGTCAAGGAACCAAAGCCATCAAAAAGAACAGGAGAACAATACTCACACAGGAGTACGAGCACTTTGACTCAAATACTGATGAGTCATTAACAGATATATATGACAGATTCCTCAAATTGCTAAATGATCTGTCACTGGTAGATAAGGAGTATAATCTTGAAGACTTCAATCTGAAATTCTTGTTGGCTCTTCCTGAGAAATTGGACTTAAAGGCCACTACCATCAGAGACAATCATGATCTGGAAAACATGTCTCTTGATGAAATCTATGGAATGCTCAAGACTCATGAGCTTGAGATGGAACAAAGTAGTAAGAGGCATGGAGGCAAGTCCAAATCAATTGCTCTTAAAGCTGAGGAGAAAGCTTCTAAAGAAGTTGCTGTGAAAAAGAGTCAATCCAATAGAAAGGCTCTTATTACAAAGCCTGGTACTGAGTCATCAAACTCTGATGATGACTCAATCTCTGACAATCTCACAGACTCTGAAGATGATAGAAGTGATGCTGAGATGATACAACTTACAGCCCTGATGGTAAAAAGCTTCAAGAAGATGTCTTAGAAGAACTTTAGGAAGGGAAAGAAGTTCACACGAAGAGATTCAAATTTCGAAAAAAAGAATTTTAGAAAAGCTGAGGAAGAGGAAGGCAGGTCTGGGAAAGTGGACAAGTCCAAGATCAGATGCTATAATTTTGGTGAGAAAGGACATTTTGCACCTGAGTGCAAGAAAGCCAAAGCTGATAAAGGTCAAGCTTACATCACAAAGAAGAAGGACTGGGATGACACTTCAGATTCTGAAGATGAGGTGAACTATGCCTTGATGGCAAATGTTGATAGTATCTCTGAAGCTACTGAGACCAAGGTACCTCACTCTACTCTAGCTTTTGATACTACTGATATATCTGAGTTAAGACTCTTTCTTAAAAACTTGCATGTTAGCTACAGAGATCAGACTTTAGAAAATGAAAGAATAAAATCTGAAAGTCTAGACCTTAGAAAGAGAAATGACTATCTAGAATTAGAATTAGTCCAGATGTTACAAATTCAGAAAGAGAGAGATGATGCTATTTTTGTTAAAACTGAATTATTGAAAAAGCATGCTTATCTTGAATCTGAACTTGCTAAAGAAAGAAACATTATTAAAACTTGGACTAACTCTGGGAAAACTACTCAGATTATCATAGAGAATGATTGTTGGAAAGAAGGTCTAGGTTACACTGATAAAAAGAAAACTGACAACCTAGAAGCTGAGACCTCTAAACCTGTATTTACTGAAAAGGCTGCAAAACCCAAACTTAATCATATGAGGTTTGTACCAAAATCTGACAAACCAAAACAGGATGAAGTCAAATCAGTAAATATTAGTTTAATGTCTCAGAAACAGCTTACACACAAGCTGAAGGAGTTAAAAAGAGTGAACAAGGTAAAAGAACCTAGGAAAAATAGAAATGGAAAGGTAGGCATCAATAAAAGCAACAACTATATGTCCATTCCCAATGCTCCTAGGAAGAAATGTTACAACTGTGGAAATCCTAACCATCTTGCTACTTTTTGCAGGAAGAATAAAAATATAAACTCTATACCTTCTAAGTCAGGAGTTAAGAGTGGTTTAGTTAGGTTTAAGCCACAGAATCCTTGTTTTCACTGTGGCAATATTTGGCATTCTATTTATACATGCAAAGAGTATCATAATTTGTATTATGATTATTATGAAATTAAACCCTCTTTGAATAAATTCAAGATTGATTCTACATGTATAAATTCTGATAAAAAGAATGTTAGCACAAACTCTGATAAGACTTCTGCTGCAAAAGCTAACAAACTTAATAAGGCCAAAGGATCCAAGCAAGTCTGGGTCCTTAAAACTAATCATTAATGGTCCAGATGGCCTATGGTGAAGAAAGATCTTGTGAGAGGATTGCCCAAATCAGTTTTTACTCCAGATGGCCTATGTGACTCATGTCAAAAGGCAAAACAAAGGAAAACTTCATTCAAAAGTAAGACTGAATCCTTAATTCTCGAGCCATATCACTTATTGCATGTTGATTTATTTGGTCAAGTAAATATAATGTCTATTGGAAAGAAAAGATATGCTTTGGTTATTGTTGATGGATACACCAGATATACATGGGTATATTTCATGCACAAGAAAGAAGAAACTGCATCAATCTTAACAGAGCATGTCAGACAACTGGACAAAGGATCTAAGCATACAGTGAAAATCATAAGGAGTGATAATGGCACTGAGTTCAAGAATGCAGTCATGGAAGAGTTTTGTAAAGAAAATTGAATAAAGCAAGAATTCTCTGCACCTGGAACTCCACAAAAAAATGGAGTAGTAGAGAGAAAGAACAGGACTCTCATAGAAGCTGCAAGGACCATGCTTGATGAAGCAAAGCTGCCAACTTACTTCTGGGCTGAAGCTGTGCAAGCTGCTTGTTTCACACAAAATGCTACACTCATAAACAAGCATGGTAAAACACCATATGAGATGGTGAAAAAGAAGAAGCCGAACCTGAAGTACTTTCATGTGTTTGGATGTAAATGTTTTGTTCTTAAGACTCATCCAGAACGACTTTCCAAATTTGATTTAAAAGCTGATGAAAGAATCTTTGTTGGATACCCACTATAAATAAAAGCATTCATAGTGTATAATTTCAGAACAAAAGTGGTCATGGAATCTATCCATGTGTCTTTTGATGATAAAAAGATAACATGACTTAAAGATTTTGATGAACATGACAATCTGAGATTTGAGAATGAAGAAATAAACGTTGATCTACAAACTTCTGATATTCTTTCAGACTCTATTGTTCAATCTATACCAGTAGATCAGACAGCAGCACATGTTGAGGGGGAGCAAGTGAACGATGAAAATGAACCCCAATCAAGTGAAGAAACATCAAAGAATGCATCTGCTGATTCATTAAACTCTGATTCATCAAACTTTGAAAGCAACGGCTCAGGGGGAGCAAACAATGATTTTGGATCTACTAGTCATCACACTCAACATAATTATGAACTTGGGGAATCATCAAGATCAAATCTGCCGAGACAAAAGGTATGGAGTAGAGCGCATCCCTTTGAACAGATTATTGGTGAACCGGACACAGGTGTACAGACTAGAAGAGCAACACAGAATGAATGCAATTTCGCAGGATTTTTATCTCAAATTGAACCTAAAAAGGTTGATGAAGCTCTTGATGATCCAGATTGGGTAACTGCAATGCAGGAAGAACTCAATCAGTTCGAAAGGCAAAAAGTGTGGAAGCTGGTGCCAAGACCAAAAGATAAATCTATAATTGGCACTAGATGGTTGTTTAGGAATAAACTGGATGAAAATGGTATTGTTACGAGGAACAAAGCTCGATTGGTAGCAAAGGGTTACTCTCAAGAAGAGAGAATTGATTATGATGAAACCTATGCTCCAGTTGCAAGGCTTGAAGCAATCAGGATGTTCTTAGCATTTGCTGCACACTACAACTTTAAGGTTTTTCAGATGGATGTGAATAGTGCATTTTTGAACGGAGATCTAGAGGAAGAAGTATATGTTGAACAACCTCCTGGGTTCGAAGACAAGGAATTTGAAGGTTTTGTGTACTTTCTCTTCAAAGCTCTCTATGGTCTCAAGCAAGCCCCTCGAACATGGTATGATACTCTCTCCAAGTTCTTACTTGAAAATGGTTTTACAAGAGGTATCATGGACAAAACTCTCTTTCATAAAAAACATAAAAATGATATAATTCTGGTGCAAGTATATGTGGATGATATAATATTTGGTTCTACTAATGATTTGCTATGCAAGAGATTTGCTAAGCTAATGCAGAGTAGGTACGAGATTAGCATGATGGGTGAGTTGTCCTTCTTCCTTGGACTTCAAGTTGTTCAGAAGCCTGATGGTATTTTCATCTGCCAATCAAAATACATAAAGGATCTTCTTAAGAAGTATTGGATGGAAGAAGCAGCTACTGCCAAGACCCCGATGCCAACTGCAGTCAATCTTGATGAAGATAACTCTGGTAAGTCAGTTGACATCACGAAGTATCGAGGTATGATCGGCTCTCTCTTGTACTTAACTGCTAGTAGACCAGATATTATGTTCGTAACTTGTCTATGTGCTAGATTTCAGGCTAACCCTAAAGAGTCACATCTTATAGCTGTTAAACGTATTTTCAGATACCTTAAGGGAACCCCCAATCTTGGGATTTGGTACCCTAAAGGAACAGGTTTTGACCTAGTTGGCTATACAGATTCTGACTTCGCAGGTTGTAAGATTGATCGGAAAAGTACTTCTGGAAGCTGCCAGTTTCTAGGAAGAAGGTTGGTATCTTGGTACAGCAAGAAGCAACACTCAGTATCTACCTCGACAGCCAAAGCAGAATACATTGCGACAGGTAGTTGTTGTGCTCAGATCTTGTGGATGAGGAATCAACTTCAGGACTATGGACTCATGTTGAACAAAATTCCAATTCTATGTGACAACACGAGTGCCATTGTCATTGCCAACAATCCAGTTCAACACACCAGGACTAAGCACATTGATATCAGGTATCATTTCTTACGAGAGCATGTCATGAATGGAACTGTGGTATTATATTTTGTTCCCACAGATCAATAAATTGCAGACATCTTTACTAAACCACTGGATGAATCCACTTTCTCCAGGTTAGTTGGTGAACTTGGGATGTTAAATCTGTCTAATTAATTTTGGATAATCAATAACTGCAATTTGTTATAAGTTCACATGTATTTTAAATGTCCATATGTTTAGTACTTGTGAATTTGTTTTGCATCCAGTCCTCATATTATAGTTATCTCTATATTAATTACCACACTTATAAATGCTATATTTTATGGTAATTAGTTAGTAAATAATTGATTAATTGTAGCATAATTAAATAAATATTTTATTGACATATATCAATTAATGATATTTTGTTAATTTTATGTCTATTTAATTGTGAGTTTATCTGATTATTGTGGATTAATTCTTGATTTATTGTGTGATTATTTTTAAATCCATAATAATTAGAAGTATTAAATATGTATATGTGTATAGGCTGATAGGTTTCGGCGATAAGATGTTTTTTCGGCCGACAGGTTTCGGTGATAAGATGTTTTTTCGGCTAATTAGGTAGTTAGGTGAGAAATTATTGAGCGGTGTTATTTTTCAAACATAACCTGTCACTATTACACCTAACCCACAATTACTTGAAACCTTATAAATGATGAGTTTTTGTTTGTGTTTAACATCATCATTTTTCAGATATACAGAGCATATACACACAATTGCTGAATATTTCAAGCTTTGACCGGAAAGATCTCACAATCTAGCTGGTGGTTTTTAGAGCGGATTTCATATTCTTGTTATACGCACTAACCCTTGTTTTTGAATTTCCTCAAATTTTTGAAAATGGCATTGCAGGGAAACTTTTTAATTGCTAAAGTGAATCCTATTTCCATTCAGCAAATCGAAACCATTCAGGATGAGCAATTTTGGGCTTGGACACAATTTCTGAATGAACATTCATTAATTCGCTATGCTTTAGTTACACAGGTGCAGCTTAACCATGATGCATTGCGTGAACTATATTGCAGTGCGGTTAACACTTCTGGACAGGACGGGTGTGCATTCACATATCGACTATTTGGTAGGTCGATTAGGGTCACTGAACGAGATGTTAATCGAATTCTTCATTTTCCTATGGAAAATCTCGTTTCTGATCCTACACCTGAACAGATTGAAATGTTCTTTCGTTTTATAAGGTACCAAGATGGCAATTTCAATACTGGTAATCTTTCTAGAACATTTCTAACCCAGTACTGGAATTTCTTCTTTCACACTCTTAACCATGTTTTTTCCTCAGATAGAACAAATCAAGATCGAAAACCTGAATTTATTCAAATAATAGGGTATGCGGTCGCCAACAATTTGAGGATTAATTTTGGAAAAATAGTGCTTGGTCAAATCATTTTAAAAATGAAATGCTTGAGAACAAGAGATGTTCGGAGTCAAAATGTCAAATGTCTATATCCAAGGTTTCTACAGTTAATACTAAATGATTTTTTGAATGATGAAGACAGGGTACGCTTGGAAAATGGTCAAAAGGTGGAATGTTCTTCTATGAAAACGAATGTAATTAATTACATAAGCAAAAAGAAATATACGGATGTGCCTACAGTCCTAACTGAATATCTAAAGACTGTCCCACTTCCGTTGTTACCACGACCAGTGAGAGCAGGTATACGACAAGGTAATATTTCAATCCCTGCTATTCCAACCTCTGTATTCCCTATTGTGTCACAGGAAATACAGTTTCTACAGCCCCTAGTGGCCATCTTACCCGACCAAGAGCAGGAAATCCCACCGACTCTAACACAGGTCGAAGAGCCCATTCTACAAATGCAAACACAAACACAACAAACTCCTACAGCTCAATTGTCACTTAAACGACCAGTCATCCACATTATTGAGGGAGATAGTGCCCAGCAGCACCACATAAGGAGTTCGTTACATCAGCAGCTCTACCTCATTCTAAAAGAAGTAAACCAAATGAACCTGAGGTAACTGCAACTGTTAGTGAAACAATTCTTCCTTGTCAAATGAGTGAAAATATAAATAAGGTTGAATTGACGGGAGCAACTATCTTGAGTTCCATTTCACGGAACATAAGAGTGGTTGATGATCTTTCTAAAGATCAAATGCCTTCACAGGCATCCGAGGTGGAATTACCTACCTCAATAACTGCTGGTGAATCTTCCATTTTACGGAAAGATCCATCGGTAGGTGGTTCTTTTATGAACCAAGTGTCTTCACAGACGTACAAGGGAAACTTGGGTTTTGTGCCATTTAATCGATTCAAGTTTAACCTCCCAGAGAGAAAATCTCTGGATCTCTTTCGAGATTTACCACTCTTTACCAGTGGTCGGCAACTCGCTTCACGCGAGGACGGAAGCTCACGAACTTTCATTGCACCATCCGTGACCTCTGAAAAAGGGGCTAGGATGATTTCATTTGCAGGTACACATATCGGTGGAAGCTCTAGAGGAAAGTTGAGGGAAACACCAACAGAACATGTAAGTGTAACCCAAACCATTAAACCGAGTGAATATAGAGTGTTGAGTGAAACACCTGAAGAACATACGAGTGAGGAACCTACTCAACCACATGCACCTGTAACCAGAAAGGAATATAGCAGACTCCTTACACGGGTCCAAACAATGGAAAAAAAGTTGCAAAATATCTGTAAGTCCATTGCAGAAATAAAAAATTTGCAACTTATTCAACATGATGCATTCCAGGTTAAATTAAGTTCCATGGCATCCCAGTTTAGTCATGTAATTCATTACTTGGGGAAGACAACTTCGTCTAATTTACCAACTCCACATCCTACTAGTCTGGAGGATAACCCAACTGAGGGGGAGAAGGTGGATGATCAAGAAGCTACTAGGCGTAATAAGGGCAAGGAAAAGGTTGTTGACACAGAATTAACTTTATTTTGGGAAAGGAAAAGCTAATCGGAATATTCGTGCTATGTGGAAAGAAAGCAAAGGCAAACTTGAAGATATGTTCAGTCTAGAGGAACAATTGTCTTGCACTTGGAAATCTAGAAAATGTATATATATGAACCAGAATGTACTTTAATATTATTTATCTTTGTATTTCATTTTTTGTTGTATCAGTTAAGTTATCCTCTAGGAATTTGCTTGTCAAACCCTAACAATCAAATAGGGGGAGATTGTAAAGCATAATGTAATGTAATATGTAAAAGAGGAAATATATAACTCAACTAGGATAAAAGATAAATAATATTAACTCTATACAGGGATCGTGAAAGTTGAAGAACAGGCATCAACAAGGATCAAGTCGCTGAAAGAAGTTCATTAACATGATCAAGCCTCAGTGACAAAATAAGATGTACAGATGATTCAGTTGAAGGGCCAAAAGATTCCAGTGATAAAGTTTTTATGGTTGCACAAATCTTAGCAGTGTTCTTAAAGACATGATACGAAGACCACGAGTGAATGTTAGTCGTCTGTGAACCAGACCAGTTGCACTAGGCGTCAACACTTCACAAAGGAATCGAAGTATCTAACTCAGAAAAACTGTTAAGAGGTATGATTGAGTTTAGAGCAGTATTGATATCCTCCATTTTGGAAGCTGCATATTTAAGGATGTCAAATTAAGAGGAAAATGAATAGTATTCAAAATCACTATTCATATGAATAGTAACCAAAATCACTATTCATGAATAGTAACGAAAATTACTATCCATCCGGGGCCCACGTGAATAGTATTGTTCAAATAGTGGCTGGTGGGGCCCACGTCCTAAATATTTTCAACAGACACGTTTTTGTGGTTGTTGGAATAGTGTTACTATGCAGGTGGGACCCACGGGGGTTATTGAAATAGTGCAGCATAGTAACTTTCTAAAACCTATAAATAGGCCTGTTGTATTTCATTTCAAAACACACCTCCACACACAACTTTCTATTCTCTCTCTTATATCTTCTCTGTGTAAGCTGCTAGACAGTCCATCTAGTAGGAAAGCCGGCTTAGCCCGCTTTCAGGAAGTGTCGGGTAGAAGGTCCTCGTGCCTAAACTATCCTTAGGAGTGTTTGATTTTGTAGCTGATCCGTAGGATTAGATTCTGTAACAAACCTCCGGGTTTTATCTATTTAAAGATATTTCTCACACAGTTGTGTTATTTCGATTTAGTATTTTTGATTTCATATCCACATCAAAAATCGAAATATTTTTAAATAACGTATTCAACCCCCCTTCTACGTTATTCCGGACCTAACAAAGTAAATGTGAAAAAGGCAATAGATTAATTACCATTAATTATTTTATGTTATTATTTATTTTAGGTGTTTTAATATTATTGATATCAAATATATTTTTCTTTTTAATGAAGGTTAAATAAGTAAAGTCACGAAGTACCAAAAAACAGGTATCAAAAAACATAAATAAAATTTATTGATATGGTGTTTCTTTTATTATGTTATAAATTTTATTTAATATTGCAATTATGTTTTGTATAATCAATATTTTTTATGATTTTAAAGAAAATATTAATGATTGGAACATATGATAAGATTGATGTTTTTAGGTGTTTATAAAAGGTAATATCTTCAACTAAAAGTAAATGTGAAAAAGTAAATAGACTAATTACCATTAATTATTTTATGTTATTATTTATTTTAGGTGTTAATATAATTTTTTTTAATAAAAAATTATACTAATGTTTCCTTATAAATAAAAAAGGTAACATGTTTTAATTCGAAAGAAAATATTATTGATTGGAAGATATGATACGATTGATGTTTTTAAATGTTTGTAAAAGGTAATAAATTCAACTAAAAGTAAATGTGAAAAGGGCAATTGAATAATTACTATTAATTATTTGATGTTATTATTTATTTTAGGTATTTTAATATTATTGATATTGAATTTTTTCTTTTAATAAAGGGTAAATAAGTAAATTCACGAAATACCAAAAAACTGGTACCAAAAAACAGGTACCAAAACTTTCAATGTTTCGGAATTTATATAATAGTATAGATTCTAGATTCGGTATTAAAGTCGTAAATAAACTAAAAAAAACAATTTGAAAATCCAAAATAAAATAATTTACAGAGAATCTAAATAAAATAACCACAAAAAACCTATATTAATTTATAATTTAATTATTTAAAAATTACAAAAATATTGAATTTCCTCAACAATAAAATTTAAAGTAAATTAATAACGAAGGAATGCAAAATATCTGGGATCTAAATCCATTACGGTTCCTAAAAATGCACGTTGTTAACAGAAAGAAAAGGCAAGCTGCTTAACGTTATTTTCTCAAAGTACGATCTTGTAGGCTTCTCAGATGGATCATGGTTCAAAGGGCCCAATGATTTTATATCTGCTGGGATTGGAGGGGTGGTTTTGAACCAAAGCAGACATATCTCCTTTCTATTCTCTGGCCCATCCAAAGGTGATAGGCCATTAGCATCAGAAAGGGAGGCTTGTATTTTTTTAATAAACAGTCTGCTTACAGTTAGTGAGAGCATATCCAACAGACTCTTTATTTTAGCTGTTAACTCAAAAAATGAGAAAAAAGATTAAAAATGTTGCTCAGACTCTTAGTGACTCTTAAAAATACTAAGAGTCTCTTCTCTCTCCTCAATTCTAAGAGCCACTAGTAGCTCTTAACTTGTATTTTAATAATAAAATATTTATGTCCACCAATTCTTGCACACCTTTTGGTTATAATGGGCAGGGCCGGCTATGAACCCATGCAGCCCATGCCATTGCATGAGGCCTTTTTTTTAGGGGGCCCAATTTTTTAGGAAAAAAACCCTTAATACATATTAAAAAAAAATTAGTATACACTTTTCATCTTTTGTTCACACCACATCTAACATCCCCATCCCCTCTTTTGGCTCTTCCCCCTCCCCTGTCTCTCGACTCTCTCCTCTGCTCCTTGCATCATCAAACTATTAACTAATTAAGGTACGCAACTACGCATTCTATATCTCTATCTTGATTTCTTAATTCCTATCTATTAATTTGTTAATTTCAGTAGTTGTATAAATTATACTTTAGGATTATTTAATTAGGTTTAAGATATATAATTTAGGTTTAAGATATATAATTTTAGTTGTTTAATATGATGATTATGATCGATTTTTCATATAATTCAGGCTGTGATAATATGGCTCCTAAACAATTAAGTGGTTCAGCGAAGAGAAAAAAAGTAAAGAAAAGAGCTCAATTGGATAAATCTTTAGAAGGAGGGATCCTAAAGTTCACAAAAAAAATGAAATCTTGTGTTGCCGAGAGTCCAAGCGAAGAAATTATGGAGGAAAATGTTGTTCAAGGTGTTGAAATTATACAAGATAATGTGATTGTGGAAGAAAATGTGGAGATTGTGGATGTAAATTTAGAGGATAATGTGGCTGAAGAGCCTGAAGTCAACAACAATGCAGAAGATAGTGTGGCTGAAAACGTGGTTGATTATAACAAATCATATGGACCACTGGACATTTATGATCCGGGAAATTGGAATCAAATGAAACAAAGTTTTAGGGATCTTTTGGTGGAGAGAGGACCGATAAGAGTTCTTCAAGTAGACTTTCAGTTTCCTAAAGATAATAGAAGAAGACATTTTTCAGAGGATTACTACACTAAAATTTTGCAAAATGGAGAGAAGCAAGATAGAAGATAGCTAGTGTATTCAATCGCAGTCAACAAAGTGTTTTGCTTTTGTTGCAAATTATTCTCTCAACAAAAGTCTACTAGTAATTTGGTTAAAGGGGGTTATCAAGATTGGGGAAATTTAAGTATCAGGCTTAAGGAGCATGATTCTAGTCATTCTCATATCAAGTGTCTGATTGACTGGAAGGAGGCAGAGAAGAGACTACAAAAAAATGTAACTATCGACATTGAGTTACAAGCACAAATTAAGAAGGAAAAAGAGCATTGGAGGCAAGTGTTATTGAGGATTTTTTCCATAGTAAAAAATCTGGCTAAAAATAATTTGACATTTCGTGGTTGTAGTGAAAAGATTGGGGATGAACATAATGGAATTTTTTTGAGCATAGTTGAAATGGTTGCTGAATTTGATCCATGTATGAAAAAGCATCTTCAACGCATTGAAGATGGAAAGACTCGAAAACATTATCTTAGTCACAACATACAAAATGAGATGATTCTTTTGTTGGCGGGTGAGATTAAAAAGATTATTATGAAGAAGATTAAAGAAGCAAAGTACTACTCAATTATCCTTGATTGCACTCCTGACAAAGGCCACAATGAACAAATGTCGTTGATAATAAGATGCGTGGATGTTTCGACAACTTTAACAAAGGTGGAAGAGTTCTTTATAGGTTTTATAAAGGTGGATGATACTTCAGGTGAGGGACTTTTTAATTCACTTTTGACTGCCTTAAGAGAAGTCAATCTCAATATTGATGATATTAGAGGACAAGGGTATGACAACGGATCTAACATGAAGGGAAAAAACAAAGGCGTACAAAGAAGGCTTCTTGATATCAATCCTAGAGCCTTCTACACTCCATGTGGTTATCATAGCTTGAATCTTACACTTTGTGATATGGTAAATTCTCACGGCCCTGCTATTTCATTCTTTGGTACTATACAACGCATATACACATTGTTCTCATCTTCTACTAAAAGGTGGAGTGTTTTGAAACAATTTGTGAAAGGGCTCTCTGTAAAACCATTATCTCAAACCCGTTGGGAAAGTCACATTAATAGTGTGAAAGCAATAAGATATCAAACTTCTCAAATAAGAGATGCTTTGATTCACTTAGCGCAAACTTGTGATGATCCCAAAACAAGAAGTGAGGCAGAGTCTTTAGCAATACATGAGTTACAAGATTTTGAGTTTTTGCTTAGCATGATCATATGGCACAATTTGCTGTTTGAGGTTAATTTTGTTAGCAAAATTCTACAAACCGAAGATATTCATATTGGTGATGCACTCTCTCATTTGAAAGTACTTGAAACTTTTCTTCAAAATTATAGAGATACTGGATTCGAAAATGCAATTATCGAAGCTACAGAAGTTGCTTTGGAAATGGATATTGATCCCGTATTTTGTTCAAAACGTATCATTCGTAGAAAGAAGCAAGCGGATGAGATTGCTAGTGAAGAGGTGGTACGATCACGTGAAGAAGAATATAGAGTTGCATATTTTTTACATGTTATGGATCAAGCAACATCGTCACTTGCTTCTCGATTTGAACAATTTCAGGTATATGAAAATACTTTTGACTTCTTGTTTGATATTCAAAAGTTGAGGTTATCGGATGATGGTGGTTTAAAGACTTCTTGTGAAAGTTTAGAATCATATTTAAATAATGGTACAGTCTCTGATATTGACGGCAATGATTTGTTTTTGGAGTTAAAACATTTAATGAGGGTTCTCCCAGATACTTGCAAAACTTCAATACAAGTGCTGAATTTTATAAAAGAATTGGATGGATGTTATCCAAATGTTTGGATTGCGTATAGAATTTTATTAACTATACCTGTCACGGTTGCTTCAGCAGAAAGGAGTTTTTCGAAGTTAAAGTTGATCAAAACTTATCTTCGCTCAACCATGTTACAATCAAGATTGAGTGGTTTGGCAATGTTATCAATTTAGAGAGATCTGATAGAAAAATTAGATTATGAGAGTTTGATCGACGAGTTTGCATCAAGAAATGCATGTAGATCGATTTTTAAGAAAGCATCTTAGTTCTATGTAAAAAAAAATTATGTACTGGGGGCCTATTTTAATGAGCTCGCATGGGGCATTTTTTTAGTTGGAGCCGGCCCTGATAATGGGGTTGATTTACGAATAAATTATAAATAAAGAGCTAATATAAAGAGCATTGTTGGAGTTTGACACATAAACCAATGTAATAACTTGTTAAAAAGGTGATCATCTGTATTGGCTTCTCCAAGAAATCAAAATTTGGATTAACGAAAGGCGGGAACTGATAGAAGCAAAATTTGAATCATCTGTTATACAATGTGCAAGAGACTTAGAGGGTGTTTGGGATTGCTTAAAATAAGTTACTTTTGACTTAATGGAGGTGTTTTTAACTTAAAGGAGAAAGTAAAGTTGTTTACTTTAAGTTGAATGAATGTGTTTGGGTAATTTTACTTAAAGTTAAATGGGAATTTAATAATTTTGACTTAAAGTGATATTTGACTTAAAAAAATTTTAAATTCATGATATTTAAGCTTTACAAGAATTGTGAAAAAAAAAAAAAACTCCATAAGCCATAAATCATAAGTCAAAAGTACCTAAATGTAACTTCTGACTTAAAGCAGTTTTTTAACTTAAAGCCGGCTTAAAGCCACGTTACACAAACACACCAAAAACTCCTTAAAGGAGCTTTTGGCTTTAAGTTGCCATAGCCAAACAGGCTGTTAAACAGAGAAGCTGATTTCCTTGCCAAAAATGTTGGATAATTAGAATTAATTCAAAGTTGATATTTTGACTTTCCTATTATTTAGCATGAATAAGTTAGTGGAAATAATGTAGCTAGGTGTTTAGTATATCAGTTTCTATTTATTAGGAATAGTGGACCACGTCTACTGAGTAGTTGCTGTTTCTTAGGTCTTTGCTGTTTCTCAAGTATTTCAGGTGTTTTGTAAAGCCTATATATTATGGGCTAGTACGTTCTGTTTATTCTAATGCAAATAACAAAGTTGTGTTTTCATTATATTTCTATCTTGGTATCAGAGCATAACCAGGTTAGGTCCTTCACTTAAAAAAAACACAGAGAGAGCATAGTGGGTGAGGAAGCAGGCAACGCAGCTTGTTTCAGTTGAGAGCAGTTATCCACAAGAGTGAAATCATGGCAAACAATGGGATCTCCACTAGTTCCCAACCATTGATACCAGTTTTTGAGGGTGAGAAATATGAGTTTTGGTCAATCAGAATGAAAACCCTCTTCAAATCTCAAGAGCTGTGGGAATTTGTTGAGGATGGGTATGATGAAAAAGAAAAAGATGAGCAGAAATTAAAGGAGTACAAGAAGAAAGATGCTAAAGCTTTGGTTTTTTTGCAACAATCTGTAAGTGATTCTCTTTTCTCCAGAATTGCATCTGCAACAACATCCAAAGAGGCCTGGCAAACCTTAAAAACTGAATTTCAGGGTTCAGCAAAAGTGATTGAGGTAAAACTCCAAACCCTTCGTTCTGATTTTTCAAATTTGGAGATGGAAAAGAAGGAGTCTGTTCAAGATTATTTATCTAAGGCAAGTTCAATTGTTAATAAAATGAGGTCTTATGGAGAAAAAATTACTGATGAAACGGTGGTTAAAAAAATATTGAGAACTCTCAATGATCGTTTTGATCTCATTGTTCCCGCAATTGAGGAAGCACATGATCTGTCCACTTATTCCTTTGATGATTTAATGAGCTCCTTGCAAAATCATGAAGAGAGGTTGAACAGGAAGCAAGGAAAAATAGAGGAAAAAGCATTTCAGGTGAAAGGTAAAGATTTCAAGGAGATAAATGGATATTCTGGTGGACGAGGATATGGCAGAGGTGAATATTTTGGTGGACGAGGATATGGCAGAAGTTTTGGTGGACGAGGATATGGAAGAGGAGGAGGATCTCGTGGAAGAGGTCGTGGTGGTCGTAATGCTGGTGGAGGTCATGGTCGATCATCTGAAAATCGAGCATTTAGTTATAAAAGTTCTATCCAGTGTCACTACTGCAAAAAATATGGGCACAAGGAATCAGAATGTTGGTCAAAACAGAAGGAATCAGGAACAAAGGCCAATTATGTTGAAAATGATGATACATCAGAAATGCTGTTCATGGCGCAGTATTCCAACAACCCACCAAATGATGATATTTGGTTCCTCGATAGCGGATGTTCCAACCACATATGCAGTTCTCGCTCGTTGTTTGAGAAGTTTGACATCTCCCAAAAATCAGAAGTTCGACTTGGTGATAACAAGAAAGTTGAGGTCGAAGGAAAAGGTACGGTTGCTATCTGCACTAGTAGTGGTACAAAGAAATTATTGCATGATGTTTACTTTGTACCTAGTTTGGCACATAATCTGTTGAGTGTGGGACAATTAATGAATGGTGGATTGGTAGTTGTATTTGATGATGGTAAATGTGTTATTAAAGACAAAAAATCTGCTTCCATTCTTGCTAGTAGCGTCATGACCAAAAATAATATGTTTCCACTTGATTTGTCTACTATTGAGAAGAATGCTCTGGTTGTTAAGGGATGTAATGATTCTGATATGTGGCATTTAAGGTATGGTCACCTGCATCTTAATGGTTTGAAATTGTAAAGTAAGAAACAAATGGTATTAGGGCTGCCAAACATAGATTCACTTGCATTTTGTGAAGGCTGTGTCTTAGGAAAGCAGAGTAAAAGGCCATTTTCTGTTGGGAAGTCTTGGAGAGCCTCAGAAGTTCTTGAATTAGTGCATGCTGATCTTTGTGGGCCGATGAAAACGGATTCATTGAGTGGGAGTCGTTATTTTTTGATGTTCACGGATGATTATACAAGAATGAGTTGGGTGTATTTTTTGAAATACAAGTCTGAAGCACTCGACATGTTCAAAAAATTTCGAGTCTATGTAGAAAAACAATCAGGTTGTTCTATAAAGAAGTTGCGGACAGACAATGGAGGTGAATTTTGCTCTAATAATTTTGATGATTTTTGTGAAGAACTTGGAATATTTAAGCAGCTCACAGCACCATACACACCGGAGCAAAATGGTATTGCTGAACGCAAGAACCGGACAGTAGTAGAAATGGCCAGAAGCATGTTAAAGGCAAGGGGTCTTCCAAATAAATTCTGGGCAGAAGCGGTAGCAACAGCGGTGTATCTTCGGAACATTTCCCCCACAAAAGCTGTTATGAATCAAACTCCATATGAAGCATGGTATAAGGAGAAACCTGAGGTACATAATTTAAAAGTTTTTGGTTGTGTAGCTTATGCTTTGGTGAAATCATCTCGTCATAAACTTGAAGAAAAATCAGAGAAATGTGTTTTTCTTGGTTATAGTGTGCATTCCAAAGCTTATAGACTGTATAATCCAATTAGTGGAAATTTTATTATCAGTCGAGATGTGCTATTTAATGAGTCAGCTAGTTGGTCCTGGACTTCAGAGAAAGATGGAAAATTGGTTACTTTTATTGAAGATGTGGAAGTTCCTACTGATGTTCCTGATACACTCCCACAGGGTGACAATACTAGGTCACCACTCAATACAGCCACTGCATCAGATAGCCCACAATCTGGCAACAGCATCACATCTTCAACAGAAAGCACCCCAGAATCTTGTAGGCAATTTCGTTCACTGAGAGAAGTTTATGAAACATGTGACTTTGCTCTTTCGGTGTCCGACCCAATATTTTATGATGATGCATCACAAGAGCAAGTATGGAGGGATGCAATGTCAGAAGAAATCAGATGTATAGAGAAGAACAACACGTGGGAATTAGTTGATCTTCCGGTTGGAAAAAATGCAATCGGATTAAAATGGGTGTATCGCACCAAATACAATGCTGATGGAAGTGTCCAGAAGTATAAGGCTCGCCTGGTGGCTAAAGGCTATGCACAAGAGCAAGGTGTAGATTATGATGAGACGTTCTCTCCGGTCGCTCGTTTTGAGACGGTACGAACTTTTCTTGCATTAGCTGCTCAACTTGGCTGGCCTGTTTTTCAGTTTGATGTTAAATCAGCATTTTTAAATGGCGATTTAAAAGAGGAAGTGTATGTTATTCAACCTGAAGGCTTTATTGTTCCTGGTGCTGAAAATAAAGTTTATAGATTATCACTACTACAGAATATGCTTTTAGCGTCGGTTAAAATAGGCTTTAGGCGTCGGTTATTGGGCGTAGTATATGAAGGCGACGCTATAGGTATAGGTCTATAGCGTCGGTTAATTGGGCGACGCATATAATGTAATAATAGCGTCGGTTATTTAAACAACCGACGCTTAAAGTCTGTTATATGCGTCGGTCATTTAAACAACCGACGCTTAAAGTCTGTTATAGGCGTCGGTCATTTAAACAACCGACGCTTAAAATCTAGTTATAGGCGTCGGTCATTTAAACAACCGACGCTGAAATTTTGTTATAGGCGTCGATCATTTAAACAACCGACGCTTAAAGTATATTATAAGCATCGGTCATTTAAACAACCGACTCTTAAAGTCTTCTGATAGGCATCGGTCATTTAAACAACCGACGCTTAAAATCTACTTATAGGCATCGGTCATTTAAACAACCGACGCTTAAAGTCATTTTTAAAAAAAAAAAATAATAATTGCAATTTTGTTATGAAACAATACAATTTCATAAACAATTTAGCCCATGCCAGAACACCAAATTATATATAAAATCAATTTATACATGATACATAATCAAGAATGAGATCTAATTAATAAACAATATATAAGACTACTCTACATTCGACAAGTCAATACTAATAACAAAGTAGACAAACTGATCTAATTTCTCTAATTTTATGGAGAACAAATTCCTCACACAGATGACGAGCAAATGTATTGAAGGAAGGAACCAAGATAATGTGCATCAACGATGTTGCGACCAAATCATCCTCCACACTGATACAAATGCCTCTGTTCTGAATACATGTTTCAGGAATATATAAGCCTTGGCTCTTTGGTTTTCTCTATCAAATAATCATCCACATGGACGTGTAAGCCATTATCTTTCTTGATAATTGTTTCGCCAATAATGCTTGCAACACCATCTGCAGAAGCCTGTGTAGAAGAACAATACATGTCCAATGTGAGACGACACGGAGAAAGTAATAGATGCAGTCATATATAATCAACTGAAAAAGTGTACAAGTACTAAAATTATAAACCCCTGCTATCACCCAATGGGATGGAAGTGCTGTTGGGGGGAAGGTAGAGGGTTTAACTTCTAAAGTGAATGTAGAGGACCTAGAATGATAATATAAACATAATAATAAATTATAAGAGACATAACACTCATCGAGACCTCCAAATAATGCCCCCGACAAACAAAGTTTAATTTCTACCGTAAGAATTGCTTTAAGTATGAATTTAAGAAATACATGTATTTCTAAACAATTGCAACTAATCTAGATAACACATAACAATTGCTAAATATTAAACAAATGTATGTATGTGTGTATATCTGCCCTTGTACCTCTTGCAACTGTCAAACAATTGCATCAAGGCTATTTATTTTGGAAAGATACTCTTTATATGAAGTGAGAGCATATACTATTTTTCATAAACATCGTCTCAAGCTCTGACAGGGTTTTTTAAAAGTACAAAAAAGATTCTTAATGATAGAGGCATGAGGACGAGTATGCAGCACTCATGAGGATTCTTAATGATAGAGGCATGTGTCTGGTCTGTGTGGAGATGGTACAAGAAGCCAGAATCAATATTCTCATGATATCTGTATATAAACGAATTACAAGGATAAGGGCATTAATATGCACAGGTACATAATTTTTGTTCTTTTTAGTATTGCTAATCAACATGTAAAGACGTGGACTACTCTGTACAAACCTATCTGACATAAGAGAGTGTACAACATCACTTGTGTATTATGTTCCATTGCAGCTTGCATGTTGACAGAGTATGAGTTTATGTCACAAAGATAACAAGTGACGCATAAGAAACATTACTTATTCAATATTAAAATAACACATGGGAAAAGAAATATAAAATTAAAAATTATAGTTGTTACCTAGCGTTGTTCATGGTTTAGGCCTGTGATATTTCTAGCAACATCTATAGGATCAACATTTGCCAGACTGCAATAAGATTAAGAGTTAATGAGTCTTGCCCCATTAACATTTTTCTTATATGCTAAAGTGATAATGTCTAAAGTGCTATGTTATCCCTTCTTTAGTCACAAGAAAACATACCAAAGGAGAAACATGGACTTCAATTTATTTATTTTTAAACTCCTGTTCAATTAGTCATCAAAAATAAAAGGACCTTACCATTGTCACGGCTCCATAATGAGCCGCAGCAATCAGTATGCTCCGGGTCCCAACAAAAGTTATGCTCTTGATTTTTTTAAATTGACATGACCCTGAAAAATTATTCATGTTGACAAAGAGATGGAGACAGTTGAATGTTATCTTGCAAGCTAAATCATTACGACACAAAAAAATGGCAACTAGATTATTAGTTCCATCCTTAAATTTCTGTGAATTTCCACAAATTCCTGTGAATTTCCACAAATTCCTATGAATTTCATACAAGTTTACTCGTAAGATATTGGATTACAACAACAAGTTTAATTTGTGCCTTTTTTTAAGTAACATAAGATTTTAAAATATTACCCCAAGTACTTGGTAAGTACTTTGTCATCTAACTTCCCTTCTTGTCTGCCATTTCCTACTCTTCTCCTTGCTCGTCTATGAACACGGGAAACACTTGTTGTAGTTTTCTCAGAAGCTACTCTTTTACGATTTTTCTTTCTTGTGGACGTCGAGATTGTTCACGTGTTGTTAGCTTGATTACATTTCAAAAGTCCAAGTCAATTGCAAGAGTTCAACAATTTAAACCATCATCAATTTTGACCATTTCTCAGTTCAAGATAAATCAAATTTTAAATTTACATATGGACCAAGACATTCCTGATTTTCTAGATCAAATGTGTAAATAAAGAACATTCAACCTAGGAGAGGGAGACACAGAGCAAGAGAGGGAGAAAGGAAATAAACATGTTTTCTCGAAATTAACTTATTCTGTATGTTACTCTTTTGAAACTATCTAACAAGCTTTTAATAACCTCATTGTGTTACAAGATTATTGGGATTTTACATAGACTGAAATAGGAATTTATGATTTAGCATACAAGTTTTTTTCTCAAATGTCTTCATATTTTTAATTTGAAAATCTAGGCAGGGTCTTACGTCTTCAATGGCGCTTTAATGATTCATCTGGCTTATACTATAAAGAAGATAGGAATTCTACATAAAGTTCAAATTATTTTAAACTATCATGCATCTGTAGAGAGTTTTCCATTATACCTCTTTGGAAGAACTTTATTTTAAATTATCAGGCTTATACTATAAAGAACCTCTTTGCTGTCTTGTGAAACTTTTTACTAAAATTATTTTAAACTATCATGCATCTGCAGAGAGTTTTCCATTATTACGGCAAATTACCTTGTGATCTAGTGTTTAGCATGGATGCTTTCAGGCTTCCAATATGAGTCAATGGAATGGACCCAGTCCGCACTAGCCAGCATGTAGCTTGAATTTTATTCTTTACTTATAGGAAGTAAAGATTTCCAGGTCTGAAATCCACCTCTGAGACCTGCAGAGTATCTCTGGCTGTTAATGTTCTGTTACTAGAACAACCAAAGTTCAAAAGCTAAGAAATAACAATAGCAACGAACATTAACTACCAGAACCCTCTAGAATCTTTAAGTTTCTAACGACTGACACGATCCAAGTAAAAATTATGCAGAGGCAAATTTATATGCCCAATAGAAATACCAATATACATGATCTCTGAACTTAAAAATACATAAAAGTTAAGAGTAATAATGCAAACCTTAAGAAAATCAAAGTAAATAAGTTTGCATTCATTGTCAGACAATTTGTAATTTACATTTTTTCACAAAGTATAGCACTGTTACGACATACCAGAAGGTCTAATAACCATTAATAATATACCTAAAAAGTATTCTACCAGTGGTAAAAGCTAAAGTATAAAATCAGACCCTGTCAAGCATAATTTACAAAGAAAAAAATTAACAAATAGTCAGGGACATGGGCAGTTTTTTTAAACGTAGTTGACAACACATGTTATTTTATAAGCAAAGAGCAAAGAGCAAAAAAAAACACATTAATGACAATAGAGGTGTTATTTTATACTTTTCGGGCTTTTATAGGAAATTCACCAATTCTGTTAATGCCTTGAGGGCTTCGACTTAGAGAACTACACATATCATAGAAAGACTACCCATGCCTCAAGATAACACAACATGCTACTTTCCATGACTCATGATAACATGGAAATATAATTTAAATTGATGTTAGAGCTTATATTGGCAACAAGCTTCAGAACTGTTAGAGCTTACCAGAACGATACTACCTTTTCTGCCTATATTGCTCAAAAGACCTACCTTTTCTGCCTTACAATAATCAAGCAAAAGTTGAGTTGCATATCTTGTACCCACACCATTATGTAGTTGTGGTACAAATCCCTCGAATCAACACCACCAGGCACTGGACTAAAGAATACAAGAAAATTTTAGGAAGAAAGAACAGCATTTATCCTAGAACTATGAGCACATACATTGTGAGATATGAGAAAGTCAAAGGGAAAAAAACACAAAATGAAGATGAGATCTGTTGTACATTTTTAGATTAATAGGATATCTGTTGTAACTTGGATGTCAACACCCTACCATAGTCATAGCAGCTACTTTATTGTTACCTCTAAGAGCTCTGTGAGTCTATGCCATTGATGATTTGCATGAAGAATCGAAAGCAGCATTTATAAAGAAATTCAGTAACTTGAAAGTATTTTTATCCCCTTGGTACTGCACCACTGCTCCGCTTGCTGACCTAAAGTACAAAGTGGGGATGCCCTGAACATCAAAATGTCACCGGGGAAGAAAACACATACGTAATAATGTACTGTCCCTGTACATAACTTTTACATTACAACTCTAGTTAATTGAGCTCTGTTATATGTAATAATTGTGTTGCATCACAAGTTCAATACATCTTTCAAGCTCTATATAAACATCTAATACATCTTTTTGGGTGAATTTTGTACCTGGTCTTATACCAGCCAAAGTCTGTAATGAACGATACTCATGTGTGCCAAAGATGCGAATGCAGTTATTCAAGTATTTCATTGAAATTGCTGCATACTAAATTTAAACGACCAATTAATAGACTAATAGTAGTTGTGCTTGATGTAAGCTGCGTACTAACAGTATTTTACCTTACATCTTTTTATCCCACCCCAGCAGGATCAGCAAAACATAGCAATCAGATAAGCTAATGTCACCATGTCTTTACATTTGGCTGCTTGGGATATATTTATTTGCAAAAATGATATCAAATGGAGTATAAGACTGGTGTTACTAATTTTAAAAGATACAAGGCCAAATGAAAAATTAATAATAGATGAAAGCAACTTCTTACGCATGGCTCGGGAGAAAAAAAGACTGAGGCCATCCAGTATGGACTTCCTTTGAAAGAGAGCATTGAAGAACAATTCGTAATCTGGTTGCAAAAGGGCAAATGAGAATTAAAATGCATGTGTAAGTAACTTCAATTCATACGAAAATCAAGTAGCATCAGATGAGAATCATATCTTTGAAAAAATATATCTACACAACGTCTCAACCTATAGAATTCCTTTTCATTTGCAGTTAAGCGTGATAGAAAGAAATTCAAGTGACATAAACAAGATGGTGACATAGACAGACACACGATCGTTGGGGTTTCTGCCATAGCCTCCTGTAGATAATTTAATTACATAAACAATTTTGTCTTGCCTTTGTGTTATACAGATATTAAGGCTGGTGATGAAAACTATAAAAACGTGAAAAGTTTGCACATAAAAAATCACCACACAAAATTGTAGAACCTTTTTAACAAGTACTGACTAGTGTTTGTAAAATGAGATTAAAATCTTATTTTCATAAACCAATATTGGGGGAAATATACTAAAGGATAAGTACAATGGAAAGGAAAATCATAAGTAGCAAGATGGTGAAAGGAATACCTGGTTCAATTGCTTGAGACATTCTTTCGATGTCTTGTCATCTGCAACAACTCTTACTTCTCTTATTGCACACATTTGCCCGCTCTCACTGTCAAAATCGCCACACAGCATCAGTAAATTATACAATTTGTATCTTATTTTTTTCAACTACACAACATCAGACCATCCATGTATCTCACAGTAGGAACTTCAAGTTCCTAACACACTGACTAAACATAAAATTGCTACGTACTCATCTTAAGATTGATCAAAAGATACCTGAATATACAAACCTGAATTGATCCCAAAGATGCCCAATCGATCCAAATAAGAAGAACCCTAAATTGATAAAGAGAACCCTGAAAGCAATCAATTAGCAGTGATAAATCGAACACGGAGATGCCCAATCGAATCCGGAGATGCCTAATCGAACACGGAGATACCCAATCGAACCTCGAAAAGTAAAATATCACCGGAGATGTAAAAACATATAACATACCCAATCGATAATCTGAGCGGAGTAAGGTTACAAAGTGAGGTTAGCAGGAGAGTAAAGTGAGAGTTATCAACAGAATTAGATGCACGAAGATCGTCTCTGAAATTGGGGATCGGGTGATTTTCCTGTAGATAAACTATAATTATTGAGGTGAAGTTATATGTTTTATTACTCTTTTTATGTGGCTGATGTAAAAAGACACACGCGTATATTTGTATATAAAATTTAGTTTTTTTAAAATTATATTACTTTCAGCGTCGGTTGAGTAAAAACGACGCTAAAGGGTATGTTTTAAGCGTCGGTTGTTTATGACCGATGCTAAAGGCTCATTTTAGGCGTCGGTTGAATAAAGACCGATGCTAAAGGGATAGTTTTAGGCGTCGGTTGAGTAAAGACCGACGCTAAAGGTTCAGTTTTAGGCGTCGGTTGTTTATGACCGATGCTCTAGGTCGGTTTTAGGCGTCGGTTGAGTAAAAACCGACGCTAAAGAGTCAATTTTATGCGTCGGTTGTTTAAGGACCGACGCTAAAGGTCCACAAAAATGACTTTAAGTGTTGGTTAATGTAGCAGCCGACGCTTAAAGTAAGTATAGGCCACGGTTCTCCATTTAACCGACGCTAAAAGTGCGACACTTAAAGCCTATTCTGTACTAGTGTATGGAAAGCATTGTATGGCCTTAAGCAAGCGTCACATGAATGGTACAAGAAAATTGATTCTTATTTTCTGGAAAATAATTTTGAAAGGAGTGGTAATGAGCCTACACTCTATTTGAAAAGGCAAGGTACTGATTTCTTGGTGGTTTGTTTGTACGTTGACGATATGATATACATGGGGTCTTCTGAATCTATTGTTGCTGAGTTTAAGTCTAGTATGATGAAGAAATTTGAAATGTCAGACTTGGGTTTACTGCATTATTTTCTTGGATTGGAGGTAAAACAAGGAATTGATGGCATATTTATCTCCCAACAAAAATTTGCAGAAGATCTTCTCAAAAAATTTTATTTGACAGGGAGCACACCTGCATGTACTCCTATGAATGTCAATGAGAAATTGTCGTCAAATGATGGTACAGGAGCAGCAAATTCGAAGCTCTACAGGAGTATGGTTGGTGGCTTAAATTATTTATCGCATACCAGACCCGACATTGCTCATTCAGTTGGCATTGTATCAAGGTTTATGCATAATCCCTCAAAGCATCATCTTGGAGCTGTAAAAAGGATATTCCACTACATAGCAGGTACTTCTGATTTTGGCATCTGGTATCACAAAGTTGATGATATGAAGCTGGTGGGCTATAGTGATAGCGATTGGGCAGGTTCGCTTGATGATAGAAAGAGCACCTCTGCATATGTGTTCAATCTAGGTTCTGGTGCAATATCTTGGTCATCAAAGAAACAAAGTACTGTGGCTTTGTCATCAACTGAAGCAGAGTATGCATCACTGACTTCCGCAGCATGTCAAGCTATTTGGTTAAGAAGGTTGTTGGCTGATTTTTTACAAGTACATCAAGAAGCTACAAAGATATATTGCGATAACATCTCAGCAATAAGGATGACCCAGGCTCCTGTTTATCATGGTCGTACAAAGCACATCGAAATACGCCATCACTTCATTTGTGAGTTGGTAGAGAATGGGCACATTGCAGTGAGGTTTTGTGGTACAAATCAACAAATGGCAGATATCCTCACTAAGTCACTAGCATCAAGAAAGCAGGAACATTTCAGGGAGCAGATGGGAGTATGCAACTTTGAATCAAGGGGGCATGTTGGATAATTAGAATTAATTCAAAGTTGATATTTTGACTTTCCTATTATTTAGCATGAATAAGTTAGTGGAAATAATGTAGCTAGGTGTTTAGTATATCAGTTTCTATTTATTAGGAATAGTGGACCACGTCTACTGAGTAGTTGCTGTTTCTTAGGTCTTTGCTGTTTCTCAAGTATTTCAGGTGTTTTGTAAAGCCTATATATTATGGGCTAGTACGTTCTGTTTATTCTAATGCAAATAACAAAGTTGTGTTTTCATTATATTTCTATCTAAAAATGGGTCCAAATTATCAAAAATAACCTCAGAGTGGATCAGTGCGTGATATGGCCAGGATTTTCATAATCAGTTTGAAATATTCTGCAGTGTGTTTTCCTAGATTGTCTCACAATCTATCTGTGTAATGATTCCACTTTTGCATGCATATCTTGGTTATATCAACGCCCTTGCGTTGATTGGTCTCCCCTTCACGCCAGTTTTATAGATATTGCAAAAAGAAGGAAATTATATCTTGTCCAGAAAAGTTTTCATTCCCAACAAAAAGAACCCCTTGTTTTGCCATTAGATACAACCTATACAACATATTTTCATGATTACATCTGGGATCAGTGTATCAAGGGGCTCCAAACCGTTTTTGATCCTTATTGGGTATAAATAGCACCTGTGTTCTTTCCCTTGCTCTAACCCTACTAGTCTCTCTCATCTCTTGAGCCATGGAATATCACTGGCTTCTACCTCCCCCAGGCACTGTCAAAATAAATGTACATGGAGCTACTCCTTTTATCCCGTTCATGAACGGCAATACCAACGGAATGGGGATGTTTGCTAGGAACTCGGATGGGGAACTCCTCAAACTCTCTACTGGAGTCATCCCGAATCTCACGCCTCTGCAAAACCAGTTGTGGGCTATTCATCATGGCCTCAATCGAGCCTTTGAAGACAACCATAGAGATATCATTGTTGAAACAGATAACTGGCAAGCTTTCGAGGTGCTCAAAAATTTCCCCTTCGATGTCCCAGAAGAAGCTGTAGAGGTTGCAGTCCAAATCTTCATTCGCCTCCATGATCCTAGGTGGATTTGCTCGATAGTTTATGTGAACCCAGGAAGGAACATACTCGCCACTTATCTGTCAAGGCTGGGAGGAGACACATGCAACCAATTGTACACCTTCTCAAGGCCTATAGGGTGTGTAGAAGAGCTCATGAGCCTAGACTTAGGTTTTGGTCTGTTATCCCCTCAGTTTCAGGACGTCGAGATTTACAATGATGAACCTGACCCAGTAAACTTTGGTCCGGAACATGTTGGAGGCATTACGCATGGTGGGTATGCATTCCATGAGGATTTCTTAGCCGTGGACAATGAGACGATGGAAGCTCCTGAGGTAGTAAATGTTCACAACGTGATGGTGGACGACTATATCTTTGGTAACGGCTATGCTGATGGGTTTGTTGATGATCATCCAATGAATATTATGCATCTTACATCTTCAGATAGTTTAAGTCGCAATGTTATTAATAGATTTAGAAATGTAAATTTGTATGTATAGACCTAAGTATATACTATAACGAAATGTAAAGAAGGATGACAGAGTTTGTTATACATTGATCCAAAAGTTACATAATGACTGTGTCCAACCAGTATTTATAGAGTAACAGATCGTTACTAACAGAATTACAACTGTCAACACACTTAATACCAAATATGTCCCTGCAGTCTTTTATTTATTTGTCCAGTTATAGCACTAATAATAGAAGCTTTGTGTTGAGGCTTGAGATGCACCAAGGCTACTACTGCTGAAGCTCCACTAGTACTCGTATTACTCCCCCCACAAACTGGAGATACACAAGGATTGTGAAGACCCAGTTTGGAACAAATAGACCAGTGAGCAGGACCTCCCAAAGCTTTAGTAAAAATGTCAGCTAATTGATCTTTAGTAGAAATCTTCTGTGGACTATTAATACCAGCTTGAACCTTTTCACGAATGAAATGACAATCTAATTCAATGTGCTTGGTACGAGCATGTTGAACTGGATTATTAGCTATATCAACTGCAGCCTGATTATCACAATAAATAGGAACAACATTAGAAATAGTAACCTGAAGATCTGCAAGCAAGTATTTAATCCACATGATTTCAGTAGTGATAGAAGCTAAGGCTCGATATTCAGCCTCTGCAGTACTCTGAGAAGTGACAGTTTGTTTCTTTGCCTGCCAGGAAATAAGTGCTGAGCCTAGTTGCAAACAAAAGCCTGTGACAGAACGGCCAGTAATAGTGCAACCTCCCCAATCACTATCACAAAATCCCTGCAAAGTCAAATCATTTCTAACAGGAAAATACAATCCCAAACCAGCAGTGCATTTGAGATATCTTAACACACGAAACAAGGCTGCAAGATGCTTCTCACGTGGTGCTTGCATAAACTGACTTAAGAGATGCACAGAATAGCTAATATCCGGACGAGTAAATGTCAAATAAAGCAGTTTCCCAACAAGACTGCGATATAAAGAAGGATTAGACACCAGATTGCCAGACTTAATGGAATCAAACAATTTAATGTTTTGATCCAGAGGAATAGACAGTGGCTTAGAATCAAGCAAGCCAGTATTTGTTAACATATCCAGGATAAACTTTTGTTGGCTAAGAACCAAACCAGTGTCATTCCTAGAAATTTCAAGCCCCAAGTAATACTTAGCTTGACCTAAGTCTTTGATACTAAATTCCTTGTGCAAAGCCTGTTTGACTAACAAAATGAAATCATTATGATTCCCAGTCAAAAGAATATCATCAACATACACCACTGCTATAGTGAAAGAAGCACCCTGAGTATGTGTAAATAAAGAATAATCTGCAAGTGACTGCTTAAAACCCAGAGACAAAAGAAAACTAGTTAATTTCTTGTTCCAATCTCTAGAAGCTTGTCGTAAACCATAAATCGACTTAATAAGTCTACAAACCAAACGAAAATCAGAAGAATCAATTTGATAACCATGTGGCAAATCCATGTAAACCTCTTCAGTGATATCTCCATGAAGAAACGCATTATTAATGTCTAACTGGAAAATAGGCCAATTCTTTGAAGCTGCCACTGCTATAACTGATTTAACAGTTACTCCTTTGGCCACTGGAGCAAAGGTATCATGAAAATCCACTCCAGGTTCTTGAGTGTACCCTTTAGCTACCAATCGTGCTTTGTAACGATCCACTTGTCCATTGGCTAAGTATTTAACTTTAAACACCCATCTGCAACCTATTGTTTGTTTTCCAGGTGGCAACTGAACTAGCTCCCATGTGTGATTTTGCTCCAAAGCATCTAACTCCTTATTCATTGCTTCTATCCACTTAGGATCAAGAGCAGCTTGACGAAAATTCTTAGGCTCTGTATGCTTAACTACTTGTGTGAGAAAAGCAGTATGCTCACCAGAAAAGGAAGCTGTGGACACAAAATTATCCATAGGATATTTAACAACAGAGGAAACTCTTGCATCTCCCTTTTCAAAACCTGGTTTAGAAACAACCTGATAATCCTTCCACCATTGAGGTGGTTTCCTATTTCTAGTAGATTTTCGAACCAAAATCTCAGGAGAAGATGAGATATCAATCTCAGGATGTAGGTTAACTAAAGTGTCAATATCAGGTGGTAAACCTTCATGACCAGAAGTTTCAGATTCTGAGCTAGGAACAGAACAAACAGGATTATCCTGTGACATTTGAGAAACATCTAGAGAATCTTCTGCTGGAATATGACTCTCAGAAACACCAGATTGAACATTATCAGGAACATCAGCATTGGAATCAAACCAATGTTGAACATAATGAGGATCAGTACTAGAAGAAGTGTGTGTTTGATTATGAAATGGAAAAACTAACTCATGGAAAACAACATGTCTGGATATAAAAATTTGTTTGGTGTCTAAATTGAGTAATTTGTATCCTTTATGACCCATAGGATAACCTAGAAAAACACAACGAATTGCTCGTGGTAAAAACTTGTCTGAATCATGTATAGAAGCAAAACAAAGACACCCAAAAACCTTAAAAGATTGATAATCCGGAGAAACATAATAAAGACACTCATATGGAGTTTTATGATTCAAAACTGGTGTGGGAAGCCTATTAATGATATAAGTAGCAGATAATACACACTCCCCCCAGTATCTTATGGGTAAACCAGATTGAAAATGCAAAGAACGAGCAATAGAGAGAAGTTGACGATGTTTACGTTCAACTCTTCCATTCTGAGCAGGTGTACCAACACAAGAGGATTGATGAGTAATGCCTTTATCAAGCATGAAAGTAAGAAAATTTGAATTGAAAAACTCAGTACCATGATCACTACGTATGCACTTGACTGATGTTTGGAACTGAGTTTCGACATATGTACAAAAACTGATAAGTTGAATAAAGACATGTTGTTTAGAAGGAAGCAGAAAAGTCCACACATTCCTAGAATGGTCATCTACAATTGTAAGAAAGAATCGACAACCATGTGTTGTTTCAAACGCATATGGTCCCCAAAGATCCACATGAATAAGGTCAAAGATATGAATAGCATGACTAGTACTGACAGGAAATGGTAATTTGGTTTGCTTGGATAAAGGACAAACAGGACACTGAGCATTACAATCATCCACTATATTTGAACTGACTGCTGAAATTTTGTGTAAAACCTGACTGGATGCATGTCCTAAACGTAAATTCCATAGAACACTTAACTGTTTCTTAGAAACAACACTGTTGACAACAGGTAAAGCAGGCATCTGTTTGTCATTCTGAAACTCTAGATGATATAACCCATCTACTAACCTTCCATTGGCTAATATCTCTTAAGAACCAAGTAAACGAAATTCACAATGTGTAGGAAATAAAGATACAGAACCTCCTGTATCAGCAATCCAACTTGCAACAGAAAGAAGATTATAGTGGAAAGTGGGTACGAAAAACACATTGTGTAATACTATACTAGGGTGAATCTCAAAAGTCCCAACAGTATCCACCAAAAGTATTGAACCATTAGGCAAAGCAAGTTGAACAGATTTAGACAACTTTTGCACATGTGTAAGTAATTGTAGAGAACAGCAAATATGGTCTGTAGCTCCTGTATCTATTAACCAAGCATAACTATTGGCATGAGAAGTAACTAAATTGACTCCAGAAGTAACCATACCTGCCAAATGATCTTCAGGACTGTTAGAATACTTTCCATTCCCAACAAACATGCTCATTAACTGATTTATCTGTTTTTGCATCTGTGTAATTTGATCACTAGTATGAACCACTGGTTGTGCAACACTAGCAGCTGCTGTTGCTTGTGTGGTTTTTGGTAAGGCCCTGAATTGTCCAGTAGAATTTGAAGTAGAATCTGCTCCTTCCTTTTTCTTTTTCCAATTTGGAGGATAGCCTATTAGCTTATAGCAATTCTCTTTGGTATGTCCATTGAAATTGCAAAAAGAACACTTCAATAATGGCCTTCCAGTTCCTGGTGAAAACTTCTTGAAACCAACATTTGCAGCAGCTACTGTAGCATTTGCTGTAGACAATGGACTGACTGTGGACAAAACAGAATGATATCCTTGCCTAGCCTTCTCATCTTGTTTGACAAAGGCATATGCCTGAGAAACTGTGGGTAATGGATTCATCATAAGAATCTGACCACGAACAGTAGCACTACTATCATGTAATCCCATAAGAAACTGCAACAACTTTCGTTTCTGATCTCTTTCAACCTGCACTCTACTTGCACCACAAGTACAATTGACACTTGGCTTAAGAACAGAATACTCATCCCATAATCCTTTCAATTTGTTAAAATAAACTTCCACAGACTTATTGCCTTGTTCAAGACTATGAATGTCTTTCAGCACTTGAAAAATTCTGTGTCCATTTACTCCAGAAAATCTCTCATGTAACTCTCTCCAAACTTCACCAGCAGTTGTGACATAGTTCAATCCATCACTAATCTCATCAGCTACTGAGTTTAAGATCCAAGTAATGACCAAATCATTCACTCTTTCCCACTGTGCCAAAAGAGGCGAATTCTCATCTGGTTTAGGATAATTTCCATTCACAATCACAAACTTATTTCTAGCATTTAACGCTATTTGCATCGACCTACTCCAAGGTGCATAGTTATCTGGTCCAACTAACTTCTTAGCAATCAGAATCAAACCAGGATGATCAGTATTGTGAATGAAAAGCGGATGAGAATTATTATCGACAGTATAAGCATTATTCTGAGCATTAATCTGATTATTAAGACCAACAGCAACATGATGATTTTCATCCTTTCCTGAACTAACTTCATCTTCTTCATAAACATTCTACAAATTAGGATCTACAACACGACTAGATCCTACTCCTTGAACAACATTTGCAAAACTATTTTTCAACATGACTGATTTCTCAATGAATCTATACAGAAACTTGATTACAAAAGTAAAATGATGAAATCTTCAATGAATCGCTCGTAATCTCAATCACAAAACGTAATTAAGAACAAATATATCACAGCTTTTAAGTATCAATTATAGAACCTGTAAATCTAGGGTTTGAAATCGATCTCAATCGACGTCAATCACCAAATCTGCTTCGAGAACGAACACTATAGATCAGTAGATAACGATGAAGGTGTGAAGATGCATAGAACGATCGCCATCAACAGTCATGTAAGCTCTGATACCATAATAGATTTAGAAATGTAAATTTGTATGTATAGACCTAAGTATATACTATAACGAAATGTAAAGAAGGATGACAGAGTTTGTTATACATTGATCCAAAAGTTACATAATGACTGTGTCCAACCAGTATTTATAGAGTAACAGATCGTTACTAACAGAATTACAACTGTCAACACACTTAATACCAAATATGTCCCTGCAGTCTTTTATTTATTTGTCCAGTTATAGCACTAATAATAGAAGCTTTGTGTTGAGGCTTGAGATGCACCAAGGCTACTACTGCTGAAGCTCCACTAGTACTCGTATTAGTTATTGTTTAGATTACTTGGTTGTCTATTAGTTAGCTAGCCAGGTTTACTTCTACTTAGATCTTTAGATCACTGCTTTCAATCTTTATCGTCCAGAAATGGACTTATGCTGTATTATCTCCTTATTATCAATAAAATTCCTGGCCTTTCTAAAAAAAATTAATAATAAATAAGTAAACAAAGTGAATTTCAATTCAAACCATAATTTTTCAAAAAACAAGAATTTACATTTAATTACAAAACTAAATTTTTTAAGAAAATATATGGCAAAATAAAATATTAAAAAATTAATAAAAAAACATGTCATTATTGGAAATAACACCAAAATTAAACAAAATATAATCTACAAAATAAACCCTAATTCAAAAAAATACATAAATTTAAAAACTTAAAATCAACAATAAATTTTAATATAATGCACTGATAGGAAATAAATAAGTCAAAAATTAAAAAACAAACAAATTAAAATAGCAAAAATCATAATTAAAAATAGGTCACAAATTCATTATTTATATATAATAAATTAGTAAACAAAGTATACCAACAAAATTCCAATTCAAACCATAATTTTTCAAAAAACAAGAATTTACATTTAATTACAAAACTAAATTTTTTTAAGAAAATATATGGCAAAATAAAATATTAAAAAAGTAATTAAAAAACATGTCATTATTGGAAATAACACCAAAATTCAACAAAATATAATCTACAAAATAAACTCTAATTCAAAAAAATATATAAATTTTAAAAACTAAAATCAACAATAAACTTTAATATAATGCACTTATAGGAAACAAATAAATCAAAAATTAAAATATCAAAAATCATAATTAAAAATAAGTCACAAATTCATTATTTATATATAATAAATAAGTGAACAATGTATACCAACAGAATTTCAATTCAAACCATAATATTTCAAAAAAAAAAAAGAATTTACATTTAATTACAAAACTAAATTTTTTTAAGAAAATATATGGCAAAATAAAATATTAAAAAAGGAAAAAAAATATAGAGGGTGAAGGCCCTATTTACCCATTTTATACTACAAATTACCCATAATACCGTTTGGCGCTGAGCCTGGCCCATTTTGACCACTGTACACGCATGCTGGACATTTTAAACCAAAAAACTATACACTTAATAAAACTTTTTTCTTTCAATAGTTTTTTGTTTTAAATTTTTCATATGCCAACGACATTTTTGCTAGTTGTTTCAACATTTAAGGTATGTAGCAATTTAAAGAATCCTCGTCAGACCATACACTTCAATAAAACCGAAGAAGTAACTACAATCAGGAGACAATGAAGAAAAATTCAAGCTCTACGCCAATAACTGAAGAAGGTATATGTTGTAAACTTAAAACCAAAAACAAGATGTAAAACTAAAAGCCACCGAGAAACCAAAGCATCACTACGCCAAATCAGTCAGTAGACATCAGTTCTGGGCCGATGTTAAAAATTTTCAAAACCGATGTCTAGTTGTGTGAGGTTAAAAGTCTATGTGTTTTACATCGGTTCATGGCCGATGTTAAAAAGTACTTATTACATCAGTTTTAAACCGATGTAAATAGTTGTCAACAACATCAGTTTTTAAAACAGAACCGATGTCTCAACCCCTGTACTACATCGATTTTAGATAGACAACCGATGTTGTAAATGGTATACCACATTGGCTTCAAAAAAAGTATCGATGTCTAAACTATATGTACTACATCAGTTTTAGATACAAAAATGATGTCTGTACCCATGTCTTTACACATAATAATTACCAAATTTAAATCACACTAGAAAGTAATACACTACAATTACTAAAACTAAATCACACTAGAAAGTAAATAAAACTGATTTTTTTTCATTAACGAAAGAAATACAACATTTTTACACCATTGAGTAAAACTAAATTGGCCTACTCTACATGAGCCTATATATAAAAAACAAGCTTTCATTACATTATCCGAAAAAACCAAACTAAAACTAGCAGTCTCTCGCAATGATCCCTCCAAGTGCATAATCATCCGTTGCTCCGGTCCCTACAGTCTCTCGCAATGAAACAAAATAAGATGATAATTGAGATCATAATGATAATGACAAATTGATCATAAAAAATTGAATAAAATCAAATGTTATATGATTTTAGTATCTTCAATTGTAATAAGCTGTGACGGAGATACAATTATATAGAAATGAGCTCCACACATTAAGTGAATGTAAAAGTAAGGTATGTAGCATATGCACCTTCATTAAAACTGGTATGAACTTGTGCATAAAAACAAGAGTAAATTGCAGTTTGGTGGCTTGTACTTTAATTTTTTTGCACTTAGATGGCCAAATTTTAAAAGTGAACACTTTGATGGCTGTAGTTTAATTTTTTTGCACTTAGATGATCAACTTTTTAAAGTGAACACTTTGATGACTTACCTTTTTTTTGTTTAGCACTTTGGTGACCAAAATAGCGTCAAAATAAAAAAAACTTGGCCATCAAAATGCTAAACAAAAAAAAGGTAAGTCATCAAAGTGTTCACTTTTAAAAGTTGACCATCTAAGTGCAAAAAAATTAAACTGCAGCCATTAAAGTGTTCACTTTTAAAATTTGGTCATCTAAGTGCAAAAAAATTAAAGTACGAGCCATCAAAGTGCAATTTACTCTAAAAACAAACACCTTTAACCATTATAAAAGAAGATGTACCATTTCGCGGAGAAAATTGGCTCAATCCATATGAGGTGATGTGAGGTGTTGGTTTACTCAAGTGATTCAGCATAGAAGCTGCTGTCAATGAAGGTATTTTAAAGCCTAAAATAGAGTGCTAGTGAAATGTCAGCCCATAATTTCAGTTATAAAGCCTGAAAGCACCATGTTTTCCACTTTCAGGAAAGATATAAACTTTAAATATGAATCATTACTTGTTACAACCTTGCACATTGTAATCTTAATTTGACAATGGAGAAGTATATCAAAACTGGGCTCAACTTTAAAATGATTATGGATTTATCTATTTGCAACCGGTGAGATCATAATTGATGTATTTGCAACTCTAAAAGTGCTTGACCAATTAGAATATGTATTACAACCTGCATATATAGCAACCCAATCTAGATAGACATGACTGTTGGACTGGTCCTGCAATGAAAATAGGAAGAACAGAGTTGTGAATACATTGAAAGTTAGCAAATGTTAGGTAAAGTGTTATATGTATCTTCTATATGCCACTTCCAGAAACTGAACATCTTACGAGCATACAAGAATATAGGTAAAGTAACAATAATACTAAATTACAGACATCAAGCATTACTTTACCATGCATGACTGCTGTAATGACATCCACGTACTGATAGCTTTACAAATATATTGTTGGGATAATTATTATTATTATAAATATAAACTGTAATATGAATATAAATGCATTTGCCTCTAGAGTTCCATTATGTAGATAGGACTATGACAGTTGCCAAACAGAAGCCTATCATGTTTACGCAGACCTTATCTCTATCATACTCAAAAACAGAACCATTAAGGGTCATACGTTATCTACCATAACAAAACACTTTTTTGTACTGTGTTCTTGAGATCGACTAAAAGGCTACAACAACAGGAAAAATACATGTGAAAGAGGATAACTGGATGAAAATTACAAAAAGCTCTCTGATTGCTAGATATTGGAGCTGTCCTGAGATGTTGCACACTACGTAAAAGTATCATTATTAGTTTCTGTAACGACATAATCTTGCTTGCCTTGATTTCTGGAATATGATTATAGGCAGACAAGGCTCTAGTAATACAGAGATCCTGAAAGAATAAAAGAGATGGAGAATTTAGTTTCAGGTAATAACATTGTAAAAAAGCTACTATAATCTAGTAGAATGATTGTATGCATGTGCTGGTAAGTTTGCTTCCAGGCGTGCAAGAAGGCAAACCACGGAGACAACTGATATTATAAATAAAATCCCGTAACATTTTTATACCCTGCCACCATTAGAATCATCATCTCGTCCATCTTTCTTGAACTGGAAGAAGGTTAAACAGAATATGGTTGGTTATGCAGCCTAGATTATTACTTAATTTCTACACATTAAAGATGCAGTATAATTATAAAACAGAGTTGTTAGGATGAAAAAATTTACTTACAGCACTATGAGCCTTTTTAGGTTGGATATCCGAAGAATAAACTTCTTGGCCACCATAGTGGATTGATGACCTGAAATTACAAGGCTCTACTGTTTCATTTTGATAAATAGTACTCCTGTCCTTGCTGTACATGCTACCACTACTACCATACCTTTTTGGAGTCCTATGATCTACAATTAACACGAAATTGATTGAAATATTGGCCCTGTAGTTCTCTAAAATGCTTTAAAAGTTTTAAAAAAGTTTTGTCACAATTTAAAGTCCATATCAGGTGTAACCATATATGTACTTGTATCCCATAGTAGAACTTCATTTGCATGTACTTTCACATAGATGATTTTTTGTTTAGTTTTAGTGAGACTGTATAAATATTATGTGCAAACCTTGATCTTACCAAAACGTTCCTCCAGACCATACTAACAATGACAAGTACAGGCACATTCTGCAAAATGCTGATCAAACATATACATTCATAGCCAAATACAACACACAAAACAAGTAAATTCATAAAACGTTTCTATAAAAATCCAATTCAAACAATTTGTAACTATTTGCCCCACACAAGCATGTTCTACAATGCAAAAACTAGTACAACATTAAACAAACACTATACATTGTATCAATTCCTCCACAACAATACCTAAGTAAAACATCTTTAAATCTACTTCGAATAATGACCTAAATAATTATAATCAGCAATTATAACTAAGACATGGTAATTCTATCCACCAACTACACTTGTGAAACTTTATTTGTAAAAGAGAAGAAGCAACCAAAATTATGGCAATAATCATCCCAATCCGTGAGAATACAATTCACTAATACAAACATAAACATAAACTTGAGTTGAAATTTGAATCATATAGAAACAAGTAATAATAACAAAAAAAGATGAAATTATATACTACGAGAAATAGGGAAAGCATTACCTTGAGTTGTGCTTCCATAGCATCAATCCTATGAGATTTGTGAACTTCAATGGCTTCTCTTTGTTTAATAGCCTCTTGCTTCGCTTTTCTCTCTCTTTCTAATTTCAATTTCGCCTTTTGTTTCCTTTCCTTCTTTTCTTTCTCTAGCTTCTCTCTCGCCATTCGTAGTTCGAAATCCATATATCTCTCTCGACTTCACTGTCAATTACACACACAGTACACACAAATTTATAATCAAATACTCAGATCTGTAAATAGATACAACAAACATGTAAGTATAGATACAAACATGTAAATATATACGAGCTGAGAATGAACACCATGAATTGATATACAAGCTGACCATCAAGATCTAAGAGGTAATTAGGGTTAATTATTAATGAGAGAAAAGGGGGTTAGGGTTCTTGGGGAGAAAATGGGGGAATGGATGTGAGTTTGTGAGAGTGTTGAAGGGGGAAATGAAAAAAGAAAGGGGAAAATGAAAAAAAGAAAGGGGGAAATTATGTTAAGGGGGAAATGTTTATAAGTTTAGAGGGAATTGTATCTACGCGTGTTTTTTTTAATTTTTTAAAAAGAGGTTGAGACATCGGTTTTAATTACAATTGATGTCTAAAACCTACTTTAACATCAGTTATAGTAAAACCGATGTAAAATACACCTTTAACATCGGTCAAAAACGCAACCGATGTTAAAGGGGTGATGTCTATTCACTGATTTGGCGTAGTGCATCAGTTACATATGTCATGAAATCCTGGAACCTTAATCTATTACAAAAGACAAAAGTACAAGATGATTATAGACAAAAGTACTAGATGATTATATAGCATCATCTAGAATAATAAGCTATTGTTTCAAAAGTTGCATTACAAGGCACTTGATTTAAAATCTTTAACGAAAGTACTATATTAACCCTTTCATATTCTTGAAAAGCTATAGTCTCTCACTCTAAACATGTTTCTTCACCAATATTGCTTCCTGCACAAAATTAGAAAAGTTTCACACACAATGTGTTTAGAAAATAATAGAACAATAAAGATTAAATATTGAACTCAACAGCAATATAGATCTAAATTTCAATAAAGATAATATTTTAACATCCTAATTGATTGTGAAACGTAATAAGTGCTACTGCTATCCCGTAATTTTATATTCACATTCTCCAATTGTAAATGTTTAAATATAACTGGGAAGATACCAACAGAATTGAAATTACGAATTTTCTGTGACAAAACCACGATATCACCAGATTCAAGTCTACTGATAGAAGTTGCAGGGTAGTATCTGATTTCCAGGTTCACCAAGTTGGAAATATCTATACAACAATCAGGTAGTTTTTTTGTACGAAAAACCAAGGCGAGATTTGGAAGGTTGACAAGTGCGCACAAGAACTTGTTCTCATCTTTAGAAAGTACTACATCCTCCAGTATGAGAGTTAATAAAGCTGGAATATCCCAAGCTTTTGAGAGTAAATTGCACCTTGCCAGACGTAGAGATGTTAAACCAGGCAAACTAATAGTCGCTTGTTAACACAAAATCACGCAAGCGTACGCGGTCACAAGTAATATAGATATAAGTCGAGTTCGTTCCCACAGAGATCTGGTTATGGTTTTAATTCAGTAGATGTACCTATGCAACAATGTATGATTATTATTCACTGCTAAGACAATTAACAAATTTGGGTTTAATAAACTAAATTAACTAAGAAGTAAATTAACAAACTAAGAATTAACTAACTAACAAGAATTGGAATTGAATTACTTCTGCAAGATAAACCATGGGATCCTAACTTCATTAAATACTTTGCTTAGATCTGACGCCTTTAATCACTATATGCAATGGTTATGATATCTGATCGGATAACACGAAACAAGTACACGCTACCTGTCAGCATACGTATACCAAACTACCCATACATCCACAAAAGAGATAGAAGATGAATAGACACCAATTATGCTTAGACCCTATATGTCTATAGAATTTGAAAACATAACGGTTGAAGAACAAGTTATCCATAATGATCACATATGGCAATATAAGTATTCTCATCTCATACTACGAATCATGTTGATAAACAATCATGAACCTATGCTAGCATGGCAAGTTCTAAATCTCAAGATCCACTTTCACTTCACAAGAGATTAACAGATTAGATGTTAGCTACGCATCTAACAATTAAGCATAACCATACGAGGATATCAGATATACATCACACACAGTTCTTTAAAGCATCAAGATACTAAAGCTCCATAAATAAATCCGTTAGAATCCCATGACAACGATTAGCTCATAATTGAACCTCTCGTCATCATGGGATCTGATGAAACCATGATAAACACAAAGTATGAAAAAATACAAATAAACCTAAGTAATTGATATGTAATGGTTTTTCTCCTAATTGTACAAATTACAAGGGTTGGATGTGTTTATATAGGCTCTAGAAGTCTTGCCCACCAAGCAATTGCCTTTTTAGAGTTGGAATAGAAGATTGGCAATTTCCGTTCTTGAATGAGAATAGAATTGCAAATTCCAAGTGTAGATCTGATTTTGGAATGTTCTAGCCGCCCAAAGCAATTACCATACTTATTAGAAGTAGGAATTATAGCAATTTCCTTGTCAAAGTTGAATTTCTGCAGTTCGGCACATAATACGTTTCCTAAACGGATTCTGTTTTGAAGGAAAATTCGTAGCTGACTTTTCTTTAGTATTTCTGGACCGTTCCAGTTGTAATTGGACATCTGGAGCACTTTAGAATGAAAGAGAATTCCGTTATCTTCGCGTGGACAGTAAGATCGTCCAAAACAGACTTGTAGAACTCAAGATATGACCCAAACAGTAAATCAGGATTTTTAGGACAGAATTTCAGAATTTCCAGAAGGGTTCTCGCGCTGCAGCGCCCTTCCCAGGCCGCAGCGCGCCATGCTTTCTATCCATGATTGTAGAAAATCTCCCAAGCTTCGCGTGGGCAGTAAGATCGCTGAAAACGGACTTATAGAACTCCAGATATGGCCAAAACAGTGTAGACTGCGCAACCTACCCAGAAAATGCCAATTTTACACAAATTGCTCCTTTTTCCTCCGTTTCTTTTGCATTAGCTAACATCTTCAATACCATGACACATGTAACTCCTTGGTAGCATAACACAAGTGTCCAATCTTCATTACAATGCTTAATTCCACTCTAATATCGATTAGAAACACCAACACTAACCGATAGCTACAACCCTGCACAACTACACAAAACACATAAAAAATACAACAAACTTGAGACCAAGTCAATCAATTTAAGCCGATATGGAACGCTCCAAGTGGATATAAAATCCACTTATCATACCCCCAAACTTAAACCGATGCTTGTCCTCAAGCATAAACAACTAACTCTACCTAACTAGTACCACTTCCGTAGGTGATCACGGTTGCATTTGGCATATGCAACAAGCCCTTTAAACCCCTATGCAGCCCTAGTGGACGAGTATGGTCTCGTGAGGGCCTATAGCGAATGTACCCACAAAATCCAATGCAATGCAATGCATGAATGCACCTAAATGAAAATGCAAATAATCTAGTACTAATATCCTACCATACCTTCAAATCCTCTCATGTCATATCAACTTAAGAATCAAAGTAATAACACAATGTCTTGGTGTCGAAAGTGCAAGTATTCACATAGTCTACTCAATGAACATGCATAAGTTCTTACAAGCCCATGTCAAATGTAAGAATAAGTTAGTAAACATGCTAAGCCTACAAGAGTACATCTTTGAGACAAAACTCGGGATCTCATACGCAAAAACAAGCAAACACTCACAATCCACTCACAAAAGAATATTCACTCAAGAACAAGGGTAATTGTATCACTCAATTCCAACAAAATCATAAACATGCTTGACATTTGGTATCAATCTAACTCTTAACACAACATACATCAATGACGACAATCAAAAGGTCTTTATTTGGGTTGTAACGGGGCTAGGGACAAGGTATGTCAAATAAGCCAAAACAGGTGAAGTGTCAAAAGCTAGTAAGTACCATAATAAATCATACACAACACCCTATTTTCCCCCCACATAATTTTTACTCAAAACAAACACTCGACTAGTCGACTAAAGTAGGATCACAACAAACACAAATATGCTCTCATAAAATTTTTTTTTCTCTCTATTTTTTTTTCTTTTCCTTTTTTTTTTATTTCTTTTCTTTTTCTTTTTTCGAGAGCTAAATATAACACAAACAATAATATAACAATAATAATGATCCCACAATTTTATTACATATGCCGACTGTCAAATAAACAAACCCAATTTCCAATATTTCCCCCAAAAGTAAGACCAACAATTAACCGCTCCTTACACACCTTATTACTCCCTTAAGCACTCTACTAGCCTTTGACAATGTAGGTTCAAATTAATGTAAGGCCAATACAATAAAAAGGTCTAGGCAAGTAATGTGGTATGTCACCGAAAAAATAGGATTAAGCTCAACGGGTTAACTAATTGATCATGTAAATATGGTGTGGTAATATGGGAAAATATGTTGTTATTCCTAATTGCCTTTATCATTTTAATCATCAAATAACGTCATGTATTTTAAGAAAGACCTCAAACAACTGCTAGCAATGCAAACAATCCGTGGACACTCAAGCAAACGAATAAATTGCAACAAATATGCAATATGGCTCAAAAACTCACTTGGTGGGAAAACATACTCAATCCCAAGTAAAAAATCTCTTTAATGCACCGACTTGTATTCAAAGCATGCAAACTAAATCATCTTGCACATATTCATGTCCTTCTAATCACTTACAACATTGTCTACTAGCTTCAACTTACTAGTGTATGTGTGTGCACAAGAACAAAGCATATCACTTCTTAAACAAAAGCGTCAACAACACAAAATTCCTATCAAACATGGGTGCAAATGCAACCATTATGAACTCACATGATATACAAACATAAAAACAGAATGTCCTATATGAAACAAACGTAGATAACACGAACATAAATGCATAATTTACTACTACTAATATGCAAAACATGAAATCCTACATGAACACATTATACAACAACAACTACTAATCCCTCAAACCATCCCCAAACTTAAAATATTCAATGTCCGCATTGAATGGAAGTAAATAGGAGGAAAAGTAGAAACATACCTAACATTAGAACCACATGGGTTGCCTCCCATGAAGCGCTTCTTTAACGTCATTAGCTTGACGTTACTTCCAAGCCTCCATTAAGGATGATAATAGTTGGCCTGGTCATCTCTTCGCGAGACTTCATCGTCATCACGGCGGCACACTTTCTGCCCTTTCTCCTCGCTTGGCCTATTCGTATAATAGCTATGTCCTATTCCAATGCCTTTATCTGTTGACCCAAAATCTATCAATTTGTAGAACAACACACAATCGCGGGCTTCGCTTGAATATAATGGAGGAGGGTAAATGTAAGTTGCTGAAGCCTTTGGTTCCTCAAAGAGAACTTCCTCCATTGGCTCTAATGCGCTACCTCCATCTTTAAACTCTGAGACAAGTAGAAGACCTACATCTTTCCCATGTTCATCAACCTCTTGGTACGCACATACCAATTAGCTCACCAGTGTCCTCTTGGTATGCACATACCAATTCTTGAAATTTGTGCAGCTTACTAGTGTCTGTCTCAAATAGTGCCCCTTCCAAATCATCCACCATACTAGAATGATCAAATTCCTCACATGGCTTGTGAATGCTCACCTCACCTTGGAATTTGTCTTCCTCAATTAAGCATGCAGTACCTTGCTCCAAATCACCGTTATTTTCTGGAATTGCCTCTGGTACGAATTGATGTTTCTCTTGTTCCAAGGCACTCAAAACTTGAGCAATTAATGTCCCCATAGATTTGGTAGACTCCTCATAACTTCTTGCATGCATCCTAATCTCCTCCATAGCATTAACCTCATCTGACTGAAAAGTAGGAGTAGGTTGCTGATGTTAAAACTCTTCACTACCAAAGAAATATGACATATCTGGAACATCTTGCTGGTACTGTTGAGGATGGTATTGAAAATATGGTTGTTCCTCATAACTGACATATGGATCAACTCCTTCGTAGTAACAATATTGTGAGGGATCATGAACGCCCAAACACCGCTCACATTGCTGAGGCATGGATGTCCTCGAATATGCCCACCATGGCAACTCCTCGCATGCCATCTTCAAACACTCAAGCCTGAAACACACCAAACTAAACAAGATAGATAAGAAAAACAAATCCGAGTCAGTGAACGCTAACGACCACTATTGACAAGCACATAAACCAAAAATAAAACACCGATGATCCCCGGCAGCGGCGCCAAAAACTTGTTAACACAAAATCACGCAAGCGTACGCGGTCACAAGTAATATAGATATAAGTCGAGTTCGTTCCCACAGAGATCTGGTTATGGTTTTAATTCAGTAGATGTACCTATGCAACAATGTATGATTATTATTCACTGCTAAGACAATTAACAAATTTGGGTTTAATAAACTAAATTAACTAAGAAGTAAATTAACAAACTAAGAATTAACTAACTAACAAGAATTGGAATTGAATTACTTCTGCAAGATAAACCATGGGATCCTAACTTCATTAAATACTTTGCTTAGATCTGACGCCTTTAATCACTATATGCAATGGTTATGATATCTGATCGGATAACACGAAACAAGTACACGCTACCTATCAGCATACGTATACCAAACTACCCATACATCCACAAAAGAGATAGAAGATGAATAGACACCAATTATGCTTAGACCCTATATGTCTATAGAATTTGAAAACATAACGGTTGAAGAACAAGTTATCCATAATGATCACATATGGCAATATAAGTATTCTCATCTCATACTACGAATCATGTTGATAAACAATCATGAACCTATGCTAGCATGGCAAGTTCTAAATCTCAAGATCCACTTTCACTTCACAAGAGATTAACAGATTAGATGTTAGCTACGCATCTAACAATTAAGCATAACCATACGAGGATATCAGATATACATCACACACAGTTCTTTAAAGCATCAAGATACTAAAGCTCCATAAATAAATCCGTTAGAATCCCATGACAACGATTAGCTCATAATTGAACCTCTCGTCATCATGGGATTTGATGAAACCATGATAAACACAAAGTATGAAAAAATACAAATAAACCTAAGTAATTGATATGTAATGGTTTTTCTCCTAATTGTACAAATTACAAGGGTTGGATGTGTTTATATAGGCTCTAGAAGTCTTGCCCACCAAGCAATTGCCTTTTTAGAGTTGGAATAGAAGATTGGCAATTTCCGTTCTTGAATGAGAATAGAATTGCAAATTCCATGTGTAGATCTGATTTTGGAATGTTCTAGCCGCCCAAAGCAGTTACTATACTTATTAGAAGTAGGAATTATAGCAATTTCCTTGTCAAAGTTGAATTTCTGCAGTTCGGCACATAATACGTTTCCTAAACGGATTCTGTTCTGAAGGAAAATTCGTAGCTGACTTTTCTTCAGTATTTCTGGACCATTCCAGTTGTAATTGGACATCTGGTGCACTTTAGAATGAAAGAGAATTCCGTTATCTTCGCGTGGACAGTAAGATCGTCCAAAACAGACTTGTAGAACTCAAGATATGACCCAAACAGTAAATCAGGATTTTTAGGACAGAATTTCAGAATTTCCAGAAGGGTTCTCGCGCTGCAGCGCTCTTTCCAGGCCGCAGCGCGCCATGCTTTCTGTCCAAGATTGTAGAAAATCTCCCAAGCTTCGCGTGGGCAGTACGATCGCTGAAAACAGACTTATAGAACTCCAGATATGGCCAAAACAGTGTAGACTACGCAACCTACCCAGAAAATCCGAATTTTACACAAATTGCTCATTTTTCCTCCGTTTCTTTTGCATTAGCTAACATCTTTAATACCATGACACATGTAACTCCTTGGTATCATAACACAAGTGTCCAATCTTCATTCCAATGCTTAATTCCACTCTAATATCGATTAGAAACACCAACACTAACCGATAGCTACAACCCTGCACAACTACACAAAACACATAAAAAATACAACAAACTTGAGACCAAGTCAATCAATTTAAGCCGATATGGAACGCTCCAAGTGGATATAAAATCCACTTATCATCGCTGGTAACTCAAAACCACCAAGAGACAGAGTTTGTAAACAAGCTAAGCATGTCAAATACGATTCTGGTAATTTATAGGGTTCCCAAACACATAGTACTGTCGTCATAGTTTGTAAACAAGCTAAGCATGTCAAATACGATAACGGTAATTTATAGGGTTCCCAAACACATAGTACTGTCATCAGTTATAGTGTTGTTAAAGTAGGTAAATCCCAAAAATCTGATTTCAACAATCCAAAACCATATACACACAATGTGAGTTTTTCAGGGAAGTAGAACTGAGGATGGAAAAATTTATAGGATGCCGACTAGTACTACCTGGAATATCAACACTGAGGTCTTCAACACTGTGTGTAATTACATAACCTATAAACTTGAAAACAAGATGCGGGGGAATGGTAAAACAGAGTTTCACTGTGACATTAATATAGCTTAATTTAATATAATTAGAAAATTAATAATTTTTTCACCCTAACGCAACAGACACAATGTGTTTCTTTCTACCTAATTGTAACACCCCAGTCCCACATCAAGAAGATTTGGGACTTTAGTTCAGTTTATAAGGCAAAGTACTACTACTAATTGCACCAACAAATCATGATCTTTTGGGGGCCTGTGGTGGGCTTGTGAATTACCCAAGTTGGCTACATTTGGGTCAGTTTACTTTGGTTTATTTCGGATTCGTGATCGGGACTTGACCCGATTTTCGAAAAAAGACTCGAGATTTGACCCGGGTTGTCACATATGGTATCAGAGTCGACTCTCGAAAGCTTGACTCGTCAAGTTACCGGAGGTGGGGACACGAAGGCTGGTGGTATTATCCCACAATGGACAAAGGTCCGGAGGTGGGGACACGAAGCTAACCGGTATTATCCCACAATGGCTAGGGAGGAACGATCTTGGACCTATGGGATATCCGTTTAGGCTTGACGAGGACGTCAGTAGTTTAAGTGGAGGAGTTTGTAACACCCAGTCCTACATCGAGGAGATTTGGGACTTTATTTCAGTTTATAAGGCAAAGTACTACTACTAATTGCACCAACAAATCATGATCTTTTGGGGGCCTGTGGTGGGTTTCTGAATTACCCAAGTTGGCTGCATTTGGGTCAGTTTACTTTGGCTTATTTCGGATTCGTGATCAGGACTTGACCCAACTTTCAAAAAAAGGCTCGGGATTTGACCCGGGTTGTCACACTAATATAGCTTAATTTTTGTACCTGAGCCGCTTGCAATTGGGTATCTTTCTTCCAGAAGTTCCACATCTTGTATGTCGATTTTTTCGCTCTCGCAACTCCATATGCAGTGGTTCTGGTACCCTTCGAAGGACTGGCTCTTCCACTTTTGTTGTTGCTGTACCAGAGGTGGAATCTGTTGTACTAGAGGCTGTGAAGCTAGCTATTGTTGCGCTAAAAGTAGCAGAGCTGACTGTTGTTGCGTAGCTAAAAGCAACAACAGAGAAGGCTGCTGCTGTGCTAAAGACAGCAGAACTGGTTGCTGCGGTAGCTGCTCCTACTGGTATGGTTGTTGCCCGGGCAGATTATGAACCGATTGATTTTGTGCCACCTGATTTGTCGTAGGATCTTGTGTTGACTGATAGGGGGGGTCTGCGAAATACCAAGATCAAAAGATGGAACTGAAATTGGCGGAGAATGCTCATTGACAGTTTGCTTCTCATGTGGCTAAGGTGAATGAGGTGTCAAGAACAAAGCATCATTAACGGTAATAAGTTAAAAGTAGGACAATAATCCTGCGTAGAACGAACTATAGTCTCTTGCCTCACTTCTGACTGATTTTCTTGTACATGAATGGATGTCTCGCCAGCAAACCCTCCCTCGACACCAAAATGAACTTCACCATCCCCAACATTATTATCTCCTTCATCCAAATGAATACCTCCATTATCAGCAACCTGCTTACCATGTTTTCGTGGAGCATTTACGCCTCCACGACCTCCTTTGTGACCAACTTTTTTGGGCTTTGGTTTGAAGACATTTTCTTTTTTTCGGCGCTCTTCAATTGGAAAATTTTGGAAGACACCATGGTTGAATTGATGCTCTAGCAGCTGCTTACCATTAGTGGTAATAAGATCTATATAGCTCATATCTCCATCAATCTCGCCCCTTGCTACTAAAGAAATCTGATTTAGCAAATGAATCTGTAAAAAAATAAACCAAGACACCAACGTAATCATCACAAATTGAAAGCACAAATTAATGAAAGAGAGAATATATTTGCCCGTAGTTTATGAAATTACCGCAAATAAGTGTGAACCACCAACACGTGTATGATAGAGACGAGTAATTTCGGTGTACCACTCATTATAATCGGCAACGACACAAACACCGAAATTTGCACCAACATTGACTACATGTTCTGCATGGCTGTCCCAATGTGATATATGGTCACGATGCATAATAATCCAATTATCTTTCTTCCCTTGCAAATTAATATCATGAAGATGTTTTGAATATTCATCATAACCATCATTTGTTGGTATCTCTTGTATAAATCCAAATTGACGCATGCACCTATTCGGTAAGTGTGGCTCAATAATGTAGAAACAAATCAACGGGCCTTTATAGCACCAAATAGGAATACCATCTCTCAGGTGCTCAGGTGCTGTAGCAAAAAACTCGGTATATGTCTACCAAATGAAGTGTGAAGGTGCAAGTCCATCGAGAGCTAGTCGATGAGTTGACACCACATGGGCACTAGTCTCTGCAAATTTCAATTGAGAACACCACCTATAGTATACATTTTAAAAACATAAAATTACATCAAAATCAAATCTACAATATGACATATTAAAACTAAGCATATGTCAATCTTAACTTAAAATGCAAAGATAACGCGTCATGATTAAAAATACAACAATAGCATTTATCCCAAGTGATCTTCTGTGAATTAGTTTTAGAGTTTCAGTTTTGTTGTTGTTGGAGATAATTAGTGTTAATTAATCAAGTGATTTTCGTGGCGTGAGAGCCTAATAATAATTCTTATTTATCCCAAGTGAACATATATGTCTCGACAATGATTGTTATTTTATCCACTATTTGTAAGCTACAATGAAACCAGAAACTGCTACTATTATGGGCTTTATAGTCCATATCAGAAATCTGTTAGTTTTGACACACACAATTCTTCTTGAAGGGCCATATACTATCTTGAGCAACAGTTCATGTGAGCAATGTGATGGATATATAAATGCAGTTCTACCAACTTGAAATGCCTCTGAGTACTCTTTTCAGGCCTTAATTACTCTGTATTATAATATAATTTGATCTAAAATGTAACGACCCGAAAAATTTCGTGTAATTTATTATATTAAAATATATTTTTAGTTGATTTTACTGTGTTTCAGTTTAATTTTAATGCATTTAATCGCGTTATGATTTTTATTAAATAGGAAAATTATCCCATACGTGTTATGTGACTTCTGTGTAGCATAGATTATTTTATTCTATTTTTCTGTAACTTTTATATTTTTAGAATACAGTTATTTTGCATTTTAATTTTCGGATCCAGCCCCTATACTGAATCTGAAGCCTTGTTTTTGATAAAATTATTTTTTATATAATGATAGGATATTTAAAGATGCATTATTTTGTAATTTTTGTAATGTTCATAATTTTTGGAAAATTTTGACATATATATTGTATTTGTTTAAAAATAAAAATTTTACATTTTATCCCATAAAAATTATTTTTAAGGCTTAATAATTTTAATTAGGGGTTAACAATATTTTTGGGGTATAAATTTTCGATTAATATAAATAGGAATCAGATTTTTATTTATTTATTAATAATTCATAAAAATCAGATTTTATATAAATAAATCAATATAAGAATATATTTTCTCTCTCCTGTTCTTGAGGATCAAAGCTGAATTTGAAGGTGTTATAGACATCTGATTTTGGCGATCTTGTAGTCGAATCGAAGCTCTCAACATCTAGTTTCATAATCTACAATCAGTTTTCGTGTTGGGTAAATTTCTGATTTTATATTAATTTTCTTTTGAATCTGGAAAATTAGGGTTCTTCATTAATTTGGGGCTTTTTGATTCTTTGATTTTCCGGTTGAATTGATTGTTTTTATATCTTTATATTGATTCCAGGAGTTCAATTCCATGCTAAATTTCATCGTTATATTGCTAGTTTGTTCAATTCGAAATTAGGGTTCTTGAGCCTAATTTGGGGATTTTTGATTGAGTGATTTTCCGGTTGTTTTGATGATTCCAATAGCTTTATATGATCATTTGGAGTCGATTTATGTGGTCAATTGCATCATTATATTGCCGGATTGTGATATTCGAGTTTTAAAGCTTTAACCGAAACTTTGAATCAATAGTCCGTTGTGTGTGTTAATTGTTTGCGTTAGTGGTTATGGGGGAAAGATTGTATGAGTCTTAAGCTTCGTTTTGATACCAAAACCATGCCATTTGGTTACCGATTCTGCGAAAACGAATTTTGGCCGGAAATTTCTTAGAGCTCGCCGGATTTTGGCCGTGTTTTTGTTGTTTTCGTTGGCATGGTTGAGTTTGTCGTGAAATTTTAGTCAAGATCCATATTTTACACGCTTGATTTGGTTTAGTTTTGTGAAAGTTATGGTCGCCGGAAGTTCGCCGGATTTTTTTTCCGGTGACCGGATTCTGGAGAAACCTCCATTGTTGGAGGTGGTGTTCTTCGAAGTATTCATACGAAGAACAGCGTAGGTGGTGATGAATAGTAACGTTTTGATCTTTAAAATCTTAAATCTTTTCAGAAAAATGTTTTTGGGTCAAAATTTTATAAAATTTTTCTAAAATTCAGATTTCTTTTAATTATTATTATTTTAACTTCTAAAAATTTAATTTAATTAGTTAATTATTTTTAAATAATAATTTAATTGATTTAATTAATTGATTAATTCCTTTTAATTGATTAATTATATTAATTAATTATTATTTAAATATATAATTGACTTCATTGAATTTAAATCTTTTTATTATAAAAGATTTATTATTTTTATGAGTTGATTAATAAATAATTAATTTGAATAATCAATTAATTTAATTATTAATTGAATTATTCTTATTAATTGCGTATTAATTAAACCGTTTATCCGTTTTCAACGAGAAAAGTATTTCTGGAATTAGAAAAATGGCCCGGTTCTTATAAAAATAGTTTTAAGTTACAATTCAACTTTTAAATTTGGATCGACTTTTTACCAAACCTTTTTATTGAGTCGATTATATCCGATAATTAGGGTTTTGACCCGTTTTCTGTTTTAAAAATATTGGATAAAATCTTTTCATGATCTGATCAAGCTTGCTATGTGATTATGTGAATTGCGTGTTATTATTCTTTGATTATCTATTAGTGATTTGTAAATATTCTATGAATAATTTGAGTGCTCTTTTATTTGTGAGCCGTATATGCTATGTGTTAATTGGTTATGTGACAGGTATATGTGTATTTAATTCGAGGATTAATGATTATCTCTAGGGTTAATTATTGTCTTGAGGATTAATGACTTATTTCGAGGATTAATTGTTATCTCGAGGATTAATCGTGTCTTGAGGATTAATTGATTTTCATGTTTCTTTATTGAGGAATAAGATAAATGTTTTGAGGATTATTTATAGATTGAGTTGGACTAAGTTGAATGCATAAATGTTTAATTCGAGGATTAATTGGTAAATATTGACTTAGGAATGTCAGCGGAGTTAAGTTGGTATGAGACGAAGAAAGTGGGAGATGGATGCAGTATTGTGTGGATTGTAATAAAGAAGGTTGGAGATGAAAGTATTGTTTGTGGAATTGCTGGTTTACTTGTGAGGTGTTTTAACACCGGGAAAACGTCTATGTTCAAAGGGGACATTTCCAATTATTTTCTTCTGGCAAAGATATTGAAGTAGACGCGCAGGCTCGATATCGACGGATCAGACTCGTGGCAACCGCTGAAGCGTAAAGCAAAGCATAATTAAAACAGAGGACATGATGACGTGAAATAGAAGAAGATAGTTGTATTACTTCGGCGCTACGTAACAGCTAAGGACCAGAGGCAAGTATTTTCTTAATCATCCTACACTTTTTATTTTCTGTTTCATTTATTCATATCATGACAAATAGTTATTGTTCAGAGCTATTTGTGATTTTTAAATATTTTTGTGCGAACACAGTTGCTTGATATTGGTACCCTTGATGTGGGGAATTATTGAAGATAAACTCTTCATATCCTTATTATCGTAGTAAATAATAGGGATGTGAAATGTATGTGAAACTAAGCATTTCCTGTTGAATTCGAAAATTGCTCTATTGGATTGGAAAATGGTAAAGCGTAGGAGGCCATGGTTGATGTCATGGTCCAACAATATTTATTTGAAAATGATAAGGCGTAGGAGGCCATGGTTGCTGTCATGGTCCAGCAATATTTAAGGAGGATATGGTAACCATACCATCTTCCTATAGGCTAACATTACTTGCCTATTTTGGGTACCCCAGAAATCCGAACTATACACACACGGAAAAAAAAGAGAATACCGGTGGAGTATAGAGGGTCCCATTGCCTTAGAACCTGATCAGGGGGCAATGGTGTTTCAGTTATATAAGTGTATCCAATCCATATCGCCCGAATGGCTATTATATATTGTGAGTTGGCAGATGATTCATTTTTATGACATGCCAAATATTGTGAGTTGGCAGATGATTCATTTTTATGACATGCCAAATGATTTCAGTTATGATTTGAATTATATCACAGTTGTTGATTCAGTTTCTCTATAAACTGTTATACATTTCAGTTGATTTTTATGCCCCACTAATCCTGGTTTTATATCAAAATTTTTATACGCTTGCTGAGCATTTCTTTCGCTCATACTTGCTGTTGTAAATTCTAACATTTCAGTAAGGTAGTTTGGCGAGACGTATCCGCACAACTCAGAAAGAGAAGAAGCATGATGCTATTTCGAAGATGACTTGGCTCAGGATGTCTGGATTTAGTGTAAGATCTATTTTATATAATTGAGTTCTAATATTTATTATTATTAATATTATTATGTGATGCTCTAGTTAGCCTGGCGTACTTCTTATCGAAGTTACACCAGTGGTTTAAGATTTGATCAAAGAGAATGTTGTGAAGAAAGAAATACTTTCTATTTAATGGAATTTGGATTCTTGTTTCTAGCCCTATAACCTTAAAAGATCTTGGTATGTTTGGGGTCACAGATGTTATATTTCCAGTGTTGGACAATCACAAGTGAGTGATTATTATTAACCAAATGTTTTATTTTGAGGATTTTTGCGTGACAACCAAATCTTCTGACCCCAGATTTGGGGGGTGTCACAGTTGGTATCAGAGCAGGGTTATAGTAAACTAGAAACGAGAGTGTGTAGGAGTGTGTATAGCTAAGTAAGGAACGTCAGAGCTCATGTAGAGTTCGTGTTGGACTATTGGATATAGTACCAATTAATAAGTTAAGATTGGGGTACTCGTTTGAGATAGTTGTGCTAAACTGGATAGACCGCCTTGCGATTGGAGATGTCTACTGTGGAATCTTCAGAGATTATTACGAGGTGACGATGACGAACGATATCAATATCCTTAAAACGTGGAAATGAAGAAGCTTAAATTCGAATGACGAGATATCGAAGGAACTGGCAAAGAAGGCATAAGTAGAGACCTTGGCAATACCTTTTCTTTCTATGAATTATTTTGATATCCCTCCTAAAGAGGTATTCGTTAAAAGATATTTCTCCTCTTCTAAACAGTGACATTTTGATACTTGTGTTCAATCTCCATTTTGAATCTCAATTGTTTCAGTGGTTACTATGAAACCTATTTTTAAATTTCTGAGACTTTCAACTTTTTGTTTTCACCAATGATTAATAACCTTATTTGCAATATAGTACCACTTGTTCGGTACTTTCTTCCTGGTTCTTCTTTTCGGAAAATAACAAATTTGGAATTCCTTTCATTTTTCTCTAATCCTACTGAGACGAACAACCCTATTTATAGGGGACACCAGGTATATCTGTCTGTGTGATAGAAGTTGGATGGGACGCCATCACTGGTGTGTTGTGTATTACAAGAAGGCTGATCACCTTTAATTGTAAATGTCGGAGCTAAGACACACAACGTCGGGTTCATGTGATCATATTGATCTCTCAGTTATTCTCTTATTTCAAATCAGGTTGTTTAAAATTCATAAAATTCATAACCACAATTGTGGAACATTTGCTATGATATGGAATCTGTTCTCTTCAAAATTTTATGATTTTTGTTATCTCTATTGAATTTCAAGGGTATGCCAATCAGGTCAGGATAAGCGAAATTCGCAGATAGAAACTAGATTCGCAACGGAATCGCCAAGAGTAAGAACGAGTCCTAAAATGATTAGAATATCAGTGACATATCAATGGAATCAGTTCTCTCTCTCTTTCAAGGATATTATGTTAATGGAAAGTTGGTCGAGCCATATTTGAAACGAATAATGATGTGTTGTAAGACTCCAGTGATAATTATGTCAGATAGAGACCCTATAATTGAATTGAGATTTTGGAGAAGTTGTTTACGAAGGAATACTATCCCCAGCTTTGTAAAGCAAGTGTTGATGATGAAGGAATTAAGAAAACCCACTAGTTGCCTTAGCTGATTCCGAGGACGGAATCCTTATAAGGGGGGAAGAATGTAACGACCCGAAAAATTTCGTGTAATTTATTATATTAAAATATATTTTTAGTTGATTTTACTGTGTTTCAGTTTAATTTTAATGCATTTAATCGCGTTATGATTTTTATTAAATAGGAAAATTATCCCATACGTGTTATGTGACTTCTGTGTAGCATAGATTATTTTATTCTATTTTTCTGTAATTTTTATATTTTTAGAATACAGTTATTTTGCATTTTAATTTCCGGATCCAGCCCCTATACTGAATCTGAAGCCTTGTTTTTTATAAAATTATTTTTTATATAATGATAGGATATTTAAAGATGCATTATTTTGTAATTTTTGTAATGTTCATAATTTTTGGAAAATTTTGACATATATATTGTATTTGTTTAAAAATAAAAATTTTACATTTTATCCCATAAAAATTATTTTTAAGGCTTAATAATTTTAATTAGGGGTTAACAATATTTTTGGGGTATAAATTTTCGATTAATATAAATAGGAATCAGATTTTTATTTATTTATTAATAATTCATAAAAATCAGATTTTATATAAATAAATCAATATAAGAATATATTTTCTCTCTCCTGTTCTTGAGGATCAAAGCTGAATTTGAAGGTGTTATAGACATCTGATTTTGGCGATCTTGTAGTCGAATCGAAGCTCTCAACATCTAGTTTCATAATCTACAATCAGTTTTCGTGTTGGGTAAATTTCTGATTTTATATTAATTTTCTTTTGAATCTGGAAAATTAGGGTTCTTCATTAATTTGGGGCTTTTTGATTCTTTGATTTTCCGGTTGAATTGATTGTTTTAATATCTTTATATTGATTCCAGGAGTTCAATTCCATGCTAAATTTCATCGTTATATTGCTAGTTTGTTCAATTCGAAATTAGGGTTCTTGAGCCTAATTTGGGGATTTTTGATTGAGTGATTTTCCGGTTGTTTTGATGATTCCAATAGCTTTATATGATCATTTGGAGTCGATTTATGTGGTCAATTGCATCATTATATTGCCGGATTGTGATATTCGAGTTTTAAAGCTTTAACCGAAACTTTGAATCAATAGTCCGTTGTGTGTGTTAATTGTTTGCGTTAGTGGTTATGGGGGAAAGATTGTATGAGTCTTAAGCTTCATTTTGATACCAAAACCATGCCATTTGGTTACCGATTCTGCGAAAACGAATTTTGGCCGGAAATTTCTTAGAGCTCGCCGGATTTTGGCCGTGTTTTTGTTGTTTTCGTTGGCATGGTTGAGTTTGTCGTGAAATTTTAGTCAAGATCCATATTTTACACGCTTGATTTGGTTTAGTTTTGTGAAAGTTATGGTCGCCGGAAGTTCGCCGGATTTTTTTTCCGGTGACCGGATTCTGGAGAAACCTCCATTGTTGGAGGTGGTGTTCTTCGAAGTATTCATACGAAGAACAGCGTAGGTGGTGATGAATAGTAACGTTTTGATCTTTAAAATCTTAAATCTTTTCAGAAAAATGTTTTTGGGTCAAAATTTTATAAAATTTTTCTAAAATTCAGATTTCTTTTAATTATTATTATTTTAACTTCTAAAAATTTAATTTAATTAGTTAATTATTTTTAAATAATAATTTAATTGATTTAATTAATTGATTAATTCATTTTAATTGATTAATTATATTAATTAATTATTATTTAAATATATAATTGACTTCATTGAATTTAAATCTTTTTATTATAAAAGATTTATTATTTTTATGAGTTGATTAATAAATAATTAATTTGAATAATCAATTAATTTAATTATTAATTGAATTATTATTATTAATTGCGTATTAATTAAACCGTTTATCCGTTTTCAACGAGAAAAGTATTTCTGGAATTAGAAAAATGACCCGGTTCTTATAAAAATAGTTTTAAGTTACAATTCAACTTTTAAATTTGGATCGACTTTTTACCAAACCTTTTTATTGAGTCGATTATATCCGATAATTAGGGTTTTGACCCGTTTTCTGTTTTAAAAATATTGGATAAAATCTTTTCATGATCTGATCAAGCTTGCTATGTGATTATGTGAATTGCGTGTTATTATTCTTTGATTATCTATTAGTGATTTGTAAATATTCTATGAATAATTTGAGTGCTCTTTTATTTGTGAGCCGTATATGCTATGTGTTAATTGGTTATGTGACAGGTATATATGTATTTAATTCGAGGATTAATGATTATCTCTAGGGTTAATTATTGTCTTGAGGATTAATGACTTATTTCGAGGATTAATTGTTATCTCGAGGATTAATCGTGTCTTGAGGATTAATTGATTTTCATGTTTCTTTATTGAGGAATAAGATAAATGTTTTGAGGATTATTTATAGATTGAGTTGGACTAAGTTGAATGCATAAATGTTTAATTCGAGGATTAATTGGTAAATATTGACTTAGGAATGTCAGCGGAGTTAAGTTGGTATGAGACGAAGAAAGTGGGAGATGGATGCAGTATTGTGTGGATTGTAATAAAGAAGGTTGGAGATGAAAGTATTGTTTGTGGAATTGCTGGTTTACTTGTGAGGTGTTTTAACACCGGGAAAACGTCTATGTTCAAAGGGGACATTTCCAATTATTTTCTTCTGGCAAAGATATTGAAGTAGACGCGCAGGCTCGATATCGACGGATCAGACTCGTGGCAACCGCTGAAGCGTAAAGCAAAGCATAATTAAAACAGAGGACATGATGACGTGAAATAGAAGAAGATAGTTGTATTACTTCGGCGCTACGTAACAGCTAAGGACCAGAGGCAAGTATTTTCTTAATCATCCTACACTTTTTATTTTCTGTTTCATTTATTCATATCATGACAAATAGTTATTGTTCAGAGCTATTTGTGATTCTTAAATATTTTTGTGCGAACACAGTTGCTTGATATTGGTACCCTTGATGTGGGGAATTATTGAAGATAAACTCTTCATATCCTTATTATCGTAGTAAATAATAGGGATGTGAAATGTATGTGAAACTAAGCATTTCCTGTTGAATTCGAAAATTGCTCTATTGGATTGGAAAATGGTAAAGCGTAGGAGGCCATGGTTGATGTCATGGTCCAACAATATTTATTTGAAAATGATAAGGCGTAGGAGGCCATGGTTGCTGTCATGGTCCAGCAATATTTAAGGAGGATATGGTAACCATACCATCTTCCTATAGGCTAACATTACTTGCCTATTTTGGGTACCCCAGAAATCCGAACTATACACACACGGAAAAAAAAGAGAATACCGGTGGAGTATAGAGGGTCCCATTGCCTTAGAACCTGATCAGGGGGCAATGGTGTTTCAGTTATATAAGTGTATCCAATCCATATCGCCCGAATGGCTATTATATATTGTGAGTTGGTAGATGATTCATTTTTATGACATGCCAAATATTGTGAGTTGGCAGATGATTCATTTTTATGACATGCCAAATGATTTCAGTTATGATTTAAATTATATCACAGTTGTTGATTCAGTTTCTCTATAAACTGTTATACATTTCAGTTGATTTTTATGCCCCACTAATCCTGGTTTTATATCAAAATTTTTATACGCTTGCTGAGCATTTCTTTCGCTCATACTTGCTGTTGTAAATTCTAACATTTCAGTAAGGTAGTTTGGCGAGACGTATCCGCACAACTCAGAAAGAGAAGAAGCATGATGCTATTTCGAAGATGACTTGGCTCAGGATGTCTGGATTTAGTGTAAGATCTATTTTATATAATTGAGTTCTAATATTTATTATTATTAATATTATTATGTGATGCTCTAGTTAGCCTGGCGTACTTCTTATCGAAGTTACACCAGTGGTTTAAGATTTGATCAAAGAGAATGTTGTGAAGAAAGAAATACTTTCTATTTAATGGAATTTGGATTCTTGTTTCTAGCCCTATAACCTTAAAAGATCTTGGTATGTTTGGGGTCACAGATGTTATATTTCCAGTGTTGGACAATCACAAGTGAGTGATTATTATTAACCAGATGTTTTATTTTGAGGATTTTTGCGTGACAACCAAATCTTCTGACCCCGGATTTGGGGGGTGTCACATAAAAGTTCTAGCTAATACTCATGTTTCACAAGACACTAATATTTATAGACTATTTCTTACAATTAGTGATATCTGCTGTGCTACTATACTTCTGTGCTACTATTTCTTACAACCTTGATATATTTTTTCAAATTGATTCAGAGCGCTCGTCTTGTTAACAACGTAACCAATGTCATTACTTGACAAGGACCTCAACACCAATAATGCAGATATGGAGGATCAGAGTCCACCTTGGTGTCTCCAAGATACCCGACTTATCATCACAATCATACCAAAGATAGTTCATGTTTAAATTGAGTGTATACTGATTGATGCTGATGGAAAGCATCCTACTATTGATCTGATCAGTATCTTTTCACGTGATTTTAAATTATCAACTCGACTTGGCTGAAATTTTAGTCGAACTGTGTTTTGCTCGATAACTAGCCACCCAACTTTAAGTGGTACACTTTCATCTTTTAGCCTAGACACGTCTCTCTTTCGAACAAAATTAATTACAAAGTGCTATATCAAGTTTTGATTATTTAACTAAAATCAAACAAATTTATAATATAACATCAAAGCACAAGTCTATAATTTATCTTTACAAAAAGAAACTGTGAAAGTAGCAACAACTATGCGACTAGTCATACATTCTAACAAAGATCAACAAATCACTCTTCCTCACCACTACCGTTGTAACGCCTTAGAAAATCGCGTATATATAAGTGTTTATTTATTACTAAATGTGATTATATGATGTGAATATTTTTGAGAAGGTCAATACATGCGATATTGTGTTTATGTGATTATAGGATGATTTAGAGGTGTCGTGTAAGTCCGTGTATTTTTAATTGTATTTTGATGATTAAAATGTATTTAAATCATGCATTATTGATCTTCTAAATTTTTTATAAAATCATTGGAGTTATTAAAAATCATGAAATTTTTATTATAACATCTTTATGATATTATTGACTTTTTAAAAAATTTGGGAGTATTATATTGGGTTTTTCAGTATTTTAAATTGATTTTACGAGTTATGTTGTATTTAACGGATCAAAATTTGTAAAATTCATATTTAATTCATTTTTGATCCTATGAATATTTTAAAAAACATGGGGATGCTTGTAATTTCCTAAAATTTAATTTTAGAATTTATAAGTTATTTTTCTACTAATTTCTTGTTTAATTTTGATTTAAAATGATTTATTTCAGATTTTTATTATTGTAGCTTATGTGAAATTATTAATTTGTCTCTGGATTTGTTTAATAACACAGCCGCCTCTTATCAGTACGCGTATGCTCTGGTTTGTTCTAGAGAATCAAATCTCTCGAGCTCTCTATCCTATCTTTCTCAACAATCTTTCTTATCAGTACGCGTATGCTAACTCGTTGTCAGGATCCATGTCTTGAAAGCATATAAAATTGAAGCTCATAAATGAAATCCATATGCTGATTATACTAGCATCATAAATGCATCATAGTGAAATGTAAAACTCTTATATAAGAATGACCACAGTTGATAAACAAAATCACAATAGGTAGCCACTGTTCATGAAACAATATTCATTTATCTTGTATGTATAACTGTCCCCATATTCGTATAAAATCTTACTATGTATTACATTCAAATTTGGTATCATCAAAAGATGCTAGAATTGAAAATAGAGAGAGTAACTAGTGCTGTAATTATCACCTACAAGACTACAACTATGTTACAATTTGTTGATTAATCACCACTGTATGTTATTAATAATCTTCAAAACTGTATGTACTAGTAAATTGTTACTAACACTTATTATTTTTAATTCATTCATGTCTTCTACACATAGATTGGGGATTGTCAGATATTCAAATTTTCACTTAAAAGCTTATATAGAGACATAAGCAAGTTGATTCACAACTGAAAATGAACTTAAGCATAAAACAAAATGATGATTATGATAATGAAGAATTAAGCTTAAAGTGATGATTCTAATAAACAAAAAACGAGCCCTAAATTCAGCAAGCACAACTTAATCGAAGAATGTTGATAATGAAAAGTATTAGAGTTACGGTACTGAATACTTACAGTAATTGATTATTGAACAACTGAACATAGAAGAATCAACCACAGCGATTCCAGATATGCTTGCTCCGTGTTATATTTGCCCCTTTGTATATTTGTTTGTCTTTGTTGATTTATGGGAGACAGAACACGCATTTGATACACGCGGTTTCCGTGGGCAAATAGGGCCACAAAACCGCCAATAGGTATATCGGGCCTCTGGTTAAAGATGGTGGATATTTTGGGCAATTTCTCATATTGGAAATAACACCAAAATTCAACAAAATATAATCTACAAAATAAACGCTAATTCAAAAAAATATATAAATTTAAAAAACTAAAATCAACAATAAACTTTAATATAATGCACTTATAGGAAACAAATAAGTCACAAATTAAAAAACAAACAAATTAAAATAGCAAAAATCATAATTAAAAATAAGTCACAAATTCATTATTTACATATAATAAATAGTAAACAAAGTATACCAATAGAATTTCAATTCAAACCATAATTTTTGAAAAAACAAGAATTTACATTTAATTACAAAACTAAATTTTTTAAGAAAATATATGGCAAAAAATATATTAAAAAAGTAATAAAAAAAATGTCATTATTGGAAATAACACCAAAATGCAACAAAATGTAATGTACAAAATAAACGCTAATTCAAAAAATATTTAAATTTAAAAAACTAAAATCAACAATAAAAATTAATGTAATGCACTTATAGGAAACAAATAAGTCACAAATTAAAAAACAAACAAATTAAAATAGCAAAAATCATAATTAAAAATAAGTCACAAATTCATTATTTATATATAATAAATAAGTCTGCTCACAGCTCCCGAGTCCCATAAGAAAAAGGTGATTATCTGTGTCGACTCTTACTGGCTTCCACAGGAAATTAAGATTTGGATTAACGAAAGGCGGGATCTGATAGACGCAAAATTTGAATTATCCGTAATACAATGTGCAAGAGACTTAGCTGATTTCCTTGCCAAAAATGGGTCCAAATTATCAAAAATAACCTCAGAGTGGATTTTCAGAATCAATTTGAAATATTCTGCAGTGAGTTTTCCTAGATTGTCTCACAATCTATCTCTGTAATGATTCCACTTTTGCATGAATATCTTGGTTATATCAACGCCCTTGCGTTGATTGTCGCCCCTTCACGCCAGTTTTATAGATATTGCAAAAAGAAGGTAATTATTACCTGTCCAGAAAAGTTTTCATTCCCAACATAAAGAGCCTCTACTTTTGCTAGTATTAGATAAGTACATCGTATACAACATATTTTCATGATTTCAACTGGGATTATTAGATCAAGGGGTTCCAAATCGTTTTGATCCTTATTGGGTATAAAAAGCACCTGTGCTCTCTCCTTTGCTCTAACCCTACAAATCACTCTCTTCTCTCGAGCCATGGAATTTCACTGGCTATTACCTCCCCCAGACACAGTCAAAATTAATGTACATGGAGCTACTACACCTTTTATCCCGTTCATGACCCTGTAAACTTTGGCCCAGCACAAGTTGGAGGTATTATGCATGGAGGGTATGCATTCCGGCCATGAGGATTTCTTAGCTGTGGACAACGAGATGATGGAAGCTCCTGAAGTAGTGAATGTTCATAATGTGATGGTTGAGGACTATATCTTTGGTAATGGCTACGCTGATGGTTTTGTTGGTGATCATCCAATGAACATTATGCATTGAGGTTCTCTTCAGATAGTTTTAGTCGTAATGTTAGTGTTCAGTCCTGTTAGTTGATTGTCTAATAGTTAGCTAGCCAGGTCTTCTTTTGCTTAGTTCGTTAGGTCGTTGTTATCTAGCCTTATCGTCCAGGATTGGACATCTGCTGTACTGTCCCCTTGTTATCAATACAATTCCTGGCCTTTCTAAAAAAAAAAAAAAAGTAAATTAATAAATAATAAAACTAATAAAATATTCATCATAAACTTATTAATTATTATTACTATAGGAAAAAGACTTGTAATAGCACAAAACTTACACATAATTAACAAATAAGGATAAAATAGCAAAAAATCATAATGAATAATAAATCACAAATTCATTCTTTATATATAATCAACAAGTATACAAAGCATACCATCAGAATTTTAATTCAAAAAGTAATTTTATAAAACACAAGAATTAAATTTAATTACAAAACAAATTTTTTTTTTAAAGAAAATATACATTAAATGATAATTCAAAAAAAAATCTAAATTTAGAAAACTAAAATTAACAATAAACTTTAATATAATGCCCATAAATTAAATAAATATAAACCAACATAAAAATATAAAAGATAGTACAAACTTTCTTTTAAAAAAAGTATAAATATATATGTGTTAATGTTAACATGTATGTTAAATTACAATAAATTTTCACATATCTAAAATATATTATATATATTCTAATAAATAGACGAAAAGAAAACAAACGCCTAACTCAAAAAAAAAGATCTGAATTTAGAAAATTAAAATCAACAATAAATTTTAATATAATGCATTTAAAAGAAATATAAAACAACACAAAAACAAGATAATACAAATTTTCTTTAAAAAAAGTACAAATATATTTGTGTTCATAATAAGTTAAACCAATAATTTCACACGTCTAAATATATTATATTTATTCTAATAAAATTGAAGAAAACATCCCAAAAAATATAAAATATTAAAATATACGTTAGGCAAAACCTTAAAATATAATTTTAAAAAAATCGTTTACCAAATAAAAGTGCTTTAAAAAGATTATTTTCACAAAAATAAGATTCTATTTTTAGGTTTGACAACAAATATATTTCTAAAATGTAAATTAAAGCAATTTCTTACTTTGCAAATAAAAAATTTAAATTAAAAAACGTGAACACAAATAATCAATAAATGAATATATTTTAAATTAGAAAGCAATCCAAACACCCATAAAATATATTTATGTTAATATCTAAATATAATACAACATAAAAATTCCTAAGATTACTCTAAATAAAAACACATAATAAATACCATACATGGCAAAAATATAAAATTAACATGAAAATATAATCAATATTAAAACAAATAAAAACATTTAACACTACACATATTTCCAAAAAAGTTAAAAATACCTTTAAAAACTATAAAAACACTATAACAAAGATAAAAAAAATTAAAATAACTATTAAATTACATAATCAAAATTTTTTTAAAAAATTATAAATTATTACACGAATATAGTAGGGTGATGGCCCTAAATGCCCACCTCCAAAAAAAATGGTCCAAAATGCCAATTTTCGGAACATATGGCCCTAAATACACACGCATGTGGGAAAGGAGTGTCCGGACACTCCTTTGACACATGCGTGTCTTTCACAAACCACAGCTGTGATCCGTGAACAGTGACTTGTGATACGCATGTTAACCATGTGTATCTAGAGATGCGCATGTCCAACATGCGTATCACATGTTACTGTTCATCGTCTCCAAGCTCCGTCGGCGTCATCTTTTCGCCTGAAACTTTTGACCAAACCGTTCGTTCAATTCAGGCATCCACCATTATCGTGCTATACACCAAAATCATCGCCTCCTCCTCCTGTACAAGCCTATGTGCTTCTTTTTTTGTGTTTTTTGCTGGATTGAAAAGACCCAAAACGAGATCAGTTTTCTGATCTCCTCGTGTACGCCCCTGCGGGGCCAAAACTCACAAACCAAACATGGGAAAGGGATAAGGGAGGTGAGGACTTCATTTTGATGCCATCAATAGCACTGGAGGTGGCTTCAATAAGTAGATCGAACAAAGACGATTTTTAGGCGATTTTTTGGTCACCGGAGCTCAGATCTGGTAATTGTGAGAATGACGTCGCTGACGTCATCACGCATCTCACAGATGCGTGACCACTGATACGCATTTTAGACATGCGTATCACAGGTCACGCATATGTGAGATGCGTGACCCGTCGGTAAATCGGGCCATGTGTTCCGACTTTCAGTATATCAGGCCATTGACCCCCAAATGTTGGCATTTTGAGCATTTTCTCAATATAGTACCTATATGTTTCAAGTATATAATATGTGACCTAATAAAATAAAAAAAAAATAAAAAATAATTATGAAATACTAAAATATATGTTAGCCTAAATTTTAAAAAATAAATTATATAGAAAAACCCTTTACAAAAAATAAATAAATTATACTGCAAACCATTTATATACTACAAATCCTATAACACATATGTATTATTTTCATTAAAAATAAAAACAAACTATTCAAAATGTTACAAAATTTATTTTACAAAGAAAAAAAAATTACAATCAAAATTGTATTAAAGAATTATAATAAAGCTGTGCGGGTAGTAGCTTATAATCAGTGAATCGATTGTTGAGCCCAAAATTGGTCGAGGTCATCGAATAAAGAAACTTTCTTGCAAACTGAAGGACTTGGTTGTAAACCTTGTAGTCTTTTTTAGGCTTTTCTACGAGTCGGATTCGGATCGGATTATCCAAAATTCATATCCGAATTCATTAAGATTTTTCGGGTTCGGATCGGATCGGATCAGGGACGGATATTTTTTAGTCCGATCCATACCCGATCCGTTCGGGTTTCGGATTTTCGGATCGGAGGTCCGACCCGTTTAATTAAAAGGAAAAAAATGAAAAATTATAAAATTTACATCCAGATTTAAAATTCCATAAAAAAGCTGATAACAAGTTCCAATTACATTTTACATTAACACTGAATTACATCAACTAGCAACAAAGAAAATGACAAAGTTTGAAGCGTACGAATGTCAACATCAATCAATTTTAATGTTATTGCCAAGATTTTAGAAAAAAAATAAATTCATTTGATTTGGTAATTTAACGGTCAACTAGTATTTTGATTAGTACTTTGACTAGTATTCAAATTTTTAGATGTTAATCGAAAAGTCTATATATTTTTATAAATTTTATATTATATATGATAAATAAAAAATATATAATACATACTAAAAAATAAATATAGTATATTATATATTATATAATACATATAAATAATAAATATAACATATTATATATATAATATAGTATAGATATGTAGATATAATTTTTATATTATATATTATATATATATAATATATTATATAAAAAATATTTAATATATAAATATATTCGGATCGGATCGTTAACGGATCGGATCATGCTAAATCCATACCCGCTCCTTATTGGATCGGATCCTAAACGGATCGGATATTTTTTTGAAGGATCCATATCCGCTAATTTCGGATTGGATCGGATCGGATTCTTGATCCATTGACAGGCCTAGTCTTTTTCCCATTGCTTATATTATGTGAATTGAGATAAATTTTAACATAATAATGTTTTGGTAGCATTTACAAGTTGCAGACATTGATTTCAATGAAACATTGGGCCTAGTATCTAAAATGGTCATCGTTTTTACATTTTTTGCTATGGATGTGGCAAGAAAGTGGGGACGACACCAGATGGATGTGCATAATCCCTTTTTACATGGAAATCTTGATGTATATATACTAGGGGAGAGCACGGATCAGATCGAATTTATGATAAAACCGAAATCGAAATCGAAACTCTTCGGGTTTTAAAATCTAAAACCGAAATCGCAACCGAAACCGGCGGTTCGATTTCGGATTCAAAATTGTCGGATCGGATGCAATCGGTTCAGTTTCGATTTTAAACCCGACTACTTAGCAGATTTTGATCCTGAATTTATGAAAGCAAAAATCTGGCAAAAATCGAAAGGATCAGGAGCAGAATCCATAAAGACAATTTATGTTGTTGAAGCATGAAACAATGCAGCAGACTAGCAGTCAATAAACCAAAGCAAGATTAGTTCTTTTAAGTTTTAACTTAGACAAAAAACTTGGATTCCAGACATGTCTCTGTCAAAAAATATTCAGACCCCTAACCATGTACATTAAACATATAGTAGTACTCCTAATAAACTATCAAAGACAAATTTATAGATATTCCTAATCCTAATGATTCATTTTTGTTAATAATATCAACATCAAACATTTTAAACCAAATTCATAACACAACACAGTCATAATACATAGAGAGATTGTTATCTTTAATATTCATAGCACAAATAGCCTGGTTGAGGTTCAGTTCATTAACCTGATGTCCCATTTCTTGGTTCATTACAGGTGCCACCACAACAGGGACATTACGGAGAGTGCCACCACGAGTCCAGTAACGACAACAGAGCCCAAGGCACCCATTCCAAATTTTTAGCAAATATATTTCAAAAAATATGTTTATTTATTATATATATATATATATAATTTATTTATTTATTTATTTTAATCGGATCGGATTCGGGTTTTTTCGGATCAGATCCGACAAGAAACCGAAACCGCATAATCGGATTCGGTTTCGGTTTTAAATTTTAGGTTTCGGATCGGTTTTATACGGATCGGTTTTTAGCGGTTTTTAGCGGATTCGGATTTTTTCGGATTTGTGCTCAGCCCTAATATATACAACCATCTCCTGGTTTTATATGCTAAGAGTATCTCCAAGAGATTCTTAAATAAGCTCTTAAGTCCAAAAATAAAGAGGATGTAGAAAAAATGAGCTCCAAGAGACTCTTAGTGGCTCTTAAAAAGCTCAAGAGCCTCTTCTCTCTCCTCAATTTTAAGAGCTACTACATGGCTCTTAATTATTTTCTATCAATAAAATATTCACTTGCACATGGTTGGATTTAATTGAATGTCATAGTTAGGTTTGAAATATTAATAAAATGTAAGTTAGGAGTCAAAATAAGGAGTATTGTTGGAGTTAACACGGAAATCTATGTACTAACTTACTAAGAGCCATATAATTTATATTAAATTTAAGAGCCAACTAAGAGATTGTTGGAGATGCTCTAAGGCGTGTCCATTATGTAAGTATGTATATGGACTCCGTCAATTTCCTCGAAATTGGTTTGCAAAGCTGATCTCAATTTTTTTGAAAGATATTGGTTTTAAACAATCATATATGTGCTCTACGTCGAAGATCATTAACTGGTTTGTTTTCTTAGGCTCTTCTCATATTTCTTGGAAAATCAAAAAACAACAAACAGTCTCTCGATCCGAGGCCGAGTATAGGTCAATGGCTACCGCTACATGTGAACTGAAGTGGCTGAAATCACTTTTGGCTTGCTTTGAAATTTATGATCTTCAAACCATGCAATTATTTTGTGATAGTCAACTCTACATTACCAGCCAATCCAGTTTTTCACGAAAGAACGAAACACATAGAAATGGATTGCCACTTCACTCGTGATGTGTTGAAAGAGGGAACGAATTTTATATCTCACATTGGGACAGCTAGACAACTAGCTGATACTTGAGCAAGGCCTCCTGGCAAATCACAGTTTTACTTGTTATTTCGGAAGTTAGGCATTTGCAATCTCCGTGCTCCAACTTGAGGGGAAGTAATTTTCCTGTGATGATAGGGTAGTTTAGAGCATGGTTTAGCTGTATGATCGATTTTCTTTCCTAACTTAGCTTATGTATTAGTTGTGTAAATCTGTTACACTAGTTGTTTAGAGGATAGAGATAACTTTGTACAGTATATATATTGAGGCTTCTGGCAGAAATCTAATAACAGGTACTACTTCCGCAGAACTCTTTACATGGAGCTCACATTGTATTTCATCATCTCGTATTTTACTGTACCATATCAGATACATCTGCTGAGTAAAAGAGCGGGAGAAAACCAAATCATGTTTATGCTAGCTGAAGATACATATTCAATTACGAGTCATAGCGTTTACATATTTTCTAGGGTCTTATCCATATAAGGTTCTAGCTAAAATAATGTTCTTGACTTTTTGTTACTCGATGCAGCTCGATGCAGCTGCTTCATGGGAAAGTGATGAAGATTTTGAGGATGCTTTAAAGAAAGCTGGTTTAATGTAAGATATTGCTGTAGTTTCCAAGCATACTGAATTTAGATCTGCTCATTCGCAGCTCTGCATATATTGGTTCGCTGAGAAGATAGTACCTACTGTGATATTATGCTTTTTGAACTTTTGGTTGCCTGTGTACATTTAAACTTATAACCTCGATGAGGGTTTTGGTTTTGTCTCCTGTGTTGTCACAACCCCTTGAACTTGGTATTATATAAAAAAGACTTTTGTTATCTTTTGTTTGCTAGTATCATTTTATTTTATCGATATAAAAAATGTAAATGTTGGTAGATATTTTGCATCTGTTGGCAAGACGAAAGTGTTTCTAAATTTAACAACGGAAATACCATTGGCAAATGGTTGTTTAAACTACCAACAGATTAAAAACAAGAATTCCGTTACTAGTGTGTTGGTATTCCGTTGTTAAGTTTAGTAACGGAAATGAATCCGTTGTTAGAGACTTCCCAACGACGTTTATACCAACAGATTTATTCCGTTAGCATTCAGTTGGTAAGCTGTTTTAACAACGGATTTGCTTGACTTGCCAACGGAATTTTCTGTTGTTAGAATTGAGATTTCTTGTAGTGTGCTAATATCGGACAGTTGCATTACATATAGAATGGTTTTGCTACAGTATGTTGGTTTTTGGTGGTGGTGGTGGTGGTGGTGGTGGTGGGGATTGGGGTACATATGGTGCACTCGTGAATCGTGATGTATCTCAAACTTCTGACTTCTGGTGTTATAAGGTACAAGTTCGTCGATGGACCGCAGAATGCCACTTAAATTATGTCAGTAAATGATGTTACAGTTACACTCAATCTGCCAGTGCGAGACTCTGTTCCTTTTGTAGGTAAGAAAACATGCAGGATGTTGTAGTACGAATAACCGAAGAGATTATACTGGGAAAGACAAATGCTAGCTCTTGATGTAAGTTCAGGAGGTGGGGCGTAATGAAATAGCAGCCAAAATTAATCTCAAGACTCGTTGGTCAGAAGTTTACCACGCTTCTTAGACTTGGAATTAAGCACACACTTGTGATATAGATAACATTGAAAGGTCCCCAGTTGGCTACATGTTCACCACACACTACAAACAAGATAAAGAACAAACACCACAAACAATTCTTTCCCTGCTTACTCTTCTTACTAGTCCCACTCACCCTACCATTTCTCCTTCTCATATACTGCATTGCTGTATCTTAACTACAAACTTCAAATACGAAAACTAAGCCCGTTAAACCAGACACAAACTGCTACCAGAGAATTTGATATATGGGCAACTGTACGTCTTCTAAAAGGATCGAGGCCAGTGTTGCCACCGGTGCTTACAGGCCTGCCCTTGACTTCGACATTAATAACATCGAAGAACCATGGCGCACGACAGACCAGGACCAACACGAGGAGGATGAGGATGAGGAAAATGACCATGAAATGAAGAAAGTGGCATCATCCCCTGTAGCTTTAGACAAGCTCAACAAGTCCCTTGAAGGTGATCAAGAAGCTCCCCCTCCTACATGGGAACAAGTCAAAAAGGACTTGGAATTCATCAAGCCCACCTTACAACCAACCATCCCAAAGCCTACGGCAGTGATGCCTCCTAAACCTGCCTCCCCTGTTGCTCCGCTGCCAATGAAAAAGATTAAACGCAAGAGCTTCTCCTTTCACACATTAGAAGAACTGGATACCAAAAGGCCCTCATCCAATACAAAACCCGACGGTGAAGTAACTACTGGCTTCAGGAAAATTGAATCCATGAATGATCTAAACGACTTCAGCTCGGTCAAGGCTGGTTTGAGGAAAACTAGTTCCGTGAAGCAGGGCTCTGATTCGAGACTCGGGTCAACTCAACAGCTGAGTGGGGTGGAATCAGAAGGGTTCAAGCCGGTAAGACAGAATATATTCTTGCTCAAAGACCGGATGGAAAGACAAAAAGAAGGGAAGGAACCAGGGTTTTTGAGGCGAGACCCGCTGAGTGATTACCAAGAGCTGTGTCCACCAGGGGGAGCTGACTTGGTTGTAGTCTACACAACATCTTTAGGTGGTGTAAGGCGGACTTACGAGGACTGTTACAAAGTGAGGTCGATATTAGAGCTGCACCGTGTGGTGTTTGACGAGCGGGATGTGTCATTGCATGGCGAGTTTTTGAGCGAATTGAAGGAGTTAGCTGGAGAAGGAGCTGCAGTTCCGAGGTTGTTTGTCAAGGGAAGATATATAGGAGGAGTGGATGAGGTGGTAAATTTGAACGAGACAGGTAAGCTCAGGAGAATATGGAACTATGTAGGGGTGGAGAGAGGGAGTGGACGTCAAGGTTGTGAAGGATGTGGTGGAGCACGGTTCGTTCCGTGTTTGGACTGCGGTGGAAGCTGTAAAGTGGTGGTGGTCGTGGAGGGGAAGACTCAGAAGCAGAAGTGTCCTGAGTGTAACGAAAATGGTTTGATGCATTGTCCTGCTTGTTTGTAATACGCATGTTTTTTTATCACTTCCCTCGCAACTGAAGAAAAGCGTTTGTTTTACAGTGAAACATGAAACGTTCTGGCAGTAAATTGTGCAAACAGAATGGAACTTTCTATCAATGCTGGAGTGTTAGTGAAATGTTTACTTTTTGTATAGACAGAATTGTAATTTAAATTTCTGCCAGTACAGTAATTAAATTTGTAATGTATCATAATTTTGTCACTGCCCCTGCATATTTGGTGCTAACAGTAAGATTTAAATTGTAATATCTAAACATATATCTACACAATTTGTGTAATGCCTATAGATTAGCATTTCCCCTTAAGAAGACTTGTCCTCGAGTCTCTGATTAACGAATAGGAAAATCAGGGAACTTTAGTAGAAAAAGTTCAGCAACTTCCCAGGTAGCTTGAGCTGCATCATGACCTTTCCACTGGACTAAATACTCCACATTGGTTAATTTTGAAAAATTCGTATTCGCGTTAGTTAGTGATGGTGCTTGGCAACATTTCATTGTTTGCATTGGAAAAACCATGCTGATCTGCCAGTAGTAAACTTAAAGGTAAGGTCCCTTTAAACTGCTGCTTAAGATTATGAGATTAGAGATACATGAAAGACATCATGCACTTGAGCAGAAGTCAAGTAGGAAGGTGTAGTTTGAAAGAACCCTGTCCTACTTTGGCTTTGATCTATGTTGTTACGAAATTCGAAGAATAGGGATTAGGGTTTGTGTGTATAGGTATGGCTGAACTTTATAGGTTTTTTCAGGTAAACTGTTTCTCCCGATAACAATCTAAAACCATTCTCAGTCGGCCCATCTCAACTACTCTTTCAGTTGTATGCTTATCAGCCTGCACCTTCAGTAACTAATGTTTAAGTTCACATGTGGGCAGGACTGGTCTTTAAGTTTACGAGGTCTCAGTCGAAAAAGAACTAAATCACAAATATTCATTACAAAATTAAGAAACTTTAAATTTATTAATCACATAGTCTAAAGATCTGATTTAGAGAATCAACAAAATATGTACAGTGCACACCTTGTCATTGTCATAGCCATCATTTTATTGAATTGAATAAAATACGTAATTGAATATTCTAAAACTATAATATTAATATTGTCTCGATACACAACTGTGACCAAGCTGACAAATATATTTTAATTTTCCTGGCATCATTTTCCAGATATTTTGCATTTAAATATTGCTAACAATTAAGTCACTTGCCCACCTCTCCAATAACCCCAGATTAATATATTAAACTTTATTTATTTAATTAATTAACTGTAGATCTCGTTTAACTCTACACTGATGACTGATATGTGGAGGTAAAAACAAGTTGATGTGATTCTCTGTGATGCTGAGGTCGGAGGTGTTACTTTTTAGCACTAATTACTGCTTTAAGAGTAATTAGAGCATCTGCAGCGCAAGGCCAACTCTTGCATTGAGATGCGTAATGTGGACTTGGGCAGACTGTTTTCCATTGGAGAGGCTTGGCCAGGCCAAAAAAAATTGGGCAGTGGCTACCAAGCCGGCCATGGCCAACTCTGCTTTTAATGCTACTTTTCTGTTCTTTATTACTTGCTTTTTGTTTATTTATTGTTTCTTTGTTTCACCAGTTCTGCAGTAGGATTGTTTTCAACTTGCTTCTCCACTTGCTTGCATATTATATTCAACTGTCCACTTGATTGCATTGTATGAGTTTGCTCGGTTGGTGGTCAAGTCCAGTTTTTGCTTATGTGGAATAGTTGGCCAAGAAAAAACTGTCCATGCATTGCAGATGCTCTAAGTGCTAGATTCATGGACAATCTTTAGTTGGATTAAGTCTTTTTGTCTGATTGATTAAGAGCACCTCCAATGCATGCCCAATTTATGCATTGGGGCTTGTGAAAATGGACTTGGCCAAAAAAAACAAGAGATAAGCATTGGAGTCGAGCAAAGAAACTGTCCAGTGCCCACTAGCTTGTCCACCGCCTAATTGCACAAGCATGTCTTTCAATGGTTTATTTTATTATTTCAATGGTTTGCTTTTATATACAAATAAATTTAGTGGGACGTAAAGTATTTAAAAGTAATAATAAAATAAAAAAGTTGGGAATAAAGGGTTGGAGGCAATTGACCAATATTTGTGGCCGGACAACTTTTGCTTATGTGGCATCATAATGGGTCCTCAAAAACCGGACTTGGCCTATTTGCATTAAAGATGCTCTAAGGGACTCTTAATTTTAAATAACCCTCACTTCCCTACCAATAAAATTGGCTTTTTTTCGACCACTTGATTTTTAATAATTACGTGGAATTCAAATCGAGACATCGTGGATTGAGCCAGTAATTTCAAAGAAGTGTGTTATGCCCAAAATTTGGTTCGGGTATTCTAAAATTGATTCGGGTCAGATATAGGTTCAATTTGGGGATTTTCAGGATAAATCAGGGCTTTGATAAAGATTTGCGGAAAAAGGACATGCCCACACCTCCCGTACGTGGAGGGCGCGCCCTGAAAGACATAAAAACAGTAAAGAATGATGCTTGTTAGTTTTACAAAAAATTAGGCCGCGCCTTCTCCTTTTCTATAGTTAGGGCGCGCCCTAAAACATGATAAAGATTTATATTTAAGTTTATTTTCCAAGAAGTCACTGAAGAAATCTCTCCTTGGATTCTACTCAAGCTGGGATTCTATAAGTTGAAGAATTCCCTCCTGTCGTATCTCAGGAGGGGGATGTCCGTCGTAGAAGGCCTCAAGGGGTTTTCCTGGATTTGGGGACCTTTCTTATACACTGAGTGCATGTTCTCCTCGGTGGAAAGATAGGTCTCTCTTTGGTGTGTGCTTTGGAGCTCTGTTCCTGTATTCAATGGGCGCGCTCTCATTGAGGAACTTTGGAGTAATCTGCACTTTGCACCCAAAAGCTCTGGATCACCTGTCCTGCTATCTGGTGGGTGCTTCTCATTCGGGGGACAGGGATGCGTTCTGCACTTCAGGTAAACCATAGCTATACCTGCATCCTTGAAATTAAGAAATAGCTCGTAGCAGATAGGACTAGTCCTCGACGGGGGAAGTTTCCTTATCTGTGAAGTCTTGAGATCTTGGATGAGCCTTGGGCCTTTTGTGGTTAGGCCTCATAGTAGAACATTCCGGATGCTAGACCAACAATCCAAGCCCATTTGGGTTTCTTGCTCTCCAAGAACTATGTATGGCTTGATCCCCTATAAATACCGGGGTACGTAGGCCGGTTGAGGGGTTGGAAGTCGAGAGCTCTGAATAGCCGCCACTAACCCTCTCAATCTCAGCCCCCAATTCATCACAGCCACCATACTCCGGTGACTTTTCCGGCGAAGAGCCACCATCATAGATCTTGATTCCGGTGAAAGATCTCAAACTTTGTTGTTACCAAATTCCTCCGTCAACAAATTGGCGCTAGAAGGAGGGGAGCTGATCAAGATCAAAATCCAAGGAGGATGGATTTCTCATCACGATGAAGGCTCTTATAAAGCATCAAGCAAGATCTGGGGGGTAGCCTCCGATGAAGGTGCAGGCCGACGATTTCGAGGACGATCCAAGCATGGCAATCTCTAACAGGAGGTCGAAAAAGATCTGAAGAAGGATTCACCGAATACAACTTGGATTCGAAGGATGTGTTGGGATTTATGGGTGATGGAATAGACAACTTAACTAGTTTTATTGGTATACTTAGTTTTTGCTAAGTAGAACATACTGTCATAGCCTGAAATGTGTTCTTGTAATTTAAATAAATACTGTCATGTAATAAGTGTAATTCTTGGAAGAAGTTCGATTATGTTCAAGCCTCAAGAAATACATGAGTTCGACAGAAGGAATAAAAGTTACTGTCAAGCCCTGACAGTAAGGTTACAAGGAAACATCATGTTGCCGAGGTCGACAGCAAGTTTCACGGAGTCGATAGCAAGTTTCAACTTGACAGCAACATTGGCGGAAGATTCTAATGACAGCAACTTTGATATACAGTTTGCGACAGTAAGTTTGGAATTCTTGACAGCAATCTCTGCGGGAAAAACATGCTGTCAATCAAAGCACAATTCTTGACAGCAATCTCTGCGGGAATTCATACTGTCAACCAAAGCAAAATTCTTGACAGTAATATCTGCGGGAAATTCATACTGTCAAAACAAAGCGTAATCCATTGACAGCAAACTTTGTGGCAAACATACTGTCATATAGAATCAGCTTGATTTAGGAATTTTCTAAGTCAAATTAAACGACAGAGTATATGTTCAAAAGAAGCAGGCGTGTTGTAATATTCAACCTTTACAGCAAGCTTGGAAAGTCTATAACTGAAGCTCGAGAGATCACATGGAACAACCTGTAAAGTCTAGAACAGATAAAATTGAATACGGCTAGATCTAGGTGGCTCAAATGTGGAAAGCATCTTTAAGTTACTTTGTGCTGATCACATGGGAATAAATCATGGAATGAGCTGCAAAAGGAATATAACAGCAACTCATCAATCATTGATGATGATAGTACAGTAGATTATCACACTATAAATAGAGCTCTCTGTTTATATATTAAGGGTGAGAAAAACTCAACGACTGTAATCTCTTGAGTATTTGTAGCTTGAGAATTAATTTGTTCTCAAGGTTGTAGCAAAACTTTGCAAAATAAATAAAACATTTATTTTGTGAAATCCTCGTATTTGATTTTACTTGTGTTTGCATTTCTTCTACTAGTAAATCACAAATTCTATTTAAGTTGTTGAAATAGTTTTTGAAATTTATTAGTATTGCATTCAACCCCCCTTCTGCAATACTTTCCTGGACCAACAACTGGTATCAGAGCATTCAGATTAATACACATATCTGAGATCCAAATGGCAAGTATTCAAAGGTCAAGTAATATCAAGATTCCAGCTTTTGATAAAGAAAACTACAACATATGGAAAAAGAAGATTATGTTATTTATCAAAGCTCAGAATCCACTATTCCTAGGTATTCTGGAAAATGGCCCCTTCATTCCTCAAAAGGAAATCCCAGCTGCTACAGTAAATGATGTAGTAATCCCAGCTCATTGGGTTGCTAAGAAGCCTTCTGAGTATAATGACTCAGAAAAAGAAAAGGTAGCACTGGATGATCATCTGCAACTCATTCTACTAGATGCACTTACCCTGGACAAAGCTATGAGTGGAAATATAATAGCATGCAACTCTGCCAGGGATATGTGGAAAAAGATAGAACTGTTATGTGAAGGAAGTGAAGAGGTCAGAGAGAATCAAAAACAAATACTGGTGTCACAATATGAAGCGTTTATGGGCAAGCATGGAGAAGAGCTAACCCACATGTTTGAAAGATTTAGCAAACTGATAGCTGAGCTTCAAATTCATGGAAAGTTTTATGAAAAGAAGGAAGTCAATATCAAGTTTCTGCTAACTCTTCCAGAACATCTTGAGCACAGAGTAACAGCCATAAGAGAAGGGAGAGACTTAAATTCTGTTTCTCTTGAAACATTGTATGGAGTTCTAAAATCTTATGAACTTGAATATTATCAAAAGAAAGCTATACAAAGTGGATCCAAAGGATTGATGGCAAACATGGCTGGTGCTCTAGTTGCTCAAGGACCATCATATTTTCAAGCAAGTGAGCAAATTCAAAATGATCAACAACCTCAATTTTCCTCTGTGAAAATTGAAGAAGTGATTGAAGATGAAGAAAAGGTTGTCCTTCAACTAGAAGATGTTGAAGATGAAGAATTCTTCACTCTAGAAGAAATGGAGAAAATGGATAATCCAACCATGGCTTTTATGGCAAGAAAATTCAAAAATATAAGGTTCAGGAGGAACAAGCCATATAAGCCTCAAGGTCAATTTCCAAAGTATAACCAAGGAAGCTCATCAAAACCTGCTACTGGCACCAAGGGAGGATACAAAACAGGAATGGTAGATAGGTCAAAGTTTAGATGCTACAATTGCAATGAACTTGGTCACTTTGCTACTGAATGCAAAAGACCAAAACAAATACAAAGAATGGAGAAAGGAACTGGGAGTCAATTTAAGAAAGGACAAGGAAAGGCCTATGTGGCTGAAGGAAAATGCTGGGATGAATCTGATAATGAAGAAGAAGAGGAATTTGTGAATTTAGCCTTGATGGCTAGAGAGGATGAAGAAGCATCAACCTCGTCAAGTCAGGTACCATCTCTAGTATTACTAGATATGTCTTTAAATGACTATAAGCAAACCATTGAGGAAATGAGTACTGAAATGTTTAATATTCATACTAGTTTATCTGCTGCAAATGAAGAAATTGCTAGATTAACTAAAGAAAATGAAGTACTCAGATCTAACAATGATGTGTTGTTGCTTAAGACCAGTTCTATTGATTCTTTAGCTCAGGAAAACGAAAGACTAAAAAATGATTTAATCTGTGCTAAAGAGATAGAGGATTATCTAAGAAAAGAAATTTCTGAGAATGAATTTAAGCTAAAAGCATTTAGAAATTCCTCTAAGTTAGTTCAAGAGTATCATGAGAATCATACTGAAAGTAAGAAAATAGGCATAGGCTATGATTATAGCAGGAGACCTGGTAAAGAGGCTGTTATACAGAAAAATGATGATAATAATACTGTAAGACCTCACATCCTCAAAAATGTGAGTAACCCAATTTTCAAAAGTACAGAGTTTGAGGTTAATGAAAACTCCCTAATTATTAATCAAGAACTCTGTGATGAAGATGAGAGGATTGACAGTGAATCTAAGAAAGAAAAAGATTTTGTCAAAATGTCTATGACAGAAACAGTATTAAATAGTCCAACCAAGTGTTCAAAAGATACTGTCAAGAAGTCATCCAAGACAGTAACTTTCAAACCTACTGTCAAGACAGCAAGTACAAAAGATGCTGTCAAAAATAGTTCGACAGCATCTTCTGAACAGATTGTCAAGATAGTTGTCTCTAAGTCCAAAAACAGAAATGGGAAGCTAGGCATTGATAAAAAGAATAATTATGCATATGTTAAGCAGGCACCAAGGAAACTTTGCAATAATTGTGGCTCCTCACATCATTTAACTCATGTTTGTAAGAAATCAACTAGTAGCATATCTAATGCAACAGAGTTGAAAGGGAACTTACACAGAACCCCCATTATGCAAAGAGAATTGGTAGTTTGTAATAACATTGACTGTATGCCATGCAAAATTACTACCATGAGTACATGTTTTAATTTGCAAATTTCATCAAATGAATTATGTGCTTATATGCAAACTGCAAAGACTTCTGAATCCACTAAAGAAAGTGAGAAGTCTGCTCTCACTAAGAAAAAGTCAAAGACAAAAACTAAGTGGATAATAAAAGAAGTCAAGGAACCATCTTCTGATAATATTGTTTCAAATATTGATAAAGTTTCTGATGATACTGAGTATGCAGGACCCAACAAGACTTGGGTACCAAATGCAAATTAAACTCATTCTGTCTTGCAGGGAAAGAGAGGTAAACAGGTCATGTGGATAATCGACAGTGGATGTTCCAAACACATGACTGGTGATATATCCCTGCTATCACAATATGTTGAGAAGGCTGGCCCAACAATAACCTTTGGAGACAACAGCAAAGGTTACACTGTGGGATATGGCTGTTTAAAAGCTGGAAATGTTGTCATTGAAGAAATCTCTCTTGTGGAAGGTTTGAAGCATAATCTGCTCAGTGTCAGTCAATTCACTGACAAAGGATTCAAAGTAAACTTTGGCATGATGGAATGTTCAATTCACCATAAGAAGGATAGAAGCCTATCTCTGAAAGGAGTAAGGAAAGGAAGCCTATTTGTTGCAGACTTAAACTCAACAAATGAGGAAAGAATATTTTGCTTCTACAGCAAAGCAAGTGTTGGAGATAGCATGCTTTGGCACAAGAAATTTTCTCATCTCAATTTCAAAACAATGAACATGCTGATGAAGAAGGAATTGGTGAGAGGACTACCTCAACAAGAATTCTGTCAAGAAGGACTGTGTAAAGATTGTCAAATGGGAAAATTGAGGAAAGCAATGCATAAATCAAAGCAAGTCAACACTAACACTGAAGCACTCAAGTTGATTCACATGGATCTTTTTGGACCAGTGAATGTTCAATCACTATCCAGAAAAAGATATGCACTGGTCATGATAGATGACTATTCTCGGTACACTTGGGTGAAATTTTTAGAATCAAAGGATGAAGCTGCTCAAGAAATCATTGATCACATAAGGGTACTTGACAGGACCCCTGAAGCAAAAGTTCAATTTCTAAGAAGTGACAATGGAACTGAATTCAGAAATGCTACACTTGGAAACTTCTGCAAAGATCAAGGAATTGTTCAACAATTCTCTGCTGCAAGAACTCCACAGCAAAATGGAGTAGTAGAAAGGAAAAATAGGACTCTTATTGAAGCTGCAAGGACTATGTTGAGTAATGCTAAATTACCAACATATTTCTGGGCAGAAGCCATCAACACTGCTTGTTACACACAGAACAGAACACTAATCAACAAGGCTCATGGCAATACTCCTTACTATCTTTTGACAGGAAAGAAGCCTACTGTCAAGTACTTTCATATTTTTGGAAGCAAGTGCTTTTTGATGAAAGACAACCATGAAAGAAAAGGCAAGTTTGATACTAAAGCATATGAAGGCATTTTCATGGGATATGGGATAGAAAGGACTGCCTACAGAGTCTATATCATGGAGCACAAAACAATTGAAGAAAGTGTCAATGTCACGTTTGATGAAACCAAGTTTCCAGGGCTACATGAGGATGGTCAAATGCAACCCTTCAGATTTGAAAATCAAGGATACTTGGAAAAGGAAGAATATGTTGATGAAGAACCAAGTCTCATTCAATCAATGAGATATGAGAAAGAATCTGTCAATACTCATAATCTAAATCAAACTTCAGCTCAATCACAGACAATTTCAGGCATCAATCAACAAGAATGTGAGACTGGAGAATTTGAGTTAAATGAGCAGAATAATGAAAATGGTGGAGAATCAAATCCTCATATTGATGAAAGACAATCTCATCAAACAAGTAGCTTGCCTCAATCAACAAAGTGGAACAGAGATCATACCAGTAATCTAATTATTGGAGATCCCACTACTGGTGTAAGGACAAGGAGGAATATCTCTGCTGAAAGCATGTTTTCATGTTTCTTATCTCAAATGGAACCAAAAATAGTTGAAGAAGCATTGTTGGATTCTGATTGGGTGATGGCCATGCAGGAGGAGCTCAATCAATTTGAAAGAAACAATGTTTGGAAACTAGTTCCAAGGCCAAAAGGAAAATCAGTCATTGAGACAAAATGGGTTTTCAGAAACAAGATAGATGAGAGTGGAAATGTGACAAGAAATAAGGCAAGGCTAGTGGCCAAAGGTTACTGTCAACAGGAAGGGATAGATTATGATGAAACATTTGCTCCTGTTGCCAGACTTGAAGCCATAAGAATTTTCTTAGCCTTTGCTGCACACTGCAAATTCAAGGTATTTCAAATGGATGTTAAAAGTGCCTTTCTAAATGGAGAATTAGAAGAAGAAGTGTATGTTGAACAGCCTCCTGGATTTGAAAATGACAAACTGCATAATTTTGTCTACAAGCTGTTCAAGGCTCTATATGGCTTAAAGCAAGCACCAAGAGCCTGGTATGACACTTTATCCACTTTTCTCCTGGAAAATCAATTTATAAGAGGTATGGTGGATAAAACTTTATTCTATAAATACCATGGCAAAGACATCATTCTTGTGCAGATATATGTTGATGACATAATCTTTGGCTCAACAAATGAAAAATTGTGTGAAAAGTTCTCATCTCTAATGAGAAACAAGTATGAAATGAGCATGATGGGAGAATTAGCATTCTTTCTTGGTCTTCAAATCTATCAGAAGAAGGAAGGAATCTTCATCTGTCAATCTAAGTATGTCAAAGAGCTTCTCAAGAAGTTTAACTTAGAAGATTCATCACCTGCCAAGACACCTATCTCAACAGCCACCAAATTAGAGTTAGATCCTAAAGGCAAGAAAGTGGATTCTAGTACCTACAGAGGCATGGTAGGATCATTGCTGTACTTAACAGCAAGCAGGCCAGATATAATGTTTGCTACATGTCTCTGTGCAAGGTTTCAAGCTGATCCAAAAGAATCACACTTAGTTGCAATTAAAAGAATCTTTAGATATCTCAAAGGCACCCCAAATCTAGGTCTTTGGTACCCTAAGGAAACTGGATTTGATCTAATTGGATATTCTGACTCAGACTATGCTGGCTGCAAAATTGACAGAAAAAGTACTACAGGAAGCTGTCAATTTCTTGGGGGGAGATTGGTGTCATGGTTCAGTAAGAAGCAACACTCAGTTTCTACATCAACTGCAGAAGCTGAATATATTGCAGCTGGAAGTTGCTGTGCACAAATACTTTGGATGAAAAATCAATTAATGGATTATGGACTAAAGTTGTCAAATATTCCTATCTACTGTGACAACACTAGTGCCATAGCCATATCAGACAATCCAGTTCAACACTCCAGAACAAAGCACATTGATATAAGGCATCATTTCATCAGGGAGCATGTTGAAAAAGGAGATGTAAAATTGGTTTATGTTCCAACAGATAAGCAACTTGCAGATATATTCACCAAGCCACTGGATGAAGCAACATTTATCAGGTTGGTGAGTGAGTTAGGAATGCTAAATCAGGTATGATCATCTAACTGGTTTATCAATTATAAGAAGTCGAAGCTCATGACAGAAACTTTTAAAGGTACTGTCACAAGAAGGTACTGTCATGAGAAGTTAAGGTACGATGTGATACTTGTTCAGATATCATATTTGCTATGACTATGCTAAAAGGATTTTTAGATATCATATTTGCTATGACTATGCTAAAAGGATTTTTAGATATCATATTTGCTATGACTATGCTAAAAGGATTTTTAGATATCATATTTGCCATGACTATGCTAAAAGGATTTTTAGATATCATGCTTGCTATGACTATGCTAAAATAGTTTTACATGTCTGTCTTAAAATGATTTTAAGAAATCATGTGTCCTTAACTTAAGTTATGTGTGAACAGTGACAGCATGATCTTATGATAAGTTTACTGTCAGATAAAACTTACTGTCACTCATGAAGCTGATTGACAGAAATATTGTTAGCGCACAAGTTGCTGTCAATAAAAGTTGCTGTCACAAGAAATTGCTGTCAGATTTGGTAGAGAAAGAAAAACGCACAGGTTACTGTCAATGAAAGTTGCTGTCACGAGAAGTTGCTGTCAAAGATAGTGGAAAGATATATATATATTAATTTTTATATATATACATACGTATATTTCTTTTCACCAATCCACGATCTAATAGCAACTGCCACGTAATATAGCAAGTGGAGTTAATGGGTAATATCATTATCACACGTTCAATTAAGAGAGGTTAAATCGATTCATATTAGAAACTGAATCTACCGTTTAATCTACTATCACTCTCATTTGCAAAAACCTCTCAACCTTCTGCATCCAAAAACCGCATTTTCTCTCTCATTTTTCAAAACATTCAACAATGGCACCTAAACAAAGTATTGCTCAAACCAACTTTGCTGGTATCTTTTCTCCTAGTGATGCTGGTGAAAACTTCAAAGGAATTATTTCGTTCTTGAATAAATCCTACCTAGGTCATGCAATAACTTCTTCCCCCAAAATTGATGCTGTTAGAATTGAAAAATTCTGGAAATCAGCAAGTGCTCAAGGAACTGGAGAGAATGAAACCATTAAGTTCAATATAGATGATGCAAGTCATTCTCTTTCAGTAAAGAATATCAATGAGGCTTTGGGTATTGTGTTGACCAGTGAAGAAAGCTTTAAGGAACTAGCAACTGATGATACTCTGAAGAAGTTCTTTCTGAAGATTGGGTATTCTGGTTCTAAACTTGAAGAAACTTCTGATAAGTGGTATCAAACAGGTGAAATGGACAGGAAATTTCTGAGAAAAGAGTGGAGTATGATTTTTGATGTAATGGTGAAAGTATTCTCTACCAAGACTACAGGATGGAATGGAATACCATCATATATCAAGAAGCTCACTCATTCATTAGTCCATGGATACAAGGTGAACATTGGAAAACTGATCATGGCACAGTTGAAAAGCGCAATAGGCAAGAAGGTATCCATCTATCCTCGCTTTTTAACTATGTGTATTAATAATATTTGTGGAAATGTTGAGGACAATTCTGATTTTGAAGAATGTCCTGTTTTAAAGAAAAATACACACACATCTCTTAACACACAAAATTTAAATGCACATATTCCACTATGTTTCACACAACATATGGTAAATCAAGTGCCCAACCTTGATTTTCCATTTCCAACAGGTTACACTGTTTTCACAATAGAGAATGAAGCTGAATTAGACCCAAATTCAGTTAATCCACATTCTACACCATACATTCTACCTAGGGACTCTAGACTACCAAAAGCCCTTAAAATGGCCAAACAGGAATCCAAGAAAAGGACCCTAGAGAGTGCAACTGGTGAACAAGTTGAGAGTCAAGAGGGAGTCACTGCACCTAGTGCAGCAAATAAGGTTGGTAGTGAAAAAGAACCCACAGTAGCCCCTTCTGAGCCTAAGAAGAAGAGAGCTAGAAGGGCCAAGGTTACTGTCAGCCACCCTACAGTTTCCCAAAAGACTGTAGAGGATGATAGGGAAATGAACTCACCTCTAGGTGTTTCTTCTCAACAAGGGACATCTATTGAAATTGGCCTGTCTCCCAAGGCACCTTGTAAAGAGTCTACACAAACTCAAGAACTCACTCTTGAGGAACCTGTATTTGAAGATACACACATTGAGATAGAGCACAGTGAGGAATTCACTCATACTATTGATGTTCCACAATCGTTTTCTGTGGAACAGCCAATTAATCAATCTGAAATTCAATCTTCTTCTTTCATTCCCACATCTGTTGTTTCTTCTAATCAACCTAGAGAGGGGGACAGTACCAACCCCTCAGGTTTTGATCATCCATCTCAAATCATGGATGAGCCCCCATCTAGTGGTCCACAAGAACCCATTTCTCAAAGTGAAATGGATACCACTCCATCAAACACTGGATTAGATCAAGATGCAAACTTGTCAGAAATTGAAACAGCCAGCATCTTGATCGATTCCCTCAAAGCATCTTACCCTAGGGAAGTTGCTGTCACAGCCAAAGATGCTGTCAATGACAAATCAGAAGGTGCTGTCAAACATTCAAGTGACAGTACCATTCCAACAAAAGTTACTGTCAAAAGTCCTTCAAAAGATGCTGTCATCCCTGCTCAAACACAACTTCAAGAAGGATTAATTGAAGACATCTCTGATGATGACATGCCACTCTACAGGGCTTTTAAGGTAAAATCTAAGTCATCTTTTTCTTCCTTGCATGCTAGTACTGCTCATACTCATGCATTTAGGGTGAGTGAGGGAGAGCAAAAGAAAAGAGAGATAAAAGAAAAGAGAAGTGAGTATAAAAATGAGAGGCAGCCAAATGTGCTGGCAAAAGGAGAGGGACTTGAGCATGTCCAGAGTGAACTTGAGGGAGCCAATACAGAAAAGGCATTAGGCCTTGAGGGAATTTTTGTGAGAGATGATGAGATCATCTATAAAAACACTGAGAGTGTGAGAACCCCAACAGTCTCCATGCCCCAGACTTATCCCTTACCTCCTAAAAGGTTTAGGTCTGGTGGTCCTTCTGCATCCTCAAATGACAGGCTCCAAGCACTGGAGAATCGATGTGCTACAATGGAAAGCAAACTGGATAACCTGTCATCTACTGTGAAGACTGGTTTTGCTGAAATTCAAGCCACACTACTGTCACTCTCTTCATTACTTCATGCTGCAAACTTAACTAAGGGGGAGAAAGGAAAAGATCAGAAAGAGGCTGAGCAACCAGGAAGAAAGGAGGAGTTACAAGGGGAAGCTAAAAGACATGGGGAGCAAAGGAGTAAGGGGGAGCAAGAGAGAGTAGGAATAGCCTCTGGAACTGAGGAGCTTTTTGAAGCTGAAGTAGATGGGGAACAAATGCTAGTATCCAAGGAGGTATTAAGTCAAATACAAGGAAATAGAGCATCCTCAATCAAAATCAATGAACCAGTTCCTGAGAAGAAAGAATCCACATTGGAGAGGCTATGGAGAGAAAAAGAGGAATCAAATAGGATGGGTAAAGGCAAAGACAAGTTGCCTGAATATGTGTTTTCTTCAGAGCCTATCACTTGGACTGATGGAAGTACATATTCCCAAGAAGAAGCTGACTTAATAACAGTAAGCCATATGGAGAGCACCTTGAATAATAAAGATGAGGAATTCAACAATCTGGTGAATGAAGCAATCACAGTGTCTAAAGGAAAACCTGCTAAGTTGGCAGAAGCTTTGAGAGAAAAGATTGTAAATCTGTCAGTAAAGATTAGCTCAGAGAAGAGGTGGGCAGTTGAAGTGTACCTGAAAAGTGGGCATTCAATATTCATAACAACTCAACTGTTGGAAACTTTCTCTGCCAGAGTGCAATATATCCTTGGGATTCTAGTGAAGAAAAACTCTACCATCTTTGATGAAAGTCTCTATATGCAACTGGGCACAATGGTCAACAACAAACTTCCAGAAGTAAGTCTCCAGCCATATGGTGTAAGCTTTAAACAGACAACAGCCAAAGGAACTAAAGGTCTTGGATTCTTAACTCTTGAAGGCAAAACATCTCTACAAAGCAAAGTCATCATGGATGTACTTAAGGTATTACTGAATGCACCCATCACCAAGGAAAGGATTAAGGCAGTTAAAGATATTCACAAGATTTTGGCAAAGAGAAACATGGAGTACAGTGCCAGAATTAAAAAGCTCATTGCCAAAGCAAATTCAAGAAGAAATGCTCAAGGTGGAAACTGTACTTTTGATGACACCTTGGAAAAAGATGATGATGACAATCAGGATGGAGGTGAAGCTGGAGGACCTAAGAGAACAGAACTGAGAGACTTTTCAAAAGAGCAAACTCAAGTCAAAGAAGCAGAATCAAAGGAAATTTCTGAAAATTCTAGCTCAAGCAAGAAAGCTGGTGAAAAGAAAGAGGAAGAAGTACTTGAAGCATTGAAAGGAATTCAAGAAGAAATGGAAATTGACAGTATACATCTTGAAAAAGATACTGTCAACAAAGATGCTGTCAAGGATGTCAACAAAGATGCTGTCAGTCAGGATGAAGTAACAGTCATTGAAGATACTGTCAAAGAAGACATTGTCAGAAGCCCTATAAAAGAAACTGTCAACGATCCTACTGTCAAATCATTCAAGACAGTAAGAATCAAGAGAAAATCAAAAAGACCAACAAAGGGAAAGACTGTCTACAAAGGAGAAGGAAAAGCTACAGGATTGGGACTCAAGAAACCCATCATGAGGAGAAGAATGAATAACTTTGAAATGATGCAGCTGAAAGCCAAAGAAACAATCACCTCTGTATCCATAGAATTTGATGGACCAAAAGAAGAAGTTGCAAGATACATTCTATGGCAAAACAATGAAAAGTTGATTACAGTGGAATCTGACTTCACTCAGATATCAAAATCAAAGGTGATCTCCAAGAAACTCATTCAAACTTCTGAAACAGTAAAACGAAGAATTGATTTCTTCAATCTGGAAAGGATGGTTGAGCTACTGCAAACCTATGATAATGTTTCAAAGAAGATCATGGATCAAGTTCTCAAGTACTATGAAGCCAGGCATGTTGAATTTATTGAGAAGTTTGGTGATTGGACACTTCACAATGATGATGATGTCTATCAAATCCTTGGTTTGGAGTATGAAGAAGACAATCCTATTCCTGAGTATAACTGGAAAGAAATGGAGAAACCTTATTCAGAACATGAAATGAAGATGTATGAAGCAGAGCAAAGGTTCAAAGAAGAATTAGCATCAAGAAAAAAATCTCGTCAACAGATAGAAGATGAGATTGAAGCTGAAATGAAGAAAAATTACAGTAAAATCAATAAGATCAACAGTGAAGAATCCAACTATCAGCCATGCGTACTGGACAATCCTTTGAGAATCAAGTATGGCAAAGAAGAAATTTATGTAGATAGTTTCTCTAAATTGAAGACCAGTGTGTTAAAAGAATTATACTGGCAAGTGGTTGGATCAACTAACAGTCTTGAAACACTGTGTTCTTGGGAGCTTGATATGATTCTTGATCAGAGGAGAGGAGAGGATCCCAGCCTGGAAAAACAAAGAAGGGAAACTCTAAATCAGTTTCCTGGCAGGAGATTCAAAATGGAGGGAGATGTGCTAAAATTCAGATCAATTGTAAAGCAAAATGTTTACTGGATGGAACTCAGAGATACATTAAACACTGCTTCCTCAATGATCAGAAAATACATTGTGGAAAATGAAGATGATGCACAGTCCCCTGAAGAAAAAGAGTTAATTGAAAATCTCAGAAGAGCTCTAAGGGAAAAGGAGCAAAGTGAAAAGTTCAAATCAAGATAAGTAAAGTTTTTTTTACTTTTGTGATATATTGTTTGAAAACAATTCAGTTTAATCATTGGTCAGAAATGAAGAGTTTATTCTTTCTGATCTATGTTAGTTAAGTTGTCAGCATGATATTTGTAAATTTGTCCTTATTATCCATAAAAACAAATTGGGGGAGATTGTTGGGATTTATGGGTGATGGAATAGACAACTTAACTAGTTTTATTGGTATACTTAGTTTTTGCTAAGTAGAACATACTGTCATAGCCTGAAATGTGTTCTTGTAATTTAAATAAATACTGTCATGTAATAAGTGTAATTCTTGGAAGAAGTTCGATTATGTTCAAGCCTCAAGAAATACATGAGTTCGACAGAAGGAATAAAAGTTACTGTCAAGCCCTGACAGTAAGGTTACAAGGAAACATCATGTTGCCGAGGTCGACAGCAAGTTTCACGGAGTCGATAGCAAGTTTCAACTTGACAGCAACATTGGCGGAAGATTCTAATGACAGCAACTTTGATATACAGTTTGCGACAGTAAGTTTGGAATTCTTGACAGCAATCTCTGCGGGAAAAACATGCTGTCAATCAAAGCACAATTCTTGACAGCAATCTCTGCGGGAATTCATACTGTCAACCAAAGCAAAATTCTTGACAGTAATATCTGCGGGAAATTCATACTGTCAAAACAAAGCGTAATCCATTGACAGCAAACTTTATGGCAAACATACTGTCATATAGAATCAGCTTGATTTAGGAATTTTCTAAGTCAAATTAAACGACAGAGTATATGTTCAAAAGAAGCAGGCGTGTTGTAATATTCAACCTTTACAGCAAGCTTGGAAAGTCTATAACTGAAGCTCGAGAGATCACATGGAACAACCTGTAAAGTCTAGAACAGATAAAATTGAATACGGCTAGATCTGGGTGGCTCAAATGTGGAAAGCATCTTTAAGTTACTTTGTGCTGATCACATGGGAATAAATCATGGAATGAGCTGCAAAAGGAATATAACAGCAACTCATCAATCATTGATGATGATAGTACAGTAGATTATCACACTATAAATAGAGCTCTCTGTTTATATATTAAGGGTGAGAAAAACTCAACGACTGTAATCTCTTGAGTATTTGTAGCTTGAGAATTAATTTGTTCTCAAGGTTGTAGCAAAACTTTGCAAAATAAATAAAACATTTATTTTGTGAAATCCTCGTATTTGATTTTACTTGTGTTTGCATTTCTTCTACTAGTAAATCACAAATTCTATTTAAGTTGTTGAAATAGTTTTTGAAATTTATTAGTATTGCATTCAACCCCCCTTCTGCAATACTTTCCTGGACCAACAGGATGGCTCTAGAGATGATTCTTGGACTATTTGATAGAGTATATCTTTATATATATTTTATAGGATTTTATTCCCACATGTACGATGCTTTTTCGAATAATCGTGTCGATTTAATTAGTTTTATTTGAGTTTGTTGCAGGAAATAAATAATTGCCAAGTTGGAAGGAATTGAGCATTATTTAAATATTTTATGTGATTTTTAGCTCGAAGGATTTATTTCGTGAAATTGCGAGGAAAAATGGTGGAATTCCGGCTCGTTGTTTAGAAATTTTGGAGCAGAACAAAGCAATTTCCAGGGGGCAGAGAGCGCTACAGCACTATGTTTAAAGTGCTATAGCGCTTGAATTTAAGCAACAGAACTTCCAGGAGGTACCAAGCGCACCTGCGCAGGAAAAGAGGGCTATAGCGCAGCTTGAACCCACGCGTGAGCAGAGAAATTCAGGGATTGGCTGGAGCAGCTGCGCTGAAAATAGAGCAAGAGCGCAATGCGCATTTTGATCATGCGCAACAGCGCTGGATATAGAGCAGCTGCGCGGTTGGAAGATGTGCAACAGCGCCTTCAGGAGCGCTCCAGCGCGACCCACTGGTTGAAACTGCGCGCCTCTTACCTTTTGCTCCTGTGCACGCCTGTTGTGCGGAAAAACGAAGAAATAAATAGAATTTATTCTATTTTCCTATTTGGAATATAATTCTAATTAAAAATCAGCTGGGCTCTGTTATTTTGGCAATAACCTTAGTTGTTTAGGAATTTGTAACCACCTCTATATAAATACTTTTAGGGATCTATCTTTTAAGGGGATATATCTTTTTACACACAATTTTTACATCCGTTCTTAATATTAAAAGCTAGGGTTTTATTTTCTTCTCTCCATCTTTGCAAGCTCAATTTAATTCTTGGATTTAATTGTTCTTCGTTATTCAAAGGTTTAAGGTATTTCTTATCTTCTCCTTATTAATTACATGTTTATTATGGCTTTCTTGATTATTATTGTTAGTTTTAATCCTAGAATGAGTGGGTAATTTAATTCTAGGGTATTAAGGGGAGCCATGTTTGCACCATGATTTGGGCTTAATTTGATTAGTAGATTGATGGGTAGAGAGTAATTCTGATTGATATGTTCTAATTCTTAATTTGTGTAACTGCGCAATATCACGGATTAATCGATTGCAATAGGAGTAATAGATCGAAAGATTTTACTACTAGAGGCTTACATACAATTAGCGAAATTGAAGGTGATTGTGGAAGCATCATTAGATATTCTGAGAGTGTTAATGCTTGAAAAAGATTAACCATTGCTTTAATTACTTAATCCCATTAAAAAACTATACCTTTGTGATTTGTTTGGTGTAAGCATGGTGAACCTGAATTGCCCTAGATCCCATTATTAATTGATTTAAATCATAGTTAAATTTGTTTTAGTAGTTAATAAAATTCTCTAAAAATCGTTTGTGACTAGAAACAATTGATAATAGTTGAATTGAAATTGAAACTATCTCCTTGAGGAAACGACCCGTATTTGCTAGTATCTACTACAATTGATACCGTGCGCTTGCGGTTAGACATAATTTTACACATCAAAATTTTATCACCGCAGCCGGGGAGACGCCTAGTTTCTATTATTTTAGTTCGATTATTTTAGATTGTTTCTCTTGTCTCTTTGGAACTCTTGTTCCAACTGAGACCGATCTTACTGATTTTCCTTGTTTAGTTGTTGATGCCCAGGACCAGGTCTCAAACGAAAGAAGATCAAGCGAAAGAGGATACAACTCCTATTAGTCCAGATTCTGAACTTTCTTTTCAACAATACATACATCAACAAAGGAAAGAGAAGCAGCAAAAGATACCTGAACCAAAGATTGAGATGGCAGACCCTCCCAAATCTTTGAAGAACTACTCACAGCCCTCTCCGAGTGGGGTACCTACTGGCCTTGCTATGCCAGCGATTCAAGCAGCAAATTTCGAGATCAAGCCTGCTTTGCTCACTATGATCCAACAGAATCAATTTGCTGGGCTTGCCTCTGAAGGCCCTACAAATCATCTGCAACGATTTCAACAGCTCTGTTCTACAATTAAACATCAGGGAGTCACTCTAGACCAGTTGAAAGTCATGTTGTTCGGTTTCTCTCTTCGTGACAAAGCTCAAAAATAGTTGAATGATATTGACCTGACCGAGTGGGATAAGATTGCTCAGGCTTTCTTAACTGAGTTCTTCCCTCCTAACAGAACCGACGATTTGATCGACAAGATGATGGGTTTTAAGCAAGATTATGGTGAATCTCTACGGGATGCTTGGGACAGATTCAAGGATTATCAACGTGCATGCCCTCACCATGGTCTTGAGAAGTGGTTTCTGCTTAAATGCTTCTACAATGGTCTTGATCCTGAAACAAAAGGGATGGTTGATAACGCTGCAGGTGGCGTGTTTTTAGACAAAAGAGTTGATGATGCACATGCTTTTCTTTCCAATTCGGCTGCCAATCACTTCAGTAATCCGAGAGCAGCCAAGAAAGGGGGTAAACTTGAAGTGGATGCTTACTCTCTATTATCATCTCAACTCGCTGCATTGACTCAGGAGATCCACTCATTGAAGACATCTCAGCCCTCTGCTCAACCTATGAATATCAATGCATTGTCATCCATGGCTCCTATGAATAATCCTGTTTGTGAAGTCTGTGGCATCCAAGGCCACTATGGTAATGATTGCCAATTCAATGCTCAAAATTCACAACATTTTCAGATGGAGCAAGCAAATGTTTTCCAATAGAAGCAGCAGTACAATCCGTACTCCAACACTTACAATCCTGGTTGGAAAGATCATCCGAATTTCTCATATAGGAAGAATAACACTCAGAATTCAAATGTTCCTAATCAGCAGCAATATCAGCAGTCGTACCAGCCTCCTCCACAAAAACAGTATAGGCCTCCTCAAGGACCTATGAATCCCCCTGGATTCCAAAGGCCTCTTCAGAATTATGCTCCTCAAGCAAATCAAGCTACACAGGCTGATAATCAAGGTGATATGATGAAGATATTGTTACAAATGCAAACAAAGATGAACCAGATGGAGATACATAACAAGATGCTAGAAACTCAGATTGCTCAAATGGCTAGTTCTTCATCTACAAGGCAACAAGGCTCTCTACCAGCACAACCAACTCAGCCGAAGGAAAATGTGAATGCCATTGCTCTTAGGAGTGGTCGTACATATGATGCTCCTCCAATGCCTACTGACGATGTTCCTACTGAGAAAGAAGAAGGGGATTCTGAGGAAGACAAGGTAGAGGAAGTTGTTGAAGATGCAAACGAAGGTGAAACTGAGAAAAGCAAGAAAAAGGACAAAGAAAAGACTGTAGTTACTCCTCCACCATTTGTGCCAAATCTCCCATTCCCTAGTATGATGAACAGAGCAGTTTGGTAAGTTCATGACACTTGTCAAGAATCTTGAGGTAACAGTTCCTTTCACTGATTTAATTTCTCAAGTTCCATCATATGCAAAGTTTCTTAAGGATATTCTCACTAAGAAAAGGTCTTTTGGTGAGGTGGAGACAGTAGCTTTTATTGAAGAGTGTAGTGCTGTTTTACAAAATAAGTCTCCACCTAAGCTTAAAGATCCTGGTAGTTTTTCGATCCCGTGTCATTTAGGTGCATTGTTCATTGATAAAGCTTTATGTGATTTGGGCGCTAGCGTCTCAGTCATGCCTCTCTCGGTTTTTCAAAAACTAAATATGGAAGAATTAATATGTACACAGATGACTTTGCAAATGGCAGACCGTTCGATAAAATATCCCCTTGGAATTTTAGAGGATGTGCCTGTTAGGGTTGGAAAATTTTATATTCTTGTAGACTTTGTAGTTCTAGATATGGAAGAGGATAGCCAGATACCTATTATTTTAGGTAGACCATTTCTCTGTACTGCAGGTGCTATTATTGACGTTAAAAGTGGGACTCTCACATTGAGCGTTGGTGATGATAAAATTACTTTTACTCTAACCTCTGCTCTTAAATCCCCTTTGCTTGAGAATACTTGTTGCAGGATTGATGTTATAGATGGAATTGTCCAAGATGAGACACCTCAGATTCTTTTGAATGATGCATTGGAAGCAGTGCTCATGCTTGAAGCTTACGAAGGAGAAGGACATGTTGAAGTCGATTCATTGATTCTTGAGTTGGATGGTGCAGCTGATCTGAATTGTGAGGTAACCAACACTTTCACTTCTTGTGGTGAACCTCAGTTAAATAAGTTAGAGCTAAAGCCTTTGCCATCTAATCTGAAATATGTGTTTCTTGATGATGAAAAGACTTGTCATGTGATTGTTAGCTCTAGTCTTGATGATAACCAGGTCTTTAAGCTTCTTACTGTTTTGCGTGCGCATAGAAAAGCTATTGGGTATAGTATCGATGATCTTACAGGGATTATCCCAGACTTTTGCATGCATAGAATTCACTTAGATGATGACCATAAGCCTTGCATACAGGGACAACGTCGCTTGAACCCTAACATGCAAGAGGTTGTTAAAAAAGAAGTTTTGAAGTTGTTAGATGCGGGCATCATTTACCAAATTTCTGATTCTAAATGGGTAAGCCCAGTTCAGGTAGTCCCTAAGAAAGGAGGAACAACGGTAATTAAAAATGAAAAAGATGAACTAATTCCCACTCGAATTGTCACCGGTTGGCGAATGTGCATTGATTACCGTAAGTTAAACACTACTACTAGAAAAGACCATTACCCTCTCCCTTTCATTGATCAGATGTTAGAAAAACTTGCTAAGCATAAGTACTTTCGCTATTTAGACGGATATTCAGGGTTCTTTCAGATTCCTATACATCCTGATGACCAAGAAAATACTACATTTACTTGCCCCTGCTACTTTTCAGCATTGCATGACTGCCATATTTTCTGATTTCATAGAGTCTATCGTGGAAGTATTTATGGATGATTTCAGTGTTTATGGGTCTGATTTTGATGTATGTCTGCATAATCTTTCTAAAGTGCTTAAACGTTGTGAAGAGGTGAATTTGGTTTTGAATTGGGAAAAGTGCCACTTCATGGTCAATGAAGGAGTGGTACTTGGTCATTCGATTTCTGAACGTGGCATCCAAGTTGACAAAGCAAAAATTGAGGTGATTGAGAAACTTCCTCCTCTTGTTAATGTCAAGGGAGTGAGGAGTTTCCTTGGTCATGCGGGTTTTTATCGTCGTTTTATAAAAGATTTTTCAAAAATTGCAAAACCCCTCACTCAATTGTTGCTTAAGGATGCCACCTTTGTGTTTACTGACGCTTGTTTGGAGTCTTTTAACAGAATTAAAGAAGCTTTGATAAGTGCACCAATCATTCAATCTCCAGATTGGAATCTTCCATTTGAAATCATGTGTGATGCAAGTGATTATGCTGTTGGAGCAGTTCCCGGTCAAAGGAAAGACAAGGTATTGCAAGCCATCTACTATGCAAGTAAAACCTTGGATGAAGCTCAAGTCAATTATGCTACGACTGAGAAAGAACTCCTAGCTGTGGTCTACGCTCTTGACAAATTCCGAGCCTATCTCATTGGCTCCAAAGTCATTGTTCACACTGATCATTCGGCACTTAAGTATCTATTGGCGAAGAAAGAAGCAAAGCCAAGGCTTATTAGTTGGATTCTGTTACTCCAAGAATTTGACTTGGAAATCAAAGACAATAAGGGTGCTGAGAATGTGGTTGCGGATCATCTCTCACGGTTGCGTTTCAAATCTGATATTGCGTCAAGTACTCCTATTGACGATTCTTTTCCAGATGATCACTTGTTTTCAGTTGCTACTCAAACTCCATGGTATGCAGATTTTGCAAATTTCTGTGTTAGTGGATCTCACCCTCCAAAATTGACTTATCAGTAAAGAAAGAGGTTCTATTATGATGCTAAACAATATTTCTGGGATGACCCTTTCTTGTACCGCAAGTGTGCTGATGGAATCTTTCGTAGATGTGTCCCTGAGTTCGAAGTACATGACATTCTCATTCTCTCGCATGTGGAGGCCACCATGGTCCTTCAAAAACTCCTGCTAAGGTACTTCAATCTGGTTTCTTTTGGCCGTCTCTATTTAAGGATGCTCGTGCTTTCTGTTTAGCGTGTGATGCATGTCGGTTCTCATTTTCGCCATCGCCAGTTTGAAACGTTGTTGAAGAAATATGGCGTTACTCACAAGGTTGCTCTTGCATATCACCCCCAAACAAGTGGCCAAGTGGAGGTTTCTAACCACCAAATCAAAAGCATTTTGGAGAAAATGGTTGCAAAGTCAAGGAAAGATTGGTACTTGAAGTTAGATGATGCTTTGAGGGCTTATCGTACTGCGTACAAAACACCTATTGGAACCACTCCTTATTGGTTGATCTATGGTAAAGCATGTCACTTGCCAGTGGAATTGGAGCATCGCGCTTTCTGGGCTATAAAAGAACTCAACATGGATTTAAAGGCTGCGGGGCAAGCGAGACTTCTTCAACTAATGAGTTAGATGAGCTTCGTTTTGATGCTTATGACAACTCTCGGCTTTACAAGGAGAGAACGAAGAAGATGCATGATAAGATGATTCAGAGAAGAGATTTTCAGGTTGGTGACAAGGTGTTGTTGTTCAATTCCAGACTTCGACTTTTTCCGGGGAAGCTCAAATCAAGATGGTCCGGACCTTTTATTGTCACCGATGTCAAATTTTATGGTGCTATTGAAGTTATGGGACTAGATGGAACAAAATTTAAGGTCAAAGGTCAACGCCTTAAATTATATGTGGATGGTGCATTCGTAGGGAAGATGGAAGTGATTTATCTTGACAACCCCTCCACGGAGATCTGAACCAGCTGAGTCGAGCCAACGATGTTAAACAAAAGCGCTTCTTGGGAGGCAACCCATGGATCATGCTTCTGCAAAGGGGAGTTCTTCTTTCCTTCTGTTTTATATATTGTAGATTTCTTTGTTTAGTTAATGAGTCATTGAGGACATTGACTCGCTTAAGTGTGGGGAGGTGTTCTCGGTGTTCTCAACGTAGTGTATATAAAAAAATTAAAGAAAAAATTTAAAAATTTAAAAAAATTGAAAAATACCAAAAATAATTCTAGCCATGTGAAGATTACTTGTGTAAATGCACCCATGCATGCTTAGGAATCTTGTGTTTATGGATGCTTTTGTATGAGAAGTGATATGTGATGTTCTTGTGCACACACTTTCATTAGCAAGTAGAAACTAGTAGACTTATTGAATGTGCTAAGTGATTAGAATGACATGAATATGTGCAAGGTAATTTGGTCTATATGCTTTGAGTACAAGTAGGTGCGTTAGAGAGACTATTACTTGGGATTGATTATGTTTTGTCATACCAAGCAAGTTTTGAGCCTATATGCATATCTCTTGCATGATTTCGATTGCTTGAGTGTCCACATGTTGTTTGCATTGCTAGCACTTGCTTGAAGTCTTTCTTAAGATGAATGACATTAATTGATGATAACATGATAAAGGCAATTAGGTATAACCTCATATTTCCTATATATCCAAACCATTTATACATGATCCATTAGTTAACCCTTTGAGCCTAATCTTATTCTTTCGGTGACACACCACATTACTTGCCATTATTCTTTTTATTGTATTAGCCTTACATTAAATTTGAACCCAATTGTCAAAGGCTAGTATTGTTCGTAAGGGAGTGATAAGGTGTGCATAAAAGGGGGGTTTTATTGATGATCATAACTTTGGGGGAATATTTGGGGTTTGGTTCATAGCTTGTTAGTCGAAGTTTGAAATCATATTTATGGGATCATTGTTCTTGCTATTACTAAGCTCTCTTGAAAAAAAAAAGAAAAAAGAAGAAAAAAAAAGAGAGCATATTTATTCTTTGTGATCCTACTTTGATTCGACTAGTCAAGTTGTTTATAAATAAAAGCTCAAGTGTGGGGAGGTATTTAGTGGTTTTAATAAGTATGGGAGTTGTTTGAATTTCAATGTCAGGTACTAGCTTTTGACTTAACCTTCTTTGGCTTTCTTGACATACCTTGTCCCTAGCCCCGTTACAACCTTAACAAAGACCTTTTGATTGTCATTGATGATGTATGTTGCGTTAAAGGTTAGATTGATAACAAGGACGAAGCATGTTTATGATATTGTTGGAGTTGAGTGAAACACTTACCAATTGTTTTGAGTGAATATTTTTGTGAGTGAACGATGAGTTGTTGCTTTTGCATAGGATATCCCAGGTTGTGTCTCAAAGATGTGCTCTTGTGTGCTTAGCATGTTTACCAACCTATTCTTACATTTGACATGAATTTCTATGATCTTATGCATCTTCTTTGAGTAGACTATGTGGATACTTGCACTTTCGACACCAAGGCATTGCATGTTCATTTTTATTCTTAAGTTGAAGTGGCATGAGAGGACGGGTGTGTGTGGTGTTGTGTTGGCATTAATCTTTTGCATGGTTGGATGAATTTTGTGGGTATATTCACTATAAACCCTCACGAGACCTTACTCGTCCACTAGGGCTACCTAGGGGTTTAAAGGACTTGTTGCATATGTCAAATGCAACCGTGATCACCTACGGAAGTGGTACTAATTAGTTAGTATAGTTTTTTTTGTTAGTTTGCACGAGGACGCGCAAAGTGCAAAGTGTGGGGATATTTGATAGAGTATATTTTTATATATTTTTTATAGGATTTTATTCCCACATTTACGATGCTTTTGCGAATAATCGTGTCGATTTAATTAGTTTTATTTGAGTTTGTTGCAGGAAATAAATAATTGCCAAGTCGGAAGGAATCGAGCATTATTTAAATATTTTATGTGATTTTTAGCTCGAAGGATTTATTTCGTGAAATTGCGAGGAAAAATGGTGGAATTCCGGCTCGTTGTTTAGAAATTTTGGAGCAGAACAAAGCAATTTCCAGGGGGCAGAGAGCACTACAGCACTATGTTTAAAGCGCTATAGCGCTTGAATTTAAGCAACAGAACTTCCAGGAGGTACCAAGCGCACCTGCGCAAGAAAAGAGGGCTATAGCGCAGCTTGAACCCACGCGCGAGCAGAGAAATTCAGGGATTGGCTGGAGCAGCTGCGCTGAAAACAGAGCAAGAGCGCAATGCGCATTTTGATCATGCGCAACAGCGCTAGATATAGAGTAGCTGCGCGGTTGGAAGATGCGCAACATCGCCTTCAGGAGCGCTCCAGCGCGACCCACTGGTTGAAACTGCGCAACAGCCCAGAATTCTGGCGCAACAGCGCCTCTTACCTTCTGCTCCTGTGCACGCCTGTTGTGCGGAAAAACGAAGAAATAAATAGAGTTTATTCTATTTTCCTATTTGGAATATAATTCCAATTAAAAATCAGTTGGGCTTTGTTATTTTGGCAATAACCTTAGTTGTTTAGGAATTTGTAACCACCTCTATATAAATACTTTTAGGGATCTATCTTTTAAGGGGATATATCTTTTTACACACAATTTTTACATACGTTCTTAATATTAAAAGCTAGGGTTTTATTTTCTTCTCTCCATCTTTGCAAGCTCAATTTAATTCTTGGATTTAATTGTTCTTCGTTATTCAAAGGTTTAAGGTATTTCTTATCTTCTCCTTATTAATTACATGTTTATTATGGCTTTCTTGATTATTATTGTTAGTTTTAATCCTAGAATGAGTGAGTAATTTAATTCTAGGGTATTAAGGGGAGCCATGTTTGCACCATGATTTGGGCTTAATTTGATTAGTAGATTGATGGGTAGAGAGTAATTCTGATTGATATGTTCTAATTCTTAATTTGTGTAATTGCGCAATATCACGGATTAATCGATTGCAATAGGAGTAATAGATCGAAAGATTTTACTACTAGAGGCTTACATACAATTAGCGGAATTGAAGGTGATTGTGGAAGCATCATTAGATATTCTGAGAGTGTTAATGCTTGAAAAAGATTAACCATTGCTTTAATTACTTAATCCCATTAAAAAACTATACCTTTGTGATTTGTTTGGTGTAAGCATGGTGAACTTGAATTGCCCTAGATCCCATTATTAATTGATTTAAATCATAGTTAAATTTGTTTTAGTAGTTAATAAAATTCTCTAAAAATCGTTTGTGACTAGAAACAATTGATAATAGTTGAATTGAAATTGAAACTGTCACCTTGAGGAAACGACCCGTATTTGCTAGTATCTACTACAATTGATACCGTACGCTTGCGGTTAGACATAATTTTACACATCACTATTGCTACGAAAAGATGGTTCTAGGTATTTTCGATGGTGGCGATTTCCGATCGGCAACGTTGAACTAGGTTTCCGATGAGGAGTTTCCAAATATGATTTGAAGAAGGATGTTCCAGACTTCCAGGGAAGAGGCACGATTATAGGGAATTCGTCCTCATCATCAGGACGCGCCCTCAAGGTAACCCTTAACTTGTTTTTGTGATTTTTGTTATCTGCTTCTTGAACTTTTGCAGAAAGGAGAGTCCCCAAGAGATCTCAGGGCGCGCCCTGGGGTGGTATCCAAGGTTTAGGTGATTTCCAACAAGTCCTGGGAGAATTCGATGATTAAACACGCCCTCATCTCCAGGATGCCTCCTCCATGTGACATCTAAGACTTTTGGTTAGATGAATTGTTGCAGGTGGGAAATCTTGTTCATAGAAGATCTCAAGAATTTGTCAAGCGCAGCATTCCAATTTAGGAGGATGTTTCTTTAGAATATTAGATATTCCCGAGAGGCATCTCCCTCTAAGGGCGCCCTCAAGTAACATAGGTCAGGGCGCGCCCTCAGTGAAATCCGGCAAGATGAGGAGAACCATGCTGAAAAGAGAAAGAAAAGGCACTTGGAATCGAGGCCCCGTGATCCACAGCGCGTGCCCCCTGATTACAGGTCGAGGCCCCTTGGACATGAGCGAGCCCTTCCTCGTGATGTTGTTCCACCGAATCTAAGGTTATGATTCTCGTCATGGTTTGTGTTGTGCCACACGCGCTATCTAAACTGTATGGGTCAACGAGAATTTAATAAGCTTCGCGTGGGTTGTAAAATCGTCCAAATCAGACTTCTAAATCAGAATTCAAGCAGAGCATACCTCAGAAGATTATTAAGAAGCGCGCCTTCCCTTGAACGGGTGCGCCTTCAGGTAATATCCAACCTCTATATTATTTTGGTCTATATATTTATTGCGTGTATAAGGTTACAGGTGTTCACTTGATGAGAAGGCCTCCAGGGGTTTTCCTGGTGAGAAGGCCTACAAGGGTTTGCCTGGTGAGAAGGTCTACATGGGTTTGCCTGGTTAGAAGAAAGGGGAACACCTGGAATCGAGGCCCCGTGATCCACAGCGCGTGCCCCCTGATTACAGGTCGAGGCCCCTTGGACATGAGCGAGCCCTTCCTCAAGGTCGTGATCCACAGCGCGCCCCCTGATTACAGGTTGAGGCCCTTGGACACGAGAGAGCCCTTCCTTGAGCTTTCATTGGAAGATAGTGAAGCCAAGGATGTAGGAATGATATTGCTTGGCCTGATCATCACGTGAAAGATAGGGTGAAAATCCTCAACCCCGGGAAGATGCTCAACATCAGGATTCAACTTCAAGGAAATGCACTTCTTCAGGAAAATCCTTCAACATAGGACACGCCCTCAAGGAATTCTCCCTCAGAGGAACTTTCTGATTAGGGCGCGCCCTCAAGGAAAGATGCAAATGTTCAAGCGGACTCCAATATCTACAAGACCAGGACCTCCTATCAGCCGACCAGCTGACCGGAGATGGCTGTAACTGTCCCGGGTCTTCTTCCGATTAGCACCGTTTAGTGCCGATTAGCACCGATTAGTGCCGATTAGCATCGATTAGTGTCGTTTTAGCACCGATTAGTGCCTATTAGCACCGATTAGTGTCGTTTAAGCACCGATTAGTGTTGATTAGCACCGTTTAGCGCCGATTAGCGCCGTTAGTGCCGTTTTATGCCCTCTAACATCGTTTAGCACTGTTTAAGCGTTGTTTAAGGCTGATTAGCGCTATTTAGTGCCGTTCAACACCGATTAGTGTTGCTCAGCATCGTCGTAAACGCGTCGGTCGCTCCACGCTTTACATTAAGACGGTATTATTGAAAATACTCGCGTATGAGTAATAAACCCTGACCCTAGTCTCGGATAAGGCCGTTATAACTTCAAGGAAAACCTGATCAGTTTTCCTAGAAGTTGGGGGGCAAATGATATGGGCTATAAGTAAGCCCTAAAGACACATTTAATGTTGCATTAATTAGACCCAGCATGGTCCAGACGTGGGGCCCACCAAATGGGCCCAAACCCTACTTATAATATTAATTTTGTAATTGATATTAAGGGTAATAAACAGCTCAGCAAATAAGAGTCAAACAAAGATATTACTCTTTCTTGACTTAGCCTCCAAGATATCTATTTCAACATGGAAACTGATTCTGGTATGGAAGGAGACTAGAACCTTCTTCTAGGCGGTGACTTGCCCACCAAGTCACCTAACCCTACCACGATTCTAAGGCTTCTCAGCCTATATAAAGGGCAAGACCCCTCATCTCAGAACTACGTTTTGGCTTGATTCTCAATACGAGATACGTAGGCACTCTGTGAGGACCGATTAGTCTCGAACACGGAAACAGCCATTAAAGCATGAAGCTTCCGAACCCTAGCATTAAATATAGATTCGTAACCTAGTTTTTATTCCACAACAGTAACATTATATGCTAAAACTTAAAAATCCATAAATAGATATTAAAAAAGTAAAAAAAATAACTTTTTGATAAAAATGGTATTTTTTTTTTAAATAAATCTTTTGTATACATGATGCCGTTTACAAAATTTATCCTGGATCCGCCATCGAATCCACTGCCACTGGATCCACTACTATCTAATCGAACATAAGATGAATTCTAACTCACCCACTGGGATACTGTGAAAAACAATAATTACGACCTGAATATTGCAAGAATATCCAATATTACTTAATAAACATGTTAAATCTATGGCCAACTTGTTGGAATAGCCCATGCCCGGTTCTAGAGCTGGCAATTTGGTACACGACACGAATAAACGACACGAAAAATATGGATATGGGTTCACCTTTTCGATACACGAACACGAAAGTACACGAACACGAAAGAACACGAGGCCTGAATGGGTATGGATATGGGTTTACCCTTAGGTACACGACACGACACGAAAGCACACGAAATAAATAAATAAATATTTTAAAATTATGTAAATGTATATTGTAAACTCTTGGAGCATATTGCCAACACACTTTGAACACTCATTTTGCCCAAGTTCTGACATGTTCCAAGATGACTATAATATAATATCAATGATCGGTATATACAATCAATTAAAGAGATGTAATTAATCAGTCCTAGAAGCCAAAAATGGTGTTATATGCAGTCGAACAGTGAATTTCTAGCAATTTTATGGTCCTAAAATAGTAGGTGGTGAGAAAGTAACTTGAATTCTAGCACTTCTGCAGCAAGAACCGTTAGTTTTTCCTGACACCCCCTATTTTAAAAAGTGTACAAAAGGAAACATATAGAATAAGTCGTGGCAATATAGTATACTTGTTTATGCTTATTAGAGCCGGTAATTTCGTACTCGACACGAATAAACTACACGAAATTACACGAACACGAAGGTACACGAACCTTAAATGGATATGGATATGGGTTTACCCTTTCGATACACGAACATGAATGTACACGACACGAAAGTACACGAAACGACCCGAATTGCCAGGTCTACCCGGTTCTGAGGGTAGTTTAGAGGGGTAATGGTCAAGGGCACAAACTTGGAAGAGTGCTCATTTTTTTAAGGTTTTAAAATAATGGTACTGGAAAAAATTAATACAATAGGGACAACGGTCAAGGGCCCATTTTTTTACATTTTAGGGAATTTACCAAAAATACTAGATTTAAAGTTTCTATTTGCAAAAATACCATCTCCTTTAATTAGTTGCAATTTTACTAACCTAAGTTTCAAAGCGCTCATTTTTTTAAGGTTTTATAATAATGGTACTGGAAAAAATTAGTACAATAGGGACAACGGTCAAGGGCCCAAACTTGAAAGAGGGCCCATTTTTTTACGTTTTAGGGAATTTACCAAAAATACTAGATTTAAAGTTTCTATTTGCAAAAATACCATCTCCTTTAATTAATTACAATTTTACTAACCTAAGTTTCAAAATTGCAAAAATACTACAAATTAGGTCAACCCCCTCCCCCCTTCTCCCTTCCCAGCCGACTTTCTATTTTAATTTTTTTAAGGTGGGATGCTATTTTGGTGGATTTGGGTTGTAACTGAATGCAACCACATTCAACCATATTCAACCACACTAAATTTCTGATTTCAAGTTCCATTTTTCAGTTGTCAATTTCGACCTCATTTTTGAATTATATACATATATATATATATATATATATATATATATATATATATATATATATAGGGTTTTGCTCAAATGAGAACCCCCAATTAAAATGAGAACTGAGATCTAATCTCAGCCCTCTATTTTATACTAAATCTTTTAATCTCAGCCACACACAAACACATCCACCACACACACAGATACACACAAACACGTACATACACTGATACACATGGTCGCACAAACAGATCCACCCCCCACCCACCCTCCCTCCCTCTCTCTGATCGCCACCCACCCTCCCTCCGATCGCCGCCCCTTCCCCGTCCATGACCTCTGTTCATGCTTCCATCCATTACCTGCATCACCGACAACACCTCCTCCGATGAAACCACCGATGTCTGCACCTCCTCCGATGAAATAACCGGTGCCTCGCCTAGAATTCCGATTCGCTCGTGTTTTGATTGTTTACAAATTCGTGATTATTTTGTTATCCATTACATATGAAGGATGATGTTGTTTAATTGGTTCCAAATATGAAGAATGATGGTTGTCGGATAAATCGAAGTGTATGTTGTTGTATGGGTTAGTGATTTGGAATTGTGGGGCTAGTGAAATAGTGCTGGTTGATTTGTGGTTGTAATTTGTGGTGATTTTCAGGTTTTCGGTGGTGATTTTTGGTGGTGGCCGGAGGTGGTTGTGGAGATGAGGTGGTTTGTAAAGGTTTTGGTTGTGGTGATTTTCGTACACCGGTGGTGATTTTTTGGTGGCAGTGGCGGTAGTGTGGAGGTCGGAGGTGGTGAAGTGCGGTGATTTTTTTTACAGGTGGTGATTTTTGTTGATGGTGACCGGAGGTGGTGGCCGAAGTTGGCGGCAGTGTGGTGATTTTCTGTTACCGGTGGTGATTTTCTGGATTGGCCGGAATTTGTCGCCGGAGATGGTGACCGGAAATGATGACCGGAGTATGGAAGAAATGATTGTGGAAGATGATGTTGAATTAAATGAATAATAAAAAAAAAAATTTAAATTTTAATTGTGGGGCTAGGATTTAATTAGATATTAAAAATGTGTGGATATGATTAGATCTCATATCTCACCATAAGTGAGGGTTCTCATTTGAGCAAGACCATATATATATATAGTTGCATTTAGTTGAATATGGTTGAATGTGGTTGCATTCAGTTGCAACCCAAATCCACCAAAATAGCATCCCTGCTTAAAAAAAAAGGTTGAATGTGGTTGCATTCAGTTGCAACCAAAATAGCCCCCCAACTTTAAAAAAAAATGTTGAATGTGGTTGCATTCAGTTGCAACCAAAATAGCCCCCACCTTAAAAAAAATGTTGAAGAAGGAAGAAGACGGGCAGGCTGCTGGGTAGCTGGGCAGGGGGAAGGAGGGTTGCCCTAATTTGTAGTATTTTTGCAATTTTGAAACTTAGTGTAGTAAAATTGCAAATAGCTTTTCTTAAAAAAAATAAAATTGCAAAATTTTACTTTTTTATATATATTTATCAAAAAACCTCTAGGTTTTATGATACTGAAAAAAATTGATACAATAAAAATGTAGAAGCTAAAAGAAATTTTTTCACTCCAACAATGAGTCAATGACACACTTTTTACCCCTTGTATCAAAATTAAATTCTTCATCTTATCTGATTTCTCTCCCCAATATCCAAACTTTTTTTAATTCTCAAAATTTTCTCCAGCCATTAATAAATTCGTTAATTTTTTTTTAATATTTCTCAAAAAACTATTTCTAAGCTCGAGCTTTTTAATGAGCCGAGTTCGAACACAAGTCCGGGCTCATTTAGCTAAACGACCCGGTTTGACTAGCTACTGAAATTTAATGAGCCGATTTTGAACACAAAATTAGGCTCGTTTAAGTATAATTTTACTCGAGTTAGTTCAACCCCACTGATTTAAATAGACTCGTTTAGCTAAACGAGCCGGCTAAGCTCTTGAAATTAAACGAGCCAGCCTCGATTCGTGAAAAAAGCTTGGCTCGAATTACAACCATGCTCTTAATTACGGTAAGATGAACTTTTTTAAAAGAACCACAAATTATTATTTTACCTGGGGTCCGAAAAATTCCGGATCGGGCCTGGCATAGCCCTTGCCACAAACTTTGTACTACTTTGCATGAATGGCAATGTCCTCACAAAATATAAATAAATGGGGATGGAGTTTCTAAAAACATAATAGAGAAATTCTCTATTAGTGCATCTTAAATATTGTATTTTATTATTATTTTTGATAATCGAATCGTACGGATGAAAAATTTATGTCGAAATAATATTGTATACAAATTTTTATTATATTTGAAATAGTGGAGCATCACTTTTATAATAATACTATTTTCTATATATATTCAATGACACAGATTTATCATAATCTTATTGCAATAAATTTATAGTTCCAAATAATTAAATTACACGAAAATTTGTACATTCACATATTTTTATATGAATTTAACATCCGTACGATTGGATTATTCAAATAATAATTAATTTATCATATTTTAAATCGTACTAATAAAAAACTTATTTATTCTATACTTTAGATACTCTTTAGTCTTTTCCCTAAATTAAGTGCCCGTTTGGCAATTCTAATGGACAACTTATAAGTTACTTATTTCGGAAAAAATTTCGTATTTACATATTGTTTTTTTAAGAAAAATTTGTATGAAGAGTTTAATATTCGTTATCTTGCAAAAATAAGTTACTTATTTTAGAAAAAAGTACATATTTTCTAACTTTTCTTCAAAATAAGTAACTTATTTCTGAAAAATAAGATTTCCAAAAATTATGTCTTTTTTTTTTGAAACAAAGGATTTAATTCATTAATAAAAAGCCATACGGCATCTACAAGAATAATCGAGTCGAACAAACCGTAAAAAGATACAATCGCATATTAATCCAGTCTTCTTAGACCTTTTGGATATAATATCAAGCGATTTGTTAAAACTGATATATGTACATGTACCCGCTTCGACACATCAGGTTTGAAATATCGACCATAAATGCAATACCATAAAAACTTTCATCGCCTAACATCCCTGACATTAGATCACTGAAAAACAAACCAAAACCACACAAAGCTCTCACAAAAAGGAGAGAAAATCAAAAATTATGTCTTATATATGTTGTAAAAATCTAGTCGATATTACTTGTGGTCACTGGTCCTTGTGGACACCATCACCAAAACCTTGCTTTACCCTTTTTTGCACATGCAACAACAAGAAATATAGTACTCCAGCAAATAAGCAATATGCAACTTTCATTTTGCTAGTTGATCTCATGGTCTATTGTTTTTTTTTTTTTTTACCACTTTCTTCTTCCCTGTACTTACATTTTATGGTATGGTATAAAAAAATGCAAGTTGCAATATTATTATTATTCCATTGGAATCACATCCTGCAAATAACCAACCCATCCTTATCATATCTTTCATTTTATTATTACAATCTTTCATTGGTCACACAACAGAAGACAACAAGAGTTGAGTTGTGTGTGTGTGGAGAATATCGACCATGTCTGAACAACAACCAGTTGAAGTTGAAGATGATGAAAACTCAAACACTTTAATCAAGAACAACTCAAACAAGTCTTGTTACAATATGAATGGTAATAATAGTATTTCTACTACTAGTTCTTATGCAGTTGGTTTAGTTGAGAGAGAGTCTTTTATGATGATGGATCTTGACTTGGATCTTGATGGTTCTTGGATCTTTGATCATATTTCAACTGATCCCACCTCCCCTTTTACTCTTTCTGATCACCCTTTTTCTCCTATTTGGCCTTTTTCTGATGATGGTAATAATAATGATGATGTTTCTGCTCTTTCCGGTCCGGTCACCGGAGTTTCTGTTCCGGCTTTACCCTCATGTAAGTCTTTCATGTTCTCCCTTTTTTAATTATAAATTGTTTTAATTTTGATTACTTATGTATCATATCAAATTTGCACATTTTTTGAAGAATTTGATACTCCGTATGAAAGGGGCGCAGTTTGTTGCTCGTTTACCTAAACTATGTTAATAGGATTTTTTTTTTTTTTTTTTTTTTTGAAGGTAGCTATGTTAATAGGATTAGAAGAAAGATTAATTTAAAATATGATGTTGTTGGTTGATTGTTATATTGAGTAATCAGTCGAGATGCTTGTTTTTCGATATATATGGAATCAATTGATTTACAACTGTCTAAAAGGCTTTTCTTGTTGGATGCAAAGCCTACCTGCTTTATAAAATTCTTGCTCTGAATTTTGATTGTATGATATGTAGGTGATCCACAATCGAATTATGACAATAAGCAATCTACAAGTGATTATAGAAAGAGACTTCCTTCACCACTTTTGGGATTAGTGCCATTGGATTACTCAGACGGGTCTTGTTTGATTAAGGAAAGGATGACACAAGCTCTTCGATACTTTAAAGAATCAACTGAACAGCATGTTCTAGCGCAAATTTGGGCACCAGTGAAGAAGGGAGATCGATATGTGCTCACAACTTCAGGCCAACCGTTTGTTCTTGGCCTCAATAGTAGTGGACTGCATCAGTATAGAATGGCATCGGTGATGTACATGTTTTCAGTTGATGGGGAGAGTAACGGTGACCTTGGACTTCCTGGTCGTGTCTTTCAACAAAAACTTCCAGAATGGACACCTAACGTGCAGTATTACTCAAGTAAAGAGTATCCTCGGCTTGATTATGCTTTGCATTACAATGTTCAAGGAACTTTAGCTCTTCCGGTGTTTGAACCTTCTGGTGGGTCCTGTCTTGGTGTGCTTGAGCTCATTATGACTTCACAGAAAATTAATTATGCACCTGAGGTTGATAAAGTTTGTAAAGCACTTGAGGTGGGTAACTTCCATCCATATTTTCTTAATATGTGTATTCGTGTTCGGGCTTTATTATTGTTATTTCTAGCGTTCTATCTTCTTGATGGGTGTGCATTTAACAACAAAATTCTTCCAAATAATGTTGCTCATCTGATGTACGGATGATGTAATTTACAGTATACTTATATGATCTTCATCTTGTTTGTTTGCTGCTAAAAGAATTCTAGGCTTATAACTGTATGATGATTATTGTAAGAAGTATCTCATTGCTAGCAGCTAAACTTAAAAGATTTTGATATTGCGTAGATGTTGCTGTTACAAAGCCAGTTGGGCATTGCTTATAGTATAGCTGGTTTTTGTTTATGTGCGCAAAAAGAATTATTAATGGCACGAGACTTGTTTTTATAGCTGATTTATAGAATTGTATCTTTCACATGATTTGAGCTATGTGCAAGGGTTCTTCTAAACTGGGAACTGGACTATGTTATATGTTACTTCTTAAGTAGAGATTTATGAATGTACTACTGTTCATTGCTACTTGTGTTACTATCTTTCTTGTTCATGAACATTTGGAACTGATCATAAGTTAAGATATCAAAATAATTATAACTAATTACTCCTTGATCCTTAAAATGATATATAAAAACAGAAAAAAGAAAGGATACCCCCTAACTTATTTATTTAGTTCTTATAATATTGAAGTTTAAGTGGATGCTCATAGGCATGTCTTATGTAATCCATTTTACTGACATCGTTATAGAGATTTTCATCTTGAACATGAACGAAGTAATATTGTCATCTCCAAGTCTTGACCATTTAAAGTCTGCTAAGTCATACAGTCCCATGATAACGAAAACAGGAAGATGTCAGACCATCTGAGAGCAGTAATTAAAGGAAAAGTGGAAGTGTCTTAAACAGCTACGAAAACCCTTGTTTTTTTATCATTTGGTTATCTGGGTTGCACTTTGAGAAAGATCCATATGTAATGCATAGTTTCTTATGAGTTTCATATCAACTTTTAAAAAAAGATGTAGCCTGCATTATGAAATTTACTACAAGAAGCTATTGGAACTCGTCAGTTACATAATTATAGTTCTCTTGCAGGCAGTAAATTTGAAAAGTTCAGAGATCTTGGATCACTCAAGCATACAGGCAAGCAAAGTACAGTACTTTTATATATTTGTTGATATCTTTATGCATGTGTACATTTTAAAATTAGTGTTTATACTTTTATTTAATTTTAAAAGCATTTGCTTGGCATGCTTGTAAACCAGATTTGTAATAAAGGCCGTCAGAATGCACTAGCTGAAATCTTGGAGATATTGACTTTGGTATGTGAAACCCATAAATTACCTCTGGCTCAGACTTGGGTCCCATGCAGACATCGGAGTGTTCTAGCTTATGGCGGTGGTTTAAAGAAGAGCTGCAGTAGCTTTGATGGAAGCTGCATGGGTCAAGTATGCATGTCTACAACTGATGTAGCATACTATGTTGTAGATTATCACATGTGGGGTTTCCGCGAGGCTTGTGCTGAACATCACTTGCTGAAGGGGCAAGGCGTTGCTGGGAGATCTTTTGCTTCCCAGAGTTCCTGCTTCTGTGAAGATATTACCAAGTTCTCCAAACCTGAGTACCCCTTGGTACATTATGCTCGTTTGTTTGGACTAAGTAGCTCTTTTGCTATCTGCTTACAAAGTAGTCATACGGGAAATGATAATTACATTTTGGAGTTTTTTATGCCGCCTAGTACGTTGGAGGGTAATAACCATTACACCATGTTGGACTCGATGCTGGCAACAATGAAGAAGCAATTTCGAAGTCTTAAGGTTGCTTCCGGAAAAGAACTTGATGAGGAGGGGAGATCTGTAGAAGTTATTCAAGCATCCGTAGATGGAGATCCTGATTCAAGAATTGTATCTGTTCAAAAATCAGAATCTAATGTAATTCCATGTAACGTAACAAGGGCTGCAGAAAACGGACATTTTGATTTGTCAGGAAAGCAGATGATACAAAAGTCTGAAGCAGTAACTAACAGAGCTACTGTTGCTGGATCGGGGGGAATTCAAAACGGTGCTTCTGTATCAAAAAATAAAGATGCAAAAAAGAAATCAGAGAGAAAACGTGGAAAGGCTGAGAAATCTATCAGCTTAGATGTGCTACAGCAATATTTTGCTGGCAGCCTGAAGGATGCCGCAAAAAGTCTTGGTGGTATGCTTATATTCATTAACTTTTAAACTTTACTGCTGATACTTGCTATGAACATTGTAACTATGTAGGATTTAGATTTACATAAAACCTAAAGTTTTGTGTTGATAGATTCTCATTGATGTTCTCTTATACGTTTACAGTTTGCCCTACAACTATGAAGCGCATATGTAGGCAACACGGGATTTCTAGGTGGCCTTCTCGCAAGATCAATAAAGTTAATCGTTCCCTGTCCAAGTTGAAGCGGGTAATTGAATCTGTGCAAGGTGCTGAAGGTACATTTACTTTAACTTCGTTGGCTAAAAGTTCACTACCTGCTGGGGTGGGTTCGGTTTCGTGGCCCGTCAGTTTGAATGGATCTAGTCCACAGAATTCACCAGGTTCTATACCATCTGAGGTTAGAGGGGAATTTAATGATGATGTGCAAACTGAAACTATAGATATTCCTTCTGGAGGAAGGTTACAATGTGAGGATGAATATGTTCACTTGCAACAGGGATATGTACCAGAGTTGGGTGATGGTTCCAATCGGTCGAAAACAGGCAGTGGATCAAGAGAACACAGCACTGGCACTGGCACTCCCACTTCAAACGCTTCAGCCCAAGGTAGCCCCTTCAATGCAAATGATTCGCCAAATGATCAAGTAGTTTCGCTTTTGGGTGAGCAATGCCTAAAAGTGGGAGTCTCATTTGAATTGGCTCGTCAACCAATTGAAGAAGCAAATCCACCTGTTGCATTTTCGGTTCCTAATGTAATCGTAGGAGCAGAAACTGAAGAATTATTTGGAGGAATGTTAATTGAAGATGCAGGAAGCTCACATGATTTGACAAATCTCTGTCAAACAGGAGGGACTTTTCCTGATGAAAGGATACCAGAGTGCAGTTGGGTAAATCAGCTACCTAGTGATGAGGTTTTTAAAGGATCAGTTCCTAGCCTCGAGGAAAAGCCACAATTTTCATCCAGGCCTGAAGTGAAGACTGTGACAGTAAAAGCAACATACAAGGAAGATATAATAAGGTTCCGATTGCCATTAAGTTCTGGCATTGTCAAGTTGGAGGAGGAAGTATCAAAGAGGGTGAAGTTGGAGGTAGGTACGTTTGATCTTAAGTATCTAGATGATGATCAAGAATGGGTTTTGATTGCGTGTGATGCAGACCTGCAAGAGTGTGTGGAACTATCAAGGTCATCAGGACGAAACATAATCAGATTATTGGTCCAAGACATTATGGCCAATCTTGGGAGCTCCTGTGAGAGCTCAGGTTGACCTGCAGGAGGAAGATTAGGTTGTATATACAACAGAATCCATCTTAACACTCCTGCAGTGTTATGGTTTAGCGCGGGCACTATACAACACAAGTTGTAGATTTTGGTTATGACTGGTTGGAAAAGTTGCCAATGTTGTAAGAAATTTACCACTAGGAATTTTGTGCATGTTTTGAGGCTTGCAAAGTTTTGTCCACAAAGCTGATTGCAACCACTATAATACAGTAGTCAATGGCCATTCTTCATGATGCATGCAGCATAAAAAAATTTATTAATATATCCTTGTGCCCTAGTTGTGGTAGCACTTTGGAATCATTAAGGAGCCTTGTAGTGGGAGTACAATTGTTTGCTAGTTGAAAAATGATACGTCCAATTGCCACATTCTTTCTGTCTCCAAGTTTACACTTGTGTTTGTTTAGAGATTGTATATGAAATAGAATAAGTAAAAACACTGTATTATGTTTAATTAGAAGTATCAGGACAATCAGGTTCAGCTAGTGACATTCTTTGTTATGTTCTTTTTGCTAGTACTTTATAATTCTTTTTCCTTTTTCTTCTTGCAAAGTGGTTCTTTTCTTTTTCAGCAGTTCTCTTTGCATTGTATGTTTTCACTTGCTCATGGTATTTTAATGATATATTAATGAAATTGTTTCAAGTTCAATAAATTAATTTACAAGTTATAATACTTGAATAATAGATTGTTCTTTTATAAGTTCTACTAATTTTGCAAAATAGTAGAGTTCATGTTATTTAAAGTCTTATCAACTCATTTAAAGTCTTGGTAGAGGAAAATTTTAACTAAACTAAATATCATATAACATTGTAAATATTTCTCAAAAGTACAGAAGTAGTTTTTGAGAGTGATGTAATATTTAATATTTTTTCCATTAGAGTCTAGAAAAAAAATTCTTATTTTGTTAATCTACTTTATTTTGGAGGGTTGAATACTTATTTGAAACCAACGTAATTTTATTCAAAGTGTTAAATTTGTGAAATTGACTACTAATTTGGTTTGAATAATAGTCAAGGCCATATTTCTATTGCCTCTGACAAGCTTTACCCAAAAACTATTCTAAAATCCACAAATTAACACAGGAAAATAAAAAACATTTTGTAGAAAGTTATTTTGATTAACTTTTGTAGAAAGTTCACTTACAAACACATAAATTGAAATGCAGAAATCAACTAGACATAATGGGCCTAAAGCCTTAGAAAGCAAGGCCACTATAAAGCAAATTAAACAGGATGACTTGGATCTTTTTTGGCATCAGAAGGAAGTTCATGAGTAGTAGCAATTTGTACCAAGCCCACCTCAGTTTTGTTTTGTTTAACGGGAAGCTCTGCCTCTTGGGCCTTGGTGGATTTGTAATACGTTGCATATAATATCAATTGGGCCGTTCCCAGGAGCAAACCCAGTCCATTAGGAGCCTACATACATCAAAGAAAAAGAGAACTTACAAGAAAAATATTTGTGGACCCCAATAGAAATACAGAAATTACATGCTAAAAAAACCACAAAATAACAAATTGTTTAAATATTGCCTAGGCACCAAGGATAAGAATGAAGGGTAGGTACAGTAAAAATGAGGTTAGAAATTTAGAAAAAAAAAAAAAAAACACAAATGAGGTTAGAAATCCAACACACTAAACAACCTTAAATGCAGGTAGCTGGCAGTTTTTTAGTATAGTAGATAAATTTTAGTACCATCAAAAGAAAAGACCAAAGTAGCTTATATGAGAGAGAGAGAGAGGGAGAGAGAGACTTACAAGGAGATAAGGGTCAAATTGACCTATAACAGCATAGGAAGCCCATGAAAGCCCATTGAGAAATGAAAACAAGGAGAGTAGAAATGGCATGTACTTGACACTCTTTGTTCTTATCACCATCCTCTACATCATGCATTTCCAAGCCCACAAGCATTATTGTTGTAGCAAATTAAGAAAAATAAATTGAGTAATGCTAGAGACACCAAAATTTGGTACAAAAAATTGTCACCAAATGACATGGCATGGCTGATGTGGCAGTATGGATCTTTTTGATTGGTGTTGTTGGTGTGAATACATGGGGCCCCTTTATTATTACAACAAATCAGGATTGGCCACATGTATTTGGGGAAAATTTTGGGGACTAAATTTGGTGCCCCTAGCATTATTCAAATAAATTACTTGTCTAGACAATTTTAGGAATCTAAAAATTATATTTTAGACAATTCTTTTTTCTATTTATTCGTTTTAACAAAAGAACATTCCAAAAAAATGTTTCTAACTTTCTATGATCCCTTGAAAATTAGTGCATAAACACAAATTAAAAAGTAGTAGTATTAAGTGGGATATATATTAGGTAGGAAGAGACTGACCATAACCGAGAGAGGGGCAGCATACATGAGAAAACAACCCACCATGCACACACTTCCGACGATTGTTGTTCTCAGTTTCACCGATTTGGCCAGTGTTCCGACCAGCAAACCAAACAGGGCTATGAAACCTAGCTCACCAGCCACTATCGAACCCACCTTCAACCTTTGTTTCTTGCTGTCTGAGTACACCAGGTAGAGCACTAAAAACACCACTTCTATCAGAAAACCTGAGCCGTTTATGGTCAGCACCAGGATGCTTTTTGGATGAAACACTGGAAGCCCGTACAGTATCCACATCCCGCAGTTGAACATTGTTGCTAGATACGGCATTGCGGAGAATTGCTCCACTGATCCGTTCTTGCATATCTTCAAATATGTTTTCCTGCATGTACGTACGTGCATCATTTTAATCAAAGGCGGAATCGTACAAAAATTATTTTAATTCCGGACTGATATCTAAAAATTACTAGTAGTAATTATTTTTGTTACATGAAGTTTCGAAATCTTGGACACGAATAAAATGAAATACGTAAGCATCAATTATTTTGTGAATGCGTAGTTGTACTTACACCGGAGATAAAAACAGGATGAGCGAAATGATGTTCCCTGAAAAATAACAAGATTTGACACATAAAAATGTTACTAATAATTCTCAGATATTACTAATATTAAAGCTCATCGTGTCTTCTAACATTAATTCTTCGAGGTAGTAAAATAGACAGAAACATCGACATCAGACATTAATATATATAGATTCGGGCAATAATAACAAAATCTAACCTATGATACCAACGACTGTGCGTATGACGGTTGCGGAGATCATGGCTGCGTTAATAACTAGTAGTAAATTTAAAAAAGGCCGAGGAATAGAGAAGTTGAGCAGAATAAAAAGAAAATTGCAGATAGGGGACTGGGAAATGAGAAGAGAGCAGGGTGATGAATGAGGAAGTGAAGGGGATGGGAGGCTTATATAGTGTGGGGGGAAGAGAAGAGGTGGGTAGAAAGTACAGTACTGGGATGTGAAACTGATACTAATAAATATTGAATCTCTCTCCTCTGTCTCTCTCTCTCGATCTCTCTCTCTGAATCTCTATCTGTTGGGTCTTATCTAGTGTTGCAAATTTCAGAAATCGAAATTATTCGATTGAGATATTGATTTACGATTTATCGGATTATTCGGTTGAAAAATAATTTATCGGTACAACGCATGTTGTATGTGCTTTAGAATCACAGCCTTCCTACGATACATTTATTTATACAGCTAGCTAGCTGCCTTCCTCAATTCTAATGGAGCATCTCGTTTTTACCTCTCCTTTTTTTCTTTTTCTTTTTGGAGTATTTATTATAATATTTTATCCACATCTTTATTATCTAATTTTTATTGTATTTTGGCGATTTCATTATATCCTATCTTTTGTATTACGAAATCCAGCACATAACATTTTTTTCAGCCTAAACAGTTTGCTATAGCGGTATTAGATATATGCAGGGGTGGATCCACAAATGAATATTATGGAGGATACCAAATTATTATTTAGAGGTTTTTAGTAAAATTTAATCTTTGGATATGATTTTATACTTTTTTCCAAATTTCAATGATACAAAATTGTCAAAAAATTATTTTGGGAAAAAGTACCTATTCTCGTACTCTTTACTGTACTCTCTCCTGCTCGTGTGCCCCTATTATTCACAAAACTACTCAATTAGGTGGATAATATATCATCCAAAGTAAATCCTTAACCAGAAACTAATTGTTAATCTTTCATTTATTATAAATATAAATTAATCTTAACGAAATGGTAAAGGATAGAGATACATTACTCTTGCTTATATTCAGAGATATTTTTAATCTACTGACCCAACGCTCACCGTAATATTTAATTCGCAGGTGCATTCAAGTCAAACTTATCCCTGTCAGTTACTAGCTATATCCACTTCCTCATCTAATTTCAATTTTCCATATGTTTGTGTGTAACTGTTGTTTTTATCTTCTTGAAGTTTACAAAGCCATAAGAGCATCTCCAAGAGAATTCTATATTCATTTTTTAAAATAAAATAAATAAATAGCTTTTAGCAAGTTATTATATTGGTTTATGTGTCAAATTCCAACAATCCTCTTTATATTAGCTCTTTATTTATAATTTATTCATAAATTAACCCCACTATAACCAAAAGTTGTGCAAGAATTGATGGACATTTATATTTTATTATTAAAATACAACTTAGAGCATCTCCAAGAGACTCTTAAATAAGCTCTTAAGTCCAAAAATAAAGAGGATGGAGAAAAAATGGGCTCCAAGATACTCTTAGTGGCTCTTAAAAAGATTAAGAGCCTCTTCTCTCTCCTCAGTTTTAAGAGCTACTACATGGCTCTTAACTATTTTCTATCAATAAAATATTCACTTGCACATGGTTGGATTTAATTGCATGTCATAGATAGGTTTGAAATATTAATAAAATATAAGTTAGGAGTGAAGATAAGGAGCATCGTTGGAGTTGACACGAAAATCTAGGTACTAACTTACTAAGAGCCATATAATTTATATTATATTTGAGAGCCAACTAAGAGATTGTTGGAGATGCTCTTAAGAGCTACTAGTGGCTCTTAGAAATGAGGAGAGAGAAGAGACTCTTAGTGTTTTTAAGAGTCACTAAGAGTCTCTTGGAGCAACGTTTTCATTATCTCTCCTCATTTTTTGAGTTAAGAGCTTGAATAGAGAGCCTCTTGGAGATGCTCTAATGCTAGTAAGTTGATCACTTAAAAGGTCAAATTCGGATTAGATTATATTAAATTTATATTTAAATTTGTTTAGATTATTGAATTTGAACCGGATCGAATTAGAATTGGGTGAGTGTCCTAAATACCCACTTTTTAATCATTCATAACCAAAATACCCATCGCGCGAAAAGGCTGCCCAAAATGCCCAACACATGCGCCTCTACAATAGGCGTATCCTGTATTCCTGTGTCACGCTTATACAAACAACGTGTCTGTCGTTTATGCCTTTAAGCTCAACGTATATGCATGAATACGCATTCTAACAAGGCGTATCTTACGTTACCAGTGACGTCAAATACGCATCTTCAAAATGCGCATCTATCTTCAAAATGCGCATCCGCAGATACGCATTTTGAAGATGCGTATCTAACGTCATCGTCGTCGTCTCCAGAACGCCTCTATGGCGATTCCGATTGAAAATTTCGTCGTCTCCGTTCACTCTCAGGCGTAATTTTCCAGTTACGTTCTACATACCATTCAATTCGTCTTTCAATCCTCTACAATTATATACCAATGTTTTATTGTTTGGTTGGCCGGATTGAAAACACCCAAATCAAGACATTTTCCGATTTGAGCTTTTCGGCGATAGCTTTCTACGCCCCTGCGGGGCTAGCTGAGACAAACAGACCACTGGACGACGAAGGCAATGACTACCTGGTCATGTGGTGATGATTTGGAGGCTTGAAGACGAGCAAGGTTGGGGGATCGAAGTGTAAGGTCGAATTCGCCGGAAATCGCCGGTCAGAGAGCTCTCGTTTTTCTGGCGAGCGAATCGATTTTCTGGCAGCTACAGTGAAGTCGGATACGCCGTTTCCAACGGCGTATTTCGTGGGTATTTTGGATACTATTTTTGAAAACGGGTATTTTGGTTAGTTGGTAGTAAAAAAATGGGTATTTTGGGCATTCTTTCATTAGAAATTAAATATTTTTTAGGTTGATCTATATTCGATCAATTCAATTTCGGGTTATTATATCGAATTTCGGAGATCCGACCCATTCAATAAATTCAAAAAAATTATTTTTTATAATAATAATTTCTTTTTTAAAATTACAAAGTAAAAAATTAAAATTATGACATATACAATTACAAATCCAAATTTTTATTCCAAAACAATATATAAAATATTATATATTATATATGTATATATATAATTAATATATACTCCCTCCGTCCCACTCATTTTTTACATGTTTTTGGTACTGCTTGGCACGCATTTTAAGGTGTATATTAAGTATAGTTCCATAACTTATTTTTAAAAATTTTCTTTTTTAAATAAAATTTTACACATTAAATTTTTATTCAGAAGAAAAAAAAATTAAAAATAAATTATAAAACTATACTTTATAGGAGCCTTAAAATACGTGCCGAACCCTCTATCCCCAGCGTAAAGAACTCGCTGGGACAGAGGGAGTATTATTACATATATTACATAAATATATAAAATATATAATAAATCTATGATATTCAAATCGGATTATTATCGGATTGGATCATACAAAATATATATTATTATAGTTATTTAATCAAAATTTAATTAATTTAGTTACATAAAATCAAAACACGACTATTGTTTTAAAATGGAGAAAACGCATTTACATTTATCAACTGTTTTACTTGAAAAAAAAAATTGTTTTACTTTTTTACATAAAATATTATTTAGCAACTAAATAAAAAGATGAGAAAACTGGGTCTGAGGTTGTGCTCAGGGAAGAACGATTTTGTTCCTATAAAATAAGTGGCCCCACAAGAGCAATTTTGTAAATATAATTTTTTTTATAATAATTTACATATATATCCTTAAATTTATATTAAAAATCTTTTAATCTCAGGAAATAATCTGAGGACAAACCTTACACACATCAAGCCCTAAAAAGATACTATACATATTCTAACTCAAAATTTCAGTAAAGAATAAATGAATACTTTTAATGTTATATACTCACTACTTTTATTAAACTTAATGTTGGGGTTGAATGAAATTGAAGGGAATGTAATGAAATTTGAATAATAATAATATAGTTAAATGTTTAAAAATTTCATTTCTTACATTATTCCACTAATACATCAATTTGAAAAGTAATGATCCATTCTCCCTCCAACCTCTTTTCTTCCCAAATCCAATCGTACAAAATTTGCACCCACTCATTTTTTTTTAAATCTTACTTTTCATGTTCATTATATTCCTTTAATTTCTATTCATTCCACTTCATTTCATTCTCCCCAACCAAACACAACCTAAGTATCTTATATTTTTGGGAATTTTATGCTTAAAACATTGATTTTCAATAAAAAGAATACCCCATACTGACCGCTCTATTATATCCTCAGTGCCGTAGTCAGGAATAGGGGTGTACGCGGTTTGGTTGTGGTTCGGTTATTGATGGTTGATGCGGTTTTTTGATTTTGGCGATTTTGTAAATTTTCAACCACAACCGCAAATGCGGTTGCGGTTAACCACGGTTAATGCGGTTCGGTTTGCGATTCAACCACCTATTACAAAACACTTGCGTAGCAAAAATGAAATATAATCAGAGAGTCTATGTGTAATATAACTTGGTCGAAAATCTAAATACACAAATTCATTTCTGTTGTGGCTATTCCTGTGATATTGGTAGCTCTTGTTGCTATTTTAAATTATAAAACATTCTACTGATATGGTAATCAAGAATAATGAAGTAGATAAATTAACTATATATGATTAGGAAAATATTAGGACAACATATATCGAAAAAAGAAGAAGCATGTCTTAGGATCACTCACAAGTCACAACCAATCTCGTTAATAAAACACAATAACGAAGTACAAGTCCTAATAACACAACAATGTAAGAACTACATGTCCACTAATATGAATGCAATCCAGGAATAGAATCTCCAATAATAGTCTAGACAGTCTTATACAAATATCGAAATTGAGCAAACATAACATGCCAAAGCCACAATACCACGGTCCAGAGCCACAATTCACTGTCCCATAATATATTTATATAATTATTAACCCATTTATGTGTATAATTATTAATTTATATAATATAAAATATATTTTTATAAAAATATAAATTATTATAAATATATATGTGCGGTTTGCGGTTACGGTTGCGATTTTACGGTTTGCGATTTGCGATTGCGGTTTTCTCGATGTTGCGGTTTGCGATTTGCGGTTGCGGTTGCGATTTTTGCGGTTTTCCGTAAAATGTGGTTCGGTTGCGAACGGTTTGCAATTTGGTTGCGATTGCCGGTTCGATTCTGTACACCCCTAGTCAGGAATACACAAAAAATCTTCCAAAAGCATTTTATTCCGATTTTAAAAAGTTCATATTTTTTAGAATCGAAGCCGGATCGAGTTTTTTTGAAAATTGGACCGGATCGAATCGAATTTCCTCTAAAATATGATGGACGTTTTAAGTCCATAGTTTGGATTGGATCGGATTGAAACGAATTTTTATCTAAGCTTTTCTAAAATTATATATCAATATTTTTGAAATTATTAAAAATAATACATATTATTAAATTTTATCTATATGAAATCGGATTTTTATCCGGACTTTTTAACTTATATACTAATGTTTTTGAAATTATTATAAATATTATAGGGAGTATAATTTTAAATTTTATTTATAAAAAATCGGGATTTTATCCGAATTTTTTAAAAATCCCGGATTTTTATCCAGGTCGAATAGATTTTTATCCAGACCAGACCTGATTTTTATAGAATTTCTAAAAATCCGGGTTATAATCGTGCTTTTCGGATTTTGGATTTTTATCCAAATTTTTTTAACTTCAAGTCGGACCGATTTTGATGAAAAATAATCTTTTATAAGATATGTCAGATCAAATCAAATGTAGTAACTCTTTCCAAATCAACTTTTTAAAATTTCTTTTAAATCGAATCGAATAAAATTTCGAATTTTAAGTTTTCTGATCATCTCTGGCCATAGTCACCGTATTCCACTCAAGATGTACTAACTTGCAAATACTTCGGCTCGTTTGGAAAATCTTATTTTTAAGAAATAAGTTACTTATTTTAAAAAAAAGTTAGGAAATGTGTACTTTTTTCTGAAATAAGAAACTTATTTTTGCAAGATAACGAATATTAAACTCCCATTACACATTTTTTTCTAAGAAAATTTATGTAAATACAATTTTTTTTCCAAAATAAGTAACTTATAGGTTAATCGCTAGCTTTGCCAAACGGGCACTTCATTTAATTCAATTTATGTGGCATGAATCATCACCGACTTAAACCTGTAAAACAATCATGCTAGCTATCCTATTCTCAATTTTTTCCACTTACAGGAATAATGCTTGAAAATTTTTTAAAAAAAAATCAAACATATTTAAAATGACAATAATAATATTGTAAAATGGAAAATTTAATTTTATATAATTAATGTGAATATATCAAAAATCATCTTATTTTTTATTTTGCAATTAAGTGTAACCGAAACATGTGATATTTAGTAAATTTTTGGAATAATAATTGTTTTCTATCATTTTCATTGTTAAACCCAGTTATTTACTTGACGGCGCTGACGGGACTTGTGTCACAATTCACAAACATATACTCCCTCCGTCCCACCGGGATCTTTAAATCTTTGGTGGGCACTGAGACCAATATATATTGTTAACGGAGGAATTTGGTGATAACAGATTTCGGAGGTTGCTGGAATAACGAATTATGAAAATAGGGGGAATTTGAGATTTTGGATATTTGGGGCTGGACTTGAGAGGTGTCTCGACTTGTTAGATGTGTCGGATCCTTCTTCAAGTTCAAGATGCCTGCGTACCTTATATTTATAAGGATCAAGCCAACGCAGTTCTGTGAAATTGATTTGTGTCTATCCCTTAGAGACTTTAGGGATAAACTTCGTTAATCTTGGTAATTACTGATTTTATCTGATTTAATCTTATCGTTGTGATATCTTCCTGATTTGAAGAATATCGCTTAGAGATATTTTCCGTTATTGATTAATTAAGATTGATTCTTTCCTCGTTTCAGGGAGAGGATAAAACTTAGCGATTAAGTTATAATTATTAATCTGAATAATAATTAATAATATTGGAAATTTGGGAGATTATTAGACATGCCAAAAATCTGGCATAACAACTACCCCCAGTTCTTCAGTGTAGCTTGCTGCAGTGGAGAACTAAGAATGCTTCGATCTTCCAAATTTTCTGAGTCACTGAAATAGCTAGGAGAGGAAGATTAGTAGAAAATATGGAGCACCAAGGTGCCCGTAATATACATGTAGATGTAAATAAGACAATATGCGATATATAAATAATAAGTTTTATAGGTGTGAGAGAATGTATCTTGGAGAGCCATCCAAGCATTATTCGCAGAGTCGTGCAAAGCATTTTAAGCAACATCCAGTCGAAAAAGGTCATATCTACCATGTCTTCTAGAGGGTATCCCCCTCAAAGGGGGTCATTTTCCTCAAAATTTTATAATACTCTCCTCAAAGGAGATCATTAGTACTCTCCTCAAAGGAGACCATTTTTGTCCAGAAATACCCTCCTCACAGGAGGTGGATTTTCCGAAGCTCGAACCCTGATGAGGCGCCGGAAGTACGGACATCCCCCCCGGAAGTACGGTTTTTGCAAGGATTTGGTAATTTGGGATACCCTCCTCAAAGGAGGTCGTTCCCCATTCCAGAAATATCCCTCCTTACAGGAGGTGGACTTCCCGAAGTTCGTGCCTTGATGAGGCGCCGGAAGTACGGACATCCCCCCCCCGGAAGTACGGTTTTTGCAAGGACTTTGGTAATTTGGGATACCCTCCTCAAAGGAGGTCGTTCCTCATTCCAGAAATATCCCTCCTCACAGGAGGTGGACTTCCCGAAGTTTATTTTATTAACTCTCCTCAAAGGAGACCATTTGTTTTATAAATATATTCCACGAAGATCCTCCTTAGAGGAGGTCATCTTTCCAAAGTCCTATCAATATTCTAAGATTCTTTCAAAAAAGATATCAGCAACACTTGAAGGTTCTTCTAGAAAATATCAGCAACACACAAAGGGTCTTCTAAAAAATATGAGCAACACACAGAAGGTCTTCTATAAAGAATATCCTCATCACAAAAGGTCTTCAAAAATAATCAACTCTTCGAATAAGAGCCTTCCAAAATATAAACTCTTCGAATAAGAGCCTTCCAAAATTATAAACTCTTCGAATAAGAGCCTTCCAAAATATAAACTCTTCAAAGGAGGACCTTCCAAAATATTACCCAAGAGGGGGCCTTCTAAAATAAAATCTACAATTAAAAGTCTTCCAAAATATTACCCCCATTAAAAGAGAGTCTTCAAAAATTATAAACTCTTTAATTAAGAGCCTTCCAAAATTATAAACTCTTCGAATAAGAGCCTTCCAAAATATAAACTCTACAAAGGAGGACCTTCCAAAATATTACCCAAGAGGGCCTTCTAAAATAATAAAATCTTCAACTAAAAGTCTTCCAAAATATTACCCCTAAAAAAGAGGGCCTTCAAAAATAATATACCGGAGGGTCTTCTTTTTTAACAAATTCAATTCGTAAATTTGAAATTAATTTTCTGACAAATACATATGATGCAATAATATATGCAAAAATAAAATAAATTTAAGACTTAATTCATGCATAATAAACATGTTAATTTAAGCATGCATAAAATATTTAATCAAAAATAATTTTTGTCCCACAAATATTTTAGTAATAAAATATAATATTTATAATGTAAATATTTATATAGTTGTATAAAATTAAAAATAAACATAAATAGAAAACTTATCTCAATTTTTTTTTCGAACCGAACCCGTAGAGCTTCGAATGCTGTGAATTTATTTTATGCTTCCATTGTGGTCTTCTACTCTTCTTTTCCTTGTCATCTATGCCCTTGATTCCATGCTGGCCCACCAAAACCTACGAACCAACCTTCTTTCTTCTTTTATGTTTTCCTCACGAGCTTTACTTTCAAGTTTGTATTTTCTTTTATTCATGGGTCTTGTTCTTGTAACTTTGCTGGTCTTGTATTCCTCCTGACTTGGTTCGGTCGCCTGCCATCTTTTTTTTCCATTTTTTATTTTTTTTCGCGACGCTTTGTACCTCCTGACTCTAGGCTCTTGTTGTGTTTCGTCTGTTTTTTTTCTTCGTCATGTCAATCACCCGGTATAAGAATTCGAAAAACTTAATTAGCAAAAAAAAAAAAATATCGAAAAACTCCCCATTATTTGTATAATTGATTGTCCTCCACAATCAAAAAATATGCCCTCCTTCTAGCGCCAATTGTTAACGGAGGAATTTGGTGATAACAGATTTCGGAGGTTGCTGGAATAACGAATTATGAAAATAGGGGGAATTTGAGATTTTGGATATTTGGGGCTGGACTTGAGAGGTGTCTCGACTTGTTAGATGTGTCGGATCCTTCTTCAAGATGCCTGCGTACCTTATATTTATAAGGATCAAGCCAACACAGTTCTGTGAAATTGATTTGTGTCTATCCCTTAGAGACTTTAGGGATAAACTTCGTTAATCTTGGTAATTACTGATTTTATCTGATTTAATCTTATCGTTGTGATATCTTCCTGATTTGAAGAATATCGCTTAGAGATATTTTCCGTTATTGATTAATTAAGATTGATTCTTTCCTCGTTTCAGGGAGAGGATAAAACTTAGCGATTAAGTTATAATTATTAATATGAATAATAATTAATAATATTGGAAATTTGGGAGATTATTAGACATGCCAAAAATCTGGCATAACATATATATATATATATATATATATATTTAAGTAGGTAAAGTAATGAAAAGTGATGAAAAATGGGTAAAGTGGTGGGATCTATTAATATTTAATAGTAGATTTGAGAAAGTGGAGGAAGTTAGTAGATGTAATAGTATTTTATACTATTATTAAAAGGTTACTATTTTTGGAATGTAAAGAAATGAATGGGACGGCTCAAAATAATAACTGTAAAGAAATGGGTGGGACGGAGGGAGTACTTCACATGCTATATTTCTAAACCAAGTACAATGATTATTGTTGGAAATAGTGGGTTTTTGGATTCATATTGTCGAGTTATTTAAATTCTAATTTAAATGTGTTTGCGTGTTTGCAATAAGCAATATTTGGAACGTGTTCTACTCTATGAATGCTTTCTAATATATGTTCAAATACTCAAACCGTTAAACTGACTAAGAGATGGATGAATTTTGATTATCCCAAATTGCTTACTTGAAAGTGGAAACACTACATCATATATGGTCATTGGTAACACCCAAAATAAGTGTTAAAAATGTTGAAAAATGTTACCATAAGATTTAAGGCAATACTTTGATCAATTTTGAAGGTGTTGGAAATTTACATGTGGCCTTAAAGGTTAAGCCAACACATTTTGTCAAAACTATGGTAACATCAACATCATGTTGTCTTAGGCACTTATGCCAACATTTCATGCACAATAGCAACACTATTTCCGGTGTTGGCATAAAGTCTATGGCAATACTGTCTACTCAACGCCAACACCTTTACGATATTGCCATATAGTCTATTCCAACATCTTTGCCCCTCTACAACAACACCAGTTGATTTAACAGTTCACATTTTTGCCAACATCCTAACATGTTATAGTAACACTTTTTAGTTAACATTGTTCAAGTTTTAGCAACATTTTTATAGGCTATGGCAACATCTTTAGTAAAAAAAATTTAACAACATGCTTCCTAAAATGAACCAACCTAATATAAAACATAATGGCCAACTGATCAACATATATAAATTAACTTCCAAACTGATCAACATATATAAATTAACTTCTAAACAAACTATTGGCAATTGTCAAATGTTAGTAGTATTTTTGTGTGTTCGTTCTCAGGGAAGGACTAAATTTAATTCAAAGTTCAGGTTTCTTATCTCTTTACGTCTAGAAGTGTATGAGAAGAATTTTGGGTTTGTGTATTAACTAAATTATCCAAGAACTAATTATAAGCACTAAGAATTGATTTTAAACTGAGATTCAAATATATGGGAAAACAATCTAAGAACTGGGGTTCTTCACTTGGTCTCAATACATGCTCAATATTAATGTGATATCTGTGTTCCTACCTTGCTGAAAACAATTCTTCTAAAGTTATACTATACCCTCCCAGGCTACAATATAGTGCCTACAGCTACACCCTAATTGTCACTCCCGTGATACAATCAAAGTATATCTATAAACTGTTAAGTGCCAAGAATTATATGTCTCACAATTCTCCTATTAATCTCCCGATCTAATATTCAAATTATGTCTGTTAAATCATGTACTAAGATTGCAACTTCTCTCCCAAGCTTATTACAATCCCTAGAATACAATCAAAGGTTCATGACTCCCCTAATTGTGTTAAAATCTCATTAACAGATCAGCAAAGCAGAAAATCACATAATCAAGCATGCATGAATACCAAGGAATACTACCCAATCCTCAGATTAGAGAATTAGTTACGCATATTTAATAAAGAAAACATAATAATAATGATAATTAATGAAAACATAATATTGAAGAAAGAATTGAAGATCGAAAGTACCTTGATACGATTAAAAGCTATGAATTGTTATGATTTACAATGGTAGGATGTGTTTAAATAGGCTCTACAAATCTTGCCTAGCAAGAAATTGCATTCTATTACAATTAGGATTTAAAGAAGGTACCCAAAACTGCCCAGAATACAATTAGAATTAGAAAAAGGGCAAAACAGTAAATTCCCAGCCTTATTTAACAAGATCACGTGCGCGATTTAATTCAGCATATTTCTTGCACTTGTTTCCTATCCCAGGTTGTAGAAAATCTCTCAAGCTTCGCGTGGGCAGTAAGATCGCTGAAAACGGACTTCTAGAACTCCAGATATGGCCAAAACAGTATAAGTTGCGCAGCCTTCCCGGAAAATCCGAATTTTAATCAATTAAATCTCCAAAAACGACAAAAGCTTAGATATTCTTGCAAACCTGCACAACTACACAAAACACATCAAAACTACACAAACTTGAGTCCAAAACAATCAATTTAAGCCGATTTAGAATGCTCCAAGTGGATATAAAATCCACTTATCAAACACCCCCAAACTTAAAACAAAAGCTTAGATATTCTTGCAAACCTGCACAACTACACAAAACACATCAAAACTACACAAACTTGAGTCCAAAACAATCAATTTAAGCCGATTTAGAATGCTCCAAGTGGATATAAAATCCACTTATCAAACACCCCCAAACTTAAACCGATGCTTGTCCTCAAGCATAAACAATTACAACTACCTAATTAGTACCACTTCCGTAGGTGATCACGGTTGCATTTGGCATATGCAACAAGCCCTTTAAACCCCTAGGCAGCCCTAGTGGACGAGTAAGGTCTCGTGAGGGCCTATAGCGAATGTACTCACAAAATCCATTTAACCTAATGCAATGCAATGCATGAATGCAACTAATATGAAAAATGCAAGATCCCCTTCAAACTCACCAAAACCAACTAACAAGCAAATATCTCAAAGAATGTAACAAATCCAAGCAGAGCTCGACTAAGTCCCCGTATACTAACAAATACATGAACAGAAACGTGCGTGTGTGCGATGCTCATCAGAAATACTCCCAAAACTAGGTCAAAAATCATACATGCTTTCCGTCAAGACAATCACAGGTTTATAATCAGAATAGACTGTAGACACTTCATAACCTAGGAACACCTCCACCCTTATCCAAGGTAGACAGAAACTCATGCTTTATTACTAAACTACGACACTATATACAATATGCATGCTTATTTAAAATGAATGAGACCCCAAAAGGCTTATACAATAATACCCATGTAGCGAGTGTTAGGTCAGCAATCCCAAACCTCAAGGGCTTTAGGTTACTAGGACTAAGTCCCCTCAGACTTAATTACTCGAGTATTAAAGAGCTCACTCTGGTTAATTTTGCATACAAAACAACAAACTAATGACTCTTTTTTTTTTCCGCCATCTGGAATGAGCCTTTCTCATTTCCAACCCTAGACTACTCATATAAATATGAGCTGGCTACTAGCCAATTGACACCTAGCCATTATTCAACAAATATTAACAACTAGCATGAAATCCCTGGTTTCCCCCAAACTTAGACTTTAATGTTCCTACGCTATAAAGGGAATAACGAAAATTCTAAATATAAACAAGTGATTAAATCTCAAAACATCCCACAGGCATGACCCTAACCTAGCCCAAAAGCACCCCAATGAGACTGTGAAATAAATTTTGTTCCCATAACATGCAAGTCAATTTCATAAAAACTATAAATCAGCCCTCTACTCATCATCATCACACCCAAATCAACATCCACATATCAATCAGAATCAGCTCGTCCTAAAGGATCATGAAATATGCATGCCATGAAAATGCAACTAATATGACTCACATGGTATACGAAAATAAAACAAAATGTCCTATATGAACACACGTAGATAATACGAACATAACAACATAACAATCATGCATGAACTATCACTACTATGCAAACATGATATCCTATATGAACACAAAATACAAAAATACATACAACTACTAATCCCCCAAATCACCCCCAAACTTAAAATATTCAATGCCCTCATTGAATGGAAGTAAATACAAGGGATAATAGAACATACCTACTCATCCTCATCCTCCTCGTCCGAAGAATCAGGTGGAGGATACGGAGTCCGAGCTCCAAATATAGGCCACTGAACCGGAGTACTAGGTGACTGAAACTTCGCCTCCAAAGCTACACCCATATCCTCAGAATACTGACGACTGCTCACATGCATAACATCCATTCGTCTAGTCATTCGACGAAAATAAGAATCAAATACTGACATATCCACCATACGCCGCTGAGAACCCCCCATAGCCACTCTCGGTGCCCTAGAAGCATGTGGCGGAGCGCCTGCTCCCTGACCACCAGCACCACCAACTATAAACCCAAGACCCCTAGGATGAGGAATGCTGCCCGACCACTCCCCCATCCGGTCTATAGAAACATCATTAATAGAACTCAGAGGTTTATACACCGGCTCACCTTCGACCCATTTCACCTTCGACGCATCACATAAATATGCAATGATAGAAGCATAAGGAATACTAGCCGTCGAATTACTCCCCACATACCGAAGAATATTTTGATTAATAAGGTACCCTGGGTCAACATACTCACCCTTGAGAATACCCCATAGTAGAATAGCTCTATCAACGGTAACTTCGGACACATGGGATGATGGAAGGATACTAGAACTGATGAAATAGAACCATGCCCGTGCAAACTTAGACAATGCTTGAGCCGGAAAAGTACACTTCTCGGTGGTACCTGCTCTACACTTCCACTCCGAACCCGGAATACATAGCTCATCAATAATCTCATTAAGATCAACATCATCTCTCGTCATTTTCCCCCAATCTGTAGCACCCCTAGGTTTAGGCGGTTGTCTAATCAAAGAACGAATAGCACGAGGCGAATAATCCACCTTCTGACCCCTAACAACCGTGGAGTTATTCCTTGCTATCGAAGCATTAGCATAAAACTCCCTAATCACATCCAACGAAGCCTCATTAGCAAATTCGCAAAATAACGTCCAACCCCGCTCATTAACCATCGCCATCATCTCCTCATTATTACGAGGCACAAACCTCCTTTCCTGAATAACCCCCTTTTTAACTAACCGTACATACTCCGCTTTAGCATCCTCATTCACAAATCTCTCCACTCCATCTCCCACAACATCATTCTCATTCAAAGATGAAGGAGCACTACTACCACTACCTATTAACCGTTGCCTTTTAGGAGCCATAATCAACAAATATCAAGCAAGGCACAATAATCTCCAAACAATTCACCAAATAAAGAACCCCCAAATTACACACCAAGAACCCTAGTTTGCAAAATTCACAAATTCAAATAAAAGATAAGATAGAATGTTACCCAATTGAATCAAAGAGGTGAACTTGCAAGATGAATCCAAAAAATTTGAATTTAATCCCCCTTGCACTTTGAATGGATGAAAGTTTAGAATTTTGGGGTTATATAGATGGGTTTTGTGTATGTATAGGTTTATATATATGTAGGAGATGTAAATAATTGATATGAAATTAGATGTAGAATAGGATTTGGGTGTGTTTAGAATTTGAATTTAGGTTAGAATAGGAGTTGGAGATGATAGGTTTAAGATTTGGATATGAATTAGAAATAGGATATGAGAATGAATAAAGGAGTGAATAAAATTGGGGTTTAAGGTACAAAAATTCGCACACTGCAGTGGAGGAGGGCGCTGACTACGCTGGAAAGCCTGTTGCGCCATTTGAAGCAGCGTGTTAGGGCGCTGACAGCGCTGGGGCGCAAGTTGCGCGGTTTGAATCTGCGTTACATGAAGCTGACAGCGCCGCGGGGCTGTTGGCGCGGTCCTGTCCTGCGTTACTCGGCGCTGGCAGCCTTGTGGCGCAGTCAGCGCGGCACTGTTCTGATTTTTTTTTTATGGAAGAAAGAAATACTACAATAAAGTACAATAATGCTTGGGTTGCCTCCCAAGAAGCGCTTCTTTAACGTCAATAGCTTGACGTTACTTCCTCAACTCATAGTAGGGTCTTGGAGGTGAAGAATGCTCATTCCTTGCTCCACTGTTTCTCCAAGCAGATAGGCTTAAGTCTCTGCCCGTTCACCTTGAATACATCTGACCCTTCTCTAGTAATTTCACAAACCCCATTAGGATAGACCTTCACAATCTCAAAAGGTCCGGACCATCTTGATCTAAGCTTTCCAGGGAATAAACGGAGTCTTGAATTAAACAATAGAACATGTTGCCCAACTTCAAATTCCTTCTTTTGAATGTGCTTGTCATGCCACAATTTGGTCTTCTCCTTGTAGATACTAGCATTTTCATAAGATTGGAGCCTAATCTCCTCAAGCTCTCCAAGTTGAAGTAAACGCTTCTCTCCCGCAGATTTAAGATTAAAATTCAACTCTCTTGTCGCCCAAAATGCCTTATGCTGAAGTTCCACCGGCAAATGACATGGCTTCCCAAAGATCAACCTATATGGAGACATTCCAATAGGTGTTTTAAACGCCGTCCTATATGCCCAAAGTGCATCATCAAGCTTTGTTGACCAATCCTTTCTCGACGCTGCCACTGTCTTCTCCAAAATTGACTTCAGCTCATGATTCGAAATATCAACTTGTCCACTTGTTTGCGGATGATAAGGAGTTGCCACCCTTTGTGTCACACCATACTTTCTCAAGAGATCAGCCACTTGTTTATTGCAAAAGTGTGCACCTCCATCATTGATAATAGCCCTTGGCACTCCAAATCTAGTGAACACATGCTTCTTTAGGAACTTCTTCACCACTCTAGCATCATTAGTAGGAGATGAAATAGCTTCAACCCATTTAGAGACATAATCAACTCCCACCAAAATATACTGGTTCCCATAGGAAGATGGAAATGGACCCATGAAGTCCATCCCCCACACATCAAAAATCTCCACCTCAAGTATAGATTGTAAAGGCATCTCGTTCCTCCTCGAAATATTTCCAACTCGTTGACATCTATCACACTTTGCCACAAAGTCTCTAGCATCCTGATGCATGGTTGGCCAATAGAATCCTGACTGCAAAACCTTCGCCACTGTCTTCATACTACTGTTATGACCTCCACACTCTAGAGAATGACAATGCCTGAAAATATGAGGAACTTCATCATGAGGTACGCATCTACGAAACATTCCATCAGCACATTCCTTATAAAGTAACGGTTCCTCCCAATAGTAGTGCTTCACATCATAAAAGAATTTCTTCTTTTGGTTATAAGATAGATCATCCGGTACAACTCCTCCCACAATGTAGTTCACAAAATCTGCATACCATGGTGTAGACAAGGACACACCTAGAAGCTGCTCTTCCGGAAATTTATCATTGATAGGTTTTTCACCTCCTACCTCTCCATCTCCTTGATCCAACCTAGATAAATGATCAGCTACCAAGTTCTCGGACCCCTTCTTATCTCGAATCTCAAGATCAAATTCCTGAAGTAAGAGAATCCAACGAACTAGACGAGGCTTGGCATCCTTCTTTGTCATCAAGAAACGGATCGCATCATGATCTGAATAGACAATCACCTTAGACCCAACAAGATAGGATCTGAATTTATCAAGTGCAAACACCACAGCAAGTAGTTCTTTTTCCGTGGTGGAATAGTTGATTTGTGCATCATCAAGAGTCTTGCTTGCATAAGCTATCACATGCATACGCTTATCCTTCTTTTGCCCAAGAACAACACCCACAGCATAGTCACTAGCATCACACATAAGCTCAAATGGCAAGCTCCAATCGGGAGATGTAACTATGGGTGCAAAAGTGAGTTCCTTCTTCAGCTTGTTAAACACAACAAGACAACTTTCATCAAAGTCAAAAATACGATCCTTTTCGAGAAGATTACAGAGAGGCCGAGCTAACTTGGAGAAATCCTTGATGAACCGTCGATAAAAACCAGCATGACCAAGAAAACTTCGAATTCCTTTCACAAATGAAGGTGGTGGCAATTTTTCAATAACTTCAATTTTTGCTCTATCGACCTCAATGCCTTTATTAGAGATTTTATGCCCAAGCACAATGCCTTCCTTCACCATAAAGTGACATTTCTCCCAATTGAGAACAAGATTAGTTTCAGTACATCTCTGCAACACCTTCAACAAACTAGCTAAACATGATTCAAAGGAAGAACCATACACCGTGAAGTCATCCATGAAGACCTCCATGTCTTTCCCTATAAAATCTGAGAATATGTGATTCATGAGCCGTTGAAACGTCGAAGGACCGTTACACAAACCAAAAGGAAGCCTCCGATAAGCAAAAGTACCATAAGGACAAGTAAAGGTGGCCTTCTCTTGATCTTCGGGTGCAAAAGGAATCTGAAAGTAGCCCGAGAATCCATCCAGAAAGTTGTAATACTCATTACCTGCCAACCTTTCGAGCATTTGATCAATGAATGGGAGGGGAAAGTGATCTTTGCGAGTAGCGTTATTCAACTTCCTATAATCAATGCAAACTCTCCAACCTGTTACTGTTCTCGTGGGAATTAATTCATTCTTCTCATTGTGAACAACAGTCATCCCACCTTTCTTAGGCACTACATGAATAGGACTAACCCACTTACTGTGTGGAACCGAATATATGATACCAGCATCAAGCAACTTAGTGATTTATTTCTTCACCACCTCTTGTAAATTCGGATTCAATCTTCTTTGTCCCTCAATCACAGGCTTATGATTATCTTCTAAGGCAATTCTATGCATGCAAAGAGCAGGGCTAATTCCCTTGATATCTTGAATTGTCCAACCAATAGCTGATTTATATTGCCGAAGAACATGTAATAATTTTTCTAGCTCATCATCACTAAGCAAGGCAGAAACTACCACAGGAAATGTATCATTAGGACCAAGAAAGGCATACCTCAAATTAGTAGGTAGAGGTTTAAGTTGCACCTGTGGTGCCTCTGAAAGTGTAAAAACCATCTCAACTTCTGTGTCTCGAACAACAAGTGCTTCTTCTTCTACTACATCATCTAACACCCGTTCTGCTCCCATGAAGTGTTCATTTTCTAGCTGCACAATTTCATCAACTCTGTCAACAGTAAAACAAGTTGCTCCAAAAGGAGGCATCTTCATTGCTTTGTTCAGATCAAATTCCACTTTGTCCTCGCCAACATTCAATGTCAATTTTCCAGCTTTAACATTGATAGTAGTGCCAGCAGTAGCCAAGAATGGCCTTCCCAAGATAATGGGTATCTCGACATCTTCATCCATCTCTAACACCACAAAATCACAAGGTATGACAAATTTATCAACTTTGACAACCACATCTTCAACGACCCCCAACGGATACTTAACAGAACGATCCGCCAACTGAAGTGAAATCCGTGTCTTTTTAAGCTCTCCAAGACCAAGTCATTTGCAGATTGAATATGGCATCAAACTCACACTAGCCCCTAAATCACACAAGGCTTTCATGTTCTCCATCTTCCCAATAGTGCAAGGCAAAGAAAAGCTTCCCGGATCTTTCAATTTCTTAGGAATGGCCTTTTGGATGACTGCACTGCATTCAGCATTGAGAGTAATGGTTTCTGCATCCTCAAGTTTCCTCTTCTTTGTCAACATCTCCTTAAGAAATTTAGCATAAAGCGGCATTTGATTCAAAGCTTCAGCCAAAGGAATATTGACATGCAACTGTCGGAACATAGTCAAGAACTTCTCGTACTGCTTCTCTAACTGCCTGTTGTGAAGTCTCTGTGGAAATGGAATAGGAGGAACATAAGGTGGTGGAGGAACATACGAATTTTCTGGTTCTTCTTCCTTCTTCTCTTCATCTACTTTTTCTGACTTTTCTGCATCGATCTCTACTATCTCACTTTCTTTTTCAGCATCCTTCTCTTTAGGCTCAAGAACCTCAACCTCGGGCAACTCTTTCCCGCTCCTCAAAGTAATTGCTTTGCATTGCTCTTTACCAGTATGGTCGGGTTGACTAGGAAGTGATCCTTGCTCACGAACACCCATCTTGGAGGCAATTTGTCCAATCTGTGTTTCTAGCATCTTTTGAGATGATGCCATCTGCTCTATTCTTGATTCCATATTAGCCAATGCCCCAGAGGTTCCTTGCATAATCTTATTTAGTGCAACCTCCCAATCAGCTGGTTCTTTCTTCGGAGGAGGTTGATACTACTGCTGTGCTTGATACGGTGGTCGTGACTGAAAACCAGGAGGTTGATTCTGCCTTGGAAATGAATAAGAAGGATTAGCCGCATGATTATTACTGTAAGAAAGATTGTTGTTTGGCCTTTGATTTGGATTGTAGTAGGAGTTATTCTGAACAGGCCACGGCTGTCTTCCCTGAATAAAAGATGCTTCTTCTGGAAATTGTTGCACATAAGAATTCTGACTAGCACCATAATCATTATACCCCTCCATAGGTGAAGAAATAGCATTCACATTTGCCCTTTGTCCTCGCACCTCCTGAGTTAGAGTATCCAATTTTTGAGCCAACATGTTGATCATCTCAGAGTCTTGTGCTGCTTTTGCTGAGCTCGTCCCACTAGGTGCCCATGAATAATTATTAGATGCCAATTCCTCAAGGAGTGCTTTAGCCTGTGTAGTTGGTGCCTTCTTAAAATTTCCACCAGCAGCCACATCCAAACTCAAACGAATATCTGCATTCATGGCCCCATAAAAAGTACTAATGATCTGCCAATCTTCCAAGCCGTGATGTGGACACTTCCTCAATAGTGCCTTGAATCTCTCCCATGCCTGATATAAACCTTCACCCGGTTGTGCTTTGAAACTCATAATCATAGTCCTAAATTGTTGCGTCTTGTCAGAAGGATAATATTTGGACAAGAATGCAGTAGAAAGACTGTCCCATGTAGCAACCGTAGCGTTTGGAAGTTGTTGAAACCATTCCAAAGCTCTTCCCTTAATAGAGTAGGGAAACATATGGAGACGAATCTTGTCACTCGTAACACCATTGATTCTGAATGAGCCACACATCTGCACGAAACGCTCTAGATGTCTGTGTGGATCCTCTAGTTCAATGTCTCCTTCAAAAGCTTGATTGCTGATCATCTGAATTAAGCTTGGATTAATGTTGAATTGGGTTGCACCAATCTCTGGAGTTTTGTACATGCAATTAGCAGGATTTGGTGTCTCATGGTCCCAAATAGAAGTCTCATCAACATTATCATTAACAACAGCTTGAGCTACCGGCTCTCCCATCTTAGCTTTCTCTTTTCTGATCTTTCTCAAAGTACGCTCAATTTCAGGGTCAAATTCCAATTTTCTAATGCAAGATGCACGTCGCATACACCTGAAAATCACCAACAAAACAACTTGTGGAACCAATTAAAATCTAAACAATAAGAAACAATTAACCTAAACTCAAATATACTGCCTTCCTCGGCAGCGGCGCCAATTTGTTAGTAGTATTTTTGTGTGTTCGTTCTCAGGGAAGGACTAAATTTAATTCAAAGTTCAGGTTTCTTATCTCTTTACGTCTAGAAGTGTGTGAGAAGAATTTTGGGTTTGTGTATTAACTAAATTATCCAAGAACTAATTATAAGCACTAAGAATTGATTTTAAACTGAGATTCAAATATATGGGAAAACAATCTAAGAACTGAGGTTCTTCACTTGGTCTCAATACATGCTCAATATTAATGTGATATCTGTGTTCCTACCTTGCTGAAAACAATTCTTCTAAAGTTATACTATACCCTCCCAGGCTACAATATAGTGCATACAGCTATACCCTAATTGTCACTCCCGTGATACAATCAAAGTATATCTATAAACTGTTAAGTGCCAAGAATTATATGTCTCACAATTCTCCTATTAATCTCCCGATCTAATATTCAAATTATGTCTGTTAAATCATGTACTAAGATTGCAACTTCTCTCCCAAGCTTATTACAATCCCTAGAATATAATCAAAGGTTCATGACTCCCCTAATTGTGTTAAGATCTCATTAACAGATCAGCAAAGCAGAAAATCACATAATCAAGCATGCATGAATACCAAGGAATACTACCCAATCCTCAGATTAGAGAATTAGTTACGCATATTTAATAAAGAAAACATAATAATAATGATAATTAATGAAAACATAATATTGAAGAAAGAATTGAAGATCGAAAGTACCTTGATACGATTAAAAGCTATGAATTGTTATGATTTACAATGGTAGGATGTGTTTAAATAGGCTCTACAAATCTTGCCTAGCAAGAAATTGCCTTCTATTACAATTAGGATTTAAAGAAGGTACCCAAAACTGCCCAGAATACAATTAGAATTAGAAAAAGGGCAAAACAGTAAATTCCCAGCCTTATTTAACAAGATCACGTGCGCGATTTAATTCAGCATATTTCTTGCACTTTTTTCCTATCCCAGGTTGTAGAAAATCTCTCAAGCTTCGCGTGGGCAGTAAGATCGCTGAAAACGGACTTCTAGAACTCCAGATATGGCCAAAACAGTATAAGCTGCGCAGCCTTCCCGGAAAATCCGAATTTTAATCAATTAAATCTCCAAAAATGACAAAAGCTTAGATATTCTTGCAAACCTGCACAACTACACAAAACACATCAAAACTACACAAACTTGAGTCCAAAACAATCAATTTAAGCCGATTTAGAATGCTCCAAGTGGATATAAAATCCACTTATCATCAAACCAACGATTACATAAACAAATCAAAGTCAAACATAGTTAACAAGTTAATTAGATAAAAGCAAAAGATCTTGTCAAACATCGTTAACAAGACAGAATTAAGCATCTAAGTTCATAATTTCCAGTTGCACCTAAGTTCATAATGCCTCAAAAGATTTCATAACTACTAGCTAGACAGAAGCATCAAGAAGCTGTGTCGGCTTCACTTGCATCACCATTGTTAGGTGGCTCCATAGTACTTAACTCTTCAATATCAACCTTCAGCTCCGGACACTTCTCTGCCAGTTTGGACATCACCATCTTAACATTTTCTCGAACCTTCTTTTCCACTTTTTCATCCATCTCCTGCGCAATTTGATCCCGAATCTTTTCAGTCAAACTTGCCAAGTGCTGACCTGAGATAGTTGAAGTGCTGATCTTTTCAGTTGCAGCTCGTGTTGCCAATTTTCCCTTTACTTCCTTTTTTCGGATAAGTCTCCCTACTAAATAAGATCGGTTGTGTTCTTTGCCACCATAAAAAAGCTTATTAGCATCCTCCACATTTCCCTCCTCAAGAACTTTCTGAACATCTTCCTGTAAAAAGAAAAGTTAATACAATAAATAATAATGCATAAACAATGCAGAAAATAACTTTATTAATAAAACAAAACTTACAATCTTCTTTGTAACCACATCAGTAGGTAACTTATACTCTCTTGTTTCATCTTTTTTGCGTGTTTTAATGTAAATATCAGCATCTGATATTGGTGCCGGTGGTTCCTCAGGTTTAGCAAGCTGCTCCCTCTCAATCACCTTGCATAAAGTAGTAATAGAGTTGTAAACACTATCCTAAAATCAAACTGTTGTGTACTTTTTCTTTTGGCAGTTTGGATCCATTTAAATTATCTTAAGAATATGTGTACTTAAAGAGCTAAATTAAGCAGATTTTCGAATACTCATTCTCAACATTCGAGCGATTATTTAGATGTTCAGTTAACTTCGAGGTAACTGATTTTCCTTAAATAAACACGTCAATTGAAAAGGAACAGAGTACAATAGAAAATGAAATGAGCGAAAAATGTATAAAATGCAAAAAACGCAGGGGACAGCAGTTGGGTCCAAACCGCCAAAAGAAAAAGTACACAGTAGCCAAATACTAATCTGGAGACATAACTTAAGAATATGGATACTTAAGAGCATCTAGGTATGAGGATCCCTTAATTAAGTTATGAAAGCCGAGAAGACACAATCTCCATTTCTTTTTTAGCTGTCTCAGTCGAGGACTTTCCCTCCATATATCCTTCTCACTTAACCTCTATATTTTTCCGATCCTTCATCATCTTTCTTCTTTTCCTTGGACTCAAGTTTATCCCTTAAGTACTCTCCGACGAATTATGTCAGTTCTCCATCTTTAATCATTTTTTCAATTAACTTCTTTAAGTGGTAACATTCATCGATGTTATGGCCTTGTCCCGATGATAGTCATAGTACTTGTTCTCATTTCTCTTATACTCAGGGGTCTTTAGCTTGGTCAGGTGAACAAATCTAGGCTTACCCTTTATCTCATGAAGAATCTTCGAGATAGGTGTGTTCAAAGGTGTAAACATTGTACTATCTCTATCTTTCCTTCGTTTGGCCCCTTTGTCGGGCCTTGTGTTTGTCAACCTGCTCTTAATATCTCCACGACCCCTTCGGTTATCCCTTCTGTCGTCTTTGCTAGAATCGTTCTTGCTCCCATACTTATAACCCCCGATGGACTCTCGTTTCCTCCTAATGGCCTCCCCCCTCAAGTATATATCATTTAAAGACTTGGGAGGCATATCGTAAAGAGAGGATAAGAGTTTTTTTTACCTTTTATGGGGTCGAGTCCAGCGGCAAGAAACCCAGCAGCTTTCACCTTATCCAGATTTATCAGCATATCGGCCTCCTCTTTGAATCTTGCTGAGTAATTTCCCAGGTCTTCGTTCGGCCTCTGCCTGCAGTGGATCAGGGCCTTTTTATCTTTCTCGCTTCAACACAAATGAGAGTAGTGCCTCAAAAAAAAAATTCTTGATCTGCTCATATGAATCGATCGACCGGGGCCTGAGCGAACCATACCACATGGACGTTGGCCTCTTCAGGTAGGTCTGGAACATCTTACACATCATGATGTCATAGTGTCCCATACCAGTCATGATTGATTCGTATTTCTCACAATGGTCTTCGGGATCACGTTTTCCATTAAACTCATGCATCTTTAAAAACTGCCTCCCCGAAGGCAGTTGGTATTGCTCAATGTCTTCAGTCACCACGGGCTCATGGTTGACTATTCTCTCCTCAAACATTGCTATTTCCATCCTTCGGATCCTGTCCCGCATGTGCGGCCCTTCTTCCTCTGAATCAGAGGTATAAACTACCTTTGATCGGGATCTCCTTGAGTATGATTCAGAGTCCGAGGACTTGTCTTGATCATCTCTACCTCTCTTCTCCCTTCGAGTCTCAGTTTCTGGGACTTCACGAAGCGTTCTCTCCTGGAGTTCAATTTCTTCTCTTTGGAGTCTGAGGGCTTGTAGCCTCAGCCAATCAGCCTCTCTCTGTTTGGCCAACCTCTCTGCCTCCCTGCTATTTCTTCCGTTCTCCTTCACTTTTCCTTGCCCTTGGCCTTTAGTTCCTCCCTCCATTTTAAGAGCATCTACCTTTATTCCTCAAGAGTAGGTATAGGCCCCTCTTCGTCAAAATTTAGCATTCTAGGAGTGACTGGAGGAGGAGGATCGCTTCCGGTAAGAGAAGATTCTTCGTTTATTTGTGTTTCTTCGTTAGTCATAGCTTTCGGTAGGTTTCAATTCATAGCAACAAGCTTACTTCTACGTTTCCACAGACGATGCCAAATATTGGAACCAGTTTCCTGATGGGCCTTACTTCGATCGGACCTGCAAGAAAAGAATGCGAGAGATTGGCCCCCCGATTCACCTCCGGTGTGAGAATAAGCTAACTATTTTTTTGTAAGCTAAGATTGAACATAGAGTGCTTGTATTGTGTGTAATTCTGATTGAATGAATAAACATATACTCAAACTATTGTTTCTATTCTCGCAGGAGATCGTGGGTGGTTCCCCCTTCATGGTGAACATGTGGCCTAATTGGCCAGGATCGGCGCATCTTGTTTTCTTGGGCCTTCGGCCGACTTGGATCCATACATTTTATCAGTTGCAGGCCTGTTCACTTGGGTTTGTACTGTTCGGGATATCAAACATGCAATGGGCTAGATCGATGGACTTTCAACAATATATAGTACTGAAATAACATAATGAATTGGGAGTTGAATCTTGGGATAAGTTCAAAACTACCCATGTCAACTATTGGGCTTTTAAAAATATATAGCCCAACTTTCTAAAATTCTAAAATTACCATTCATACTTTTTTAATTTTAAAAATACATTTTGCAACCTTTGCAACCTCATTTGCAACTTCAGGGCGGCGCCAGCTGTGTGAGTTGTAAATGACGTTTTGTTGGTCACAGAGACATGCATGTGCTTATAATATAACAAGCCTAAGTATGTGTAATGTTATGCATTACCTACATGACCTCTTAACTGAGGGAACCTCTAGTTGTAGAGTTTCTATTTGTTTTGTACTTGTAATAGGCATCAAATCCTAGTTGTGTAACTGTACTTATAAAGTCAAGAATAATGCTTGAAAGAAGTTCCAAGGTTCATGCCTCAAGCAAGAAGATAAAGACTATCAAATAATCACAGTCGAGATTTGAAGAAGATGAAGAATTTGCCTAAGTACCAATTCGAGAAGTACATTTATCTATTCGAGAAGTCTAGCATTCGAGAAGTCAGAGATTCGATATCTCTGAATGAACTATTCGATATCTCATTCGATATCACAGAGATTCGACATGTCTAACACTCTATTCGAGAACTCAAGAAGTCAACAAGTCAAAGTGGTATTCGAGTTCTCAAAGAGTCAACAAGTCAAAGTTCCATTCGATATCTCAAGGACTCAGAAAGCTATTCGATATCTCAGGGATTCGACAAGTCAAGTGTTCTATTCGATAACTCAAGGAACCCTGGAGAAAAGTGTTATTCGAGAAGTGATTCGATATGTCAATCATACAGTATTCGAGAACTCGGAATTATCTAATCCTAGTTCTCGAATCAATCACTTAGCCACTTCTCGAATACATTTTTGGAGACAAACTACTGAAGAAATTGTACAAGTCAGAAACTTGCAACAAGCTAAAGTGCTTTATGGACCACAATCTGTAATGTACTTTGGAAAGCCTACAAGGAAGCTTGGAGAGATATAGAAGAGACAAAGAGCTAAAGAAGTGGATCTGAACAGAACGTTGCAAAGTCAAATCTGTAGCCGTTTGGATGTTTACTCAAAAAGGATAGACATGCAAGAAAGTAATTCATCCTGTAACCTTATTTGTAGTAAATGAGTTATATTCATGTTCTATAAGAATACAATCTCACCTCTTTAGTTGGTTAAGTTTTTCATACACATTGTAAGATATATCTCTCTAAGAAAAAATGAAGCTAAGAATACTACCATTTGTATTCGCAGATTGTAACAAATCTTTATCTAATAAAATATTAGATTAAAGTGATATTATGTCTAGTGTTGTTCTTTATCCGCACCTACACATTTGCACACACAAACACATATCTTGCTACACAGATTCAAGAACGGGAAAAAGTTCAAGAATCCATTCACCACCCCCTCTGTATTCTTTTACTGTATTCAATACTCAACAAGTGGTATCAGAGCAGGCTGTTGATCAAAACAGAAAATGATCATGAGTTCGAATACACCAAAGACAACAGGAACGGTGAAGGTCCCTAAGTTTGACAAAGAAAATTACAACCTCTGGAAGATAAAGATGATGTTGTTCATCAAAGCCTCTCATCCTCTGTATCCTGAAATTCTCAAGAATGGTCCCTTTGTTCCACAACAAGAAATACCTGAAAAGACTGTTGGAACCACAACTATTCCAAGATCTTATGTGGCTAAGGAACCATCTAAATGGACAGAATCAGAAAAGGAGATGGCTCTTGACAGTCACCTCATGCTGCTAATTATAGATTCCATGGATATATCAATGTTTGCACACATTGCATCGTGTACAACTGTCAATGAAATGTGGGATCACATTGAGGTGTTATGTGAAGGGACTGATGAGGTCAGGGAAAACAAGAAACAGATATTGGTTACACAGTATGAAGCTTTCATGGCACAGCCCAAGGAAAGCATCACTGAGATGTTATGAGATATTTCACAAGCTAGTTACTGAGTTGCAGATGAATGGCAAGGTTTACAGCACTAAGGAGTTGAACATGAAGTTTCTACTGTCTTCACAAAATCATCTAGAGCAAATGGTCATTTTTCTAAGAGAAAGAGATTTAAACAAAATCACATATGATGTGCTCTATGGGGTTTTAAAGACACATGAGCTTGAGTTGCTTCAGAAAAGGGATATCCAAGCCAACCAAGGCAGAATGATAAACACATCATGTGCCTTGATTTTCAACAAATCTATTCAAGACCTAGAGGCATCTACAAGTCAGCTAAGGATAGAGGAGATAGTAGATGATGAAGAAACTGAAACTGAGGTAAGTGAACCAGTTGAGGAGAAGGAGGAAGAAGAGTTCTATACTCTTGAAGAACTAGATGGAATGGAAAACACTTCATATGCTTTCATGGCCAGAAAATTTCCAAACATCAAATTCAAGAGGAACCAACCCTTCAAACCTAAAACCCAAAACCATTCATTCAACAAGAGCAAGGCACCTGTGAAAGCAAACAAGAATAAATTTAAAAGCAGCCATGTGGATAGATCATCTATAAGGTGTTATAGATGCAATAACCTAGGGCATTTTGCCAGTGAATGCAAGAAGCCTAAAAAGAAGGATAAAGAGTTTCTAGAGCTTGAAGCTAAGTATTAGGCCCTTCTGAAAAAGCAGACACAAGATAAGGCCTACATAGCTGAAGGGAAGTGTTGGGATGATTCTGATAGTGATGGAGAAGAGCAAGAATTTTGCAACTATGCCTTGATGGCCAATTCCAAGGATGACACATCTTCATCAGACTCTCAGGTACCATCTCTCACTACCATAGACATGTCTATTTCTGAGTACAAGTGCATGATTGAACAATTATCTGTTGAAATGTTTAATATTCATACTAGTATGACTGCTGCTAATGAGGAAATTGCTAAACTGTCTGCTAGAAATGAATTGTTAATCAAAAAGAATGAGGAACTTGAGCTAACTGCCATGCAAGTAGAAAACCTTAAGAAAGAAGTTGAATATCTGCAGAATAAGGTTCTATGTGCTAGTCAAATTGAAAAGGCTCTTAGGGATGAACTAGCTGAAAATGAAATCAAACTGAAAACTTTTAAGAACTCATCTAGTCTATTGTAATCCTATCATGAGAAAATTCAAGCTAAACCCAAGGCTGCAATTGGACTTGACTATGGCACTCTTAAACAGAGGAAAGGCTATGCTGTCATTGAAGATGACATAGTTGTTCAGGAGGAAGTGCCTCACATTTTGAAAAAGGCTGAGACTCCAAATTTTAAAGAATCAACATTTGAAATTGATAAGGATGCCTTACTCATCAAGCAAATGTTGAATGATGAGGATGAGGCACAATCCAGTGAACAACAAGCATCCTCTAAGCGTGAGAGTGTCAAGCAAAAAGTCAAGGAGCCAGTAGGTGATAGGTCTAGACCTAAGAAGTTTGTTAAGTTTGTATCAGCTGGGAAAAATGAATATGAGAATAAAGTGGCTAAGAAGAAACAGAACAGAAATGGCAAGCTAGGGATTAACAAAGATAACAACTATGCTTATATGCCTAATGCCCCTAGAAAACTTGTCATAATTGTTTCAGTACTAATCATTTAACTCATGCATGCAAGAAACCTGTTGGTAGTGTGCCCAAACCTTTCTATGATTGCTCTGTGCCTTTAAGACATAGAGATGCTCCATTTTGTGATAAATTTGACTGTATGCCATGCAATATGAATGTTATGACAAGCTGTTTCAATTTGAGAAGGCAATTCATTGATGGTTGTATCAGTCACAATTCTCACACACACTCTACAAGGTCAAAGTCTTCAAGTCCTCCTAGAGCTAGGAAGGTACCTCTGTCACCTAAGTCTGAAACTTCAGGTTCTAAGACTTCCAACAGTGACAAGAAGACTAACACTAAGAAAGTTGATAAGCATGTTGTTTATGATAAAACTGTTTCTAAGTCACATGGACCCAAACTTGTTTGGGTACCAAAGGAGAAGTAATACCTTTGTGTTTTCAGGGCAAAGAAAGTGAAAAGAAGGTCATGTGGATTTTGGACAATGGATGCTCAAATCACATGACTGGTGATATGGCCCTGCTATCACAGTATGAGGAGAAGGCTGACCCAATGGTTGCTTTTGGAGATGACAGCATGGGTAACACATTGGGATATGGCAAGTTGGTAGTTGGTAATGTCATCATTGAAGATGTAGCACTGGTCAAGGGACTCAAGCATAATCTGCTAAGTGTTGGTCATTTTACTGATAGAGGATTCAAGGTGAATTTTGACAAGGATGAATATTTGATTACCCACAAGAAGACTGGTGATTTTGCTCTATCTGGAGTAAGAAAAGGAAGCCTATTTGTAGCCAATATGGACTCTGCAAACAAAGACAAAGTTTGTTGCTTTTATTTAAAAGCATCAAATGAAGATCGTTGGCTGTGGCACAAAAAGTTATCACACCTGAACTTTAAAGCCATTAATTCTCTAGTCAAAAGAGAGTTAGTGAGAGGCATGCCCACAATTGAATTCTGTCAAGAAGGAGTGTGTGAGGCCTATCAAAAAGGAAAAATGAAAAGATCAAGCCAAAAGTCAAAGACAGTGACATCAATAACCAAGCCCCTGCAACAAATTCATATGGATTTGTTTGGGCCTGTTAACATTATGTCACTAGGGAGAAAGAAGTATGCCTTGGTGATGGTTGATGACTTTACAAGGTATACATGGGTGGAATTTCTAGCATCAAAAGATGAGGCTCCACAAGTAATCATTGAGCACATAAAGAAAGTTGACAAGGAAGCAAAGGCCAACAATGCAAGTGTGATTGCATTGAGAAATGATAATGGAACAGAGTTCAGAAATGCCATGCTTGAAGCATTCTGCAAAGAGAATGGTATTTCTCAGCAATTCTCAGCTCCAAGGACTCCACAACAAAATGGAGTTGTTGAGAGAAAGAATAGAACTCTAATTGAGGCTGCTAGAACAATGTTGCTTGATGCAAAGATGCCTACATGTTTTTGGGCTGAGGTTGTGAGCACTGCATGCTATATCCAGAACAAAACCCTCATCAACAAAAACACAGGAAAGACACCTTACAATTTGATGACTGGAGAGAAGCCTACTCTAAAGTATGTTCATACTTTTGGAAGCAAGTGCTTTGTATTGAAGGATAATTCAGAATATGTTGGAAAGTTTGATGCAAAGGCATTTGAAGGAATTTTTCTTGGCTACTCTATGGAAAGAATTGCATACAAAGTTTATGCCATCAGTCAAAAGAAAATCATGGAAAGCACAGATGTGACATTTGATGACAACAAACTACCTGGATTAGAAGAAGCCAATGATGAAGATAAAAATCCACTAAGATTTGAAAATCTAGATGATTCTGATGAAGAGATTGAAACTGAAGTTGAAATTGTAGTTCAACAAACTCAAGTGAATGATGATATAAGAGAAGAATCTGTGCCAATCAACAGTGGAGAAACAAGCATCCAAGACACATGTTGTGGAATAAAAACGAGGTTATTAGATTGCGGCTAGGGTTTATGTGTATTTATTGCTAGGGTTCGTGAGCTTCGTGCTTTAATGGCTGCTTCTGCGTTCGAGACTTAAACGGTCCTCACAGAATGCCTACGTATCTCTGTATTAAGAGAATCAAGCCAATAAAACGTAGTTCTGAGATGAGGGGTTAGACCCTTTATATAGGCTGAGAAGCCCTAAAATCGTAGTAGGGTTAGGTGACTTGGTGGGCAAGTCACCGCCTCTAGGAAGGTTCAGGATCCATTCCTTGTAGGAGTCTGTTTCATTGTATGACTGTATGGCTTGGAGGCTACTCTTTGTAGAGATAATGTCCTTATTGACTTGTATCTCCCAGCTGTTAATTATCCCTAAATATTAATTACGAAATTAATATTATAACTGGGGTTTGGGCCCATCTGGTGGGCCCCACGTTTGGACCATTCTAGGTCTAATCAATGCCACATTAAATGTGTCTTTAGGGCTTACTTTTAGCCCATATCATTTGCCCCCCAACTTCTAGGAAAACTGATCAGGTTTTCCTTGAAGTTATAACGGTCTTTTCTGAGACTTGGGTCAGGGTTTATTGCTCGTACGCGAGTATTTTCAACAATATCATCTTAATGCAAAGCGTGGAGCGACCGACGCATTTACGACGATGTTAAATGGCACTAGACAGCGCTAATCAGCCTTAAACGATGTTTAAACAATGTTAAACAATGTTAAATGGCATAAAACGACACTAAACGGCGTTCAACGGCACTAAACGGTGCTTAAATGTAAAATTTTTCCATGTTTCTGGAATTTTTTAAGCTTCCCTCTCTTTTTTTATTTCCCTTTTTTTTTTTTTTTTTTAGCTCAATTTCGAGCTCAAACTTCGAGCTCAAACTGTCCCAGGTCGGGGCTTTTTTCGAGCTCATTTAGCTTATTTTCGACCTGGAGCTTTTCGAGCTCAACTAGTACAATTTCGAGCTCAAATTTCGAGCTCAAATAGTCCCAGGTCGTGGCTATTTTCGAGCTCATCTAGTTCAATTTCGACCTGGACCTTTTTGACCTCAACTAATACATTTCGAGCTCAATTTTCGAGCTCAAGTAGGGGCCAAATCGTAGCTTTTTTCCAGGAAATCCAATGTTTTTTCGACCTGAAATGAACGAGCTCTAATAGTGTCAAAACGACCTCAAAATAAATCCCAGGTCGTGAGGAATTTCCATCTTTTCTAGTTCATTTTCGAGCTCAGACTCACGATCTCAATTCTAGGAGATATCGACCTCAAATTGGCCTCAAGTCGTATGGATTTTTCGTGAATTTCTGTTCTTTTTCGACCTCAAATTTACGACCTAGCCATAGCATATTTTCGACCTCAAATGGGTTTTTACTTGACTTTTCAGGTCGTTTGATCGAGCTCGAAATCGTATTACCAAATGAGGTCGTTGGTCTCGACCTCAGACAACTTTGCTTGGGACACTTGTTTTGCTTTTGGGCCTTAGACTCATCAGAATTCTGGGCCTCTCCTCGTGGGCCCTAATCACATGTTTGGGCTCTTCTTTATTGAAGCCCTAATTGACTTTGACTTGGGCCTTAACTTTTGGTCAACATGACCTTAAACTAAAACCTTAATTATGTTTATCAATATGGGTTGGGCCATGACAGGCCTTTAATCACTTTAACTAAACTTGGGCCTTAACAAGCCTAGTGTTGTTGATGGCCCACAAAGGTTTCAAATGGGCTACAACCGGTTAATATTCACTTTAACCGGTAGATATTCACTCTTAACCGGTTGGGATGCTTTAGATTTTTGCCTATATAAAGGTGAAGGCTTTCATTTTCATTTCACCACAAAAGTTTCTAAAAAACTCTCTCAAAAGTTCCAAATTTCTTTAAGAAATTTTCTCTGAGTTTGATCCTCATTCTTTGAAGATTCAAAGGCATCCTTCAAGTTTTCTGGCGATTTTTCTTCCAATCTTTGAAGATTTGAAGATTGCTCAAGGATTTCTGGGAATTTTTCCAGAAATTTTCCAGTTGCTGTTGAAGATTTGAAGAACACTCAAGGTACTTTCCAGAATTTCTAGTTTTATAGTTTGAAGATTACCCTTTTTCTGGGTTTTTTTCTTCGATTCCTTTGAAGATTTGAAGATTGTTCTAAAAATTTCTTCGTTCTTTGCAGATTTCCTTTGAAGATCAAAAATTTTCTTTGAAGATTTGAAGAAATGGCTGAAGATCGTGCTACTCAACGTTTCCAGAAACTGCAAGTGGCCTCAAAAAGAGGTATCATCATTCGTTCTCCCCTCATGAGTTTACAGGATATGATTTTAAATCGTAAAGAAGATTTTCCATCCCTATCACACCTTGATTCCTTTAATCATAGTAACATTTTCCATGACATAGAAAAAATCACTGATTATAATAGGATGTATAAAATAGAATCACCCTATAGACTTATCCCAGCTGAGCCTGGGGATCGATCTTGCCATTGGCGCCCCAATGCACTTTGTATTTATAGGGGTGCCATTGTTGCAGGGGTTCGATTCCCTTTTCATGAGTTTATTCCTAGGCTTTTAGCAGATGTAGGAATTAACCCTTGCCAACTTCCTCCCAACTCTTGGAGGGTGATCAACTGTTTTCTGGTCCTCTGCCTTAAAAACAAATTCCCTCTTTCTGTAGCTCTTTTTAGGAAGATTTTTCAATTTAAAAATTCTGCTGAATCTACCCCGGGTTGGGTTTACATTAGTCACCGTACTTCTACTCCTCCAATCTTTCACCCCCAATCTATTCCTGACTCCAACCCAAAGTGGAAGAAGGAGTTCATGTACTTGACATGGGAAGGTGGAGATTGGGGCAATGTTTTTCGTAGTACCTTTGGTAAGGTCGTAGATGGCAGTGCCAGTGATATTGAGCTGAATGAGGAAGAGACCTTTGCCTACCAGGAGCTCATCAAAGATAATTATTCTACTATGGCTTGGGATCTCCTGAATGAGTTCCAGCTTAAAACTTTGGGACTTTCCCGAGTGGGCAATAAGGGTAATTTCCTTTCTTTTTGCATTCCTTTATTTGAATATGATTGTCTCATACCCATTATTTGTCTTTTGTTTTGTAATTGCAGCTGCAGCTTTTATCAACAAGACTAATGAGCCAGAAGATGGGGACACTGCTAGGTTGAAAAGGGCTCGTTCAGGGAAAGATCCTCGAGCCCCAACAGCCACGGATGCCTACTTGAGGCCCCATGTAGCTGATGTTGAGGAAGTAGATGGCTCTTCCAAGAGCGCTTGGCGTCCCAACTGGGGTATTAGGAAGAAGGACTCCATTGTTGGAGACTGCAGGCATGCTATGGACTGGTCCTATCACTCCATAACCCCTGGTGACTTCAAGGATTATGTATCTGGCTCCACTCTTGAAGGAGCTGAAAGTGCTGGAGCTCAGGCCTTTGCTGCTGTAAGCTCCTTACTATTCATTCTCTTATATACTTGTTTTATTATTTGAGTCGTGGTTTTAACTTTGTCTTTTGTAGGCTAATGCCAACTTCCAGGGGGCCATATTCCAGGCTAAGACTTGGCGTTCCAACTATGAGACTTACAAGGCTAAGTATGATGACTCCCAGGATGAACTGGGCTCTGTCAAGGCTACCTTAGCGAGGAGGGAGAAAGAGCTTCTAGAGTCTCAGGCTGAAAATGTCACTCTCAGGAAGGGCAAGGACGACCTGATTGATGACTACCTTTCCTCCCAGGAGTATGTGGGCTTCATGGAGAAGCATGACGACTCTCTGTTCCCTTACCAGTTTACTCAGGGATGGGACGGAGCTCTTGCTGAGGTTACTAGGAGATTTCCTGGTACCCTTAGTGTTTCAGACTTCCCTAGCCCTCATGCTCCCATGGCCTTGGCAGTGCAAGACACTCAGGAGGAGGACCAGGAGGATGATGAGAGGATCTTGGAGCCAGATCCCTCTGCTCATCTTGGCGTAGATGAAGAGGATGAGCATACTGGAGATGCTTAGTAGTTGATCTCTTTATCTATCTATTTATGTACTCTGCCTTTGGGCATGACTTTGTACTTTTGTTGACTTATTTAGAATCTAGTCGTTTATGTATTCTGCCTTCGGGCATAACTTTTTAATTCGTAATCCATTGTCCTGGATGCTTCACAACTTATTCATATTTGCATGTGTAGTCTAGCATTTTATGCATATATATCAATAGGTAATGCTCATAGCTTATGCAAAGACATAGAATAGTCTTATTAATATGGAGAAATGGGCACAGCCCTTACATAGATACTCTATTTCCTATATCTCAAGTTTAAAACTTGGAATGGTTTCATCGACCTTATTTCTACTTCTATTACATAGGCAAAAAGCTAGGTCCTTTTCAGGAGAGCTTAAACATAGTAAACCTTGAGGTTCAATGCATGCCAAGTCCGGGGCACCTCAACCCCGTCCAAGGTTTCCAGTTTGTAAGATCCTCGTCCTAGCGTCTTCTTGACTCGATACGGCCCTTCCCAGTTCGGGGCTAGCTTTCCCTTCTCACCAACTCCAGAAGCCTCGATCTTCCTAAGAACCAAGTCACCTTATTGAAAGAACCTCTCCTTAACCCTGTGGTTGTAGTAGAAGGATGCTTTCTTTTGATGCTCCGCATTTCTGGCATTTGCCTCGTCCCTGACTTCATCAATCAAATCTAGGGCGAGCCTCATGCCTTCTTCATTAGTCTCTGGTTCGAATGCCTCAATTCTAGGTGATGCATGCATGACTTCTAGTGGTACAACTGCCTCGGCTCCATAAGCCAGTAGGAAAGGAGTTTCCCCAGTTGTTACCTTGCAAGTAGTACGATATGCCCAAAGTATAGGCAGTAATTCATCCACCCAAGTATTTCTCGATCGTTTGACCCTCTTCTTAAGTCCATCAAGAATAATCCGATTAGCTACCTCAGCCTGTCCATTAGCTTGCGGGTGAGCTACTGAAGTAAAACGAAGCTCGATAGCATTTTCCTCGCAGTACTTCCTGAACTCTTCATTGTTGAATTGTGTCCCATTATCTGTCACAAGGATTCGGGGAATTCCATACCTGCAGATTATGTTCTCCCAAAAGAACTGGGAAACTTGCTTGGTGGTTATCTTTGCTAATGGCTTAGCTTCAATCCACTTAGTGAAGTAATCGATGGCGATAATCAGAAATTTCCTTTGTGCTGAAGCCATGGGGAAAGGACCAAGAATGTCCATCCCCCACATTGCAAACGGAATGGGAGAGCTGATTGAGGTTAACCTCTTAGGCGGCTGCCTTACAACAGGGGCGTGTTTCTGACATCTGTCACACTTTCTGACATAATCCTGGGCATCTGCTAACATCTCCGGCCAATAGAATCCCAGGCGGGTAATCTTGTGAGCTAGGGCTCTGCCCCCCAAGTGCTGCCCACAGATCCCTTCATGAACTTCTTCCAATGCTTCTCTTGCCTCTCGGGGCCTTAGGCACTTCAAGTAGGGGATGACAAACGACCTCTTGTATAAGATGCCTTCAATCAAGGCATATCTCAATGCTCTCACTGACAATTTCCGTGCCTCCAAGGCATTGTTAGGGAGCCATCCGGTTTCTAGATGAGCTTTAATAGGATCTATCCAACAGCTTCCAACATCGATAGGTGCTACCAACTTAGAGCTAATGGTCGGGGCCTTCAAGACCTGGAAGTAAACACTGCCTGCATAATTCTCTATCTCAGAAGAAGCGAACTTAGAGAGGGCATCGGCCTTAACGTTCTCTTCCCTAGGAATGTGCTCCAGGTAGCACTCCTCAAACTGAGTCATAACAGCTTTCACGACTCTGAGGTATTTTGCCATAGTTTCATCCTTGGCCTCAAACTCACCATTCACTTGCGAGACTACCAGTCTTGAATCTCCACACACTTTGAGGTTCTTGACCCTCATGACTCTGGCCAATCCCAATCCAGCTATTAATGCTTCATATTCAGCTTCATTGTTGGTTGTAGGAAAGTCCAACTTCAAAGCGTATTCAACTGTGAACCCATCGGGGCTTTGCAAAACCAAACCTGCACCACTAGATTTTGTTTTTGATGCTCCATCAAAATAGAGCACCCAATACTCTTTCTGATCAGGTACAAGTTCTTCATCCTTACTCTCAACTCCAGGGGTGGTTACTATCTCCTGCCCCCCGACTTCTTGGTTGCCAATGGTACATTCCACCAAGAAGTCAGCTAATGCCTGAGCCTTGATGGCTGTCCGAGGCTTATATGCAATGTCAAATTCTCCGAGTTCGATTGCCCACTTAATGAGCCTTCCACTGACCTTAGGGCTGTGCAAGATACTTCTCAACTGCTGGTCCGTCAGGACTTCAATCTTGTGTGACTGAAAATAAGGTCGTAGTTTCCTTGAAGCTGTTACCAATGCTAAAGCAAACTTCTCAATGGTAGAATAGTTCAACTCAGCTCCATGTAACACCTTACTTACGTAGTAGATGGGTTTCTGAACCTTATTCTCTTCCTTTATGAGGACGGCACTCAATGCTTGCTCGGATACCGCCAGGTATAGATAAAGAGTCTCTCCAATGTTAGGCTTAGCCAACAGCGGGGCTTCGGCCATGTATTTCTTCAATTGTTCAAAGGCCTCTTGGCTTTCAGGTGTCCATTCAAAATTCTTTACCTTCTTTAATGTTTGAAAGAAAGGTAAACACTTATCACCCGACTTGGAGATAAACCTTCCTAAGGCTGCCACTCGGCCGGTCAACTTCTGCACATCTCTTACAGAACGTGGTGGTTCCATGTCTAAAATCGCTTTGATCTTGTCAGGATTGGCCTCAATGCCTCTCTTTGAAACCATCAGCCCTAAAAACTTTCCAGATCCAACGCCAAAGGCACACTTAGCGGGATTCAACATCATCTTATGGTGCCTCAGCACTTCAAATGCCTCTTCGAGGTGCTTAATATGATCAGCCTTGAGTAGGCTCTTGACTAACATGTCATCAACATACACCTCCATGGTTTTTCCAATCAGATGGGCAAATATCTTGTTCACCAAGTGTTGGTAAGTAGCTCCTGCATTCTTTAGACCAAATGCCATAACAAGATAACAGAAGACACCAAAGTCGGTTATGAAAGATACCTTAGGGATGTCATCTTTGTGCATCTTAATCTGATTATAGCCGCTGAATCCATCCATGAAGCTTAACATCTCATGTCCAGCTGTGGCATCTATCAACATGTCAATCCTTGGAAGGGGGAAACAATCTTTTGGACATGCATCATTCAGGTCAGTGAAGTCTATACACATCCTCCACTTCCCATTCGCCTTTTTGACCATCACAGGGTTTGCTAACCATTCGGGAAACTGAATCTCTTCAATAAAACCAGCTTCCAAGAGCTTATCCACTTCTTGCTTAATGGCCTCTTGCCTCTCCGGAGCAAAGTTTCTCTTCTTCTGCTTTATTGTCTTCCTCTTGGGGTCAACATTCAACTTATGAGTTATAAGTTGGGGGTCAATCCCTGGCATATCAGCTGCTGTCCAAGCGAACACGTCGCTATTCTTTTGTAAGAATTCTATCAACTTGCCCTTCAAGGGTTCTTTCAGGGATGCTCCAACATAAGTAACTTTTTCAGGATCATTCGGCTCTAGGGGTATGGGAATCAAATCCTCTGCTGGCTTCCCTCTATGCTCTTCATCGTCACGGACATCCATGTCTTCAATTGGAAGGACCTACCCCCCGACTCCATCGGCCCTCAAAGCGGCTACATAGCAACTTCTTGCCATCTTCTGATCACCCTTTTGTTCTCCGACACCATTCCATGTCGGAAACTTAATCTTCATATGATATGAAGAGGCCACAGCCTTAAACGCATGTAATCCAGTCCTTCCAAGGATTGCGTTGTATGTTGAAGCTGCCTTAATTACCAAGAAATTCAACATCTGAGTCGTCTCCTTAGGCTCCTGTCCAATAGTTACGGGTAACTGAATAGTCCCTTCAACACTGGACTCCACTCCATTAAATCCATATATGGGCATGTTTGTAGGGGTCAACTGAGAGTCGTTGTACCCCATCTTCACAAACGCATCGTGAAACAAAATATCCACAGAAGCTCCATTGTCTATCAAGACTCGTTTTACTTCTGAATTTCCAATCACAGGGGTTATGACCAGCGGGTCATCATGGGGGAATTTCACCCCTTCCAAGTCTGAATCATCGAAACCAATTACCATCTCAGTTTTGGCACGCTTTGGGGCTTCTCCCACAATGTGCATTACTTCTCTTGCGTATGCCTTTCGAGAGTTTCGAGTTGTACCGGCCGCTGTCGGGCCTCCCCAGATCATGTTGATAACTGGCCCTCGGGGCTGCGTGCTACGATCACGATCATTATCCCTTCTGTCATTGTTTCTCCTGTTGTAATCCCCTCTTTGGGTTCCATGATCTCCACCCTTTGTGAAATTGTTCAGCTTTCCTTTACGGATCAAGAATTCAATATCGTCCTTCAACTGTCTGCAATCATCTGTGTCATGTCCTACATCTCGGTGGAACCTACAGTACTGATCCTTATTTCTCTTTGCGGGGTCACCCCTGAGTGGCTTCGGCCATCGGAAGTCTTTATCCTTCTCGATCTCTAACAAGATTTGGCTCCTAGGAGCATTCAATCTTGCATAGTCAGAAAATCTTGGTCCTAAGTTCTTTTTTGGTGGCGAATCAGAGTCTTTGCTAGTTCGGGGATGCTTGTCCCTAGCATCGTACTCCTGCCCTTGCTTACGCTTTTTTGTATCATTGTTTCCCTGACCATTGCCTAATGTGACTTCCTTCTTCGTGCTATCCTCGGCCTTGATGTACTTATCAGCCCTTCGTTGGAGATCAGCCATATTCTCCGGGGGATGCTTTGCCAATGATCTCTTAAAGTATAGGTCGGTGGTACCATGCTCCAAGGCTACCATTGCAACCTTATTGTCCAGATCAGTGATGTTCAGAGTCTCCTTGGTGAACCTCTTAAGATAGTCTCTCAGACTTTCGTTCTTCCCTTGTACCACATACATAAGAGATGCAGAGCTCTTCTCATGCGTTCTTCCGCTGATAAATTGACTAATGAAAGCAGCACTCAACTCCTTAAAGGAACCAATCGAGTTTGCAGGAAGCCGACTATACCATCTTTGAGCCATGCCTGACAAAGTTTGAGGGAAAGCCCTACACTTCAAAGCGTCGCTTGCAGGCTGCAACAGCAGTGCGTTTGAAAACGTTCTAACGTGGTTTGCAGGATCACCCATTCCATCATAAGCTTTGATTGTTGGCATCTTAAACTTCTTTGAGATACGAGCATTCATCACGTCCTCAGTAAACGGAGGTGTGGGATCATCAGGGACCCCAAGTGGCATCAGATCCTTGGGGTTGCTTTTAGGGGTTTCCACCCTTGTAGTTCTTTCAGGTGGGACGGTAGTCCTTCTTTGCCTCCTTGGAGGCCTCTCCAGATCTATGAAGGGAATCGGTCCTGACGTGGGAGGTGGCAAAGTCTGATTCGATCTGGCTTGCTCCCTGGCCATATCTTGCTTTAACTTTAAGATCTCGGCTTCATAAGCCTTAATCCTCTCAGCAGCTGTTGAAGGGGGTCCATCATGGATAGTTCGAGTTCTCCCCATAGGCTCTTTACTTGCACGTCGCCTCCTCGGAGCTTCATCACGCTCGTAATCATCGCCAGAAGATGATTCATCTGAATAAGGACCAGAAAAATCGCGATAATCTCGATCTCGAATATATAGGGCATGACCACTCGGTCCAGCTCCGTAATTGGGCATCCCATACATTGGATTGGTGCTTATGGGGAGATCCGTGGTGTGGATCTGAACCCCTCGTGTAGGGTTGTTGGGGTCTACAATCAGGGAAGAAATCCCCGGGTTAGTTCCTGGAATTGTGTGGACGATCGGAGGTAACGTACTCTCAACATGGGTAGTCGTCCCTAGGGGTTGAGAAACTTGATATGGAACGATAGTCCCGGATGTTGGAGGTACTTGCTCAGATGTCGGTAGCACTTGTTCAGTAAGGGGCGGAGCAGAGCTAAGAGGTAGGGCCTCGGTAGCGATTGGCTCCGTAGTGCTTGGTGCAGTTCTTCGTGTTTGAACCATGGTTGATGTCTTTTTCCCACAGACGGCGCCAAATGTTGTGGAATAAAAACGAGGTTATTAGATTGCGGCTAGGGTTTATGTGTATTTATTGCTAGGGTTCGTGAGCTTCGTGCTTTAATGGCTGCTTCTGCGTTCGAGACTTAAACGGTCCTCACAGAATGCCTACGTGTCTCTGTATTAAGAGAATCAAGCCAATAAAACGTAGTTCTGAGATGAGGGGTCAGACCCTTTATATAGGCTGAGAAGCCCTAAAATCGTAGTAGGGTTAGGTGACTTGGTGGGCAAGTCACCGCCTCTAGGAAGGTTCTGGATCCATTCCTTGTAGGAGTCTGTTTCCTTGTATGACTGTATGGCTTGGAGGCTACTCTTTGTAGAGATAATGTCCTTATTGACTTGTATCTCCCAGCTGTTAATTATCCCTAAATATTAATTACGAAATTAATATTATAACTGGGGTTTGGGCCCATCTGGTGGGCCCCACGTTTGGACCATTCTAGGTCTAATCAATGCCACATTAAATGTGTCTTTAGGGCTTACTTTTAGCCCATATCAACACACCTGTGAATAGTGGCAACTTCACAGGGGGAAATGAGAATGATCATGACTTGGATGATGAAGCAACATCAAGGTTGAGAAATCAGACTGAGCATTCTAGGAAATGGGATAGATCACACAATGCAGAGCAAATTATTGGAGATCCAAATGCAACTCAAAATTAGTGTCTCTATGGTTGTTTTCTATCTCAGATTGAGCCTAAGAAACTTGATGATGAACTGTTGGATCCAGATTGGATTATTGTCATGCAAGAGGAGCTGAATCAATTTGAAAGAAACAAAGTATGGGAACTTGTGCCTGCACCAAAGAACAGAACCATTGTTGGAACAAAATGGGTTCTAAAAAATAAGATGGATGAAGATGGTGTAATAGTAAGAAACAAAGCAAGGTTGGTTGCAAAAGGATACTCTCAACAAGAAGGCATTGATTATGATGAGACATTTGCTCCTGTTGCTAGATTGGAAGCCATCAGAATATTCTTGGCATTTGCTGCTCATTCAAACTTTAAAGTTTATCAAATGGATGTCAAGAGTGCATTTCTGAATGGAGAGTTGGAAGAAAAAGTTTATGTGCAACAACCACCTGGCTTTGAGGATCCACATTTTCCAGAATTTGTCTACAGATTGCTTAAGGCATTGTATGGACTTAAGCAGGCTCCAAGAGCAAGGTATGATACTTTATCATAATTTCTCCTTGAAAATCAATTCACTAGAGGCACATTGGACAAGACACTATTTTACAAGAAACATGGTGTTGACATTATCCTAGTTCAGATCTATGTGGATGATATTATATTTGGCTCTACAAATGAGAAGCTGTGTGAGAAATTCTCTAAGCTCATGCAGAGCAGATATGAGATGAGTATGATGGGAGAGTTAACATTCTTTCTTGGATTGCAAGTTAGTCAAAGGAAGGATGGCATTTTTATCAGTCAAACCAAGTACATCAAGGATTTATTGAAGAAGTTTGACTTAGAAGACTGCTCACCTGCAAAGACACCCATGGCCACTAAATTGGATGAAGATGCTAAAGGCAAGAAAGTAGATATCTCAGTATACAGAGGCATGGTTGGTTCTCTACTCTACCTCACTGCAAGTAGGCCAGACATCATGTTTGCCACATGTTTGTGTGCAAGGTTTCAATCAAATCCAAAAGAGTCACATTTGATTTCTATAAAAAGGATCTTTAGATATCTGAATGGCACTCCAAACTTGGGTTTATGGTATCCTAAGGACACAGGGTTCAATCTGGTTGGTTATTCTGATGCTGATTATGCTGGATGCAGAGTGGATAGGAAAAACACCTCAGGTAGCTACCAGTTTCTTGGACAAAGGGTAGTATCTTGGTATAGCAAGAAACAACAATCTGTGTCAACTTCTACAGTTGTGGCTGAATACATAGCTGCTGGAAGTTGCTGTGCTCAAGTGCTTTGGATTAGAAATCAACTTAGAGATTATGGACTTGTTTTGGAAAGAATTCCAATCATGTGTGACAACATAAGTGCAATCTCTATAGTTGCCAATCTTATCAATCATTCTAGGACAAAGCACATTGACATCAGATATCATTTTATTAGAGAACATGCAACTAATGGAACCATTGAGTTGCATTATGTCTCTACAGATAAACAACTAGCTAATATATTCACTAAGCCATTAGATGAAGCCACCTTCACAAGGTTGGTTAGTGATATTGGAATGCTGAATTCTTTAGATTCTGGCTAACTGAATATATCACCTAGATTGTTGCAGCAGTAAACAATTACTTTATCTAAATTCTCAATATTTTTGGAGTAAGTGTTGGCTGAAATATGATTTATAAATATTTCAAATCTGTTGCATATGTTGGAAAATCATATTTTGTTAACTTGGAATTTCTATGAAATTTTGAGAAAATCACTATTTAATTTGTTAGAATATTCTTTATAGAATATGTCTGGTGAATTTTAAAAGATAATGAAAATTAAATTTTTATGAGTGAAAAGAACTTTTCGATAAGTCAGACTTCTCGAATGATTCATTTCTTCTTAATGTTCGACTTCTCTAACAAGTCTATTTATGACACTCTTGAGTTCTCGAATAGAGTCTTTAGAGAAATCGAACAGAGAAATGCTTTAGTTCTCGAATACTATGTTTGAGTTCTCGAATCATTTGAAAAGGTTGAATTCCCGCTAAATCTTAACCGTTTTTGGATTTTTATTCAGAATTTTTAAATCACTCATAAAAACATATTTTACCTGATTTAGAATTTATTCTAAGTTAGATAACTGCCAGCTATGAGTTTTCAACCTGCTTGAGATATCGGTCAAGCCTTTCTTGACTTCTCGAATAGTTGTTTTCTACTTCTCGAATGCTTGACTTGTCGATACAAAACATACATCTAATCAACAATTCAAGTACTTCATACTTATACAATTCTACAACTATTCAATTCATTTCATTCGATTTTTCAAGCATCTAAAACTCCAAAACCCCTGTAAACCCTAATCTCAAAAGTTAAATTTCTTCTTTAACCTTCGTTCTCTTCTCTCTAATCTCTGTATCAATGGCAACTGTGAAATTCAACACCAACTTCATTGCTATCTCAAGTGATGTCGAAGCTCCAAATACAAACTTCGAATGCTTTGTTCGATGGATGTCTGAGTCATACATCAAGGATGCACTCTCCGCCAACCCAACTCTGTATCTAGACCTACTAGAACAGTTTTGGAGAACAGCTACTGTGGAAGTTATGGCCCTAGAAAGCGTAATAACATCATACATAGTCTACTGCAAGATTCAGGATAAGGAATTCACAATCACCACTGAAGACATGAATCAAGCACTGGGCTTACAACAGGAGGTGTATGACAATCAAGCCACAAATGGTGAATTGGAGGACTTCTTTGATTTCATTCACTACTCAGACGAAATCAAACTTGGTCACTTGAATAGAAAGTTCTTGAAGAAGGAATGGAGTTATGTCTTTGCCACCATTCTTCAAGTCTTCACTGCAAGGAAGTCAAGCTATGATCAAATCAGTGCACCTGCACAGCAAATTGTCTATGCCTTAGCGTATGGGAAAAAGATCAATGTTGGTCAAATCATTATGCAGGAGCTGTATGGGAGACTTGGTAAGAACTCAACCAAGAGAAGTACTGACATTTTCTTCCCTCACTTTATTCAATCTGTACTTAACTTTAAAAATGATAAATTGATTGAATTACCTGGGATAGATAGAAATAGAATAGGCTATCCTAGATCCATGACCCAACTCATTTTTGGTAATTTAGAGACTAGGAATGATGTGGACGTTAGGCTTGAAATAACCCCTCATATGCAGAAGTTATTTGAGACCTATCCCCACAACATGCCAACATGTGCTTCTAGATCTGAGTTAGCTAAGCCTAAGCAAGTAGTACAAGATGCTAACCCAGGGCTTGCTAACCAACCCTCTCAACCAAACACTCTACCACACAGTGAGCCAACTGCATCATCCTCTCAAAAGGGTGATGTTAGTAAAAAGAAGAGAAAGGAGATAGTGTCTGCACCCTTGAACATATTATCTGAAGCAACATTAGCTGTAGAACTAGGCTTAGAAAGTGAGGAACCTGAGTCACCCCTACAGAGACAAAAGAAGAAGAAATCTAAAACCACCTCTTCAGTCACACAAATGGCTGAAGTTGTAAAATCAGGGGCAAATAGTTCACTAGATGTATCCTCTCAACATGGTGCATCTATAGAATCAAGCATCCTCCCCAATGCACCTACCTGTAAAGAGTCAGCACATGGGAGTGATAAGGCTGGCACAACACTAAGTGGAGAGCACATCACACTTGAAACTCCCTCTATTTCTCAGGGGGAGTTGCCAAAATCCATTCTAAAAGACACTTCTCTTCCAGAATCTACATCTCAAATTTCCTTGGAGCCTGTAATTCAAGAAATTGAAGAGCAAGGCATTGATCACCAAGAATTCTTTTCTCTTGGTGAGCCAATGGACTCAAGTGACTTAGTGCATGACACTTTGCTCACCACCCAGGTACCACATTTAGATGGTGAGGGAATGCATGCTGGGGCATATCCTGATGACACCATCACAAACATAGAGGATTCACTAGTTTTCACTAGAGACTCTATGCCTGTGTCAACTACTATTGTAACTCATCCCACTCCTGTGGAGACAACAGTAGTAGAGTCTATCCATCCGGTTACAGAAGTTGCATCTGTAACTAAGGAGTCTAGCTTGCCTAGCTCTAGCTCTGACTTTCTGTCACAATGGCTGAAGCCTGTGCAACATGACAGTGCTTCAGGATCAGGGTCTGTTCCACCACAATTGACGGTTGAAGCACTCCAAAGCTTGGTTGTGGATCAGATTCCCGAGTTTGTAAAAATTTCTCAACACCTAGTCACATCAAACCTGTCCAATCCAAACTATGAAGCAATCTTACTCTGTCATAAAGAAGATATGGAGAGTCAAAGAGAGAAGATTGTAGCTGAGGATGAGAGAGATGGCAATGTAGATGCCTGGATGCAAGGGAAGTATGATGTCACTCTCTCTGAAGCCCTCAAATATCTAAGGGAGGAATACATCACTTCACTGGGGTCAAATGCTAAATCCTTAACTCCTGGAGAGGTGTATGAAGCCATTAATGATTATTACAAGGGCTTCCTCAAGGCTGCCCACTACCTTGGCAAATGTGTTAAATCAGAAATCCATAAGGTGAGTGATGTAACAGCTATATCTGAGGGAGAGATAAAGAGGGCCTTTGATGCAAGGTTCCATCAATTGGACAGTGTTCTCAAGGATGTCAAACTCTGCAGCTCTACATGCACCAAAATGGACAATGGTTTAGCCATACTGAAGGATGATGTCACAGGTCTAGGGCACAAATTTGAAACTTTAATAGATCAGACAACTGAGGCCAATGCCATGCTCAGGACACTCTTTGCAAATCAATATGGAGACAAGCTGGTCACTGAGGTCCCTATGCATGAGATGACCAAGTTTGAGGTGAAGAGACTCCAAGACCAATCTCTATCTGGTTTTAAGGCCACTGAGCTCTTCACAAAGATGGACACTCTTGAAAGGGAGGTGGTTTCTCTCAGACAATCCAATGCCAATCTTGCAGGCACAGTGACTACACTATCTGAGCAGTTGAGCACTCAAGCCTCCACCACGGCTGATGTTCTTCTGCATCAACAAACTATGCTGTTTGCAATGATGAAGCACATGGGACTCCCTTTACCTGATGAGGCTCTCACTCCATCCTCAGTGCCTGTCAACAAGCCTAAGGGGGAGAAAAGAAGCTCAAAGGACTCAAATCTTAAGGGGGAGCATAAGGCTAAGGGGGAGAGACCTCAAGAAAATGGCATCAAGATCAATGAGGGTGGCCATCAAAGGGCTAGAGGTAAAACTCATGTGTCAGGCAAAGGAAAATCTAAAGTGGATGAGCCTCCAACCTCTCTGCCAGTTGTCACCCTACCAACTGTGCACATCACCACTCCAGGAGGCCAACAACAATCAATCACCACCACAGTGGTTGCAGGGAGTATGCCATCTGACAAACCTCCATTCTCCAAATTTGAAAGTGTCAAGCCTATAGAAGCAAAATTGATAACTGAGGCCAAGCTACAAGAAGTTGCTAATTCAAATGTTTATCATGATGAAGCCTTCTTGAAGTTTCTGAAAGCCCTAAAGAAATAGGCTGGTAGTGATATGCTATCATATATGAAGAGTTTGAAGGATCAGGTTGAATACTTCACTGTCATACCCAAGAAGATCAACAACTCATGGTTCAAGGAGATTCTAATGATTTCGAAGTCCAAGATTTGGCATCTAACCTATGAAACTCTTCAGGGTCTAAAGTACACAGAGGTGGATGCCCTAATCAAGCTAATAGAGAAAAGAGAGGTAAATGAGAATAACAAAAGTCTATACAATGACTTAAGGAATGAGCAACAAGCCAGACTGCCTGAAGTGTGCTCTTACCCATGGACCATACTTTATCAATCTGGCACCAAAATTCAAGATGTCAAACAATTGGTCATTCCCAGTAATCTCACTCCTCAGAACCACAGACTTATCATTGCCATTGTTGATCAACTACAAAAGAAGAAGGGTGTAAGGTCAGCTGAAGAGATTGAGGCATTGCAAATTCTTAGAGAATTCATTGCAACTGGTGTAATTCCAGAAATGGCCTAGCCTAGGAGGGATAAGGATGATAAAGATGAAGACAAAAGTGATTGGAGGAGAAGACATCACAGGAGTGATAAGGGTGATCAAGACAAGAAGAAGAGAGACAACAAAGACAAGAAAGATGGTGATGACCAAGGTAAAGTCTATGAGAGGAAAATTGGAAAACAGCAAGCCTTAGGTATTGCTAGCAGTAAACTCACCACAACACAAGACTCTAAGTTTAGGGTAAATTCTGTTAGTAATGACCTACCAAAATCTGATTCAATGGCTTCTGCAACTGTTTTGCCACCTCAAGAAGAGAAGAAGATTCAAATCAAGAAACCATATGTATGTTTCAGAAATCAAACTGCTAATGGAATACTACTATGGTCTACCAACAAAGGTCACAAGTTTCTGCCAAACCACCAAGTGAAAAAGGTCAAATTCAAACAAGCTGCAAGAAGAGTGAAGCCACCCAAGTATAGAGCCCTAACTATCTATCCAGGACTGAAACTCTAACCACTTGATGAAGATTTTGATGAAGATCAACTACAATTTCTAAAAGCTCAAAGAATCTACTCTGCTGCAATTGTGAATGACTGCCTTGAGATCAAGTACACTGATGGGAGATAGATGAAATTCAAAAAAGGGGGTTGTCAAAATTGGGGCAAGTTATATGAGATAGAAAGAATCATTTCACTGTTGGATACTGAAGACAAAGTGGAGATAGTATGGAAGCTGGAGCTGATTGACTTTGTGAAAATGAAGAGAGATCATGCTGAAGAAATAAGGAAGGGATGTTTTGAGAAATGGCTATAAAGGGAGAAAGAAATTGATAGACTGGAGTTGAAGCAGAAGAACTAAGGGCAAAGGGATTGTGTAGAGTTCAATTCAATCCCTATGTTGTAAAGTAGAGGAGGAGAAATGGAGATCATGTTAACATCAGAATGAACCTACTCAATCACTATCCTGCCAACATACTAAAACCAGTACTTTTAAGATTTCAAAAACTCTATCCTGCTTGAAGAATTGGATGCTATGGCAGAAATCATAAGAGCTATGGATGAGAATGCAAGGAGGGAGAAAGAAAGGAAACAGAAAGCATATGATGATCTACAAGCCAAAGCAATGTAGATGGAATCAAATGGGAATGGCTAGTATTTCACCATATTGTAAGATTACTCAACTTGTAATTCCATTCATGTTCTCAATCAATCTACATACATGTACCTGTCAAAGTTTTATCTTTATGTATGTTAGACTTGTTATCAGGCATGAAATTGTGACTAAGGGTCTTACTCACAATTTGGGGGAGATTGTTGGTCACAGAGACATGCCTATGCTCATAATATAACAAGCCTAAGTATGTGTAATGCTATGCATTACCTACATGACCTCTTAACTGAGGGAACCTCTAGTTGTAGAGTTTCTATTTATTTTGTACTTGTAATAGGCATCAAATTAATCCTAGTTGTGTAACTGTACTTATAAAGTCAAGAATAATGCTTGAAAGAAGTTCCAAGGTTTATGCCTCAAGCAAGATGATAAAGATTGTCAAATAATCACAGTTGGGATTTGAAGAAAATGAAGAATTTGCCTAAGTACCAATTCGAGAAGTACATTTATCTATTCGAGAAGTCTAGCATTCGAGAAGTCAGAGATTCGATATCTGAGAAGACACTGTTCGATATCTCTGAATGAACTATTCGATATCTCAGAGATTCGACATGTCTAACACTCTATTCGAGAACTGAAGAAGTCCACAAGTCAAAGTGGTATTCGAGTTCTCAAAGAGTCAACAAGTCAAAGTTCCATTCGATATCTCAAGGACTCAGAAAGCTATTCGATATCTCAGGGATTCGACAAGTCAAGTGTTCTATTCGATAACTCAAGGAACCCTGGAGAAAAGTGTTATTCAAGAAGTGATTCGATATGTCAATCATACAGTATTCGAGACAAAGAGCTAAAGAAGTGAATCTGAACAGAACGTTGCAGTCAAATCTGTAGCAGTTTGGATGTTTACTCAAAAAGGATAGACATGCAAGAAAGTAATTCATCCTGTAACCTTATTTGTAGTAAATGAGTTGTATTCATGTTCTATAAGAATACAATCTCACCTCTTTAGTTGGTTAAGTTTTTCATACACATTGTAAGATATATTTCTCTGAGAAAAACGAAGCTGAGAATACTACCATTTGTATTCACAGATTGTAGCAAATCTTTATCTAATAAAATATTAGATTAAAGTGATATTGTGTCTTGTGTTGTTCTTTATCCGCACCTACACATTTGCACACACAAACACATACCTTGCTACACAGATTCAAGAACGAGAAAAAGTTCAAGAATCCATTCACCCCCCCTCTGTATTCTTTTACTGTATTCAATACTCAACAGGTTGCAAAAGTTGCCAAAGTTGCAAAGGTTGCAACTGAAAACTGGAAGTTGCAAATGAGGTTGCAACTGAAAACTGGAAGTTGCAAATGAGGTTGCAAAAATTGCAAATGAGGTTGCAAATGTTGCAAAGGTTGCAAAAGTTGCAACTGAAAACTGGAGGTTGCAAAAGTTGCAAAGGTTGAAAATTCGTCTGCTCCCCTATATAGCATATAAGGTTGCATATGAGGTTGCATATGCAACCTTATATGCAACCGAAAACTGAAAACTGGAAGTTCAAGTTTCAGTTTTCAGTTGTCATTTTCGACCTCTGTTTTAAAATCTATTATATGTATATATATATATATATATATATATATATATATATATATATACAACTGAAAACTGGAACTTACAATCAGAAATTCGTCTGCTCCCATATATAGCATCGAAGTTGCAACTTTTGCAACTTCCAGTTTTCAGTTGCAACCTCATTTGCAACTTCCAGTTTTCAGTTGCAACCTCATTTGAAACTTCTAGTTTTCAGTTGCAACTTTTGCAACCTCATTTGCAACTTATACGGCTGGCGCTGCCCAGAAGTTGCAAATGAGGTTGCAAAACGTATTTTTAGGAAAATAAAAAGTTAAAAACAAAGTTGGTAGTATTTTTGTAAAAGTTAAAGTATAGAATTGAAAGAGGAAGTTAATGATAGTAAAACCGTAAAAGAAAGTTAAAAACATATATATTTTTGTAAATATTCTCGTACCAATCTTGATTTCTATTTTTACTTATATTGTAGAATTTTGTTTAATTAGTTTTTTCTAATAAATATATTTTTTCTTAAACAAAATGTGTAAAATGGGATATAAAGAATTATACTCCCTCCGTCCTTCTCATTTCTTTAAATTTTTTTCTGGATGTCCCCTCAATTCTTTACATTTCAAAAGTTACCAAAAATACTAATTTTATCATATAAAAAATAATTACACCCACTACCTTTTTTTATTATACTTATTTTATACATTAAATACTGATTGATCCCACTATTTTCTCATTTTTTTAATAATTTTTTTCTACTATTTCTTACTTTTTCCTAATTTGCATAAAGAGTGTATTTTAATTAGTACTCCGGCCATCGCAAAGTCACAAATGAGCAGTCCGCTTAACTTTTTACAAGTATATTAACGTTTATAAAAAGAATAGCTTTTTATATTATACTAGCTTATAGCCCGTGCAAAGCACGGGTTACTCTTAATAATTTATAATTTATTTATAATATAATATAATATTATAAATATTGATTTTAATATGTTATTGAAAGAATTCAAATCTTACATATTTGTATATAATAATTTTTAGTATTAAATATAAATTAATATGTTGTTGGCGGGAATCGAACCTTGGACCTCTGCATATAACAACTTTTAGTATTTTAGTATTGTTAAATCTAACGGTCATGATCTATTTGAGTTGCTTATCTAACGGTGATAAGTGAGGGATAACCAAAAATGGGGATAACCAAAAATAGGGGGTAACCAACTACAAATTATACCCCCTTTTGCTTATTATATATACTAGCTTATAGCCCGTGCGAAGCACGGGGGAGGTTTTATGTTTAGCTGTATTAGTAATGGTGTAAATACAAAATACTACTCTGTATTGGTTTAACGGAATTCATTTGATTTGTTTTATATTATAAATAATTTAAAATTAAATAATTAGAGTGAAAACCAAAACTTAGGAAAAAACCAAAACTTTCAATGTTTCGGCATTAATATTTAGCTGTATTAGTAATGGTGTAAATACAAAATACTACTCTGTATTGGTTTAACGGAATTCATTTGATTTGTTTTATATTATAAATAATTTAAAATTAAATAATTAGAGTGAAAACCAAAACTTAGGAAAAAACCAAAACTTTCAATGTTTCGGCTTTAATATAATAGTATAGATATATATATATATATATATATATATATAGGCCTTTGCTCCATAAAGAACACTCTTATATAACAAACAATAAAGAACACTATAAAATCATTTATTCCAATAGATCCATTGGCCCCGCCAGGGGCACCCAATACAAAAAGTTCTTATTTTTTTAGGCTCTATCCATCCAGCAAAAAAAAAATGAAAATTTTATTGTTCATGATGACGTCACTGATGACGTCATCGATGAACAGTAAATTTTCATTATATTTTTTTTTGCTGGATGGATAGAGCCTAAAAAAATAAAAAAAAATTGTATTGGGTGGCCCCGCCAGGGGCAATGGATCTATTAGATATGAGGTGTTCTTTGTTGTTTGTTATATAAGGTGTTTGCTATGGAGTCCAACCCATATATATATATATATGAGTCCCACTCTAGGGAGAACCATCTTACGTGGAGAACCGTGGAGAATCACTTAAAATGCATTAAAATAGTCCTTTATATAAGGCCCCTGGCGGGGCCCCTTCACATAAAAGTCTTATAATTCTATCCTCTATCCATTCATCAAAAAAAAAAAATTAAAAAAACTTCTAAAAAATTTTTAAAAAATGTTGCCACGTCATCATTTTTTGAAAATTTTTTAAAAAAAAAAATTTTTTGTAATTTTTTTTATAAATAGATAGAGTATAGAATTATAAGACTTTTTTGTGAAGATGCCCCTGCGGGGCCCTTATATATAAAGCAATTATAATATATTTTAAGTGGTTCTCCACGGTTCTCCACGTAAGATGGTTCTCCATGGAACAATGACCTATATATATATATATATATATATATATATATATATATATATATATATATATATAGGGGCACGTTCCACAGCCCCGGGTGGATATCCCCCTGATCCCGTCCGCCCTCCATGTTTCACGGAGGGCGTCCTCCATGAAACATGGAGGACGCCCTCCCTGAAACATGGAGGGCGTATACTTGTAAAAATTAAATTAAAAATAGAAAAATAATCATATTGAGTTTGACATTCATCCCAAAATTAGTGACCACCATTATTTGAGTGTGTATAAATTTTAAATTCAAACTTAAAATTTTCTTCGTTTTTAATTAATTTCATAATATATTTCACAAACTAAATAAAAATTATTAAAAATTAAAGAAAATATAAAAATAGTGATATTGAGTAGACATTCATCCGAAAATTAGTGACTACCACTAACTGAGTGTGTATGAATTTTTAATCCAAATTTAATGTTTTCTTCCTTTTTAATTAATTTTATATTATATATCACAAACTAGTTAAAAATTATTGAAAAATCAAGAAAATAGGAAAATAGTGATATTGAGTTGAAATTCATCCCAAAATTAGTGAGTACCACTAGTTGAGCGTGTATGAATTTTCAATTCGAATTTAAACTTTTCTTAATTTTTAATTAATTTAATAATATATTTCACAAACTAAATAAAAAATATTAAAAAATAAAGAAAATATAAAAATAGTGATATTGAGTTGACATTCATTCTAAAATTAGTGACTACCACTAGTTGAGTGTGTATGAATTTTCAATTCGAATTTAAACTTTTCTTCATTTTTAATTAATTTCATAATATATTTCACAAACTAAATAAAAATTATTAAAAAAATAAAGAAAATAGAAAAATAGTGATATTGAGTTGACATTCATTCTACAATTAGTGACTACCACTAATTGAGTGTGTATGAATTTTTAATTCAAATTTACTATTTTCTTCCTTTTTAATTAATTTTATATTATATATAACAAACTAGTTAAAAATTATTGAAAAATCAAGAAAATAGGAAAATAGTGATATTGAGTTGACATTCATCCCAAAATTAGTGAGTACCACTAGTTGAGCGTGTATGAATTTTCAATTCGAATTTGAACTTTTCTTCATTTTTAATTAATTTCATAATATATTTCACAAACTAAATAAAAATTATTAAAAAATATAAAAAATAGAAAAATAGTGATATTGAGTTGATATTTATTAAATTTTAATTTATAAGAAATAGTAATTATCATAAGAAAAGTAAAATCTCTTTTAAAAAAATTAATTTGGTTGGGGATCTTAGTAGATCGCTACTATTATAACTAGTACTTGTAACTAGTGCTTTGTCACGGATTGTTGTTATTATTTTTTAAAAAATACTTCTCGAAGATCCAACCGTACGGATGTCAAGGTATATCTAAGTTAGTGATATTCCCAAATTTTCAAAAAATAAAAAATTAATTTGGTTGGGGATCTTTGTATATCACTACTATTATAACTAGTACTTGTAACAAGTGCTTTGTCACGGATTGTTGTTATTATTTTTTTAAAAATACTTCTCGAAGATCCAACCGTACGGATGTCAAGATATATCTAAGTTAGTGATATTCCCAAATTTTCAAAAAATAAAAAATAAATTTGGTTGGGGATCTTAGTAGATCGCTACTATTATAACTAGTACTTGTAACTAGTGTTTTGTCACGGATTGTTGTTATTATTTTTTAAAAAATACTTCTCGAAGATCCAACCGCACGGATGTCAATATATATCTAAGTTAGTGATATTCCCAAATTTTCAAAAAATAAAAAATTAATTTGGTTGGGGATCTTAGTAGATCGCTACTATTATAACTAGTACTTGTAACTAGTGCTTTGTCACGGATTGTTGTTATTATTTTTTTAAAAATACTTCTCGAAGATCCAACCGTACGGATGTCAAGATATATCTAAGTTAGTGATATTCCCAAATTTTCAAAAAATAAAAAATTAATTTGGTTGGGGATCTTAGTAGATCGCTACTATTATAAC